>OX438745.1:10220000-11597500 GCA_949316235.1 Oegoconia quadripuncta
TTGCCTTTTCGGCTTAGTATCCCTATCTGATTGACCTTGTAAACAGGGTGTTAAAAAATCTCGAATAAAGCATTTTTGCTTTCAAGATAAAGTAATTTTGTTTTAAAATATCTTAAATGAGTTCAATTGTAATAATTTTCAAATGTTGTGTACACTATTTTCTGCCAAATCTAATAAACACTATGTATGTCTAAGGTTTGCTAGTAGAAAACTCTATCGGATTAAGCTCGCCTTTGTACATTTTATATTCTATGCATATTTCTGTAACAATTTTGTGTACGGGAAACAGGCGTGACTTTATATATGTATGTATGTATGTAACTTTGTGTACTGTAAAGATATTAAGGTATCCTCCCTCACCTTGCATCGACTTGCCTAATACTCGTATATAGGGTGAAATTAAATTCGTGTAATTCTTGTTTACCTATTGATGACTCCATTCTTGATTACAAACAATTTTTCCACTAAGAACCATAGCCAAAGTTTATTGATCAAAAAATTTGGGGAGGGATTCCACTCGTATGTAGTTAACATACCGAACATTCGCACGACTCTTCATTCATAATGCGAATAGCTAAGGCATGGAACTTACAGCATCAGTCTTTCCTGAATCTTACAACCTTAGGATCTTCAAAAACAGGATGAATAAGCATTTACTGAGTTCGCGTGCTTCATCTACGGCCATATCGTCATTTTTCATCGTGTGATATTGAGATCAAACGTATAAAAAAACACCAAATTCCCAGACAAGTTTTTGCAATCAACTTTTCATCTGGCACTCGACAGTTCAATCGCAATCGACTTATTGGCCACCCTTGGTTTACATCATACGAGTCAATAGGAGGAGGCATAGAGCTACGCCTTTGCGAATGTCGTGTGAGGCTAAATTTAGCTCCGATTACGTCATGAGTAGCGTGGCTTGACAATGCCGTCATCAGCGCACGTGGCACATAGAAATCACGTAATGCCTTCTTGTCTGTGGGCTGTATTATGTTTCCCATAGTATTTAATGTAAATACCATTGACTATAGTAATACGCTAATTACATTGTTTCATATAATACTTTTCTACGACCATCATCATCATCAAATCGGGCACAGGACGTCCACTGATGAACATTGGCCTTCTCCTATGACCATACAAAAATTTAATGAAAAGGTTAGTGATTTCGTAACGCAAAAGGAATAGAAAGACTAAGGGACTTTTCATCAAAAACCATCTATATACTTGCATGTTTCAACGGGTAATGGGCTCACTGTCACCTGTGCATTTCTCTATTCTTCAAAAAGTGACTCGTGGTCACCTTAGACGACCGGTAGGCAAAACACCATGTATAGTGTATATCCTCACGCAGGCGAAGCCGCGGACGGAAAGCTAGTAGATTCATAATGCTAATGAAATGTGTTACTTTATAACTATAAACTTGTTTATTTACAAAAACAATTTTGCACGTTGATAACAGGTATTAGTCACAACACAAGACTGAGCCGCAGGTACCAGCGCCCAAACTCCTTGAGGATCAGACGTTACAAGTAAAGAGAAAAGAGGAAATATTCAATGGAGAGGAAAATGAAATTACTGTATGTCAACAGCATCCAGTGAGCTTGCACTTGCTTTTGATATAAGATATTTTATAATCGTAGATAATTTTATTTTTATTTAGACATATTTTTTATATCAATACCTAACTACTTAAGTATTTAAAAAAAGCAACGAACCCGACAGCATACTTTGTATTATGCGGATGCCATGTTGGATTTTTATCATAAAATGTATCCTATGACAATGTACACACACACACACACACACACACACACACACACACACACACACACACACACATACACACACACACACACACACACACACACACACACACACACACACACACACACACACACACACACACACACACACCACACATACATGCATGCATTACATATCTACACTCGAAAAACTTCTTGGCCTTGGCCTTGGGCAGTAGGATAAAAACAGGTAACATCAGGTAATATCATCTCGATTTATTTTGTTGTCAAGATTGACAAAATCGCTACTAGCGTCCGCCATTTTGGCTTTATCTTGACGTCATATAGCTATGACATACTCGGGAAATGCTTATTCATATTTTTACATTCATACACATAGACGTGTTGAATACATTACCCTACTTTAGGCATCACCGTAGTCGGGCAAAAATAGAGATGGGCACGTGTTCTGTCTATCAAGGCCTCACTGGATTGGATACATTTTGATCGGGATCACTTTATATTACAGGGTGGGCTGTCATCCTGTCACCTCCTTGACAAGCTGACATGCCGTGGGTGAAGGCAACGGCTAGTGTTGTGTTCATTCCGTCAATTATAGGAGAACATAATAAATAAAATGTATTTATAGACGAGGTACATTTTAACATAATAACTTGTTTTGAATTACTATTCCTCCATATATGGGATAGATTAGAGAGATTTGATCTTATGACAAACAATTATCTCTCATTCACAAGATTCAAGACACAAGACTCCCCAGATAAAAAAGCGAAAGAAATCTAGGTTTTCACTTTTTGAATCAGTATTTTTACAAATTCTTGGTTCGTAGAATCGTGCTCAAAAGGTTGGTAGCATTGCCCAGTTCTAAAGCGAGGCTGATTCTTGTCAAATTGGCCGGCTCTGTCATCATACGATGCACTAACCAGGCAAGCGATTGTATTCAATTTTGTTCAGTGAAATATCTACCAAGTCTCTTTAACCTCCAACGCAAAGAGCGTAACATAAGATTGAAGTCTATGTCTGTGTGTGGCATTGTAGTGTGGAACAAATTAAAAACGGTTCTTTTTTCTAAAGTGCTTATTGGGTTGAAGTAAGGATAATAATATTTGAATTGACAGAACCAAGTCTCCCATGTATTGTATGATGAGTAGTGCGGTCTGGGCCTTCGAATCTACTAACTGTTCTAACTTTGATTCTCTATCTCCAATTTAAGAGCTATGCTCTTGTCGATGGAGTCCTTTCCACACTTCTCTACATTCCGCCTTTTCTTTGACTTCCTGATACGAAACGGCATTTACTTCTTTCTTTACTTGTACCATGTATGTTCTTCTAGGCTTTACTCTCTTTCTCTTGCCCTCCACTTTTCCTTCAATGATGTTCTTGGTAAAGTTGTCGTGTCGTATCAGGTGACCAAACATCTTTCCCCTTCTGTTTTCAATGATCTTTAAAAACACTCTCTTCTTATTAATCATCTTGCCATCCATCTTTTTCACTCCATTCTTCGCCAACACCACATTTCAAATACATCTAATCTTTCTCTGTCTATCTTTGATTACACCTTCCTATTTCCCAATTAGATTTTTTGTTTAAATAGGATAGTGTAATAAGCGCTGCTGCTTTTTGCTAGTACTACTGAGCTATGTTTGACAGAGAAATTTTGTTTTCTGAATTTTCAATGTAATAGTTTCACCCAGACGTATTGTGTCATGGCCGTGTCGCCGTGTGTATTCTCTCCTATAATTAACGTATAAATTTCAGTGTGTATCAAACAACTCGACCCTTATTAATTAGACCTCTACAAATAAGGACATTGTTACAAATTTTTGTTCAACTTTACTGCGAGTTGTTTATTTACCTTTTACTGGTAAAAAATAGCAGTGCTAGATATTGTCACAATTATACGGCCTCAAACTAGGCCTTACATTTTCTGTGGTACGAACCACTGATCTCATGACTTCCTGCCCTTGACCACTGATTAGGTACTGGATATTGATTATTTCTATGGTTCAAGTGATGAACTTTGTGCCACAACATAAATTGACTATCTTGACATATTGTTTCCACATGACTCCCTCTGAAACTCCCGTAAATCAGGAGCATCGGTTGTATTCTTTAACCTTCGAACCTAAACTATTTACCGCTAGTACCAGGCTGGCATAACCAAACAAGACATCCTTCAACTGTAACTTGTATTATACAGAATTGACAATAGCAAAAACGACAGAAGATGTATTCTGCATGTACGTTTGCTACGACGCCCTGCGTGTCGATACTGTTACTATAATTATCACTGGTACCAGGCTAGCATAGCTTGACATGGACTTATAAAGTATCAACAGTGGTAAATCAGCCCCATCGACGACGCCTACTGAAGACAGACGTTACCTTACGTGATTAAACTGCAACCTTAGAGCTCAGTTTGCATGTATACCGGCGGTGTTATTAGATTCTCATAAGCGGGTCAGAGTTACCAAAGTTATTAAAGCTTCTTTGCTGATTAGAAGGCAAGTACTCGTTGGTCGCATTTACTATTAGTTTTCAATAAGCAAATTTATGCGACGTGTGGAGCGGGTAGTCCTTGGATGGGTGTTCGTTCCGAAAGTAACACATCGTCCCGGTATGTGTGTGTGTCCAGTCTTTGTCCGGATGTATCTCAGTAATGCATGGTCGGATTTGAGTGCAATTTTTTTTTATATGAAAGACCAAACGTGGCTACAGTTTCTTAGATATTTTGATGAAACCCGTTTGGAAGATATTTAGCTTTCAACATAGTTTTTTGATGTAATTCTATTATATTATGTATAGTCTTCCGAGGCTTTTCTATTATTTTTATTTAAGGTTAAACCCGGAGATACGTTCTTAGCCATGATTGATGAAAATAAGTTAAGCGGTTTTCAAGGCATTAACTTTTAACACTATATTTTGGTCTAGGTCTACCTGGACGACATAATCTTGTTTTTTTTTAATACACACGGCGCCATTTAGTTCCACAGTGTGCAACTATAGGCTTATGTTGTGGATACCAGATGGTTGATATACTACATAAATATATTTTTTTTTTGTAAATAAATACTTATTATAAATGAAAACATCCATAACTCGGGTATCCGTATTCATCACACAAACATATGCCCCTAGCGGGATTCGAACCCGCAACATTTTCTTATAGTGATCAGAGTTGCTAACCACTAGACCAAACATAATCTTGTTCAATAAATGTTTTCGGGGATTTTCAAATTATCGTTATTAATTAAATTGAAAAGTGCTTGAAAACACCTGCGTTGTGGATTTTGGCCGGTACTCTCTCTCCAGTGAGTCTCAATACGTATTTTTTAATGTTTCCGTGCTTTGGAGGGCACGTTGAATAGTCGGTCTCGGTTGCTATCAATTGAGCCAAGTCGGTGGCCGACAGTGACGGCATTAGGTACGCGTGGTGGATTATGGCCCATTCCCTCTCCCAGTGAAAGGAGACTCCAGCAGTGGGGACGTGTACTAAGGCTGATGATGTATTGTAGTTCAAATTGATTGATAAAACATTATCTGTTTTGATTGTATCTGCATCCCTATTTAATACCGCACAACCTACCTATTTCAAATGTGCTGTCCTTATACCCAAAGGTTGCGTGGAAGAGATCGCTTTTAGTGATAAGGCCGCCAAATTATACATTCTATTCTTATCACTATTCTGAAACTGTATTTTCTTTTCTGTTGTACAATAAAGTGTATTTGTATTTTGTATTGTATTTGCATTAATATCGCTTAAGTATCTACTATAAGCCGTGCCCTTAGATAATTGATTTAACGTATTGTAATCGCTTTGTTAATTTACGATGCTCAGGTTAAATGCGTACTATTTCCCACAACTTTTTGTAAACACAATCCAAATTAAACTCAGCGTAAACTAAATGTCGGAAGCTAAACAAATAAATTTCTAAAACGGGTCTACCTTTCAATCAATCTATTTTCTACGTAGTCTGGTTGCTCTGTTATTTAAATGGACATGTACATCCGATTTTCAATTTCGTCTATGTAATTTTCGAAAATTGCTGCCACTGTATTTGACAGGCCTCTGAATTTCCGAAATTCGTCGGATTGACATAACGATAGCACGGGCATGACGAATAATAGGGTCCTACTTTTTATTATTTATTGTTTTTAGTTTTGTGTTTTGGAGACGAAATCATTTATGTATAGTAATTTGGATTGTCTACAAGAAGTAAACATGATATCGCTCTAAATATTCACAAAAAGAAATGTAACGACCTGTTTGGTGTAGTGGTTAAAAATTCTGACTGCTATACCAAAAGGTCGCGGGTTCGAATCCCGCTAGGGGCATGTGTTTGTATGATGAATACAGACATGTGTTCCCGAGTTATGGATGTTTTTCATTTATTTATGTATTTATTTAGACGACCGATTGGTGTAGTGGATAGTGACCCTGTCAGCGAAACCAACGATTGCGGGTTCGAATCCCGCGACGGGTAAATCTTTGTGTGATGAATATGTACATTTATTCCTGAGTCATGGATGTTTATATGTTTATTGTTGCGTTCCTGTTGTCAAAGATAAGCTAGCCAGTTCCCCAAATGTGTTGGGGTTTCCGGGTCAGTACGCTTCCACCTTCGACCTCATCTTCACTTAACATCAGGTGTGATTGAAGTCAAGTATTAACCCGTTGTGCATAAAAAAAGAAAAACGTTTATCCGTTATCTCGTATCCCTAGTACAAGTGTAAAGTGGCCGAAATATTTACTTACAAAAAAAATGTATTTCTGTAGTTTATCAACCATCTGGTATCCATAATACAAGCCTAGTTGCTTAGTGTGGAACTAGATGGCGCTGTGTGTATGTGCAAAGATATATATTTGTATATACCAACCATCAACCACCTGGTCCTCGAGAATTTGATGTTTTATGCCATTGACTCGCTAAGAAGAAGAATCTGGTATCCATAATACAAGCTTAGTTGCTTAGAAAGGAAGATGGCGCCGTGTATGTCCAAGGATATATATATAAATATAAATATTTTGGACACTGATCATCTAGTTCCAAACCAAGCAAAGCTTGTAATATGGATACTAGATAACGGATAAACATACATACATTGATTAAATAGTAATGCTAGGTAAATACAAACAAATTTCTTTGTGAGAGACTGGACTCAGAAAAAGGTTCGAACCTGTGCTACAGATCTCCAGGGTCTCACTCCCTTACTATTAGACAGTACAACAGGAACACTGAAAATACATGATCTAAGTGATGCAGTATGATGCTTAGAGTACATTATGTTGAAGCATGTGGATAGTGGATTAAGGCAAGTGCGGGGGGGGGGGGGGGGGTGATGTGTACACTACACCAATATTGGTCATCAAGAGGTATAAATAAATAGAATTTATGATCTTTATTATACATCTCGGTCAAAGTTGTTTATCTCAACCAGTTGCCAGTTGAGTGGTTTGCATTCGAAGTATATAACACTTGTACACAGAACGTCACTCACAAGTCGCGACCCTCCCTCGAAAGCCCTCCAAGTATAATTAAATTAAACCCAAGCGACGACGAACTCTTATAGCGCCCTTGAATAAACTTGTTACATTTGAGTGTGTAAATTGTCAACGGACTCTGAAACTCGAGATGGAATCAACTTGCATATTGAAGCATAGAATATGTATGTTGGAGTAATTCATACACTAGAAAAATATTATAAAATATCAGACTATTTAGATGACAATCATGATCCTCTATGGAGGGCATGCCACTGGATAATTGATATTCTGCATGTATAGATGATATTCTGCATGTATAGATGATATTCTGCATGTGTTCATGCAGAAAGGCAGGGCCTACTCTACCCTAATTGAAAAATGAAAATGAAAAATGAAAAAATGTTGATTTCCTTCTTTAGGAATCACATGCAACGTATTGTTAAGATTTCCTTTTAGGTATAACGATACCTGTGCCAGAAAATCTTGCTCTTCCTTAACTAAGCATAGTAAACATTGTAATTATTAATAGATTAGATACTACCACAATTTTAATTAATGGGTTTGTGTGTGTGTGTGTGTGCGCGTGTGTGTGTGTTTTGTATAACCTTTCGAAATATATTGTCAAGACAGTTCATACTAATGTGAACAGCAATATTCTAAACAGTTGCGACGATTGCTATAAGAGTAAGTTATTATTTATGTACTTGTATTTTTTCTCATTTAATAGCAAATTTTATCATATTGCGACATATTCATCTTACTCGCATACCAGGCTTTTTCACAATTTTATAATGAAATAAATTGTTGCTTTTTAACCGATTCCAAAAAACGATGGTCGCCTGTGTTCATTTTTTTATCACCCATATTGCCTTAAATTGTTAACCGATTTTGATGATTGTTAAATTGTCTGGGTTTATTCATATCCCTTATACCGGATGAGTTTTTTTACCGTAAGGGAATTAGGTAAGTGAAATAGAAGGTATTGGCATAGGTACTTAGATTTTTTTTCAAAACCCTCTTCGAATTAAGCTTTAATTGTGTCATTTGACGGTCGCGTTTGTAGCTTATTCCACATAATTACATTATTAAATTAAATAAATAAAGAAAATTTGGAGAAAATATGAGTTGTAAATAAATTTCGCATGATGGAAATTCTACGAATCCCGCCAGTCGCATATCAATCTAGGGCCGATCCGTGTGTTAAAAAATAATAATAATTAAACTACTTATGCCTATAACTTCTATTTCACTTATCTAATATGTCCTGGTTTTTTCGTTACGGTAAAAAAACTCCTCCGGTATATTTAATTAACATCTGATGATGCATTCTACATTTGATAGTGGAATCTTACTAAAGTCGGTTGTTTCATCAATTTTTGGCGGTTCCATTATTATGTACTTTTTTTTTTTTTTATGTACAACGGGTTGATACTTGACCTCAATCACACCTCATGTTAAGTACCTAATTAAAACCTTTTTTAAAAAGAGCAACCTCTTCTTTTTAGGATAAAATTGTCTTTCCAAGAAGTGGTACCTTGTAACAAGTCACGACCTTCATCATAAATGGGTTGGTCTATGTACAGTCCAACAGTACATTCTTCGCATCAGCATTTCGCCACAACTTTTATTAATGCAAAAGTTAGTCGTTTGCATTTTCACGATTGGACAGCGAGAGGTCTGACTGTGCCTATCAATCAATGAATAAATAATTTACACGCGCGTGAAGTATTGTTTAATATTTTCATCCCCAAGGTGTTAGGTTAGCAGACTTAACAGTCTGTAATATTATATGCACGCGCACGCTACCTACATATCATGTGCGTAATGCTTCCTAACCCAAAGGTTGCATGGAAGAGATCGCTTTTAGTGATAAGGCCGCCAAATTGTACTATCCCCTTTTTCTTATTTTTCTTTTGTTTCTTATTGTTGTACAATAAAGAATATTTTGTTTGTATGTTTGTTTGTTATGCTGATGGTTAGATCGAGGACGGCGGTTCAATCAAATGAGACACGTAGTCTGTTATGATGATGCACGAACAAGGCTGTCGGCGCTGACTAAGCGATAGCGTCTAAGTTGAATGAGGCAAGATTATTAATATACTACAGGTCACAGATGTCCTAAATATTCTAATCTAATTAAAAAAAATAAAAAAAATATTGCCCTGCAAGAATTAATATGTGTAAAGATTATATTATGAATTCTTACAGGAACATCTAAGATTTATGTCTCAGGATATATAGAAAGGCACATGTCGGAGAACGATCCCATCGCCGTGAAAATTTGTAGATGTATAGATTCTATGATTTCATCAAGACCATAATAGAAGGAAGAATAGAGGGGAAAAGAAAAAGAGGAAGACCGAGAATAAGCTACATGCAGCAGATTAAAGGGACGTTGAACGTCATGTCGTATCAGGAGGTCAAGAGGAAGGCGAAGAGCAGAGAGATATGGAAAAATCACCGACAAGAGCATGGCCCTTAAATCAGATGATGATGATAGATGTTTCTGGTGTAAAGTCCCGTACTCGAAGAGATATGTTAGTTCTATTTTTTTACGTGCCGAAACAACATAACACTGCTATTATCATCGTTCGGCACTTTAGTAACTCATTCTACTATAAATTAATGGTCAATGGATACAGAAGTATCCAGTAAAAAATAAAAAATAAACTCCATCATTTACTCCGGCAATCATTTCGACAAGAGGGCGGAGTGTGAGTTTTGTTTCTATTTAACTTTACTACCGCGTTCACGTTTACATGACGATTTGTATGAGGAAATATGCAGCGCCTCTAGCGGATAGTTTGCAAAACGCTTTTTTTCATAGGTACATTTTGCGTAAACGCGAACGCGATGGTAAAGTTGAAAAGGAGGCAAAACTCGCATGTCGGGGGGCCGTCGGATGTCAGGGTCCGATCAAAAACGTTACCGTGACTTTGATTAATTTACAAACTTTCGTATATGTAATATTAGTTTGAGTAACACAACCCTGGAACCCTCGGGAATGTCATCTGTGGATGGCAAGAGACCTGACGGTTGCACTCTGGTGCCTTGGCGACTCGGTCGCTCTCTGGTATGGGATGCCACATGTGTTGACACCTTGGCCCCGTCTTACGTGCAGAGCTCTGCCCGCAAGCCTGGTGCTGCTGCCGATCTCGCCCAGATAGTAAAGTGCCGCAAATACGCATTTCTATCTGCTAATTATGAGTTTGCGGCACTTGCCTTCGAGACTCTGGGCCCCTGGTCTTCAGACACCAAAAACTTCGTAAAGGCGGTGTCTGATAAGCTAATTGTGGCATCAGGTGATATAAGGGCGGGCTCTTTTTTCGCTCAAAGATTAAGCCTAGCTATTCAGCGGGGCAATGCAGCCAGTGTGTTGGGGACAATGCCCCAGGTGGGAGAGCTGGACGCGATACATTTTTTGTAATTATGTAAATATTATGTTATTTCTATTGTAAACTATATATATAATAAACATCTTTTTATCTACAGAACGACATTAGTTGAAAACGTAGTTGAAGTTTCTCTACAAACTCACTTTCTATACCAATCATGGAAAGAGCGAGCCAATTCCAAGTGTATGGAAATTGTAAATAACCTGATATTATAAGCATATTATTGCCATGGGTCGATTTAAGCTGATTATAAGGTAATGTCTATACTTGAGCTGCAACACTTTCATCATTAATTTCGTCATCATATCTGTAGTATTTAATGATCTTATGTGGATGATTATGACTCAGCTGTTCGCGTGTACATCGTAAAAGATAAGTAATTTATTAATTTAGTTGAAATTTAAAACTAATTTTCTCACCACAAACGATGCTTTACAAAATGACTTTAGGGCTAAGTAATATATAGAACACATTCGTCGTAAGAATGGTGCCTGAAAAGGAGGCATTATCATATCTCTCAGCCCGTAAACATCCCACTGCAGGGATATAGGCCCTCCCTCGTATAATGAGGGAGTATGGGCCATAGTCAACCACGCTGGCCCAATGCGGGTTGGGGACTTCACATGCCTTTGAATTTTTATTTCTCAGGCATGCATGTTTCCTCACGATGTTTTCTTCGGCGTTTAAGAAGCAGTTTGATAAAAGCACATAAGTAAAATTAAAACTCATTGGTACAAAGCCTGCCTGGGAATCGAACTCGGACCTCCGAAATTGGGAGATCGCGTCTTAAACGCTGACCCACCGACGTTGTTTATCATCAGTAAGTATTATTATTTTAAACCCCGTAGGTAAGTCATGAAATAAAAAAAATGTATTTGCAATTAATAAAAATATTAATTTCGCAGATACGATACCCGGCTGCATAGGAGGGTTATGTTTTTCGTGCTTATCTATGTATGTATGTGAAATTTTTAATTTCCGCGTAGCATCCAAACATCTGGATGCATTTTAATTAGTGAGATACCCACCATAAGATTTGTTGTCATAAAATAGATTATGTCGCAAAAAACAATCAGCTATATTAAAAACGAAAATGAACATCTCATAAGGGTCAAAGTTACTCAAAATTTAAAATATATAATATATAATATTATATTCAAGAACTCTAATGTACCTAGGTATCATACAGAAAGGATTCATAACAAGTGACACATAATGAGCAGCGTCATCTGTCGTGACAATTATTGGCATGGCAGTCGGGTATTTTTATAATTCGAATTTTTTTATTCATATCATTGCATTTACTTGTTTATATTTGGTAACAACTTTATAGATCTCACCTCCATAGTCATTTAAAAATTGACATAGATCAAAAGAAGTTCCAAATTCAAATACATAGGTAATTATGGTATGCAATGGAATTACGTGCTGTCTCTCTCTTAGGCCCGTATTAATAAATCGTTCTTGAGATTGAGATCGCGTCTCGGTCTCCAGACCATTTTTTCTGATGCTGTTTTAATACGCAATAGATTCTCAAGCGTCAACTTGAAGCCATGTCAATCTTGAGAACGGTTCATTAATACGGGTCTTAGAGCGCGAAGCGAAGCGCAGTCTGGTAGTATGCAACAGCACGCAAAAAGATTTTGCTATCGACTAATAAGGGTGCACGTGAGAGCTCAAACTTCAGCTTAGGGGGTTGCTTGTGGGAAAATTTATAGACTTCCACCATGTGTACAGTCAGAAACGATGCAGAAACTCTCTGTCACACAATTTGGTATTTGGAAAAAGCTATATACCGGATGAGTTTTTTTACCGTAAGGAAGAAATAGGGCATTTTAGTTAGGTGAAATAGAAGTTCTTCTTCTTATTTTTGAGGATGGCAACCAGTCAACCTCATTGTCGAGGGACATTACTGCCAGTTTCGAGTGAAATTTTTTATTTATCTTATTTCTTCAGTTTATAGGTCAGTCTCAATCAAAACAAGTAATTCGTCGTATACAGAGTCTAGTCACAGTCACGGTCAAGTCATTCTTCAGTAAAGTGGCAGAATGCTTTACAAAAGATTTTGGCGGCTTCTTGTGGGAACCCGAAAGCTCCGTTACGCACTTTAATTTACACTTCCCTTCACCTGTACACCAACACTAACGTTTGCTGCACAATATTCTGCCATTATTAAGCTTCAAAAGTTAGAATGCACAAATTTTAAGACTTATAAAGAAAAATGCTACTTCACTCGCCGAGTTCCCGCCAAAAAGCCGAAATAGAAGTTATTGGCATAGGTAGGTAGTTTTTTTTTTTTATTTATTTGGAACTCATATTTTCTCTAAGTTTTTGAAAAATACGTTTTACTTCACTTACCTAAATGCCCAATTTTTTCCTTACGATAAAATAGGTAATTAGTGATAGTTTTAGTTCACTTGTATTAGTCGCAGGTATTACCTACTCGTAATAATAATCTGAAATTATAAGTTGTAACAGTTGTATTTAATTTTAGTTTTTATTTTTATTACTGTGAAATAAGGCTACATTGTGTAAGAATAACACCAAGCAGAATTATTGTTGCGTCGAATATTTTTGTATGTGTTTCTGTAATATGCAAATAAACGCTTTATCTATCTATCTATTCTAATTGACCAGGTAAGTATAGCGGGTCGAAGTAGTGTTGCCGCTTGATAGTCCACTATCGATAGCATTTCGATAGTTTATCGATAGTTTAAGCAAAAACAATAGTATCGATACTTTTCGATAGTATCGATCTCTCTTTTAGTGCAATACGATCTGTAAACAATAATACTATCGATAGTATCGATAGTTTTGGACACTCGATTGTTACTTTTATTTCAATAGTATCGATTGCGTTTACACTGGCAGGTGGGTAGAACAGAAGTAACCGATACAATTGAATTAAAGGTCACTATCGATTGTACAAAATTATCGAAAGTATCGATACTATCGATAGACTTCGTAACTTTCGGGAACAATACTATCGATAGGTCCATCGATAGTGTGGTTCGGCAACACTTGGTCGAAGGAGAGACCGCTAATAACAGGCGAGGAGGGTTATCACAATAAAACAGGTGGCTAAAAACTTTGGATGAATTCTTGGCCTATTAGCTTATTGTAAGTGATTGCAACTGCTGGCTCTATCGAGGACATGTAAATAATAAACTTGGTACCGATCAGAATCCGGCTACCCCGCCCCCCTTACCTCAGCTAGTCGACAGAATTAATTCGATAAAGCGAATCAACCATTCTGAGTCTATGGGCTGTGTGATCGATGCTCAGAGAACTTGCGCTCGAGTGTCTCTAGATGGAGGCCTGTATTACAGAACTTTGCTCAAACAGAGATCTCCGCTTGAGGACAGTTAAAAAGGGATAGCTTTATGTAGCATGTATAGCGGCAGCTCTTTCTAACTATGCTCAAGTGCAGATCTAAGCTTGAACAACATTTTGAAATACGAGCCTTGGTCTTTTAAGCTCACAGGCCCTGCATAATCTACTCCAATCTACAGAATTAAACCTCAGGCTTTTGTAGTACTACTTGTGAACGAAAGCTTGATAATTACGTCGATTTGTAAGCCGTTGCTATGAGAAAGATATACATTTGCTAAGTTCACTAATATTTGCCAACTTGAAGGCATCTAAAATTATACGTACTTATAGCAAAAGGCTTTTCAGTTCTTAATCGACGGGAATATTACTTTTCTTTCATAGCTTATAAGATTTCGAGATGAAACTTCAACATTTCCCAGAATTTAATATCGAAGTTTAAACACAAACATTATACTGTTATCGTTCGTAGTTAGTACAGTCATAGACAGAGATATGTTTTATACATTGCTTATAGAGGTTAATAAAGAGAAAATTCTACATTTTACATTACTCAAATGCCGTTATGTGATAGGTGTCAGTTAAAATTGTGTAAGATAGCCTAGAAACTTTCGGGTTAAACTGGACATGATTTGAACACATGATTTAACCGCCTCCGTGGCTCAATGTAAAGAACTTTGGGTTTACGATTCGGAGGTCGCGGGTTCGATCCCCAGCGGGGTGCATGTTTAAGTACTTGGTTTGGTTGGTGGTAGGGCATTTTAAATGTCCGCCTGGCTAGCTACCCCCATCTTATCTAAATCCGCCGTCAAGATAGGTGTCAATTAACATTGAATAACAATTACCCTAGAAAGTTCTTTCATGTGGATAGTGACTATTACTTTGTACCCGACTGTCCCAGAGAGGAGAGTAAAGTTTTTCGGATGTCTCCCGTATATTTTAAGTAATAGTTCCTACTATACTATTTTTTAGTTACCGGATGAGATTTTTTACCATAAGGAAAGCATAGGGCATATTAGGTAAGTAAAATATAAGGTATTGGCATAGGTAGTTAAATATTTTTTCATACCATTATCGAATATAGTGTTGTGTCATTTGAAGATCACATTTGTAGCCTATTCCACATAATTACATCATTAAATTAAATAGATTAAAAAAACTTGGAGAAAATATGCGTTCAAAATAAATTTCACATGTTAGGAACCCTACGAACCCCCCAGTCGCATATCAATCACCGGCCGCCGCCGGCGCGTGCTTCGATGATGGTTTTGAAAAAAAAAAGAACCTATTCCAATAACTGCTATTTTACTTACCTAATATCTTTTTGCCTACGGTAATGACCTAATGATTTTTTCAAAGGGAAAAGTCAAAAATATTTTATTCAAGGTAGGATACAATTTTTTTTAAAACTACATCGCTTCACAATTTTATGGTTAGGGAGAAGAAGCAACGAGAAACTCCGTAACAACACATCTTTAAAAGTTTATATGAATTGTAATAATTGTGCGGTCGAATATTTTTGTATGTGTTTCTGTAATATGAAAATAAACGTATTATCTATCTATCTAATAATATTTATATAAGTGTTTTCGCAATAAATAAACCATTTTCTTTTTACAAGCTTTCACTTTATTTGCAATGTTCGTATGTAAGTTGTTCTTTTCAAAATTTGCAAACCATATTTCAATGACTTTGCAATATTATGGTACCATCAACCTGATCTGATGATGGAGCCGGGATGTAGGGACTGGAACTCCCTGATGGCAAATTGCAAGATAGTAGAATTTTGTTTGTTGTTAGAGTTTGTTTTGTTGCCATGAGCACTTTCTATTACACGTGATGACAGGAGAGTCTGAAGATGGAGCCAAAAATTGCCACTGGGACTCCTTGATGGATTTTATATTACTCGTCTTTGTACCAGATTAATTTGTAATAATAATGATGGAGTATTAAAAGCTTGTTTTTAAAAGTATTGCTTTTTATGCACAACGGGTTATCACTTGACCTCAATCACACCTGATGATATTGAAGGTTGAAGCGTACTGACCCGGAAACCCAATCCTATATGGGGGACTGGCTATCTTATCTCTGACAACCGGAACACAACAATGCTATTAACATTGCTGTTTGGCGGCAGACTTGGATGAGATTGTGGTAGTTAGCCAGGCGGACATTAAAAATGCCCTACCACCTATCACACCGAGTACTAAACATGTACCCCGCTGGGGATATAACCCGCGACCTCCGCTTCGTAAACCCTATGTTGATTACATTGAGCTACGGAAGCGCTTACTTATTCTTAAGGTAGAACTTTTTAATTAATAACTAATTTTCGATGTGCTGTGTGGTTTCGGCACTCAAATAGAATAGAACCAACCCGTTTCTTCCCGTGGGTGTCATCAACGGCGACTAAGGGACTTTCCACCAAAAACATCTATAGTTCTGCACGTTTCAATGGTGATGGGCTCACCCCCTGTCACGTGTGCATTTCGGTATATTCCATAAGGTGAACCGCGGATGTTGATTCAATCATTAAACTTGTGACATTCCCAGCCCACCTATGCCCAGCTGGATCGAGTCACGAGGTGCATATGTACAGAAGGGACGGGACAGCTCTGGCCAGGGTCAAAACAGAACACGGATCATCACACCAACTTATTTATTGCATGAAACAGATCGCACAGAGGATCGAAAGGGCCTTAAAACTAAAAAATTAACTATTGAGATGTAAAAAAATTATTAGAATAACGGTGCGACTGAGTTGAAATCTGGAAATCAATGTGCCATAAAAAAAAGGATCCGTCAGTTCATCAGTCAGTCAGTTTAAAATTTCGAATTTGAACTCCAATAACCTAAATCCACCAATGAGTATCAGCTCAAAAGAACGACACCGTTACAAACTTTTAATGTTTGGAACACCCAAAGACTATTGTTTGGAACACCCAAACACTATTGTTTGGGATATCTCTGACCACCCCATTTGGGATAAAGGTCGTGACGTTATGCGTGTATGTATTTTTGAATTTATAAAACCGTTTGGAACCCGTTTCGAGCACAATATAATTGGCAGACACAGATTGCAAACTTATCACACCCCTGTTTTGCGTCGGGAGTATAAAATAGCAAAGCAAATAGCTAGAAAACTGCGTATGTATTGAGCACGACGCACACTTCACCATTTTTCGATACAGTAAATCATGTTGCGAGAGTTATATGACTTTAATCTTACAAATTGCGAAAAGGCTATAAAAGTTAACGCTCAGGCGCTCTGTATTTGACGAGAATGTTTACGGTACATTGCATCTTATAGTTTACATCGAATTCAATTCGCTTCAAACACTAAGCCAAGAGCATGGCCAGGCGATTGGTGGGTAAGGTATTGCTAAAAAGTATATTGTATTAGGTTTTAGATGCTATAGAATTTGATGTAGACTCTATTCACATTACATTTGCTGGAAGAGATCTCTTATTAAGTTCGCCCTTTGTACATTTATATATTTTTTTATGTGTAATTTAAATCTATTTGTTAAATAAACTGTTAAATAAATACAAAAAAAAATGATTGTCCAAAAATTTTTAACGGGGAAAAACAAGCTATTATTCTGTTGTCTGTGGATTTAAATTGAAGGGTCCTCCTTCGAACGAACGTGAATATTTAACTGTATATAATGATTAGTTACAGTGGCCTGTTGTACCTTATATAATCTCTGTATGGGGAGTCAGCGTTGAATTAAACTTAATTTTTATATTAAATTTAAAAAATGTAACGTTTTCAAGTGATAATTAATATTTTACAGTATAAATGTTAGACCAATAAGCTCGGTTGCAACTATCTACACTCGTCCTGTTATCGCTATCGCGCTCGCCCCACCGCCCGGTTAAGCTGAAAAAGTCTAAGGACTGTCAGAAATGTCCAGCCTACAAAAAAAAATTAGACTATTAAGCGATTTTAAAGCTCGTTTCTCCATTTAGGTTTTGGCAGTTTCGTGTTGTTTTTGTTTTTCAATAATTATATCGAAAAAAGAACCTTTAAGTTGGTACCCGCATATCGAAGTGTTTGAAATTAATTAGAAAAACAACATTCGACATTTTAACCGCCTCCGTGGCTCAATGTAAACAACATTAGGTTTACGATTCGGTGGTCGCGGTTTCGATCTCCAGCGGGGTACATATTTAGTACGCGGTTTGGTTGGTAATGCGGCACATTAAATGTCCGCCTGGCTAGCGGACACCATCTTATGTAAATCTGCTGCCAAACAGAAATGTTAATAGCATTATTGTGTTCCGGTTGTCAGAGACAAGATAGCCAGTCCCTCATATAGGATTAGGTTTCCGGGTCAGTACGCTACCACCTTCAGCCTCATCTTCACTTAAAAAAAAACACAAGACAAAACTTCCACAATTTTGTCGACACCTCATAGATTAAAATCCATCAAGAGTTCTGGTGACTTATTATTAATATTATTCAGCCAATAGATTGAAAACACTTCACCTGGCTTTAAACTTTAAACTAATGCAATAATGAACATTATTCTCCAATACTCCTCGTCGTTTGTCATATTTTAAGTAGGTTTAAAGGCGGTGTTGGAAGTGTCTGAAGGAGCGGGACACGCTGACTGACGAGAGTCAGAATCGTTTGACAATTTCCTTCTATGCTGTGGGATGGGAATTTGGGTCTTCTTCACTCCACTATGGGCGGTAGAGAAAAGACAACTAAGGGGCTTACATTAAAAAACAACTGTACACTTGCACGTTTCAATGGTGTTGGCACGTGTGCATTTCTGTATTTTTTTTATATGCACAACGGGTTGTTACTTGACCTCACTCACACCTGATGTTAAGTGAAGATGAGGTCGAAGGTGGAAAGCGTACTGCCCCGGAAACCCCAACATATTTGGGGGACTGGCTATCTTATCTCTGACAACCGGAACAGAACATGCTATTAACATTGCTGCTTGGCGGCAGATTTTGATAAGATGGTGGTAACTAGCCAGGTGGACATTTAAAATGTCCTACCACCAACCAAACGAGTACTTAAACATGTACCCCGCTGGGGATCGAACCCGCGACCTCCGAATCGTAAACCCATGCAACGTTGTTTACATTGAGCCACGGAGGCGATGTATAATCTATTATGAAAAGTTTTTGTGCTTATCACGGTGTATACCATAAACGCCTACCATAATAATTTTCTCTATTTCATACCGATGTCCCAAACGCAGCGGAATGTAAGACAAATGTTGGGCAAACTTTCTTATAAAGGGTATTAATGAGTTGATTTTATAGCTTTCCTAACCGCAAATATTGGTAGAGGAAATTGGAAGAAATCGAACACCCAGTTTTCCAACCAAGTAACTCTTTAATGGGAGGTTAATGTTGCGCAACCATAGTTATTACCCTTCATTACAAAGAGTAGAAAAAAAGTAAAAGTATCCGAAAAACTACCGTGTGCGAGTCGGACTCGGCCAAAAATTGTTCCGGGCCATCAACAAAGTATTATCTTGTCGGTTGAGACGATTACAAGTCAAAATGAAAAATTGCTAAACTGTTTTTAATTATTACTGTGTCTGCATTGTGGTTACGGCCCGTAAAAACGAAAGAACGGACCCGTTTCTTCCCGTGGGTGTCGTAAAATGTGAACTAGCTTTTTTTTTATGCACAAGGGTTGGTACTTGACCTCAATCACACCTGATGTTAAGTGACGATGATGTTGAAGGTGGAAGCGTACTGACTCGGACATCTCAACACATTTAGATCTTATCTGTGACAACCGTAATATAACATTGCTATTAACATTACTGCTTCGCGGCAGATTCAGATAAGATGGTGGTAGCTAGCCAGGTGGACATTTAAAATGCCCTACCACCAACCAAACCGAGTACTTAAACATGTACCCCGCTGGGGATCGAACCCGCGACCTCCGAACCGTAAACCCAATGTTAAAGAACATTATTTTTTTTTCTTCAAAACCATAAAATATAATAAAACGTTGATATGTAGCCTATTACACATAATTACATCATTAAATTAAATAAATAAAGAAAACTTGGAGAATATATAAATTATTTTTTTTTCTTTAAAACCATAAAATATAATAAAACGTTGATATGTAGCCTATTACACATAATTACATCATTAAATTAAATAAATAAAGAAAACTTTGAGAAAATATGAGTTCTAAATAAATTTCGCATGATAGGAGCTCTACGAATCACGCCAGTCGCATATCAAACGCCGGAAGGCGCGTCGGTTTTTGAAAAAAAAAAAAAAAAACTACCCATGCCAATAACTTCTGTTTCACATACCTAATATAGGTATTATATTTTTTTCCTTACGGTAAAAAACTCACCGGTATATGCTCACGCCTGTTTCCCGTTGGAGCAGAGAGTATTGATTTCCATTTGCAAAGATCCTGACATACTACTTTTGCTTCTTCCACTCTCACCAAATGCTTCATACATGCTTGTCTGTTAGTGGTTGATCGCACATGACCTTTTGTGAGTGCGTCAGTCACTTGATTGACGTACGTCCTCCTTAGTCGAGCTGTACCGACTCTTCCATTCATGCCCTTTATATACTAATAACTACCTAATACTTAATCTAGTCTTAATTTCCAGTGTTCCTAACAATCTTGGGGATGATAAATGTGGTGGTGACGTCAAAGAAAAAGTATCGGAAGCCCATGATACAATACCCACGAGACACAGTCTTCTGGGCGACAGATTTCTTTACCCGCGGCTGTAAGAACTTTTTGGAGAAATGTCCGACAGCATACAAGTAAGTACTCATGGCATAAAACACCTACACATTTGCTCCTTTTTTTATTCTGCATATCATGTATTTTATATTGAAATAAAGTATACTTTAGCACATAAGTAAATTGAATTTTAGAAATAAACAAACAAACAAACATCGAAACTTTCGCATTTACAATATTAGTTAGATAAAAAAAACCACACTCAAATCGAACATCGCATTTCTGATATACATCTGGACATACAAACACAACATTAATAGCACATACAAAAATAATAGTTTTTGAATTAATTCAATGCTTAAGCTCAGGACCGATCGTTGTGGATATCTTTGGGGGAGTGCATATAGGCATTCAAACTTTCAACAAGAATATCAATGCGTGTTTTAATCTATGTTTCACATATTTGTAGATCAAAATATAAATTAAAACAGTATCTGCGTATAAGACGGGGAGTCTAGCAACACGTGACGCCAGAAAGCTCTAAAATATTCAATAACTCTTAAACTATAGTTGCACAATTTTTTTGGTATTTGTTACCTTGTAGATTCTAGCATCACGTATAAAGGGGAGGACTCTCGATGAATTATGCTAGCCTGGTACCGCCGGTAATAAGTTTGGAGTCCAAGGCGGCATGTACCTTTCTATACCTTATAACAGAGTACCATCACGAACTGATTTAATTACAGATACCAACACATCTGTGCACGGGCGTACAACGGCAACTTCAGAGATTTCGCGAACTATTGCGAGATGCAGTATGAAAACTGCAACACTTGGAGAAGTGAGCACTTAGATTCTATCGCTTTATCCTTGTCTCTATAGCATTTGAAAGACTAGAGTAAAGTTTGTGAGTAGGTACGAATGAAAGTGAATACGTGACTGTAGGAAAATGTTCAGGTTTGCAACATTTTCCGTGAAAGCCCTACTGATAAGCTAAGGACGGTTTTGAGACTACTCAATATTATCCACATCTAACTCACTCTCTATATTAACGTTACAAATTATACGACGACCTGTTTGGTGAGTGGTCAGAAACTCTGACTGCTATACCAAAAGGTTGCGGGTTAGAATCCCGCTAGGGGCATATATTTGTATGATGAATACATACATCGAGTTATGGATGTGTTTTCATTTATATAAGGTCTAACAAAATTAACCCGACAAACTTTGGCAATTGCACGTACATGACAATAAAATAATATATTCAAAAAAAAAGTAGCCTTAAAATTTTTGTTTCCGAGTAATAAAATTAAATGTAAGTGCAAATGAAAAATCAAATTAACAGACTTACTTCATTACGATTGTACCTGATTTTATCAATGAGAAAAAACAGGTAACGTTCATATGGAAGACGCCAAAAGGGGTAGCGGGGCACAGGGCGCAACCAATCACAGCAAGTCGCGGCGGCGCGGCGCCGCGCACCCGGGGCGAGCGGCGAGTAGTCGCCTTTCGGCGTCTTCAAAGGTTAGGGTATAAGGATGACATGACCAGGCAGACGACCTAAGAGGACGGTGATGATGATTAAAAGAAGCTATACTTTATGTGATTAAACCGAAATTCTGAATAATACAAGTAGTAGCTTACATAATGTTAAATAAATTATTTTGTTCCAATTAAAAATTAAGCAAATAATATTGCAAACTGAAATATCATGTTATTCTATCAATAGCATATTCATATCAAAGCAAAACAAAATGTTAACGAATGTTTGAGTTTAAATGTTATTTGGAGCTGCATTATTTTATTTCAGCTCGTATTTGATTCATTCCAGTTGCATTTTGGCTAGTGGTAGTAAATTTTTCGAAATCTTTCCATATGTAATATTTCTTGCTTTTGTCATGTTTTCCTTTTAAATTTACTGTCATTTAAATTGAAAAATTTAGAACGCCCCCGTGAAAACAAATGAATATCTAATAAACACCATGTATCTCTAAGGTTTGCTCGTCAAAACTCTATCGGAGTTAAGCTCGCCTTTGTACATTTTATATACAATGCATATTTCTGTAACAATTTTGTGTACAATAAAGATATTAAGAATATTTCACTTATAATTTCTTTATTCGGGAAACATACTACAAAATAGTATAGTAGGAACTATTATATAGATATATTGGAGACTATAACTGTTTCCACTGATAAAATTATCAGTGGAAACAGTATAAGAAGCTTCACTTATCCCCTTTCCATGATAGATATAATATTAGATATAATCGTAACCCATTAGCAATCAGCTTGCCCCCTACGATAGCATTTACTGCTACTGCTGGAATAACATTCATCCTCCATGTTGTTTTTTCAAGATTTATTTTATTTTATATTTATTTTTTTATTATTTACATAGGCATAAAAAATAAAAACTAAATTAAAACTATAAGGCAAAGACGTCATCCAGAGCTCCCGATTGCGGTATGGACCCTAACACACTGGCTGCATTACCTCTCTGAACAGCCAGACTGAGACGTTGAGCGAGGTATGCGCCAGCCCGTAAATCGCACAACGCCAGCACCAATCTGGTCGAGAGACCGTGGACGAAATTCGTAATAAATTAGTATTTATTTTGTGGTGTACAAAGGCGGTCTTATTGCTTGTAGCGATCTCTTCCAGACAACCTTGAATATTGAAATAAAAATAAAATAATTATATTAATATAATAAAAAGTAAATATAAAATGTTAATAATTTTTCACTGTGTATATTTTTAAGTTGTGTACAATAAAGAATTCTTCTTCTTCTTCTTCTTCATCGTTGTGCAAATATATAGCCCCCTTTTTTTTCTTCGAGCCTTGAAATTTAGGGTGGGTCATGATACAGTAAGAGATAATATGTCAGCAGTATTTAGCTTCCTTTAAAATATATTTCTTTTTATTTTCAGATTGGCGGGTTTTTAAACGGGAACGATGCTGAAATAATAAATAAATATTTCATTTTCTAGATTAATTATTATTATGTTACCCACTACCTATATCTGGATCTTTCATATTGAAAACAATTAAAAATACAAGTGTTCAATCAAACACACGCTTATCTAAATGACATTTTACTTTGCTCTATAAGGTATACGTTATAAGATTTATTGTCTGTCTATCTGTCTATCAAATCTTTTTCCTCGGAATGGTTAGATCTATGAACAAGTCAAAACAAGTCCTGTTTTCCCAAAATTTGTATTTTATATTATCTCAATCCTAGGTAAAAGATATGGCCTTACCAAATCATATTCCCATACTGATCGACTTGTGACCAAAGTATTTGCTGTTGAAATTGAATTTAAAAATATGGCAATTTTTAATCTTATATGAAATTATTACAACCTCTGCTTAATTAAGTTTAGTTTATTTATTTTTTATGCATGACGGGTTCTTACTTGACCTCAATCACACCTGATGTTAAGTGAAGATGAGGTCGAAGGTGAAAGCGTACTGACCCGGAAACCCCAACACATTTGGGGGACTGGCTATCTATCTCTGACAACCGGAACACAACAATGCTATTAACATTGCTGTTTGGCGGCAGATTTAGATAAGATGGTGGTAGCTAGCCAGGCGGACATTTAAAATGCCCTACCACCAACCAAACCGAGTAATTAAACATGTACCCCGCTGGGGATCGAACCCGCGACCTTTGAATCGTAAACCCAATGTTGTTTACATTGAGCCACGGAGGCGGTTAAACTATATAACTTTGCTTAACCAGATTTGAGTTTTTCACTTTTAAATTTTGTTATTGCTCATGGTGGACAGACACGGAATCCTCAATGATCAAGTCCTACTCGCACTTGACCGATTTTTTAAATGAATGTTTTGGTCAAGCCAAGTCGAGAGTACCCTAAACCGACGAGGGTGCATGAACAACTTCATGTAAATAAACAAAGCGAAAGAGGTGTCAGAATCTTAGCATGAGGAAGTGGTAGCTGCCTACTCCTACGGAAATAGGCTTGACTTATATGTTTTTGATGAGATTTCTTTCAAAAATTAACATGAACAAAGTTATAAGACTATAAAGAAGATATTAGAGGGCGAGATTTACAAAAGCAAATCATTAAAGCTAACAAAAGCTCAAAGAAAGTTAAGGGAATTTCATTTTCTAAAACTGGTTTCCTCATTTAGTCGCTTAACACTCTACGCCCGGTCAACTGTCTTTTATATTGTGAGCCAGAAGCGAATTCAGAGCGGGAAATTATGTTTATAATATCAAATTTCATTGAATCATTTATTCCAACGTAATATGCATTTTTTTGTCAATTTTAAGTCGAAGTCAAAAATGCTTCATTTTGTAGGTACACAGGTTACTGCTTGTTCAAAAGGCAATTTTCCCCTGAGAAGAACAAGCAAGAAACGCGAGGGGTTGCTCTTTTTAAACACAGGTTTTTATATTACAGAAAGGCACTATTAATTGTGAAATAGCCCGGTTATGCGAATGAGCTGGTTATGTCCATGGATGTTTATCATCTAAATAATCTGATATTTTATAATATCCTATTTATAATATATTTTATAATATGAACCTATTGAAAATCGAAATGAAGGATGAAAGGGCAATATCTGTGAGAGAAGAAGCAAAGCATGAAACTCAATTATATTTAAAATATCCCATTTTAAATATTATTCGGTGTTAAATTTTCTTAAATAAAAAAATTATTTGCATCCAAATTCATGCGCTGGGAATCCTGGATATATATGCTCAGTACGCGGTACTCGATTTGGTTGGTGGTAGAGCAATTTTAAAGCTCAGTCTTGCTAGTTACCTCGTCTTATATAAGTCTGTTGAAAGCGTCATTGTGTTTCGCCTGTTTGAGATAATATTCCCCAAAAGCGATGGGGTTCACGATGGTCACCTGTTCACCTGTTAAAGGTCACGAAGGTTGCTGGATGCAAACCGCTTCCAAGCGGCCGCTCTGGAAATCTATGGGGGAGGCCGTTTCAGCAGTGAACGTCCTGTGGCTGATAAGATAATGATGAATCGTAAGTTCTCAAAATTATTATTCTGTCTGGATTATCATTTATAAGAACTGCAGACGGTATAACTTAAATAGCCAATATGCTACCAATAACCATTATAATATAATCCTGAATGATTAATTAAGGATCAACTGTGCTGTACTGCCATGAAGATGATAAAAGGCAAAGGGCTCAGAATCGAACCTTGAGGTACGCCTCTTTTCACTAACATTAGGATAGTTTTGCTAGTAGGAATTCAATATTTTGTGTTTAACTAGTGCCCATATGACAGTCAGTGCTTTGAAACTGTACAGCTATAGGCCATCGATATGATCTGACTTCATTTGCAAACAACCAGAACCGATAGTTGTCTGCTCTACGTAGAACATAAATACGCGTAAGAAAAATGCTAGCAGAGAAGCTACATCACAAACATTAAATCTGATAATAAAAAATGAAATAAATAAATCACCCAAAATCTCATCTTTAAAAAGATCTGGATTGGGTCCTGTAAAAGCCACAGCTGGAGTTGAATTTTATAGTCCACTTTATTTATTATCACGGCCTTTTGTACTACGAGGAAAGACAACTCTATATAAAACGCTTTTTTTAAAAGACTTCAGGACTCGATGAATTGTAGAATCCAGGAAAAGTGTGAAAATACGGTATATTTAAAAGTTAGTTATAAGCAATTGAAATTTACATTTTGTTGTCAGTGAAAGTAATAAATTATATTCTACTGCGTAAAGTTTTCTGAAACATCATTAATGTCGGCTTTTCTTTTGACCTACTTTGTCCATTTAATCTCATGTATCAAACCCTGTCTTCCGGGGGTCGGGTACAACCCGGTCGATTTCCTATCGCAAAGAACTTTCTTGAAATATTGGATATATAATAAACAATATTTATTACCCATTTACTCATAAATAACAGTGTAAGCTACTTCTTTCATGATCAGTTTACAATGAATTCACCAGCTGACATTTTGTTAAAAAAACCTGTCCTAGAGAAATTTCATATTTGAAGCCTTACAAGTAGTCAAATTTGACAGTAGTCGATGAAGTACTTTATACAATAAACATTTTGTTCTCGAACAGTGAATCATAAACAGATTCAAATACTAATAGCTAGTTTTCGCGTAAACAGAAAATAAACTGTAATAGTAATGAAATACGACGTTTTGTCAAAAAGTAATAAGTGAAATACTTTACACAGAGTGTTGCTTGAAACAGAAGCAAATCGGATTCACTTGAATTACAAATTATAGTTGTCTACTCAAAATTCGAAGAAGATTTAACACCACACTAAGTATTACTTAATTTTATTTTATTTTTTCTGAATACTTATTTTTTTTA
Organism: Oegoconia quadripuncta; assembly: GCA_949316235.1. NCBI lineage: Eukaryota > Metazoa > Arthropoda > Insecta > Lepidoptera > Autostichidae > Oegoconia > Oegoconia quadripuncta. The sequence continues at coordinate 10,247,022 of OX438745.1, forward strand.
TGTCATAGAACATACGATTAACCTAACAATGAATAAATTTCATTGTTTTATTTATCAGTTTTTTTACATTTGCTTGTGTTTCAGACAACACTCTGTAAGTATAAGCATCACCCAAGTGAACCTTTTCAGTCGGAGTAATTAATGATTTTATCATTTTCCCCTGGAGGTGAGTCCATTAGTTCTGATTACCTCATGAGTAATGAGCAGGGTATTGTTATATTTGAGACAAACATTTTGTAATCATAATAGTTTTTTTGTTACTTTGGTTGCCACTATTTTTGGTTCAGTTCGTGAAGTGATCGTGATGGTACTTATTCTTTTACGCGACTACCGTAGACGCAAGGTAATATTTGTGAAAGGCTTAATGGATTTGAAAATGAAGGTTGTTAAATACTCTTCAATTATTGGAGTGCCATTTAAATGTTTAATGGTTTCCCTGACTACAGAATATTGTTATAATGTTGCCGAAAAATAAGCTACCATTTTTGTCTCATGGTTTTTTATATTTGTTTCAAATAGCGATACTGGTATCGAATGAAAAATCTTGATGAGATGACTTCAAATCTATTGTATATATTGTTTCACGTGTCAATGTATACATCTGGTTATGACTTATTTGCGCCGTTTAGTGTGGAGGCATTGGGTACTAAGGGACCTCAAGCTCTCTTATCCATCCGCCTTATCGAGGTATTCGGTGTCTGTAGCTACCTTGGCCAACGCATCATTATTGCCATTCAATGAGATAATGGTGCCAGGGTACCCAGAAGTACCTTCCCGCACGACAGCGATCTTGCTTTGATTTCGGGGCTAAATACGTTTTTTGGCGTCTTTCGGTTGATTAGTTATCTTCTATTTTCCTGGTTTTCTATTCTCTGAATTTTGGTGTACCGTACTTGAATTCATTTTATTAGTATGTTTACGAATTGTACATTATGTCCGTTCCTATTCCTGCAACCTGAACGATTTAATGGTTTTTTATCCAACGACGAAAAACGACGGGTATTATTTGTTTGACGTCCTTGTGCTTGTTTGTGTGTTCGGAAAAATCTCAATAATACGTGGTCCGATTTGAGTGTTGTTTGAAGATATTATTATGTTTAGTTCCTCAGTTTTGTTAATTCTCAATTTATAATAATAAATGAGGTATCGTTAGAAATGGAACTTTAACTATTATACCCTGTTCTTTTGTCGACCCTCGTTTCCACGCGCATTCACTGAATTCAATTTTCAGTTTATTTCCACTGTCACGGACAGAAATTTCTCACTCCCCAACTTTCTTTAGTTTACAGTTTCACATCATTTGTCCCTTTTTAGGTCGTCATGTCGATTGCGTTTTGATGAGACCCCATTTTCTACGAAGGATAAAAACCATACCGTTATGATACAAGCATACAGAGGTTAGCTTGAAAGAGGCGCATAAAAAAAGTTGTTATGATGAAGTAAAATCGATTAATCCCTTAGCTTGCGAGATGGTTACAGGAGTAACTAAAAGAATCGGGATCCAGAAACGAGGTGATTCGACAGTGGACCAAGATTTAGCAGGTTAGCAGACTGAATTGGCACTGCCTAACCTTATTTAATTTCGTTTATTTCATTTACACTGCTTTTCTTGACATTTATAACGTGGAAATACGACGTTTTGTGTTAATGATACATTGGATACATTTGTAATTTCTGATACAATTATTGAGTACATTTTTCCAAATTATGAATGACAAATATTGAAATATTTATTATAATTGTTGCATTATGATTAGGTTTCTTTGTTTAACTGGGGTGCTTATGTATTAATATTTTCACGCTTCCAATGGCAGAATACGTCGAACTGTGTTTTACAACTAAGCTCGTTTAATTAGTACCGTGTTCTTGAAAATAAACTATTCTAATCAGGCCATATCCTCTCCCAGAAATAATCGCTGAAAAAACCCGGTACAAACTTAGGTTAGATGAAAAACTGATGGATGAAGCCAAAGATCAGCTCTTATTGCTCACCTGATAGAAAGTAGACACGGAATTTGCTTATCTGTTGAGTATCTCTTACATGCTTGTAAGTGTTGTATGTTGTAGTGGTAGTGGTAGAGCCACGCTGTAAGCTATTAGCTTGCAGCATGAATGGGCCGGCTCGACCGGGGAAGTACCACCCTCTCGCAGAAGAACGACGTCTGAGTAGTGGCATTTTGCCACTGCGCTTCGTCCGGTGAGCGAGGGCGCCGGAGGCCCACCTTCCAGTCTCTCTCCAGAATGGTAGCGGTATTTAAAGAGTTAGTACCCCAGGAGGGTACCAGCACTATTAGTGCTGGAGAATCCCTCATCGCTCAGGCTGCCCTACTTATTCTGGGGTGGACACCTTCCTCAAAGGCCGGCAACGCATCTGTGACCCTTTTGGTGTTGCGGGTGTCCATGGGCGGCGGTGATTGCTTTCCATCAGGTGACGCGCATGCTCGTTTGCCACCCTATCATATAAAAAAAAATTAAAAAAAATGCGTTTCTTGAAGAGCCCCATGTTGCAAGGCAGTGGGAAGTACCGTAACTACAGAAGCTCATTCCACAACCCAGAAAAGAGCGAGGTGACCACATGGAAGCGGATTCTATCGGCTAAAGAATGTGCAGATAAATATCACGTCAAAAGAGAGACGATCTCTGGCAAGACGAGCGCTCTATACACGCCAGCGCTATCTGCCAGCGGAGTAAACACCAAAAAAATCTTTCCTATACAGGATACACTTATAATAGTCAAATATCTTTTAAGCTACCGTTAGAAGCTATTTTTAACTCAGAAGAAGATGGCATAAATAATAATTAAATTGGACCTGTGTAATTCGAGATATAGAGGTAGACCCTTATATTTACAAAAGGAACAATTTATATGATTACTAATTTTGAAATAAGCTGGCATGAGGCTGAACTGATATGGTTCGTGAATATTTCATAATATGCTTTTTTTTATGCACAACGGGTTAGTACGTGACCTCAATCACACCTGATGTTAAGTCAAGATGAGGCCGAAGGTGGAAGAGTACTGACCCTGAAAAATTTTCTTATTTGGGGAACAGGCTATCTTACCTCTGACAATCGGAACACAACATTGCTATAAACATTGCTGTTTGGCGGTAGACTTAGATTAGATGCCCTACCACCAACCAAACCGAGTACTAAACAGGGGTACACATGTTGGGGATCGAACCCGGTATCTATGTTGTTTACATTAAGCCACGAAGGGGGTTAACTTAGTTTAATAAATTGCTTTCTCAATAAGTTTCGGTTTTATAGTATCTTTAAGTTTATTGAAGGGATGATTTTGTATTTCAATGTGAACCTTATTGAAAAAACGTATACATAGCCACTCGAATGAATTACTGATTTTGGAGAGTCGGCTTACGTGATCTGTAAGTTTAATCTTATTGACATCTGTTTCACACTATTTTTCCTAAATTATGGTGTTTTTTAACACACTTTTATTAGCTTCACTTGTAACTAATAATGCAAGTTAATTTAATCTTACTTCTAATTGTCGTATCGAAATGAAACTTTGTATGTATATGTAATTCTGATGACAATACTATCTTGGAGCTGATCTGATGATCGGACGGTGAAACTCCTCAGTGGCTACTAGTAAACCCCTCGAGTTTTTGTCTCATATGATTCGTTTTGATGAGTCCAATATATTACACTTGGTGACGATGATCTGATGATGAACCCAGGAGATGGATGGCGGAAATGTAACGTGTTTTTTTATTTTTCTAAACTAGATATTATTTTATTGACGTCATATTAGAAAAGTCGAGTATATTACAGCGCCAGTATGCCTATATCACTGTCACCAGCGACTGGGTGAATGGCCTTTAGTCTGACAGCTTAACTGATGCCGTAAATACTGTTGGCATCGACTCCTGGTTTTCGAGAGGGCACCGCAAAGTTTATCGATATATTGGACCGTTATTATATAGGCTATTGAACACAGATGTCCAGTTTGGTCTAGCAAACATTAAAGAGGATTTCATAGCAGTAGAATTGCAATAAAAGATACTGCCTTGTCTATAAAGCAAGGAGTTACAACAATCGACGACCTCTGTGCCCGAGAGGGCGGCTGTTATTCCTCATAATATATCGTAGATAGTGATAGATTAGCGACGGAATTTATAATTTGAACCATCGCATGACTATCATAGTACGCAGTTTGCTACGGGAAGTGAATCAGGTGGCGCTGGTATCGCCGGAACGGCGGCGTGGTGATGTTTGTAATGTTAGATCTGCACATCAACTAGTTCCTTTGGGGAGAAATTAAACATATCCGTGATAAAGCTATTCCACCACACAGCCGAAGCCGCGGGCGGAACTCTGGTATGTTTATAAACTACATATTGACATTTTGAGAGCATGGTATTTTGACACTTCTAACCTTCGACCGACCGTCCAAAGTCACTTTTGATCTCGTGAGTCTCGGTGGAGACTTGTGTTAAAATAATTGGTTTGTATACTCGTACCTGGTCGATAATAAAGGTAGTCTGTCAGGGTTGTCTAAATTTCAGTTTATTGCTAAGTCATTGGGCAACCCGCATTGGGCCATCGTGGTGGACTATGGCCCATACTCCCTCATATACGAGGGAAGGCCTTAATCCCTGCAGTGGGATGTTTACGGGCCGATGATGACGAAGTCATTATGGACGTCTTTTGGGTGATATGATGGTGAAGTGAGATCTATTCATTATGTTTATCGCCAAATCTAAATCCGAACCAACTTGATCCTTATTTTATGAAACGTGCTGAACGGACTTTACAATTGGAGATTTGAATAGAAAGAGCAACTCTTTATTAAAATGCTGGTCTCAACAATTTGCGATCGGAACAAAGTTTGGTAAATTGAGTTTAAAATTTTATGAGAACAAAGCTGTAATGAGGGAACATTTCTAAGGTCAACGTAGGTTGTTAGTTTAAAATAATGAGACTAAGAACTACCTGCTAAGAACAATTTTAGATATTTTTTAAAGTCGTTAAAATGTTATTCGTTTACTCAAAATGACTGAAATGAAATGAAATGAAATGAAATGAAATGAAATGAAATGAAATGAAATGAAATGAAATGAAATGAAATGAAATGAAATGAAAATGAAATGAAAATCATTTATTCATGTAGGCAATACAATATGCACTTATGAACGTCATTTGTTTTTTAAACTACCACTAGCTCGGAACGCGACCACTACTGAGAAGAGCTAGCGAGAAACTCAGAGGGTTTGTCTCTTTTCAATAAATCATGTACAATCAACAAAGGTTACAACAATTTTATATATCGTGTAGAGGAGCCGTTTAATCCCATGGATTACTTTCATTAATATAGTCTGAAATTTTGTAATATCCCTTTTTACATAATTTTTGTTTTATAATAAGTTTAAATTTATTAAGCGGAAGATTCCGTATATCCATGGGAACCTTGTTGTAGAAGCGCACACATTGACCTCTGAATGACTTATTAACTTTACTAAGTCTACTAAAAGGTACAGCTAATTGATTTTTGCTCCTTGTATTGACATTATGTCGGTCACAATGTATCTCGAATGACTTGTTCTGAAAGTAGCTCACTTTTAAAAAAAACGTAATGTATATACCAATCTCTGAAATAACCTAAGTCTCTTATGTCTGGAATTAACTTCCAACTTAAATGTTGGGTCGGTCATACATGATATACCTAATGTAGTTAAGAACCTTGGTATTGATTCTAAGGTCAGGTGGAATTTCATATCGAAACAACTAATGATGTTCTATCAAGCCCTAATCCGCTCTTGCAGTGAATACTGCTGTCACCCCTGCGATAGCTCTGCCAATATACAGGGCGTCCCAAAGTTATGGGACATGAAGGGGAAGTACCTTAAATATCGTAGATAGTGAATTTTGCTCAAAGAAGACTTTATGTTATTTTTAAAAGTTAGTAATTCTGCATTCATAGATTTTCTAAAAATTATTTGCTTCGGCTGGGAATCGAACCGACTCAAATGTGAAAAAAAAAACACCCTACTTTTATGATGCCAATCGAAAGAATAGCTAAAAAATAATAACTCTGCCTAAGTAACATAGTATTTTAAAAGAAAGGAACAACATAAAATGATTAGATTTCTTCTTTTGGGGATACGTGAAAGATATGCTATACAAAAAGCGATACGAGAACGTAGGCGAGTTGCAAACAGAATTGTGCCATATCACATCGAGTGTTCACCATAAAATGATTAGAAAATCAACAGGCAGCGGGCTCATTAAAAGATTGGCGATTTGCGTAAGACAAGAGGGATCACATTTTGAGCATTTAATTAATTAATTTACAAAAAAATACCTACTTAATTGACTACGGCAGTTTCATGTATGTTTTTTATTTGATTAAAATGATTAATTTCACGTTGTTCCTTTCTTTTAAAATACTATGTTACTTAGGCAGAGTTATTATTTTTTAGCTATTCTTTCGATTGGCATCATAAAAGTAGGGTGTTTTTTTTTTCACATTTGAGTCGGTTCGATTCCCAGCCGAAGCAAATATTTTTTAGAAAATCTATGAATGCAGAATTACTAACTTTTAAAAATAACATAAAGTCTTCTTTGAGCAAAATTCACTATCTACGATATTTAAGGTACTTCCCCTTCATGTCCCATAACTTTGGGACGCCCTGTATAACCATCTCTGAGGGTAGCATATGTGCGCCCCTTGCAGCTTTCCGCAATGGCTGCAGCGCAAAATGTCGTATCGCACCAAGAGGTTAAATCGAGAGCGGAAAGCATAAATCATTATTAATCGTCATTAATCCACCGACAAGCTCTTAAATTGAAGAAGAAAAAGTCTGCCATTTTATAATATGCTTTCTCAATAAGTTTCCGTTTTATATAATCTTTTAAGTGAGTATATTTTCCTTTCTCTACATATAGTCTCTAAATAGTATAAAGCAAAGTCGCTATCGGAGTCTATTTTATTTATGTGCTTAATTTTTCTAAACTACGTTACTGATTTTGATACGGTTTTCATTATCATGTAGAGAATTTCTTCTGGAAGTTTTATTGTATAATATAGTGTATAACATTTTGGTCACGTAACATATACATATAGATTTCCAGAGCGACAGGTTGGTAGCGGCATGCATCCAGCGACTTTCCGCGATCGTCATCAGGTCCTCCTATTGGAAATCTATAGGGGTGGCCTATGTTCAGTATTGGACGTCATGTGGCTGAGATGATGATGATGAATATATGCATATATAATTTATATATACATACAGTATGTCACGACCTTTATTCCAAATAGGGTGGTCTGAGATTACCATTACAGGTTAATGTTTGAAACAACACACGGGTCGCCTTTGTAATATACAGATATGTACACATAACAATAGGTTGAGCTTATCGCCATTAAACGTGCAAGTCTTATACGATTTCCACGGGAAGAGATGGTTTCGTTCTATTCTCTTTATGTGCCCACACACACACACATATATATTATGATTTACTTGAAGATTCCAAGGTTGTAGGATTCAAGAAAGACTGACGCCGGAAGGGAGTTTCATGCCTTGGCTGTCCGGATGATGAATGAAGAGTCGAAATTCTTAGTGCGAATGTTCGGTATATATTTACGGATGGAATCCCTCCCCACGCCTAGTGGTCCGAAGATGGAAGGGCGACGGTGGAATAAGTTTATGTAATTCCAACGCAAACTCCCGAGAAATATTGTAAAAAAAGTGAGAGACAGGCGACTTTGCGACGACGTTAAAGGCTCTGCAATTTAGCAGTCATCGAATAATCACCTATGACTCTCATGGCACGTCGTTCCACAGAATCGAGTGCAGCTAGTTGGCACGTTGGTACTTGGCTGAATCATCCCAGAGGTGACAGCAGCGGACAAGCACGATGCACGCGCAGATTGAGCCTGGTAAAGCACCAAAAGTTGTTTTGGTGTGAAATATCGCCTCACCTAAAGGAGAGTGCCAAGCTTCTTAGCCGCTGTTTGAGCGTTCGATTCTATAAGTTATACCAAATCAAATTAAATCAAATATGTTTTATTTCGTAAGTTATATACACCGTGTAACGGTTAAGTGTAGTCATATTTTAAGGGCTTGTTCTACCCATCAATACGAACAACTTTTACTATGGAGGCAACTTCGAAATCGCGAAAAAAAAATGAGCTGTTCCATAGAAAATTTCAATAACCTCCCGATGCAATGTATGAAACAGCTGATTTTTTTTTCGCGATTTCGAAGTTGCCCCCATAGTAAAAGTTGTTCGTATTGATGGGTAGAACAAGCCCTTAAAATATGACTACACTTAACCGTTACACCCTGTATAAGGATAACATTTGATATCGTCATGACATACAGTTATCGCTCATTCACTAGGCAGTCTCCTCGGAGAAGAACGAGCTAGAAACGCAGGGGTTGCTCTTTTTAAATAAGTCAATACAAATACAATTTAAAAAAATTGTTAAATTTATGATTCGACAAAGAAAAATAAGAACTAAATATACTGGATATTGCCGAGCGATTCATGTCCACGCATTCTTATCACCCAGAATTTTAGCCTTTGGCATCCTAACCTAATACCACCTAAGTGATAGTTACAACTTGCAAATGAAGCGGCGATAAATGGAGAAAGAATAAATGTTTCACCTTTTTACACTGATTGTTTGTACGCAGTAAAACAGCAATGTTATAATTACTGGAAACAATACTTCGATGAGAGGTCTTTGACAAAAGGAATATGGTACAAAACAATCCAATGCGAACTTCCTCATTTCCCTTGGTTCGATCATTGTGAAATGGATCGACGACAAATTGTGGCGGCTTTCAGACTTCGGTCCGGTCATATTCCGTTGAACAAATTTGCCATCCTAATGGGAAAGACGTCATCACCCAATTGCACAGAATGTGATGTAGAGGAGGATGTGATGCATGTGTTGACGGAGTGTGACCGGACAGAAGCTCTTAGAAGCTCAATGATTATGGGAGGCTATTTGTACTTAAATAATGTAGGCGCCTGTAATACCATTCTGGCTTCACCCTACTCGAGTGAAGCGAGGATGCTTTACAGGCTACTGTTATTAGCTATTAATAATCATAACGTTTAGTATCTATATGGTAAATGTCTATACAGACCGACATGTTCAAGTTAATGAACAAGGTCTTTAAACCAAGATTTAAAAAAAAAAAAAGTGATGGTTATATTGAAATATACGCGGACATCGCGTGTGGAAAGCTAATGTACAACAAAGATAACAAACAAGCAAGCAAACAAAATGAATTCCTGAATAATTTTCCGATGTCTGTCTAACATTTTGTCCCGTTTATAACAAACGATATCACACATTATGCATACGCGGCTGGCGAAAGGTCAAGAGGCCATCGTGTGGAGATCCGATCGGTCGTTAAGCCGGTATTGAGTTTTATTCCCATTTTATAGGTTAGTTTGTTCAAGCATATTGAGGGATGGCAAATTATGGGATGCGACTGAAGTAAGTAAACATATCCATACTTTTATCGAGGATATTATCTTGTGTTTATGTTAAAAGTTCTTGTTATTAATAATCTAAGATAGATTGGCAAAATCCTAAAATTGGCAAGAAAACTTCTCCAACAGGGCTCTATTTTGTCTCCAGAATGGATCATCAAGTCATCGCCAAGTCTTTTATTTTTTTATGTACAACGGGTTAGCACTTGACCTCAATCACACCTGGTGTCAAGTGAAGATGAGGCCGAAGGTGGTAGCGTACTGACCCGGAAACTCCATCTTATTTGGGGGACTGGCTATCTTATCTCTGACAACCGGAACACAACAATGCTATTAACATTGGTGTTTGGCGGCAGATTTAGATAAGATGGTGGTAGCTAACCAGGCGGACATTTAATATGCCCTACCACCTACCAAACCGAGTACTAAACATGTACCCCGCTGGGGATCGAACCCGCGACCGTAAACCAAATGTTGTTTACATTGAGCCACGGAGGCGGTATATCGTGAAAATTTAACCTTAACCTATCGTATCCTGTAGCAGTCCACTATCAGACATAAGGCTCTCCCACGGCAATTGTTTAATCTTCGCTCAGTAAATTACACGCTACTGTAATTTAGAAAGAAAGAAATAAAAATTTATGTAAACAATTCCCATGATACAAACAATCAAGTACAAGTATTAGGTCCTTACCTACGAAATTGGCGTTTTGTATGAAGAATTTCATTAAGACTATTTTCTCCATACAACATTTTTGATTTTTTTTTTGGGAACGGCAAATCCAAATTTAGCTAAACTTTGTGCGTATTATCGGATAACATTAAGTTAAGTGTAGGCAGCGTTAATTTTTAAAAGTAACCGCTTTATAAAAGTTTCAGCGAATCTAAGAAATGATTATGGGAAGCACATAAAAAGAGCTGTGTTCAATTTTTTTTTATTATGTGATAAATCACAGAAATTAAAAAATATTTCATGTGAAACCTTGAAATAATATTCCATTATCCAAATAAAAACCAAATTTGGATATAGCTTTGAAAATCGCAGAAAAATTGGTACAAATGATTATCGAAGAAAAAAAACTCCAATTTCATAGGTAAAGACCCAATATTACACAGTCGAGACACATAAAAAGTAAACATTGTGTTTGCTATCTAATTGTCGGTGTCGCAAGGTGGAGTCATAAAGATGTCCAACTGGTACAATCGTGGTAGTTACTGAACAACCACGCTGGTTTTCAGTGGAGCCTCCAAATGACGCACAGACACCAATCAACAAATACACATGCTATAATAATTATAATTGACAGGAGTAATCAGCAAGATGTGTTTACGTGAAGGGATACATACGTGCACCTACATATCTTTCTCTTCATAATAATTTAACCGCCGCCATGGCTCAATGTAAACAACATTCGTTTGGAATTCGGAGGTCGCGGGTTCGATCCCCAGCGGGGTACAGGTTTAAGTACTCAGTTTGGTTGGTGGTAGGGCATTTTAAATGTCCACCTGGCTAGCCACCACCCACCACCATCTTATCGAAATCTGCCACCAAGCAGCAATGTTAATAGTATTATCGTGTTCCGGTTGTCAGAGATAAGATAGCCAGTCAACCACAGGTCAAGTACCAACCCGTTGTTCATAAAATAACCTACAAAAAGATGAATTACTTACAGCTTTGAACCTATCTATGCAATCTTACCTCAACCTAGCTCTTTCACCTTATACATCAGGTTTACAGCTAGTTCCCAATACATAAACTATTATCTATTACTTCTCCAATTCGAATTACCTTAGAGCATAGACGTAATTCTTTGAAAGCTGTCACTCAAAGTCTCAAAGAAACCTAATTTCCCCAGTGAATATAGTAAAGCTGATATTATTTTCTCTATAAATGCATTGATCTTAGTTTGTTTCGACTTGTGTTTCGAACAAAATTGCTTTTATTCTGAATTGGTGTACGTACATTAATATTGTAACATTAGAATTATATTAAATAATCCTGTAATTCTACAAATTATGACATGTATGTATAATGTTATTATATTATATTTGGCAGTCAGATTTATTTTATTTTTTATTATTCATAAATTTTGACGACCTGTTTGGTGTAGTGGTTAGCAACTCTGACCACTATACCAAAATGTTGCGGGTTCGAATCTGTCGTTGTATGTACTGTGCAATGAATAAATGTTTCTATCTATCTATCTATCTAAAGCGTCCATCAAGAATTTCCAGTAGCAATCTTCTGGCTCCAATTTCATACTCTCGTCATATGTAATGGAAAGTGCTCATGGTAACAAAACAAACTAGCCCAAAATTCGAATACCTTGCCATTTTCCATCAAGGAGTTCCAGGCCCTACATCCCGGCTTCATCATCCGATCAGGTCAATGTTACCATAATATTGCATTGTCACCGAATTTAAATAAATATGCCAAATTTTGAGCTCAATCAGATACCAGCAAATGGTTGGAAAATGCTTTGCAAATTTGGAAACGGACAACTGTTAGCTATTATATTTTATACATCTTGGGCCATGTAATTATAATAAAATTAGTATAAAAATATAACGAACTGACTTCCGGTAGCCTTTTGTAGTTAACTGTTGGACTTATTATATCATGAGGTAAGCAGGGACCGAAAACCAGTTCGTTAAAAGTTAAATAAATTCTGTTAAATATATTTAATTCAATTAATGAATAATATTCTTTGAAAATGTCCAAGTGACTCGACTTCGGAAAGTTGGCGGGAGATGGCGTCAGCCGACGTCGAGGCGGTTGGTGACGCTGCGAAAGTGTTCGGATGTAAATTACCAATCGAAGTGAATAAAATACTTGTACACATTATAACATTGTGTTTCTCTGGCAGCCCCTTCTGTGCTTTTACAACTTACATACGAACACTGCAAACTAAATAAAAACTTGTAAAAATGAGCAAAATTTTAAAATTATCGAAAGTTCGCACTATCGCACTAAGAAGTTCGATTCTTCATTCATCATCCGAACAGCCAAGGCATGGAACTCCCTTCCGGCGTCAGTCTTTCCTGAATCCTACAACCTTGGGATCTTCAAGAGCAGAGTGAATAGGCATTTACTGGGATCGCGTGCTTCATCTCCGACCACATCGTCACTTTCCATCAGGTGAGATTGTGGTCAAACGCGTATCCAGTCAAAAAAAAAAAAAAAAAAAAGTTTAAAAATTATAGCTGCACAGCATATCAATGACGTTATTCTGTCTATCAATAATATGAAGTCATAACCATTCAAATAGACCAACTCCAGCAGATGTTTTAATAATAAACGAATGCAAGGAAATGGTCGTAAAATCGACAGGTATTAAAAAAACTGACATATAAATAAGCAAGTGCATAGCTGGGTTATTTAAAGAGTATGTCGAAACCTTGAAATATCAGTAATAAAATCTTAACAGTTCGACATGTATAAATACTTTCTGTTATCATGCGCAACACTTCGAAACTCAATTCGAGCCTACTCTTAAAACTGAGCAGAGAATTGTAAACAGATGCTTGTAGTATTGCTATTGCTAGGCGTCAATATTTTTATCTTACCTCCATTCTTTATCATCTAAAAAATACAAATACTCTTTATTGCGCAAAATAATTTACAATTACATTTGTAGGTAGAAAAACAGGTAGGGTGCACGATACTACCAACTAAAGAAATAATTATAGATATGCACAAAAATAATAATAATATCATATTAATAGACTTACTTAATAATATAAATATATATAATAAAGCCGTTTCGAAGATATTTAGCTTTAACACAGTTGGTTTGGCTATCAGGACAATTTCATACATACCTACATTATAATTATTTACTTTTTCATTTAGTTTAAAAAAAATATACTGCGCTGTTAACTCACTTCAGCACGTAAACATGGTTGCAGGGATTATAGGCCTTACTTTGTATATGTGCCATAGTCCACCACGTTGGTCCAATACAGGTTGGGGATTTCACATGCCTTTGAATTTTTATTTCTCAGGCATGCAGGTTTCCTCACGATGATTTCCTTCACCGTTCAAGAGCAGTCGGATACTGTACTTACGCACATAAGTAATTAAATTAAATTTAAAAATTCATTGGTACATGGCCTGCCACGGAATCGAACCCGGACCTCCCAAATTGCGAGACCGTGTCTTAACCGCTGAACTACCGACGAACTTAGACATGTATTTTGGATTTTATCCATTACTCACAAGTAATAGCCACTCACAAATCTTCTGCTTGATGAAGGCCCCTCCTAAATTGAGGATAATCGTAATTGACCCAATTTGAAAATTTCCTAGATACTTACGTTTGAATACTTAGACGAGTCTTAAAACGTTAAGAACCCTTTAGGAATCATTCCGTCGTTTTAAATGTCAACAATATGAAAGAGACAGTATGACATAATAAGGGACTCTTAAAGTTTGAGTTAGACCCGTGCTACAGAATCATGCTGAAATCTCTACTTTGGAGTAGTTGGAAAAAAATAATTAAGTTTTGTAAAATGCATCTTTATTATCAGGATGATCAGGATTCTATTTCGTAATTTTATATGCTTCATTTCATTCAATTTTGTACTTCGAATATGTACTGCACCTTCACGGGTTGCGAACTCAATCACGAGGATGTTGTAACTTATGCCTGAAATAAAGATGCATTTTACAAAACTTACATTTTTCTTTTTGTATTTAAATTATATGAAACATATTTCAGATTTTTGTGGCGAAACAAAGATGACAATAATACTCAAACTTGAACGTTGTTATAAGGACATAAGATCAATAATGATCAATAAATTATAAAAAAGGAATGATGATTTTACCTGATCAATGAGAGTACAAGTAGTCCAAGCAAACTACTTTCGTTCATGCTGTTGCATACATTTCAGGTAAGAGACGGGCAGAGCGCTCCCGCGCTTGCCCCCAAAGTGACGCTGAAAAAGGCACCGGCCTCTGAGCACAATACCAGATAAAAAAAAACTACTTTTATTATAGTAAACTATCGTTCCATCACTGTCACTCGTATCGGCAATGAGCAGCTTTACCGATAGACTTCGATAACGTGAATCAACTAGTTGACACGCTATAAAATTTTCCCTGTAGTAAATTATGGTAACTCGATATGTCAATCCATTAGACGCTTAAATAAATAAATAAATAAAAGGTATTTATTCACCACTAAGTTAATTTAACAAGTAATTAATTGATAATAAATTAGGTCAAACCGTGATGAAAAGGACTCAGCAGATTTGCTGATTTTCAGTCCCCCCCAAGTAGAGTAGTTGCTGCCACCAAGGATCTAATTACTATTACTCTATGAATAAATTTAAAGATTAACTAAAAGTAAACAAAAATTAACCATAAAAAGCTAGACACGAGAGGGTATCATATAATATAGGTAAGTATTTGGTAAATTTTCAATACTTATGTGTGGTTCTGCGAGTGAATTTAATTGTTCTCAAATTATTAGACTAATTTAACAAATTTAAATCATTGCCGAATCATACTGGCAGAGAAACACCCGTCCAAGTACTTCTAAGGCGCTTACGTGATATCAAATTTAGCGATCGAAAACACTCGAGCTAAATGCGAAATCATTAGTGATCGAACGCAAAATTTATAACGTGAGTCGACAACAGTTTAGGTACATAAATTTTTCTCTCTATCGACATTTATAGATGATTTTACTCTTTACCAATGTCATTAACAGTGATAACGCGATAGTAATCTATAACGAAAACATTTCGGAACTAAAATTGATAATGAGATGTATTTTCTCTCAAGTAGGGTCCGAAAGTTGGACTATAGTTGACCTTTATGAATTACGAGAAGCGTATAAGCGATTGTGGTTATATTCGCAGGAATCAAGCATAAAACTTTTAATCATAATACGTCATCAGTTGTTGAATATATAATTACTTAGATACACTGCAAAAATATCAGATAACAATTTTAAGGGTTTCCCGGAACTCCAGGCCCGGGAAAATTTTATAAAGTTTTTTCGGGCCAAAGTCTGTATATATTCCCGTGTCAGTTAAACGCGCAATTATTAAATACTGAAGATGGGAGGTAGACGGATCATTTATTTTTAGTCCTTCGACAATTAATACAATACAATACAAATATTCTTTATTGCGCAAAATAATTTACAATAATTTTTGATGATAACAATAGAACACAATTAGGCAGTCTTATCACTAAAAGCTATCTCTTCCAGAGAACCGACAGCTATGGGACATTTGTAGGTAGAAAAACAGGTAGGGTGCACGATACTACTAACTAAAGAAATAATTATCGATAAGTATGCATAAATATAATAATAATATCATATTAATAGACTTACTTAATAATATAAATAAATAATTAATTAATTAATCTTCCGCATTAAAAGCGTTACCCTTGATTAATTCTGTAGTTTTTCTTTCTTTCCTTACACCGACCGAAGAAGTAGATAAAGAATATCGTAAGCATATATTATATGATCAACTGTCAACAATTATCTTCTGTAAACAATAACACAAGTCATTACTTTAACTTTTTTAAGCGAATAACAGAAATGGTATCTAAAGTATACATGCGAGAGAATGCAGGCGATAATTAGAGGACAACGAGCTAACACCTGTTTCAGAAATTAAGGAACAGTTAAGTAGTTACAGTAAAAGTTACAGAATTTTAAAATCAAAGCAACTCAAAATGAAATTATAATAAAATTTCATTATACCTAGAATAATTAAGATAAAGCTCGGGACAGAGAGACGTGGAGTGAGGAAGCAGGCCCTTGCCCAGCAGTGCGACAATATGGACACCTAATAATAATACCTAATACATTATAAAGCAGATTGTTCAATAATTTCTGAGCTACTAGATAAACCTGTGGCAGAATTTATATGTGGCCAAGTTTGTATGTCGGTGAATACATCAAGTTTCTCATTAAATAACAAGAATAACAACACTATAGTTGAATATTTACTTGAAACCTCAACACTTACGCTGTAATCGCTTGTAAGGAAGACTGTACCAATATTCGCTACGTCCAGAATTCAGTCGGTTTTCAGTAGCCTCCGCGAGCGCCTGCCCGCCGAATCGATCCATCTGCCGCCCGGGAAACTTCCGAAACTTACAAATTTCGAAGCACCGTTCCACATTCGAAATTTGTACTTAATCTGTGAAATTTTCAATAAAACCTCACATTGTGTTCTATTTACGAAATATAAACATTTTGAGAGTTAAATTAATTTGAAAATCGAATCATCGTCGTTGAGAATTTAAAACTTTTTCGTTTAATTTTGAGATTTTTTATTTTTAAAGTACAGTCAATTTGAGCAGTGTTTCTTTGCAAGTGATAAGTGACTTTTTCAATGATTGTTAGAGTGACAATTCGTCAAAATAGGTGGACAAGAGACAATTGGTTACCATCATGGAAAGTGGTTCAATAATCCTTTTTGCAGTGGCCTCAATGTGAACGGCACGTTATGCTTTCTATATATGAAAAGGGTACTATCTATCCTGATGCCTTATTATGATGATATGGTAAGTGAACTTTCTTTTTAATATAATTTAAACTAAACGTTAAACAAGTTTTGTCCTGGTACTAATCTCTTATTATTCCAGGAAGAAAACTACAACATTTTTTAAAAGTGGTTTTAGTTTATTTCAGTTATAATTTTCATACGCTCATTGGCAATAAGGAGAAGATTGCGTCTTACACTAATATACAGGATGAATTTGGATTCGTGTCATTCCCATTAACTGGTGACGCCACTCTTGATTATAGTCAACTTTCTCCAAGAAACCATAATTCTTCGTACAAAGTTAACCATTCTGAAACCACTTTCAGTATGGAAATCCAACAATTTTCGGCTGAATTCGACTATGGTATAAGTTGCTAGTAATGAGGAGTGGAGTCACCGGTAAACAGGAATTACCTGAATTAAATTTCACCTTATAAAGTTTTAAGAAAATTTTTAAAAATATTATTAGGCACTACCTTTCCTACAACATTTGCAGTGTGACAATAACATAAAATTTTGCTCACCAGTCGACAGGATTAACAAAACCTGGTACCAAAGGATATTCTGTATATATTTTCGGGTTCGGAATCGTCAGCCTTTCAGGTCTATACTGATGATATCTCCAATCACTGGAAGCCATAATCCATCACTGTATATCAGACTAGTGCCCACCTGAAACCGATTACCCTTAAATTCTTTCTTAAATTAGTCTGGGGTCCAAGATACCAATAGAGTCACGTAGGGCACGTACGTTCAGTAGACGCCATGCATAGTACCACCGTTGATCCGACCTTACAGGAGATACAGTGGGAGGAGTGCGGAGGTGGGATCTGACACCGACTACCTTCAATTGAAAATAATGAAACTATTTAACATGCCCTCCGAAGCATAGAATCATTCGTATTAAGATGTCACCAAGAGTGATAACGCCAGACATTGCTTAACTTCCCTAATCTAAAACGAACAGCGAATGCGACGGGATTACCGTAGACGCTCATTGTTGCTAGAAGGAAAAAGTATTTATTACCCAAAAACATATCACCAGTTTGTAACATATTTTAGATTATATCATAACAACACTTGTCTAGATATTATTCAGTGTTATCATTCAGAGCTGCATATTAATTTACGACATAAAAAACATAGTGATTATTATCACAGTATCTTTTAACAAATCATTGTAATCTTGTTTCATTTACTAGTGGCTTCCAATAGTAGAAAAGATAACTCATCTAGGTAGAAGTTTGCAAATGCTAGTTTCAGGAAGAGTTCTAGGAAAGTTATTTACTGATCTAGAAGACTTAAATATGTTTAAGTATTCGTCATGGGCGAAACAAGAAATTTTTCACATATATTCTCCAGTTTATTTAATAAATACTATACATTTGTGAATACTGTACATAAAATGTTAAAAAAAAATTTTAAAATTAATGTCTTTGCACAAACACACAGCGCCATCTTGGTCCACAGTAAGCATCTAGGCTTGTGTTATGGATACCAGATGGTTGACAAACTACACAAATACATTTTTTTTTGTAAATAAATACATATATAAATGAAAAACATCCATAACTCGGGAACACATGTTTGTATTCATCATACAAATATATGCCCCTAGCGGGATTCGAACCCGCTACCGTTTGGTATAGTAGCAGAGTTTCTAACCACTACACCAAACAGGTCGTCATGTAACCAAATGTTATGTACCTATTTAACATACCATTACATATTTTACTTAGAAAACCCCGAGAAGTAGTGACCAGTAAACCACATCTTATTTGGGGGACTGGCTATCTTATCTCTGACAACGGCGTTTAGGCGGCAGACTTAGATAAGATAGTGGTAGCGGAAGGCGGATATTTAAAATGCCCTCATTATCATCATCATATCAGCCGAGAGACGTCCACTGCTCTCCAGCAGTCGGGAAGGCCTCCGCCTTCCCCAAAGATCTCTACAACGATCGGAAAAATGCCCTACCACCTACCAAACCGAGTACTAAACTGGTCCCCCTCTAGGGACCGAACCCGCGACCTCCGATTCGTAAACCCAATGTTGTTTACATTGCGCCACGGAGGCGGTCAAAAACACATGTAGACTTCAACTTAGAACACTCCTCCTTTTGAGTCGAGGGTGAAAACTCTTTCAATTAGAGACTACGATGTATCCATCTTTGAACAAAAATACTTTTTGACATCTCAGGCAGCGTTAGCAACTGCAATTAATTAAACTTCCAATAAGAAACGTTCCAGAAACTGACCGATCGTATATTGCGAGTGTATGAGGATCGATTTTTGATAGGGTTCCCATTGAAATACAAAATCTTCCTTATATACAGGGTGTAACGGTTAAGTGTAGTCATATTTTAAGGGCTTGTTCTACCCATCAATACGAACAACTTTTACTATGGGGGCAACTTCGAAATCGCGAAAAAAAAATCAGCTGTTTCATACATTGCATCGGGAGGTTATTGAAATTTTCTATGGAACAGCTCATTTTTTTTTCGCGATTTCGAAGTTGCCCCCATAGTAAAAGTTGTTCGTATTGATGGGTAGAACAAGCCCTTAAAATATGACTACACTTAACCGTTACACGGTGTATAATACATTTAAAGATACTATATATGAGAAATTGATTAAGAAAGTAAAGAGGTATTATACAATATTAGACTATTTGGATGATGATCCCAACTCGTTCGCACGCCAGGCTATTTCACAAATTAAATATATTCTTCTGAAATAAATTGCACCTTTTGTAATATAGAAATGCTCACGAGAGATAGGTAATAGATATATGATACATATCAAAGTCAAACCATTCTTTATTTTGTAGGGACAGTCAGCAATACAATTAAACCCGACAGCATATTTTGAATTTTGAAACGCCATGTTGAATTTTTTAACATAAAATGTATCCTATGACACTTCCGGTATCAAGAACAATTTAACGACACTATGCACATCGAAATCGGTTCAGCCGTTTAGGCTACAGGATGCGCCAAAGGAACGGACATACATGTAGTTAAAAAAACAAGTGACGTTCATAAGTGCACTTATGAACGTCACTTATTGTATTGCCTACATGAATAAATGATTTTCATATCATTTCATTTCATACATACACTCGAAAAACATTACCCTTTTTTTTGGACAGTCGGGTGAAAATTAACCTTAATTATGCTGCTACCTTAATTATGCTGCCGCTTACATACTTACGCTTACATACATACATACATAAGTACATTTAAGTCAGACAGTTTTTACATTAATGTAAGCTTGTTCTATTAATTTTCTTCCTAAAAGAAGAAGCAAGAAACTCAGGGTTTGTCCAACTGGATACTCATATTTGAACGCACGTGTGTACTTGCTCTTTATAACAAAGGGTTTTTATACTGTGAAAGGCAACTCACGTCATAAAATTGCTGCAATTGCTCTACCGAATATTGTGAGTGAGTTTTCATTTCTTTTTTCATTATCTATCTGTCTCTGTGAGTTTATCTTTTATTGTTTCAATTCGATGTTATGTTACAGTTGAGATGTTCATAAAGTGTTCTTGAGTTATTAGGTTTTTATTTTTATGTCGCATATTTTTTTTAACAAGCCCTATAAGTCTTTAGCTTCAGTAAAAGCTGAAGGCATTGAAATTTACTCGTGTTAAAGTGATGTAACTAAACTACTTGCTAGTAGCGCCCAGTAAGGCCAACTCTTCTCGCTCTTGAGCATGTCGAGCTCCTCGTTGAGGTCCCGACTTCTGGCCTTGGTATGGCAAGCGAAGAACAGATTGTTATGGACTAAGCTCTAACAAATTACAACATGCGTCTGTCTGTTTTATTTACTTGTTCTAAAGTACGCAACAGATTTTTATACGGTCTTCATTATTATTTAGAAATTTTGTTTCGGACGGTTTATAAATACACGGGGTAGTTTTTATTTTACTTCGAGATCAGCGCGAACAAAGACGCGGGTAATAAGCTAGTCCAGTATAAGCAAGTCACGTTGCTATTACATTTCGGGTTAAAGTCAAAAATGCTTTGTAGGTATACAGGGTACACTTAAAATAGTCAGATTTTACATTTAAGCTACTGCTTATTCAAAAGGCAATTTTCCCTGAGAAGAACAAGCAAGCAACTCGATGAAAACCATATTGAAAAAATGTATGCATAGGCCTTTGAATGATATGAAATTTGAATAAAACTCCTTGTTAGCTCTCAGGGTCACAACCGAATATAAGAATCTTGACTTTATGAGGTTACAGATGTTATAGGCAGAGACATTTATTAGGTTATTTATTAGGCTTTTATTATTAAATCGAATAATTATCTTAATTAAACAATGTCCCACAGAACCGTTTACACAGTTTGTCTGTAGGAGCTCGAGTCTCACAAAGCTATTTGGACGTCTTCGTATGCATTGAATAAGCATTTACATAGGAGCTACAGGTTATTCTAACAAGAATTTTTGGTGGTTTGTCAAATCTGCCTTTTTTGGGCTCATTTCTAATATGGACAGGCAAAGTATTAAGAAGGAAAGGTACGCGTTTTCGAAGCGTTATAACACCATAATAGTTTTATCTAGCGCCATGGATCCGGTTCTAAGTTTAATGGGCGATTAGTGGGTAACGCGTCCGACTGTCTGTCCGACTGCCTGTCTTATTATTCATATAATTATCAAATCTCAAATTGTAACCCATAATCTGTTTAAAAGAGCAACCCTAGAGTTTCTTGCTCGTTCTTCTCTAGGGAGTCAGCTTTGTGAATGAGCCGTAAATTTCAATGTAATATTAATAGTGACGTTTTCAAGTGATAATTTTTTCCTATGAAATCAAATATTTTGATTTGATTTGATTTTGACTATTATGACTGTTTCATCATCATCAAGCCGCAAACATTCCACTGCAGGGGTATAGGCTCCACCATGCTGGCCCAATGGTTCGTATGACTGTTTACGAGAAGTAAATACCTATGTTTAAACCGACTCTAAGAATTTTACAAATTTTAAATATTGGACCACTATAGCGGGAAATCTTACCAAACAAAAAGAAACCATCAAAATTGTTTAACAATTGACGAAAACATGGGTGAACCTTCACATAAATATGCATATCCCCTTTTTTGGAGTCGATTAAAAAGTTATTGCCCATCAGGTTTACAATTGGTGCTAATAAATTTGATATCGCGTAATAAATCAAAATCGATTGACCCACATGGCCAGTGGTTATCATCGTTAACAACTCTTGACTGATATGGTATTAATATATTTATTTAACCTGGCACTAATACAATGTACTTCTTCGTTAGCGTACCCCAGTCATGGTGGTCAGTCTCTTCAATTTTACTAGATAGCTTTGCGTATTACAAATGCACATACAAAAATTTCCAACCACACAATTCTTCTTGTATATTACCAGTGTTCATAATAATTAAATTAATTTAAGAAAACAGTAGAAACAAAAACATTACCCTTCTTCCTTGGGTAGTCGGGTAATTAGCATTGGTTGCGAGAATACAATGAAGAATTTTCGGATTTGGTCATTTTTCATCTGAATCGTAGTCAGTTCAAATCAGCAGTGTTGAAAGAATTGACATAGATTAGGTAACTGTGTACACATACACTCAACTCATACTCACACATACACTCGGATACATTACTCCGTACATTTTCCCTCTTCCTTATACCCACAAGCACAACAATTTGATGTCTCGATAGATAAGGTCCGATTGGGGCGACGCCAATCTAGTCAAATTCAATGCCACCAAACCACAGGCGTGTCTGTTCACCAGCAAACGGAGTTCATTCGAGTACCAACTAGCTGCACTCGATTCTGTGGAACGACGTGCCATGAGACTTATAGGTGATAGTTCGATGACTGCTAAATTGCAGAGCCTTGAACACCGTCGCAAAGTCGCCTGTCTCTCAGTTTTTTACAGGATACATTTCGGGGAGTGTGCGTTGGAATTACATAATCTTATTCCACCGTCACCCTTTCATCTTCGGACCACTAGACCAATCATAAAAAAAAAAAAAAAAAGGTAACAAAATAAGCTATGTATAAACTTACTGAGATGACTATTTTGGCTTCTAAATGTTTAACTTATATATTTTAAATTTGTAAATATGGCTGTGATTTCAAATAAATCGTTAAATCAAAACCAATTACCCTTCTTCCGTGGCAGTCGGGTAAAAATAGAAAAGCGTAAGACAATAACTAACTATTTCAATACCAAAAAACCCGTATTTTGCGGGCGCCATGTTGGATTTTTTACCATAAAATGAGTCCTACAACACAGTTTTCAGCCACAACCTGCAGTTATGTAGGTACATTCGACCATCGTTAACCAAGCAATCATTCTACATTGACTAAATTTTAACTGGTCGATAGATGGACTGCTAATCCACACAAAATATCATTTGATAGACCGTAACACATCTCTTATACTAATGGTCTCAAGTGACACACAATGGGTCTCATAAGAAAGCACATGGTCATTCAATTGACGATCTGTTTGGTGTAGTGGTTAGAAACTCTGACCACTATACCAAATCGTCGCGGGTTCGAATCCCGCTAGGGGCATATGTTTGTGTGATGAATACGGACATGTGTACCCGAGTTATGGATGTTTTCATTTATAATAAGTATTTATTTACAAAAACAAATGTATTTATGTAGTATATCAACCATCTGGTATCCACAACACAAGCCTATAGTTGCTTACTGTGGAACTAGATGGCGCTGTGTATAATTGTCTAAGGATTATTATTATTTTTTAATATATTTTATTATTATTATTATCACGTAACGTATTTCTCTTCTTCAAAGTGAAGAAGGTAATTTCCGCACCAGACGGGTATTATTATTATTTATTATTATTATTATTATTCAACGAGCGATGGAGATAGTAAGATTTTTTTCACTACAAGATAAGAGATACAAGAACAGATCAGGATTAATGCCCCAACGCCCATCAGTTCTGCCGATTGCCATTTCAACTAATCCGCATCGGTGACGATAGGCTCGGTGTTTCAACGACATCGAATCGGAAATGCAGAAATTTGTGGAAGAACGAGGCCAACCGATTAGCATACATCATCATCATCAGCCCGTAAATATGGCTGAAGGGATATAGGTCTTACCTCGTATATGGGCCATAGTTCACCACGGCCATGCGGGTTGTGGACTTCACATGCCTTTGAATTATTATTTCTCAGTCATGCAGGTTTCCTCATGATGTTTTCCTTCACCGTTTAAGAGCAGCCGGATAAGTGTACATAACTAATTAAATTAAATTTAAAACTTATTGGTATATGGCCTATCTTGCTTGCTTGCTTTTCGTATTGCCATAGGTAGTAAGTAGGTACCCTACATAAGTGTATCTGTGTAATGAAATTGGCGTTTTGTATGAAGAATTTCATTAAGACTGTTTTCTCCATACAAACATTTTTGATTTTTTTGGGAACGGCAAATCCAAATGTAGCTAAACTTTGTGTGTATTATCGGATAACATTAAGTTAAGAATAAGCAGCGTTAATTTTTAAAAGTAACCGCTTTATAAAAGTTTCAGCGAATCTAAGAAATGATTATGGGAAGCACATGAAAAGAGCTCTGTTCAAATTTTTTTTATTATGTGATTTAGCCCAGAAATTAAAAAAAATCCTGTGAAACCTTTAAATATTATTCCATTTTCCAACTAAAAAACAAATTTGGATATAACTTTGAAAGTCGCAGGAATTGGTACATATGACATTATGATAAATTTTCATAGGTAAAGACCCAATATAATGTAGATATGTATACTCGTATACATATTTTGGTAAAGTTTGATTCCGATCCGGCTTGTTGTTTGTAATTGAAGCGAAACTACATTTGTATGGTAATTTGACCTTCCTGGACTTAATTAAAATGACAAAAGATCAAGTGCATGTCGGATACTCATCAACTTAGGGTTCCACAGTATGTAACTACGAGTTCTCCTTTTTATGCGCAACGGGTTGGTAACTTGTGAATCACACCTGATGTTAAGTGAAGATGAGGTCGAAGGTGGAAGCGTACTGACTCGGAAACCCCAACACATTTGGGGGACTGACTATCTTATTTGTGACAACCGGAACACAACAATGCTATTAACATTGCTGCTTGGCGGCAGATTTAGATAAGATGGTGGTAGCTAGCCAGACGGACATTTAAAATGCCCCACCACCAACCAAATCGAGTACTTAAACATGTACCCCGCTGGGGATCGAACCCGTGACCTCCGATTCGTAAACCCAATGTTTACATTGAGCCACGGAGGCGGTTAAAAAGTTCAACCATAAAGCTGTGAAACATGACTTATTTTACTAACTGCAAAATTAATTAGTTATTGTTATTAAGAGCCCATAGTATCCCACTGCTGGGCAAAGGCCTCCCTCATCTGTTTCCAGTCGTTTTTGTTCTGGGCGAGCGCAAACCATCACTTATTAAAACCGTCAAGCTCGTCTCTCTGCCGTTTTCGCGGTCTGCTACGTTTGCGTCTGGCGGTTGTTGGAGTCCAAATAGTGGACGCATTTGCCCACAACTCGCACGGTATGCGTGACCCGCCCAGTCCCACTAAATAGTTAGAAATTAAAAATTGAGGATTCTTTGAAAATAATTTAAAATAATTCTAAGTATTTTGGAGGTAGTTCCGAATATTTTGCTTAATTGCGCTGGAAAAACAATTATACTGAAATAATTTTGTTAAGAATGAATTTCTTCAATTTTAATCATAACTTCTTATCTTCTCTAAATTTCTTCGAACGTTCACATAAAGGAAATAAATAATAATAATAATAACCTTGTGAAATTTCATTAAAGCGATGGTAAACATATTATAACATAATATGATATACGTCGCAGAATGCAGACCAATTCCAACCGGTCGCTTTGCAAATCTTTGGGGGAGGCTTATGTTTAGCAGTGGCGTCCTATGGCTGATATGATGATGATGATGATATACTTACGGATGATCACGATGAAAGTGTTAGATTCTTCTTACATCATTTCGCCAAAGACTTGCACGGAAAACCTGCAATGGAGATAGTTGAGGCGCTGAATGATAATGCAGCAGAAATTGGAGACAGGAACAGCCCGGGAACAAAGTTCCGTGGTGTTATCAGCCCAAGAAAGGGAGAATTATGACAATGGGACAGGATACGGATAAATAGATTGTAGAATGTCAAGAAAGTGTACGTGGAGAAACCTGAGGACTACGCACACCACTCCACCGAGAGGTGGTATGGCCATGGAATAGTGATGGGTTATCTTTTTACATAATGCGGGATTGGTAACGTATGGATTCCTTGCTGACGGCTGTATTCCCCGGATCTTAAAATCTTGAAATCGAGGCATCTGGAATCGCGTGCTCGTTTTCGCCTACATATAATCATTTTGTGATTGTGAAAAAAAATTTGTGTCCACTCCATATAAAAAAATATAACAGTTCAGTTGTTGCTATTAAACAAAGGAACCCTATTAAAATTATAATATAAAGTCACGTACTTAACATAAAACAGACACGGGCACAGCGCCATCAATTATCTGATAAGGTAAACAAATTGGGAGCTCTACTGTACTTATATTCCTATGAATACCTGGCACACTTTAGGATTGACATTATGTTGCATTGTACACGTGGCTTACTTTAGTAACTTATTGGTAATCTGTGACGTGGCCGCATGACCTTTATACTTATGAAGTAACTAGTAATCTGTGATTCGTATTCGTATTCGTTGGCGGGCCGGTTTCCGCAACTCGACGTCTGAGTGCGCCTATTTTGCGTACGGGCATAGAGGAATAACACTACGTACGGGGGAATACTTAATACTGCCACTCAAGCTCCTGAAGGAAGCCGAGCAACTTTGGGATGTTGCCACAGGCTTCGGGGAGAGACTCCGGTCTTCCAAGATGGGTGTCTCGATGTGTGGCCACCTCCTCACACTCTAAAAGCACGTGGGCGGCTCAATCCACGCTCTGCACAGGGGGCTGTCTGTGACACCTATATTGAACAGATGTTTGTTGTAATGACCGTGACCTGTTAGTGTAATCTGTGGTTATACTTCCAATAAGCAGATCTCTCTGAGTTCACATTTCCAGTAGCATCGAGCGGTTAGTTTACACTGGTAAAGTTACCGTTATTGTGCCGTCAACCTAATAATATTTATTAAATAAAGATAGTTCACATAAGTGATGTGACAACTTTAGCGATTTGCTCACAATTCCAATGTGCATAGTGCTCATCCAATTCGAGCTCCAGCAGCTTCAGCATCCAGAAATTCAAATTTCTGTTCCGCATGCAAGCACCCGGGATAATAGCTCGAGAACGACTGAGTTCAGAAAAAGTCTGACGTAACTATCAAACGTCTATCGAGTCAATACGATCAGATAGACTGAGCAAACAACAGCGCCGAGGTGCGTACGATTTTATTATCCGTTTTTTTCTACTTTAGCGTCAATACGAGTAAATAATATCAATTTTCATTTTTTTTGCAATAAGTAATAGTAATTCGTTGTCCATTTTTTTTTCCTCGCATGCAAGCACAATAGCTCGAGAACGACTGAGTACGGAAAAAGTCTGACGGAAGAATCGGACGTGTATCGAGTCAATCGAAACAATCGGAAACACTATCGGACGTATATTCCCGGCCTAAGAAGCATTCCTTTAGGGTGATGTATATTTTGAGGTCAAAAGTATATGCAGGGTAAGACGTCTAATAGAATTCACTATTATCATCTATATCAACCGCAAAACCGTGTTCCATATAGACCTCACCCAGAGGTTTCCAGAGCGACCGGTTGGAAGGCCCTGTCATAATACATACCTAATACTGGATGAATTTTTTACCGAAAGGAAAAAAATAGGGCATATTAGGTAGGTAAGTGAATTACGAGGTATTGGCATAGGTAGTTTAATTTTTTTTTTGTTCAAAACCATAAAATATAATAAAACGTTGTGGCATTTGACGGTCGCGTTTGTAGGCTATTGCACATAATTACATCATTGAATTAAATAAATTTTAAATAAACTTGGAGAAAATATGAGTTCCAATTAAAATTCGCACGATAGGAACCCTAGGAATCCTGCCAGTCGCATATCAATCCCCGGCAGGCGAGTGGGTCGATGATGGTATTGAAATCAAAAAATTAAACTACCTATGCCAATAACTTCTATTTCACTTACCTACCTACTTCAACCGCCTCCGTGGCTCAAAGTAAACAACATTGGGTTTACGATTCGGAGGTCGCTGGTTTGATCCCCAGCGGGGTACATGTTTAAGTACTTGGTTTGGTTGGTGGTAGGGCATTGCAAATATCCGCCTGGCTAGCTACCACCATCTTATCTAAATCTGCCGCCAAGCAGCAATGTTAATAACATTGTTGAAATGAAATTAAATAATTTATTTGCTTGATTTTGGGTACAAGATGGGTACACATAACAGAAGTCCCATTCAAAATCTACTTAAAATCTAGCGTGCAAATATTTAATAAACTAGGATAGCATTAGTTAGGTTATTACTGTATGTTGTCACAATTCAAAACTAATTAATTGTCAATTATGTGTTGATGTCAGAAAAGCGATATTGTCCGTTATGTAAGTATTTTAAAATAGTGGTAGGTTGTGTTCCGGTTGTCAGAGTTATGATAGCCAGCCATAAATGTGTTGGGGTTTGCGGGTCAGTACGCTTCCACTGTCGACCTCATCTTCACTTAACATCATGTGTGATTGAGGTCAAGTACGAACCCGTCGTGCATAAAAAAAACCTAATTTGCTCTATTTTCGTCCTTACGGTAAAAAAACTCATCCGGTATTTATTCCGATTCGCTTTGGAGCTTGCATCTCGGTGGGTACGTTAAATAGTCGGTCCCGGTTGTTTTCAATTAGGTCGGTGGTTTACAGGGGCGGTTTAAAAACACTGACGTCAGGTGGCAGGTAAACAGTCTGGCACAAATTCACCAATCTGCACTGGGCCCGCGTAAAGGCTGTGCTCTAGTGATGTGCCGTTATCGGTTTTTGAAATAACGCAACGCCAACGTTATCCATTGGCGAACAACATTGTTAAAAGTATCTATTTTCGACAACTATTTCCACAACGAGAGTTATGAGAGACATTTTATGTTGTTATTAGCTATTGTTATTGGGTGTTGACTAATTGTTATTATTTTCACGGGACTTTGTCTTTAACTTAAACTCTTTTCACGAATATATTTATTTATTTTATATATTTAATTTAGAAACAAGTGTCAAGGTTATAAGGCCCAGACCCAATGTTCAAATCAAAATTAAAGAAATAATCTCTAATGAACTACCGCCTCTTGCAAATAAGTCACAAAATTCAATCAAAATAAAACTGCCCTAACTTCTGAGTGCCGACGTATATATACCCATTTCATTCGCACTTATACAGTCAGTCAGAAGAAGCATAGTTTGGTTTACTCGCACCCGCACAATAAGTTTTGGCGTTCACGGGCAATGTAAAGCGTTGGTCGCCACTGGATAACGGACCGCACAACGAGTGATCGTTGATCAGCCAAATAGTTGTCCAACTATCTATCGTGAATAACGCCCATCGCTATACTGTGCTCCAACCGAGGGGACAACACCTTGGTTAGGTAATACATTATTATTCTCGATAAGAAAAGAAAGAAAGTTGTTTATTTTGATAACATTAATAGTAAAAGTTAGTACAAATGGTGGTAACTAAACACAGGAACATTGGTTATCAAAAAAGGTTACCACTCAGCACAAGCCACAGTGTCGCTCTTGCAGCGCTGATCTTCCCTGGAACCTGTAGTGTGTGAAACCGCAGCTAAGCAATGACGCAAATATGTATATATATAAAATAGAAATAATACATAGTTGGTAGTAAGCTTAAAACTATAAGACCATAATAAAATTATAATTAAAATAAAATTATTGTACACAGTTTCATCAAGAAGCTTTTCAACAAGAAATTTATTAAAAACAATTTCATTTCCAAAAACAAAATTAACCCAGTTTTAATATTCAGACAATAAAACAAACCTACAAAAGAAAATATTTTTTAAAGTCACACCATCACTTTTAGTCCGTCTGAATAAATAAAGGCTGTATGCACTGGCAAAAGGGTTGAACAATAATATTAGGGTCCATTAAGCCCAGTAACACAGTGCCTCGTAGTTGTCGAAAGCAGAAACGTAGTGAAAAGGGTTAAAGATCCAATGTTTGGCTGTGACAGTAAATTTACTTTGAGAAATTTAGATTTTCAATTTACTCGCTCTAGGCAAGTGGACTTTTTTAACTTGCGAATTTAAATACTGAAACATTTTTTAGACCTCTTAAAAAACGAAGGATATTGTATATTTCAAGGAGTTGTGATTATATGTGTGTCCAGTTTTTATCAAGATGTTCAACTGCCTCCGTGGTAAACAACATGTAAACAACATTAGGTTCACGATTTGGAGGTCGCGGGTTCAATCCCCAGCGGGGTACATATTTAGTACTCGGTTTAGTAGTCGGTTAAACAGCAATGTTAATAGCATTGTTGTGTTCTCGATGTCAGACATAAGATAGCCAGTTCTCCAAATATGATGGGGTTTCCGGGTCGGTACGGCTACTACCTTCGGCCTCATCTTCACTTAACATAAGGTTGGATTGAGGTCAATTCCTAACCCGTTGTGCATTAAAAAAATGTATTTCAGTAATACGTTTGTGTCCGGTTTTTCTTATAATAAAGACTAAACGAAGGGACGGTTTATTAGCCGGGTTATTATGTTTGACGAAAATTGGTTAAGCCGATTCGAAGATATTTAGCTTTTAACATAGATTTCTGGTGTGTTTGGATGATATCAAGGTCTTTCGGGGGATTTCTAAATTATTATTATTTATACATACCTAACATCACGACCTTTATCCCAAATGGGGTGGTCAGAGATATCCCAAACAATAATGTTTTGGTGTTCCAATCATTAAGAGTTTAATTATTGAACCAACATCTATGGATCACTTTATGAAATATACATAAATGCACACATGACAGGGGGTGAGCTCATCACCGTTGAAACGTGCAAAACTATAGATGGTTTTTGGTGGAAAGTCCCTTAGTCATCCAATTCCAATTAAGTGATATGGCTGCATCGTTGTGCACGATGATTCTGCCAATGTCAGGGTTGAAGTTCACAACGCTAAAGTTGACGATTGTGCGGTAAGTTAAACTTCTCTAGTTTGTGTAGCTGGAGAAAGGACAAACAGAACAACACGTATAATCACCACCTCAACACATAATTAAGATAATAGACGATAAGCTCAAAGAAGTAGACATGATAGATAAATTATAATATAACGTTGTTAACTTTTATAAATTTAGCTAGTACATCCCTTAGTCATAATGATTTCTACTGCTGCCTTGAAATTTTTGATGTATCCAAACCCAACTGTTTGGAGGTACCTTACAAATATATTTCTCAAGGCTTTATTTTATCACTTTGTCGGAGTGACTAATATGTATATTGTATACCCATGCCAAATTATAGCTTTCTGGTACTAAGAGCCTCCGAGCTAAAGCTCAGACAGAAACAGACGGACATGGCGATATAATATAGTATCCTTTTTTTTTTTTTATATATGAGGGAGCTGCAAACGAGCATGCGGGTCACCTGATGGAAAGTAATCACCGCCGCCCATGGACACCCGCAACACCAAAAGGGTCACAGATGCGTTGCCGGCCTTGGAGGAAGGTATAGGCTCGTTTCTTGAAGGTTCAAATGTCGTACTCGTTCGGGAATACCGCTGCCGGAAGTCCGTTCCACAGGGTGGTCGTACGTGGTAAGAAGTTTCTTGAGAAACGTACAGTAGACTTCCACTCATCCAGGTGATGTGGATGGAAATTTAATTTTCTCCGAGAAGTGTATCGGTTAAATTGAGCAGCGGGTATTAGCTCGAACAGTTCTTCAGAACACTCCCCATGAAATATGCGATAGAGAATGCAGAGGGACGCGACGTCTCTTCGCAACGCCAGGGGATCCAGTCGGTCAGTGAGACTCTCTTGGCCGACATTTATAGGGTTTTATTTATTTACTTTATTTATAGGGTTCCTTGTTAGTTTTTAAGATAAGATTTAAGATAAGGATAACCAGTCCTCTAAATAAGTTAGACATGGACAGACATAGACATATATTTATTTGCCACCACACTATAGCAACAACAATATTAATAAAAACAAGAAAATTACCACAATATACAGAAATAGATTTTGAAATGCGGTGAGTGCAGTGTGATGTCAAAAATGGAATCCATCTCAGCATATGCTGTAGCAATTGTTACAGCGCTAGTTTTCAGAAGAGCCCAACGTCAAGAGCCTCCAACGCGATGCGGAAAGTTGTACTAGTTGTGCAAATTCATCCACATAACTAAATATAACAGTTGCATATAGATAAAATTAAATAGTTGCAGGTTAGGTGAGCTGTTTCACCTTCGGCCTCATCATCACATTACATTAAAAATGTTATCTTCATAAACTTGACGAAGTATTGTTTTTTGACAAGGTGTTTTGAGAAGGTACATAAAAATTTTTAAGGAATATATTTCAGTACCAAAATTAATAAATCAA
This sequence comes from Oegoconia quadripuncta, assembly GCA_949316235.1. Lineage (NCBI taxonomy): Eukaryota > Metazoa > Arthropoda > Insecta > Lepidoptera > Autostichidae > Oegoconia > Oegoconia quadripuncta. The sequence goes on from OX438745.1 coordinate 10,279,607, forward strand.
AATTTATAAATATGACTCGGAATACATTTTTCTTGCATTCGGAGTCGAAACCTTAAGTCCTTGGGGGCCAGACGCTCTTCATCAAAGCGCTTAGCCGATGTCACTGGTGACAAGAGAGTTCGCTGTTTTCTCGCGAAAAAACGCTGCCGCGTTTTGGGTACCTTCCCTTTTATATTTGTTCTAGTTTACCTATATTAAAATTCCAACTATTTATTTGTTACTGTTTTTCGTAGATAGGTACCTAGTTTGCGTGTACGAAGTCATTCAGCTTTACCTGAACATTTTCCTTATTGCATATATATAAATCGTATTTGCAAACACTTGAAATTGACAAGCTCTGTTCTAGATAGATTCAAATAGTTCCTCTTCAGTTTACAAATTGAAATGCATGGAATAATCTAAATAGCGCGACACCCGTGGAGCCTTGCTTATTCGTGTGGACTGACGTACCTATACACACTCACACACATATCACCAGCTTATTCCAGTCGCTCTGGAAGTCTATGAGGAAAATGTTCTGCAGTGGATATCTGTGGCTGATATATTTTTTATGCAGAACGGCTTAACACTTGACCTCAATCACACCTGACTTTACGTGAAGATGAGGCCGAAGGTGGAAGCATACTGATCTCGAAAACCTATCTTATTTGCAGGACTGACTATCTTATCTTTGACAATCGGATCACAACAATCTAATTAACATTGCTGTTTGTAGCAGATGGTGGTTTAAACCGCCTCCGTGGCTCAATGTAAACAACATAGGGTTTACGATTCGGAGCCGCAGGTTTGATCCCCAGCGGTGTATATGTTTAGTATTCGATTTGGTTGGTGATAGGACATGTTAAATGTCCGCCTGGCTAGCTACCACCATCTTATCTAAATCTGCCGTCAAACAGCAATGTTAATAGCGTTATTGTGTTCCGGTTGTGAGAAATAAGGTAGCCAGTTCCCCAAATAAGATGGGGTTTCCGGATCGTTATGCTTCTACTTTCGGCCTCATCTTCACTTAACAACGCTGTACCACCAACCAAACCGATTACTAAACATGTACCCCGCTGGGGATCGATCCCGCGACTTTCAATTCGTAAACCCTATGTTGTTACTTTGTTGGCTGATGTGATATGATGATGAAATAAGGTTTCCTTAAACAAATATATGTAACTAAATTGGTTCGTTTTTCCACTTTTTATTCAATTCTGCTTAGTTGTGTTACACCGAGCATTAAACGTTCACAACCCGTTTCAAATATCGACGCATTCATCAAAATAATAATACACCTTATCATTGATAAGAGAAACATCTAACTATTAGTAGTGTAGATCTTCATTGATGTACTTAATACATATGTCGAAGATAGTGTTGTCTAGATAAAGCCACGATAACTGTGGAGATAAGACAGTTTTGTTGTGTTAAATAAATATCACGAGTATAGAGTAGGACGAATACACAAAGTATGCGTTCGGAGGAATTTGTCAAGGTTGCTGTTAAATGGAAAAGAAATGTATTAACTAGGTAAAAACGTTTGCGTTCGATCGCTAAATTTCGTATTACCTAAGCGCCCTAAAAGTAGTTTATGGTAACTGGTCTATCCACTCAACTGTCCGTGATGACACCTGTAATCAAAAAAAAAGGACAGTCTACTGTCCGTGGTTACAACAGTAACTCTATGCGGGAAGGGACGGCATCACACGAGTGGTGTACATCACCTTATATAGATATCTATAAATACTGAGACAATTTGAAATAGTGTTCCTTTAGTCGAGTTTTAAAAATTTTATTACATTTTAAAAATTCTATTAGTTAGGTAAGCTATCCATTAGACGTTTATCCCCTTATCCTTACTTCTAAGACGCTTACGTTGTACCAAATTTAGCGACATTACATATTTTCATTAGTATATTTTCAGATACAAATTGCGATCTGATTCCACAGACATAATTAATATTCAGACCCATAATTAGCAAACGTTTCTAAAAACATCAACGACAAAATTTGATCATCATCATCAGCCCATAAACATCTCACTGCAGGGATATAGGCCTTCCCTCATATAATGAGGGAGTATGGGCCATAGTCCACCACGCTGGCCCAATGCGGGTTGGGGACTTCACATGCCATTGAATTTTTATTTCTCAGCCATGCAGGTTTCCTCACGATGTTTTCCTTCACCATCCAAGAGCAGTCGGATAAATACACATAAGTAATTAAATTAAATTTAAAAACTCATTGGTACATGGCCTGCTTGGGAATCGAACCAGTACCCTAATTGGGAGATCGTGTCTTAATCACTGAGCCACCGACGCCGATACTTTATTATATTAGTATCTATCATGCATTTTAAAAGATAATTGTTTGTAAATATTCTATCCGTATCTATTCAATTCGTCTAATGTTACGTGCGATTCGATCTACGTATTATGAACTATTAAAGTAAAGAAATAAATGTCCAAATATTGATTGCAGGTAACGTTTTAACGTCAGTACGCTTCCACCTTGGGCCTCATCTTCACTTAACATCAGGTGTGATTGAGGTCAAGTGCTAACCCGTTGTGTATACAAAAAAAATGCAAGGTGTCTTGATCTATTCAGTGTCATAGGATACATTTTAGGGTAAAAAATCCATCATGGCGCCCGCAAAATCAAAATATGCTGTCGGGTTTTTTGATTTTTAATTACTCAAGTAGTTATTTTAGGTAGGTATAGGTGGACATTTAAATTATCATACTTGTCACTAAGTTTAAAACTAAGTTTAAGGGGTAATGTATACGCTTTTATAATAAGGTTCCAGTGGATATTCAAAATTTACCTTTAAATAAATTCAAAACCATCATAAAACAGACATTATTTACCAAAGGCTATTATAAAATTTCTGACTATCTGGATGATAAACAAGCATGGACATAGGCGGCTCGGCGACATTAAGTCTAATTATACAATATAACATAATTGTAACCCAAACTTATTTTAAAAGGGCAACCCTTGAGTTTCTTGCTCGTTCTTCTCTGGGGAATCAGCTTTCTGAATGAGCAGTAATGTCAAAAACTTTAATAATTAAATAAAAAATGTGACGTTTTCAAGTGATAATTTTTATCCTACGAAATAAATATTTTTTTGATTTGATTTGATTTGACTTGGGTAGGTAGGTACTGTATGGATCGGAGTGTTAGATCATGCAGCAGAGATAAGAAAGTTGGAATGATGAGTGAAGTAACTTGGATGGACAGAATGAGGAATTAGTATGTAAAAGGGTGTTTAAAACTGACGCCAGTGACAGATGTGTTTAAAAGAAATCGTTTGGCTTGGTATAAACATATTACGAGGAGGGAAATATATAAATGAAATATCCTTAGACATACACACAGCGCCATCTAGTTCCACAGTAAGCAACTTTAGGCTTGTGTTGTGGATACCAGATGGTTGATATACTACATAAATACATTTTTGTAAATAAATAAATACTTATTATAATTATAAATGAAAACATCCATAACTCTGGTACAAATGTCCGCATTCATCACACAAACATATGCCCTTAGCGGGATTCGAACCCGCAACCTTTTGGTATAGTGGCCAGAGTTGCTAACCACTACACTAAACAGGAGGCGGAAACATAAAACGCATGATACTATGAGAGCGATGAATATGACTGGCGATTAATAGAAAGGAAGAGGAAGACCATGGAAAACATGGATAGATTGTATCAGGGATATGAAGGAAAGCGGAGTGAATGCAGGTTACTACAATTTTTTTTTTGTAAGCTGGAAGTCGCTGACAGTCTTGAGGACTTTTTCAGCTTAACCGGGCGGTGGGGCGAGCGCGATAGCGCTCTACCCAATCTCTTGCATGCAGTCATGGTGCGCGAAGCATGCATGCAACAGGACGAAAAGTAGGTAGTTGCAACCGACGCCTAAGGGTGACCACGCAGAGCTCGAACCTCGGCTTAGGGCGTTCCATGGGGGAATTTAGAGACTTGATTACCATCGCTTCGTAATGTGTATATTCAGAGAGAAGAAACGACGCAAGAAACTCTCTGACACACAATTTTGAATTTGGAAAAAAGCTAATTGTAGTGTGCTATACATACGAGTAGGTATGTTTAGTGACAAACGAGGAAAATGGAAAATAAAAACGTGCAGCGCGGACCCCAATTAAAGTGGGACCAGGACAAGACTTCAGTAGGTACTATAATATAGGGAATTTTTTTTCTACCTTCCTACCCACTCCACTTCCGACCTTGGCCTTGTTATTTGTAGTAATGACATTGGCATTGACCTTATGATTTTTTCACGTTATCAAACCCAATCTTTGGTAAGGTCAGATCTTATCGGTGACCGGAAACATGTCAACTTTACAAAAGAAAATTAATTTGAAGTGAGTGTTAAATAACGTTAATTCGTGGTACTTCATGATTGTGAAATTATGTGTTTCGTGAGCCACCGTAATTAAGAATAAGAATAAGAATAATTTTATTGGATACAGAAATAAATATACACAGTACAAAATTGCGATGATTAGATTAGACAGTAGCTGTACTTGGAAACTGTAGTGTAGCTATAAACGCCCATCTCCAAAGCGACAGCGTACCAACGAATATATAAAATAAATATTGTAACACAACAGAACTAATAAGTATAACAACACCACCATAATGAACAAAGAAAGAAAAATTACAAAAACATTCTTAAGTATCTACATAACTCACAATTGTTGTTTGTTATGTATGTATATGTATGTGTGTGTATGTATGTGTGTGTGTGTGTGTGTGTGTGTGTGTGTGTGTGTGTGTGTGTGTGTGTGCGTGTGTGCGTGCGTGCGTGCGTGCGTGCGTGCGTGCGTGCGTGCGTGTGTGTGTGTGTGTGTGTGTGTGTGTGTGTGTGTGTGTGTGTGTGTGTGTGTGTGTGTGTGTGTGAGAGAGAGAGAGAGAGAGTGCGTGCGTGCGTGCACATACATACTCGATAGCTTAGCCTTGGACAGTCTTTCGCGATAACATACATCGAAGTCCGTTAAATCCAAAGCCATCCAATTGATGTAACTGCAGGGAACGAGTGACATGCGACTACATATACGATTTTATTACGATTGTTTCACTAATTACGTTTCTCCCTTTTCCTTAACCTCCCTAATCTTACCAATTCCCAATTCCGAGAGTTTTGTTTCCTATTACTAATGGAAGTCTTACGTGTGCGAAGTTTATACTTAGTTACTCCGACGGATTAGTAACTACTTAATTAGGTTTGAATATACCTCCGATTTCTAATTTACAAAGCAAACATAATTATATAAGGTCTTATAATTTATTACAAGTTCGGCTCCAGAGTATCTTTGAAGAAAACAATAATTTTTAATTTTATTTAAAATAAAACATAGGAACGTACATAATTAAAAGAAATAAATAAAACTCAACTACTATTTACAAATAAAAAACTTGACCCAGATCCCTCGAAAACGGGAGCGTTCCCAGAAGGCGTTCCGTTCCCGTTCTTTGAAGAATACATTTCAGGAAATCAATATATTAAGTTTGGCATCGAAAATATATTTAAAAATTATAAACTAAATTGTTTGTTATTTTTTATGATTGACTGGATTCGCGTTTAACCACAATCTCACCTGATGAAAAGTGACGATGTGGTCGAAGATGAAGCACGCGATCCCATTAAATGCCTATTCACTCTGCTCTTGAAGATCCCAAGGTTATTTGTTATTTGGAATACTTGAACCTGCACAACCTTATGTATACCATTGATTATCAGAAACCTTCGTTAATATTTAAACAGTTTCAGACATTCATCCATAAATTAGTACACGCGATCGACTTCAAAAGTACTTATATAAACACTGGAATAAGTTGGTGGCATGAGATCGATTATCCACAACTCTATATAAAGGCAACGACTAAAATAGGGTGAAATTTAATTCGTGTAATTCCTGTTTCGCTTGCGATTCCACTCCTGATTACGATCAACTTTCCACTAGAAACCATGGCCGAAGTCAGCCGAAAACTGTTGGACTTCTATACTAAAGGCGGATTCAGAATGGTTAACTTTGTATGGTTAATCGAAATTTTTTTTGATCGAATTCGTCATGAATCAATCATTCATTCGGGAATGTTGTTCGTGATTACGAATTTCCATTCTTGATTAAGAGTCGTCACCATTTAATGGGATATGTTACCTGTGGGTGAATTTGAATTGGTGTCATTTTCTCTTTTTTTTTATGCACAACGGATTGGTACTTGACCTCAATCACACCTGATGTTAAGTGAAGATGAGGTCGACGGTCGAAGCGTACTGACCCGGAAACCCCAGCACATTTGGGGGACTGGCTATCTTATCTCTGACAACAGGAACACAACAATGCTATTAACATTGCTGCTTGGCGGCAGATTTAGATAAGATGGTGGTAGCTGGCCAGGCGGACATTTAAAATCCGTTCACAAAGTCTATGGTTGAGCGCACGAATTTGGCTTCAAAGGCAGTATCCGATTGGTGTGACGCCAACCTTGTCAAATTCAATGCCACCAAAACACAGGCGTGTCTGTTCATCAGCAACCGGAGTAGATAATGCGTTGAGGACTACGAGGAAGTCACTCCGACTATTTGCCAAGTGAAGCAAACTTGGCACGTTTGTATCATCATTATATCAGCCGATGACTCTTAAGTGGACGTCGTCGGGCGTTAGACGGATGATAGGGACCCATCCATCCAATTGTCTTTGCGGAGCATTGGTTACTGTGTTCCCGGTTCAGAATAGTCACCAAATCTTCCAGCAGAACTTCACTTTAAAACTTTAGCGTGTAGATATGTATCATCGTAATAATATCAGCTCTAGGACATACACTGCTGACCACAGACTGCCTCCGTATATCCCCAGAGCAGCTTGCATCCAACAACTTCCCATGACCTTTATTAGGTCACACATACACACATCATGTGCCCTTTTGTATCCTTCTTAGAAATTTATAATGTTACCAATTCCAAGGGTTCGGGAAACTGATAAGATTGTTACATAAGACTATAATAGATTTGAACACGACCCTCATAAAAGGTATAATAGAAAAGGGTGAAGGAAGAAAGCTTCCAAAAGGTGAATAAAGAAATACAGCCTTTATGGTCCGTGGTCCGTAATGTCATAACAAATAGAGTCGCCGAGAGCGAAAATAACAGTAACAAATACTAAATATGGAGAAGAAAAGGTAGTGCCGCTATAGATACCTACTTTAATAGGTGGCCGAATAATCTGAGCTATCTATTTCCACCGGGCAATATCAGCTCCGTTACGTTTCGATCACAGACCGCCTAACCCAGGCGTCGGCAACCTTTTGAGACGGAAAGCCAACTGTTATAATTTCCAAATTTTGCCAGTTCTTTAAGAGCCACTAAAATAAGTCGATTCAATATTAGAGAAGATGTTTGATTTAATATTAAGACTTTAAATACGAAATAATATTTATTGATACTAATGTTTTTAGCACAAAACATACTAAAGTAACTAAAACGTTAGATTAATAAAGTAAGTAATAATAAAGTAGTGTCAACACTTACAGCCAAAGCACACATGCAACGTAACGTCGAGTTGATATAATATGATCATTTATTTTAGAAGACGATTGACTGATAGGCAACACGTTGCAATGAGGGCGATTTTTTTTTAAGCACGATGGGTTAGCACTTCACCTCAATCACACCTGATGTTAAGTGTAGAGAGGTCGAAGGTGGAAGCGTACTGACCCGGAAACCCCAACACATTTGGAGGACTGGCTATCTTATCTTTGACAACCAGAACACAACAATGCTAGTAACATTGCTGCTTGGCGGCAGATTTAGATAAGATGGTGATAGCTAGCCAGGCGATATTTAAAATGCCCTACCACTAACCAAACCGAGTACTTAAACATGTACCCCGCTGGGGATCGAACCCGCGACCTCTGAATCGTAAACCCAATGTTGGTTACATTGAGCCACGGAGGCGGTTATGGCGATGGGAGGCGATGCGGGTGAGACGCAAGTAGAAGTGGCTGAGAGACACTTTATGGGTCGACAGCATGGTTTTTAAGGATTTTGATGATAAAATAATATTTTTTTTCGTATGCAATTGGATAGCTGCAGTTTTACATCGAAAGAGCTTACAGCTTTACATTTTCGCGGCTTAAGAACTACAAGTTGCCGACCCCTGGCCTATTAAAGTCGAGTAAAAAACGTAAGTTTTGTCTTGCAACTTCTTATAATCTTAAATATATCTTTTGTAGAAGGATAGAGTATCTTTTTATACTTCTTATACTACTTTGATAAAGTATTTTGTAGAAGGATAGCCAGTATCAGTGAGATATTTTTTTTTTTTCAAAAATACACTTTAACTAAAACAGGCTTATAAAGCGTACGTATTTTTTTATGAAAAATAGTTGTGACATTTAAAAAAGCCTAATCTCTATAAAATGCAAATGCAAGCAATTTACTTTCAGCCGCAAATTTTCATCGGAATGAAAATAATGTTTACGATATAGACATACTTAATTGTCGAACTAAAAGTCTGTGAAACCTTTTGATCCCAGACCGAATCGTAAATTTGAACCGAAAGACAAAGCAGGTGGACTATGTCAGGCATACCAATCGTTAAACACCAGCGTACCCAATATATACTCGTATACTGAATCACAGGTGTTAAAGAATGATTTAAAGAGCAATAAAAATAATTCCAATCTGTGGCAGAAGACCGCTATTCTTTATTTTGAGTTTGCTTCATTAAAACCGCCTCCGTGGCTCAATGTAAACAACATTGGGTTTACGATTCGAAGGTTGCGGGTTCGATCCCCAGCGGGGTACATGTTTAAGCACTCGGTTTGGCTGGTGGTAGGGCATTTTAAATGTCCGCCTGGCTAGCTACCACCATCTTATCTAAATCTTCCGCCAAGGAGCAATGTTAATAGCATTGTTGTGTTCCGGTTGTCAAAGATAAGCTAGCCAGTCCCCCAAATGTGTTGGGGTTTCCAGGTCAATACGCTTTCACCTTCGACCTCATCTTCACTTAACATCAAGGGTGATTGAGGTCAAGTACAATACCCGTTGTGCATAAAAAAAAAATTTCATCGCGTAATTTTTTTCCATCTCTACACAACTCCCAAATCCCCCCCTCTCCAAACGAATAATGCCAATCAATCAGGTTTTATATTTTTAAGGCCAGGTGCGAGTGCGTCACACGTACTTACATAACCACAGAATACATAATAGCCTACACTACGTGAAGCAGACCGAATATAGGAATTACATTATTTTCCACCCCCGACGAAAAATGACGGGTATTACGTGTTTGTTATGGTATTATGTGTATATGGTATGGTATGGTATATGGTATTATGTATATATTATGCTTTTATAATAAGGTTCCAGTAGATATTCAAAATTTGCCTTTAAATAAATTTAAAGCAATCATAAAACAGAAATTATTAGCAAAATGCTATTATAAAATCACTGACTATTTGAATGACAAGCAAGCATGGACATAGCTGTCTTATTATTCATATAATTATGAAATTACAAATTGTAACCCATAATGTTTAAAAGAGCAACCCTAGAGTTTCTTGCTCGTTCTTCTCTGGGGAGTCAGCTTTGTGAATGAGCCGTAAATTTTAATGTAATATTAATAGTGACGTTTTCAAGTTATAATATTATCCTATGAAATAAAATATTTTGATTTGATTTGATTTGATTTGTGTGTGTATATGGGTCCGATTTAGGCGCGGTTTTCCTATCGAATAGAATACAATAGAATATCTTTATTTACTTTAAATGTGGATACATTATATTGGTGGATGTATGAAACAGTAGGTTTCTCACACTTAGTCTTGTTGTTGTTGTTGGATATAATTCAACAGATCTTATAATTGCCCTACCACCAACCAAGCCGAGTATGTTACCCCTCTTAAAAAAAATTGTTTATTTCTTTCTCAAATTTAACAACAATAAACAGTGGACGGTGTTTCCTGGCAAGTACAAAATATACTTGTGTTAGAAAACACCGCTCTGCAATGCGCACCGAGTATGAGAATTTAAACTTATTCTTCAGAATAAAGATAAAAATTAAATAAAGCTTACAATAATAATATATGACAACAGAAATACCTATGACAAATGCCACTAAAATATGTATAAGTAGTGTATGCTAAATTGTAATAATAATAATAATAAAAATTATGGCATGTGTGGTAATGTACATATGAGTGTGTACATGTGTGAATGTATATGTGCGTGTTTGTGTGTGTATGTTAAAAATCTCTTCTCTTCTCTTGGGATCGAACTAGCAATCACCGGTCGTGATTGTAGCCTATTACGGATAATCATACATACATACATACATAATGTCACGCCTGTTTCCCGTTGGGGTAGGCAGAGACCACAGACTTCCACTTGCTACGATCCTGACACACCTCTTCTGCTTCCTTCACTCTCATAAGGTTGTTCATACATGCTCGTCGGTTTAGGGTACTCTTGACTTGGCCTTTCTTTAAGACGTCCCCGATTTGATCATGGTACGTTCGCCGTGGTCTTCCCCTACCAACACTACCATCCACATTCGCTTTGTATATCTCTTTCGTAAGTCTTCTTTCATTCATCCTCTCCACATGTCCAAACCATCTCAGCATACCTTTTTCAATCTTTGTCACTACATCTTCATTCACACTGCTTAACTCCCTAATTACACTATTTCTGATTCTATCTTTCAGAGTCACCCCATTCATACTTCTCAATGATCTCATTTCCACTGCATTTATTCTACTTTCATTCTTCTTTATCATACCATTAAATTAAATAAATAAACTTGGATGCACGATAGGAACCCAATGAATCCCGCCAGTCGCATATCAATTTCCGGCTGGCGAGTGGGTAGAAAAAAAAAACTACCTATACCAATAACTTCTATTTCACTTACCTAATATGCCGTATTTTTTTTTCTTACGGTAAAAAACTCATCCAGTACATATTACGTAAATACATAAGTACACTCGATAAATATTAATAAATAATAATAAATAAATGAATATTTCGGACACTTACACCAATCATCTAGTCCCAAACTAAGCAAAGCTTGTGCTATGGATACTAGATAACGGCTAGTCATACATAGATATTTATGTAAACATTCATGACCCGGGAATAAATGTTTGTATTCATCACACAAACATTTACCTCTCGCGGGATTCGAACCCGCAACAGTTGGTGTCGCTGACAGGGTCACTATCCACTATACCAACCGATCGTCACATTACCCTCCTTTCTGGCATAGAAAAATATAACACGATAAAAGTAAATATCACGCTCTTCACCCAGCTTTCATCTCATGATCCGTGTACGTGTCCTATGTTATTACGATTATACGGCATAATCATAGCGATTACCAATTTACTTTTATGGCTTGTTTTTTTCTTTTTCCGACGTTTTCTCTTCACGTAAATGAGAGAGTAAACCTTGACTCTCTAAACATTTGTTTCCTAGGAATATATTATAATCTGGTGAAAATAACTTTGGAGATCATTAGCATATGTTTTTCGGAATATTTTGCGTTCGTTTAGTATTTTAGTTGTCTGAACGAAAACGGAAAGGTTAAAAGGCATTCGAGATGTGGTGCTGGATACGAATGGAAGGAATAAGCTGGACCGAGAAGAGAACAAATGAAGAGGTGTTAATGATGGTAAAGGAGAAGAGATGCCTGTTAGCCACAGTTGAGAACCGAAGAGCAAAGATGATAGGTCACTTGATACGACACGATATTTTTTTGAAGAACATAACTGAGGGAAAGATTGAAGGAAAGAGAGGAAGGGGAAGATTTAGACGTAATTACTTTGACCAAGTGAAAGAAAAGGTGAATGTCGTATCGTACCAAGAGGTTAAAACGAGGGCGGAAAGTAGAGAGACATAGTCGTTACTCCACCGACAAGAGCATGGCTCTTAAATTGAAGAAGAAGTACGAAAAATAGCAAAACGGAATCCTTCTGTCACCTCGTGGTCTCTCGGTCTATCCCATCGTATTTTATGGACTCTTATCTTATTTCTAAAAGTATGCCTTAGAATATTTAAAAAAAGAAAAAATCTAAAGATAATAACTTAATAACCGCCTCCGCGGCTCAATTTAAACATCATTGGGTTTACGAATCGGAGGGTTGCGGTTTCGATCCCCAGCGGGGTACATATTTAAGTACTCGGTTTAGTTGGTGGTAGGGCATTTCAAATGTCCACCTGGCTAGCTACCATTATCTCATCTAAATCTGCTGTCAAACAGCAATGTTAATAGCATTGTTGTGTTCCTGTTGTCAAAGATGAGGTAGCCAGTTCCCCAAATGTAGGGGTTTCCCGGTCAGTACGCTTCCACCTTCGACCTTATCTTCACTTAACATCAGGTGTGATTGAGGTCAAGTGCTAACCCATTGTGCATTAAAAATAATAAAAAAAATGTAAATAAATATCTTTGCACATACAAACAGCGCCATCTAGGTCCACAGTAAGCTTCTACTACTACTAATCTAGGCTTGTGTTATGGATTCCAGATGGTTGATAAACTACACATATATATATATATATATTTAAATAAATAGACATATAAATGAAAAATATTCATAACTCGGGAACACAATTGTATGTATTCATCATCCAAACATATGCTCCTAGCGGGATTCGAACCCGCGACGTTTTGGTATAGTGGTCTGAGTTTCTAACTACTACACCAAACGGTCGTTCAACAATATGTTTACACCCTGTATCAAACAATCTAAATTCGTTGCACTACGCTTATACAGGAACAGGCTTCTTTCTTTCACGAGAATGGTTGTATTATGGCTAAGTTTATTATGAAAAAATGGTTTGTTTTCATATAGGTGGGTGATTAATCGTTTGTTAGGAATTTAACATAGTTTATCTTTATTTATAGGTTGATCGAATGTTAGCGATCAGACGATTCATAAAATGGCCGGTATAATGCTGCTGTTAATCTTGAAGCTAGCCAATTTAGTTTTAGCGCTGTTTTGTAGCGGATGTAGGTATAATTTGTCGATGAAGAGATATGATTTTCCAGATTACTAGTGTTGCTGTCATAACTCAGAGAGTTTGTAAGTTTAAGTAGCAATTTTCCATTAAATACACTCGACTAATTTACATCTACAATGGTGTCAATTCGGATGTACACCAACTAAACTAAAACCAGTTTTGGGGGTGGTGCCGTCGCATCGTACTGTTCCAGCGAGAAAATGACAGTACTACTTTAAAACTGGTTTTAGTTTAGTTATCCTTGGACATATACAGCTTGTTCCACACTAAGCAACTACGCTTGTGTTGTGGATACCAGATGGTTGATACACTACACAAATACATTTTTTTTTGTAAATAAATACATATATAAATGAAATCGAGCCCGCAACCGTTGGTTTCGCTGACAGGCCGACAGGATCCGCTACACCAATCGGCCGTCTTTTATTAACCTGTAATTATGTTTATTGTATACACAAATTGTTGCACAAATATGCATTGAACAAATTTATTTTAAAAGAGTTTTCTACTATCAAATCTTAGAGATATATCTGTCGTATATATATCGTATATCGTAGTCTATGGTATCGACTTTTTGGCGGGATCTCGGCGAGTGAAGTTGCAATTTTCTTTATTCTTATAATTTGTGCATTCTGACTTTTGAAGCTTAATAATGGCAGGATATTTTGCAGCAAAAATTGGTGATGGTGTCCAAGTGAAGGGAAGTGTAAATTAAAGTGCGTAACGGAGCTTTCGGATTAGTAAAGCCACACGGAGCCACAAGAAGCCGCCAAAATCTTTTGTAAAGCATTCTGCCACTTTACTGAAGAATGACTGGACCGTGACTAGACTCTGTATGCGCCAAGTATACGACGAATTACTTATTTTGACTGAGACTGACTTATAAACTGAAGAAATAAGAGAAATTAGACATGACTGTATGGGCTTAGATCCCTTTGCCTTCTCCGAGAGGAGAGAATAAAACAAAAAAGAAGTCTATGGTATCACTTGGAAAGCTCATGCTGCATCATATTATTATTCTTGGAGACAGCAATGTCACGTCTATTAATTAACAAACTAAGAGGTTATTAGAACTAGAACAAAGTTGAGATGTAAAGGGACTCAACAAAGCTGCTGACTTTTCAGTCACACACAGTCACAGTTGCTGCCACCAGAGAATCACAAAAAAATTAAACCATACACACAAAAATAGCAAGCCCGTACTGATGGGATTACCATATCACGTCTGCCGCACTTATTGATGCAACAATTGTCTATGTGCAGTGGATAGGCCTTTTAGTTCTGTCCATGTAACGCTATATACCAAACTGGGTCAATTGGCACTCCGATACAGGAGTGGGGCTCGAATTTCGATACTAAGTGGTCAGTACATTTTCTGATGTGAAAAGCTGACGCTTTGTACCTATTTCAGCTGAAACAGTAACGGATTTTAATACATTTTTTGCAAACGACAAATTTTATAGGTACCATTTAGATACCTACTAGAATTTATGAAACACTAGCTTTCCGCCCGCGGCTTTGCCCGCGTGGAACTACTTAACGCGGATATGTTTAATTTGTGTATACCTTGGGAACTACTCACTTTATCGGGATAAAACATATCCTATGTCTTCCATACTAAAGGGAGTTTGGAATGTTTTTTTTTTTTGCACAAACACACAGGACCATCTAGGTCCACAGTAAGCATCTAGCTAGTTATGGATACCAGATGGTTGATAAACTACACAAATACATTTTTTTATATATAAATAAATACATGTATAAACGAAAAACATCCATAACTCGGTAACACATGTCTGTATTCATCGTACAAACATATGCCCCTAGCGGGATTCGAACCCGCGACGATTTGGTATAGTAGCAGAGTTTCTAACCACTACACAAAACAGGTCGTCAAACTTTATATGTGTAATCGAAAATTTTATTTGGCTATATAGTGGAAAGTTGTTCGTAATCAAGAATCAGTCACCAATAAACAGAAATTACATTAATGAAATTTCACCCTGTATACTTGATTATATAAATTATAGCTTTCCGCCCCCGTCTTCGCCTGCGTGGCATCATTTTATCGCGGATATGTTTAATTTGTGTATCCTGCGGCAATTACTCATTTTATCGTGATAAAAAATATCCTACGTCTTAATTGAGGGTATATTCTACCTATATACCAAATTTCATCCAAATCCGTCCATCAGTTTCGCTGTGATAGAGCAACAAACCAACAACCAAACTTTCGTATAAACGATGTATATTCTGCGACCTTGAGCTTTTTTATGGGACCCATATGAGAGGGCTCTGCTCGGACACAGAGCGCATAGAACTGATCGGAATAGGGTATGAAAATTCGAGAGGGGGACTACGCACCGACAAGCGTGTAGAGGGAGGTCCACTCACAAGGTGGTCAGATGACGTAAGGCCCGTATTAATAAATGGTTTTTGAGATTGAGATTGGGTCTTAGTCTCAAGACTATTTTTTCTGATGCAGTTTTAATATGCAACAGATTTTCAAGCGACAACTTGAGGCCATGTCAATCTTGAGAACGGTTTATTAATACGGGCCTTAATAAAGGTTGCGAGAAATCCCTGGATGCATGCCGCTCTGGAAATTTAAGCCTTAATCCAAGTATAGTTTTACTTGAATAAGTACCTATATCTCATTAAACCACAGAGATATTATGTTTCGGAAGTTTTCTTTTTATGTAAACCACAATGATTTACGGAAGTGAATGCTGGGTATGGCAGAAAAAGAACGAAAGTAGAATCAATGTAGTGGAAATGATATCATTGAGAAGTTGAGGGGGGTGACTTTTAAAGATTGAATCAGGAATAGTGTAGTGACAAAGATTGAAATGCTATGCGAGGATGGTTTGGACATGTAGAGAAGATGAATGAAAAAGGCTAACGAGAGATATACGAAGCGAATGTGTATGGTATTGTTGAAGGGAAAGAGGACGATGATCAAATCAACAACCTCTCAAAGAAAGGTTAAATCAAGAGTACCCTAAGACGACGAGCATGTATAAAAAATTTTATGAGAGTGAATGAAGCAAAAAAGATGTGTCAGGACGTAGTAAGTGGAAGATTGAAGTTTTTGGTATCTGATTACCTCTACAGGAACTTTATGTGTACAAATATATGTGTAAACTACAACCCGCTTTGTCCGCTCCGCAGCAGCATGTAATATTTACATTAAAAGGGTTAGCCACTCACTCTTTTCCTACTTTTTCTCCATCAAGTTATTTCTTTAATTAGTCTGGGAGCCAAGATAGCAATAGAGTCACGTCACTTCAGTACCTAGGTGCAGAATAGCACAGTTGATCATGACGTACCAATAGTTACAGCGGGAGGAGTGTGGAGGTGAGATCTGACCCACACAAAAATAGAAAAAAAAGCAAACTAGCGGTGTCATCACACAACAGAAAAACAAGTACGTTCACATACCTTCTTGCTCGCACGCATTTTTTGCAATTACGGAACAGACAAAGCTGGTATTAATTTACATAAAAGGTTTAAAACTTAAATTTGTAAATACCCGCTTCAACATCTAACACAACCTACTTACCCACCCCTGTATAAAAAAGTTAATAAACCTCGAAGCTAGATAGGTCCTTCCATAACCCCACTCGAGGTCCTTAATAATTCCACTCCAACCGTACCCTAAAGTTTGACGATTGGAAACTGAAGAACTTTGCTAAGAATAAATCCGTCGACAGAAAGTAGAAGGATTAAGTGTTTAAAGTGGGCTCTGAAGTAACCACCCACGTATACAAACCAATTAAAGTAAAATTGCAGGCCGCATTATGGTCTCAAGAATTTGATGTTCTTGCCATCGACTCGCTAAGAAGAAGAAGGCCGCACTTTTTGTTCTCCGAGTGTTATTGCACAAAAGAAATATTAGTGGGCAGTACTCCAAGGAGATGCAATAAATGATTTGAGTTTGAGTTTTGAGTTTGAGATGCATCTAGCACATCTAGGTGCATTAAATCTAACGGGGCGTAGACTGTGTACACCTAGATGATTCACCGGTGCATCGAGTCTAGCTGTGCGTAGACTTTATTCACCTAGGTGACTCACAGGTGTATTAAATCTAAAGGTAAGTAGACTTTGTTCACCCAGGTGGTTTACTCTGGGTGCATTAAGTCTAATAAACCAATATTCGGTGGCACTATTTGTGGACATTGTCAAAAAAGCTGAATTCCACTTTGTGAATGCTAGCCTCACGCACGTACATAATTTCAATATCAAAAAGTACTATGGAACATGTATTCACGACATAGGTTAAAATATTATGTACTTTTTGTATGGAAAAGGCAGCACCCTGCTCCCATATAAATTTGGTGAAATTCTTAAGATACCACCGGAGATAGAGAATGGAACATTCACTAAGTGAACTCAATGAAGTAAAACAAGAAAATTTTCTCAATTCAACTGCATGTTTTTTTTGTATTGTACACAATATCTTTATCAGTTGTTGACCGATTTTGATAATTACTTTTGTATTTCATAGCAAAAAAAAAAGTACTGTTGACGGTAAAATTATTGGCGGTTTAATTATCAAAACACCTCTCCTCTACTCTCAAATCTTTACCAAGCAAGAATTTAAGCGATTTTATTGGAAAATGCTTAACGCTGGATCGAGCTGACTGACGCTTAATGAATCTGTGTCAATGTAAGTTTCAACATTTTTTTGCGGATAAAATATCGCTCTCAGTTTTAGGAATTCGCTGGTCATTTTCTGTGAAAAACAGGTTAAAATTGAATGTTATACGAGAGTGATGACTTGGAATAAAGCAAAATCATTATTTTGGATGGTGTTAAAAATAATTTTAACCGGCATCGTGGCTCAATTGTTTATATAACGTTTGTAAAGAGACGGATTCGATTCTCAGCGGGATACAATGTGGCGTTTGGAATATTGCAAATACCAATCTGTGGTCAACCCATTTAGTGTCCTTTGATGTACTGTACGCCCCCACAGTTTCACAGTAATGTAGATATCATCAAAATAACTGCGAAACTGTGGAGACTCCGCGTTTTTCATCTTATTTTAACATCAAACCTATCTACCGAAGCTACGAAGTACGCCATATTAAAACATACGTCATTGCGCGCTATCACCACCTCATCCTTCCTTTTTTGCTTTTTTTTAAAGAGGGTATGTTCATGGGCTGAATATGTCACCCTGATAAGAATTCAAAATTATCTATAAATTTAATTTAAAATGCAGCAATGATACATCAAGACCGATCCTTAACATGGTCTAAAACAAGTTTGTACAGTATTACCGCCTCGTCCGATAAGGAAGGAGCTAGTACACTGTTACAAACTCCAGTCTCTTTAATATTAATGATCTGCATGATGTTATGTCTTTAGGACTCCTTGCGAACACATTCAACAATGGGGTGATAAAAGTCCTCCAGAATTCCACGTTGGACGCAGTTCTGGGTATCGGACTTAACAACACGTAAGAAAAACAAACAAAATGTAGTGTCTTAATGATCTTTTTCCAATCTCTACTTTAACCAACAACAGCTAGTTTTCCCCTAGAATTACACAATGGTAGCCTGTATGCAGCGCTGGCTCATTTCTACCTTTACAACAATCATTTTTTCTCAGCCGAGAACGCATTGAACGCCTGCAACGAGATTAAGACAGTGGCACACTGATATCTGAGAAAGTATGACGAGCAAGTGCAGCTTGTGGCAAATGATCGCAGGCAAAGAAGACTCACCTTGTTGTTAAGAACAAGAACAATTTATTATGCAATCCACACAAAAACAAAAAAGTAGTAAGTTATAGCTAAAAGAGACGATCATAAATTATATGCGCACAATGCTGTCACGGCGTGCACAAATGGATTATCACTCAGCTTATGTTGCGACCGAGAATAATACGTTACGTAATATATTAATACCTACGTTAGAAAATGGACATAACATATTCTGTAAATGTGTAGATTAGTGTAATGTAAGTAAATATGTATCTGCTTAAAGCCAGCCCGCCATTTGAATGACCGTTGTGTTACATTTGTATAAAAATGTGTGTGTCTAATAAAGCACATCTATAGCAATCGAAATCCCTCATGACATCTCAAGGACACACAGTTAACTCGAATTAATGCCTCATTAACTTTTAGCCTTAGCACCGAAACAGCAATATACTTGTTACAAGAAATATAATAGGGTAGTCCCACCCAGCCGTCCTTCTACAAAATTACATTATGTCCTGGAAGCACTCGTGATATAATCGCGTTCGCTATTCGTTTTCGTGCAATTTGTGGTCAGTCTTTGTAACCATAAGTGGAATTTTCATAACAGTATTTCCATACATTCGAAAACAGGTAAAATAATTGGTCCCGGTTTATTAGAAGATAGTCACCGGTGGCCTACACAGGGGTGGCCTGAAAACATTATGTGGTTAGTGTGTGGCCGTCATGTGGCTAATGGCAAATATAGACAACCGGTTGGTGTAGTGGATAGTAACGAATCCCGTTAAGGGTAAATGTTTGTGTGATGAATATGAACATTTATGCCCTAGTCGTGGATGTTTATAAAAATATTTATGTATATTTAACCATTATGTTTTCTTTCTTTCTTCTTTCTTATCTAGTACCCATAGTTTGCTTAGTTTGGGACTAGACGATTGGTGTCAGTGTCCAAAACAATTATTATTATTTACAAAAGAGAATTCAGTTCACTGTACTTCTTTCATTAATGTCAACTGTAGAGTGTATGAGTGACGACTCCACTAAGGATGCGATACTTGCAGTATGTACAGTCGACAAGACGACGACTACCAATGTAAGCTATCCGCGCGACGCGATCTGAAATAAGAACGCAGCGAGACCTGCTTACTGAAGTATATACATGTCGCGCTGCCGCGTGTACAATACGTTTGAAAGTATGAGTGAAACATTTCGACTAATTGACTGTAAATAAAGGTGATTCGAAACTATGTTTTAGCCAATGAAATTGACTTTGACTTTTCCAAGCCTTTATTTAGTTTGCAATGTTCGTATGTAAGTTGTCCGTTTCAAAATTTGCAAATCATTTTTCAACCACTTATTGAGCTGAAATTTGGTACATATGTTATGTAAGTTCGATGACTTTGCAATGTTATGGTACTATCGAGTTGATCTGATGATGAAGTCGAGATGTAGTGACTGGAACTCCCTAATGGCAAATGGCAAGATAGTCAAATTTGGGTTAGTTTGTTTTGTTGCGATGAGCACTTTCCATTACACGTGATGAAGAGGTCCGAAGATGGAGTCAGAAGATTGCCACTGGATCTCCATGTTGGACCTTATGTTACTCATACTAGAATAATATGTGATAATCATAATGGGTTATTAAAAGCTTGTTTTTCAAAGTTATTTTAGTACAGGCATATTGCAGTTTGACGTCATTTCCGCTAAGTGTGCTTCAAACCTTAATATTTAAGTAGTACGTCCAAGCCCCCTGTGGGTTGCATTTGACCCAGTTATTAGTGAGCTGAATAGAGCATCAGGCCTAGTTGCTGAAAAAAAAATGTATTTTGTTTATATTATACTCAGGTTTGCCTACTAATGAAAGTAAAAATGGGGGAAAGATGAGAATCATTCGCGTGGCATTTCCTAAAACTGGGCCGTGAGCCTTTTTGTTTCGTGATCTGTTATTCAATGACTTTTCAAGATAAATTACTTACAGTTCAGTGAGTAATTAAAGATTGTTATTTTAATGAGTTCATGGAAGCTGACTTGCAAACTTTTTACAAATTTTTCGGAGATCTCGACATTGTTTGTTCGGGTGACGACTTTTTAACACAGAGATATAAATTGGGTTGTTTTAGGATTCTGCATCTTAAAAAGAAAATGAAACGGAATTTAGTTGCCACCATGGGTCATTGTAAGGTCTCACTTAGGTCTTGTTATGTTTAGTGCCATGTAGGTTTCAGCAAGTAAAAAGAATAGAACCAACCCATCTCGTCCCGTGGGTGTCGTTTCTTCCCGGCGACTAAGTGACTTTTCACCGAAAACATCCATAGACTTCCACCATTTAAGGCGATGGAGTCAACTCTGTCACATTAGCATTTCTGTATATTTCGAACGGTGAACCGTGAATTTTTCATCCTTAGATGAAATATTTGTCAGATGTTTCATCACCTAAGGCGTTGTATCAAGCATCAATCTTTTAATGTTTAGAACATTCAAGTGGTTTATTTTGGGATATCTCAAACCATCCCATTTGGGATGAAGGTCGTGATTTTATGTATGTATATAACATATTATATGTGGACTTCCTCTTTAGCATCATTTTGATGAGCTAATCAGTCTTCCATGCCAACCAGAGCGTAAATCTTGTTACATTTATAAGGGAACCTAAATTAGGGAATATTCCCGTGGGCTCACGATACTGGCGTATAATAAATTGTACACATGTTTGTCTAGGGCATGGTGAATAATGTGAGAAAGAAATATTCCAGATGAGATTAATTTCCCTTAAGGACCTCATGACATCAAAGTATTATATTAGGCTTTATGTTTCTTTGAACCCATGACCCATCCTGGGTCAAGTTATTTATTATGATAACATGAATATCAAAAATCACAACAAATTGCGGCTAAGTGCGTATCGGGCGACGTGCAGTGTACGGTTGCGTATATATGCCCGTCACAATATGTAAGTAAGTAATCATTTATTTATATAAAAATATAGTCCTGTATGTACAAATGTTATAATCTTAGTTTAGTTTCTATATTCTACGAAATCATTGTGATTAAAAGCCATAAAGAACAAAATCAATAATAATAAATAAAGCATAATCAAAGGATGCCTGGAAGAGATCGCTCTTAGTGATAAGGCCGCCTAATTGTACTCTTTTCAGTATTGTGCTTTGTAAAATATATATTCTCCTTTTGTGCAATAAAGTTGTATTTGTATTGTATTGTATTTGTATAAAGATAATTCTTCAGTGCTATATTAATACATAATGTTATAATCATTTTCATTTATATAATCCAATCATTCTTCCAATAAAAAAATCTAGAATCGTTTACGAAAAATAGTGATAAACATAATTCATGTCAGCCGTTTACATAAAGTCACTAAGTCATTTAAGGGGCAATGTATACGCTTTTATAATAAGGTTCCAGTGGACATTCAAAATTTACCTTTAAATAAATTCAAAACCATCATAAAACAGACATTATTTACCAAAGGCTATTATAACATTTTTGACTATCTGGATGATAAACAAGCATGGACATAGACCGCTCGGCGATATTCAGTCTAATTATACAAAATAATATAATTGTAACCCAAACTTATTTAAAAGAGCAACCCTTGAGTTTCTTGCTCGTTCTTCTCTGGGGAATCAGCATTGTGAATGAGCAATAATGTCAAAAACTTTAATAATAAGACAAAATACGTGACGTTTTCAAGTGATAATTTTTATCCTACGAAATAAATATTTTTTCATTTTGATTTTATTAAATACTAAATACTTATTTTAACATATGTGTGTGTGTGTGTGTGTGTGTGGGTGTTTGTATGTGTGTAGTCCTTCGGTTTAGTACTATATTATTTCGTGCTATGGTGTAACATTACCTTGGCGATGACATAACATTAAATAGGTCTCGGTTGTCCAGCAGTGGACTATAAAGGCTGCTGATGATTCATACAACGATAAATATTATATTGCATTATAAATGGTGATAAAACAACTGAATATTGCATATCATATCAATGGCGCATCACACATCGGAAGCAATGTATAACTTTTATCTCTAATTACGTCAATGGTTACACGTAATTGTAGTTAAAAGTGTTAATTGTTATGTTTCCTGTCGTAAGGTCAAATTCATACAGTTTAGCTGCCAAATTCGTAGTCAAAGTCAAATGTTTTATTTAATTTACTAGCAGTGTGGATACGACTGGTATTAAGTCACATTTTTGGAGAGTTTACACTTGCAATACGAGTATTACGGTCGTTCTCGTCGACTGTACAAACAATTGGTCATCACCATCGGAGTGACCGGTTGGAAGCAGCCTGCATCCAGCGATTTCTCGCGACCCTTACCCACGTCGTCTGTCCAGCTGGACATCCTACATTGCACTTGTTGTGCAATTTGTTGTGTTATGTTCCGGTTGTCAGAGATAAGATAGCCAGTCCCCCAAATAAGATGGGATTTCCGGGTCAGTACGCTACCACCTTCGGCCTCATCTTCACTTAACATCAGGTGTGACTGAGGTCAAGTGCAAACACGTTGTGGAAAAAAAAATAACAATATTCAATATAACTGTGAACAGAAGGGACCATACGACTGCAGCGGCAAAATCAGCACTATTCGGATGTGTGCAAGCGTATCCAGTGCCGCAGCATCACGGAATCCCACCTGTCCGCCAGTGTGCTCAGGATGGTGTTGGAGCTGCAGCACACGCGCTTCAATGCTTACCGACGATGGCCAAATGAATGGCCTACGTTTAACACAACCATATTTTACTTATTTCGCTGGTACAATATCAAATTTCCATATTAGAATAGAAATGAATAAACAAAGCACAATATTTATCAAGAAAAACAATTTATCGCTCTGTACAAATATTTGTTAGATGATATTAATTTCTATCAGAATTAATGTTATATGATATACTGCATTGAGGATGAAGTAGGTTTTTATCAATGAGCTACTGAAAGGTTTTACTAACGATGGATATCTATATTTATCTAGCTTTCCTAGAAAAGGAACGGTTTGTTTTGAAAATATTATTGGCATAAACATCTCTATGGTTCTATACCTAGCTGAATTCTACAATAAAATACTGTTACAATCTAGGTATTGTTAGGTACCTTTTAAGACTACAAGCTGAATATTTCCGAATATAATTTTATTATACTGGATGAGTTTTGTTTACCGCAAAGAAAAAAATTGGGCATATAGATATAAGTAATTGAAATAGAAGGTATTGGCAAGTTTTTTTTTTAATTATCGTCGAATCAAGCGTTAAATGTCTTATTTAACGGTCGCATTTGTTGCCTGTTCCACATAATTACAGCAATTTACTTATTTATTTATTTTATTTTATTGTTTTAGGGATAACAACAGCTTTATACTATCTATAATCATTATTCTTAAAACTATATTATTCAGGAAGCCAATAACAGTTATCCACTGAGTTATATACTTATAATCTAATAGTAAGTCAGCCTTTTCTCTATAATATACATACACGAATATACATACAGTACACATACTTATATTTATACTTGTAATCCAATCATAAAACAGATACATAATAATATATACGCGGATACATATTATACTTATATATAATATAGATAAATACACATACATACATATAGTAAAAACGACATATACACATATCTAGATACGAATATATTTTCTTTTACATGATATTGCGATAACCCTCACCATTAGCTATCAAGTCGACCAAGACCCCAGCGTAATTCAGAACGACGTGGAATAAATTAAATAAATAAAGAAAATTCGGAGAAAATATGACTTCCAAATAAATTTCGCATGATAGGAACCCTACAAAGCCCGCATATCAATTCAGTGCCAAAGTATGCGTTTTTGAAAAAAAAATTAAACTACATAATATGCCCTATTTTTTTCTTACGGTAAAAAAACTCATACCTTTATGCCAAATGTGGTCAGAGATATCCCAAACAATAGTGTTGGGGTGTTCCAATGAATGAAACAACATCCAAATTTCACGTTATGAAATATACAGAAATGCACACGTGACAGGGGGTGAGCCCATCGCCGTTGAACGTGCTATACGTTGAACGTTGAACTATAGTTGTTTTTTTTTTTGGTGGAAAGTCCCTTAGTCGCCTTTTACGACACCCGATGGAAGAGACGGGTTGGTTCTATTATATGTGAGTGCGGAAACCATACAGCACTTTGTATGGGTGATAGAAAATTTTTTGATCGAATTCGAATATGGTTCTTCGAGAAGATTGTTCTTAATCAAGGTTCTATTCTACTTGAGCGCATACAAAAAAAACTGCAATTACTGAGATACATCCGCACAAAGGCAGGACAGACACACATACAATACCGTCAAACGTAACACATGTTGTTATTAAAAATGTATTCGGAACCAATAATGTACCTGTATTTTCTCATTGTTCCAAAAACAAAATTAACCCTGTTTATATGTTCAGGCAATAAAACGAACTACAAAATAAAATTTATTTTAAAGGCACACCAACTCTTTTTGCCCGTCTGAATAAATAAAAGCTGTATGCGCTGGTAATAGAGTTGAACATTGATGTCGCGTGTTAAAAACCAGACCAATCGAGCTATTTTACAACGGTTTTACCGTTCGAATGGAACGTTTTTGGTTTTGGTTTAGCTTTAGTTTAACTGATGTAAAAAATGGTATCGCGCTATTTTTTGTGAAGGATTATATCGTTGACGCAACCAAAGTAAAACCAATCCCAAAATGTTTAGAGCTAACCACGAGTATAAAAAAAAACTAGTTTAATTTCCGTTCAAATGGTTAGCGCGAAACGAAATTTAACGTTTTTGGTTATGGTTTAGCGTTGGTATTATCGTTCAAACTTAGCGCGGCCCCCAGGATGACCGATTGGCGTAGTGCTGTCAGCGAAACCAACCGTTGCGGTTTCGAATCGGGTTTGTATAAGTATTTATATAGTTATTCATCCATTATCTAGTATCCACAATACCTAAAAGCTTTGCTTACTTTGGGACTAAGATATTTATTAACGGAGAAATAATTAACGGTCAAAAATAAAACACATTGCACATAAAAGGCAAGAAAAAATTGGAATATTGATAAAAATATGGGTTTTACGAGTAATACATTATGATAGATAGATAAAGCATTTATTTATGCCACTGCGTTCACACAACTACACAATTTTTAAATTACAAAGAAATATACATACAAATAAACGTAAAGACTAGAAAATACAAGGAGCGCGTGTGTGCCGCAGTAGCACTCATGGGTTAAACTCAGTGTGGCACATCACTCAAAGAGCGAAACACAGGTTTTCAGTTACAACCCCTACAAGTACGAATGCAAAAAAGTACGCGCATGTTCCCGTCTGCGTGTACATTTGTGGTCAATCGTGAGTGAAAAGTGTCGGTTGTTGATACAGCTAGTGTTGAGTAGTAATTATGATAACAAGTTAAATGAATGATAATGATGTGACAAAAGGAAAAAGATACTTTTCTGGTTACCTTTCTGTGAGTGGTAAGTGATGCATTTTTTTTATCAGCATTTGATACGACAGTTCGCGAACGAAGTCGGTGTGTGACTGAGTTCCCATTGGTTCCAAAATCCCGTTCTAACGCCAATGAAGTGGCGCCATTTTGATTATTTCAACGACCCGGTCCATACGCTGTAATATATAAGTCTATGAATGTTCCTATAATTGCCGTCCACCAACCGCCTTCTTTTCCACCCAGTATAGTATACCTAGTGTGGATAATGAAAGTGATGCTCTAAAAGATTCATCGCTTGTTTCATCCATCCTTTATTTTTCTTACCTTTTTACTTTGTTAGTTCTAGTAGAATAAATATTATAGTAGCTTGCCTCAAGTCCTTAAGCCGAGAAGGTTTCTTTACTAAGATTTATTATCCAATATTTCCCACTCAATTGACACATTTATTGTAGTTAAAGCCGCATGCCGTGACCCGTTTTCGTACTGTTTTAGATTTTTCAACTAGGTTCGTAAACCTTAGGGAGATACTGTATTGTAATATAGTATACTATGTAGTTATCATTATTATTACACAACATTAGCGAGAACAATAACAGACACTTTTCACTCACGATTGATCACAAAATGTCTACCGCCTGGCTAGCTACCACCATCTTATCTAAATCTTACCACGTACGACCACCCTGTGGAACGGACTTCCGGCAGCGGTATTCCCGAACGAGTACGACATTGGAACCTTCAAGAAACGAGCCTACACCTTCCTCAAAGGCCGGCAACGCATCTGTGACCCTTTTGGTGTGTTGTGTCCATGGGCGGCGGTGATTACTTTCCATCAGGTGACCCGCATGCTCGTTTGCCGCTCTCTCATATAAAAAAAAAAAAAAAATCTGCCGCCAAGCAGCTATGTTAAGAGCATTGTTGTGCTCCGGTTGTCAGAGATAAGATAGCCAGCCCCCCAAATGTGTTGGGGTTTCCGGGCCAGTACGCTTCCACCTTCGACCTCATCTTCACTTAACATCAGGTGTGATTGAGGTCAAGTACCAAAATCAAAATCAAAATCAAAAATATTTTATTCAATGTAGGATACAAAAATATCACTTATTGAAAGTCAACATGCTATTTTTCTTTTTTTAACTACATTACTACATACCTTTTTTTAACTACATACCAACCCGTTATGCAAAAAAAAATATATGTACCAGACGGCAACACTAATATGCATCTATTTTTATGCACTCGTGCTTGTGGAGGTTGTAACTGAAAACCAGTGTTTCGCTTTTTGAGTGATGTGCCACACTGAGTTATGACCCATTTGTGCTACTGCGGCACACTCTCTCTTTGTATCATCTTTCTGTTTCTTTACTTTTATTTTTTGTCTGTGCGTGTGAACGCAGTATGAATGCTCTATCTATCTAATAAATGGTGAAATGTCAAGTTCAAAGTCAAAGTCAAAGTACATTTATTGTGAATCACAGGTAGCATTTGGTCTTACAATATCATTAGAGCGCTGTGTTCCGCCGTAAAGGCATACAATATTTTAGCAGTTACAATTTTAAAAAAACTTTACTTAAGTTATTAATACAATTCTTTAAGTCAAATAAAATACATTACATTGTGATTAATAGGTACGTTACAATTGGTTACAATACAATTATAAGGACTTATCATCTAAGAATTCGTGTAAGCTGTAATAACATTTTTAACTATACAGGGCGTCCCAAAGTTATGGGACATGAAGGGGAAGTACCTTAAATATCGTAGATAGTGAATTTTGCTCAAAGAAGACTTTATGTTATTTTTAAAAGTTAGTAATTCTGCATTCATAGATTTTCTAAAAATTATTTGCTTCGGCTGGGAATCGAACCGACTCAAATGTGAAAAAAAAAACACCCTACTTTTATGATGCCAATCGAAAGAATAGCTAAAAAATAATAACTCTGCCTAAGTAACATAGTATTTTAAAAGAAAGGAACAACATAAAATGATTAGATTTCTTCTTTTGGGGATACGTGAAAGATATGCTATACAAAAAGCGATACGAGAACGTAGGCGAGTTGCAAACAGAATTGTGCCATATCACATCGAGTGTTCACCATAAAATGATTAGAAAATCAACAGGCAGCGGGCTCATTAAAAGATTGGCGATTTGCGTAAGACAAGAGGGATCACATTTTGAGCATTTAATTAATTAATTTACAAAAAAATACCTACTTAATTGACTACGGCAGTTTCATGTATGTTTTTTATTTGATTAAAATGATTAATTTCACGTTGTTCCTTTCTTTTAAAATACTATGTTACTTAGGCAGAGTTATTATTTTTTAGCTATTCTTTCGATTGGCATCATAAAAGTAGGGTGTTTTTTTTTTCACATTTGAGTCGGTTCGATTCCCAGCCGAAGCAAATAATTTTTAGAAAATCTATGAATGCAGAATTACTAACTTTTAAAAATAACATAAAGTCTTCTTTGAGCAAAATTCACTATCTACGATATTTAAGGTACTTCCCCTTCATGTCCCATAACTTTGGGACGCCCTGTATATATATATAATTATATATAATTAACAATTCCCGAATCATTTCTTAACCGACACTTGGAATTAGCTTTTTAGCGTTTGACACAGCATTGACATCACAATAGTAACTGAATATACTAAAATAGTTATTGAAAGGGTGGTTCATACATTTTGTTCATTCGTTCGCTAATTATTTGCTGTTTAGCCCGCTAGGATTAGACTGCAAAATACTGTACCACGTAGGCGTAAGGATAAGGGGATAAACGTCTAATGAATAGACGTATCAAGTTACCATTTTACTTCTGGGGCGCTTACGTGGTACCAAATTTAATTACCGAATTACTGTAAAAATTTGGATAACAAAAAAGAAGAATTATTACATTGATACTGCGTTGATTTATATAAAAAATATTAGAGGTTGTCTTAAACAATGTGTGATAATTTAGTTGGTCGCCATGTGATATTTTAGTTGTTCGTTACGTCGAGGATGGAGGGTTCCGTATATAAGACTAGTTGTCTATAGTGATGTTGCACGAACAAGCCCATTTAATAGTAAACAAGTCTATTTATTACATTGGTATCGACGCTGACTAAGCGATATGCGTTTCTGTTGCAGTAAACCATTACGCTACGGTTAAACACCTAAATAAGGCAAGGTTATTAATACACTACAAGTGGCGTGCATAGCGTTTTATCACAGGGTAGGCAGAAAAAATACAACTACAAAATAATAACTTACTCTCATTGCAAAACTCGCCACTGTTTAGAATATTTCTGTTCAGATCTGTATGAATCAGCTGTCTTGACAATGTATTTCGAGCAAAGCTTGTAATGTTCTAGGGTAGGCAGGCACTGCCTTTCTAGGCAGAAAAGTATTTAAGGTCAGTGGCGTGCTCTCTACACAGGCTATTGAAGCACGCCACTGGGCTTAAATACTTTTACGCCACAGGGATAATAAGCCAACTTTTTTTTTCTTTTTTATTCACAACGGGTTGGTACTTGATCTCAATCACACCTGATGTTAAGTGAAGATGAGGTCGAAGGTGGAAGCGTACTAACCCGGAAACCCCAACACATTTGAGGGACTGGCTATCTTTTCTCTGACAACCGGAACACAATAATGCTATTAACATTGCTGTTAATTGGCGACAGATTTAGATAAGATGGTGGTAGCTAGCCAGGCGGACATTTTAAAATGCCCTACCACCAACCAAACTGAGTACTTAAACGTGTACCCCACTGGGGATCGAACCCGCGACCTCCGATTCGTAAACCCAATGTTGTTTACATTGAGCCACGGAGCCAATATGTCCAGACGAGATAAATGGCCATGATTTTGCAAAATTCAATTTCCCCCATCGAATGGTCTAGTTTCCAGTAAATCGTTACTCAATTGAAACGGTCTTTTGTCCCCAAAAACTTCAACCATCAAAGAGGGATCTTCGTAACAACACATGGCTTTGACAGATTGAAAATTTATCGGTGGCAGTATTTGAACGGACTTCAATTATCAAGGTCTATTGTTGCTATACAAAGGCTTAGTCTTAAGGCTCAGAATATTGAGTGCAAATTCAAATATGAGTTCCCTGTCTGTTCCAAATAAGAGAATCGTAGATGGAATTCGGATATTTCGAAACATTTAAAAAGTTAGGCGGCCAACTCCATGGAAAGTTAATGTGGGACATTTAACCATTTGTGCATTTTTTTGTGGTGGTCACAAGCTAATAGAAGTTGGACTGGTTGCCCTAAAATCCCTGTGCTTGTTACTGGCACTTTTAGCCTTCTGCAACCGCCACTTAAGCGCATTTAGGCGCCATTTAGGCGCCATTTAGGCGCAGTCCGTGGTGTAAACGAAATCGGGAGGCCGAACTTCACTCGTCCTCCTTCCCCGTAGGGTAGGTTCCATTTGCCGAGGGGGGGAAATTCCTACTTACATACCCAATTTCTTTGTTTAATTAGTCTGGGGTCCAAGGTAGCAATAGAGCCACGTAGGGCACCGTCTACCATCAGTAGGCACCGTGTCGAGTACCACTGTTGATCTAAGCTTATAAGAGTTACGGTGGGAGAAGTGTGGAGGTGGGGTCTGCCCTAAAATCACAAAATAAAATATACTTGAAAAAAATTTTTTTTTTACAAAACATAATATCAACAAGAGTGATTACTTTTTTCAATAAATAAACAAGCGACGCATCCGGGTCGCATTAGACGTTTTGTGGGACAACTTTAACTAATGATTCCAATTCGAAATTACAACTGCAATATCGAGATGCTCCCGCAGAATCGGGGACTATTGGCCGCCTCATGTAAAATATGTGGCTCCAGAAAAGGGCTTTATATAACATCGTTGCAAATTATAAAATAATATTCAAGTGAAATATCAAATTATAACATAATTTAGAAAACGTCCGAGCAACTAAACATTCGTATTCAAAGCCAGGTGCTCCAATACCTACAATGAAACGATTAGAGATGCTATGTATAATAACGGACATGTAGTAGTTGATATAATCGAAACCTGAATAAACAACACAAATCTCCTTATTCAGAGAAAATAGTGAACACTTTCATGTGAAAGATATGAAAATTTATGAAACCCCCGAGGATCTAATAGTACGTACATTACTGCAGCGGTCGGCAAAAGAGGCATTGATAGACGATCGTGTAAATGTGGGCCGAGGCACACATACGTAAGTTCATCAATGCCTGGTTGAGACCAAGGCTTGTAAGTATAGTTCTTTTCTCAAATAATGCGCCGAAATATGTAGAACATTTTATTTAGAAATACTCTTTCCGCCTCTTAAAATTTCAGGTGACGTCAACGTATGTTTATCATACTCACTTTCTTCGCTTCAGCTCATTTTGTCAAACAACACAAGTTTTTAATTCCAAACAAAATCAATGAGTCACATAATATATTTTTATTTCGTTTTATTTACTCCTCTCGGAGAAGGCAAAGTGATCTAAGCCCATACAGCCATGTCATATTTCTCTTATTTCTTCAGTTTATAAGTCAGTCTCAGTCAAAACAAGTAATTCGTCGTATACTTGGCGTATACAGAGTCTCGTCACGGTCAAGTCATTCTTCAGTAAAGTAGCAGAATGCTTTACAAAAGATTTTGGCGGCTTCTTGTGGGAACTCGAAAGCTTCGTTACACACTTCCCTTCACTTGTACACCATTACTAACTATGCTGCACAATATTCTGCCATTATTAAGCTTCAAAAGGCAGAATGCACAAATTATAAGAATTATAAACAAAAATGCTACTTAACTCGCCGAGATCCCGCCAAAAAGCCGTAACAACAATAATTTTTAACGCGACAACCAAAATATTCATTTGTTTTTTTTTATCAAACAGCTTTCTATTCGCAAGCTAGTTCGAAGTTTAAACAAGCCATTCGATAAGTTACCTCCGTGGTTGCCAAATTTTGGAGTAAAAAGAATAGTTCCATTTTTAAATTTACTCGGTTGTCTTAGTAATTTATTCGACCGCTAAACATGACAGATAAGGAATTTTTGATTTACCCGAACAAGGTTGTCAAAACAATGCTCAAATTGAGCTTGTTTGAGACAACATAATAACTTCATCCAGATTTACAAAGCACCTTACAAGTGAAACTGAATCAATTTTTATTAAGCATGGTTTAAAACCTTTTGTCCAATTTTTTTTTATGCACAAAAGTACTACTTTACCTCAATCACACTTGATGTTAAGTGAAGATGACGAAGGTGGAAGCGTACTGACCGCACATCCCAACATATTTGATCTTATCTCTTGACAACCGGAGATCTGACAATCAGATGCAGATAAGATGGTGGTAGCTAGCCAGGCGGACATTTAAAATGCCCTACCACCCGAGTACTTTAACATGTACCCCGCTGGGGATCGACCCCGCGACCTCCGATTCGTAAACCCAATGTTGTTTAGATTGAGTCACGGAGGCGGCCAAAAAGTTTAATATTAATTATAGAAAAACTGCACTCAAATTGGAGCACGCCTTATTCAGATACATCCGGACAAAGACTGGACATACTGGACACACAGACACTGTGCCGCCGTCAAATGTATACGACCCGTCGCATTTTATCAGCGGTTAAAAATTACAATAGATGTAGGATACCACTTTGTATTTAGGAATTCCATTTTAGAGATATGTTACAAACATACATATTGATAATACTGCTAAATTGTAGAGCCTCGACCATCGTAAAGTCGCCTGTCTCTCAGTCTTTTACAGAATGCATTTCCCTGAGTGTGCTATGGAATTACATTTTTTTTTATGATTGACTGGATTCGCGTTTGACCACAATCTCACCTGATGGAAAGTGATGATGTGGTCGAAGATGAAGCACGCGATCCACGGTTACGGTGCAAATTATTTGTATTTTTTTTTATGCTTGGACATACACACACCTATAGTTACATAATGTGGAACTAGATGGCGTTATCTAGTTCCACATTAAGTAACTATAGGCTTGTGTTGTGGATACCAGATGGTTGATATACTACACAAATACATATTTTTTTTGTAAATAAATACATATATAAATGAAAAAACATCCATAACTCGGAAACACATATAAGGTATGTCTGTATTCATCATACAAACATATGCCACTAGCGGGATTTGAACCCGCAACTCTTTGGCATAGCAGTCAGAGTTTCTAACCACTACAACAAACAAGTCGTCAGATCAGTCGTCAGGTGTATTATCATGTGAAAAATTAAAATATACAAACTACAAAATACAATCGCTCTTGGTATTTACAATTTGGGAATCCGTCAAAAAAGCATGCTCAATTAGGGTTCCGTATACATCTCTTTTTACTCTGCTCAGCTGTTATGCCGATAAAAAATGCTAATTTTATGAATGAATAATTGTAGCATCAAAGAATTGACCGCTATCTAGTCGAGTCATCGCATATATTAAAAGTAACACAATAAATCTATTGAAATTCCGTAAGCTCCTCCGGACCATTTGTTTACTCATTCCATCCCAAAGTCTATTGAGACCCGCTCAAAGAATACATAAGCCAGGCTCAGAGGGGTCCTCTCATTAAATTTTCTAAAATAAATTACACGAAAGTAATTGCTTTTTATATTGATGATCTCTTGTCCATTCGCTACTTTTACTAGTGATTTGATTGATTGATTGATAGTGATTCAGTATGGACTAAAATCACAAAATACGAATTTTTCAAAATTATGTGAAGGGTGATATGAATTAAAAGGGCGTGAATTATGAGGTAACGGCTGATAGAGGAGATTTTTCTTTCTTATTTTTTTTTAGCACGACGGTTTCGTACTTGTTAAGGTCAAGTACTACACCTCAATTAGCACTCGACCTCAATCATACCTGATATTAAGTGAAGACGAGGTCGAAGGTGGAAGCGTACTAACCCGGAAACCCCAACACATTTGGGGGACTGGCTATCTTATCTCTAACAACGGAACACAACAATGCTATTAACATTGCTGCTTGGCGGCAGATTTAGATAAGATGGTGGTAGCTAGTCAGGCGGACATTTAAAATGCCCTACCACCAACCAAACCGAGTACTTAAACATGTACCCCTCTGGGGATCGAACCCGCGACCTCCGAATCGTAAACCCAATATTGTTTACATTGAGTCACGGATGCGGTAAGAAAGAAATATTTTTATTGGAATATTTTTATTTAGATTGGAAGAAAAAGACGTACTGGGCCATATCCATCCATCCATCCATCTATGGTATCCATAATACAAGCCTAGTTGGTTATTATGGAACTAGATGTGTAAAGATATTTATTTAAAAAAGCAGTACGCAGGCTCCCAAAAATAAAAACCGTTTTCAGATCGGTTCAATCGTTTAGGCGCTACAATGCCATATACAGACGCATGTTTGCGCCTCTTAGACATATGCTTTATTATAACATGTCTAAGAACCACCTCTAGAAAACCTGCTTTCAAATAAAAAAAACCGCATCCAAATCGGTTCACCGGTTTAAGAGTTCATCGGTTTAAGAGTTACGATGCACAGACACACACACACATAGCGGTCCAACTTATGATACCTTTATTTTTACGTCGGGGTTAAAAATTACAGCCCCTCTTTTTAGCAATAGGTAACTATTTAAGTATATAAAAACCAAAAAACCGGACACATTTTTGTATTTTCCGGGCGCCATGTTGTACTTTTTATCATAAAATGTATTCTATGACATTCCAGGGATTAAGACGAATCGAACAACACCTTGCACTCCAATATGGGTCAAGCCGTTTATGTTATAGGAGGTAACATAGAAATCAACATACATACATACATACACACACTCGAAAAACATCACCCTCCTTTTTGGGGCTGACGGGTAAAAATGTCATAAATAAATATCTTTGCACATACACACAGCGCCATCTAGTTCCACACTAAGCAACTAGGCTTGTATTATGGATACTAGAAGGTTGATAAACTACACAAATACATTTTCTTTTTTGTAAATAAATACATAAATAAATGAAAAACATCCATAACTCGGGAACACATGTCTGTATTCATCATACAAACATGTGCCCCTAGCGGGATTTGAACCCGCGACCGAATTTTTAACCACTACACCAAATAGGTCGTCGTTGTCAGGTGTCATGGAGCTACACTTTCATATAAATGTGTAAATAAATCTTTTGGTAAATCCTGGTTTATAATATTTAGAAAAGTCAAACTTTCTCCTCAACAACAAACTCCGAACATTAATATTTAACACTATTTTGCTTTAATTGGAAATAGACATTCTACATATCGACGACCTGTTTGATGTGGTGGTTAGAAACTGACTGCTTTACCAAGAGGTCGCGGGTTCGAATCCCGCTAGGCATATGTTTGTATGATGAATACAGACATTGCTCCCGAGTTATGGATGTTTTCTTTTATAATAAGTTTATATTTACAAAAAATATATATATCAACCATCTGGTATCCACAACATAAGGCTATAGTGTAAAAAAAAATATCAATCCTGCATGACGAAAAAAGAAATGTGCAGAACAAAATCTTTTTCAGCGTCATGCAATCCTCTCAGTATCTGGAGGACCGTAAAGTGTCGGAGAAACAAAAAGTTTCTTACATTATGATCCCCTAAGCGCCTAAAGCGCTTCGTAAAATATGCGCATTACAAATTTGAATATGGCGATAAGTTATCATTCTAATGTTATTCGCTGCAGATCACTTTTAACCTCAAATAATATATCTATTGGGTCTTTACCTATGAAATTGGAGTTTTTTTTTCTTCGTTAATCATATGTACCAATTCCTGTGTTGACACTCTCGTCCCGTCTCACCTCCAAGGAACCTCAAGGAGGCCAGGTGCAGCCGCCGAGACGGCGGAAAACATCAGAATTAACAAATATAGAGACATCGGTTCCGAATACATTTTCCTAGCTCTCGGAGTCGAAACTTTAGGTCCTTGGGGGCCGGGCGCTCTTAAATTTTTCTTTGATATTTCAAAGCGCTTAGTCGATGTCACTGGTGACCCGAGAGCTGGTTGTTTCCTCGCCCAACGCTTAAGTATCTGCATACAACGAGGAAACGCCGCCAGCGTTTTGGGTACCTTGCCTCGCGGCCCCAATTTTTTACATTTGTTCTAGTTTATATTTATATTCCTATATATAAAATTATATAAATAGAATACCTACTTTTTGTAATATGCAAATAAACGCTTTATATACACAAAGCACATACATAACGTAAATACATTATCTCAAATGGGATGGTCAGAGATATCCCAAACAATAGTGTTTGGGTGTTCCACACGTTAAAAATTTAATGCTGAAAGAACATCGATCGTTCACCATTCGAAATATAGAAATGCACAAATTAGGCGAGAAATCGAACGCCCAGCTGATACAAGTTTAGTGTCATTATATTGAAGGGAAAATACTCGAAAGCTGGATACTTCGATGTGTTATTAGATCGACATTTCAATAAATCGAATACTCAATAGATCGATGTGTTATTACATCAAATGAGAAATAATCGAAACATATTTTAACGCAGTTTTTTTTTATTGGGCTTCAAGATTCTTTTGAGCATTTTCCACCAACCCTGTTCGCCTGGTAACGTAATGTCGAGAAAAAAATAATAATAAGATATCACTCTGACAAGCACAGCATCAACAATATGATAAGAGTCGATAATACTTAAATTCGATTTATAGAATTATCTATCTAATGACGCATCGATTTGTTGAGGCAAAGGTTTCCTATAGGTAGTGGAAGTATTTCTGTTGGCGATCGATTAGTCGTCACTGATCAAATGAATTTCGACGTATTAGAAATCGGTTCAGTAAAATGCCGTGTCGTATCAGGAAGTCAAAGAAAATGTGTATCTATTGGCATTTAGTATTTCGCGCTTTTGTAATATCCAAAAATTTCCTTATACTAAGTTGATTTAACATTTTTTTTTATGCACAAAAAGGGTCGGTACTTGACCTCAATCACACCTGATGTTAAGTGCAGATGAGGTCGA
Organism: Oegoconia quadripuncta; assembly: GCA_949316235.1. Lineage (NCBI taxonomy): Eukaryota > Metazoa > Arthropoda > Insecta > Lepidoptera > Autostichidae > Oegoconia > Oegoconia quadripuncta. Next base: position 10,316,850 of record OX438745.1, read on the forward strand.
AGGTGGAAGCGTACTGACCCTGAAACCCCAACACATTTGGGGGACCGGCTATCTTATCTCTGACAACCGGAACACACCGGTAGTAGCTAGCCAGGCGGACATTTAAAATGCCCTACCACCAACCAAACCGAGTACTTAAATATGTATCCCGCTGGGGATCGAATCCGCGACCTCCGAATCGTAAACCCAATGTTGTTTATATTGAGCCACCGAGGCGGTTAACATAACAAATACATAACAAAATACATAACATAACAAAATGTTTCCTCTTTGTTACAGGGGACGGCAGCCAGCATGAACTTAACCCTAAATGTCTCAAGAAAATGGCTAATAGAAGCATCACAAGGTCTCCAGAACCCTACTATACTTCTAGAGAAATTCTCACAGAACAGAAAGGTCGATGATCCTACAAGAGCTCTCCTCCTAACCTTCTATGGTATCCTGGTAGTTATAGGAGCCGTCGGAAATGCACTCGTTGTTATTTCTGTAAGTATTAAGTATTATAATTATATTTTTAAATAATTCTTGCCGTTTATCTATAAAAAATAGGGTACCTAATACCTAGTAGTAGTAATAAAGTTAGTTATGTAGTTAGCTAAGTATTTAAAATAATGATGATGGTTCCGACCGATTTCGGCCATGGCGACCACTTCGACTCCTAATCGGTTTGACGCTGGTGCGCTCGAAGATGGCTAACATAGCCGATCTTTGCGGTAAGATTTACAAATATTTCTTACAAGACATTATGTATAGTAGCTTTATAATATAAATCTCACTGTAGCAATTAGGTAAACAATCTCACCTATAAATACAACCTGCCTCACTTGCACGACATATTCAGGATGAAAGACATACGACCATAACGAGGACACACTCTGCGAATAAGCCGCACCCACGCTGACATCAATGTCGCCCATCACTTTCTGAGCAACCGTATTGTTCAAGCCTGGAATAAGCTGCCGGAAGAGGTTGTCTCCGCCCAATCAGTGAATTCGTTCAAGAATAGATTGGATAAATTTAAAAAACTAGTGATGACTTAAATAGTGACTGAATAACAACATCATTATCTCGTCTATAATAATATAAAAATATTAATAATAATAAAAAAATTATTGGTGACAAACACCTGTCAAAGCTAGTAACATATTAGTACTGAGTATCCTGTAGTCCATATCTCCTTACTGCAATTATAATAATATATCGAGTTATTTACGCATCGTTACAGAATTAGCTACAAAACGTAATAGTTTTAATTTTAATATGAATAACAACACTGCGCCGGAAGAACTGCCCAGTTTGCACAATTAGGAAAAATTGGCGGATTTAGAACTCGAACGGGAGAGGCTCTAACGGGCCTATTCCACCCAAGAATCACCAATCTATTTGTAACTAAATAATAAAATTATTCGCGAAGACGGAAAAAAAATATTGGCAACGATTTTCGGTTCGGTAGTTGGGTAAACTACGGCGAAGCCAGAAAAAGGGTAATGTATTATGAATATTATAGTCACAGTTTTTCCTGAATCCTACACCTTAGGATCTTCAAAAGCAGAATGAATAGGTAATAGGGATCGCGTGCTTCTTCTTCCAGGGATGACGACCTGTTTGGTGTAGTGGTTAGACTAGTACCAAGAGGTCGCGGGTTCGAATCCCGCTAGGGGCATATGTTTGTATGATGAATACAGACATGTGTTTCCGAGTTATGGATGTTTTTCATTTATATGTGTATTTATTTACAAAAAACACATGTATTTGTGTAGTCTATCAACCACCTGGTATCCATAATACAAGCCTAGATGCAATGGCGCTGTGTGCATGTGCAAAAATAATTTTTTTTTGTTTTTCTTTTATTGCGACTCTTCCCGTGAAGGCATTGCACTATGAGATCGAATCGTGAATGAAGAAATCCGTATTAGAACGTAGTAAGTTCAAATGGCAGTGGGTACATAGCTCGTTGAACAGATGGCGTTTGGGGCATTGAAGTTCTAAAATGGAGACGGAACGGACGACCTAACCAAATCCGCGGGAAGTCCCTAGATGCAGGGGCCAGTGGGAAATCTATAGTTGAGGCCATGTTCGCAACCGACGTCCTGTGTGCGAAGTGCGAGTTTTGTCTCGTTTTTAACTTTACCATCGCGTTCGCGTTTACGCAAAAATTATCTAAGAAAAAAAACGTTTTGCAAAGTATCCCGTAGAACGCTGCATATTTCTTCATACAAATCGTCACGTAAATGTGAACGCGGTAGTAAAGTTAAGTTGAAACAATACTCTCACTCCGCCCTCTGTGGCTGATATAATGATGATAACGATTACATCACTCTTCACGAGACTAGTTAATATCCCCGGAACGTAAACACCTTTAGGTACTTGATATAACCTAAAGTATTTTACGAGTACCTTAGACCATAACCAGTAACCAAACACCTAATTATTTTCTGTGCCAAGTTAAAATTATTCAGAAAAGTTAGTGACGCCGTAAAACGGAAGTTTGCTCATGGTGAGTCCCTTTAACAGGCGTCAGATGTTTCCACGCTGTTTATGCAGAATATTAGGTGAGTAAAGTTTGCAAGTTAAAAGCGTTGTTTTAATGAATAAAAGTCGAGAAAGTGACGGCGTAATTCGCCTTTAGACAAAGATTTTTTGAAAATGTTTGGCTTCGTATACTTAATACACCTGAGATAATTCACCTGGGTGAATTAAATACACTTTTAGTAAGCTTTAAACACGGGTACTGCTGATCATAAAACAAATGACATATTGGGTCTTTACCGATGAAATTAGAGTTTTTTTCTTCGTTAATGTTATGTACCAATTCCTGCGTTTTTCAAAGCTATATTCAAATTTGTTTTTTAATTGGAAAATGGAATGTTATTTCAAGGTTTCACATGAAATATTTTTTAATTTCTGGGCTAAATCACATATTTATAAAAAATTTGAACAGAGCTCTTTTCATGTGCTTCCCATAATCATTTCTTAGATTCGCTGAAACTTTTGTAAAGCGGTTACTTTTAAAAATTAACTCTGCCCATACTTAATGTTATCCGATAATACACACAAAGTTTAGCTAAATTTGGATCAGCCGTTCCCAAAAAAAAACAAAAATGTTTGTATGGAGAAAACAGTCTTAATGAAATTCTTCATACAAAACGCCAATTTCATAGGTAAGGACCTAATTATGTTGATCTAATATGCTTAAATAGGCAGTTGGAAACGGTCTGTATCCAGTTACATCTTGTAGGTGTACGTATTACGCTGTTCTTATCCCAAAGGCTCAGTTCTTTGAGCTATGCACCCTGTCCACTGCCAATAACTTTGTTTTTACCCGACTGCCCAAGGAAGGAGGGTAATGCTTTTCGAGTGAATGTATACATATATGTATATATATGTAGATTTTTATGTTACCTTCTGTAGCGTTAACGACTTGACCGATTTCTAAGTGTATGATGTCGTTAGATTCGTCTTGACACCTGGGGTGTCTTGGATACATTTTATGGTAAAAATCCAACATGGCGCCCGTGAAATGTAAAATATGCTGTCGGGTTTTTTGGTTTTAAAACTGAAATTGTTATTTACGAATTTCTTAATTTCTAATTATGTACATACATACAATGTGTAATAGAAAGGATAAGTAATAAGCAGAATAAGTCGGAGATAATATTATAAATAGAGCATCTGTGTATGATTTCAGATCAAACGCATTTAATTTCTAAATATGAATTTTTTTATCTATTATTTTATTAATCTTACATTAAAACAAATATATCCCTACGCGGGTTCACTTTAGCGTATAGGTTGTGATCCGCCTGTGACCCCGTTCAGTTGATCCGTTAGTACTGTGCAGATATCGAGATAAAATAATTGTGTAGCGAATTCTTTTTAGTCATTCTTTATCATCATCAGCCGAAAGACGTCCGCTGCTGGACAAAGGCCTCCCCCAAAGATCTCCACAACCATCGGTCCTGCGTTGCCTGCATTCAACGGCTTCCCGCGATCTTTACCTAATCGTCCGTCCAGCACGGCCTGCCCACGCTGCGTCTTCCAATGCGTGGTCACCACTCGAGAACCTTTCCGCCCCAACGGCTGTTGGTCCTATAAGCAATGTGCCCCGCGCACTGCCACAAGTTTTTTTTCTTCGGGCTATACGGCCATATTTTTTATATCTAAAGGAAATTAACGCATTATCTCGAGGGAGTTTTTTAAATTTTCAATCTACAGTTATACCTACGTTTGTATGATGAATACAGACATGTGTTCCCGAGTTATGGATGTTTTTCATTTATACATGTATTTATTTACAAAAAAAAATATATTTGTGTAGTTTATCAACCATCTGGTATCCATAACACAAGCCTAGATGCTTACTGTGGCCCTAGATGGCGCTGTGTGTATGTGCAAAGATATTTATTTATTATTATTATATAGTTATGTCTAGTGTTGTGTCGTTTCGATACATAAAATTAATAGATGTATATTTCGAGAGGTCAACCGCATTCCAATAGATTTAAGTTGACATGCAACAAATGATATCATGATTTGTTGCACGACCAATTGGTGTAGTGGATAGTGACCCGGTCAGTGAAAGCTATGGTTGCTGGTTTGAATCACGCGAGGCGTAAATGTTTGCGTGATGAATACGAACATTTATTCCCGAGTCATGGATGTTCATGATAAATATTTATGTATGTTAATCCATTATCTAGTTTCTATAGGCCAAGCTTTGCTTAGTTTTGGACTAAATGATTGGTGTAAGTGTCCAAAATATTTATTTATTACAACACCCAAACGCAAATGTTTGGGATATATCTGACCACCACATTTGGAATAATGGTCGTGATATTGTGTAAGTAGGTATGAGGTTATACCTAATTCATATCTTGCAGTCTATTTACATGAGAGTACATCAAAGTTCAGAATAAATATTGACAGGTCAAGGAGAGTGCTTATGTAAGTTTTCTCATGACAGTGCTTTAACGAAGGAAAGTTTATTATTACTCCACGCGTAACTGACAAGCTGCAAACTCGGAACTTCTACTCATAATTATGAAGAAAAAAATCAATTCTGTAAAGTTGTTATGGCAAGAAGGCGGGCATAGAAAAGGACAATTTATCCGAAACTTGGGGTGTAATAAAAAACGATTAATGGTGTTCACCAATCGATACGACGACTCGCTTATTCCGTCCTCATAAAAACAACAAAGTGACAGGAAAGTGACAAAAACTTATTGCTCTCCTGCTGAAGACTAAGGCCCGTATTAATAAACCATTCTCAAGATTGAGAACAGTCTTGTGACTGGTCTCAAGTAAACGTGTTGATTAATAAACCTTACTTGAGATCTGAAACGCACGAGCTTACCCAAGCAGTACTCACTTGAGAGGTACGCGTATTAATAAACGAAACTCAAGAATATCATTCATTCGCCGCTGAGGCGAATACTTGAGAAGTGATCTCAGATAAGTAGACCTCAAGATTGGTTTATAAATTAGCACGCAGCTTGAGATAGCGTCAACTGCTTAAGACGCATGTCGGTTGATACAGCCTCAAGACTTGTATTGAGATTGGTTTATTAATACGGGCCATAGTCTCCTTTCACTAGAGAGGGTATGTGTCATAATCCACCACGTGGTCCCAGTGTGGATATGTGTCAGACTAGTGGCCACCTGACAGTGTTATCAAATTGCCTCTATAGGCCACCGACTTGGCTTAACCGAGACAATGCAGCCGGTGCTTCACCTCCTAATCGAAAATAGCGATAACGAATAGTTTGGACCGAGACCCTTTTTATAGAAAGATGAAGCCTAATTCCAATTACATGACTTCATAACATGCCCTCTGAAGCACGAATACATTTGTAAGGAAATGCCACTAGGGTCACCCAGCCGCTGTTTAACTTCATTAATCGAAAACAGCAATTACGAATAGTTTGAACCGAGACACTTTTCAAAGAAATCAAATCAAATCAAAAATGCTTTATTTTGTAGGTACACAGGGTACATTTAAAATAGTCAGATTGTACATTTTTAAAGGTACCTACTGACTGTTCAAAAGGCAATTTTCCCCTGAAAAGAACAAGCAAGAAACTCGAGAGGTCGCTCTTTTAAAAAAAAGGTTTTTAAATTACAAAATTATTATTTATTATTTTATATTATAATATTTCATTATTAATTGTGAAATAGCCTGGTTATGCGAACGGGCTGGTTATGTCCATGATTGTTTATCATCTAAATAATCTGATATTTTATAATATGCCTTCTTAATAAGTTTCAGTTTTGTAGTATCTTTAAATTTATTGAAAGGAAGATTTTGTATATCAACAGGAACTTTATTGAAAAAGCGTATACCCCTTTGAATGAATTACTGACTTTGAATGAATTATGTGACCTGCAAGTTATTTCTTGTATTGACATCATGTTTATCACTATTTTTCCTAAATGAGGCTATATTTTTTTTTACATATATTAGATTTTTCGTAGAGGCGTAGTTTCAATTAAGTGACTGAATTTATTCTATTCTATTCTTATATTTGCCGTCGGGTTGGGCACCTGCCTTAAGGCACTTCGAAACAATCGGGGTCTTTGCTGCAGATAAGATACAGGTTAGTGGAAAGAGCATCTAGTCACCAGGTTCGGAATATCTCTTACCCAGATGATACGCCTCACGGCATAGCCATCGCAGTCGTGTGGCTGTGTGACACGAGAGGTATCAATGAAGGTACCTTCTACACAGATCAGGATGAAGCGTAGTTCTAATTACTAAGGTAATGCCACTAGCGGTGGGTGCCCACTATTGACCACCTTTCAAATGTTTTCTATTCGTTGTATTACATATATATTGTATTACAAATGTAATTAAATAGATATTCAAACGTTCTAATTACGTGACTTGATAACATGCCCTCTGAAGAACGAAAACATTTGTAAGGTAATGCCACTAGTCGTGGGTAATACGCTTCATCCTTCTTTGAAGAGTATCTTGGTACAAACTTTTCGTAATTGCTGTTTTCGATTAGCGAAGTGAAGCAACGGCTGGGTGATCACGAGAGGTATCAATGAAGGTACCTTCTGTGTGACTGCGATGGCGCGTATCGTCTGGGTAAGGGATGTTCCGAGACATCCCTTACCCAGACGCTTAAATGACACCGATACATTTTTCAAACAAGAATGGAGCATAGTTCCAATGTTCATTTATTACGACTGTAAAAGTACGACTAAAACAAATCATCCAATATCTGTCACGTCCGCTTGAGTTACAAGTCAGTTTTTCGAGAAAACAGGGCTACTTAGGCCGAGAAATATTTAGTCTGACTTCCATTAGCCGATTATTGTACACACATTTACAAACCACTTAGAGCTGCTTGTCTCTTTAACTTAAGAGTAAAAGCTATAGACTACTTTCGAAGTAAATATTTAGCGGAGATTGGTGGTATCAGCCTTCGTGCGACGAAAAATTATTGCGTTGGGTCGTCAAAAAATTTGCCGTTGGGCTCGCTTTCTATTATAAGCTTTTATTTAACTTACTTCGTATGTATATAACATGTATGTTACAAGCTTTTATATAACTTAATTCGTATATGTATGTATTACGTAACAATGAGAAGTATGAGTGGGGTGACTTTGAAGTAATTAGGGAGTTAGCAGCGTGAAAGAAGACGTAATGACAAAGATTGAAAAAGGTATACTGTGATGGTTTGGACATGTGGAGAGGATGAATGAAAGAAGATTAACGAAAGAGATATACAAAGCGAATGTGGATAGCAGTTTGGCAGGGGAAGACCACGGCGAACTTACCATGATTAAATACGGGGACGTCTTAAAGAAAGGCCAAGTCAAGAGTACCCTAAACCGACGAGCATGTATGAGCCACCTTATGAGAGTGAATGGAGCTAAGGAGATGTGTCAGGATCGTAGCAAGTGGAAATCTATGACCTAATGCTTGTCCCTACAGGAAACAGGTGTGACTTTATGTATGTATGTAACTATGTCCGCTCAAAATTGCAAATCAAAATGGAACTTCACAGACTACATTTTGGGTTGGTATGGAAAAAGTGTATAGAAGGTCGATTTGATTACGTAAATATGACAGATCGACGATAATCAGGTAGAGCTAGTATACCCCAACTGCTCATCTCTACGTACATTGTCACTATATGTTCACTGTCGTAATTATTATTATTTCTATATGAAAGAATATATTTTGAGGATTATAATGTAGACTGTTTTACTTTTAATACCATAAGTTGCAGGTGTTTTGGGGTTCCATCAGGTTTTCAACACAGCGCTAACATTCTCCGTCTGCCAAAGTTCTGTATTAGATAAAAGTGAAGAGATATATTAGGTCCTTACCTATGAAATTGGCGTTTTGTATGAAGAATTTCATTAAGACTGTTTGCTCCATACAAAAATTTTTGTTTTTTTTTTGGGAACGGCAAATCTAAATTTAGCTAAACTTTGTGTGTATTATCGGATAACCTTCAGTTAAGTATAGGCAGCGTTTGAGTACTTTTAGCAGAGTTCAATAGTAGACTTTAATTTGTTGATGTGATGTGTATACTCGTATACACGTATGTGAGAAATACACACAACTATTTTATTAAAGAAATTTTATTTAAGAAACAATCCCGCCTCCGCACTCCTCCCACTGTAACTTCTATAAGCTAGGATCGACAGTGGTACTCGACAGCGCGCCTACTGAAGGTAGACGGTGCCCTACGTGACTCTATTTCTACCTTGGACCCCAGACTAATTAAAGAAAGAAATAGGGTTTGTAAATAAGAAAAGAGGTTTCTTACTTCCCTCTTGGCAAAAGGGAGTGTAGCCAATGAAATATAACATGGCACTGGGGCCATTCCTATGGAGAAGGAGGTCGAGTGAAGCTCGGCCTTCTGTTTTCGTATACACCACGGACCGCATTTAGGCGCACCTAAAGGTAGTAAGCATGGTGGTAGCAGAAGGCTACCGCGTGTAATAGTGTCAAATACGAGTAGCAAAAACGCTTGTAAGCTCGGAATTTGTCTGTTTAAAACCTGATTTCTGAATTTAGGTCCTCAAGCGTAAGTTCGCGCTCCTTACTCCAATTTTCGCATTCCCATAAAATATGATTTGCCGATTGCTCTCCATCTTCACATTCACAATCAGGAGACTCGGCCAGAGCCATCGAGAACAGTTTACTTTTAAAGTTTCCACGACCCGTTAAGAAACAGTATGAAATAAATACATGGAATTTACAAACTAGAATACAAGAATTTTATTGTATTCTTATTCGGGCTAGCATACAGATTATGGTACAAAAGTTCCATTCAAATTACCGTGTGGGTCTCGTTTGGGAATAAATTCACGTACAGTTTCAAAACTCAGTTCCAAAAGTACGGGCAATCCAATTCGGGAACTCCGCTTTGTCTCTGAAAGTATAACCCTTTGAAGTTTACGTGACCCTTTATTTTACCTTTGTTTGGTTAGATTCCTGCGGTCAATAACTAGATGGTGATGGATTAGTACCATATCAGTATTCCTTCCAATACAATTTTATAGTTACATTTATTTTGTTAGTAATTAAAAAGGACGACCGAAAAAACATTATTGATTGATTAAACGTCCTCTTATCTTCTCCGTGGTTGTCAATATGATTTCGAAGTTATTTCTGAGCAAGCAATGGCATGTATTGATTTATTTATATATTATATTATGTATGTTATATAGCCAGTAATATATCATATGTTTTATGTGCAGGTAAATTATCTACTTATAGTTTGTAGGCTTAGTTTGTGTGTTTTAATCATTACCTTATAGTATAACAATTACCAACTATAAAAATGCACTGTATTGCTACTATTAGTGCAGATCTCCTCTACTGGTAGCTTGTATTTTTTTACCGTAAGGGTTACCGGGAAGAGATCGCTGTTAGCGATAAGGCCCCCTTTTTGTGCTATTAATGATATACGCAGTAATCATTTATGTAGTTTTTGTTAATTATGCAATAAACCTCCAACAAACTTCGGCATCCCCGGTGGAACCCTACCCGTCCCAAAATTCGTGACGTTTTGTATGTAGATATTTAGATCTCTACCCGGGCACTTGGTCAGATAATACTTATTACCTACCACACTCAAAGCCCTTAACTGGGATCTTAAACTTGTTCAAAAGTGGGCACTCTTCACCTGACCTTTAAAACCTCCTCCTCGGCAATTTAGTGTTATTTTTTTACTATTTGCAAAGTTCGTATGATGATATTTTATTAAGTACTTACGCATTTGACAAGAAAGTTATTACCAGTAAGATACAACTGCTACCGCTTATATCTTTACCCTAAGGTTTGCTGGGAGAGATCTCTGTTAGCGATAATGCCGACTTTTTGTGCGATTAATGATATAGGCTGTAATCTTTGTGTAGTTTTTGTTAATTCTACAAATAAATAGTATTTGATTGATTGATTGACGACCGATTGCGACCCTGTCAGCGAAACCAACGGTTGCGGGTGCGAATCCCGCGAGGGTAAATGTTTGTGTGATGAATACGAAAATTTATTGACGAGTCATGGATGTTTATGTCAATATTTACGTATGTTTATCCGTTTATCTAGTATCCACAGTACAAGCTTGCTTAGTTTGGGACTAGATGAAAACAGAGGTTTCTATGATCAAATCTTTGGCCCGTATTAATAAACCGTTCTCAAGATTGAGAATAGTTTTGTGACCGGTCTCAAGTAAACGTGTTGATTAATAAACTTTACTTGAGACCTGAAACGCACGTGCATACTCAAGCAGTACTCACTTGAGACGTGCGCCGAGTGTCACGTATTAATAAACGAAACTCAAGACTATCATTCATTCGCCGCTGAGACGAATACTTGAGAAGTGATCTCAGCTGAGTAGACCTCAATTTTGGTTTATAAATTAGTACGTAGCTTGAGATAGCGTCAACTTCTTAAGACACATCTCGGGTGATACAGCGTCAAGACTTGTATTGAGATTTATTATTGTATATGTATTAGAGCTATGTCTGTCTTAATCATAGTCTGCTATCATCTGGAAAGCTCATGCTGCATCATATTATTTCTCTTTATAGTCGGATTCTTTAGATCGATGACTGGTCGTTAGCAGCTTCGTTAATATCAAGAGTCTGCTTAGTTGGTGCAGATATTTATTCTTGTATAACTTAATAAAGTTAAATATAAAGCAAATATGCTTAGAAATTTCCTCCCTATTGTTGTGTGGGCTAGGTGGTACATCCCTGCCTTTGTCAGGTTGAATCTTATTTTGATAATCCATACTAAATGGTTTACATTTTGTTTCCAAGTTTACAGAGATCATAAATTACAAGTTGCTGTTGGCTCTACGCCACTTGGCAAAGCACCTTGTTGTTGAAGAGCCTTTCATGTAGCATTTGATAAAATTCTTGCAAATATTTTTTCGGTACCTAGTCTAAAGAAATATGAAGCCTATCAAACTAGAAGTTTTAAGCTTCGAATAAGTTTTATTTTAAATAATAATAATAAATGTCTTTGCACAAACACACAGCGCCATCTAGGTCCACAGTAAGCATCTAGGCTTGTGTTATGGATACCAGATGGTTGACAAATACATTTTTTTTTGTAAATAAATACATATATAAATGAAAAACATCCATAACTCGGGAACACATGTCTGTATTCCTCATACAAACAATGCCCCTAGCGGGATTCGAACCCGCGACCATTTGGTATAGTAGCAGAGTTTCTAACCACTACACCAAACAGGTCGTCAATTGATTGATACTTTTTTGCATTGATACATAAATTGAGTACAACGGCGGACTTATCCCAAAGAGGGATTTCTTCCAGTCAACCATAGGGTTAGTTAGAAAACAGCAGATTGGGCGTATACAAATTACAGCAAATTCAAACTAAAACAAAGCAAATACCTACACTACACACTAACAAATATATATATATATAAAGGTAATAAGAATAATATATAATAATACATATACATACATACAACTATACCTTAATAAAATATATACCTACATACTAATATTGTCTCCAAAAGGATAACGATTCAAGACCTACTTTTATGAGGTCATTCGTAACTTTTATTATAATGTTTCCTTTGTCGGCACAGATCAATCACTGTAACGTTGGACAGACAGGAAATAAGTTTAGGAATACTGATATCCCTGTCTTCCTCACACATAGTGTTTTAACTTTCGAGCGATAGATGCTACGTCAGGATCATGGCTTGATTACTAATCTTTGATAATTACGACCCCTTATCCATCCCACTGTAATTTCTATAATTTCGAGCAGCAGAGTCGTTCGTAATATAGCAGAGGTTCTAACCACTACACAAAACAGGTAAATTTTTTTTTTTTTTTTTTATATGAGAGAGCGGCAAACGAGCATGCGGGTCACCTGATGGAAAGTAATCACCGCCGCCCATGGACACCCGCAACACCAAAAGGGTCACAGATGCGTTGCCGGCCTTTGAGGAAGGTGTAGGCTCGCTTCTTGAAGGTTCCAATGTCGTACTCGTTCGGGAATACCGCTGCCGGAAGTCCGTTCCACAGGGTGGTCGTACGTGGCAAGAAATTTCTTGAGAAACGTACAGTGGTAGACTTCCACTCACCCAGGTGATGTGGATGGAAATTTAATTTTCTCCGAGAAGTGTATCGGTTAAATTGAGCAGCGGGTATTAGCTCGAACAGTTCTTCAGAACACTCCCCATGAAATATGCGATAGAGAATGCAGAGGGACGCGACGTCTCTTCGCAACGCCAGGGGATCCAGTCGCTCGGTGAGACTCTCTTGGCCGACAATTCGGACTGCGCGACGTTGAACGCGGTCAAAAGGAAGAAGCTGGTACTGAGGTGCCCCAGCCCATAGGTGAGAACAATACTCCACGTGCGGCCGAACTTGCGCCTTATAAAGTTGGAGGCGGTGAGCCGGCGTGAAGTAACGAGCCGCTCTACTGAGGACACCTAACTTTTTGGAGGCCAACTTGGCCTTATCCTCCAGATGACCGCGGAATTGAACGCTACTGGAGATGTTCACTCCGAGAATCCCAATACTCAGCTTAACGTCAAGGGGAGTGCTCTGAAATTGAAGAGACAGGGGAAATGGAATCTTCTTTGCGGTGAATGCGCAAACTTGTGTCTTTTTAGGGTTAAACTTAACTAGGTTGAGAATGCCCCAATTAGAGACTTGGTCTAGTGAAGTCTCGATTTCAGACACAAGCTTGTCCCGACACTCATCAACTCATCATCATCATCATCATCATCATCAAGGTAAATATAGATTATAATAATAATAATAATAAATATTTCGGACACTTACACCAATCATCTAGTCCCAAACTAAGCAAAGCTTGTGCTATGGATAAACATACATAAATATTTATATAAACATCCATGACTCAGGAATAAATGTTCATATTATTATTTAGAAATTGTTTAGAAAAGGTGTTCTTAATTCGTCTGCATTTTCAATGTGTGTGAAATCTCCAGGAGAAGATCTGTTAATACCCCCCTGCTTTTCGTTTACACTATGCACTAAACTAACATTCTGTGGAACTTGCTATGTAAACAAACCGCCATATTGAAATTGTCTCTGAATGATGAATTTACTATGTGTGATGGCCAAGACTCTTACTTACTCCTTTACTTATGTCAAACCATATCGAATAATAAAATACCTTGCTGGGGCCGGGCGCTAGTCTGATATAAAATACCTTGCTGGGGCCGGGCGCTAGTCTGATATAAAATACCTTGCTGGGGCGGGGCGCTAGTCTGATATAAAATACCTTGCTGGGGCCGGGCGCTAGTCTGATATAAAATACCTTGATGGGGCCGGGCGCTAGTCTGATATAAAATAACAAAAGGCATTCTTTTACAGGTCGTAAGAAAACCGGTAATGCGAACCGCTAGGAACATGTTCATCGTCAACTTAGCCGTCTCCGATGCGCTGGTCTGCTGCGTTGGCACTCCGCTAACCCTTATGGAGCTATTGACTAAGCACTGGCCTCTACCCGACTGGCCTAGTCTGTGCAAAGCCTGCGGAGCCTTACAAGCCACGTCAATATTTGTGTCGACTATATCAATCACGGCGATTGCATTGGATAGATATCAGGTGAGTTTGTTTTTATTCCTGTTAATAACATTCAGTAATGGTGTCGTTGTTACTCACTATGGGTCTCATAAGAACGCTCAAGGTCACCGAATGGGCAATGGAGGGAGCTATGCTCAACCGCTTCCGTGGCTCAATATAAACAACATTGGGTTTACGATTCGGAGGTCGCGGGTTCGACCCCCAGCGGGGTACATGTTTAAGTACTCGGTTTGGTTGGTGGTAAGGCATTTTAAAATGTCCGCCTGGCTAGCTACCCCCAACTTACCTAACTACCCTAACTCTGCCGCCAAGTAGCAATGTTAATAGCATTGTTGTGTTCCGGTTGTCAGAGATAAGATAGCCAGTCCCCCAAATGTGTTGGGGTTTCCGGGCCAGTACGCTTCCTCCTTCGACCTCATCTTCACTTAACATCGGCTGTGATTGAGGTCAAGTACGAACCCGTCGTGCATAAAAAAAATGCTTAGTGTCTCCCTGCGGGATCGAATCAGAAATGATAAAGCCCGAAGAATTGCAAACTTAAGTGGCCATTGGGGCGGAAAGGTTCTCGAGTGGCGACTACGCAACTGAAACCGCAGCGTGGGCAGGCCCCCCACAAAGTGTACCGGCGATTTGGTAAAGATCGCGGGCAGCGCAGGACCGATCGTTGTGGAGATCCTTGGGGGAGGCTTTTGTCCAGCAGTGGACGTCTTTCGGCTGATGATGATGATGAATGGTTTCTTAGCGTTTCACTTAACATCTGATGTTAAGTGAAGTTGAGATTAAAGGTGACCGACCCACAACTTATTTGGAGGGCTGGCTATCTTATCTCTGACAGCCGGAACGCATAACATTGGTACTCCGTGGCAGACCTAAATTAGATGATGGTAGCATGGATGGTAGTAACATTTTCTTTATTTATGTCCTATTAAGAAGTATGATGGTCGTGAGTGGTATAAGGTAGGTTTATCATTAATTCAATGAATAGAGGATGAATATCGTTGATAGTCCAGTAAAAATACGTAATTTTTGTGGTGTGACTTCCTATTTTTTTTTTATGCTTAACTGGATACGCATTTGACCACAATCTCACCTGATGGGAAGTGATGATGTGGCCGAAGATGAAGCACGCGATCTCAGTAGATGCCTGCTCTTGAAGATCCCAAGGTTGTAGGATTCAGGAAAGACTGACGCCGGAAGGGAGTTCCATGCCTTGGCTGTTCGCATTATGAATAAAGAATCGAACCGCTTAGTCCGAAGATGGAATGGCGATGGTGGAATAAGATTATGTAATTCCAACGCACACTCACCTATAATCTTAAATCTTACTCCTATAATCTTAAAGTTTCTGATTTTTTGTAGAATGATAGAGTCATAGAATAAAAATCTTTTCTAACAACTCTGTAGCCAGCTTTAGGTATAATATAGGTGTTTAGTTATAAAACCTACAATATTAAATTAAAGTTATCACTGTGAACTACACTGTGTAGAAGATGCTAAGACATCCTTAAACAATTTTCAAAAAAAATTGTCAATCGCCACTTTATATTTTCTAAAAATAGTTTATTGAGTCGTGACATTTTACTTTGATGCTTAGCTACATGATCCGTCAAAGCTAAAAGTGTTTTATTCTGTCAGTATTCTTTTTTTTTTTTTTTAATTAGCCTATCGTGTCCCACTGCTGGGCAAAGGCCTCCCCCAAACTCTTCCACTCATTTCTATCCTTGGCGGTTTCCCACCATTCCTCTTGAAACGCAATGAGACCATCTCTCCAACGTTTGCGCGGCCGACCCCGACGACGTCTCCTGTCCTCAGGCATCCAGGGCGCGATGGTGTGTGCCCATTTCTCCGGTGGCATACGGCTAACGTGGCCTGCCCAGTCCCATTTAAGCATGGCTGTTTTTCTTCCCACGTCAGCAATTCCGGTCATGGAACGCAATATGGTATTGCGAATTCGGTCGACGCGTTTGTAGCCGAGAATACTACGTTCCATTGCCCTCTGGCAAATCTTGAGCTTGGACTTCTGAAGCTGAACAGGAAGGATACACATGTCTATGAGTTTGCGTTTTAGAGTATTTGGAAGGTCTCCCTTCATACCTTCATTGCCCAGTAGCTTTTCCAGGCATTGTTGATTCGGCGATCGATCTCTTTATCTTGCCTATTTTCGAAGCTAACTAACTGGCCTAAGTAAATATACTCATTGACATATTGTATCTCCCGTCCATCTACTTCAACTCTACGTTTCGTGCTGTTGGTCATTATCTGCGTCTTCGACCGGTTCATTTGAAGTCCAACTTCATGACTTGCCGCACTCAGATCTTGGAGCATTTGCTGTAGTTCCTGGGATGTTGGAGCAAAAATAACAATGTCATCTGCAAATCGCAAATTCGTCAGGCGTTTGTTTTCTATGACAATGCCTCTTGTTGCCCATGAATCTGCCAGCGTCTTGAAGATCTCTTGGAGTGCGCTCGTAAACAGAATGGGGGACAATGGATCCACCCTGCTTAACCCCTTTCTGAATTTTAAAAGATGGGCCGGTGGAAGTTAATTTAATATTGGCTGTACTACGGCTGTAAACTATTTTAATTAAATCTATGTATGTTTTCTCTATCTGTTGATTTTCTAAAGCTTGAAAGATTGCAAAATGACGTAAACTATCAAAGACTTTTGCATAATCTACAAAGGCTACGTAAAGGGGTTTGTTATATTCTGTGTACTTTTCAATAACTTGGTTTAATGTATGTAGGTGATCTGTGGTGGAAAACTTGGGACGAAAGCCGGCTTGCTCCGGTGGATGGTGTTGGTCGAGCTGGGTTTTTATCCGATTTTGAATAGCCTTTATAAAGGCTTTATACAAATGAGACACTAGGCTAATGGGTCTGTAGTTGCCTATGATGGACTTGTCTCCTTTTTTATGGAGAAGGACTATATTTGCGTGGCTCATCAGTACAGGGAACTGTCCTGTTTTCAAAATCGAATTAAATAAGTTGGTAATGTGTGGGAGCAAGGTAGGTGAACCGATTTTTAGTGCTTCTGTAGATATCCCGTCTTCTCCAGTACTTCTATCATATTTCATGGATTTCAGAACAACTTGAATCTCCTCGCCAGTGAAATATGTCAGTATTCATAAAAAAAAAATAATACAATAATCTATATATTCTTTATTGCACCAAAATATTACAATAACAGAGTACAAACAATAGGTCACGTACAAAGGTGGACTTATCTTTTTAAGAGATCTCTTCCAGGCAACCTGAGCATTGAAATAGGAAACTTAGTAAATTTGGGGTTTAGCAGTTAAGCAGCAATTAAGCTTGTTCCTGTTTAACCATGTTGTATATATATGCTTGGGATTCCAATCTAGTTCGAATCTAAGTTAACTTTAAGTTCTTCTCATGTACGATTGTAATCTGTTTTGTATACCAATAAATAAAATAAAATAAAATTTGCCTTTGGTGAAATTTTTCATAAATATAAAGTAGTTATTGATCGACTTTAAGAAAAAATTGTTGTAAGAGTTCTAAGTAGTATATTCTCCGACTCTATGAAATTCACAGTGGTCATTTTAATCTAACAGTCTGTGTCTTGTTACTAAATGCCTACACTATATCTAAAGCAAGCTACCGAATTGTGAGAAAACATTTGTATTCTGTCACTGACAGGTCTACCCATGAGCTAACCACTACACCAAACAGGTCGTCAAAATACAAACACAAACATAACAAATAAACAAACAAACATCCAAACATTCTCATTTAAAATATTATTTTTTTTATGCACAACGGGTTGGTACTTGACCTCAATCACACCTGATGCTAACCCCAACACATTTGGGGGACTGGCTATGTTATCTCTGACAACCGGAACACAACAATGCTATTAACATTGCAGCTTGGCGGCAGATTTAGATAAGATGGTGGTAGCTAGCCAGGCGGACATTTAAAATGCCCTACCACCAACCAAACCGAGTACTTAAACATGTACCCCGCTGGGGATCGGACCCGCGACCTCCGAAACGTAAACCCAATGTTGTTTACATTGAGCCACGGAGGCGGTAAATTTATTAGTTAGATTTAGAAACCCGTTTTTTAGTAGTTAGAAACCTGTTCATCAGTTTCGCCGTGATTGAGCAATAAGCAAACACCAAATTTCCCCATTTATAATATTACAATACAATAGAATACAATACAATACAAATACACTTTATTGCACAACAGAAACGAAAATACAGTTTCAGCAAAGTGGTAAGAATAGAATTTGTACAATTTGGTACAATTTGGCGACCTTATCACTATGAGCGATCTCTTCCGGGCTCACTTAACATCTATAAAATTGCATCGAAATACAAACGTAAATAAATATTTATTGATATATAAAATAATAATAACAAGCGACAACAGGATTGTGCTAAAGTATAGAGATTGTTTGTTTGTTTGTTTCATTCTCTCCTTTAGGAGAAGGCAAAGGGATCTAGCCCATAACAGCCATGTCTTATTTCTCTTATTTCTTCAGTTTGTAAGTCAGTCTCAGTCAAAACAAGTAATTCGTCGTATACTTGGCGTATACAGAGTCTAGTCACGGTCAAGTCATTCTTCAGTAAAGTGGCAGAATGCTTTACAAAAGATTTTGGCGGCTTCTTGTGGGAACCCGAAAGCTCCGTTACGCACTTTAATTTACACTTCCCTTCACTTGTACACCATCACTAACGTTTGCTGCACAATATTCTGCCATTATTAAACTTCAAAAGTCTGAATGCACAAATTATAAGAATTGTAAAGAAACATGCTACTTCACTCGCCGAGTTCCCGCCAAAAAGCCCTAAAGTATAGAGAGAAGATAAGAATTTTTTTTTTCGTTTCATTCTCTCCTCTAGGAGAAGGCAAAGGGATCTAGCCCATAACAGCCATGTCTTATTCCTCTTATTTCTTCGGTTTGTAAGTCAGTCTCAGTCAAAACAAGTAATTCGTCGTATACTTGGCGTAAACAGAGTCTAGTCACGGTCAAGTCATGCTTCAGTAAAGTGGCAGAATGCTTTACAAAAGATTTTGGCGGCTTCTTGAAGGAACCCGAAAGCTCCGTTACGCACTTTAATTTACACTTCCCTTCACTTGTACACCATCACTAACGTTTGCTACACAATATTCTGCCATTATTAAGCTTCAAAAGTTAGAATGCACAAATTATAAGAATTATAAAAAAAAATGCTACTTCACTCGCCGAGTTTCCCGCCAAAAAGCCGAGAAGATAAGAAGAGAGCATAGATTTTAATACAACATAGATAATATTAGTTTGATTTAAAAAGAAATCTTACTTTCTGTGCGCCTCTGGACAGAATAAAGCCTTCAATAATGTTCGTAAGTGTCCACCACGCGACTAATGTGAGGCGGAAGTTAAATTAAGTAATTTCCATTGACCTAATACTCCGTTATTACTCAAAGTTATGGCGAACAGCGCTCTCTGTGAATTTCAGGTCTAGAGGATGTGTGGTCCGTGAATAACAGGCATTAATTTATTCATTCAACTCTACCCTAGACGCGAAGTTAGCAAATTGCTATTGTGAAGTGCCTATATTCAGTCACTGCGGGGTTTATCACATAAGCACGTGTCGACCAACATCTTATATCTTATATCAGAACTATGATCCTTCGAACCGCAGTTTTGTATTGTTTGTATTTCGATTATCAATTACGAACTCCGTTTAAACGTGCAAATATGTAAGAAAGAAAGAAAGAATAACTTTATTTATTTATTTAGGCTCACCAACAGAGCACATACATTGCATCTTACAAAATCATTTAAACTAAAATTTTCTGGTACGAACTCCAATTACAGACGAGCACAACACTCAAATGCATGTAGTACGATAACACTATAAAACTGTAGGCATAGAATTTTAAACTATATAAAAAAGAATTTTGAAAGTATCTTAAATAAGTTTGGGTAAGTTAAATTAAATATTTTCAAAACTTTACTACTAACTACTTATAACTAATTGTGTGCAAAGGTGATAGGCACATTTACACTGAACACTAAAATAAAATAACAAAAAGCAGATACAGTAGGCGAAATCAATCGTCAGTCGATGGAATCGTCATTATCTTTCGACTAAATACAAAAAAATACAAATACAAAATTTATTTATTACCAAAAAGTTATACATAAGTACTTAAAACACTACACAACTAATATTATGTAGGCATGCATAACAAAAAGAAATTGCAGAGTTCATTATTACTGATGGACCCCGCACTAGGTTAAACCTGTATCGCGGGAGACCAACACACATTTGCCTGAGTAGAGGTGTATATAATAAAGTTCACAGAATGGTAATATAAAAAATATGGGGAGCGAGTCGTGGAATATGTCTATATTAGTATGAACATTACAAATGAGATATTCTAGTAATAGGCGCATTGTAGCCAATATTTGTGCTGGAAGAGGGGCAGGTAAAGACTTTAACTTATTTATTATGTAGATGTTTGTCACCTTTTACTTCTTGGTTGGTTCTATTTTACGTACCGAAACCACATAGCATACATCAAATATCGTTTTAAGAAATTATATACAAACACTAACTTTCAGCCGCATCTACGCCTGCGTAGATTAACCTCGTCGTAGATATATTTCATTTGTTCATCCCGCAGGAACTACTCACTTTATCGGGATTAAAAATATCCTATGATTGAATTCAGGGTATGTTCTACCTATATACCAAATTTCATTCAAATCCGTTATTCGTTTCTGCGTAATTGAGCATCTAGGTTATGCTAGCATTGAAAATGCTAGCATAACCGAGCAGTTATCTCCGTGCCTACTGAAAGTAGACGGTATCCTAGATGATTCTACTACTATCCTATGTCTCAATCCAGGGTATATTCTACCTATATACCAAAATTTCATCCAAATCTGTACATCCGCATCGCCGTAATTGAGTAACAAACAAACATCAAAACTTTTCAGAATATTAGTTAGATGTGTTTTGACTTAGAGTAACATAGTAAGACAGTCTAGAGTAACATAGACAATGCTGCCAAAGTCGCGGGCAACGGCTAGATTCTCCATATTACCATCGGATGTAGATAAAGACTGACCTTTACCGGTTGTCACATATATGCTATTATGTTATTTTTCTGTCCGACTCAAACTGACCTAGATCTACTATCTATTTGTTCTACCATTTCATGGTTTTACGTACGAATATATACATAACAATAATGATGATGGATTATGTACAAATGTAGGTGCTAACGATCTAGATCCATTAAAAATATGTAATTTTTGTGGTGTAACTGTGTGTGATTATATGTATCTTCAAGTTTTTTTTTTTTATTTTTTTTATATGAGAGGGCGGCAAACGAGCATGCGGGTCAACACCAAAAGGGTCACAGATGCGTTGCCGGCCTTTGAGGAAGGTGTAAGGTCGTTTCTTGAAGGTTCCAATGTCGTACTCGTTCGGAAATACCGCTGCTGGAAGTCCGTTCCACAGGGTGGTCGTACGTGGTAAGAAGTTTCTTGAGAAAGTTCCTGATTTTTTGTAGAAGGATAGAGTACCCATCAGTAATTAGAATAAAAATATTCTCCAACCATTCTGCAGCTTGCTTTAAGTATAGTTATTTACTTATAAAACCTACAATATTAAATTAAAGTTACCACTGTGAACTGCATTACGTTGTAGAAGACGCTAAGATCTCCTAAAACAATTTTCTAAAAAATCAATCAATGACTACTTTATATTTTCTAAAATTAGTTTATTGAGTCGTGACATTTACCCTCGGTGAAATTTTCCATAAATATTAGGTCCTTACCTATGAAATTGGCGTTTTGTATGAAGAATTTCATTAAGACTGTTTTCTCCATATAAACATTTTTGAATTTTTTTTGGGAACCGCAAATCCAAATTTAGCTAAACTTTGTGTGTATTATCGGATAACATTAAGTTAAAAATAGGCAGTGTTAATTTTTCAAATCTAAAAAATAATATGGGAAGCTCATGAAAAGAGCTGTGTTGAATTTTTTTTTATTATGTGATGTAGCTCAGACATCAAAAGATATTTCATGTGAAACCTTGAAAATATATTCTATTTTCCAAATAAAAAACAAATTTGGAAATAGCTATAGAATGGTAGGAGTTTGTACGTTATGATTAACGAAGAAAAAAATCTCCAATTTCATAGGTAAAGACCTAATATAAAGAAGTTAGAGATCGATTTTTTGATAATAGTTACAAGAGTTCGAAGGATATTATATTCTCCGACGCAATGAAATTCACAAATCCTAACTAATATTATAAATGCGAAAGTTTGTGTGTATGTCTGTATGTATTTTTGTTACCTCTTCACGCCTATAGGGCTGGACGGATTTAGATGAAATTTGATAGGTAGACAGATTAGGACCTGGATTAACATATATGCATTTTTTTGGTGAACCAATTTTGATAAACTCTTCCACGCGGACGAAGTGGCGGGCGGAAAGCAGTTTAGTTATAAAACCTCTGATATTAAAGTTACCACTGTGAACTTCATTGCGTTGTAGAAGATGCTAAGATCTCCTAAAGAATTATATTGGACTAATACAAGACAAGATCAGAAATAGTTTTAGTGCAAGGAAGAACTTTTTACACCCGACGAAAAACGACGGATGTTATGTATTTGACGGCGTTGTGTATATGTATGTATGGGTATGTGTGTCCAGTCTTTGTCCGCACATCTAAGAAATGTGTGGTCCGAATTGAGTGCGGTTGTTTTTATTTGAAAGAAACGAGTGGACTGGTCCTTAGCTATGTTTGATGAAAATCGGTTAAGCCGTTCCGAAGATATTTAGCTTTTAACACAGATTTTTTTGTATTTTGATGATATCATAGTCTTCCGAGGGTTTTCGAAATTTCATTTTTTATATATACTGGATGAGTTTTTTTACCGTAATGAAAAACACAGGGCATATTAGGTAAGTGAAATAGAAGATATTGGCATAGATAGTTTATTTTTATTTTTCAAAACTGTCATCGAATAAAGCATAATTGTGTCACTTAACGTCCGCGTTTGTAGCCTATTCCACATAATTACATCATTAAATTAAATAAATAATGGAAACTTGGAGAAAATATATTCTCCAAGTTGGAACTCACATGATAGGAACCCTACGTATCCCGCCAGTCGCATATTAAATTCCGGCCGGCGCGTGCGTTTTAGAAAAAAAAACCACCTATGCCAATACCTTCTATTTCACTTACCTAATATGCCCTATTTTTTTCCTTACGGTAAAAAAACTCATCCGGTATACCGGTCTTATAAGACTATAACCATGTTTGATGGAAATCGATTCAGCCTTTTGAAGATATTTCACTTTTAATATTAGTTGGTATGGTCAATCTGGCTGGATGATATAATCATTTGTTTCCTCGGGGGTTTTCAAAATTTTCTATTTATTTGGTTTACTTAGTTATCAAACAGAGTTATCCAATTTAAATCGAGATAATTTTGTACTCTGATAAAATTTAACTTGTTTATCTGTTTGCGATAAAAATTCAAGCAGACGCCAAATCGCACCTCATATTTGGTTGATTCCTATTGCTACCTATCGGCTTCCTCGAACAGACGGGAAAAACTAGAAAGTTCTTTAATTTATGAGGGTTTATTCACCTCATACCTCAACCAAATAGAGAATGAATAAATAAACTCGAAAAACCTTAAAGCTTGTTATAAATAATACCAAAACATGTGAAGTCTCCAACCCGCATTGGGCCAGCGTGATGGACTAATGGCCCATAGTCAAAGTCAAAAATGCTTTATTTTGTAAGTACACAGGGTACACATACACAACTATAGGCTTGTGTTGTGGATACCAGATGGTTGATATACTACATAAATACTTTTTTTTTGTAAATAAATACTTATTACAAATGAAAACATCCAAACTCTGGTACTCATGTCCGTATTCATCACACAAACATATGCCCCCAACGGGATTTGAACCCGCAACCTTTTGGTATAGTGGCCAGAGTTACCACCACTACACCAAACAGGTCGTCGAATCGTGATATGAATAACAAGATGCCTAAAATGGTTATTTATTTTATTAGATTACAATAATGTTAATATTTTTGCGTATGTGTGAACAAAATTGGCGATAGGGTTAAATGTCGATGACGACTGATGGAGGCATTCGTGACGATTTGGTCGAACACGGAGCGTAATAGGAATAAACCATATCCCCAGACCTTGTTAACCGTCCCAGTCTAAACTAGCCGTTCCTGTTTACGCATACGATTTTAGACTCAATATCTCTGGAAATAGTACTCAGGTTGACGTCACGGCGGTACGTAGATTAAAAAAATTACGCGCCACCTGTGAAAACACATTTGTTTGTAGATAACATGTCAAATCTTTTGATGTTCGAGAACGAAGAGTATGTTCCTTAAAAAAATCTCTGTGTTGTAGCGGTTATTACTAGGACTAAATCATTCTCACAATCATAAGAGAGAATCATAAGAACATTGGCGGTAAATCATATTGGAGTGGCAGAAAATTGTGCTTTTCTGACAACTTTTATCTTTAGGTATTTGCTTGTACCGCCTCCGTGGCACAATGTAAACAACATTAGGTTTACGATTCGGAGGTCGCGGGTTCGATCCCCAGCGGGGTACATGTTTAACTACTCGGTTTGGTTGGTGGTAGGACATTTTAAATATCCGCCTGGCTAGCTTCCACCATCTTATCTAAATCTACCGCCAAGCAGTGATGTTAATTTTTGAGCAGCAAAAAAATTGTTCTGTTCCGTTTGTCAGAGATAAGATAGCCAGTCCTCCCAATGTGTTTGGGTTTCCGGGTCAGTACGCAAATGTCCGTATACATTACACAAACAAATGCCCTAACGGGATTCGAACCCGCAACCTTTTGGTATAGTGTTCAGAGTTGCTAACCACTACACCAAGCTATATTGAGCTTTCCTAATAGATTTCGGCAAAGAGTTCCACAGACAAGTGGCTTGCAGTCTGAAGGACTGGCTATAGAATTTTGTTAAATTAGGAGGGACATAAGTCGAAGATTTTCGGAATAACGGAGAGGGCGATTATGAGAAGCGGAAAGTAATTGGAACCAATTTTTAAGATAGAAAGGAGTCCTTGTATCGAACAACACTGAATAGAGAAGAGAAACTATATGCAAATCCTTGCGACGCCGTATTGTAAGCCATTTGAGTTGAGCCCTGTATTCAGAAACATGGTCATACTTGCGTAAGCCAAATACGAATCTGATAGCAAGATTTTGCAGTCGCTCACCTGATTGTTTGTGATTTATTTATTTATTGGTACACAAAACAGATTACAATCGTTACATGGGAAGAACTTAAAGTTAGCTTAGATTTGAACTAGATTGGAATCCATAGTTAAACAAGAAGTCCAGAAAACTTAGTTTAGTCGTGTAGCTGGATAGCTGACGTCTTCTACCTGTAAACTACATAGCTGCCAAATTTCAGCTTCATAGGTCAAGAATTCTAAGATTTCGTATTTAGTCAGTGAGTGCAACATTAAAATAGTTATGTTTTAAAAATTTACTCAATTTAATTAAGATTGCCGTCATGACCCAATAAACGGCTCGATCGATTTTGAAGTGCAAGGTGTCATTCGATTCTTTCTATCACCTAGAGTTTCATAGTGTACGTTTTATAGTAAAATAATCCAACATGGCGTCCGCAAAATACAATATATGCTGTTGGGTTTATTTAAAAACATCGTGTATCTTAGATTACAACAACTTTCAATATCTTTTCACCGGAACCAGCTTCTTAGTTGCTAATTTAGCATTCGAGAATATTTCTCTCATAAAAACATTCACATATAAAAATAAAATATCTTTACCGCAAAATGAAGGATTTCCACGAAATGCTCGTAACATATCTGATGTATGGATTAATGTATACCGTTACACATATTGATTCCGTGCGAACTCTATTATTTATCAGTTTATCATTGGAGTGGCTATTAATGAATGTAATACCTAAACACTACAATGTGATAACGCCACTTAATAAAGGAGATAGCGCAATGCCCATAAAACATGAAAGTTTTTATTAGAAAACTGTCATGTGTTAAATTTGGACTTGCTTTTCTTAGAATTTTCGGCTCATGGAAATAGCTGGCTATAAATGAAAGGAATAATAATAATAATTAATATTTTGCACATACACACAGCGCCATCTAGTTCCACACTAAACAAATAGGCTTGTATTATGGATAGCAGATCGTAGATAAACTACACAAATACATTTTCTTTTTTGTAAATATATACATGATATAAATGAAAAACACCCATAACTCGGGAACATATAATTATAATAAATAAATATCCTTAGACATACACACAGCGCCATCTAGTTCTACAGTAAGCAACTAGGCTTGTATTATGGATAGCAGACCGTTGATATACTACACAAATACATTTTGTTTTTGTAAATATATATATAATATAAATGAAAAACATCCATTACTCGGGAACACATGTCCGTATTCATCACAAAACATATGCCCCTAGCGGGATTCGAACCGGCGACCTTTTGGTATAACAGTCAGTTTCTAATCACTACACCAAACAGTTTGTTATTATTATATATTTAAATGAAATAAGCCCATCACTGTTCATGTAAAAGGTGACGAAAGGATTCACCTTGACTTTAGAGGAATATAGCTAACGTAATCTTACATCCGATGGTATGTCGTTGGCTCTGTAGATGTACGAAAAGGAAAAGGGTATAGATGCGATACTGCAAGATCCATATGTTGTAGTACTCTGTTTTTTTGGCAGGACCCTCTTCTTAGTGACTGACAGGTTCAGTTGACGTATTATGAAGTGTGGCAGGATTTGGCAGAATTGCACTAAAAGTAGGTTTTCACGATTTAGCATTTATGTACATGAAGCATTCAAGATAGCTAGAAATATTAAAACTATATAAAAAATTAAATATAGGTATCTATTCTAAACAAAATTTACTAAATTTACAAACTAAAGTACCAAAAAAAATCATTTAAGTCAGTGCATCACAGTCAGTATCACTGTAGGCCACCGACTTGCCTTGACTAGCCACCGACTGTTTAACACTCATATTAAAATGCCACTAGTGGTCAACAATCCATGGACAAACAAACATTACTTAACTTCGTTAATCTGACTCTACACAAGATGGTATTTACTTTATATAAAATTTAACAAATTTTGAAAATAGGTGAATTGTCTTTGTGGTGTGACTGTTTCAGAGTGGTAGTAACACACTTTGGTGACATAGAAAGTCTTATGTTATGAATAATCAATCACATCATACGCAATCAACAGACTATAAAAGTCCATTACTGAACCCTTTTTTGTTTTGTTTTTTCGCGGGGAAACGCATTACACGTACCGCTCGCCTGGGGGACGGCGAGACGGTTATGTGGGACTAAAACCCACTAACCCCCCCCCCCCCCCCCCCCCTGCCCCCCCCCCCCCCCCCCCCTCACAAGGCAAGGCCCATTATAGTAGAGCACTCCGTAGGGGACGGAGACCCGCATTACTGCACCCTAATAGCTACACTGGGAATTTCTCTCCAATGACGCTTCTTGTCATACTACTGGACTATACTTAGGTGTTCATGTTCAAGTAATCTCTTTTTCCGACGAGGGGAAGAGACGGGTTGGTACTCTGCGGGAACCACTCAGAATAATTGATCGATACGAATTATATTATTCAGGTGTGATTGATTCCAGTGCAATCGCTGTAAAGTTTTCTGGGACATTACTAATATTATTATTTTTCATTGTCCACAGTTAATCGTGTATCCAACGCGGCCCGCTCTTCAAACTATGGGAGCTATCATCACCATGTTCTTCATCTGGGTAACGGCGATAACCCTCGCATCGCCTCTGTATATCTTCAGAAACCTCAACACTCACGAGCTGGGCCTCGAAGGCATGAAATCACTTAGTTTCTGCATAGAAGACTGGCCAATCAAAAATGGCAGAGCCGTTTACTCGATATTTAGTTTAATATTTCAATACTTACTACCTGTTTTAGTTGTAGTCGTAGCTCATATTCAAATTCACAGGAGATTAAGAGGGAGAAGAAGGACTACTAGGAAAACGCCAGCTATTCTCATTGCTATAGCAGTGACGTATGTAGTTAGTTGGCTGCCATTAAATGTGTTCAATCTGGTAGCGGATATAAATCAGGAACCACTTTTCGATGAAGACTACATGACAATAACTTATGCCATCTGTCACATGTTTGGTATGTCTAGTGCTGTGTCTAACCCTCTACTTTACGGTTGGTTAAATGACAATTTTCGAAAAGAATTTGAAGAGATATTATGTTGCTGTAAGAAGAGACCAATGAAAAAGAATACAAGAATCAAGAACAGAAAGATGGACACAGAATTGACGGCTTTGGCACAGATGGAGCATACAGTCACAGCGAATACCAAAACGTCTCAGTGCTCACAAATCTTCTGACTAAAGACTTGTTTTAAATAGCATGAAGCTAGTAGTGTGGAGTTACAGAGTATCTGAACTCTACACTGTCAATTTTTAAAGTGATTTAAGGACTGACTAAGTGTGTACAAGGTTCCTTTGTTGATACGTTAAGTCTTGTTATTAAAAAGCCTTTCAGGCTTATTTGCAAACAAAATAACTTCGTTATTTAGAGCCTACAAACACAATACAATATTATAAAGTAAACTACTATATATTCGAATCTTGAAGCGCTTATATAAATGTTTACATCGTAAATAACAGTTTTGAGTTGCAAATGAGTCTCTTCAGATGAAGGCTGTGTTGTGTTGTAATATTCTACGATAAGGATTTCTGTGTTTACTTGTAAATATTAATATTACTTCTATCTAATATTATAAATACTTAGCTTAATATTCTGCTCTCCGTTTACTGAGCCCGAAACGGAAGGTGGCAATATTAAAATTCAACATTGATGCGGATTAATGATAAGTTTTTAATGAAATAAAACTTCGGGAAACGAAAGTTAGATGATGTTTTTAATTTTCTCCGACTAGATCTCTAGTCGTTATCCTCTTTAATGGTTTGTCTTACGAAATTCGCCCATAAAAATACTTAATTGTTACCGACGTTAGCTTTTTCCTTCTAATTTACGCCATTTTCTTCCGTTTAATAGTTTTGGGATCAAGGTAGGTATCGAGAGTAAGATAGTTGAGTTTATTGCACTATTTATGGGCTTTTAACATGTTCCCTATGAGCCTCATAAGAAACCTCAAAGTCACGCAACGGAGAGGAGCGGCGATGTTTTGCGTTTTACTACGTGATCGAATCAAGAATGAAGAAATACGTAGAGGAACGCAGGTCACTAATTTTATCGGATTATCAAGTTGTAGTGGCAGTGGGCAGGGCACATAGCTCGAAGAACTCATGGCCGGTGAGTTATTAAAGTTCTCGAGTGGAAATCACGTACTGGCAAGCGCAGCGTAGAACATCTATCCACAAGGTGGACAAACGACGTGGAAAAGTCGCGTGAAGTCGCTGAATGGAAGCCGCTTCCAACCGATCACTCTGGCATTGGCTATGTTCCCGTCCATATGCTAGTGTGGATTAGAGTTACATTCACACATAGAGTTCAAGCGTTTCATGACGCGTATAAATCGCCATGCTAGGCAGGATCGCAGATCTTTGGTATCTGCTACCCATCACTGTATTGTTGTATATCAATATATTATTAGGTTCAAGATCTCATAGTCACATTTTGCGACACCCACGGGAGTAAGACAAATTGATTCCATTCTACTCTGCTCAGAACAACACCACCACATAGTTAAGGTACAGATAGACATGCTAGTATAATTGACAATGCCCATTTACAGCAGCTATTAGCCTTAAGGAAATTGACAATACAGCTACTTATTATGAAGACTGATAATGTCTCTTTACAGCAGCTACATTACTCTAAATTATTTTATAATCCTTTTTTTTGTATCCTCATATTAGTTAATAGTTAATGTACTTTGTAATTAGGTATACCTTTAAAATTAATTTATTGTATTATATTATAATGGACATGTCGAACTGCGCGGAAGACGTCTATGGAAAAAATTAATGAGTATGACTAAGCATGCTATGATTGAGCAATTGCTACCTAGTGGCACGCTTATATGAGCAATTGAGCATGCTTAAAAATCGATCGACGTTCGATTTTTGAGCGTGCTACCTGTAGGGGAGTAGGAGGGGGCATCTGAACGTTTGCTTATGAGTATGCTAGTGGCGTCATTTGTTCGTGCGTGCACGTCTTCGCGTCCAAAATGTTTCGCTAGGGTGATTCAATCAGAATTTTTTCATAATTTCTTGGTTTATTCTTTTCTTTTTGTTTCTTGTTTCCTTCCTTTGTTGTTTCCTTTGTTCCTTAGCATACTCAGTGTGAGTTTATGTTTCTGACTGTGCAATTTAAGTAGCATGATTGCCACTAG
This sequence comes from Oegoconia quadripuncta, assembly GCA_949316235.1. Classification (NCBI taxonomy): domain Eukaryota; kingdom Metazoa; phylum Arthropoda; class Insecta; order Lepidoptera; family Autostichidae; genus Oegoconia; species Oegoconia quadripuncta. Next base: position 10,347,366 of record OX438745.1, read on the forward strand.
TTTAATGGTAAACTTTGTTGGTACTAGACAGTGTTGCTAGTAATATTTCTATAACTGACTACCATCTAGTGTCTGCGTACCGAATAGCTGATTCAACGTTACCTAAATATGTTGTCTATGAATATTTAAATATCCCTTTTGGTTTACTACGTCGTCAATTTGATAAATTCTAAAGGTAATTACTTCATGAGCTCTAATCATTACCATATTATAGGTACTTGTAAGTGCTTCACGCAATATTAATTTTTAATTACACATACCCAGCTATTAGATTAGGGTGGATATAGATGAACTACATTAAATCGCAACGCGTCAGCAAGCAGCTGCATTCTTGTATCCAGAATTAATTTCTGATTATTTATATGATAAACGAAATAAAACGCTCGGTAGGTAATGTTTTTTCTGTTAATATTTTTTTTTTGTTTTATCGAATCACAAACTAAATGTAACTTAAAATTAAGTACAGTAATTATGTATTTTTACCATTGTATTCCAATAATATTCTTATAGGTTCTAATTTAACTTGTAAAAAATTGCGGGTATTATAGTCTTTTTAGCTTCACGTGTTGCGAATTGGACGCACGTCTGAATTAAGCCATATTGATAACTTAATGGACTAAAGTTTATTAATTACAACGAGGTACAATACACCTCGTTCATTAATTAAGTGCAATGTAATTTCTCAATAAGTTACATAGTACTTTGAATATCAATGTCGAACATTTTGTGATTTCTTCAACGGTTTCACTTTGAAGCTCGAGATGAATATAAATTTTTTTTAATTAAAATATGAATAGATTTCAATATAAATTAAGTCATGGATGGAATGTATAGGAGAATAGTTAACAAGAAAAAATTTTTATTATTAGGTAAATATATAATTTTATCAAATAGAATTTAAATGTTTAGTCATTTAATACAGTTTTTTTAGGTGTATCTTTGCTATTTAACCACCGTCGAAAAAGGGGATTTGTTATGTCTTTAACAGGGTTGTGTGTGTGTATGTGTCACCAGTGTCCAGTCATTATACGGATGTTTTTATATTAAGAGGGTTTATTCGGGCCAGCGGCGCCCTCATTGAATAAATTAAGATTTCTTTTGAAAACAGCACAATTCAATTCAAAATATTGCTCTAACCTACACTCGAAAAGCCTAAAGGCTAATTATAAACAATACACAAAAAAGCTTTATTACGGTTACTTTCGAGAATTTTAGTTATTTATAAAATCGGCCATTTTTTTTATATATTAGTGAATTCTGAAAAAAAAATTGTCATCAAAGCCTTTCCGATTATTATATTATATAGCCCTATTATATAGCCCAGCGGATTAGCAAGTTGAAGTGGCAGTGGGCATGGTACATAGCTCGAAGAACGATGGCAGGTGGAGCATTAAAGTTCTCCATTGGAGATCACGTACCCGCAAGCGCAGCATAGGAAGTCTACTCACAAGGTAGACAGGCGACCTGAACGGAAATCGCTGGATGCAGGCCGCTTCCAACCGGCCACTCTGGAATTCTATGGGGGAGGCCTATGTTCAGCAGTGGACGTCATGTGGCTGATATGATGATGATGACCAAGGGCATTAGGCTTAGACAAGGGCTGTACACGCTGTCTGCCATATACAGTCAAGACCCATACCACAGCGCAGATAATTCTGCCGGTACGTACAGAAAAACGTTAAAGTAAACATATAAATGGACAATTCAGTGGCAGTATGTCCTGCCCTGTCATACCTTCCTCCAGATGTAGGTACCTAATTTCACTAACTTTCTTTCACAGTACTAATTCTTCTAACATCAGGAAAGATGAACGCTGATGACTACAATGTGGAAATTGGGTTTATCGATATTGGATCATATGAAGGTCGTCCGATACCACCTGAACTGGCGATTCTCATTACCAACATAACTGCTGAAGATGATCTCCAAGAATGTATGAGGGAGTTCGTGGAATGTCTGAAATCTCATAAGTGAGAAATTTTCAAGCCCTCAGTATTAAGTATTCCTCATACATATAAACCTCTCCCATAAAGCGATTCGTATATAAGGTCTAACAAAATTAACCCGAAAAACGCTGCAGAGTGTATGTATAGGATGTACCTATTACGAAAAAAATATAAAGCATTAAAGTTAACAGATTTTATTCAAACAATAAAATTTAAAAATGTAAATTTTGTGAGTCGCTCTTAGTACTTTGCCACAACACAAACACGTGCCGCGGTATGTTTGAAGACGCCGAACGGCGACCACTCGCCGCTCGCCGCCGGCGCTTGCCCCGGCGCCGCGCCGCCGCGACTTACTGTGATTGGTTGCGCCCTGTACCCCGCTACCGGCCACCCCCTCTGGCGTCTTCCATATCAATGGAACGTTGCCTATTTTTTCTCATTGATAAAACAAGGTACAATCGAAATGAAGTAAGTATGTTAATGTGTATTTTCATTAGCAATTACTTACATTTAATTTTTTTACTCCGAAACAAAAATTTTAAGGCTAGTTTTCTTAATAAATATATTATTTTATTGTCATGTACGTGCAATTGCATATTAAAATGTCCGCCTGGCTAGCTACCACCATCTTATCTAAATCTGCCGCCAAGCAGCAATGTTAAGCATTGTTGTGTTTCGGTTGTCAGAGATAAGATAGCCAGTCCCCCAAATGTGTTGGGGTTTCCGGGTTAGTATGCTTCCACCTTCGACCTCATCTTCACTTAACATCAGGTGTGATTGAGGTCAAGTACGAACCCGTCGTGCATAAAAAAAAAAAAAAAAAAAAAAAAAAATTGCCAAAGTTTGTCGGGTTAATTTTGTTACACCCTATATATTTGCATTTTGGTCTAATTGCCACACGGGGCGAGCGGGTTGGAGATTTCCGATATTTCGGGATTCCGCACCTGTCTTGCTTGTCGTCACTAGTGTATACTTATTATTGCTCACTATCGTTTAGTTGCCTTTTATGACCGCCACGGAAAGAGAAGGGTTGGTCCTAATGTTAAAGATCATGATGAATAGGCATTTATTGAGATAGTGTGTGTCAATATATAATTATAACCATAAAGTTTATAAAGATATCTTAACTTTAAGAGGGGGCAACTGTGGCAGGACTCGTATAGTACTTCCACTTATGTTTACTTCCAGAGAAATGACGTTTTGTGCAACCAGGGATGACGGCGTCCGAAAACTCTTCAAGACACTATGTCATTTAACTTATGAGAATTGCAAAGTTGATGCAAGTAAGTAATGAAAGCAACAATGCTGTTTAGCGGCAGACCTAGCTAAGATGATGGTCGCAATCTAGGCGGTCAAAAATGACCTACGCTATGATGCTGTTGATTAAAACAACAATTTTTTTTTCAGATTTTTGGCATTACTCCAGCGACGACAGTTGTTAAATAAATTATTATATTTTTATTGTTGATAACTTATATTATTGACCCAGAAAGTAATAAAAACAAATGGTTGGATAATATTTAGCTTTATAACAGTTTAGTGTCTATATGATATCATAGTTTGGTGTAGTGGTTTGAAACTCTGCTATGCCGAAACGTCGCGGGTTCGATTCTCTCTAGGGGTATATGTTCGAATCATCAGGTGCGTGCATCATCTTCACTTAACATCAGGTGCGATTGAGGTCAAGTGCAAACATCAAATTCATGAGGACCAAAATGCAGCCACGTGTACGGCATTGTATGTGCGTATCATAAAGATTCTGTAGCGTAGGTACCTACTAGTGTCGGGACATGCAGGGCATAGAAGAAGCCCCATGATTTGGAATTGAGGAAATACCCATTCTTTTTGTATATAAGTATATGAAATCATCTATAACTCGGGTGCACGTGACCGTATTCATCACACAAACATATGCCCCTAGCGAGATTCGAACCCGCAACCTTTTGGTATAGTGGTCATAGTTGCTAACCACTACACCAAACAGGTCGTCAAAAGTGTATGTATGAGTATAATAATGTAGTCCTTTAAGTGCGGCATGTCGCAGTAGATTGCGCCCACTTTTGGTTCAACAATGACCGATCACATGTGCAGTTGGATCAGAGTAATGGCACACCGGTACATATACCAATTGATTTTGAAAGTTTTCTCTTAAAAAATTATGAAAATGTGTTGGCAAAAAATATTATTTACATGTACAAAGATTACATAAAATTATCAACATAAACGCCTTCGAAAATATAAAAGCAATATTCAATTACAACGTCCGTGCTTGACCATGCTCCATTCTGAAAACAAAAAAAAATATTTAAAATCTATGAAGATTGGTGAATTAAAAAGCTGGAAGATTAGATTCCACCTTCACACTCCTCCCACGAAGGTAGACGGTGCTCTACGTGATTCTATTGCTACCTTGGACCCCCGGAATAGAGTAGTAGAAATTCAATGATACTAACTATCGCGTATCCAGTTAATCATAAAAAAGATCGGTTTTTGTTGAAAACCGATATATTGATAGTAGAGACTTAATTCTCTCTAAAGCTCCAATTAAAATAACATTGCAAGGACTTCACAACCGAAATAGATGACACAGCGATCGGTATCTCTCCTTCAAACGTACCTATACGAAACCGCAGCTAGGTACCTAGCTGATAAGTTCCTCTGGGGCATTGTTCGAAATCAATTTCGAAGTATAAATTATATCCATGATTCAAAAAGTAAACAGTAAATGTCAGTTCAAATATGAAACTTAGAACATTTATCTCTTTTTTTTTATTTTTCTTTACCTGATATTAAGTGAAGATGAGGCTGAAGGTAGAAACGTACTGACCCGGTAACCCCATCTTATTTGGGGAACTGGCTATTTTATCTATGACAATCGGAACACAACAATGCTATTAACATTGCTGCTTGGCGGCAGATTTAGATAAGATGGTGGTAGCTAGCCAGGCGGACATTTAAAATGCCTTACCACCAACCATACCGAGTACTAAACATGTACCCCGCAGGGGATCGAACCCGCGACCTCCGAATCGTAAACCCTATGTTGTTTAGACACGGAGGCGGTTGATCTTGCTTGCATCTTGCCTTCGCTAATCGAAAACGAATACAAAAAAGCGACTTAGCCACGAGTACTTCATATCGAAAGTGATATCGAATACTTACGTCTCCAACTATTACAGTTTTCGTACTCTAATTCACAATAGTTGTTGAACGTTTTGTATTGGCCGTCGTAGTGCCTTGCGCATACGTAGTTTTGTCTGGAATACATAATACTTTCATTTAAGGGTACAAGCCCAGGGCTGTCAGGTGAAAAATGCAGCACTTACAAACTATCTTTAAGAAGTATGATTAAAAGAAATTTTGAAAAATAATCCGAACTACGAGTATGATCCATTTACTGGTATTATCAAACTATAAAATATTGAAAAATTCACATTTATTCATCAATCTAATCATAATTTCTGTCGGTTTCAAATCAGTGTGGTTTCCCGCGAAGTCTAATCAAATTTCCTTGCTAACAACGATCCCTAAACTGTTTTTTTTTCATTGGTTAAAATATGTCTTAGCTTATACCAACTAATATTATAAATGTGAAAGTATGTGTCTGTCTATTATGTCTGTTTGTTACCTCTTCACGCCTATACGGCTGAATGGATTTGGATGAAATTTGGTGGGTAGACAGATTATGACCTGGGTTAACACATAGGCAATTTTTTTTTTTGCTGAACCGATTTTGATAAAATCTTCCACGCGGACGAAGTCGCGGGTAGAAAGCTAGTTAGATAATAATTATTGAGACTTTTCTTAAAGATATGCGAATAATCAGAATATTTGTACATCCTGTGAGCTCGTAAAATCGTCCTACCCTATGCTCTATACATATGTAGTTTGGTGCAGTCTAGCGAAACATACCAACCATATTGAAGCCTTTGCATATTAAGCGTACAGTCTAAAACAAAGTAACCTATACAGGCCTGCGTAATACAAATTAAACTTCCGGGTAATTTTTAAAATACTTGCAGCAATTACTGAGTACAACATTATACCAAAAGTACTATTGAAAAATATTCATTATTTCCTGAGAAAATTTAGATTGTATTATGCCGGGCTGTATAGGTTTATCTGTTTCAGATTGTACTACTGCCTGCTATTTGATCCTTTTTCAAGAGCATTAGACGTCCCCGCTGTTGGGCCACAACCTCCTTTCACTGTTATCCACTACGAGGGCTCAGTATGGTTTGTTGGATTTATGTCAGACTAGTAGTCAACTGACAGTCAGTACTTTTAAGCAGTCGCAATTGACCACCGACTTAGTTTAACGACTGACTTCAATTGAATACAACCCCGACCGACTATTTCCCTCCGGTCGCGCGGCGATGGTCGAACAAAGTGGATTATAAAATTCCTGATAGCCCGACATGTCGGACAGCAAGGAAATAAAATTCCTCGTCGTCCGACATATCGGACAACGTTGTCGCACCACGCGGCCGGAGGGGATCGTAATAAAATGTCACTATAATCACTCTTAGGCCGTATTAATAAACCATTCTCAAGATTGAGAACAGTCTTGTGATCGGTCTCAAGTAATCGTGTTGATTCCTAAACCTAACTTGAGACCTGAAAAGCACTTGTATTCTCAAGCAGTACTCACTTGAAAGGTGCGCCGAGTTTCACGTATTAATAAACGAAACTCAAGACTATCATTAATTCGCCGCTGACGCGAATACTTGAGAAGTGATCTCAGCTGAATCTCAGTGATGAACGCCTCTCGAATGATACAGCCTTTAGACTTGTATTGAGATTGGTTTATTAATAAGGGCCTTAGACATTATAAACTAATGTGGGCACCACGACTGCTTCGATAAGGTCTTGAGTGTACTCTTACTTCCACGAGTATATTCTTACTTGTAAATCTGCGGGCAGTCCTTTAGAAATACTGAGCATCCCCTGTCGATAAGATCCGCTTTTCTGAACAGAGACTTTCGCGGGTAGAAACGTACTTTCCATGGTTTAGCATGAGTTTCGTTGATATAATACTCGGCGAGAGCAGTGGAAATTATTACTGAAATAAGAAATAACTTGGATTTATAGGCAGTGTATAGAAATCTCTTTGTATTTTTGTTATGCACAACGGGTGAGCACTTGACCTCAATCACACCTGATGTTAAGTGAAGATGAGGCCGAAGGTGGTACCGTACTGACCCGGAAACCCCATCGCATTTAGGGGACTGGCTATCTTATCTCTGACAACCGGAATACAACAATGCTACTTACATTGCTGTTTGGCAGCAAATTTAGATAAGATCGTGGTAGCTATCCAGGCGGACATTTAATATGCCCTACCACCAACCAAACTGAGTACTAAATATGTACCCAGCTGGGGATCGAACCCGCAACCTCCGAATCGTAAACCCAATATTGTTTACATTGAGCTACGTAGGCGGTTGTCTAGAATCAAATGAACAAATAAATAAATGTCCTTGGACATACATACAGCGCCATCTGGTTCCACAGAAAGCAACTAGGTTTGTGTTTTTTTTTGTTCAGGATCGTTTGCTGGCAGTCGCGGGACTTTTTCAGCTTCAGATGCGAAGTTTGCAACCGACGCCTAAGGGTGTCCGCGGGGGCTCGAACCTCGGCTTAGGGGAATTTAACTTTACAGACTACCATCGCTTCGTAATTTGTATAGTCGGAGAGAAGAAGCGACAGCGCCATCTGGTTCTACACAAAGCAACTAAGTTTGTGTGGATACCAGATGCTTGATATACTACACAAATATCCATGACATATACCCCTTCCGGGGTTGGAATACGCAACCTTTTGGAGTAGCAGTCACAAGAACAGCTGAAATTCAGCAGTAATAAACCAATGTAACAAATGGAGTTAGTATCTAGTAACTAATGGAGCCCCCCCCCCCCCCCCCCCCCACATCACACACCCACTTGCCTTAGTCCGCTATCCACATGCTTCAACATTATATACTTTAAGCATCATACTGCATCACTTAGATAATGTATTCTCAGTGCTCTTGTTGTAATGTCTAATAGTAAGGGAGTGAGAGCCTGGAGATCTGTAGCACAGGTGTCGAACCTATTTCAGACTCCAGTCTCTCACAAAGGAATTTGTTTTTGTATTTACCTAACATTACTATTTAATCAATGTACCTATTTCTCTGTGGTGAGATAATAGTACATTATTGCAAAGGCCGGGAAATAGGCAATTGCCATTTCCGCCGAGGCATACATAGTGCTTTTCTCAAAAGAATGCAGCGAAATAACAAATATTTAAATAACAAATCAAGACGAATTTTCAGCTTTGCCGCCGATTTTCTATTTATCATCTGTGCCGAAAGGCAAACGCATTTACGCATACAGCCACGTGAACGCAATTTGTACTAAGCAAAGAGATTTTGGTATGCCAAGAATGATAAAAGAGATCCAATCAAAGAGTATATAATAACCCCAGCACGCCGTTTCATACAACATTGCTGGAGCGTTGTAATGTTACAAATTCAAAAAAACGCTCCTGCAATGGATTTATTTTTCGCTGTCCATAAATTAGATACTCCGCGTGTTCTTTTTTCGTAAGTAATGACAATATTTCCATGCATGTTTGAGATATAAATATTTATTATTATTATTAATGGAGTTACAAGGCTCGCAAGTATTCAATGATTCTTGCAATTGACTGTACTATTCAATGTGCAGTCTGCTGTTTATCGGATTAATAGGTAATCGACCTCAACGAAAGTCAGGGGTCGCCGCTATAATAATAATAGTATGGACCATTAAAGTCGGGCATCGTTGCAGGCGTGGCACAGTTAAGTCATAACAACAGTGAGGATTCTACTGAATACTTTTTTTTATGTACAACGGGTTGGTTGACCTCAATCACACCTGATGTTAAGTGAAGATGAGGTCGAAGGTGGAAGCGTACAGACCCGGAAACCCCAACACATTTGGAGCACTGGCTATCTTATCTCTGACAAACGGAACGCAACAATGCTATTAACATTGCTGCTTGGCGGCTAAAATAGCTAGCCAGGCGGACATTTAAAATGCCCTACCACCGACCAAACCGAGTACTTAAACATGTACACCGCTGGGGATCGAACCCGCGACCTCCAAATCGTAAACCCAATGTTGTTTACATTGAGCCACGGAGGCGGTTAAATAAATACTACTACAAATAGGACAATTTTCTAGTGATGAGTTTAAATTTTTGTTTGTATTTCGTTGTTATTTTATATTTTGTTGGATTTTAGGTAGTGATGTTATGTTTAAGTAGATATACCGGTGAGTTATTTACCGTAAGGAAAAAATAGGGCACATTAGGTTTTTTTAATTTTTTTTTGAGGTAAGGGTTCGATTCCCAAGCAGGCCATGTACCAATGAATTTTAAAATTTAATTTAATTACTTATGTGCATTTATCAGACTGCTCTTAAACGGTGAAGGAAAACATCGTGAAGAACAATTCAAAGGCATTGGAAGTCCCCAACCCGCATTGGGCCAGCGTGGTAGACTATGGCCCATACTCCTGCAATGGGATGGATGTTTACGGGCTGAGATGATGATGATGATCAAGTACGTATATGTTTTGCATTTTCAAAATATATTTTACTTTCGGAATAAAAACGAAATCCCTATCTTTTTGCGTGCGCAGACGCAGAAAGAGCGGCTTCGGCTACAAACATGCGTGCGATGGAGCAGGATGGAAATTCGACTCTAACTAGTGACTTAAAGCACGGTACCTACTGCACTATTAAATTACACTGCGGTTTAAGGAGAAAATCAATGCAGATTGCAGATTTTCCATTACTCTATGCTAAGCGTGTTCGCGTAAGTAAGCGCAAGTGTACTTATCTATTGCTACATTTGAGCGAAAAAGTGGTTTGAAATTATATTTAGAATATGACAACGTATTTTCATTTATTGATTCACCAACAGACATTGCACTAATACAGGCACAGTTTAACGTATATGAAACAAAAAATAACTAAATGCACACTTAACTTTATAGGTGAATATAGCATGCATAATACAATAAATTTGAAACAGTCCTAAAATTCTAAATCTACAGAGAACATCTACTGTTTTGCGAGCAAGTGTATTGAAAATTTCTCTAATTAAAACTTCAACCTCAAATTTCGCCGGTAAATGTGTACAATACAGGAAGAACAGGGACTCCTATCGCAGCTGAAATTTTATGTATTAGGTTTAACCTGATGAAATAAATATCTATGTTATATTGTAATAGTTATCCAGCTCAATTTTTCTCATGTCCCCACATGAGTTTGTTGAGACCTCTGGGACACATGGCCGAAAGGGCCATCTGAAACTTTGACTCATGAATACGACCAATATTACTCTGCATAAATAAATATGCTTGGACATACACCTGTTTGGTGTAGTGGTTAGCAGCTCTTCTACTATGGTCGCAGGTTCGAATCCCGCTAAGGGCATATGTTTGTATGATGAATACAGACATGTGTTCCCGAGTTATGGATGTTTTATTTACAAAAAAAAAATAATTTATCAACCATCTGGTTTTTTTATTTTATACACGACGGATTGGTACTTGACCTCAATCACACCTGATGTTAAGTGAAGATGTGGTCGAAGGTGGAAGGTGGACCCGGAAACCCCAACACATTTGGGGGACTGGCTATCTTATCTCTGACAACCGGAACACAACAATGCTATTAACATTGCTGCTTGGCGGTAGATTTAGATAAGATGGTGGTAGCTAGCCAGGCGGACATTAAAAATGCCCTACCACCAACCAAACCGAGTACTTAAACATGTACCCCGCTGGGGATCGAACCCGCGACCTCCGAATCGTAAACCCAATGTTGTTTACATTGAGCCACGGAGACGGTTGGTATCCATAATACAAGCCTAGATGCTTACTGTGGACCTAGATGGCGCTGTGTGTTTGTGCAAAGATATTTATTTATTATTTATTTAGACACACACCGCCATCTAGTTCCACACTAAGCAACTAGGCTTGTATTATTGATACCAGATGGTTGATATACTACACTAATACATTTTATAGGTACATAATTTTAAATGTAAACCTTAACTCGGGTACACATATTCGTATTCATCATAAAAATTTAAGCCCCTTGTACTCTAGTCCGTGACCTCCTAGACAGCTGATCTTAGAGAAATTTGACATCTATCGATACAAATCTCACCTCCACTAAGAAAGTTATCTATGGTTGTATATGTACTCGTATTAAGGATTAATCATCCTCTCTTTTGGTACAACAATTATAAATAGGTCTTTTTGTATTGTCTTAGTGATTTAGTTAGTTAATAGTCTATTTTATTCTTAAGTATTGAAACTGTTTACCTGTGTGCATGCTGTGTTCACATCCAGTAGGATATATTCAGTTAAATTATGTCGTAATGTTGGGTAAGACTGAAAATAATTTGAATTGTGTCCAGTTTTGTGAAACGTTTAAAAAAAAATCTTTTCGTGTTTTTAAAGTTGCTAGCATAGTATTTTTTTTTGTTTCGAGGGTCAACCCGTAAAGTATCTCGATGGACTAAAATACCACCCAGTACACAAGCTTATATTTGGTATACCAAAAAGCCGATACACCCCAATTATGTCATATATTTTGTAATCAATATGGCTAGAAAAAATTAAATAGAAATAAAAGATTGCTGTGAATTCAGTTACTGTTTCGTTTCCGCTTGTAGGGTGTTTAATATTTCTTAATTAGATAACCCCATATTTTTATAGCCGAAATCGATTCTATACGTGCTGCTGACTAAACTAATTTCAGGTATCAGGTACACAATAAATCACTTTGTACAGGGTGAATCTGAATTCGCGTAATTCCCGTTAACTGGTGACGCCACTCTTATTTACGAACAACTTTCTACAAGAAACCATAGTCGAATTCGATCAAAAAAAATTCGATTACTTATATTACATATAGGTTGGTGGTAGGGCATTTTAAAATGTCCGCCTGGCTAGCTACCACCATCTTATCTAAATCTGCCGCCAAGCAGCAATGTTAATAGCATTGTTGTGTTCCAGTTGTCAGAGATAAGATAGCCAGTCCCCCAAATGTGTTGGGGTTTTCGGGTCAGTGCGCTTCCACCTTCGACCTCATCTTCACTTTACATCAGGTGTGATTGAGGTCAAGTACGAAACCGTCGTGCATAAAAAAAAATAACTAAGTAAACCATTCGGAAACCACCTTTCAGTATTGTTGGACTTCCAACAATTTACGTCTAGTGACTCCACTCCTGATTAAACTTCCTACTAGGAACCATAGCTGAATTCAGCCGAAAGTTGTTGGACTTGCATACAGGTTGTAACAACAAATGGAAAGTAGTAACCAATAGTGTCATTTAGTGTTCTGTGATCGTCAACTTTGTATAGAATTTTAGTTCAAGAAACTACATACATTGTTAGGTACAGCGTCATCTTTCATTAAGCGGCGGGAGGAATTATTATTTTCCACGATTTCACTTAGATACTAAAGGTGTTTACTTTGTATGGGTAATCGTTTTTTTTTTTATCGAATTCGGCTATGGTACTTTGTGGAAAGTTGTTCATCAAGAGTAGAGTCACCAGTAAACATTTATTATACTAATTAAATGCCAACCTGTATAAATTGGTTATTTTACTAAATAATCTAATAACAATATTTACCCAAAAATAACGATATAGTCGTACAGTGTTGCATAATATTGTTATCAAACGTGAAAAAAAGTCAGAACTCATAAAATATGACGAACTCATTGAAAATTCAATAACCATAAAGTCAACAATATACTGATAAGTCGACAACTGAAATCACGAAGGGTTATGTAAGATTAAGGAACGATTAAAAAATTATATGTCGTTCTGTGATGGATGAAACAGAAGTGAAAGAAGCACTAGATAAGATGGATGTGTCAAGTAACAAGAATGGATAAGAATGATTATGTCAGAGGAAGTATGAAGTTGAGGGATAAGGCCTGCGGCACACTGGGCTCAGTTACTGTAGTGGGAGCCGTTAGATTTTTCATATATTTTTAACGGATGCCCAAAAATGAGTTCTATGTTCGTCTGTAAGTATTTTGATGTATATTATTTTTTTCGATAGGGCTTACCATCATGGTGGTTCCATTCCATATATTATTATTATTAGGAGCCCATACTGTCCCACTACTGAGCAAAGGTTTCCCTCCTCTCTCTCCACGCTTGTGTGTCCCGGGCTTCCTCTAACTCGTTTTTGAAGAACTTATCCAGGTCGTCCCGCCATCTCCTTTTCGGTCTGCAGCCACGCCTTCTTCCTGAATGTCAAAGTGACTGACCGCGTCTGAAACACTACACTGCGCTCTAAGGCCCGTATTAATAAAGTAAAAAACAAGTAGGTACCTACGAGAGAGATCTGAGATCGTCTTTTGTTTACATAGTTGGCAAATCCCATAGAATGACACTTTACTTCTAAGTATTCTGCGAAGTACTGGGTTCATACTATTCTTTATGTTGGAACATATCACGCACACAGGTATTACAACTTAAATAATAAATAAATATCTTTGCACAAACACGCAACGCCATCTAGGTCCACAGTAAGCATCTAAGCTTGTGTTATGGATACCAGATGATAACTTACGACATAAAACACATCCATTGGTTACTTACTTCTAATAGCTCTTTTCTGTCGCCGCTGGAAACTCTAGATTCCCAAAGGAGTATCGCTAACGTTGTACTTTATAAGTAATAGTAATATTTTAATAAATTTGTGTTATGACTTGCAGTAGTTTCACCCATTTTATTGCCGTTGTAAAGATTGCTTTTTCTACTGTAAGATCGATGTGGCAACTATAACTTCTACGTCACTAAAAAATCTTTTACATATTTATCAACCGAACCGAAATATTACTATTATTTGATATAATTGTCTTGTTATATACATTACACCTGAGTTTCATGCTCGTTCTTCTCTGGGGAGTCGGCATTGTAAATGAGCGGTAATTTATGTCATGACGTTTTCAAATGTTAGTTTTTCGTATTTCGTAAGTTATAATGTTAGTTTATACTCGTAACTTACGAAATAAAACTTTTTGATTTGATTATCAAGACAGGTATAATATTTCAGTTTATTTAACAATTTGTGGTTAATGATTTCTGAACGAAGTGACAGGACTAATGTATTTCTCGGCTGATGGCTCTGATGCCAAAGCCGCTAAATAAATAAAAAAAAAACAATGAAGTGTTCTCATGGACTTATTATTTAAACAGGACTGATAACTATCAAAAGAATCATTTAGGAAAATGATCACTATGTCAACGCAATAAGGTATTAAATTGGATGCACCATACACAAAGGCAAATCCGAGCCGAGAGAGATAATAATAACGGAGGCCGTGTGTCTCGTTCTTACATCTTGCCAGCAAAAAAAATGATTATGATCAACAGTTTTGGCTACTCAAAAATTCCATTGAAACACTTATATTTTTATGTTATTTTAACAATTATAAATAAACAAATAACATTCGCATTAATTTCTTTTCATATATTCTTAAATCAAACAGAAAACATAAATTTTTATTTCGATTTTGTTATTTTTATGGTAACCCTGAAAAGCATGTCATGTCATGGCGGCTCGGTGTGATTTTGAATTTTCTTTGCATTAAAAGTTTTTTAAAGTATTTGTTATATTATAACAAGTAAAAGGAGTAAAATGGTGAAAAAGTGTTGCGTTTATACTTGCCCAAGTGAATCCTATGGTGGTTGCAACATATCTTTCCACAGGTAAGCTAAAAATAATATTTTTGTAAATCAAAGAAGTAGGATGCCCATGAATTCTTGAAATGAGTCGAAATATGTGAAATATGTGTGATTGATTAGGGTCCTGACTGTTGTACTATTATTGCAGTTTCCCAAAAAATGAAGAAATGCGAAATAAATGGCTCACGCCGGCTAATGTCAAAACGCCAAAGTTTTTTGACAAATATTTTATTACAACATTTGTCCCAAGTAACAAATATATTGTGGTCACCCTGTTAGACAGAGACAAACGGCCTCTACGTTACACATCCTGCTCGGCTCGTTTTTCAGCGGCGAGTACTCAGTCCTGTTTAATTAATAAGTCCATGAGTGTTCTTCTCTTGTGTCATTGGAGGCAGTATGGCTTTGTTCCTTAGCCTTTCCTATTATAAGGAAGAAGAAAACTTCTCTCTCTTGTGTCATTGTTTACTTATATTGTGGAATAAAGTATATTTTAATTTATTGTTTTCTTGTTAGTAGGTAGCCAAAAAAGGATGTATAACCATATACTTATAAGTAATTATAATAACATATCTATAGCATATAAATCAATGGGGCTTTTAACTTTAATCGACACCAACTTCTTGTCAAATTTTTGTTTTATAAATCCAAAGAAGGCATGAACAAAAAAAATGTTTCACCGACCTTCATAACTAAATCTTTTTTAAAGTTTATCTACCGCATTTGCCACCTGGATTCGTTTGTTTTCATATTTCTAAATATGGGTCAAGGAATAGGCGTTTTTTGAAAAAAATAATAACAAAGTAAATATTTATAACTAATTAAATTTTATTTTTGGCACATAAAATCTCGCTATTCTCTGTACATTTTTCTTCCATCAAGAGAGATTCAGTCAATATTCGAAGTACAATCAGATATCTATTCAATAGTTAAGTTGGGTGCTCATCACGACTTTCCATACTATTTTCCAAGTTCACAAGCTTGAAAATAAACTAACTTATTGTAATGAAACTACACGAATAAGTAGGATGCAAAAAAAATTATGCACTACCAGTAATCGTTTGATCTCAATCACACCTAATGTTAAGTGAAGATGAGGCCGACGGAAACCAGATACCTTTAAGTTATAAGAAAGACTGGCTATCTTATCTAAAACAACCGAAACACAGCAATGCTTTAACATTGCTGCTTGGCGGCAGATTTCAGCCACCACTAACCAAACCGAGTAATAAATATTTACCCCGCAGGGAATCTAACCGGCGAGCTCCGCTTTGTAAGCCTTAAGCTATGCGTATAGTTTCATTTGAATCAATTTAATTTCAAAGATTTTGAACAGGAAATTTTGTAGGAAATATTAAGAGGCGCCTTAAATAATTTCCTAACATAATATCACTTATATAATAATATTTGAGAATTCTCAATAAAAATAATAATCTCTGGCTTAAACATACAAATAAATTACTTAATATTTTACATAGCTAACACCTTAGTCAGGACAATTATTTTCCAGGTCTGATGATCTTCGTCGCCTCTCCAATTACTGCTACAGCTGGACCTGCTTTGATGATGCCATCACGAATGTGTTTTCCCACTCTCTCCTGAAAATCAATTTAAAACGTGATTAGGGTGGCTATCTAAGATACCTTAAATGTTGACAGTTTCACTATAGTTCTCGTTTTAACCCCCGACGAAAAACGACGGATGTTGTATGTAAGTGTGCATCCAGCGTGCAGCACATTACTTTATATTACAGAAGCAACAGTTTTTTTTTAATAATAAAAAAAAAAAAAAAATATCTTTGCACATACACACGCGCCATCTAGTTCCACACTAACCAACTAGGCTTGTATTATGGATACCAGATGGTACATGATGGTAGAGTCGACCTATCTTCACTTAACATCAGGTGTGATTGAGGTCAAGTACGAACCCGAAGAATATTGAAAAGGGGGAAAATACATTAACATACCGAGGGAAAGGGTTATTTAACTAATTGTAATCTAAAGAACGGCAGACGTTCATAAATATTTCACGGCACATCCTTTCGTTGCTTTGATTTAATTTTGTGGATATTATGTTTACAAATAATAATTTTATTATGGAGTTTTATTCAAAATATATTGTATTTAACTTTACGAGGGACTGCAATCTCATATAGAACTTGAACTCGATTTCATTACAGTGCATCTCCTCCTTCTCCAGTTCCCCGACCACCTCTCAGTCAATTTGCAATTAATACGGTCAGGAATTTAGTCGTGGAAAGGTAACAAACAGACAGACACACTTCCATATTTATAATGTTGTTGTGGATTGAAATTATAAATTAACCTGTAAACTACATTTTGTCTCACGTCCACAAACTTAGCCTTAAATAAACAGGGTGTTTTTATTCCATTTATCCAGTAGGTAATGCGTTTTGCCTTAATATGCCAAATTTTTGACACTTGAAAACATTTACCTACCCCTCACTCTGTTATGCAAAAGTCACATAAATAACAAATGAAGGAAAAAAATACCGAACAAAAAAAAATAAAGAAATTACTTACCAATTTCTTGAAAGGCTTCCATCTCGCTGATACGGACATGACACTCAAAGCCAAGATGCAGGAGACGACGACAAAGAATATCCTTGAGAAATTCATTTTCAAGTTAATAGATAACGTTTATTTAAATTAAATAGTACAGTACTAACACTTGTAAGCTATTAGCTGGATTCACGCTGAATGTTATTCGTTCAAACTTTACAAACTAATTTATATTGCAATTGCGACAAAAACTACTCCGTAGTTTAAAAAGTAAAGTTACATATCTAAAATACACTTTACGGCTTCAATGTTACGAATCATTACATTTAGCAATTCCTTTTCGTGACTGCAAATAAACGTTGTAATTGATAACGGTACCGGCCCCCGAGTATCTGCCGGGAGTTCCCTGACTCATTGAGATTTGTACATCCCCAGACAGAATACGATACAGTCGGCGACTTGTATATAGGACCGCTCGATACCATTATTATATCGCGATATTTGAACTTGAATTAAATCTTTTCTATTTTTTTTTTATGATTTATTCCTATTTTTTTTTCTGCATTTTGTATGCACTCGAAGCTGTGTTGCCAATTTCCTAAAGAACGCAGAATATTTTGTACTAATATCTTATCTAAATCTGCCGCCAAGCAGCAATGTTAATAGCATTGTAATGTTCCGGTTGTCAGAGATAAGATAGCCAATCCCCCAAATGTGTGGGGGTTTCCGGGTCAGTACGCTTCCACCTTCGACCTCATCTTCACTTAACATCAGGTGTGATTGATGTCATGTATCACCCGTTGTGCATATAAAAAAAATATATAGATATAAAGAATTGTATGTGTTGTGTGTAAAATATTAACTGATAGAAATACATGAAATATAAAATAGAATTTAACAATTTATTGAAATTAAGAATTGTGACAATAATTGTGACGAGAAGAAGAAGAGACGTGATGTTATGACGTCATTGCTAATGAAGTCAGGTACAATTATGTTATGGATTCTGATGTTAGGGCGACTATATATATAAACGTTATATACATAATACGATTATTGCTATCGATATGTATCCAAATTTTCCTTTTGTGTAATAAAGACTTTTTTTTACTTAATCACCATTGCGTTGTACGCCCTTTTTTTTATTCCCCGTTATACACTTTCTAACCGCTTATAGGGTTGGCTGGAAGAGATCTCTCTTAGAGATAAGCTCACCTTTGTATCTTTGTATCTGACAAATGTATCTTTTGTGTTTATTTGCAATAAAGAATAAATAATAATAAAGTGTATTTGTATTGCATGGGAATAGTTGACCATTCCATGAAATAGGACTCATCTTTTAAAACGGAACAAATCGAAAATAAATTCGTACACGACACGCGCGTGCAATTCACACTGACGGACTTTATATCGTTAACTGTACCAAGTTTTGATTGACCCGCGACTCTTTATATCCATAATAGGTTAAATGGAAACAGACTAATTCAAACTTGACTCACGATGAACAGTTTATAAAAACATAAACATTTTTCTATGGTTCAATCTACTCAACATAAAGCTTAAAAAGCGGTGGTCGCTAGTTCGATTCGAGCAGGGTACACGTTTAGTATTAGTTGGTGGCAGGGTATTTTTGCTATATTTAATATTATGCTTTAAGACGATGATAATTATGTGCACGCCATAAATGGCAGAATATGCGAACGCGCTGTAGTATATTTAAAGATCAAATTGTTGGACCATATTCTTGTGAATAAATATTTCATTTCATTTGAATTTAGAATATTGGCTGAATCTATCTTGATCATCATACCAATTTCTTTGAACAGCGAGATTTTATGTGTTTACAATATATACTTTGTTATAAAGCTTTGTAATTATTATTTTTCAATGTGTATGTAACATAAGCCTAGACCTCTGTCTAGAAGCCAAATATGCGTTTCATAAACTACATTATGTCGTAAAATTATCGACAATTTCCCCAATTTTGTCGTAACAATTTGACAAACTTGTCGGTGTTCCGATTACAAATATGTCAGCTTAAAGAAACATTCAATTGTCAGAAAATTGTATGTTTTATAATCATACTTGTGTCACAGAATTAATATAGGTAGTATGCTTATGTCTCGCTCATGAAGCAGAAAAAGATTTTATTTTGTCGCGCCAAATTTCATTCGCAAAAAAAATCGTCAAGCTCTCACCATATCAATCATCCGTCTGTTGTTTGTTACATGTCTCTCCTCTGTATTATATTACTCTTTGGTTTAATCTATGCGATAATAAATGTAACGTTTCTTCTACAATCAGGGCAAGGGGAGTGAGGCAAACAGCCAATTTTCTGCCAGAACTGTCAAAGGCAATCCATTATGTTTTTATTGAATAATTTCTTATCTTTTCTTTTCGCAAAACGCCTCATTTTGTAGACAATGATAAAATGATGTAGGTAAAAACGATACGATAGGGCCTTAAGATGGAAACAGTATCCGTATTCTTTTTTTTATGCACAACTGGTTATCACTTGACCTCAATCACACATGATGTTAGGTAAGTCTAGATGGGGCCGAAGAAAGAAATGTACTGATCCGGATTGGCTATATCTCATTTCTGACAACCGGAACACAACAATGCTATTAACATTGCTGTTTGGCAGACTTAGATAAGATGGTGGTAGCTAGCCAGGCGGACATTTAAAATGTCCTACCACCACCCAAACCGAGTACTGGGGATCGAACCCACGACCTCCGATTCGTAAACCCTATATGTTGTTTACATTGGGCTATGGAGGCGGTTAAGCTTTTAATATAGTTGGTTGGTATTGGATGATATCATGTCTTTTTTTCGGATACTTACACCAATCATCAGATGATAGATCAGTAGATTCTACTCCCAAACTAAGCAAAGGTTGTACTATGGATACTTGATAGCGGATAAACATACATGAATAAATACTTATATAAACATTCACGACATATCACATAAACTTTTATTAACCCTCGCGGGAATCGAACCCGCAACCATTGGTTTCGCAGACAGGGTCGCTAGCCACTAAACCTATTAGTAAAAGATCAAAGCAGCGTCGTAAATAAAAACATTTAATTCGATTTTAAGGCTGATTTATTAAAAAAACTTATTGAGATTATAATAGCATTTTATATTATTGTCAACAAACTCAAAAAAAAGGGTTTCATTTCCTTAGTTATAAAAATAACATTTGAAAACGACCATGACATACAATTATCGCTTATTCACAAAGCAAACTCCCCAGAGAAGAACGAGCAAGAAACTCATGGGTTGCTCGCTTTAAATAAGTATTTTTATAATTTATGATTCGACAAGGAAAAAATTGAAAATAATAGACTGGACATCGCCGAACAGTTCATGTGCATTCATCTTATCATGTAGATAGTCAGAAATTTTATAGTAGCCTTTTGGTCATAGTTTCCATTAAAGTTGTTTTAAGGCAAATTTTGAATGCTACCTTCCGGTAGCAAATTTTGATATATCATTTTCAATAGCAAATAACATTTATGGATGCATTACTGAATAAAATAATAATATTTAATTATGACTTTAATACTCATTTTATGGTAAAACAGCGCTAATACATTCTTAAATAACTATTTTAATACAAAAATGTTTATTGCAATGTACTTAATAGAATGTAATGTATTTATATAATAATAAAAAATAGACTAATTTATGCATTTAACTGTATAATAATTATTTTTAGGCTAAATTACTCCTTTCAAGGCTTACACCATCTAAATTACGCTCATTGCAACATGAGGTATAAATATATTACGAAACTAAGCATCTTTATTATAAATGACAACATCCATAAGTCAGGTAGGTACACGTGTCCATATTCATCATATAAACATGTGCCCCTAGCGGTATTCGAACCCGCGACCTTTTGGTATAGCTGTCAGGATTTTTTGACCACTACACTAACCGCACTATTACGATTATTCATAATTACATTCTTCTAAGTGAACCTAACTTATTATACAATGATTGATGAATGACATAATAGCCTAAGTTATCGGCAGTAGATATTCAAACATTAATAATAATAATAATAAATAATAAATATTTCGGACACTTACACCAATCATCTAGTCCCAAACTAAGCAAGCTTGTACTATGGATACTAGATAACGGATAAACATACATAAATATTTATATAAACATCCATGACTCAGGAATAAATGTTCATATTCATCACACAAACATTTACCCGTCGCGGGATTCGAACCCGCAACCGTTGGTTTCGCTGACAGGGTCACTATCCACTACACCAATCGGTCGTCTACCACCACTACACCAATCAATTAAAAAACATAAT
Source organism: Oegoconia quadripuncta (assembly GCA_949316235.1). NCBI lineage: Eukaryota > Metazoa > Arthropoda > Insecta > Lepidoptera > Autostichidae > Oegoconia > Oegoconia quadripuncta. Next base: position 10,368,924 of record OX438745.1, read on the forward strand.
TTTTTGCTAATCAAGATCAAAATAAATAGACCTACTCAATAACGCACAATCTACCTTGAGTTTATTCAAATTGTTCTCGTTATGCGTATCTGTTACTTTATCACTGTTACACGAGTAACAGGTAACATAGGCAATGAATCAAACAGGCGCTTGAACTCATGGTCTAGGCGTAGATGTCTAATTTGCTGTACTAGGACTAATACTCCAATAGTGGACGATTATTTTCCAGGTCGGATTATCTTCGATGCCTCTCCCAATACTGCTATAGCTGGACCTGCTTTGATGATGCCATCGCGTATATTCTGGCCTACTCTTTCCTGTAACAAAACACATTTTGGTTATGAGTATATTTTTAAGTTTTTATTTCGCCGCAGCAAAGATAATCGTTGCATGCAGGTGGGGCTTCTCCGATGTTGGGAGTGACCAGTGCGAGCGCGGAGTCTTCCCGCAGACCATGTATCCTTGTTCCTCGTGTCCTGACAGCTCCATCTTTGACAACCTCCTTAACGCCACAGAGAGTGTTGTTAGAGTGGCTAAGTTTTGGTCCAATAAAATTTGAAAGTTGCCTCGACTCGAAAAGAAGAAAGTATTCAGTGGGAATGTACAGATTTTACTACTCAAGAACCTCAAAAATGTAGATCTAAGAACCGCTTCCGTGACAATGAAAACAATTTTGGATTCGTATTAGAAAGAACTAAAGAAAAAGAGAAAAAATAATTGGTATATCGGTGTGATAGATTGATTTTCCTTACAAAGTAAATTCAACCGTATTTCTCGTAAGATAATTAACATTTTTATGACAATTTACATCCTCTTCAAAATAAAGAAAAAGTTACAACTTTGATTCCAAAGTTGTAACTTGATATTCATCCATAACCAATGCTGCATATTCCCTTATTCTCTCAATTTAAAAAGAGCCTAAGTAGCATAGAGAGTTTGAATAACTCTGATCTCTACCACATAATAAATAAGTCTGAATTTGGCTTGTAAGCATAATGAATCTACTTACTCCTATCCTACATATACTCATGACACAAACAAGCAGTTATACAAGTATTACACAGCCGAGACACATACAAAAAACAAACATTGTATTTGCCATCTAATTATCGGTGTCGCAAGGTGGAGTCAAAAAGTCTCCAATTCAGCATGGCTTGTAGCCGTTCACTACAACGCTGGTTTTCAGAAGTACACAAACAAATTATAATGTACAGACAGGAGTAATCGAGAAGATGTATTTATATCAATGTTGTGTGCCGGCTGTTTGAAATAAGTTAGCCAGCTCCCAAATGAAGTTTCACTTAACATCAGGTATGATTGAGGTCAATGCTAACCTGCGTGCATTTCCAGGTTTTTCAATTTCAATTACGCATAAAGTAAAAATGTTATCCAAAAAGTACAAGAATGGAGAGCAGAGTAACCTAACACAAGTTTTAAGAAGCTTAACAGGATACTCTCACAATTGTGTACAAGATTGTTATGCTTGAATGAAAATAAATATTTTTGAATTTGAATTTTTTTTTTGAATAAAAAAAGTTAAATCTCACCAATTTCTTAAAGGGGTTCCATCTAGGAGCTGCTGATACAACAGTAAGCGCCAGAATGCAAGAGAAGACCACAAAGAAGATTCTTGAGAAATTCATTTCGAAGTGTATATTTCAAAAATTTAAAAAGTATAAATTCTTAGATTTAATCACCTAGAAGATTATAAACCTGAATGATGCTTTGATCACAACTTCGAAGATATATATAGGAAAATTGGCAAACTTAATTCAGAACTTGATGTCGTGAATGACAAACTGAATATGAACTTTATTATCAATGCTTTTGAAGTCAATGAGATCGATGATTTATTTATGTGAAAGCAAAAACAAGTTATTGTTATACAGGAAGCTCCCGTTATGTATGACTCATTGTAAGCGGTACATCCCCTGGAATAACTTTGTTACAAATCAGAAAATGATTTACGATCCTTTTTTGTTCATTTTTTGTAAAACTAACTTTAACTACAGTCATATTTACAACATACGACCTTTACCTGAAATGACGGGGTCAGAAATATCCCAAACATAATGCGTTTTGGGTGTTCAATGAAACAGTTACAAATTATCGATTTTTTTGTCTATCCGGGGGCTCTTCCACCGTCTCAGCCTCACTCTTCACTTGAATTTCAAATAGGCACCAAGCTTTCCAGCAGGCTGCGTCGTTCTTGTTCATACAGCGGACACTCCCACAAAACATGATCCCTGTACTCCTGGGTCTCACCGCACTCACACAGCCCGTCCTCCCACATCAGTCGAAATTATGACACATCTGTCGAAATTAAGCGGCGTTCAGCGTAGTCCCGAACCTTTCGTCTCGCGACTGTTTAATGTATTTTGTATAGCAAGCGACATATCACGCGACGCGTTACGCGACCGCATGTTCGGCCAGCGTAGTTGAAGTTCAGCGCGCGCTTTCAAACGAACAGCGGCAACAATATCGTGTTCCTGTTCAGCGATGATTAACCTCTCTCTTTTCAGACTAACAAAACCTAATTCTCTGTTTCAGTACTTTCGTCTCTATTAGTGACGACACCGACACAGAAGACGACGATGCCACGTATTGTTCGTCGCGTAACGCGCTGATCTAGACGCCGCCCGCCGCGTAATTGCGCGTTCGGTGAGTTTGGTGTGTCATGCCAACCGAATACTACGACCAATAATTCAGTCGCCGAAGTGTCGGCGCAGTACCTTCCTTAGGTGTGTCCCCACACTTAGGCTTTTTATAGACCCACGGGTAGTATATTAGACCTGTCTGCATAGTCACAGTAATTTAGAGCAAGACGAAATGCCAGCCTATTGGACGAACTATATTAATAATGCCAGGCGTATAGCCTTGAGAAACAACCTCGGGCAGTTCTATGGGCTTTATTTATTGTACTTTATTGGGACTTTATTGTATCCACGGACGTTTTACTGGGTATACACAAAAAAAAAACTATTCTTAACTTTAGTAGTTTTACAATAGCTACTAAAAGATATACATACAAAAGCTTATCCCTAAAAATATATCTTCAAGCATACCCGTTATAAAGTAATGGACAATAATAAAAAATTAAATAATAATAATTTATTTCATTATCAAAGTTTTTTTACAGTACAGTAGACGGAGCTTTCTTGTAAGTATTGGATATACTTGTATTAAAAACACCGCTTTTCAATGAGTACAGTTTGGTAAAAGAATTAGTAACTATGTAAGTATTAAACCCGGCTATATTTTGTATTGTGCGACGCCATGTTGGTTTTTTTATCAGAAAATGTATCCTATGACACTCTAGGGAATTTATTTATATAAATGTTAAACGTTTAAAATTTATTTTATTTACAATAACAACAGAGAAGGAGAACATAACATAATAACTCCCCAAAATTATAAAATTGTATTAGTTATATACTTTATTGAAAAAAAAAGGACAACAATGATCCTATGGTTTTCTGCGCCGCTTCTTTTCCCACAGATGATTTCCCTTTCCGAAGCGGTAGTAGCTTGGACATACCGACTGACAGATAAATGCAATAAACTTTTTTTTATTTCCAGTAGATTTAAATTGACATTCAACAAATGATATCGTGTATTTTACGTTGAAATAAATGCTTGAAGTTTGAAGTTAGAATATACATAATGTCACTACCTTTATTAATCCCAAATGGTTATTTCTATATTTATTTATGGGTAACTTGAGATATTCACCGAGTTCAAAAAACACGAACCGATGACCTTATTCATAATAACTACACCAATTGATACGAACACGCAAAAAGCTGATATCAATAATTTTGATGAGGAAAGTCACGCTTGTAAACGGGGAGGCACCGAAGATCAATCTGACGAACCAGCGTTTATAATCCAGCCAGAATCGGGGTTATCACGTGACGACCTTTATCCTAAATCGGGTGGTTAGATATACCGCAAGCGTTAGCGTTTGGGTGTACTAAACATTAAAAGTTTAATGCTTTAAACAACATACACGGATCACCTTTCGAAGTACCTATACAGAAATATGCACGTGACACTGGTGAGCCCATCGCCGTTGAAACGTGCTAATTTGTTTTTTTTTTTTGGTTGGTTTTTCGTAGAAAACACCTTTATCGCACTTTATGACACCCACGAAAAGAGAAGGGTTCGTTAGATCTGTCACCAATATTGCTGAGTTGGCAGGCCTACGTAATACTTAAATTTTGGGTTGTAATTTTCATTATAACTAGATTACAAATACAAATTCACTTTATTGCACAACAGAAAAGAAAATACAGCTTCAGAGAGGTGGTAAGAATAGAATGCACAATTTGGCGACCTTATCACTAATCTCTTCCATGCAACCTTTGGGTATAAGGACAGTATATTTGAAATAGGTAGGTTGTGCGGTATTAAATAGGGATGCAGACACAAACTACATGAATAAATTTCATATATTTACATACACATACATACATAGATCAATAGAGAAATATACCTACTTAAACATAACATCTATAAAATAGCAACAAAATACATACGTACACATACAATATACACACATATACTGTGTTAAATATTTATTGATATATAAAATAATAATAATAATAGTTTACCTTTATTGTTAGTGGCGGTATTTGGTGGCAGATAGTTTGTTGATAATTTTCATTGGGATTCCTTACACAACACTAATATAATAAAAAGTGTTCGTTATTTTCATAAGAGTTGCCACTAAACAAACTGGAACTGGAACTAGAAGTGTTCGTTACAAGCGTTAGGATCCCTCTGTGCAGAAATACTGCACCATACGTATGTCACAATATTATTATCCTATTTTTATTAACTTTTTGTATTCGTCTAGACCACAGATTACCCCCAATAGATACCGCATACAGGGCCTACGGCGCGCGCCACTCATCTATGATTTTGCACTGATGTAAATAATTACTTGATTAACCCATATATGCCCAGGAGGCCGAAAACGACCCAAAAGTACTTGACTACTTTCATGGCTCCGTGACTCAATATTTTTATACTAATTTTAATTTTAGCGCCATCTTTCGATAGTTTAAGAAACTATTTTAAAGCCCACTTCGCACTGTTATTGTTTACAATAATTTTGAAATGACAATTAGGGGTACAAGTTCAAACAAGTTCATTTCGACAAAAAGTTTACGACCGAGCGCATACAAATGTAAGTATTTTATGCGTGTTTGTTATAATTACCGTTGACATTGTTATTATAGTAAACTGAATATGTATTTTAGTGTAATATATATAAATTATTGTTTTGGAAAGTCTTTTTCCTATCGAAATCAGATGAATAATTTCGGTGGGTCGATAACGACCCGGTGGGCACAAACCATGTTTTAAGTATTCTCATATTTTCTTTTCAAGGTCCCGACACGTGCTCTCTGCAAGTGAAATTATAGATGCCCTTGAGGCGTTAGATGAAGAGGAAGATGTTCAGGGCATCGACGTGTATTTGGATCCCCCTTCCGGGGGTGCCATATCGGACGGCGATTCAGGCGAAGAGGACTGTGATAACATAAATCGGTTAAACCGACATCAATTACTCGCTCCAGCTGAGCTGGTAGTTCAACGACGCCAGGAAGATAGTGATGATGACACTTCCATTGATGAGGTCGCCACCAATTCTAAATCTCAGGTATCTGAACCCACCGTACTTATCCTGTTGAGTCGTCAGTTTCAACAGGTGTTGAAAAACTAACCATTGCCGATTCTGATGAGCGATTGGTTACGAATAGGCGATCGGCAAGGATCGATAATGAAGCTAGTGGCCCTCAATTAACCCGTGGTACAACAGCACAGCGCAACGTCAGGGCACGTAAGTGGATCAAAAGAGATTTGCGTTCCCAACACCATGAGTGGTCTTCGCCACCTCCACGAACTGTGATCACACTCACTAATGAAAGTGAACCAATTGAGTTTTTTCGGTTATATTTTAACGATGACGTGATAACGTATATTGTGAGACATTCAGTAATGTACGCTGTTGAAAAGCACAACACAAACTTTTCGCTTTCGGGAGACGAGATGTATTGTTTTATGGGTATTTTGATTCTCAGTGGTTATGCGCCTCTGCCTAGAAGACGCATGTACTGGGAATCAAATGAAGATACCCACAATGTTTTGGTATCTAAGTCAATGCGCCGTAATCGCTTCGAAGAAATATTTAGATACTTTCATGTAGCAGACAATAGCAACCTACGCAGCAATGACAAGATGGCAAAAATTCGTCCATTATTCGATATCATGAACGAAAAGTTTCTTATGTATGCTCCCATTGAAAAAAATTTCAGTATTGACGAGTCAATGATACCATATTATGGCCGTCATGGTTGTAAGCAACATATTCATGGGAAACCGATTCGTTTTGGGTTTAAGGCATGGGTTGCAGCAACTCGCTTAGGATACTGCTTACAAGTTAATTTATATGAAGGACGAACAGAAGCGCGAGAGACTGGCTTAGGAGAGCATGTTGTTACCAAATTGACGAATACAATAAAGAACGAATATCCAAATACACAATTTTCAGTGTTTTGCGACAATTTTTTTACCTCACCCGGATTACTAAGCACTTTGCAAGAAAACAATGTCAAAATTACTGGCACCGTACGACAAAATAGAGTAGACAAATGTCCACTAATGGATATAAAATCCTGTAAAAAGCAAGCCAGAGGATTTTATGACTATAGGTTAGATACAAATGATAAAATTTGCGCTGTACGATGGAATGATAATAGCGTTGTCACCTTATTATCAAATGAATTTGGAGTACATCCCATTCAAAAAGCTCAACGATATTCAGTCGCTGCTAAACAGAAAATTGATATTGATCAACCAAACCTGGTCCATCAATACAACCGATTTATGGGTGGAGTAGATAGATTGGATGCAAATATTGGAGTTTATCGCATTGCAATAAGAGGCAAAAGTGGTATATACCCATTTTGATGTGGTTAATTGACGTCGCCATAAATAATTCTTCTTTACTCGCCAGATCATTAGGGGCAAATGTAGACACAATAGAATTTCGCCGATCCATTGCAAGGTCTTTACTTCAGAAATATGGAACTATGAAAACTCAGCCTGGGCCACAGCTAAGGATAAATGCATCTGTGCCTATGTCTATTAGGAAGCATGCGGCGGATCATATTATTCTGACAGGTCAGATCAGAAGAAGGTGTGCGATGTGTAAAAACAAAACCATCAAAATGTGCCGCAAATGTGACGTTAATTTACATGATAAATGTTTTCTAGCATTTCATTCATAACTTCATACGGTCCATGCCATATTTATTTGGCGATACATAACCTGTTTACTTAATAAATAGTAACTGATTAATGCCTAATGTGTTTTATTTTGAGTATACTTATTCCAATACTTGTGTACGACCTTATGTGCCCAAGGGGTCATTTTCGACCCACTGAAAAAAAGGTACTTAACGGCCTGAAAAACACAAATCACTATTAAAACTCTTCTTCGTGATCATTAATAAGCAACATATGTGAAAATTACAAAAATCGGTAATCAAAAAAGTTCTGGGCATATATGGGTTAAGCCACTTCAGTACCGACCAAGTATGGGATCTGTGTGCACGTAATTTTAAATAACTTTCTTACGTATTTTTTGAGCTTTGAATTACTGAAAAATGTCAACCTGAGTCGTAAAATGGTGTGGAAAGAACTCGAGGACGTCCAGCTTCAAGAAGGATAACATTACTTTCCATCGGTAAGTAAAATTATTATTTATTTTATATTTCGCGGAGATCGAGTTATAATGGACATAAAACGGTTGCAGATGAAAAATTTTAGCTCGCGTTGATGTCTTTCTTGAATGATCCCTTTCTCTCATTACTATAATTACTATGTTCATCTCTTTTTGTCATTGGCGCGTGTAACGCTAGTGTAGTAAGTCGGATGGGTCTGATCGCTATCGATATTATACTTGTAAAATAAATTAAGGCTAGGATGAAAGTGGTCGATCGAAAGTATTTCAAGCTTTTATTTAGTTTCATTCACCTATCCCGGTGGTCTCTGTCTGTGTTATATAAAATCATACAAGTTACATTTGATACATTTCCTGGTATTCGATTGAGTTAGAACTTGGTATATAGGTACATATACAGCCTGTTTCATATCCCCTAATGCCGAAAGGGGATGATTCTACCCATCAATATGAACAACTTTTACTACGGGACCATCGAATTCGCGAAAAAAAAATTAGCTGTTGCATACATTTTTGTCGAGTAGGTATGAACTTTTTCTATGGAACAGTAGATTTTTTTTCGCGAATTCGAAGTTGGTCCCATAGTAAAAGTTGTTCATATTGATGGGTAGAATCATCCCCTTTCGGCATTAGGGGGACCTAGGAAACAGGCTGTAGAATAGAATGTAATAATAGAAAGCGATGACAATGTTATTTCATTGTCAATTGTGTCAGCAACATGATGCTGTTCCCAGAATTGTCTCCGTTAATAGACCTCGACACGCCAGCGATTTGATCTTTGAGGTCACTTTTCGTGTTCATGTATTAATTGTATGATTTTTTTACGCCAATTTTGTTTTGGGTGTTCACGTACTTAATCGAACGTGGTGAAAATAAAATCGTACGATTAATACATGAACACGAAAAGTGACCTCAAAGATCAAGTCGCTGGCGTCCCCCCATCAAAATGTTTAATTAATTATTAGGCCACAAACTGAACGACAACTGACAGCAAACGGCGGCGGTGGCGGTCTAATGCTAGGTTTATTGTTCTCGACGAGTGGGTAGATCGCGCAACTGTCATCGCTACCATCGAGAATAGTTACATATAAAATGCATTCGATCAAATCGCGGGCGCCGACTTCCTCGTCATCGCCGCCACTATCGCTTCCCTACCTGCTGTAGGTTGTCCAGTTTGTGGCCTTAAGGCTCGTTCAGGGAAACGGGGCAATGCACAACGCGTGGAGCCACGCGTCGCCCAGTCAAATTAAACCTAATGCTATTATATGTGAGCGTTCATGAGCTGGTCGCTCGCTACGTGCGATATGAACCCTCTCATAGTATAGCATTTGTTTTATTTGCCCCGCGTCTCCCTGAATTATCCCAAAGAATGAATTCGCACGAATGTACGAATTTGCGAGTCGACGCTCGGTCTCATTTCGCACCGTCCTCTGTGACACTCGATCTTTTAGACTCTACGCCTATGTGAATAGATTCTATAATTTTAAAACATTGACGCACGAAATAGCGCTCAGTGTGAATTCGACCCTAAATCGACCCTATCCTTTTATAATATACTTAATCGTGTAAAAAAATATCGACATTTTTTATTACACAGTCACATCACTACGGAGTAGTGTAACCTTGACATAGCCAATCACGTCGCATTTGTTTCGTCTCCCGCAACCGGCACCTACCGCCTAAAATGGTCACTTCATGCAAGTACAAATTGTCCATCATGCGGAATCTATTGGGGGTAATCTGTGGTCTAGACCTATAAGTGATATGCCTAGTTGTGTGTAGGGGATAAATGAATAGATGACTGTTTGTAAGCTACAATAGAAGTCACTACATCATGCATGAGTGTCCAATGATAAATAATAAACACATATTTTTGCACATACACACAGCGCCATCTAGTTCCACACTAAGCAACTGTGCTTGTATTATAGATACCAGATGGTTGATAAACTACACAAATACATTTTTTTTTGTAAATAAATACATATATAAATGAAAAACAACCATAACTTAGAAACACAATATGTCTGTATTCATCATATAAATTTCGAATTTCGAAATTCGAACCCGCGACCTTTTGGTATAGCAGCAGAGTTTCTAACCACTACACCAAATAGGGCGTTAAAATGATGACATAGGTACGGTGTTCGGATAAACCTGTATAGGTTTTTGTAACATTTTAGATAAATAAATAAAAACAAATACGGCTTTTTGGCTGGAACTCGGCGAGTGAAGTAGCATTTTTCTTTATAATTCTTATAATTTGTGCATTCAGACTTTTGAAGTTTAATAATGGCAGAATATTGTGCAGCAAACGTTAGTGATGGTGTACAAGTGAAGGGAAGTGTAAATTAAAGTGCGTAACGGAGCTTTCGGGTTCCCACAAGAAGCCGCCAAAATCTTTTGTAAAGCATCCTGCCACTTTACTGAAGAATGACTTGACCGTGACTAGACTCTGTTTACGCCAAGTATACGACGAATTACTTGTTTTGACTGAGACTGACTTACAACCTGAAGAAATAAGATAAATAAGACATGGCTGTTATGGGCTAGATCCCTTTGCCTTCTCCTAGAGGAGAAAATAATGCTAAAAAAAAAATAAAAACAAATACAAATATGAGAATCTGTTAGCTCAAAAAGCTCATGACCAGTGTGACATTAAATTGTTGGTATCCTTCCGTTTGGCAAAATATTTTTCGTCAAATTTCACTTCCCAAAAAACTTATCGCACTAGTTTCATTTCCCAAAAGAATCTTTAACAAATTTATATTTCACATTTTAATCACTTGGTCAAACATTAATTTGGCAACTTTTTACTTGCTCAAGTTTTATTAAGTCAAATCTACATTAAGCAAATGGTTTATTTTGTAACAAATTATATTCCAAATGTTCGTTCAAATTTTCATTTTAATATGGGTGATAAATTGTAAAAATATGAAAAGTCTGATATAAATCATTATTATTATAATTATTACCTATTAAATTGTCACTTCACACAATCAGAATAAACAAGTAAGAACAATAGTTAAGTGCAATAATTAAGTACAATGTTACGTGGGCTAGATTTGCGTTATCACTGTACATAACTGATATAGGCCCTCGGCGTGAAAGAAATCTTTTGAAAGCTGAAATAAAGGAGGCGGTGCTAACATCAGAGACTAATTCTATATGAATGGCACGAGTAGTAATACAAACAAAAAGGCAAATGTATGCCTTTTGTGATCGAACGCCTCGACCACGTTTTAAAGTAATAGTCAGGGGCCCTGCATAGTCGTACTCAAGTAGCTAACTCGTAATCGTAAATTTATTGTCCGATTTCGGCTATGATTCCTTGGGGAAAGTTGTTCGTAATCAAGAGAGAGAGAGAGAATTCAAATTCACCCTGTATACCAGTCAATCGTATAGCATATTGTATAAATTAGTTTACAGAAGCATAGGAGGTATGTAGAAACGTATGTGCGTGAGTGTATGTAGAAACAGGGATGTACAAGAGTTTCAATGTAATTACAGCTGAGATCCTATAGCCATTTAGAAACCATTTTCGCATAACTAAATTTATACGATGAATAGAGTTGTAAAAAAGGACCGAAAAAGTGAAAAATGCATGCCGCTTCCCGCCGGTCAAACTGGAAATCTACGGGGGAGACCTATGTTCAGTCGGTATTATGATGAAGACCTTCCCATATTCTTTAAGTTCCTCGTTTTTGGCATACTAAATATGCCAAAATATTGTTTACCTATGAAATTGGAGTTTTTTTTCTTCGTTAATCACATGTATGTATATTCCTGCGATTCTCAAAGCTATATCCAAATTTGTTTTTTATTTAGAAAATGGAATATTATTTCAAGGTTTCACATGAAATATTTTTTTATTCCTGTGCTGAATCACACAATAAAAAAAAATTGAACAGAGCTCTTTTCATGTGCTTGCCATTATCATTTCTTAGATTCGCTGAAACTTTTATAAAGCGGTTACTTTTAAAAATTAACGCTGCCTATACATAACTTAATATTATCAGATAATACGCACAAAGTTTAGCTAAATTTGGATTTGCCGTTCCCAAAACAAAAACAAAAATGTTTGTATGGAGAAAACAGTCTTAATGAAGTTCTTCATACAAAACGCTAATTTCATAGGTAAGGACCTATTACTATACTATAGATACTAGGGCAAAAATTGTAGTAAATACGTACTACATGTGAAGCTAGAGCAGTGAGTCAGAGAATCTGGTTTGTTTATGAGTGATAAGGTTAAATACATTTTACGCAATTTACGTAAGAGATCATTTGCTTTATCTTCCTCTCGTTACGGATATTCGTTTAAACAACTCTGATAAAGTTAATTCCCCTTCTCCCATTTTATTTCTTGTTTACATTAGAACGTCACATCTCATTTACACTGCAATTAGACCATTTTATCCGATAACCCGGAAGGAGGGTAATGTTTTTCGAGTGCATGTATGTATGAGAATAACAATACTGACGACGACCTGTTTGGTGTAGTGGTTAGCAACTCTGACCAATAAACCAAAAGGTTGCGGGTGCGAATCCCGCCATATGTTTGTGTGATGAATACGGACATTGTGTACCCGAATTATGGATGTTTTCATTTATAATAAGTATTTATTTACAACAAAAAAATGTATTTATGTATTATATCAACCATCTGGTATCCACAACACAAGCCTATAGTTGCTTACTGTGGAATTAGATGGCGCTGTGTGTATGTCTAAGGATGTTTATTTATTTAAAATTAAAAAAAAATGACAAATAATTGAACCACCAAAAATTTACAAAACAACCGACTTCACTATGGTTCAACTCTATACCTCTAGAATGCATCATCAAATCGTAACTTAATTTATATCGGACCACCCTGCTGATAAACCCTTTTCAAACAAAACAATCATCAAAATTAACAATAATATGGGTAAACATACCACCTTGGAAGCATGCTTTATATTAAACATCATTTTCCAGCCCTTATCCCTCTCTAGGTGGAGTCGGCACATGTCTTCCTCTTCCACTCTCCTCTATTAGCCGTCATCTCCGTACTCACCCCTTTCACACACATATTGTCTACCCACACCTTCTTTGGTCTTCCTCTACCTCTGTATCCCTCCACATTCATACTTAGCACTCGTCTTGTTACGTGCCTTACATCCGTCCTCATAATGCCAAAAAAACCAATTTTCCCTTGAGAAGAACAAGCAAGAAACTCGAGAGGTTGCTCTTTAAAAAACAAAGGTAATGTTACAAAATTATTAATTTTCTGAATCCTTCTTTTCTGAAGTCGGTTGAAAACCGTTGTCATTTTTAAAGAAATGTTGGCTTCCAAATTATGGTATCCCTGTATCTCAAGAGCCAGTAACAGACATCTTAGGTTTAGGATTATTTATTTTGTATTATTCGCCATGCAATGGGCTTAATTACAGGATAGTTGCAATTTCAGTACTAATGATTATCAAAGTGTTCGCTTGCAGGTGTGTGTGCTTGTGTTTAGTGTTTTACGCATGTGTGTGTGTCATGGGTGTAGTGCATGTATGTAGATGTCTATGGCCCGTATTAACACACCAATCTCAATACAAGTCTTGAGAAGTTGACGCTATCTCAAGCTCCGTGCTAATTTATAAACTAATCTTGAGGTCTACTCAGCTGAGATTGCTTCTCAAGTATTTGCCTCAGCGGCGAATGAATGATAGTCTTGAGTTTCGTTTATTGATACGTGAAACTCGGCGTACCTCTCAAGTGAGTACTGCTTGAGTAAACACGTGCGTTTCAGGTCTCAAGTTAGGTTTCTTGATCAACGCGTTTACTTGAGACCGATCACAAGGCTGTTCTCAATCTTGAAAATGGTTTATTAATACGGGCCTATGTTTGTTACTACGTTGTTTGTTTAACGGCATGGCCGATTTTGAAGTGCAAGGTCTTTCGTCTAAATCCAAAATAAGCTCTCGTTTTTTTGGTTTTGAAATATATTTGACATTTATGATATGGTAATACGACTTTTTTAATGATAATTTATATGTTTTTGATATGGTAATGAGTAAGTATCGTTGAGTACATTTATTTCAATTATGCATGACGTTTGATATTCTAATAAATCTTATTGAGCACTTTCCTGTTGTAGGTATATGTTATGTGTACATATTCATTTAGGTGACTAGATGCTTATGAATTGTTATTTTCACGCCTCCAAGTATATCGAACTAGACCTATAACTATGATCATTTATTACGATAAGTTAAGCAGTGTGAAAGAAGGTGTAGTGACAAAGATTGAAAAAGGTATGCTGAGATGGTTTGGACACGTGGAGAGGATGAATGAAAGAAGACTAACGAAAGAGATATACGATGCGAATGTGGATGCGTAGTGTTGGTAGAGGAAGACCACGGCGAACTTACCGTGATCAAATTGGGGACATCTTAAAGAAAGGCCAAGTCAAGAGTACCTTAAACCGACGAGCATGTGTGAACAATCTTATGAGCGTGAATGAAGCAAAAGATGTGTGTCAGGTTCCTAGCAAGTGGAAGTCTGTGGTCTCTGCCTACCCCTACGGGAAACAGGCGTGACATTATGTATCATCGTCATTATCAGCCCGTAAACATCCCACTGCAGGGATGACCTATAGGCCTTCCTTCGTATAATGAGGGAGTATGGGCTGTAGTCCACCACGCTGGCCCAATGGGAATCAAATCCGGACCTACCACATTGGAAGACCGCTGAGCCACCGACGCTCCTCATGTATGTATGTATTTATTACTAGAAGGCCCGTTGGGATTTTTTTATAGATCTATGGTTGAGCTTGTTTGATACCTCTGGTGACAAACGAGCCATTAGCTATATACCTAGGGCAGCGTGTTATATACAACGAGTGGCGGTGACGTTTCAAGATCTCGAATACATTTCCCATATAATATAGTCATGAAAAAAGGTAGGTACCAATCCATTTCTGTGAGCTGCATCTGTAACTTTAAAATTTTTAAACTGAAAACGCTTGAACCACCTTTGCTTTAGTGACAGTTCCTTTGGTCAATATACGGCACATTTTTCTGTGGATTGTGTCACAATCATGTTTGCTTTAAGATTCAAAAGATATCGAATTTCTTCTAAGTTTCTGTTGTTTTCCGAGACTAAGAATCTACGCAGATCTACGCTTGAGCAACATTCTGAAATACGGGTCTAATTTTTACACTTCAAAATATGACAATGACATTACACCGACTGAAGATGTTGCTCTGCGTTAGTTTCAGGCGTTAGGCATGTGTTTAACTTTGAATTGTAATGTCATCTTACCAACCCTATTTTAAAATAGTTTTAAAACTGTATGCTTTATGGAAAGTCCGTCATAGACCCCAACCTATTCGGATAGTGGTAGACTCCCTACTGGTGATGACCGTCCTCCTACCTTCTGCGTATATTAAATGAAAGTATTATTGGGTATGGTAATTTAAAATTTAAAAACCCACCGAGAAACTTTGAAGACCGAAAAAAAACAAACGAAGAACGGGTTTAATTAAGACCTAATTTTAGTAACATAGTTGAAATACAAGGCAATCAAAATATTTAACCATCTACCTAAAGATAATATATAGAATGAAACAACCCATAAAACGTTCAATGTCTGAATTGTCATGTACATGCCTATTGTAAGCTGAATAAATGTTTTCTATCTTTCTTTTCTTCTTCTTTCTTTCATTATAATCGTAATGAGTAAACGTTTTTTTTCTATAGATGAATACTTCTCTCAGAATAATTATATAAATAAGTACTACAATGTAACTTTATAACACCATGTTGTTAGATTGTAGCTAAACATTGTTAATTATAACGATGTAAATACCTAAAGCAGCTCTCAAATGTTGCAATGTCTGCAGTGGATGGCTAAATATTTCTAAAATAATAAATAAATAAAATATCCTTAGACTACACACAGCGCCATCTAGTTCCACACTAAGCAACTATAGGCTTGTGCTGTGGATACCAGATGGTTGATATACTACATAAATACATTTCTTTTTGTAAATAAATACTTATTATAAATTAAAACATCCAAAACTCGGGTACACGTGTCCGTATTCATCACACAAACATATGCCCCCAGCGGGATTCGATCCCTCAACCTTTTAGTATAGTGGCCAGAGTTGCTAACCTCTGCATCAAACATAATTATGAGCTCCTATGTACCACTTAGCCTCGCAATATAGAACTTGAACCCATGGATCTATGTTATTTACAACGACTGTTTGGTGTAGTGGTTAGAAACTCTGACCACTATACCATAACGTCGCGGGTTCAAATCCCGCTAGGGACATATGTTTGTATGATGAATATAGACATGTGTTCCCGAGTTATGGATGTTTTTCATTTATATATATATAATATACTCTTTATTGCACCAAAATATTACAATAACAGAGTAAAAACAATAGGTCACGTACAAAGGTGGACTTATCTCTTTAAGAGATCTCTTCCAGTCAACCTGAGCATTGAAATAGGAAACTTAGTAAATTTGGGGTTTAGCAGTAAATTGTGTGCAAAGGAAAAAATCATATAACGAATAATAAAACAAATAAAAAAAGAAAAGATAACTGAATAATAAACTTACACTAAATATATTACATATACCTACTGCGAAATATATACATAACATAATTTAAATTGTTTATTTTCAACAAACTTTACAGCATATATAAAACACAATTAAAAATACCTATATCTTATAGAAAAAATACGCCGTCCAACTCGCTTCCGTGAGGCATAGTACCTAGTACGCTAGCGCTATTGCCCCGCTGAATGCATAAGCTCAGCTGCTGAGCAAAGTAGGTACCAGCTCTCACATCTCCAGAGGCGTGGACCAGTCTAACGGATAAATCCTTTACGAAATGTTTCATGTCAGAAGACCACGGGCCCAAAGTCTCCACTGCAAGCGCCGCAAACTCGTGGTTTATAGAGATTGACGCATATTTACGGCGCTTGTTATTTTGAGCTTGTTCAGCCGCGGTGCCAGGTCTTTGCGCAGTTCCTTGTATATGGGACGGTGCCAAAGTGTCCGCACAAGTTGCGTCCCATACCAAGGTGCGCCCCAAACACCAGGGTACCAAGGTGGCTCCAAAATAATTAATATATATATAAATATATATATACTATAAACCTACATACACATACTAATAATATCACGAAAGATGGGAGAGGTAATGCTCTTTTAGCCTTTTCTTAAATACTGCAATTGAAGGGCTGTCCTGAATTAATTTTGGCAGTTTATTCCACATCATGGCTGCTTGAACACTAAAGGAGTGAAAAAGAAAGTTTGTGGTGGCTCTAGGTCAGGCAAGTATATGTATTTATTTACAAAAAAAAATGTATTTGTGTAGTTTATCAACCATCTGGTATCCATAATACAAGCCTATAGTTGCTTACTATAGAACCAGAAGGCGCTGTGTGTATGTCTATTTATTTATTTATTTATCATCATCATATCAGCCAAGAGACGTCCACTGCTGGACAAAGGCCTCCCCCAAAGATCTCCATCCATAACGATCGGTCCTGCGCAATAAAGGCATTAGCACAATATAATTGTCAATCTGTGTGAAAAGGAAATGTCCCCTGACATACAGGTCTTACCAAGTTCAGTAGCCAGGACTGCATTGATATGTAATATTTTAGTTGACAATAAATATGTTTTTCATTTATGTTTATGTTTATGTATTTCTTTATTAAATTAAAATTTTCTTCAGATTACATCCAAAAGCGTCATTGACTTACGAGTGCTACTTAACCTACTATATTTACTATTAGCTTAACAATATTAATTTAAATTCTTATCAAAGTGTTGAGCAATGAAGACAATGCATTACTGTGAAAGTATGAACAATTTGTAATCCCAATTGTAATGAAATAAGATAAAAAAGTAATGATCCACTTTTGATGTTCACTGTATTTTCTAAAGTAGGTACCTACTTAAAGATGCACAGTATATAAGACGTTATAATTAAGATTAAAAAATTAGTAGTATTGTTTAATTGACATCATTAACACAAGCTGAGATATGAATTTTTCAAGAATTATTTTACTCATCTTTATCTGCGCATTTGCAATCTATACTGTGGCGTCTGTGCCCGCGCCGGAACCACGGTGGAAGGGATTTAAGAAAATTGTAAGTAAATAAATAATAATTCTCTTCTTTCATATAAATCAGGTCTTCAACAATGAAGTTCTTCCGACAGTACTAGTTCTCACTGAGTAACAGTAGACAGATTCTTACTCAAGTACTTGTATTCTATTCCTATGTTTGCTATGGGGTTGGGCATATGCCTAAAGGTATTGCGACCCAATCGGGATCAAAATAAAAAAAAAATTATTTCGTAGGAGAAAATTTATCACTTGAAAACGTCACTATTTTTATTTTATTATTAAAGTTTTGACATTATTGCTCATTCACAAAGCTGATTCTCCAGAGAAAAACGAGCAAGAAACTCAAGGGTTGCTCTTTTAAATAAGTTTGGGTTACAATTATATCATATTTTATAATTAGACTGAATATCGCCGAGCGGTCTATGTCCATGCTTGCTTATCATCCAGATAGTCAGAAATTATATAATAGCCTTTGGTAAATACTGGTGTCGATTCGGATGTACACCAACTAAATTAAAGCCAGTTTTAAAGCAGTACAAAATAAAACATGAAAATAAACAACTCTGAAAGTCCAACAATTTTGGACTTCGAGAATTCGTCTATGAGCCCAGGGAACATTATGGTTTGTCCTCGGAAAAACGAAGAATCGCGATTTTCTTAAAACGTTTAATAAAGCGTTGTAAATGTAGTAACAATTGCTAAAAATTAAGCATTTGTAAGAAACGCAAGTACTAAGTAACTAAATCAGCTAAAGTTGAAAAATGTGTTTGTTTAAAAAAATGCTCAATTGATGGCCATTTCTTTGAATTCAAAATATTTACAAAATATTAGTTCTCATTTTTATTTCTTACGCAATGCAGCTCGACGACATTTTCAGCTAAAACACATGTATGCCTAACTATAACATGCTTAGTTTTTTATCCATCAATAAGTTAAAAGTCTACCTAATTAAATATCAGTTAGTATTTATTGTTATTAAGGTACAAATTAAAAATAGAGTTTTATTTTAGGCTTAATTATTCAAAATTACATCTGTAATATACTTCTAAAAAATAGCAATTATATAAGTCGATTCTGAATTATGTCTACCTAAGCAATTTTTTTACTGTATTTTCCCCGGGCTATATGTTTCCTAGTAAAAAGTTGTTCGTAGTCAGGAGTGGAGTCACCGTAAACAGGAATTACACCAATTAAATTTCACCCTGTATAGCTGAATGCGGGTTACTATTATTTTTTAATCGGTCATTCTATGGAAATAAATGAGTATGATAGTCGCCATTTATGATATCACTGGATGAGAGGGTTGGTCTTATTCTACTCTGACAGGGACCACACGTTATAAAGGTTGAGTCTCAATATAATGGAACATTCTTTTACAGGAAAAGCTGGGAAAGAGGATAAGGGATGGAATTATAAAAGCAGGTCCAGCTGTAGCAGTGGTCGGTCAGGTCGCTGGTATTGGAAAGTGACACCAATACCAAAGCTGATCGTCTCCGCCACCCGCACCCCTCCCGCACCACCCGTGGTATATTCTGGAATCAGCATCTCTATTGTCCAATTTACAGTAATGATCTTAAACATCAACATTATAAGACTTGAAATAAAATTCAACGAATCATAACCTACGAAATAATAACCTCCCATTATGATATCATCATCCCATTGGAATAATTTTTACTTTAATCATACATCATTATTATCATCATCAGTCCATAAACATCCCACTGCAGGGATATAGACCTTACCTCATATTGAGGGAGCATGGGTGGCGATTTCACTCACATGCCTTCGATTTTTTATTTCTCAGGCATGTTAGGCTTCCTCACGATTTTTCCTTCACCGTTTAAGAGCAGTCGGTTTTAAATTTAATTAAATTAAATTTAAATACTCATTGGTATATATGGTCTGCCTGGGAATTTATTAACCTTAATTATAACATTTTATCTATAATTATTATTGTAACTGCCTTTAAATAAATTCTTTGGTGGCAGCAACTACTTTGCTCCTATCATCTGATAGGATCAGATCAGATCAGATATCAGATGATAGGAGACTTATGGACTTATGGACTAACGTTGAGATCAACGTTGTTAATAATAAATAGTACCTTTTGTAATATAATAATTAGGTTTAATAGAGCAATCCTTCGAATTTCTTGCTTATTCTCAAGAGAACAAGCAGAAACTTAAAAAATGTAAAACTGACTAGGTCGCTTAGTTTGGAACTAGATGATTGCTGTAAGTGTCCGAAATATTTATTTATTATTATATTAAAATTAAATTAAATTTGAGGTTTAACGTGTATCCAGTTAATCATTAAAAAAGAGGTGTACCTACAAAATAATGATTGATTTTGACTTTTAACCAATTCATTGTGTTTTCATTCAAGTTATGAAATAACATTTTCAAAGAAAATATATATTTTGGGGATATACTTACCAGGTATTTTTTAAAGTTTGGTGCCGTCACCTCATGTGTAACCATATGGAAATGTAACCAATTGGAAATGTTACCATAATTAAGTGAAGCCAAATATTGTGGACCAAATCTTACTTTGATCGTTAATTGCTTTTTGTGTAGCCAATTTGACATAAATAGATTTACTGCTCTCCTATATGTCGCAGATAGCGATAAATTAGCTATGGAAATTTATAATTTGGCCTATCGCATGACTACCATAATACGCGGTTTGCTAAAAGAAGTGAAGCTGGTGGCGGCGCTGGTATCGCCCAAAATGGCGCGTCGATGTTTATGTTATGTCTGCCACATCGAAAATGGATATTCATATTGTTACCAGCCGCGTCAAATCAACGAACGTAAGTGACTCTGATTACCTATTATTAGCGATGTTTGGAAGAATCTAATGAGTCGTTACTTAATAAGAAGTTGGTCATGGAATTTGAGCAGAAGGGATTGTAGATCCCACAGACTACATGCGAGGGCCAAGGTGGATGGCATGAGATTTATTTCGTACTTGAAAACTTCACAATTTAACTTAATATTAAAATTATTGACATTACTGCTCATTCGCAAAGCTGACTCCCCAGAGAAGAACGAGCAAGAAACTTGAAGGTTACTCTTTTAAATAGGTTTTGGGTTACAATGTGTATAATAATGTATTGTAAAATTAGACTGATAATCGCCAGGCGGTTTATGTCCATGCTTGCACATCATCATCATGTCAGAAATAATGTCTTTATAATAACTATGAATTTAATAGCAAATTTTGAATGTCAAATGGAACCTTAATAAATTACTTAGTGTTCGGCTGGCATGAACAGCAAGTCATGATCCTTTGTAATAAATTTGCGACAGTGAATTTGCAACCTAATTAGAAAAGCCAGCACTTGAAAAGCAAGCTCAGCTAGGTCTAGCCTAACAAAAGAAAGTTGTCAAGAGCCTTGTGAAGGGTTATACTTATTACTTTGCAACCAATCAAAGCCAATTATTATTGCGTGACTCCCCAGAAAATAGCCAACCCCCTGGTGTAATCTCACCTTACGTCCGGTGTACCTATTACGGCCCTTTCGCTATCAGATGTACTTTAATTGACCATTAATCATTCATTTGCTTAGTATTACTGGATCAACCTTGTGATGTGGATATTCAGTGTGCCTTAAAAGTTACGGCAGGAGCACGCAAACCGGTGACTCTTTCATACTAAAATAGTGCGATGAGTTTAAAAACCAAAGTTTCTACATCTGTGTTACTCGTATTAATACAGACAAATATTGGGTATTTACCTATGAAATTGGAGTTTTTTTTTCTTCGTTAATCATATGTACCAATTCCTGCGATTTTCAAAGCCATATCCAAATTTGTTTTTTATTTGGAAAATTGAACATTATTTCAAGGTTTCACATGAAATGGAAATGAAATGGAAAGAAATGGAAAGAAATGGAACTCCTTACCAGCGTCAGTCTTTCTTTTTTATACACAACGGGTTGGTACTTGACCTCAATCACACATGTTGAGTGAAGATGAGGTCGAAGGTGGAAGCGTACTGACCCGGAAACCCCAAAACATTTGCAGGACTGGCTATCTTATCTCTGACAACCGGAACACGACAATGCTATTAACATTGCTGCTTGGCGGCAGATTTAGATAAGATAGTGGTAGCTAGCCAGGCGGACATTTAAAATGCCCTACCCCCAACCAAACCGAGTACTTAAACATGTACCCCGCTGGGGATCGAACCCGCGATCTCCGAATCGTAAACCCAATGTTGTTTACATTGAGCAACGGAGGCGGTTAAAAGTCTTTTTTTAAAAGCCTACAATCTTAGGATCTTCAAGATCAGGGAGTATCTGCATCTATTTACTGAGATCGGGTGCTTCATCTATGACATCCTCACTTTGAAACATAGGTATGTGTGGTCGCATTCTGGTCCTCAAGAATTTGATGTATTTGCCATCGACTCGCTAAGAAAAAGAACATTGTAACGAGACGCCATGCAACTCGTTGGTTCTCTTTTTGCAGTATTCTCCTTGTTTCTTTTTCGGTTAAGTTATAATATTTTAAATTCAAAATTTGAACTCTGCCTGTTCTCTCTCTCTCTCTTTCTTTCAGTGTAGCCTTTTGTTTAGTCAGTTCGTGATTCTCCCTTGAAAAGATTGGACGTGTATTTTTCTCTTATTTTTGTTAAAGAAAAGTAAAACTAACATAAATTCTGTTTATTCAGTATAAAAGTTTTTAATTATAAGTTGTGACTGACAACGATTTCTAAAGATTTCCGTTGGCTCATCTTTTCTACATACTGTGGCCTACTTCTGGACATCCACTACAGCATCAGCCTAGGAGTAGTGCCTCAACATATGTATGAAATTGTGGTCGAACTCGTATCCAGTAGGTATAAAAAAAGAATTGGCTGAAAAGTAAAAAAAGCAAAAAGCCAAACTATTATTTTGTAATCGCAAAAGAAAACGTAAACCTTATCAGATTTACCGTGAGCACCTTAATAAAGGGTCGCGTCGCGTGAGTGTTGAGGTAATAATGGGGAGTCAGCATGACACAAATAATTAATGAAAAAATGTAACTGAAATTAACTGCGAAAAATTCTATAAAACTTAAATTTTGTAAGAGAAAATGAACACGCAGAAATTCGTAAAAGTGGTAGGTATTCGTAATACATATACCAGCACGCCGGTACCCCATCTGTTTAAAATATTTTTCCCCTTGGGAATATAAATTCAAAAAATCCCTTCTCAAAGCTTTTCCCAGAAGACGAAGGCATACATCAAATTACATCAAAATTATGCTGAACCAGATTCATTTGTAACAATTTGCATTGTCACGTGTATATTTTATAATAAACGATTTCTTTATTTAAAATTAAATAAATATCTTTAGACATACACACAGCGCCATCTAGTTCCACAGTAAACAACTATCGGCTTGTGTTGTTGATACCAGATGGTTGATATACTACATAAATACATTTTTTTTGTAAATAAATACTTATTATAAACGAAAACATCCATAACTCGGGTACACATGTCCGTATTCATCACACAAACATATGCCCCTAGCGGTATTCGAACCCGCAATCTTTTATATAGTGGTCAGAGTTGCTAACCACTATACCAAACAGGTCGTTATATAAAAGTAAATTGGATCAGTCATTCAATTAGGATTGCATTTATTAATATTGATAATGATTGTTATTACCAATTATATACAAAATTCAATACTCATCCCAATAATAATATATAAATTATAAAATTATAATAACTTAATAGTATTTGTTGTCTGTAGCTGAATATCTGAGCATATCTTACGTTATTCATACAACTTCTTAATTTGCGCTAATAACACACTTTCTTCATACGCCCACACACACACACGCACATACACAATCACACACACATGTAATCACACACACACTAACGCTCATACGCATACATACAATCACACACACTCACGCTCACACGCATACATCCTATCTCGCAACATAAGGCCTTTCCATTCCAGAGGGTGAGAGGCTGGTGATCTGTCACACAGGTTTCCTAGTACGGACACCAGTCTCTCACAAAATTTTGTACTTACATGTAGTATATCTCGTAGATTAAGGACCTATTGTTTATACCTGTATACTTTTGTGAGAGAGAATAAAAACTTTTTGAATTTGAATTTTGAATTTTGAATTGTTAGGGCACAGCCTCCTCTCACTTGGAGAGGGTATACGCGGGCCCAGTGAGAATTGATGGATTTGTCTCAGACCGAGTGGCCACCTGAGAGTAAGGTTTTTTAAGCCACCCCTGTGGGCTAGCGATTTGACTTCATAATTGTCTTCAATTGAAAACAACCAGGATCGACTATTTAACCTGCCCTCCGAAGCATGGAAATACGTATTAAATTGCCATTAGTGGTCAACCATTTTGATGGGTGACCTTCAGTTTTTTGGGACTGACCGCGTCAGATCAGTCGCTAATCGGAAGCGATATTTCTCAGTCATGCAGGTTTCCTCACGATGTTTTCCTTCACCGTATAAGAGCAGTAGGATAATAGCACATAAGTAATTAAATTAAATTTAAAAACTCATTGGTACATGGCCTACGTGGGAATCGAACCCGGACCTCCTAAATTGGGAGACCGCGTCTTATATACATACATATATACACTCGAAAAATATTAGCCTTCTTCTTTGGACAGTCTGGTAAATAATGGCGGGTCGAACTGAGCCTTCAACGCGGTAACGTGGTCTGTAACCTTGCTATTTCATATCTTGAAACGTTCCAATTATTATCTCATTTGTAAACGACAACTCCGCTAAACACCCAAAGTGTGCCCCTGGTGGTAGAACGGGTAAATTTTGTATGATCTGTAGTGCTCCTTTGGTGGTTTGGTGGAGCACATCTTATGTCATTATATTTATGGTTCCACTTTACCCCTACAAAGGATGGAACTAATGATGACCATTTTATTTGCACTCGACTCTGAAGAGTACTTCAAATAAGTTATAGTATCTCTACAATAAAATCTACTTACATAGAACTACTAATATGCATAGTCTTTGTTATCATCAGTCATACGAGTCAATGTCAGTGATATTAATATAATTGTTAATTATCAATTGCTATATTTCCTACATTACAAATGGTTTTTTTACAAAACTGGCGGATGATTATTTTGCTGACAATGATCATTTAAAAAATATTTTCAAAAAGCCATTGACAGATTATGAGCCATTTATTAGTCACTGAAATTAGCAAAAAAACATAAATAAATTTTTCGTAAGAATAACAAATTAAAGACACATTAATTTATAAGTAGAAAAATAATTTGTTTCAATGAAATACTAAACTTTATAGATTTAAAACAAATATTTCAAGTATTTCATTTTAGTTGTCCCTCCAATGTGTTCATAACTTAAAAGGAGCACGACAGGTAACTCAAAAATTTCCCTTTTGAATCTGTTTAGGAAAATTATACTAATCTTCGATAAATTAGTGAACTGTGAAGGACCAATAATTGGCGAAATATATATTTTATTTATTGCTTAATTACGATTGTAGGTCTCTTCAATTAGATAACACATGAGAAAAGCATCACTCACCAGCTGTGGGTTCGTGTTCACCTTCTCATCGGATCCGGGTCGCTTAACTTCAACTATAACTCCGGAATTTCAGTTAATGTATAATTTATATTAATCCATACACCACACCACACACATATACACTGCCAGCTTCAGGATTATGATATAGTTTATGGGGTTTAAATAGATTTAACGAATTAACAGTCGATGCAACACGCATTGGATGCAGACCGGCGATCACAATTGAGGTTAGACGTTCTTCTATACGTACACTACCATATGCGTTTTTTTTCTTCGTTAATCATATGTACCAATTCCTGCGATTTTCAAAGCTATATCCAAATTTGTTTTTTAATTGGAAAATGAAATATTATTTCAAGGTTTCACATGAAATATTTTTTAATTTCTGGGCTAAATCACATTATAAAAAAAATTTGAACAGAGCTCTTTTCATGTGCTTACCATAATCATTTTCTTAGATTCGCTTAAACTTTTATAAAGCGGTTACTTTTAAAAATTAACAGTGCCTATACTTAACTTAATGTTATCCGATAGCACAAAGTTTAGCTAAATTAGGATTTGCCGTTCCCAAAAAAAATTAAAAATGTTTGTATGGAGAAAACAGTCTTAATGAAATTCTTCATACAAAACGCCAATTTCATAGGTAAGGACCTAATATATTATTTTATATGATGAAATAAGTATTTTTAATATCCAACTTATTCTTAATTATGTTGACTCTGCTAATGTTTTGAATGATCTCTCCAAGAATTATTTGATATTTACGAGCGTATTGTTCTTTTAAGGTTAATGACCGAAAAATTAGCAGAGCACGATTGCTTCGAAATTTTACTGTTCCCTTCAGTGTTTGCTTACAAAGTAATTACTTTCTTTCTGTTGAATAGCTTTACCAAAATTGTTATGGAGGTCAACGGTGAAAGCGAACTCAGCAGGAACCCCCAATTTATTAAAGAGGACTGGTGTATGAAGCAGGCTGATTCGGCAGACACAAGATTGACCAATCGTCATCGTCATATCATACATATACGTACGTATATACTTATCATAATCGTCATTCGTATCAACCCACACATCAATATCATATAAAAGTCCAATGCAAGCCCTTCCCATGCCTTTTCACGGGAGGGCTTGCCTTAATCGCCACGTTAGGAAAGGAAATTAGTGATCGCAGACCTTATTTAAGAGCTCATCACCAATTACGCTGCTGCCCATCACCAGTCTGTGCACCGTTCCCTAATCGTCTGTAGGTATACTACACTTAGGTATACATACATACTTAGGTAGGTATACTACACTATAACTTAGGTAGCAAGTCGGATTTCCACGGGAAGTGACGGGTTGGTGCTATTCTACTCCACCGAGAACCATAAAGGTGACTGTTCCAATAAGGTTTCAATAACTCGATAATGGTGTCGATTCGGATGTACACTAACTAAACTAAACTAAAACCAGTTTTAAAGTAGTACTGTTTTTTTCTCCCTGGAACAGTACGATGCGACGGCAGCACTCCAAAACTGGTTTTAGTTTAGTTTAGTTTGTGTACATCCGAATCGACACCATTGTTACTATTAATTAAGTCATGTAGGCGATGACTTTAAACTTCAAGCATTAATTTGAACGTAAGATACTGATATCATTTGTTGAATTATGATATCATTTATTGAATGTCAATTCAAACCTACTGGAAATAATAATAGGGCTTATTGCATTGCATCTGTCAGTCAGTATGTCCAAGCTACTACCGCTTCGGAAAGGGAAATCATCGGTGGTCAAAAAAGCGGCGCATGAAACCCACAGGAATATGTTTTCTTTTTTATAACGAAACAATTTCATAATTTGCTGCTGGTCACTAAGTCACTAATTTTGTAGTAACCTTTTTTTGCTAATATTTTTTTGATATGATCTTTGATCAAACTTTGATTATAACAAGGAAATGAAAGACAGGGTCTATTTACTTGACAATAAGTAATATGTTTGATGGAGGCTATATAGAAAACTGCACCAAATTACAATATAATATGTGCAATTTTTCAAATTATGATGTTTCGTTTGAAATTCTACGAGACAGTTTTATTAGTGCTTTCCAATTCGAATTGTATTATAAGTAATTTAACCTAAAGTGAAATCTAGTGTTGTGTGAATACATTTTCCTGATATCGATAAGTATTTTGAATTCATAGGTAATTACAATACGGAATCCCTTGCTTTTATAACTAATGACATGTTTAACAATGACATAAATATGCAGCGTACTGTAAATTTCGATTTTGAGGGTTACTTTCTCAATTTAATTTTAAACTTTAATGTCGATTTTTATCTACGTACTAGAATTTACTCGCGGCTTCGCCCGCGTGAAATTCTTTTATATGTGACTTTTTATTCCGCGGATATTTTTTTTACCTGATTAAATACTGATCTCATCGGCACAAAAAGTATCTTACGTTACATTCCATAGCATATTTTATCTGTGAACCAATTTTCATCTAGATCCGAGGAACATATAAACAAACATCCAAACTTTTACATTTATTACATTAAAACAAGAATGTATATACAATCGCTAGGTCTTGTTTCAGATGTGTCAAAACAAATGACTCCAAAAGCTATTTTTTCTTTACTTATCGATAAAAATAGATCACAACACTATTTTCCGTCAGTAATGATTGGGGAGACGCTTCCAAAAGTTACCGGACCATATCGATACGTTTCTGTTACAATATTCTATATAGGTACTGTTGTCTTTGTGATGGATGAACGTGAATGCTGTGTTCTGTGAATATATCAATAAATTAGATAACTATTGTGATTTTGGATATTTGATTTTGTGATGTGTGATGGTGATAGATCAGTCGATGCTGCTTTGTAATTGGTAAGTGCTTTTGGTATTTTATTGTTTATAGCAATACGTAGTATTATATTCTGTGATATCAGTACGACATATCAGCTACCTTCGACCGACTGATTATAAGTGCTACATAGTGTCTTGACATGCTTGGTAATACCTCTGCGGGGCACGTAACCTGCACCAACGGGCCTATACTGATAGAATCAAGAATACTTACACGGCGTTAACCACCTCCGTGGCTCAATGTGAACAACACAGGGTTTACGAATCGAAGGTCGCGGGTTTTATCTCCAGCGGGGCACAGGTTTAGTACTCGGTTTGGTTGATGATAGGGCATTTTATTAAGCTTTATTATCACAAAGACTGGACACACAGATACACAACACCCTGAAACCGTGTGTTATCAATCACCCGACGTTTTTCGTTGGCGGTTAAAAAGTTTATTTTCTTGCTCTAGCTAGGCTAAGGACACGAAGCCTATAGAGCCGAATGTTTTATCCACGCGGACGGAAACGTAATAAAATCCATTTTTTGCGATATAAACCAGCTCAATGTGGCCAACATTGGGTGTATGAACCGGTGGTCGCGGGTTCGATCCGCAGCGGGGTACATGTTTAAGTACTCGGTTTGGTTGGTGGTAGGGCATTTCAAATGTCGCCTGGCTAGCTGCCACCATCTTATATAAACCTGCCGCCAGCAAGCAGCAATGCTAATAGCATTGTCGTGTTTCGGTTGTCAGAGATAAGATAGCCAGTCCCCCAAATAAGATGGGGTTTCCGGGTCAATACGCTTCCACCTTCGACCTTATCTTCACTTAACATGAGGTGTGATTGAGGTCAAGTACTAACCCGTTGTGCATAAAAAAAGAGGTATAATTTTCCATTGTTATTTGTTATTTAACATGGCTGTTGGTTTTCCTTAACATAAATAAATAAATGAAAATAAATTATCAGAATCCTACCACTACGATTGGTCCACCAAGGCCACCAGGCCATTTACAAACAGCGTAGACCCTGACTCTGGCGCCATGTCTTCGTTCAAACACAGTACTCAACTGTATACCAAAGTATACATTAGATATGTGATTACATATTTATTCTACGTAGACTGCAGCGGTTCAACGGACCGTATGATTGGTATAAAACCATAATTGTGCCATTGCTGATGAGTTGATGACCATCGAGACCTATATAAGTACATTAACATTGTATTTTTGCAAAGTGAAAATCCGGTGTAGGTAGACCTGTTGGTGGTTGACTTAACATCAAATTACGGAGGTATAAGTACGATCTTGAGTCGTAATAATAACTATTGGCAAAATAGTCCAGTCCAGTGGTGTAACTTCCTATAATCATAAAGTTCCTCATTTTTTGTAGAGGGATACTGTACTCTAGTGGGTACTCTCCCACCAGTAATAGTATTTAAATAGTATTTAAATAACTATTAAATAAATAGTTTCTAACCATTGCGTAGCTTGCATTAGGTATAGTATAGGTAGGTATATACTTATAAAGTTTAGTTATAAAACCTACAATATTGAATTAAAGTTACTGTTTCAACTATTTAACAAAAGCATTCCGCCCGTGGTTCTATCCGCGTAGAATTACTTAATCGCGGAATCTTATTGATATGCCCTCTCATTCATCTCATCTCACCTGATCTTAAAGATGCCTATGTCCTTCTCTAAATTCCTGGCAACCTCTTCGTTTCTCGCTAGCTCTTCTCATTAGTAGTCGCTTTCCGCGCTAATGGTAGTTTAAAAAACAAGTGACGTTTATAAGTGCATACCTATTGTATTGCCTACATGAATAAATGATTTTCATTTAATTTTCATTTCATATCATTCCATTTCTCTGCTTTTCCATACAGAAACTCGTGAAATGTAACAGACAGACATACACTTTCGCATTTATAATGTAGGTGGATATGCGGATTGAATATGTATCAGTAATATTTTCACTTTCATTTAAACTATGTGTGTTTGTATATCAAATATGTAAAGTATGTCATTCGGACGACGTTTTTTACTGATCTTAATCCAGTTTCACTTTCACAGACGGTAGGGCGACTGTCCAGCGAATTTAATGACTTTAATAAAACTCGTAGTTCTCTCGGTCGTCTCGCGACCTAGTCGCAGTCGCTATTCATTTGCGATTACGGATATATTATATTTGACCGAATCCATGGTTTTACCCAAACTTACATGCAATAAATTCATTTCATTTAATTTCATTTACACTTGACGACCGATTGGTGTAGTAGATAGTGACCATGTCTGCGAAACCAACGGTTGCGGGTTCGGACAGCCTTTTGAAGTCCATATCTGCAATAAATCGACGAACGAAAAAATAAACTACGATTTTCACAACCAACGATGTATGTATCCGAAATATTTACTTATTCATTTACATTTGACTGTACGACATTCTCAAAATCAATTTGTACAAATAATTGTTCTGTGACTTACGTATCGCCTATATTCGATTTCATTGTGACATTTTGTTTAGCAACTATTAGCTCGAGGTACAAGTCTCTGTTGACACCCTTAGGCATGAGGTTTGAGCCCCTGTGGGTACTTAGGCGTTGATTGCACAAGATTCAAGGTGGTTCTGCAGCTAAAATTATGTTCCCTACCGCGCGCTACATCTATTGCTGTTTGAGAGTAGGTATATCAAAGGTTGAAAAGTGGCTTTTATCATTAAGCTATCAAGAAACAGATCATCTGTTTAGATAATGGGTTGTAAACTAATTTAAGTAATGTACAATTTAAGAATTTAAAAATGTTCTGCATGGTCCGCAAAACATCTTTTTTTTTTTTTCAAAATATCTGTATAAATATTGTAAACTTTTCCAATGTAAAAACAATAAACATGAAAGAATCTTGGCCACTATGGACCTGAAGTGATCTAGAGGGTGTCTTAAAATGGAAAATATATGAAAAAATGTATGAATTTATGTTACTTCATTATACATAATGATTATATCAAGACATGGCCATGTTTTAAAGATATTTATTTTATTTAGTAAATTATTTATTGTGGTTCGTAATTAGGAGCAAATACTCTGAACGCACCTGCTTGCCACTTTACGTTTCATTTCACTATTTAAAAAGTATATTCCTTTCTACTAGCAAGTTGTAAATACTTTAATAAACAGAAAAATAGGTAAATAAGTAGCATCAATTCACCTGGTAAAAATAATCAGTCGTGATCTTCTCATTTAACGATTTTGTAAGATAAATGTATTTAATTTATTTGTGCAAAATGGAACGCCGTGTAGCAACTACAATTATCTATGGTCACGTCACAGGAACTAAACGCGATGTGGGGGGGGACGCGGGCTTTTCTCGCTCAACGGGGGCGCCGCGCGGCGGTAAAAATGGAGCGTTATTGATCTTTGCAGTCGATCTTGGTGTTTACTCTGATGCGTACTGTGCGATTTTTAGCTGTCCTTTGTTTTTGCGACCTTTGCTTGTTTTATGGACTCCGTTATCTGCTTCAACGACGACCCTGTGCGTGTTATTACCGGACACTTTGCTTGCCATTGATTTGGAATTCTGTATTGTTCACGGAGTCTCAGTTCTTTGTGAGCCAGACCGAAGTATCTAATTGTGTGTTGTGTGAAAGCAGCAACTATGCCGAATTCGCGAAATATGTCACGGATTAACTGTGTGAATTGTAATTGTAATTCAGAATTACAGAAATCTAATGTTACCTACCTATCCTAACCTCAAAAGTGTTTTGACTTAATAACTTTTTAACATGGCCTGGTAGGACACGCGTTATTATATCACAACACCTAATAAGCCTAAATATAACTAATTCGTCGTAAATTATTCTTAGACAAGATTTTTGGAAGTCAGGTCCACACAAGTATGGAAAGTGGCCGATGTTCTTTAAAGGAAAGTTTGTGTTAAACAAATTTCAGGTGCATTATTTATAGAATTAAACCATAATTAAATTTATTAGACATACAAAAGGAGACTGCTATAGTTGAACTATAACTATGTCCCTGTCGATTACTTTATGTAACTAGTTTGTACATAATTATGTAATTAGAATGTTTGTAGAAAATTAAGTTTGACTCATAATGCCCACAGACCAAAAAAAATATCCATTCCATTCGTTCGAGTGTACGCAACAGTTTTTTTATTTCCAAAGAAATTACTGGCTTAATTCGAAGAATTGCTAAAAAACCAAACCAATAAATTTATATAATTAGGTAGATATTTACTTCATAAATAGAATTTCAAGTTAACAAAAACACAATCTTCACAGAAAATTGGGCCTGGGAAAATACGAAATCATTCTCATCTTTCGTAAGTTTATCACTCGATAAAATTAAACTTACCTCAAGTTTGATTTTTTTGCCAAAGACAAGATCAAAGGCTTAAATAAATGTCCTGTAGCCAACAAGATTTTTACATAACATAAGTATTTAAAGAGAAAAATATAACGATGAATGTTGAGGTTGGCGACGCTGCCCAGAATGCACGTTGCCGGTCCGAATTCCGGTAGGAGTAATTTTTTGTGATACGTTATAGGTAGGGTTATTATCATAGCTGTTTAGCTATTATTTATAATTAACCTTTAGGCTTCTTGGGTGCAGGTGCAGAGCGTTTTACTTAATTTATCCTATGAGGGCGCCACTGGACGGAATAAACCCTCTTAACAGGTTCACTACCGAACCGAGGAACGGGTCTTGGGTATTGCCGAATTATTTTTTTGTTTAAAATAGCCATTTTGCATTTCCAACAAAAACTAAACAAACACAGATAAAAAAAACGAAAAATCCAAGCTCAGTGCCCCTTATCATAAAATCAAAAAATCAAAATCAAAAATTTTGAAAGCGTCATGACATACCTACAGTTATCCCCATTCACTAGGCAGTCTCCCCAGAGAAGAACGAGCAAGAAATTCAGAGGTTGCTCTTTTTAAATAAGTCAATACAAATACAATTTGGAATTATTGTTAAATTTATGATTCGACAAAGAAAAATAAGAATAGAATAATACTGAATATTGCCGAGCGGTTCATGTCCACGCACAATACGACTTACCCCTTGCCGATCGCAAGCTTCCTTATGAGAGTTCTTAAGTAAGGGACACGCACCGGTGCGTGTTCGGCATGTAGCGTGAACCCATTCCAAGGCACCGATGCATGGTCGGTAGTGAACCTGTTAAGCTGGATCTATACCTACACTTATGAACGTGACTGTACCTGTTAATTGTTATCTATAAGAGTGGTAATGGTTTGTGTCTGCATGGCAAGCGTGCGTTAATGTCCAATAGACAAAAACGTAAACAACAATGACTTTCACTTGTGAAATTTAATACGAATTGGTATGAGAGATTACCTTTTGTACTGATTGATAACAAACTGATCAATCATAGAATAAAAAAACACGATAGATGATAAAAACTGATGACAAAAATAATATTATAAACTTTCCAATCCATTCGAGTTTCCTATGAAATCGCCCTATTAATCGTGACTCTCTCCAATACAAATATGTGCGTACAAACCTTACCAATTATTCATCGTGACTCCCGTATGTTATGGTATACCCCGGCAAAAGAAAAGTGTTTCTTTATGCGCTTTTAACTATACGTAATATTCCAACTATACATTCCTAATAATATTCGACCTCATTATGTCTTCTCGATACTCTTTAAAAATCTATAAGTAGAACATCTTCCCGATAAATAAGCGACACAAGTGGGAAGAGGCGGTGCGGTGGGGGCAGAGGACGCTTGGCGGCGATTGCTACGCGAGTGCCGCCAGAGCAGTCGGGGTTAGCACGTCAGCGATTCGCGCGCACAGAAGATTATTACGCGCGTCCGCAGCTCAAACAACAAACAGCAGCTACTCTTTTCCAAGAGATCGCAACATGTAGTGAGGTAGATTAGGTACCTATAGATTTGTTTACTTCAGTTGGATATGGTGTGAGAAGTTCAATTATCGTAGATGATATATTAGAGTATCGTTCGATTGGATATACCTATATTAACAAATATCCCACCAACCACCTAAGCTAAGAAAACATTCTTAGCTTGGTGGGATTCCATGGGATAATATTAAAATATCGATAACCCCGGAGACAACGGATAAGTTTGAGAATCATGATATTATTAAATTAATAATAATAATAAATATCTTTGCACATACACACAGCGCCATCTAGTTCCACACTAAACAACTAGGTTTGTATTATTGATAGCAGATGGTTGATATACTACACAAATACTTTTTTTTTTTTAAATAAATACATCATTTATAATAAAAAATAGGTAGATATTCATATTAATAGGTACTGACTGTTTAGTTTAAAGGTATTAAAAAGTCACAGAAGTTTATGCATGTCTTATAGATTTAATGTAGGCATGCGAAGCTATGAACAAAAAAGATATTTGTTCGTAGATACGATGTCGACATCCCTACATCCGTTTAGCGCTAAACCTTCCTGACTCGGCGCTAGTATGGAAGATGTTCTACTTACTCGGGACCGCGCGCTCTAGGTATGTATTTCTTTTTCTGTATATTCGATTCAAAATTCGGAATTCTAAATTGTTTTCTAAAACATAAGGTAGTCGTTTTTTGGAACTGCTACGACGAGGTCATTGTTGTGGACTTTTTGGACCTGGCTGATGCTGGCTGACTAATCTATGACAGAAACGGAAGAAGACAGGACAAAGGACGGTCGATGACGAGACGGCGACCTGACGGGCGTGCAAATTGTGCTTTTTGTTTAAATATTAATAAATATACTGTTTAATACTTGACCGCGCCCTGCCTTTCTTTAATAAAGTGGTCCTTCGTAAATTTTTGAACCAACCTATGAAAATATGTTGACTCGAAGTAAGTCCAAGTTCGATGTGCCCGACGGTATCGACGACCAACCGCCGCGGCAAGACCACATCGATCAGACAACTGCGACACCTAGAGACACAGTAAGACCGACCTCTCCGACGAAATCAACGACATCCAAGTCTTCGGTCAAACGCCAGCGACTTCTGGCAATTAAGCTAAAAGCTACTAAAAGCCTTGCTGACATCGAAAGACGACGTCTAGAGATCGAGGAACAATTGGTTCACGACCAAACTACTCTTGAAATCGCAGCCATTGAAAGTGAGAGTGACGGCGAGGAAATTGGAATACCTAACATACGCTCTACAAGCGACCTTTTCGTAAATAAACGAGAGTATGCCTCCTCACGTGCATCTGTACTCCCTACATCCTTCACAGCTAATATGTGTGACAGTGCCCCGAAGGTGGGATACAGTATACAAGATAATTTTGCATCGAATAAACATTGTGTGCCTAGTGCTACGTCTTCACATCACCTGCACAATCCCTGCTGCAGCTCAGACCAGCTGAGTAAGTTTATGGCTAGACAGACATCAGCGAAGGAGCTTCCTATATTTTCAGGAGCTCCAGAGGAATGGCTTATTTTCTACAGCCAATTTAAGACGACTACAGATCTATGCGGCTACACCGACGCAGAAAACTTAGCCAGACTTACTAAGTGCCTGCGGGGAGAAGCACGTGACGCTGTATGTGCATTACTCATGTCTTCGAGTAACCTGGACAAAGTTATCGAAACCTTAGAAATGCGTTTCGGACGACCAGAGGTAATCGTAGATTCCATGCTGACAAAAATTAAAAGCATGCGCGACATACGTCATGATGATATTTGTCAACTTATGAAGTTTGCTACTGACATTCAAAATATAGTTGCTGTTATGGTTTCGACTAATCAAAACAACCATCTCGTGAACCCGTTTTTAATTAGAGAAGTCTTGTCCAAATTACCGTCGCATCTGAAATACCAATGGGGTTTAGACAAAACCCGGAAAGGTCTGACTGAAGTTTCCTTACAACACGTATCAGACTGGCTTATGAAAATTGCACGATCGACGATAGAGTTTACGACGAAAAACGATTATCAAGTGCAATTATCACGAGGTATTGACAAGAAAATGAATTTTAGAAGTGACAATAAGCGAGTACCTGTTCTTACTACCAAGCCGATTACAAGTAAGCAGTGCTATTTGTGTAAAAATAATCATGAATTGGCAAACTGTTCTAACTTTATTGCTCTATCTATTGACGACAGATGGAAGTATGTGTCTGATGCAAAGCTCTGTTTTTCATGCCTATCTCCGCTACACCAGCTGAGTGCGTGTAAGAGTAAGACCAAGTGTTCTGAGCCTAACTGCGGTAGAGTTCACCATACTGTATTGCATGCCGAACCACGACAGGTAAATAGAAATACAATCGTTGCAACTACAAACGAAAATCATAGACTCATTTTTGACGACGTGGGCAAGGATGTAAAGGTGCTAATGAAAGTAGTACGAGTAGTGGTAAGCGGTGAGAACGGCGACTTTGAGACTACCGCACTATTAGACGAAGGAGCTGCTGTAAGCCTGATCGACGCATCATTCGCAGCACGCGCCGGCATAAATGGCCGAACCCGACCGCTGCGCATATGCGGAGCACGCGGTATGACTTCCGTGGACACGAAATCTAAATCTGTTTCTTTTAACATACGTGGACATAAGAGTGATGTTTTTTATAATTTATACAATGTGCGTACTGTCAATAATTTAAGCTTACCTGTAAATAACTTTGTAAAATATTGTGATATTGTAAATAAGTTTCCTTATGTAAACGACTATTTGACAGAGACCGACTTGACTTTCACTAAGGTGGAATTACTAATCGGACAAGACAATATCGACCTAATTGTGACTCGACAGATTATCCAGGGTCCTCAGACTGGACTTTTGATTTCTAAGACTAATTTAGGTTATGTTATTCACGGTAAGTATCCTCACTATTTACCGATTGACGCGACTGTACTTCATTTATGTGACTGTGAGGAACTTAACGAGTCCGTGAAACGTTTTTTTACTTTAGAGGACTTTGCCATAAAGCCCCAGGGCGACTCAACTCCTAGGTCTCGAGAGGATGCGAGGGCTTTGGAGACTATGAAGGCTACGACGCGGTACATGGGTGACAGGTGGGAGACAGGATTACTGTGGAGGGAAAAGTCCCCGATCTTGCCTAACAGCTACGACCAAGCCTTTGTTCGTCTACGTGGTATACAAAGGAAGATGTCTAGACTTCCAGAGTTCCAGACTAAGTACCAAGACAAAATAGAAGACTATTTAAAGAAAGGCTATGCTTCCAAGTTGTCACCTGACGAGGTCAAGAGGAAGACGAACAAGACCTGGTACTTACCACATTTCGCCGTTTTTAATCCAAACAAACCTAATAAATTGAGATTTGTGCTTGACGCTGCAGCCAAGTCGGAAGGTAAGTCACTTAATGACTTTTTACTGCCGGGACCAGACTATCTTACCTCGTTGCCTGGCGTACTTTTAGGGTTTAGGTGCCACCAGTACGCGATAATGGGCGATATCCAGGAGATGTTTCACCAGGCCGCCATCATTCGGCAGGACAGACAGGCTCTACGATTTCTGTGGGGTAATGATGAGTACTGTATGAATGTAATGATTTTTGGTGCTATATGCTCACCTTCTTCTGCTCAGTACGTGAAGAATATAAACGCTGAAAGGTTCAGAGATACTCACCCACGTGCAGTTGAGGCAATTATCCATAGCCACTATGTAGATGACTGGATCGATTCCGTTGCGACAGAATCCGAAGCTAAACAGCTGGTTGATGACGTCATATTTATACATCAAAGCGGTGGTTTTAATATGAATGGATTTATGAGTAATTCAAAGGAGATCTTACTTCATCTGCCAAAAGCAAAGCTGTCCACATCAGCTGTAAAGGTTATAGACGAGACCGACACTAACCTCGTAGAGAGAGTTCTCGGGATACACTGGGACACCGATGACGATAACTTTACCTTTAGCCCACGAGTAGACAAGGTTATGGACGCGTTGCAAGCTGACAAACGACCCACTAAACGGCAAATGCTAAGGACCACCATGTCTATTTTTGACCCTCTAGGTTTCTTATTGTTTGTGACTATGACGGCTCGCATACTTCTTCAAGGGGTATGGAAATTGAAGCTAGGTTGGGATGATGAGATAGACGACGGCACATTCCAATGCTGGCAAGCTTGGTTAGAACGCCTGAACCAAGCTACGACTCTGAAAATACCTAGATGGTTTTTGTGTAAGAAATCTTATCAAACACAGCCGGTTGAGGTTCACGTTTTTTGTGACGCCAGCTCCAAAGCCTTTATAAGCGTTTCTTATGTGAGATCGCAGATATCCAACGACGACTTTCATGTTTCCTTTGCCATGTCAAGAGGACGAGTGGCTCCTGTAAAGGCAATTAGTATACCCAGACTTGAATTACAGGCAGCTCTCTTAGGTGCTCGCATGGCACAAGCTTTGCGTAAACATATAAAATTACCAATTAGCAAAATTATATTGTGGTCTGACTCTAAGACAGTATTGAGGTGGATTAGATCAGAAGCAGGTCGCTTCAAACCCTTTGTCGCCCATCGCATCAGTGAAATAGCAGAGTTGACTGACGTATGTGACTGGAGGTGGGTACCGACGGACTTAAATCCAGCTGATGATGCAACACGTGATACCGTTAATGTAGACGCTTTACGATGGACGACAGGACCTGATTTCTTACGTAAGCATGAAGATACATGGCGGACTGAAGATAATAATAATAATACAACCACTGAAGTAGATGACACTGAAATGAAAATGGTTCATGTAATAACGACGTTTCAACACTCCTATCTACCAGACGACAGCCGCTTCTCTTCGTATTTAAAATTAATTCGGAGTACTGCTTGGATTTTACGTTTTTATCGTAACATCAAGGGCGGGTCTATAGATAGACATACAGGAGAGTTGACAGCTCAGGAATTTGAAAAAGCTGAAAGCTTTTGGATAAAATAGAGTCAAGAGAGGAGTTTCGCCAAAGATATTGCACTAATTAAAAAATCACGAACAAAGGAGAGCACCATACATCAGCTCTCGCCTTACATAGACGACGAGGGAGTTCTCCGTGTAGGAGGACGAATTAACGCAGCACGCGTAGACGGTGATACTAAACATCCAATCATACTACACCCAGGAGACAATTTTGTAAAGCTTTTGATTAATCAATATCACA
This sequence comes from Oegoconia quadripuncta, assembly GCA_949316235.1. Lineage (NCBI taxonomy): Eukaryota > Metazoa > Arthropoda > Insecta > Lepidoptera > Autostichidae > Oegoconia > Oegoconia quadripuncta. The sequence continues at coordinate 10,408,327 of OX438745.1, forward strand.
AGGACGCCGCTCATATTGGTAAAGAACTGGTCCTGAATAACCTTAGGCAAAGGTTCTGGATATTGAGAGGGCGATCGGCTGTAAAAACTGCGTGGGCCAATTGCCAGCTTTGCAAAAACAAGCGTTCCGTTCCGGAACCACCACTCATGGGACAAGTGCCCCCCATGAGGCTGACAATTAACTTTCGACCATTTACAATGACAGGGCTAGACTACTTCGGACCTATGACTGTTAAGGTTGGACGGCGACGGGAGAAGAGGTACGGAGCCTTATTTACGTGTTTAACTATACGGGCCGTACATATTGAAATAGTAACTGACCTGACAACTGACAGTGTCATTATGGCCATTAGACGGTTCGCAGCTCGCCGTGGAATGCCCCGCGAGCTGTGGACCGACAATGCGACGACTTTTAGAGGAGCCGACCGCGAACTGAAGTCAGCTGTAGGGGAACTTGATGATAACCGACTTTTACAGTTCTTCAGTACACGCTATCTGACTTGGAAATTTATTTGTCCAAATTCGCCCCACCAAGGAGGCTGCTGGGAACGTATGGTGCGTTCTGTTAAGACGACTTTGAAGAATGTTTTGAAGGAGCAATCGCCGACTGACTCTGTGCTATCGACTCTTCTGACTGAGGCCGAGTTTATGATTAATAACAGACCATTAACTCACCTTTCGCTCGACCATAATGACGATCCGCCGCTTACACCCAACCATTTTCTTTTACAAACACCTGACCATATCTACTACCCACTAGCTGACTTTACAGACGACAACTTAAGGAAGTCCTGGCGCCGCTCTCAGGTCTTGGCTGATCAAGTGTGGAAGCGATGGGTCAAGGAATATTTACCAACGCTGACCAAACGAGCCAAGTGGTTTGGCCCAGTTCAGCCTCTGAGAGTGGGTGATATTGTCATCATTTGTGATGATGCCCTGACTCGCAACGCTTGGCCGAAGGGCGTTATTACAAAAGTTTACCCTGGCGCGGACGGACAGGTTCGTGTGGCTGACGTACGAATTGGACAGACTGAATACCGACGACCAGCGACTAAACTTAGCAGACTCGACGTAAATTGAAAATGTTTATTTTCCCCGCTTTATTCGTATTGACTACACGAAAACGACCAGACAGACAGTCTTCGCGTTTTCTTTGACCAGACCTAGACGGGCAGACAGTACTCTCCTCCACTTGCTTGACTAGACCGATACGACAGACTGACTGGAGTATTGGTGCTGCAATACTGGAGGTGGGAATGTTGTGGACTTTTTGGACCTGGCTGATGCTGGCTGACTAATCTATGACAGAAACGGAAGAAGACAGGACAAAGGACGGTCGATGACGAGACGGCGACCTGACGGGCGTGCAAATTGTGCTTTTTGTTTAAATATTAATAAATATACTGTTTAATACTTGACCGCGCCCTGCCTTTCCTTAATAGTCATGTTTACCGATTTTTATTCTATTCTGCCATATAATTATATTTTATTTATTTTATATAATTGATATTATATATTGTATGCAAATTTATGTATGTTATGTAGTCAATAATATATAATATCTTTTATGTGCAGTTAAATTATCTAGCTATAGTTTTTAAGTTTAGTTTATGTATTTCAATTTACGTTACATAATAATTATCAACTATAAAAATATACCCGTATTTCTACTATTAGTGCACAACCTTTACTGGTAGCTTTTATATATGTATATAGTAAGTTAGCGTGAAAGCCGTTAGCGATAAGACCCATTTTTGTGCTATTAATGATTTACGCTGTAATCATTTATGTAGTTTTTGTTAATTATGCAAGTTTTATTTGATTGATTGATTATTCCTGATCACCTTAAACAAACTTCGGCATCCCCGGTGGAACCCTACCCATTTTACCGCCTCCGTAGCTCAATGTAAACAACATTGGGTTTACGATTCGGAGGTCGCGGGTTCGATCCCCAGCGGAGCACATGTTTAAGTACTCGGTTTGGTTGGTGGTAGGGCATTTTAAATGTCCGCCTGGCTAGCTACCACCATCTTATCTATATCTGCTGCCAAGCAGCAATGTTATAATAGCATTGTTGTGTTCCGGTTGTCAGAGATAGGATAGCCAGTCCCCCAAATGTGTTGGGGTGTCCGGGTCGGTACGTTTCCACCTTCGACCTCATCTTCACTTAACATCAGGTGTGATTGAGGTGAAGTACGAACGCATCGTGCATTAAAAAAAAAACCCGTTCCAAAATTTGTGATTGTATGTAGTTATTTAGATCTCTACCCGGGCACTTCGTCTGATAACACTTATTACCTACCACACTCAAAGCCCTTAACTCGGATCTTAAACTTGTTCAAAAGTGGCCACTCTTCACCTGACCTTTAAAACCTCCTTTAAAATTTACCGGTGAAAGTTGCATTAACCAGGCAATTTAGTGTTAATTTTTTTTTTACTATTTGGAAAGTTCGTATGACGATATTTTATTAAGTACTTACGCATTTGCCATGAAAGTTATTGCGTTCTTAATTAAGAATAATAGATATATTGTTGAGTTAACCTCTACATACCTATACTGTCGGCTTCATACTTAATCATTAGCTATATTTAAGCTGTTTTGTAGTGCAGCCATACTTAAAATAGTCTGATTTTACATTTTTTAAGCTATTGCTTGTTTAAAAAGTAATTTTCTCCTAAGAAAAACTAGCAAGAAACTCGAATGGTTGCTCTTTTAAAAATAGGTTTTTATATTACAAAAAGGCACAATAATATTTCTAGCCTGGCGTTTGGGCCCCGTTGGGCCCCGCCCGTGGGACCCCGAGCCCCATCGGGCCAGCGTGGTGGACTATGGCCCATACTCCCTCATTATATGACGGAAGGCCTATATTCCTGCAGTGAGATGTTTACTGGCTGATGATGACGATGCGAACGAGCTGTTAAGCCCAGGGATTATTATATATTTATTTATTTTAAGAACACAAACAGTCAAAGCATAATACAAGAAACATATTGGTAAAATAATAATTCTTTGACAAACAGTGTCCACAGATAAAAATTTTCAGAAAACATTTTCATTTAACACCACCAGAACTATAACAGACGAATACATCGACATGCCCAAAAAAAATATTTTTATGTACCTATATGCAATGGACCCCAAAAGTGCACGAATGACCACAGCCCCCGCCTTCTCTGTTTTTTTTTAATCATTTTTTATGTAAATTATATTTTATTCTTGTGCAGTAAATTATACTACATGAGAATAATACTCGATTCTTGCCATAAACAAAAAAGTGTTTGATAAATTTATATATTATCATCTAAATAGTCTGATATTTTATAATATGCCTTTTTAATAAGTATCTGTTTTATAGGATCTTTAAATTTAGTGAAAAGAGGAACTTTATTGATTAAACTTGGAGCTATTTGAATGAATTACTGATTTTGCGGAGTCGGCCGGTCGGAAAAAATATTGATATCATGTATATCACTATTTTTTTAAATGATGCCATATTTTTTTGACATTTGAATTTTCATGAATAACTGTGAAGTGAAGGTTAGAATATATACTCCTTAAACTTATCTCTAAGTACACTGCAGGTGTCAAGTGATTCTCTAAATGATATTCAGAAAAAAAAGATCAATTTGAATTGCGGTTCTTGTCTTGAATAGGCATTACGCTACCTTCTAACTAATATTATAAATGCGACAGTTCGGATGTTTGTTTGTTTGCTTGTTGACGGAACGGATGAACGGATTTGGATGCAATTTAGTATGTAAGTAGAACATACCCTGGATTAAAACATAGCATATTTTTGTATCCCGATAAAGTGAGGATGAACAAATTTACGCGATAAAGTTAATCCACACAGGCGAAGCCGCGGGCGGAAGGCTATTTAACCATATAAAACAGATCTATATGTATGTGGGGATTGGAGTGAGAACGAAACAATATTCACAACACGTAGGGATTTATTGCGTAAAACGTAAATACTCGTACAAATATTTTTCTTAATTTAAAAGCCCAGCACTTGCACACCGTCACGCACCATGCTCAAGAAGGAAGTGCCTCCATCTTATTTTTCCTTCTCCCGGTCACTCTCACATTCACTCGTTCTCACATCACTCTATCGTCCAATCATACATTCTCACATCCTACATGTATAACTTACGACTCCGACTGTACTTATGTACAGTCAGGTTCAAAAGTGCAGTCACAATTCAAGTTAAAAAATTTCGAAAACTTTTGTATTTAAGATCTGCTGTGTAGAATTTTTCTTTAGAAATCCAAAGGTGTTCAAGATAAATTTAATCGTTTGAACTGGTTTATGACTGCAATTTTGACTCTGACTGTATCTAGGTAACGTTTGTCAATAGTAATGTTAGATACAAAACCTTCCAAGTCCTTCGCGCAGGTGATTGTCTCTTTATTGGTGTCATTGTCTACCGTCTGTCTGTCCCACACGATTTTCTCCGGAACTATTAAATACATCTATAGAAAGTTTGATGTTGATTATTATGTGCTTTTGATACCTATACAATTCGATAGAGATATGATAACCAAAAAAATATTTTATTTGTCCACACAAACTTCTATTAGGTATAAAATTAGCTTAAACATTTCAATTGACTTATGCCTGCGATAGGTTGAAACAGCTGTATTACAGCATTTACAGGTCATCAGGCTCCCTCCAAAGTGACTTATATTCCTTGTATAAACAATAAAGCATGTTTGATTGATTAAATGCTTTTGGCGCTACTTGCGAATTCAGCTCAAAATACCGACTATGGTCCTATAGGACAACCGATTGGTGTAGTTGATAGTGACTCAGTCAGCGAAAACAACGGTGTAGATTCGAATCCCGCTAGGGTAAATGTTAGTGTGATCAATACCAACATTTATTCCAGAGTCAAGGATGTGTATATAAATATTAATGTATGTGTATCCGTTATCATTTGTTTCCTCGGATATTTTCTAAATTTTTTAGCACATTTTGCATTTCGCGGGCGCCATGTTGAATTTTTTACCATAAAATGAACTTCGAAATCGGTCAAGCTGTTTAGGCTGAGATAACATAGAAATCTACATGAAAAACATTGAACACTTGAAAAACATTGCCCTTCTTCTCTACCCTTAAAAGGCGAAGCATAATAGGCGCCCTGCCTATTTTTATTTTTAAGAGTTTCATTTTTAAGGGTAGAGTATTGGTGCGTGTATGATAGAACTATAAATAATAAATATAAATAAATAAATAAATATTTCGCACACTTACATCAATCATCTAGTCCCAAACTAAGCAAAGCTTGTGCTATGGATACTAGATAACTGATAAACATACATAAATCTTAATATAAACATCCATGACTCGGGAATAAAAGTGTTCGTATTCATCACACAAACATTTACCCCTCGCGGGATTCGAACCCGCAACCGTTGGTTTCGCTTGCAGGGTTACTATCCACTATACCAACCGGTCGTCAAATTATGAGACAAGAATGACAATTACTTATCAACATCGGGCTTTAGTATCACAATGGAAAACCGCGTAGATTAAAAGTAAATATTGCTTTTTCCACTGTCTCCGCCGCATAAACTAATTAGAGATGTTCTCAATTATAATTAGAATGAACATAACAAAATAATTACTTAAAAAGAAACTGAATTACGTTTTGTTTATGCTTCATTCGTCTCGTCGCTAAAACAACAGGAAAAAGCTAATTATATCATTGGTACGAGTACCTACAATGTTTTTTCCTCTGTCAAAGGCTTGTAGAGCAAAGGTCAATATTGTAAAATCTATTTTCTTTATCACTGGTAATGATTATAACTGTTCACCGACAAGAGCTTAGCTCTTAAATTGAAGATAGAGAGAAAATGATTATAATGATTAGGGGGTGACTAAAAAACAGCGCTGACCGCGACATCTGGATACGATGGCGACGATAGGCGACCTGTTTGGTGTAGTGGTTAGCAACTCTGACCACTATACCAAAAGGTTGCGGGTTCGAATCCCGCTAGGGGCATATGTTTGTGTGATGAATACGGACGAATATACCGGAGTTATGGATGTTTTCATATATAATAAGTATTTATTTACAAAAAAATGTATTTATGTAGTATGTCAACCATCTGGTATCCACAACACAAGCATATAGTTGCTTACCGTGGAACTAGATGGCGCTGAGTGTATGTCTAAGGATATTTATTTATTTATTTATTTATCTGTCCCGGTACAGCAAAGCTGATTTCACTCCCTCTTGCCTTGACTATTCAAAATTATTACTACATCAACACTAAGGCAACAAATATTTGGTTTGGTTGGTGGTAGGGCATTGTAAATGTCCGCCTGGCTAGCTACCACCATCTTATCTAAATCTGCCGCCAAGCAGCAATGTTAACAGCATTGTTGTGTTCCGGTTGTCAGAGGTAAGATAGCCAGTCCCTCAAATGTGTTGGGTTTTCCGGGTCAGTCCAATTTCGACCTCATCTTCACTTAACGTCAGGTGTGATTGAGGTCAAGGACCAACCCGTCGTTCATAAAAAAAAACAAAATAGATAGTAATCACCTGTTCTTCATTTGCCGATTAAACAGATGACCTATTCAATCTGCTTGATCAACAAATGAACGAAGCGATTTTGTATGGGAGAGCGTATCTCCGCAACGGTCTTCAAGATTGGTTGGTACTAGCACGTATTCTTTCTAGTAGTGACGCCGTTTTCTTGCGTATGATGGCGTGAAAACCGTATACGCTTGAGACAGTAATGTCCCTTAGCACACTTTTATGACAACCACGGGAAGAGACGAGTTGGTACTATTATTTCTACTTGCGGCTGGACTTCGTCCTGTTGAACACTTTGTCTCAATGTGAAAGACGAAAACTGAACATCGATATTACCTTGACACCACTAAAGTCTCCTGTGAACGACAAATCTGCGATCAATTTAGAAACCGTCAAAACTAACATCATCTTTCTGTTGATAAATGGCATAGTATCTTGTCTCCACAGAATATAACACTAACTGACTGCCAGTCATAGATTTGATTGACGATGTTTGGCTTGCGCCGTCCTCACTGTCCTCACTGAGTCGGATTGATGCTATATTATATTTCATGTCGAGGAAATCGTCGATATTTCCTGCAGTATCGTATTTCCTATGAATGTAAGATACATCGCATGACATACATATCGTCGCGACTTTATCCTTATCTTTATCCTAAATGAGGTGGTCACGAGATATCCCAATCATTAGTGTTCTAAAAACATTAAAAGTTTTTATCAAATACTCAAAAATTCACGTGACAAGGAGTGAGCCAATCTCCTTTGAAACGTGCTTGCATAGATTTTTCTTGTAGGAAAATCCCTTGGTAGACGACGGGAGAGAAGGGTTGGTTCGTCGTGACTCGTGTCTTCTATATCTTGTCTTGTGTCTTGTCTAACGTCTTATTGTGTGTTGTCATGTGTTTTGTATTGTGTGTTGTCTTGTGTGTTGTCTTGTGTGTTGTCTTGTGCGTTGTCATGTCTGTTGTCTTGTGTGTTGTCTTATGGCCTTCTACAAATTCCAGCTTATCTCTCTGTCAAATTTCAATAAGATTGGTTCTGAGGTTTAGACCTGAAAAGGTAACAAACATACAGACAGAGAGACTTACTTTCGCTTTTAAAATTTTAGTGTGGTTCCAGTTTCTGATAGTTTGCAATTTTTCTCACGTGTTGTGTATCCCTATTCAGTTTTGTCCACTGCAGCAATTTTGCCAATTGGTATCTACTTTTCACTTTCAAATGATTATTTATAGTTAGTAAAAGTGACAACACAGAGTTTCAGTTAATTGCCTGGTGTAAATTGTGAGTCATTGTTGGTGTCCCGTTTTCCTATATTAACAACTTTCTTCTCTACAACTGTAGGCTTAAATTACCGAATGTAGAATTTCACTTTCCATATACGTACAGAACCCCTTTCGACAGTTTTTAGGGTACAGTCATTTACAGGTACACCTTTACAGGCCTGCATTATACAAGTTAAGATTTCGCAGGAAATCATGAACTTTATTTTTAAAAGCTTTATTGTACAAAAATTTTACATAGATATGAACATAGATATGGCGGGCTTATCCCATAGAGGGATTTCTTCCACTCACCCATAGTTAGTTAGAAAACACTCGTTAGATTGGGCGTACACAAATTACAGCAAATTTAAACTAAAATAAATAACTACACACTAATGACTGGTGATAAATTTTTGGATATTTCTTTATTTGGTTACAGCAATGAGTTCAACAATATACTTAGTGTGTTGTAGTATTGTCGAGAAACAATCATTATTTCCTATGCAGGACTATAAAGGTTTACCTCCGCGCCTCCTGGATGATAGCTCAAAATCATACAATGAATCGGCAGTTATTAAGTTTTAAATGTATTGTAAAAATGCTTATTTAATTGTTACGGAATATTTAATTGTTTCCATCGCTGTTTGTATTATTTGTTAAACTTTTTACTGATTTCATGTATGTTTGTTCATTCATCATCAGCCAAATGACGTCCACTGCTGGACAAAGATCTCCACAACGATAGGTTATGCGCTGCCCGCATCCCGCCGCTTCCAAAGATCTTTATCAAATCGAAGGTCCACCTCGTTGGGGGCCTGGCGTCTTTCGGTGCGTGATCGCCACTCTAGAACCTTTCCCCCCTAACGGCCGCTATATCCGTCACCTTGGTTCTCCTGCGGATCTCCTCATTTCTGATTCGATCCCGATCGATATAAATTGATTTAAATATACCCAGTCTTAATATATAAGACAAAAGGAATAACATTGATCATGTGAACTGTAACCTCAATTGCACAGGATGACATGAAAGAATAGATGGCAAATGACCTAATAAAGTATAAGATAAAATGAATAACATTGATGATATGTAACCTCAGAATAGATGGCAAATGACCTGAAAAAGGGCCAAATGTCCTTAGGAAAGATCCTTTCGTTGCTGCGACACTTATCTGAGTGTTCCGTTATTTTATTGGTCTAACATTTCTTGTATTATGTGTCGAAGTGGCGAATAAACAGTTTCTTTCTTTCTTTATTTCCTTCTTCTTCTGATGGACCAGGGATAAACTAAAGTGGAGATGATGATTTATTTAACATGAGCAATTTAAATCTCATACAGTAAGGCAATATTATCTAAGATATTGCGACGTTAGGGTTACCAGTCCCATTATAATTTCAAAATAAAATAATAATACTATCTAAAAGCAGAAAAATTTTATTTCATTTATATTTACGATATAATTTGAATTGTTTTTGCTGCTCTCATTATAATTTCTGTTTGAGAGCCAAAAACTGTGGGCTACCGGTACCTGAAAAATTATAAACATTCAATTTGACTTAAATAATGGACCCTGTAAAGGCGGAATGTAGAGAAGGTGGAAACTCCACCGAGAAGAGCATAGTTCTTAAATTGGCGAGAGAGAGAGAGAGAGAGAATGGACCCTGTATTGTTCTTTATTCGCCGAGCCAAAAGTAAGGGACACTGGTGTCGATTCGGATGTACACCAATTAAACTAAACTAAAACCAGTTTTAAAGTAGTACTGTCTCTTTATCCCTGGAACAGTACGATGCGACGGCACCACTCCAAAACTGGTTTTAGTTTAGTTTAGTTGGTGTTCATCCGAATCGACACCAATATAAGATTTTGTGGTTGGAGTAATGAACGTCCGCTAATAGAGAATCTGGCAACCCTACCAAGCAAATGTAATTCTACGAATACACGATATTCTTGTATCCATAATTAATTGGGGAATAGGCCCCATATCATTAGAACCCATGTTAGTACAAACATCTTAATTAAGCCAGGCATTTTGGCTCGTAACGTCTTACTTACATTCTTCGAATTTCGTAAACCATAATGCCTACTAAGTACACAAGAATAAATTCGATATTTACCCCGGTATAGACTAACTATAGTATAGTATCGACAGAATAAGATATTTATGAAAAACTGGTTAAAGCTGCATGGCCACTATACGATATGTGCCCGGGACATCGGTCGGGGGACATCAAAGTGAAAAATATTTTATTCAATGTAGGATATGAAAATATCAATAAATCAAATACGTTTTATTATTTAATTTAATTATATTTAATTTAATTTAATTTAATTATATATAATTTAATTTAATAAGGAAGGTACATTTAAATATTTTATAGAAACTAAAAGTGAGGCGGCCTTATCTTTCCAGGCAAACCTATCATCATGGAATACAATACGAGTAATTAAGTGGGTTAGCATAAATAATTTCCTAATTATTAACTATATCACTTACAAAGTCAACTTGTTATTTTTTAAAACTTGGTCGCTTCACAAAGTTAGGGCGAAGAAGCGACAAGAAACTCCGTAACAACACATCTTTCAAAATAGGTTTCCATCTTTACAATTTATACTATATAATTACAAAACAAAAGCAATTAACATAAGCGTAGTTAACGACCTCGACTTGGAATTTAGCTAACACCAGACCTCCTTATCGCCGAAATAATCATCTATCTAATAATAAATAAATATTTCGGACACTTACACCAATCATCTAGTCCCAAACTAAGCAAAGCTTGTACTATGGATACTAGATAAAGGATAAACATACATAAATATTTATATAAACATCCATGACTCGGGAATAAATCGTCATGATCGTAGAACAACGGCGTATGGGACAATTCGTCAAAATCTATATTTATATACGAAACTGATCTAAAATAGGTCCTCTAAATAATAATTTCTTTTTTTTTTTAAACTCATAAAAATAGCGAAGTTACAGAATCGAACATCGGCGGATCTGGATCTTTTAACGTAGGACAAGGCCGTATCTGTTCATGCATCGTTGTACTTCGTATACCTTCCCCCCGCCACCCTCACTCCGCGCGACGGATGTGTAGTACCGACCGTGTTCCACGCAGGACCTCAAGTTATAGTTTTGAGAAGAGTTTATAACTTGTTGTGTTATTAAATTTGAATATTATGTTTTTATTTAACTAGCCTTGGTATTGTTAAATTAAAATGTTTTTAAGAAGGTCAAAACGCTTACTGGATTTAGTGAGAAATAAGGAACAGAGGAATATTATTCACATCGAGGACAAGATTCGAAGTAATGTCTCAACTATCCGTGTTGCATTTCAGGTAAGAAATGACTATTCTTTTATCTCTAAAATTTATTATTAATAATATATAAAGCGCGATTTTAATATCTATAAAAGTGGACGTTTTATGGTATTTGCACTTTAAAATGACTGATCATCACAACCGTCTCTGTTGTAGGGAAATGAGAGACAAAAAACCCGTGACGGATAAGCACATCTGTCGTTGTACCAAAGTTTGTAGTTAAAAAAATATGTCCATTTATTAATAATATATATTGTTTCAGGGTTGTGTTATTATGATGACAAAGTGATGAGACTGTTAGCTGTGATTAATTCTTTTTGGTGACGGATTAACTTAACCTGCGCTATTCTAGGGAATTCTAAAGCACGGTTGATGAGAACCAGCATTGTACGTGGGACATTATTATGTCGGATGTACACAACTGACTTTATACTAGGGACGGATTTTGTTTCTACGTCTTTATTCAATTTTAAAAATCATTAAACACTAAAATAAACGAATAAGTATAAGGCAATTGGATTATAATGTGCTTCTTTTAGACAATGTAAATATCAATATATATATTATTTATTAAAAATAATGAAATAACTGATCTTTTTGTATAAATAATTCCACTAATAGAATAGTTCAATTCCTTACATTCGATCAAAGACACGCCTACACATATTTTCTGCCAAAGATGGAAACGCATCTCACACTATAATTTAAGTACGTGAAACAATGTTAAAAACATTTAACACCCTGGTTATTATTGAGAGGATGATCAGAACAGCTTGGCAAAAGTATGATGGCATTACATCTGTCGAAAAAGACTTGCCATGCAACAACCACAAAAAGGTAGTGGATGAAGGTATGATCACGTCCGTATGCGAACATGTTAAGTCGTTCGTACCAATACATTCGCATTACTGTCGTTAGTCATCATCAAGGTTGTATTTAGATGGCAGTTTGAGTATTGCGCGAATATTTATTCTGTAAAAAGACTGGCTCAATCAGGCAAGGCATGAAAATCCAGCAAAAACTCTACGCCCATACGACGATATAGTCAACTCCCATTTCAATTTGACGTTCCATATTCCAAATAAAGATACATGTGACTAATGCCACGTTTTCAAAAATACTTATAATCCCTCCGACGTACTGGACTAAAATTGGAATATACTATGTTAAAGATCGGACCTATTGGGGAAATACATTAGGCGATGTAATACCTACTTACCTATGCATAATATACCTGCTCTTACAGTTGGGTCCCGTCCCATACAGAGCACTGACAGACAAGTAGCACTGTGCTCATCGCCGTCCCAATCTCTGGTCTAATCCCACCCGTGGACTCACCAAATACCACTAATCGATGAATGGTCGTGTGTGAAGTGATTGTGATCTAACCAGCCTATGTGAAAGAGCTGGATTGCCTAAAACCCTAAGTGTCGGTAATGTAGGTAACGTAGGTATGCTAGGTAACATAGTGTTACTTTTGCGATTCTTCCCTTAGATATTACATTTATCCGGGCCCAGCTCCTTCACCCTACATACTAACCACCAACACAACAAAAAAGTTGCGCGGCAGTTAAAAAGCAAGGACAAAGATGATGGAGCTCAATCTCACGGTTTGATTGTGTGTGCGACATTTGATTTGCAAAAAGTTCTATCATGTGCACATGGTCAAATGAGCATTTTATACTACAAACGGAAATTATCTTGCTATAATATGACTGTGTTTTTGCTATGTGTGGGACGAGTTGCAAAACGTGGCTCACGACTTCATAAAAACATTTGCTGCAAAGGGGAGTTCAGTGTTGGTCAGGCAACTGTGCTGGCCAAAACAAAAATAGGATTATGCTTGCAATGTATGGTTTCGCGACTGAAAAGTTCTTAGTTAAGGTAACTCATCGTTTCCTTGAAAGGGGACATACACAGAATGAAGGAGACAGCGTACACTCCGTCATTGAAAGAGCTGTGGTGATATACACTCCAGAAGAATGGAAGATTGTAATAAGATGGGCCAAGACTACTGATAAACCATACCGGGTTAGAGACCGTACTCAGGAGGATGTTTTTGACTTCAAAATGCTACTGTTGAATAAAAACTGGCCAAAAAGTAGCATGGAACAAGATTAGAGAGGTAGTAGTTGAATACAACTAAAATCTACAATACAAGTATGGTCTGGACGAGGAGCCCATGACCCTGGTCATTGGTAAGAAAACGAGAAACCGTGGCGATAATAATATCGTTATAGCTAAAGCGTATTCTTGCACATTCGGGTATCATACCCAGCAGAAATCACAACTTTTTCCAAGGGTTGCCGCATGGTCGGGTTGCAGAGATGGAATCGGATTATGATGAGTCGAGTCGTCTATTTTATAGTTATTGTATTACATTAGGTTGTCAAGAATACAATAATAAACGTTTAAGGCGGTCTATAGGTTTTTGTAGGTATTTACATTAGATAGCCTGTCAACATTTTGAAACTGTGCTACGAATTACACTTAGGGCCCTTATTACAGAATGTTACTCAAGCAGAGAGAATAGTTAAAAAGGGACAGCTTTATGTAGCTTGCACATCGGCATTTCTCTCTAACTATGCTCAAGCGCAGATCTACGCTTGAGCAACATTGGGAAATACGGTCCTTAGTGTTGTCGAGGAGATGATAAATGTTTAATCTTTGTTTGTTGCTTTTTTGATTTTAGTTTGTATGGAAAGATATGTTATTATACCAAGAAGCTAGTACTGTTAATTTTTTCATAATATCCTTTGATATTATGCCTAGAAAGAAGACAAAGGTTTTCCTTTTGATAAATACATAATTATTAGACATAAATATAACATTATTTTATTTAATTCCTCCATCTTTCTTCAACATCCGACAAAAAGTCATTGCAGAGGTTCCGTAGAATACTGACTTAAAGAGACATACGTCTCAGTATAGATAGAAAGAAAACGCAGAACAACGACGTATTATCACATACATACCCGAGTTGTCTACAGAACAATGACGCATGTGATTTTCTGCAGAAACTGAGCATTTCAGGAGAACATTTCGTAGTTCATATAAAAATAGATCTCAACGTTAATAATATTCCCAAATTTGAAATATATCGGCTCAGTCGATTTTTGACAGTTGCAAAAAAAACGGTTTCTAACCTTCAAAACGCTCTCCTGGAAACTTGACAGTTTGCAGATCCGCCTTTGTTCGACGATTACGACGAAATGTTCGTATTCATCACACAAACATTTACTCCTCGCGGGATTCGAACCCGCAAACGTTGGTTTCGCTGACATGGGTCACTCACTATTCACTACACCAACCGGTCCTCTATAACCCTTTTTTACAAAGAGTTTCTTTAATGTGACATTTACATTTCGCTCTGTTAAACTCAATACATGTTCAGGTATCTTCTTGTAAAAGCGTTTGCATCGACATCGGTCGGTATCGGTCGACATCGCCGCCTCACCCGATGTCTTGTCTTCGTTCACATCAGTTTAGTCGAATCTATATACATGTGGGGCGAAGTCTGGCAACGTGGACACAAGTCTCTAGACAAATGTTGCCTAGTGGGGACTCAACTTAAGAAACATAAGCACATCATTTGGGTTTATCATAATTTACTGAGTCATCAATTTATCAATCATTATCATGAATTTGATCTACATTATTGCTAGGTAAATTGTGGTATTAATCGATGGTATTAGTAACTGTCAACGGAAAAAAATCGTTCATAGTCCAATTATGCTAAAATTTTCTCGCGTAATCGCCCCCCTGAAGATGCTTACTTACTTCGACTCGAATTGCCCGGTAGAGGTTGGAGGTACAGTCGAATTATCTTGCCTCATTTTCGTGCCTAAATATTGGCCCAATCATGGCTCGAGTACTCGGTGCAATGAAGTCCCTGGTACGAGTATATCGGGTCGCGCGTAGAACAGTGTGTATGGACACCTAGGCCCGCGTTAATAAATCAATCTCAATAGAAGTCTTGAGGCTGTATCAACCGAGATGCGTCTTAAGCAGTTGACGCTATCTCAAGCTCCGTGCTAATTTATAAACCAATCTTGAGGTGTACTCAGCTGAGTTCACTACTCAAGTATTCGCCTCAGCGGCGAATGAATGATAGTCTTGAGTTTCGTTTATTAATACGCGCACCTCTCAAGTGAGTACTGCTTTAGTATGCATGTGCTTTTCAGGGCTCAAGTTAGGTTTATTAATCAACACGTTTCCTTGAGACCGGTCACAAGACTGTTATCAATCTTGAGAATGGTTTATTATTACGGGCCCTAGTATCGCGCAGTCGGTCTGGAGTTGCACGTAAGGCGCTTCATCTGGACACAGTCTGGCTTTGAATGAGGAACCGCAAAATTAAATTTGGCAACTGAAAATTGCGGATACCTAAAAATTATTAGTCAAGTTTTTGAAAGCGCATATCTTGCGATATTCAATATTTTCAGTTTCTTTTTAAAGATCATTCGAAGGCCAAAACACGATGTGGTGGGCGGAAAAATTATCGTAATAAAAAAAAAATCTTATATATATTTCCGTTCACAGCATATTCAAACGGTATACATAAGAAATCTTCCTGTGTTTTAAAATTCATATTACTTTTTAATTTAACGGTTAGACCATGACTTCACGTTCAAGGTCGGCTCAACGTCTCTTGTTCCCTACATTTGGAGCACATAGGTAAATTGACCTAAATGATGGCTAACATTTCGTGCGTGAAACTGTTTTCTGGTTGGCTGCCATAGACTTAGTATATATTATTATACTTGCCGTCAAAACTGGCATGTGCTATTAATCTCGTAGAACAGATATATCTCTACTCATATTTTGACAAATGAGGTACGAATAGATTCGTACCTCATTTATCAAAATGTACACACATCACACAACCGTAATGAACACACATCGAAGTTTCGGTATTGCGAACAAAATACCTCGAATGATTTCTTGTCGACACTAATTTGCATTTTTTTTTTTTTTTTTTTTTTTTTTTTATATGAGAGGGCGGCAAACGAGCATGCGGGTCACCTGATGGAAAGCAATCACCGCCGCCCATGGGCACCCGCAACACCAAAAGGGTCACAGATGCGTTGCCGGCCTTTGAGGAAGGTGTCCACCCCAGAATAAGTAGGGCAGCCTGAGCGATGAGGGATTCATAATAATGCATCTTCATGTGATGATATCCTAATATCTTTTATTTTATTTTTTTTATATCTTATGGCAATTGGTCGTCTTTAATGTGATCAACCATTAGTGCCAGTGTCTTGTACGGATAAAACGCTGAATGATATTGACCAGAATGAAATCTGTGTCAAACTATCTGTCTGTGTCCTGTTTGAGCCACCTAAAACAAAAAGGACGAACACTTATATACATAAAAGTTAAACAAGACAAGAACATCACAAAAATAAAGTATCTATAATAAGGTCGGAGAAGGACAATAAACAGTTTTTTTTATGTTTTGATTACATATTTCAATGCCAGTAATTTTTGTGTCATTTTTGAAGGCATCGTAAGCTACATTACAATTAAAATAAATAAAAATTGACATTGGTGTCGATTCGGATGTACACCAACTAAACTAAAACCAGTTTTAGAGTAGTACTGTCTCTTTCTACCTGGTACAGTACGATGCAACGGCATCACTCCAAAACTGGTTTTAGGTTAGTTGGTGTGTGAAGTGACACCATTGACAGTTTAGTTCTGAAACGAGCTCTCCAGTGCACCTACTGATCTATGGATAATAGCAGTTGAAAACAGTATTTTGTATACTTAACCTAACCTTTTTTTTTTTTTTTTGACGGGGGGAAAACGCATTTACGCGTTCGACCCGCCGCAGGCGGGGGCCCGCAGCGAGGATATGTGGGACTCCCCGCTCCAGATCGGAGCGGTCCTACCCACTAAAAACCCCCCGGTGTTCCTAAATTGTATTTTTTTTTTATTTATTTATTTATTCAGGATAACAACAGCTTATTACAAAAGTAACGTATTACAATACATGTGACTAAAACTATCGCCAATTACAGTTATCCATATGTTAAACAATATATGCTTGTGTACGTGTGGTTAAATAAAATTAAATGAAATGAAATTGCGCCCCCTCCAACTCCATCCCCCGCACGCGTCACCGACCATTAGTTGAGTACTAATAATCCGTGATACATAGGTATGTTCACACCAAGGCTAGGAAGGTGCAACAGAACAGGTAGTGGAAGCATGTTGGTAGATTGGTATTAGAATTACTTATTTATACAGGGCGTCCCAAAGTTATGGGACATGAAGGGGAAGTACCTTAAATATTGTAGATAGTGAATTTTGCTCAAAGAAGACTTTATGTTATTTTTAAAAGTTAGTAATTCTGCATTCATAGATTTTCTAAAAATTACTTGCTTCGGCTGGGAATCGAACCGACTTAAATGTGAAAAAAAAAACACCATACTTTTATGATGCCAATCGAAAGAATAGCTAAAAAATAATAACTCTGCCTAAGTAACATAGTATTTTAAAAGAAAGGAACAACATAAAATGATTGAGTCAAATTTCAAGAAAGTTATTTATTGCTAAAGTGATTTCTTCTTTTGGGGATACGTGAAAGATATGCTATACAAAAAGCGATACGAGAACGTAGGCGAGTTGCAAACAGAATTGTGCCATATCACATCGAGTGTTCACCATAAAATGATTAGAAAATCAACAGGCAGCGGGCTCATTAAAAGATTGGCGATTTGCGTAAGACAAGAGGGATCACATTTTGAGCATTTAATTAATTAATTTACAAAAAAATACCTACTTAATTGACTACGGCAGTTTCATGTATGTTTTTTATTTGATTAAAATGATTAATTTCACGTTGTTCCTTTCTTTTAAAATACTATGTTACTTAGGCAGAGTTATTATTTTTTAGCTATTCTTTCGATTGGCATCATAAAAGTAGGGTGTTTTTTTTTTCACATTTGAGTCGGTTCGATTCCCAGCCGAAGCAAATAATTTTTAGAAAATCTATGAATGCAGAATTACTAACTTTTAAAAATAACATAAAGTCTTCTTTGAGCAAAATTCACTATCTACGATATTTAAGGTACTTCCCCTTCATGTCCCATAACTTTGGGACACCCTGTATACAATTCAATCCTAATATTATGATTTATATGTTAGTAATTATGTAGTCAAAAACAGTATAATGTTGATTTTAACAGTGTAGGTACTTGGGAATCCTATAATGTCGGTCACTTTCGTTCTTCGATCGGAACGCTGAGCATCGCCCTCTCCATGACTTTGAGCTTTCTTATAAGCCCACACATTTCAGTACTATAAGTCATCACTACTACGATACTGTATTGCTTTACTATTATTTTTCTAAATAAGAAATATAATTCCCGAACTTAGTTGAAAGCCGCAAAGGTCGACGGCAATTCATCAAAAATTCCTTTTCTAACTACTGGCAACTAACAACTCAATAAAGCCTTTGCTGGTACATCGAAGAAGTCAACTCTCCAACGAGGCAATTTATTGCATACGATTTTACACTAGTCATGGCAGTAATCGGTCAAGTGCGTTCACCTGACTAACCCGCGGTGGTACTATTGGTCGATAGAAAACTCGATAGATGTTTACAAATGAAGATTTGTTGAGGTAGTAAGTTGTTGAGCAGAAGGAACTTAAATACTTTTTTTAATTCGTTAATGTTTGTTTTATGAATATGAACATTTATTCCCGAAATATGAATGATTTTATATTTTTATGTATGTTGATACATTATCTAGCATTCTCAGATTTGCTTAGTTTGGCACTAGATAATTAGTATAAGTGTTCCAAATATTGAATTTCTTTGTAAATAGGTACATATATTGTAAAGTAATGACCCCGGACATGCGTGGACACAAAAGTACAACAAGATGCCTTATACCTATGCACTAAAATTCC
Source organism: Oegoconia quadripuncta (assembly GCA_949316235.1). NCBI lineage: Eukaryota > Metazoa > Arthropoda > Insecta > Lepidoptera > Autostichidae > Oegoconia > Oegoconia quadripuncta. The sequence continues at coordinate 10,427,377 of OX438745.1, forward strand.
AGAAACATCCACATAATCTATAACTATTCCTTTTTTTTATTTATTCAAGATAACCAAGTTTGAAACATACTTGAACAGATATACATGAGTAAAATATCATAAGCCAATGAGCTATGCAACAATAATAAGGCAGAATTATAAAAAATATCGATGAAACAACGCTGAGCAGATAGACCACTTATTTATTTTTGTGATGTTGCAAGTAAAGTTTTGTACATATGCAAATAAATTGTACATATATAAATCGACGTTCGTCTCGTGTATAAATTATATAGACTGTCTATATTATTATTACTAAGCGGTTTAGCTTTCCATTCCTAATACAAAAGCATAAAACTTCGTCCGGGCGTCAGTTTTTCTGAAATTCTTCAAGAGAAGCGATACTTTTACTACGAGTTTACAGTCAATCATAAAGAACTTCTTTTTAATTCAAATGGACTACTGAAACAGCTTGGCTTTACCATCAGTCGCTCAACAACACGTAAGCTAGCATTGCTCTGAAGAAAAATATTAATAATGTCCGTGTTTTTTGTAATTTTTTGATAATTTGTTATAATAAGAAACTATTTAGGCAAAAAAGGCGCTATTTGTAAAACTCATTAATGTGTGAACAGGCATTTGAGGCATAAAGTTGTTTTATTTATTATAGGCTGCAAAGGTTATATCAAACCTGGGAAATATACAATACGAAGAGGTAATTCAGAAGCTGATACAGAATCCAATTCTAGTTTAGTTTTTGTAAAATTATGCCCATAATTTGAACTTGCCAGCCTTACAAAAATCACGTGTGCTCTGCCTTGCTCGATCAGCTGATTGCCAAGTCAGCGGTAGCTTAGGGTCGCCAACCATGTGATTGTTGAAGCTACTTCCGCCGTGAGTAGTTACGCCGTATTTTAAGGGAATTAAATTTTGTTAATTTTATTTTTGAAAAATACAGAATTATAAAAACTATTACACAAAATCTATAAACCGAAGTTATGCCAATTACAGATTCTCATTTTTTATTACAATTTTTGTTAAATAATTCGTTGGAAATACACTATTAAATAAAAGGTAAAAAATCTATAGGTAAAAATCAAAAGTAAATAGTAAAACCCAAACTAAACAATAAATAAATTAAACAATAAAATAATATTACAAAATAAAAACTTGACGGACAGAAGAATGTTCCCAAGTAATATCTAATTTTGGTTATTTATTTATATTATCATAAATTCAACAATCTCATTTCCAGTTATATACCTACTTTACTTATACAATAACATGATTATTTATTATGCCTATCAATTTTTTTCGAAAACAAGGGGAAAGTGCGAGTACCGATCTGGATAATTGGTGGTTTCATTTCAATTCTCATCACATTGTTACTTCTACAAGTATACTCTCCCTTATTTGAAAACTTTACCTCCAATAATAAAATGGAAAGTAGAGCTCATCAAAAGCAATAGAGTACGCTCCAGTGAGTCAAGAACCAACGGTACCACATCTGCGCAAACGCTGATGTGTGAAAGAGACAAAACAAGTCCAATTCAACTGTAGCAGCATTCACCTTTGCAATCTCTCCACGAAAACGCGCTCCGAACATATCACTCCAAATTTCCAATAATTTAAATTAGTACGTACACATTCGTCTGGCAATAACGGAGGACTTACGTCTTTTTCTTACGATAAACGTCATTGGTGGGAGTGGAACAGCACGTATGTTGTGACCGTGACAGTGGCAAAGAAACCTCGCGCGAAACGGATTCAATGAGCGTTTGTTACACTTCGAATAAAACATTTTTTTTTTAAGTGAACACATTTCACAGTGGCCCCAAGTGTATTTGTAACTTTACTATTTGTTTCATGAGTTTGAAAGTGTACATTCAAAAGTGTCACGACATGTAACCAGTTTGAGTGCATTGGCCGGCCGTAAAAGGAATAAAAAAAAAACTGGGCTTGCGGATTTCTCTTTCTATAAGTCGATTGGATTTTTAGTACCAACATGGATTTCATCAACGATTTGACTATGTAAGTACATTTTTTTGTACAATTAGTTGTAAGTTTCGTACTATTTATGTTTAAAAGTGCCACTTGTTTATTTAAGCCTTTTATACATGAAATACTAGTCATTTTTCAAACGAATTGTAAGAAAGAAAATAGGACTTTGCTCTAAATATCTCTAGTAACCTATACAAACACGACTGGGTATGTAGTAAGTATCCTACTTAATCTATATTAACACTAGTATCAATTTTCCATACAAATTGACGTTTCCGCGTTCGAACTTATGCCCAGAATTCGTCACCGACACTACTAAGGCCCGTATTAATAAACCAATCTCAATACAAGTCTTGAGGCTGTATCACCCGAGATGCGTCTTAAGAAGTTGACGTTATCTCAGGCTCCGTGCTAATTTATAAACCAATTTTGAGGTCTACTCAGCTGAGACCACTTCTCAAGTGGCGGCGAACGAATGATAGTCTTGAGTTTCGTTTATTAATACGTGAAACTCGGCGCACGTATCAAGTGAGTACTGCTTAAGTATGCACGTGCGTTTCAGGTCTTAAGTAAGGTTTATTAATCAACACGTTTACTTGAGACCGATCACAAGACTGTTCTCAATCTTTAGAATGGTTTAATACTACGGGCCCTAGTGTAGGTAATAAGCAGTGGTGTGCACAACATTTTATCACTGGGTAGGCATAATGATAAAATTTGCTACCTTCGCAACTGTTTAGAATATTTTCTGTTCATATCAATATGAATCAGCTGTTTTGACAAATATTTCGAGGAAAGCTTACAGTTTTCTAGAGTAGGCACTGTCTTTCTGCCTGTATGGAGGGCACGCCACTGGTTATTAGTGAATTATATTGGTGAATGTACTATGTAGTTGCTTAAGTGTTATAAAGTTTCAATATGGTTGTGGAATAATGATTATTGTTATTATTATATTGTTTAGAATAATTGGTATTAGTATAGCTGACCTTAGAAAACAGTAAGTTTCGATACTAGTGTAATTCTGTAGTTTTTAAGCAATACTGGTGTCGATTCGGATGTACACCAACTAAACTAAACTAAAACCAGTTTTAGAGTGGTGCCGTCGCATCGCGCGTCTTGTGACTGATCTCAATTTTGAGAATGGTTTGTTAATACGGGCCTTAGTCTCTCAGCTCAGTCGGATAGTCAGTTACATTGTAAACGGTACACATTCTGACCACAAAATGTAGAGCTTAATCACAATGGTATTAGCCACAAGCACTTAGGTTAGGAACAATAGGTAACTTGCGTGTAATATTTGCCATAAGTTAGGCTTTGGGAACTTAGTTATACTCGTAATGGCAATCACTCCAACTATCCAGCTAATATTATAATTTTTAATTTTTTTTATGAGCAAAGGGTTGGTACTTGACCTCAGTCACACCTGATGTTAAGTGAAGATGAGGTCGATGGTGGAAGCGTACTGACCCGGAAACCCCAACACATTTGGGGGACCGGCTATCTTATCTCTGACAACCGGAACACAACAATGCTATTAACATTGCTGCTTGGCGGCAGATTTAGATAAGATTGTGGTAGCTAGCCAGACCGGCATTTAATATACCCTACCACCAACCAAACCGAGTACTTATGTACCCCGCTGGGGATCGCACCCGCGACCTCCGAATCGTAAATGTTGTTTTACATTGAGCAACAGAGGCGGTTAATACTCGTAATCCAGCTAATAATTATAAATGCGAAAGTTTGTGGGTGTGTAGCATGTATGTATGTATGTTTTTTACCGTTTCACGCCTAAACCGCTGGACGGTTTTGGATGAAATTTGGTGGGTAGATAGATTAGGACCTATATTAACATATAGGCTACTTTTTTTGCTGAACCGATCTTGATGAAATGTTCCTGCCGAACGAAGTCGCGGGCAACAGCTAGTATGAAATAAAATCTTTTTTGTATGGATGGCGCTACATTATTTACATACATACAATACGACGTGTATCGCAAACAGGTAAACAACTATATAAATCCACGCCAAACAGATAGACAGACATGACGAAATCATAAGGAATTCATTTTGGTGTGGTTCCGGCACGTAAAAACTATAGAACCAACCAGTCTCTTTCCATGGGTGTGGTAAAAGGCGACTAAGAGACTTTGCACCCAAAAACTTATGTACTTATGACTTGTGTACGTTTCAACGGCGCTGGGCTCACCCCGTGTCACGTGTCCATTTCTAGATATATCGAAAAGTGAACCTTGAATGTTGTGTCATGCATTAAACTTTTAACATAGAACACCCAAACGATTATGTTTGGGATATTTCTGACCACCCCATTTGGAATAAAGTTCGTGACGTCATGAATGAATGTATCCACAATAATAGCACAGCGAAATGAATCCGAAATTTGTCACAGTTAAATAGGTAGTCCAGTGTACGTCAGTGTTATTTATCCTCTGGAGTCAGGTGGGTGCTACACGACCAGGAAACTCAGATAATTAATATTTTCAGTTCAGTAGCACCAACGTCCAAACGAACCACATTAAGACTATTATTTTATTAAAAAAAAACAACTTTCCAGCCCCCAAATGTATGACGTATGACATTTCCTGACGTACTGCCGTCATACCGCATACATTTTGCGTTCAATTGCTAATAATTTGTCATTTAGGTCACTTGCATTCGATCGGTAAATTTGGTACCACGTAAGCGCCCTAAAAGTAAATGTAAGGATAAACGTCTAATGAATAGACGTACCGAGATACTGTATTTTTTTTATATGAGATTTATAAATATAAATTTATAATGATGATTTATAAATTTACTTGTAAGACGCTTACATGGTACCAAATTTAGCAATCGAACGCAATCGAACTAACCGGAAATACAAATCAATCGTAAATAAAATAAATAAATAAATATCCTTAGACCTACACACAGCGCCATCTAGTTCCACAGTAAGCAACTATAGGCTTGTGTTGTGGATACCAGATGGTTGATATACTACATAAATACATTTTTATTTCGTAAATAAATACTTATTATAAATGATAACATCCATAACTCGTGTACACATGTCCGTATTCATTACACAAACATATGCCCCTAGCGGGATTCGAACCCGCAACCTTTTGGTATAGTGGTCAGAGTTGCTAACCACCACACCAAACTACGTCATAATTGCGTGGTACTGCTGATTCCACCACAGCATTCCTCCCTCTGTCACTCCTGTAAGCCAGCATCAACATTGGTACAAATAGCATCACACTTAATTATACATTTTTTTTCCTGACATATTGCAGGAAAGAGACTCGCATTTGACGTTGACAGTTATGAACCCTAGCTAGCGGCTAAGCAACTCAAGTTAATTTCGTCGGGTTGTTAAATCGGGTCAATTCGGTTATAGAGCCTTTTGTTTTCATTTTACATTAATCAGACATATTACTCGGTACTGTTTTATCGACTATCATAACAACACAGTCTAAATAAAAGCAATCGTTTATCGTTATTGTTTGACAGACATATCTCTATCCCTTTCGAACAGTAATATTGTCTCTCAGTTCCTTCTTTAATGGGCAGTTAAGTATGTTGGTGTTTGTACTCTGTAAGGCGCTCACTGATGATGAACGGTGATACGTGACTCTATTGCTACCGTGTGGATCCCAGTTTTTTTTGTTTTTTTAATATATATAAGAGGGCGGCAAACGAGCATGCGGGTCACCTGATGGAAAGCAATCACCGCCGCCCATGGACACCCGACACAGTTTATTAAGAAAGAATTGTTACAGTAGCTCATGCGACACCTACCGGGAGAAAGAATCACAATTTCATTTTTGAATGTAACCTACTTCTTTTGAATCCGACATACCCACGGTGATTAATTCAATTGTATATGACTTTCATACATACGTTTTCATATCATAAATCCCATGGGTCAACGCACACGCACGACCATTTGCAATAGTGCACACTAAAATATAATGCAATCAAAATTGACCTGTAAATTATTTAGTAAATAGTAAAAGTCGAACTAAATAATAATAAATAATTTAGACAATAAATAATATTACAAATAAAAAATTGGTTAAGTAAGTAATTCAAGGTCACTTTAAATAAGCACCTATCAAAATCAACTTTTTTTTTAAAGAAACAAATATTTCAACGTTAGCTTATTTAGTTACTTAGTACTTGCGTTTCTTAAAAATGCTTAACTTTTTGCAATAAATTGTTACTACATTTACTTTATTAAATGTTTCCAATAAATCGCGGTTATTCATTTTTCCGAGGTGAAACCGCATTTTCTCTGGGCTATAAGGTGAACCGTGGATGTTGTTTCAACTTTCAATGTTTAGAATACGCAAATGCTAATGTTTGGAATATCTCCGGACACCCATTTGGAATAAAGATCGTGACTCTATGTATGTATGTAAATCTAACTAATATTATGAAGGCGAAACTAATATAATATTTAACCGCCTCCGTGGCTCAATGTAAACAACATTGGGTTTACGATTCGGAGCTCGCGGGTTCGATCCCCAGCGGGTACATGTTTAAGTACTCGGTTTGGTTGGTGGTAGGGCATTATAAATGTCCGCCTGGCTAGCTATCTAAATCTGCCGCCAAGCAGCAATGTTAATAGCATTGTTGTGTTCCGGTTGTCAGAGATAAGATAGCCAGTCCCCCAAATATGTTGAGGTTTCCGGGTCAGTATGTTTCCACCTTCGACCTCATCTTCACTTAACATCAGGTGTGATTGAGGTCAAGTACCAACCCGTTATGCATAAAGAAAAGTTTGGATATTTGTTTATTTGTTTGTTGTTCAATCACGGTGAAGCGGCTGAACGGATTGGGATGAAATTTAGTATATAAGTAGAATATACCCTGGATTAAGACATAGGATACTTTTTATCCCGATAAAGTGAGTAGTTCTCGCGGGATAAACAAATTTCCGCGATAAAGTTATTCTACGCAGGCGAAGCCGCGGGCTGAAAGCTAGTATATTATATAGGAAATCTTTTGACGCGTTCAATATATTGCACGTGTTGTCGAGGGTCTGATGATGGAGCCAGGAGATGGATAGTGGAACTCAAGCGTATTTTTAGTTTATAGTTTTAGTAACTATATTCACATAACATAAAACAATGTAAAAATGCATTAAAGAAGTACTTTATAGATGGAAATATGTAGGAAGTGCCTTTCCAACAAATTTTATTTCGATAGAGATACACGTCTACTTGCTTTCGCATATCATCTTATGTGTGTATGTAGATATTTAAATTATCTTTTGTAATAATTAATAACGCGGCGGGTCAGTGACCTCATTCGCACTACACACAAACATTTACAGGTTTTCGTAGGCGTCTTATAGTGAAGATTGTTCAAATAATGATCTATGGATAAATAAATCAAATCAAATCAAAGTTATTTTATACTACATATTTTTAGTGTAAATCATATCAAAGCAGAACATTTATTTAGTCAGATTATTTATTGTGTAACAAATGACTATACAGTTATAACATTACGAGTATAATTTGAAATAAGTCATATTTCATGACTTCGTGTCGTATCCATCTGGGTCACGTATTGCTTCTCTTCTACAAAACCTACATTTCAACTGGCCTTGTCTACTTTCACCTTGCACCAGCGAAGGACTAAGGATTTCGCAGTATTATCTTAACGCATTCCGGAATGGAAAGTTTAAAATCAATACGTCATCAGAAAGAAAGAGAGAGACAGCTAATTTTAATATTGATAACATGAATAGCAATAACTTTAAATTTAACCGTTTTCTATCAAACCTGACTAAGAACGTAAATGCCCGAATATAAACTAAAATTAAAAAAAAAACTGAAAATTTTGAAAACCCTAAAAAGATTTTTTGTTCAAAGCTAAATTGTCTTCGAAACGGTTTAACCAATTTTCATCAAACATGGCCAAATGTCGTCTTGTTTACTCTTTAATATAAAAAAAACCGCATTCAATTCGGACCACTCATTATTGAAATATGCCCGGACAGAGACTGAACACACACACACACACACAAAGACATTAAACACATTACACCCGTCGTTTTTCGTCGTGGCATTAAAATCACTACAATTGTATCAAGGTAAGCATAGAAACAAATGCGTTATCAACAAAATTACCTTTCTGACTGTTTACATGACAAGCAAACATGAACTCGTAGTGGTAAATACGATATATTCTGTTACAATAATTTTTTTTTTCATTGTTTTGTCGATTCACCAATTGTTGCTCTGTGTACGACCTTCTAATGGGAGAGAAATGTGGAATTCGACACCAACTACTTATTCCGTTTAAAAAAGTATTTCTTGAATTTTGTAATCATTCTTCTTTGGGAAGTCAACTTTGTAGATGAGCTACTTTGAGCGTGTGAGCGACATTCAAAGGACAACAAAAGGTTTTTTTTATGCACAACGGGTTAGCACTTGACCTCAATCACACCTAATGTTTGATGAAGGAAACCCCAACACATTTGGGGGACTGGCTATTTTATCTCTGAAAACCAGAACACAACAATGCTATTAACATTGCTGCTTGGCGGCAGATTTAGATAAGATGGTGGTAGCTAGCCAGGCGGACATTTAAAATGCCGTATCACCAATCAAACCGAGTACTAAATATGTGTCCCACTGGGGATCGAACCCGCGACACCCGAATCGAAAACCCAATGTTGTTTACATTGAGCCACGGAGGTGGTTAAAAACTTGCTCGTTTCAGACGTTTCAAACAGAGTTCGTTTCTATGGTATATATTATAACTTCATGTTTGGTTAACATTGTCAGACAGAATGAAAAACAATAATGAACGTGCTGCGAGCTACTGTATGACAAGAAATGAAAATGGTATTCTTCTTCGGTATGAACATATAGAAGTAATGAATGAGGAGATATTAATGAAGGAAAAAATAAAAAATATATTAATGAAGGAGATATTAATGAAGGAAATTCATAAAGAGAGAAATGGGTGATCGTGGGTATCTTGATGAAATGGGAGAAAAATTGAAAAAGGCTAGGTTAAGAGCACTCTAACTGATCGGTCTTATAGGAAGAGATTAATGACAGTAGGTGAGGTGTGTCAGGACAATGGCAAGTGGATGTTTGTCAAATGGGCGACAGGCTTGTTATTATGTAGTGCAGGAATAAAAATTTAATTCATTCAGTCAATCACATACGCCTTATTATAGACATAGACATAGAAACTTTTTATTCAGTGCCACAATACCTTGTACAGAACCATAAATATAATTATTATTATACAGGAAGAAATCTTAGAATAATGCACAACATAATTATAGCAGTGAAAGGGCTTGCTGGCTCAACTAACGCTGCAAACGCTGAACGCGTTTCCAACACTGATAATTTTGCCAGTGCCTCAAGTGGAAAGTGACGTTCAGCTTAAAGCGGAACTTTGGAAGTAAATAATTATTGAGTAAACGAGAAATTATTTCGTTATCCTTTGTCTATAGCAGTTCGATCATTATTCTTAATTAACTATACGATGGGTTCCGTACCGAGAATCCTTCAACTTCTGCAACTTAACTATAATCTTGGCGGCGCGTGTACATCGTATCCTTCCATTTACTTACCTCTTCCTAATGCAACTTTATTCATTTTCCTCTTTCCTTATTTTATATCCCCTGTCTTCTTCTGATGTGTACAGTAAAGGATTTTCCTTCTTCTTTCACCAATCGACACTACAGTGATTTTTTCTTGATTTTTGGCAGGTAATTCTTAGCCGTGCTCTTCTTGTCTTTTCTTTACCCTTACTTCGATTTTAACGCATTGAATGCCGCGACACAAACACAATTGAAAATCCATTGCTTGCGGACATTTTAGATGACCGCGGTGGCGTTCAAAGCCTTAATGAAGTTGTCATATCGTACAAGCTGTCCAATCGTTAATTCCTCTCCAATTCTGTAAAGCTTTTATAGCATTGTCTTTTCGTTAATTCTAGTTACTGATTTCTTGTATAAGTTAGCAATCAATAAACCATCTAACATATTACTGTGCACATGTAAAGCAAAATATCGTCCTGCTTAATTCACGGCAAAATTTGAATTTTTGCTTTGTATTAAAAATTTCCTCGAGGAAAGAGTAAATAAATAATCATGCTAATTTGGTTAACACACATACCAGGTTACCTACCGTCAACCTTCCAACTCTCGAATTCATTAACATGTCGATGAAAGTCGTTTGTGTATTGTCTACACACTGCTGTCAGGTTTGGTGAATATTGAATTTTAGTGAATTTTGCTGGACTATGCACCATCATAGAACTTTTTCCAGTAATTTTTATTATCTGAATGAGCCCAATATAGTAATATTGCTAAAATTAGAGACTTCAGACCTTGAAAGTAAAATTTTCATGTGTGGTGTGACATATTTGCCTTTTAAGTTCGTTTGAAAGTTTTAGTTCCCTCGTCGACTTGTTTTTGCCCGTCGCTCTAACTAAAGAAAAATTAAGTAGTACATTGTTGTGAAACTCCTTGAATTTAAAATTTGACGTTTGGTTACCTCTGACCTCTTTCCATCTGAATCAATAATTTATTAGTCATTAGACGAAACTTCTTAGTTTCATCTTAAAAATGAATGACTGACAACTATCTTAGGTTACTGGTGTGCGATTTGCAGATTTAAATGCTCATCATGCTTGATTAAAAATTTGGTATATTGAATGAGAGAAATATAGTTTTATAATATAATATATTTAATTAGATGTAATTATAGCGAACTTCAATGTAGGTCGTCATTATATTTTTATCCTCTCAATAGGTGCGATAAAAACGTAGAAAGAAATAGGGAAATGTTCTGTACGAACTTCACTGCTAAGTTCGGTAGCCGTCGAGTTCGTATGTATAATTTGCATAATGCATTTTTGCGATGTCATTAACAAGAGAGCGCAGTTTCACGATTAAAGATCCGTGATGAATGCTTCTTGACGTATGTACCCGAGATAAACATGTGTATTATCTGCTTGTTATTGGACCCTTAGAAATATAATATTACTAGCTTTCCGCCCGCGACTTCGCCTGCGTGGAATAACTTCATCTAGTGATGCAACGGATCTCTGTTTCTGTTTCCGCATATATATATATATATATATATAACTTATATGCGTATCGTAACTCTACGTACTTATATATATAACATACCACTACTTCATTTTGAATATTAATAAAATGTTCAGTTGCAAAGTTGCAATATTGTTTTCTATAGTAGATTTCTAATATATCTATTTCTAATCTAGATTTGGTGTATTTGATACTTAATAAAGAAATATATTTGTAAATTTGTTATTTTTTTCATATTATTTACACTTCCGTTCCTGCATCCGTTTCCGTTTCTGTTAAAATTTACTTTTGTCATCTGTTTCCGTTTCTGGTTCCGCTAAGACATTTCCGTTGCATCTCTAACTTTATCGTGGAAATTTGTTTATTCTGCGAGAACTACTCACTTTATCCGGATAAAAATAAGCTATGTCTTAATCCAGGGTATACTCACCTATATATCAAATTTCACCCAAATCCGAGAAACAAACAAAGATTTAACTTTCGCATTTATAATATTAGGTAGGGCGCAGCTCCCACTAACTTAAATTAGTTATTTTTATCCCGATCAATCGCGGGATAAACAAATTTCCGCGATAAAGTTATTCCACGTAGGCGAAGTCGCGGGCCGAAAGCTAGTAATATTATATTTCTAAGTGTCGACGAATAACCAGACACATCAGATAATACACCTGTTTATCTCGGCTACATACGTCAGGAACATGCATCTATTTCTGGGCTTCTAGTGCGTCCGTCGCTCCACCCATAAATTTAAGATATTCTCACGGAAGGAGCTTAAGTCATAAATACACATCCTAGTTAAATAAACTCTCATTAACAGGCCAGTGTACGCTGTTGCAGTTCACGAATCAGTTCGTAATAATAAGTATCTGGATTTATATACGTCCAAAAATCGAGGGCGAAACGGCGCGGCTTCCAAAGTGGATCGTTTCGCCTCGGAAGTTAGCAGTAAGGCTGGGTTTTACAACCAAGGGCCTAGTTCCGCTAGTATTTTTATGACTTAATGGATAATGAAATCTGGAAGATATAGAGCCTTATTTTTGTTAAGAAATATTTGAATACAGCGGCAGACGAGGAGAGTAACAACTACAATAAACCATAGATTAAACTATGGATTCAATCAACCTCATGAGTTCAACTAAATTGAGAAAACAATAGTCAGCGTAATCTAAGATTGGTATGAGAAGGCCTTGTGCTAGCGCAATTAAATAGTAAATTTCATTACAAGGTCGTATGGTGCAAATATCTTTCCCGTGGGTATAGCAAAAGGCTACTATTGTTAAATACGTATATATATATATATATATATAAGATCGTCAACCCACCTGCCCATTGTAATTGTAACATTGGATAAAACAGAAACCTATAAAGTAGAAATTCACCACAGAGATACTTAAATGGAAAGGACTCACGTTTACTTTAGTATATACACCGTGTAACGGTTAAGTGTAGTCATATTTTAAGGGCTTGTTCTACCCATCAATACGAACAACTTTTACTATGGGGGCAACTTCGAAATCGCGAAAAAAAAATGAGCTGTTCCATAGAAAATTTCAATAACCTCCCGATGCAATGTATGAAACAGCTGATTTTTTTTTCGCGATTTCGAAGTTGCCCCCATAGTAAAAGTTGTTCGTATTGATGGGTAGAACAAGCCCTTAAAATATGACTACACTTAACCGTTACACCCTGTATATTCTTTACTCACGTGTAAGTCATTATTACAGACGAAAGTAGAGGATGCCCCGCGGTGTTACCTGCTCTGATCACGTTTCTTGTGTTCCCGTTCGCAAACTCCTTTCTTGTTACGCCTCTTAGTAAAGATAGAAACACTTGTCGAATTACCTCAACATCTGTCTTCAAGTTTGCACAGCTTCCCTTTCCATTAACCCCCGACGAAAAACGACGTGGGTTATGTGTTTGATGGCGTGTGTGTGTGTCTCCAGTCTTTGTCCGGACGTTTCTCAGTAATGCGTGATCCTATTTGACTGTGGTTTTTTATGTTTGATGAAAATAGTTTTTTTTTTATCCACAACGGGTTAGCACTTGACCTCGGTTAAGCCATTTTGAAGATATTGCGCTTTTAATTCGATCTATCTGGATGATTTATTTATTTTATTTGTTTCCTCATGGGTATTCTATATTTTAAATTCATAAAGTGGAGTCGGTGGCTCAGCGGTAAGGACGCGGTCTCCCAATTTAGCAGGCCCGGGTTCGATTCCCAGGCAGCCCAATGTACCAATGAGTTTTTAAACGTATATCTGGGGGCACGGCAGTGCCCCCGCCAAGTCGAGCGCGAAGCAAACACTGCCGTACCATCCTTTACTGGAACCATTTCGCCGCATTTTCAGGCCCCTATTTTAGAACCTCTGGATAAGACTAGAACGCAGAAATTCTCGTCATCCAGTAAGCTATAATCACATACTTAAAATCCAAAATTTCAAGTCTGTAGGTCATTTAGTTCCGAAGTTAAGCGAAAGCAAAGTTTCGCATTTATGACACTCACTCACTCACTCACTCACTCATGATCATCAAAATAGAACTAGTACTTCCCATAAACTCAGAGAGCTGAAATTTGGTACAGAGTTATGGTTCAATGGCCACATAAAGGGAAAACTATAAAAACTAGGATAATCGAAGATCTGGGGTACCTGGTGACCCTGATTAGGAAACACAAGAGCCCAACCAAACTATTAGAGATCGACATATACCGCCTTTACAAAAAATATTCAACTTGGTGGGCCGCTTCATTTGATGTCAAAAATCGAAGGTCTGAAGTATCTGATGAAGAACCCTCAGCTGGTCTCAGCTGTATTAGAGATATGGTAATGCCCCCTTCTACTATTGGTAGGTACATAGAAAAATCGACTGTCATTGCAAAAATCCAGCGTAGTGGGACACATCTTCTAATTTAATCTAGCCTATAGCATCCCACTGCTGGGCGCATGCTTCCCCTTCTGCTTATAATACGCATATAAATAAAATTAAAGGAAAACTCAGGATAAGACTACACTGGCTTTTATACTTATACTTACAAGTTTACAAGAAGAAATAGTCGAACGATTAACTTTATGTCTTACGAAGAACCCTCAGCTGGTCCCAGCTGTATTAGAGATATGGTAATGCCCCCTTCTACTATTGGTACATAAAAAAATCGACTGTCCAGCGTAGTGGGACACATCTTCTAATTTAATCTAGCCTATAGCGTCCCACTGCTGGGCGAATGCCTCCCCTTCTGCTTTTAATACGAATATAAATAAAATTAAAGGAAAACTCTGGATAAGACTAGACTGGCTTTTATACTTATACTTACTTATACTTATTACAAGTTTACAAGAAGAAATAGTCAAACGATTAATTTTATTCTACTCGAACATTACACAAATTAAATAAACAAACGAAAATTTGGTCAAAATATAATGCATTGGCTAAGAGTGGCGGTGATACCCGCACGCGTCGCTAGATGGCGTTGACTGTATTTTAAAACGCGCTTACGTTTTGTTTTTCCGATAACCTTATATGGCAAAGTGGCAACCGGCCGCGTTACAGTCGTTTACGACATTCTTTTATTGCGCTTGAAAATGTTTGCTAGGGATTAGGAGGGATTATTTGCATTTCGTTGATTTCGCTGATTATTTCGTGAGGTTTGCTAAGGTTAATTGGCAGGTTGTTATTATATTAGTTCAAAGATTTAAACAGGTTAGGAATTATACGGTTAGTGACGGATTACTGATTATTACTTAATTATCAGAATTAAAAGAAGTTTCAATTGAATACTTTATTTAATTGTTAATTATTTAGTACCTACTTTTAGTTTTCTAGGTTTAATTTACAGTTAGGCAGTACTTGGAATCGCGTTCGTGTTTATAAGTACTTTTCTAGTATTCTAGTTTAGTTTATTTAGTTAGATATTACTTCGTTTCGTTTAAAAATATCATTAATTTAGCTGTATTTCAGTACTAGGTAGGTAGTACCTTTGGTAGAAAGTTCATTGATAATTAATTATATTGACACTTGTCTAATAATTAAGAGTTAACGTTTTGCTTATAGTTTGTATAGATTGAGTAGGCAGAGTAATATTTTCTTTAAGTTTTTTTTATTAAGACAAAAGAAGTCTTAAAGATATAAGTAGGTTTTAGTCTAAATATTATCGGTATTTCTGATTTGTTGTCCATATACTAAAGGTCGTTGAGTTTAATTGTGTTTGATTTCGCAAGATAATAATTATCGTAAAAAATGTCGATAATATTAAAAGACGACGATGAACTTAGTGGCTACCAAGTAGTTGGTATGCCCAAAGACGGGTCTTGTCTCTTCCATTCAATATCTTTCTTGGTGTATGGTAGAACTGACTCAACTTTCAGTATCAAGTATATTTGTAGAAACGTGGGCATATATATAATATGCCCACGTTTCTACAAAAAGAAGTGAAATCCCACCAAAAACATTCTGTAAAAAACTAGCCAAGTCTCGATGGAGCTGCTTGATTATCTCTAAAAAGTAATGAAATCTATACAAAGTCGTGCCAAGTGTAAGGTTCCTTACTGCGATTTCTTTATTATTATAGTTAATGTTGTGTGACTTGGCCGTTGAAGGGTACACAGGGGTACAAAACCAGGTGCTCCATGACACCATTGCACCAATCTGTCGCCAGAACCGCTACGCAATGTCGATGGAAAATTGCCACTTGGAAAACGTTGATTCAATAACCAGTCAATTGTAGGCTTGATAAAGCCACTAACGTATAAAGAATGTTATGTAAACGCCACACAGATTATTCGCTAATAGTTTGCCGTTGAACATTCTTAATAACATAATTAATAACATTAATAGCGGTTCTGGCGACAGATTGGTGCAATGGTGTCATGGAGCACCTGGTTTTGTACCCCTGTGTACCCTTCAACGGCCAAGTCACACAACATTAACTATAATAATAAAGAAATCGCAGTAAGGAACCTTACACTTGGCACGACTTTGTATAGATTTCATTACTTTTTAGAGATAATCAAGCAGCTCCATCGAGACTTGGCTAGTTTTTTACAGAATGTTTTTGGTGGGATGCATTTATCCGTCTGCTCTTAAACGGTGAAGGAAAACATCGTGAGGAAACCTGCATGCCTGAGAAATAAAAATTCATATACGAAAGCCTATATCCCTGCAGTGGAATGTTTACGGACGGATGATGATGATGATGAATAGATATATATTGATTGAATCAATATGTATCAATATAGGTCAATCCTTATGGTTAGTTAAAAATTCTCAGCAAAATTTCATTATTACTTAGTGTATTTTTAAATAATTGCAAGTTGGTTTTCTTTGCACAATTTCCTGTAAGAGCAGACAGACCACTAAACCTTAATATCTCTTGCAATAATAAAACATCAAGTAAGATTTTTCGGTAAGAATGCCAAACTATTACTGGAAGTTAATTACGAAAATACATCCATATACGTTGGAATGCCAAAGTTTCGGGCCAAAAAGCCGAGGAGAAACCAGAATGGCAGCATTATCTTGAACTTATCTGCGATCTTATCTTTTTATTTCTTTCGTTTTAACCATGTAATTGTGGATGCGACACACGAAAACATCTAAGCTGAAATATCAGAATTTAGTCTTATTCTAATCTATTTAACCGCCTCCGTGGCTCAATGTAAACAACATTGGGTTTACGATTCGGAGGTCGCGGGTTCGATCCCCAGCGGGGTACATGTTTAAGTACTCGGTTTGGTTGGTGGTAGGCATTTTAAATGTCCGCCTGGCTAGTAAACACCATCTTATCTAAATCTGCCGCCAAGCAGCAATGTTAATAGCATTGTTGTGTTCCGGTTGTCAGAGATAAGATAGCCAGTCCCCCAAATGTGTTGGGGTTTCCGGGTCAGTACGCTTCCACCTTCGACCTCATCTTCACTTAACATCAGGTGTGATTGAGGTCAGGTACCAACCCGTTATGCATTAAAAAAAAAACATCATTCCTCATACAGTCTATGCACACGTTCTTCGGTCTTCCTCTGCTTCTGTATCCTCCACATTCATACTTAGTACTCGTGTCGTTACGTGCTTTTCAACTCTCCTCATAATGTGTTCAAACCAGGTTCAACCTCGACAATGCCATAATATTAGCAATGCGATAACTCCACACAAGACACAACGCCAACATGACAACTATCCTTTCAGGGTGACGTAATTTAGCGCATTGTGAGAAGTCCAAAGAGTCTCGAAGCAATCATTATTAATGTCAGTTATTTATCTTCCATTCATTCACTGAGGATAATTAATTTGAAGACTGGGGTGTCTGTCCATTGTACCATTTCCGTTTCTAGAGAATCTAATTCGTCTTTTTCTGCGATATTTACTTCATCGTGAGCTCGTTTTCCCTCCACATTATACAGTGACTGCCTACGTCCGACCAGAAAATCCGACTAATTCCTTTAATATTCAAAAGTAAACTTATAAATAAGTCAGGAATAATGAAAAATTGTAAAAATTGAACGAGCTAAGCTAAAGGCATCTCAAGAGGATTCCCCAAACTCTAGCGGCGTTTTCTCTGTAATCGCAAATTATAAGTAAAACAACCTCTCGTCCGTAGTCAGCTCATCCTATCACATACCATTCTACAATAATGGTATACTGGGTGAATGAGAGCTATGGATTTAAGTTGTCTTTGACCCTCCGGCCGCGTGGTTCGACAACGTTGTCGGACATGTCGAACGACGAGGAATTTTAATTCCTTGCTGTCCGACATGTCGGGCTATCAGGAATTTTATATTCCACTTAGTTCGACCAACGGACCGACCAGTCAACCGCCTCCGTGGCTCAATGTAAACAACCTTGGGTTTGCGATTCAGAGGTCGCGGGTTCGATTCCCAGCGGGGTACATGTTTAAGTACTCGGTTTGGTTGGTGGTAGGGTAGTTTAAATGTCCGCCTGGCTAGCTACCACCATCTTATCTGAATCTGACGCCAAGCAGCAATGTTAATAGCATTGTTGTATTCCGGTTGTCAGAGATAAGAGAGCCAGTCCCCCAAATGTGTTGGGGTTTCCGGGTCAGTACGCTTCCACCTTCGACCTCATCTTCACTTAACATCAGGTGTGATTGAGGTCAAGTACGAACCCGTCGTGCATAAAAAAAAACGGACGAAGAGAATTTTTAAAATTCCACTTGCTTCGAAGGTCGGATCACTAGGATCAAACTCCACTTGGTTCGATACTCGATCTACGGGGATTGTTGATTTCAAGTTTGACCACGGTGTACAACAAGGCAGATGAACCTATTGGTTGCTAACCGATGTATTTCTCTGTTATGTAATTACCACAAAGTTGGCAGTATCCACTATTCACGATACAATGTGATTACCGGTTTGGATGTTTGCCACAAAAGCTCTGGCTAATGGTTTGAATCTGCTTACATTGTGTTTAGCTATCCAAATCGTACTACGAAATTTGAATTCCATTTAAGAGATTACTGATTGTCATTCGCCTGCTTCTAGACTGGGGACTAGATATACGAAGCTTCATAAATAATTTGCTTGCACTTAGTTGTAATCAGTTTGTTTCATTGGCTAAGTACTCGTATTTATTTCACTGCTTCATAACTTTACTAAAATCCAAAGTAGCAATATAGTCACGCAGGGCACCTCTGTTTTGCAGGTGTAACAGGCGAGGTCGGAACTGACACTATCGTACATCAATTGATACGTGAAAGTACATGTGAATAATTAATCATTTTAAGCCTAACTAACATAGTCGCTTCCAAAATGTTCCAGTTCCACGAAAATCGACGTTATTAACTGGCAATGCAAAGTGTCGTCTTATATAAGTTTATAGCTATTGTTTGTCTGTAGTGTTAGAGCGCCAAAACGATTGAACCGATTGGAAAGCTGTTTTTCCTGAAAGCTGATACTTGTTATGGTTCAGTAATTTGCAAAATATTAGGTCCTTACCTATGAAATTGGCGTTTTGTATGAAGAATTTCATTAAGACTGTTTGCTCCATACAAACATTTTTGATTTTTTTTTTTTGGGAACGGCAAATCCAAATTTAGCTAAACTTTGTGTGTATTATCGGATAACATTAAGTTAAGTATAGGCAGCGTTAATTTTTAAAAATAACCGCTTTATAAAAGTTTCAGCGAATCTAAGAAATGATTATGGGAAGCACATGAAAAGAGCTTGTCTAAACGTATTTTTGTGGTAAATGATGAGTTAGTCCCTTTTGAAAGTAACAAATCAAGTTAGAAATTGA
This sequence comes from Oegoconia quadripuncta, assembly GCA_949316235.1. Lineage (NCBI taxonomy): Eukaryota > Metazoa > Arthropoda > Insecta > Lepidoptera > Autostichidae > Oegoconia > Oegoconia quadripuncta. The sequence continues at coordinate 10,446,688 of OX438745.1, forward strand.
TAAATCCCATACATAATTTAGTTAGTGCTAAAACTAACAACAATTTATCATCAAAATAATACAAAGGAATATAGAAATGTAAATGTTGAAATGTCAAATTACAGAGTATGTCAAGTTTACTCTTTCATAAATGTCAAATTTCAAATTAAATTAATAATATAGAATGTCAAAATGGTTAAATTGGGTCTTTACCTATGAAATTGGAGTTTTTTCTTCGTTAATCATATGTACCAATTCTTGCGATTTTCAAAGCTATATCCAAATTTGTTTTTTATTTGGAAAATGGAATATTATTTCGAGGTTTCACATGAGATATTTTTTAATTTCTGGGCTGAATCACATAATAAAAAAAAATTGAACAGAGCTCATTTCATGTACTTCCCATAATCATTCCTTAGATTCGCTGAAACTTTTATAAAGCGGTAACTTTTAAAAATTAACGCTGCCTATGCTTAACTTAATGTTAACCGATAATACATACAAAGTTTAGCTAAATTTGGATTTGCCGTTCCCAAAAAAAATCAAAAATGTTTGTATGGAGTAAACAGTCTTAATGAAATTGTTCCTACAAAACACCAATTTCATACGTAGGGACCTAATACTAGCTAATTACTAAACTATAGAATTACTTACTCGTTGTACTATAGAATTTATAGAAACAAGTTGCCGAGGTTAGCAGAAAGATGTTCACTACTGCAAAGTCTTTGCGACGTTTACGAAATTTTTTACCCACTGCCACCAAAATTGCTCTTGCCCAATCTCTTTTTTTACCTATATTAGACTATGCTGACACTTGTTATGCCGATCTTACAGTTGACCTTCTAAACAAACTTGAGCGACTCCAAAATCTTGCTATCAGATTCGTATTTGGCTTACGCAAGTATGACCATGTTTCTGAATACAGGGCTCAACTCAAATGGCTCACAATCCGGCGTCGCAAGGATTTGCATATAGTTTCTCTTCTCTATTCAGTGTTGTTCGATCCAAGGACACCTTTCTATCTCAAAAATTGGTTCAAATTACTTTCCGCTTCTCATAATCGCCCTCTCCGTTCTTCCGAAAATCTTCGTCTCTACGTCCCTCCTAACTTAACAAAATTCTATAGCCAGTCCTTCAGACTGCAAGCCACTCGTCTGTGGAACTCTTTGCCGGAATCTATTAGGAAAGCTCAATCATTAAATATTTTTAAATGTCAAGTCAAAAACCACTACTTAGGTCTCTGAATTTTTTCTTTTCGTTGACTCCCGCCTCGTGAACATTAGTTGACTATCTATAAGTGCTTCTAGTGATTGTGTTTTATACTATATATTAAGTATTTCTACATATTTATTTATATATATATATATATATATATATATATATATATATATATATATATATATATATATATATATATATATATATATATATATATATATATATATATATATATATATTATTTATTTATTTATTTATGTATATATTTATATGTATTATGTATATATTTATGTCAATTAATATGATATTATTATTATATTTATGCATGCACCCTACCTGTTTTTCTACCTACAAATGTCCCGTAGCTGTGGGTTGTCTGGAAGAGATCGCTTTTAGTGATAAGACCGCCTAATTGTGTTCTATTGTTATCATCAAAATTATTGTAAATTATTTTGCGCAATAAAGAGTATTTGTATTGTATTGTAATTAATTTCAGGTTAGAAGTGGCCTCAAAATCAACATCGAGCAGGAATTTGGCCGTGAATTAATAAGTCTCCACTAGCGCGCTCATTACAATTTCATCTTCTTTTGATTTCTCTGGTCCAGTTTCCGCGGTTTCAGCCTCTATAATAATTTAACCATCGATTTTACTGGACTCAGGATTTAGTATCTTATGTTCTGCCACATTACTAGTATTATGGAATATGATGCATTTCAATCTATAACCACATCTGATAGTGTGTCATGTACTACCTACTACCGTTCCAGTTGGCACCGGTTTCGTTCAATTTACATTTTTCTCTCGTTTGCGATGAGGCGAGGAGATGTGATCTAACTTTCTTCGCTTATTTAAATTCAAAATTTTATTGGCTTTATATTGGAAATAGTGTCTTAGCGTGGGAGAGGCTTATATATAGCAATGGACTACTGGATGTTGATGATAATGGAAATTATTTCTTTATAGCCTCTCTGTCGCCCGTTCCCACGCAAAAATTCTAACGGTCAAGTATCTCAGCGCGCCTGTCATATTTTCGCAAATAAGACTAAATCATAGCTAACATAACATGGCGCACATTATTGGATGCGGAATTTAATAGAGAACAAGTTCAGACACAGTCCAAAGGAATTGGAACTCTATAATCATTACAATTGAGAGTTGAAAGTCGGGTGTCCGTGGGCACCGATCGGTGTCCGCGAGTGTTGTCGGTATAAAAATATTTTTGGTACTGATCGGTGCCCGCGTCCGCCTAAAGGTTAAACTGTTTTGCATTGTTGTGTCGTGAAGAGGTAACAAGCATACATACATACAGACATGACAGACACACACAAACTTTTGCATTTATAATATTAGTTGGGATAACGCTAGCTATTTAAACTGTGTAATCAACAGTTTCTCTAAACTGATAGGACACAGGGGGGTCATTTTAGTAAACTGGGGATGGTATAGTTTCGAGCGATATGGACGTCAAGCTACCATTATTTATTGTGTAAAATAACCCTGTGTAAATAACCTCGACTGTATCATGAAAATTTTTAGAATAATCAATGATATGATGAAGAAAAACGATAAAGAACAGAATCCTATCGTCGGACATCAGTAGTCTTACCGATTATTGGCGATTAGCTAATGAAATATATACTATTAGGTTTCATCTCGAGTTCAAAGTCACAGAACTTGATATAAATGGGATTTCTAGGTTATATACAGGGCTACCTCAGACGACATTCTTTTGCCTACTTAACTGGTTTTACACTAATAGTTTCCATAGCGTCAAAGTCCTGTCAAGAGTCTAAGCAATGCCAGATTGGGTATTTTTCTTGCAATCTCTTCTGGATAAAAATTTGGCTCCCAGTGAAATTCTGGACAAAAACAATCATTGGAGAATTTTGGGTAATTACATTTTTAGTATTGGAATACAGTATTTATATGTAAAACGCGTCCATAACAAAGTACCACATAATACAACATAAAAATTATGGAACAGCAATCTAAAAAAACAGTAGGTACCTAGTTTTCGATGTCGCAGAGTGGAATCCAATCAGGCCCCCATCTCAGCATAGGTTATAGTCGAGAGGAAAAACGAATTTCCTAATTATTGGACTAAAGTTTAAAAACTAGTTAAATTATCCATTTCTTATACGAACATTTTATTCCCGGCATGGATGTTTATATAATTATTCATACCCATAGTACCTACATTTGTTTAGTTTGGGACTAGATGATTGGTGAAAGTGGCCAAATTATTTTTTTTGTTTTAACCACAAAGGGTTAGCACTTGACCTCAATCACACCTAATGTTAAGTGACGATAAGGCCGTAGGTGGTAGCGTACTGACCCGGAAACCCCATCTTATTTGGGGAACTGGCTGCTATTTGGCGGCAGTTTTAAATACGATGATGGTAGCTAGCGGATATTTAATATGCCCTACCACCAACCAAACCGAGTACTTAAACATGTGCCCCGCTGGGGATCGAACCTGTGATCTCCGAATCGTAAACCCAATGTTGTTTAGTTGAGGCGGTTAAATTATTTATTTATTTCGAAGAAATATGCGCCGTTGTTGCCTACAGCGATATCAAGGACACTCCACCAAAACGAAACGAAACAGAGATCATTGTCGGCAAATAAAATCGCTACAATTACGCTCTCCGGCAGCGACATTCCGCAAAGTAATCCCATTAGTTAATAAAATGTTTTACCGCACATCTTCGCTCTCTCCGCTTCGGTGGGCCCAGTCATCTTACTGCCTTCTATTATACTGTGGCGAATCCCCACGGGATCCGCTGGAAAATTATCCGTCGCCGATTATTTACCCCGTTATTTGAGCAATCACTTAAGTGTGAGTAGGTATTTTATTTAGTAAATTATAATTAGTTTAGCTATAAATATAAATATATAAATATGAATATCTTTGCACATACACACATACACACAGCGCCATCTAGTTCCACACTAAGCAACTAGGCTTGTTACTATAGATACTAGATTGATAAACTACACAAATACTTTTTTTTTGTAAATAAATACACATATAAATGAAAAACATCCATAACTCGGGTACACATGTCCGTATTCATCACACAAACATATGCCCCTAGCAGGATTCGAACCCGCAACCTTTTGGTATACCGGTCAGAGTTGCTAACCACTACACCAAACAGGTCGTCAAGTATTTACCCCGTTATTTGAGCAATCACTTAAGTGTGAGTAGATATATTATTTAGTAAATTATAATTAGTTTAGCTATGATTACTATTTAGCTATTTAAAAAGCAAAAAAACCCAACAGCATATTTTGTATTGTGGGGGCGCCATGTTGAATTATATCCTATGTCAAGGGTAATTCAAATTCGTATGCTCAACCAGCTCCCATTGTTTAACTTCAATAGGAAGGACCTCAAATATCAAATTCGACAAATAGCGAAAGAGAATAGCATTAAAGTAATAAGGGCGCTGCTGGGACCTGACCGGAAGATGAAACCACTGCATTTCTTCCACTCGGGGAGCAATGTAGTATCCATTAGTATAGCTGTTTTTGTGTTTTTAATTATATTTATTTAGGTAATTAATTATGTATCTATTTAATATCCGTATACGTATTTTTCACAAGCTTTATTTAAATCTGCCGCCAAGCAGCAATATTAATAGCATTATTGTGTTCCGGTTGTCAGAGATAAGAAAGCCAGTCCCCCAAATGTGTTGGGGTTTCCGGGTTTCACTTAACATCAGGTGTGATTGAGGTCAAGTACCAAACCGTTGTGCATAAAAAAAAAGCTGCCTTTTATATCAAAAATTGCACTCCTCGCTTTTATTGATTAGACCGTCCAATTGTACTATTTTTACTGCATTATTTGGTAGAATGTGAGTATGTTTTCCTTTAGTGCAATAAAGCGTTTGGATTATTTTGTATTGTGGTATCAGTGATGAATCCCATTGTGGGAATTTCACTGTCTACTGTCATGTAGTTAGTGCAATAATACAGTGCTGTTCTACTATCTGTTTAGTTTACTATGGCGAATCCCCATAATGTCCACTGTCATTAATTATTAACCCATTTAGTTAATCAATTATTTATTCAGTTGGTGGAGTAACGGACGTCTGTCCCTTTGTATAACTTTGTAAATTCAACAAGTTCCCACTCAGAACTTCGGCATTAGAGCGGTAATCAATGTCATAGTTTTAAGAGAATTACTTATGAAAGGGATTAAGCCCTTTATAAATGTATAGTCGTTCACAGTTTCCAATTGTTAATCATAAACTAAAAATGTACAGTAAAGTGCTGTGGTTTTGAATCAACTCGTCTCTTCCCGTGAGTATAGTAAAAGTCCACCAAGCCAAAAAACATCCATAAGATTTGCGCGTTTCAACAGCGTTGGGCTCACCCCCGGACACGTGTGCATTTCTCTTTATTTCGTAAGTAGACGCGGTGATGTTATTTCAAAATATATGTTGCTATTTTTGAATGTGTGTGTATGTGTTTATTATATATATTTCAATATACCCCTGCACATACACACACTTGCCTTAGTCCACTATCCACATGCTTCAACGTATATACTTTAAGCATCATACTGCATCACTTAGATAATGTATTCTCAGTGCTCTTTTTGCAACGTCTAATAGTAAGGGAGTGAGAGCCGGACTCCAGACTCCAGTCTTTCAAAATGCCATTATGAAACTACTTATATCTTAGATCTCTAAAAAGAAAGAACAATAAAATCGGTTAACAATCAAGATGGTTAACTGACTTAAAGTTCGCGTTACTTGATTACATGTGTAACTTGAGCTGTGACAATAGTGACAGCAGTTTGTGTAATGGCTTAGTTGATGACTACAAAACTGTAGCTTAATAACTTTGTTGTGGATATTATGTGATAATTTACAATAATAACTTTAATTTTGTCGTGTATTACATACAATAATAAATGTCTTCATTTTTAACTGACTTCAAAAAGGAGTCGGTTCTCAATTCGGTCGTTTGTATGTTTTTTTCTATATGTAAATAAATATCTTTGTATATACACACTGCGCCATCTAGGTCCACAGTAAGCATCTAGGCTTGTGTTATGGATACCAGATGGTTGATAAACTACACAAATACAATTTTTTTTTGTAAATAAATTACATATATAAATGAAAAACATCCATAACTCATAACACATGTCTGTATTCATCATACTAACATATGCCCCTAGCGGGATTCGAACCCGCGACCTTTTGGTATAGTAGCAGAATTTCTAACTACTACACCAAACAGGTCGTCACCAAACACAAACGTACATACACCGATAACTCAGAGATTCAGCTGTTTATTCGCGAGATATTTTTTGTATTTTTTCATGTTTGTTACCTTAGAACTCAGTCATTTATAAACAGATTGGGAAAATTCTTTTTTTATTTAATAGGATAAACAATACAATACAATACAAATACACTTTATTGCACAACAGAAAATGATAAGAATAGAATGTACAATTGGCGACCTTATCACTAAAAGCGATCTCTTCTTTCTTTATTTCTTTCTTTATCTATGTATGCCGCCAAAGTGTTAATAGCATTGTTGTGTTCCGGTTGTCAGAGATAAGATAGCCAGTCCCCCAAATGTGTTGGGGTTTCCGGGTCAGTACACTTCCACCTTCGACCTCATCTTCACTTAACATCAGGTGTGATTGAGGTCAAGTACCAACGCGTTAGGCATAATAAAAAAAAAGTTTTGATGTTTGTTTATTTGTTTGTGGCTCAATCACGCCGAAACGGCTTAACGGATTGGGATGAAATTTAGTATGTAAGCAGAACATACCCTGGATTAAGACATAAGATACTTTCACAACCATCTTATCTAAATCTGCCGCCAAGCAGCAATGTTAATAGTATTGTTGTGTTCCGGTTGTCAGAGATAAGATAGCCAGTCCCCCAAGTCCAGTGTAATAAAGTGTATAAAATAGCGGTAGCAAGCCATGCGAATATTTAAAATGCCCTACCACCAACCAATTTAAAAGACTTGCGATTTATCTTAGTATCTATCGTCTCATCCACGTTTATCTGTCGCATTGCATCCGGCGGGAGGTTAATGAGGTAGATAAAAGCCCTTTGTGGCTAATTCAGCGTGTAAGTGGCATTTGTAGACACAAACCGCAAATGGATGTTACGATTGAAAAGGAAAATTTAAACCAATTTAATTCACAATATAACAGCAATTAAATATTGTCCTATAATAATTGCAAGCTATCATACCATCTTGTAAGGTAAAGAAGAATGATCGCCTCTCTGCTCAATGTAAACAATATTGGGTTTACGAATCGAAGGTCGCGGGTTCGATCCTAAGCGGGGTACATGTTTAGTACTCGGTTTGGCTGGTGGTAGGGCATTTTAAATGTCCGCCCAGCTAGCTACCACCATCTTATCAAAGTCTGTCGCCAAACAGAAAAGTTAATAGTAGTAAATAGCCAGTCCCCCAAATAAGATGGTGTTTCCTGGTCAGTAAGCTTCCACCTTCGGCCTCATCTATCAGGTGTGATTGAGGTCAAGAAATATGGATTTGCCTGGCATAGACATACTTAAAAGAAGGATCACACAGCATATTATTTAGTATATTTATAAAAAAAAAAACAAATAAACGATTTTGTATTTGTACGAAGTCTGCTCTGAAATTCCTAAGCATGTATAAAGTCTTCAGTAAATAATGGATAACCCATCAACTACACATGGGTGACCCATGACCCATCAGATTGATGAGACCTATTCGGACTGTGACATTCCTGTCGCAAAATAATGAAAACATAACCTGTTATTGTCTTGTTAAATCGTCTGTAGGAAACTAAGCGTAATGAGAAATCCCACATAAATTGTTCTCTCCTTCTTTCTTTCAAATCAAATCTAACTAATATTATAAAAACGAAAGTTTGGCTGTTTGTCTATTTGATTGTTGCTCAATCGCGGCGAAACGGCTGAACAGATTTGGATGAAATTTAGTATCCTCATCATCATAATCTTCTCGCTCTTGTCCCACTGTATTTGGGTAGTACATCTTTTTCTTCCAATCTTCTCTATCAGCTGATAGAGAAGATTGGACCAGTTGGATGAAATTTTGTATATAGGTAGATAATACCCTGGATTAAGATATAGGATACTTTTCATCCAGATAAAGTGAGAAGTTCCCGCGGGATAAACAATTGAAACATATCCGCGTACAGTTATTACATGTTTGTTACCTTTTCACGGCTAAACGGCTGAACGCATTTGGATGAAATTTGGTTGGTAGACAGATTAGGACCTGGATTAACATATAGCCTAATTTTTTTGGTAATCCGATTTTGATGAAATATTTCACGTGAACGAAGTCGCGGGCAACAGCTAGTAAGGGTCGCCATCGTACCTATAATATTTTTAAGTTCCATGTTTATACTGTAACCTTAGGTGTACAATAAAGGATATTTGTATTGTATTGTATAATTATTACAATTATTTTTTAACTTTTAGAACTAAATAAAACATTTTCTGTGAACTGCGACCGCAAGTCCCCTAAAGATAAGATAAGATAGCCAGTCCCCTAAATGTGTTGGGGTTTCCGGGTCAGTACGTTTCCACCTTCGACCTCATCTTCACTTAACATCAGGTGTGATTGAGGTCAAGTACCAACCCGTTGTGCATAAAAAAAGAGGTATAATTTTCCATTGTTATTTGTTATTTAACATGGCTGTTGGTTTTCCTTAACATAAATAAATAAATGAAAATAAATTATCAGAATCCTACCACAACGATTGGTCCACCAAGGCCACCAGGCCATTTACAAACAGCGTAGAAAAAAAGTACATTTTGTTTTGTAACGTCTATACTTTGAACAGGCAATGGTATACTGAACCTATACAGCCAATTCTTCAACCACGCGGACAGAAAGCTATAGATAGTTTATAATATTATAATATCGTACGACTTTCTTTGCATATCATATCAACACCAAATATTCGCGGAAACTAAGTGATTCCGGTAACTAATGAATGGTTGGTTACAATTGATGCTTTTATGACGCGGTTACTTCGTGGTGAAAGTTGAATGTATGCATGCAAGTCCGCCGAGGGGGAAAGTGGGTGGGAATAATGAATTTTAAAATAAGAAGACATTGAGGTAACTAGTTAACCTTCTGGTCGTTATTAAATAAAAATTTCTGCTAAGAACATTGGAACACAATCTTAAGAACTTGCTTGTGCGACTTTGTTCAGATGATTGTTCATACCGAGGCATTCTTGGTTGAGCCCAACTAGTTATTTTGAGACACTAGTAATTTTTTGGATTATATAGAGATACTGGACATTTGAGACCCTAGGTATTTTAAGACAGTCGTTATGAAACACCGAATATTTTGAGAGTACACATTTTTGAAATACCGATCACTTTGAGACACTCGACATTTTGAAACACCGTATGTTTTGGGAAATTGCATATTTTGGATACCGGACATTTTAAAACACTGCACATTTTGAGATATTAGACATTTAAAAAAGAGACATTTTGAAACGGCGAATATTTGGAGATACTAGTCATTTTGAGATCCTAGGTGTTTTGAGACAGTAGACATTACGAAAAACCGAATATTAGAGAATATACATTTTTGGAATACCGAGCATTTTGAGACATTGAACATTTTGAACCCCGGGTATTTTGAGAAATTGCACAGTTTAAGACATTAGATATTTTACAATACCGGACATATAGGTTGCTAGAGTGGTATCCATGAAAGAAATACAATAAACATGCCTGTCTCTACAATTGTAGAGTTAGTTATACAGCTGCTTATACGTAGATGAGCCTTATTCAAATTCATATTCTTTATTTGCATAATAATGGTAATTAAAAATCTTTAATGTGAGCTATACATGTAATACCCCATAATTCTTATTCTAATAGCCAAGTGATCTCAGTAAAGTAGACTGGAAGCTCTTAGAATTTTATTCAAATCAATTAATATTATTATTTTTGTTTGTATAGTCTCGTCAATTCTTGGGTACACCCACGAATTTACACGAATTACAATTCGTATTTATTAATTTTTTCCCGTTGGAGTAGGCAGAGACTATACTGGATGAGTTTTTTTTACAGTTAGATAAAAAATAGGGTATATTAGGTAAGTGAAATAGAACAAACAAACAAACAAAACAAAATATTCTTTATTGTACAACAATAAGAAGCATAAAAAGAAATAAGAAAAAGGGGATAGTACAATTTGGCGGCCTTATCACTAAAAGCGATCTCTTCCAGGCAACCTTTGGGTTAGGAAACATTATACACATGACATGTAGGTAGCGTGCACGATAAACTAATTTTAATAAAATAAATAAATAGAAGGTATTGGCATAGGTAGTTTAATAATTTTTTTCAAAACTATCATCGAGTCTAGCGGTAATTGTGTCATTTGACGGTCACATTAGTAGCCTATTCCACAAAATTACAACATTAAATTAAATAAATAAAGAAAACTTGGAGTAAATATGAGTTCCAAATAAATTTCGCATGATGGGAACTCTACAAATCCCGCTAGTCGCATATCAAAATAGGGCAGGCGCGTGCATTTTTGAAAAAAAAAAACAAAAATTAAACTACCTATGCCAATAACTTTTATTTCACTTACCTAATATGCCCTATTTTTTTCCTTACGGTAAAAAACTCATCAGGTACTATAGGGTGAAATTGAATTCGTGTTAACTGTTGACTCCACTCATGATTACGAACAACTTTTCATAGCCGACTTGAGCCGAAAATTGTTAAACTTCCATATTAAAAGTGGTTTCAGAATGAATAACTTTATATGGGTAATCAAAATTCGACTATGGTTCCTTGGGGAAAGATAGTGGGCCACCAGATAATGGGCATTAGACGAATTCAAATTCACCTTGTATATGTCCACTCGCAACGATCCTGACATACGACTTGCTTCATCCACTCTGATCAAATGCTTCATACACATTAGCCGATTAGTGGTTGACGGCATGTTTATATCTAGACCTTTATTTTGGAATTCATGAGTCTTACTATAATATACAGATAGATATAGTAATATGATACGGCATTGTAAAAGTCTAAATCTAAATCTTGACGTAGGCTAAAATCGCATCTCTCTGTGTGAACACTTCCTAATATTTGAGTCCATGTGATGTTGTATTACTGGAAGTTGGAATAATTGTGCTGTGTCGGTGAGATTACTTTCGAAAATGAGGCCAAGATCACAACTATTGTTCTATACATAACTATTTTAAATAAGAAAGTGTTTGTAGCTATATTATCGTATGACCTTTACCTACTACCAGCTCAACTATATTTAGTAACATTAAGGTGTTTATTTGATCGCAAAATTAGCCAGTACATAACAAAAATCGCGTCTGTCTGTACCAAACATCGTCATAGTAGGGAAAGGTGATACTGACGGTAAAAGTATCACAGCCTAGATAAGTCTGATTTGCCCTGATCGATCGATTAGGCGATCCCAGAAATATTGAGAGGCTAGGTTTCTTACAAGACCACAGGTCCAATAAATTCTACATTTTTTTTACAACATCGCTTTTTATTTTATTTTCAAAAAGGTATTGCATTGTGCATAAAAAAATAAAAGTATAAATACAAAAACACTCCTTTGGGCGGAGGTTACTAAATTCGGAATAGGTTAAATCCTGACTTTTCCAATTTCTTATTTAGTCAGTTTCTGAATTCGTTCAACTCACATGAGATCGTATTCGTAATTAATTCAATACTGAGTATGTTTAATCCTCTAAAGGTCAAATTCTGAGGAAGTCAGATTCTACGGGCATCTAATCTAAACAAATAATACTATATTTACAAATTACACTACCTACCTATAAAAAAAAAACATCTAGGTCAGTGTCATGGGGTATTGTAACTAGGAGGCTAGCAGCATTACCTCTCTGTATCGCAATACTAATGCGTTGAGAGAGGTAGCTGCCAGCACTCTTGTCGCCTGAGATATCGACCAAATACCTATCAATCGTTCTACATTAAATACACACATTTCAAAACAAGCCTTTAGTAGATACTCCATCATGATTACCACATATTATTCTAGTACAAAGACGAGTAATATAAAGTTCATCAAGGATCTTCTGGCTCGATCTTCAGATCCTCGTCATCATGTGTAATGGAAAGTGCTCATGGCAACAGAACAAACATATTCGAAATCGACTATCTTGCCATTTGCCATCAGGGAGTTGTAGTCCCTACATCACGGGTCCATCATCAGATAGACTGATTCCGCCACACGAACGAAGTCGTGGGCAACAGCTAGTTATATACATAATGTCACGCATGTTTCCCGTAGGGGTAGGCAGAGACCACAGACTTCCACTTGCTACGATCCTGACACACCTCTTCTGATTCCTTCACTCTCATAAGGTTGTTCATACATGCTCGTCGGTTTAGGGAACTCTTGACTTGGCCTTTCTTTAAGACGTCCCCGATTTGATCATGGTACATTCGTAGTGGTCTTCCCCTACCAACACTACCATCCACATTCGCATCGTATATCTCTTTTGTAACTCTCCACATATCCAAACCATCTCAGCATACCTATTTCAATCTTTGTCACTACGCATTCATTAACACTGCTTAACTCCCTAATTACACTATTCCTGATTCTATCTTTCAAAGTCACCCCATTCATACTTCTCAATGATCTCATTTCCACTGCATTTATTCTACTTTCATTCTTCTTTTGCCATACCCAGCATTTACTCCCTTAAGTCAGTGTTGGAACCAGCACCCCGCCATGAACAGCCAGGCGAGCTTTTTTGGTCACATTCTGGCTCCTCATAAAGGCATACAGTGTTCCATTTACCTGACTTCCGACATTCACTCGTCTTTCGATTTCGCCTTCTCACACTTACCAGTTAGTTATAGCCAATTGGAGGTTTCCATTGATATTATGTCAAGTGTGAGCGTAGTAAGCGCTTACTACACAAAAAACGCTTCGGCTTCGTACATGTAGGTAAATCAAAGTCAAAGATGCTTTATTTTGTAGGTTATATATTTTTTTAAATAAGATATTTTAAAAATGATTTCCAAAGGCTTTTTACAAAACATAGGTATTTAGTATAAAGCCTCAGGTCATAAGCTTTTTTGTTACGTCATAAAAACTGTCCGTGTAACATCACAAGCGTGGGAACCTGACGCATTGTTTTAATTGCTCCGACATTGAGACCTAATGGTTTTTATCTCGGAAACTTCTATAGCTCTCCGAGAAATTGTTATTTAAGGTTAGTTTTCACACATATCCTTGTATTTTGGAATGGTAAAGATCAAGAAAAATTGAATAAAAACGCGGTGGGAATTTTATTTTATTTATTTTATTAACCACTAGTGGGAAGCGGCCTGCATCCAGCGATTTCCCGCGACATTTATCAGGTCGTCTGTCCAACTTGTGAGTGGACGTCCAGCTGGTCACTCTGGAATTCTATGGAGCCCTATGTTCAGCAGTGGACGTCCTGTGGCTGATATGGTGATGATGATTTCAAATAAATTTCACTTAATAGGAATCCTAAGAATCACGCCATTCGCATATCAATAAGCGGCCGGCGCTTGCGTTTTTGAAAAAAAAAATTAAAGTACCTATGCCAACACCTTCTATTTCACTTACCTAATTTGCCCTATTTTTTCCTTACGGTAAAAAAAATCATCCGGTATAAGTCAATGGCAATGACACTTTGGGGATCTAGTCTAACGAAATCTTGCACTTAAAAATCAGTCTAGCTGTGTAGACTATAGCCTCTTAAGAGGTGACATATAAATCTACATGCATATATCCAATAAAAATTGCCCTTCTTCCTGGAGGAGTCGGATAAAATGATTTATAAACAGTCTATCATACTTGAATAAACGTTTGATTCAACTTTGGAGACTGTGGTTATTCAGATCTTGAAAATACCAAAGGTTTAAAATGACAATGCTAAAACGTGTTTGCAATTCATGAATAAAAAAATCAAGCAAACATCAAAGCAAATTGTAAATAAATAAAACATCCATGTTTAAAGTTTATAACAGAAAATCCTTGAGACGAAAGACGTGTTTCATTCGCGAAGGAACGTACTAAAAGCAGACTATAAAATTTACATGTATCGTCCATGTTCTTAACCCCTTCGATGGTATTACCCTAAAGTTCAGACGTGCAGAGAATGTATGAAACTCGACATATATATCTTCCAACTTGACGACTAGGATTTGCTCGACAATGTAGAGTTAAGGAAATTAAGCGATGCCCCCTCTAAAGTTAAATATCCTGTGACGTTTACAGTTTACGAGTAGCTTAGGAAATATTTAAATGTGGATTTGTAGATATTAGAGGTATAAATTAGCAATAGAAAATCTAACTAATATTACTACCCGGCTACGTTAGAACCAAACGGAGTCGTTCGATCGGATGGTAAGAGGCCCGATGGAGTTTCACATGTAGCGTGGAGAGAGGGCAAGTTCCTCGCATGGGACGTAACCTGCGTGGACACGCTAGCGCCGACCCACCTGCGTGTGACTGCGGAGGTGGCGGGCGCGGCCGCTGCGGGTGCCGAAATAAAAAAATCACGTAAATACCAGGATTTACAGGAAGGTTACGTGTTCGTACCGGTTGGGGTCGAGACGATGGGACCTTGGGGCCCTGAGACAAAACGCCTGGTCCGAGACCTGTCGGCGCGTCTCATCGAGGCTTCTGGTGACCACAGAGCGGGCGGCTTCCTGGCTCAGAGAATAAGTCTCGCTATTCAGTGCGGGAACGCCGCTTGCCTGTTGGGCACAATGCCGCCTCGAGGAGATGCGCTAGATGGAATTTTTTACCTGTGATTTAAAAAAAAAATTACAATAAATTGTATCCGTACGTAATAAGGTAATATTACCTACACCATGTGAAAGCAATAAATAATTTTTATAATAAGTAATATTATAAATGCGAAAGTTTGGATGTTTGTTTTTATTTGTTTGTTCGTTGCTCAATCACTGCGAAATGAAATAAAGGATTTGGATGAAATTTGGTATATGTAGATAGAACATACCCTGGATTAAGATATAGGATAAAGTGAGTAGTTCCCGGGGGATAAACAAATTAAATATATCCACAAAGTTATTCCATACGACGGGCGGAAAGCCAGTGCATTATATTTTTTGTGGTCGTGAGTAGTTTGAATAATTTATTATTAAATGTGGACATTAGAATGTAGGTATTCGTTTTATCACCCGTGTGAATAAAGAATGAACTGATCTTGACTGTGACAAAGGATGTCACGTCTTTCTGTATTTACGCGACCCTTTGTACCCTCGTTAAACTAGAGTATCAGTATAAATCCATCCTCACCTCCTCTTTCAAGTGACAATCATTCGAACCACCCGACCTACGTTCTCTCTGTTTGCTCAATTTGTATAACAAAACCAAATTAGTGTTACATACAAAAAAATAGGAAGCTTATAGAGGCTCGGTGACTTTTTTTTTATGCACGACTGGTTCGTATTGACCTCAATCACACCTGATGTTAAGTGAAGATGAGGTCGAAGGTGGAAGCGTACTGACCCGGAAGCCCCAACACAATTGGGGGACTGGCTACCTTATCTCTGACAACCGGAACACAACAATGCTATTAACATTGCTGCTTGGCGGCAGATTTAGATAAGATGGTGGTAGCTAGCCACCAACCAAATCGAGTACTTAAACATGTACCCCGCTGGGGATCGAACCCGCGACCTCTGAATCGTAAACCCAATGTTGTTTACATTGAGCCACGGAGCCACTGCTTGTGTGTCACCGCTATTTACTTTGAGATTTTGTTTGCTGTGCTCCAGTAAATTATTTTCAATGGAAGAGTAGTACTCTTCGTCTAACTACAAGGTCGACCTAATTATCCTAGTCAATAGGAGTTACTTTAGGAGGTGTTAGCTGGCTACTGGTATGATACGATTCCACCAATCAGCACTGGGCCAGCATAGAGGATAATGGTTCATATCCTATTCTTCAGATATCTGATTGTGCTGCAGCGGAAACATGAGTCTGATGGTAGGCGGTACCGCATCAAAAAGTTTTATCCAAGAATGATGGTTCTTTCATCCGTCACGAGCTACAAATTCATTAATCTGATACTCTGTTTCGCGGTTTGCCGTCTCGATGAAATTCTGAAAGAGCTGACCAACCATTAATAAAACATTATGATAATAAATCAAGCATGAACAGCATCTGTATTCCGTGGGGCGTGCATCGCTGTAGTGAAAGTGAGATGGTCATAGTATATCAGCTTAGCAGTAAGTCCGTTGTACATCTATAAATTGGGGGGATCGATAAGCTAACTTGCGTAACAAGCCCGCAATACAAAGATACAATTGTGACATATGTTGAGGGCAGGCTGAAAATATGTGCTGAGCAATTTATGTAACTCAGTGTTTACTGAGACTGTCCCCCACACACGCACTCATTGTAGTACCTAGTTAGTCATAGAGCCGTGTTGGTGGATCGATCTTGAGATTGGGATCGCGTCACGATCTCGATATTTGTCTTTTTTGTCTTTTTGATACTGTTTTAATGTGGCTAAGTTCTGGTCCAATAAAATTTGAAACTTGCCTCGACACGAAAAGAAGAAGAACTGTTTTAATATGCAACAGATTCTCAAGCGTCAGCTTGTGCCCATCTCAGTCTCGAGAGCGGTCTATGGGATATGGGCTTTAGTCACCTCTGTATTGATTTCTTGTATGTTGATGTAGTTTTTTTTTTCGGTGTGTGGAAATAAATGGTTTAAATAAGCGTTATAGATTCGGTTTGTGTATTTGGCTAACATTTCAATTGTCCGCCTGGTACCACTGTTATGATAAATAATACCAATAACTTCTATTTCACTTACCTAATATGCCCTATTTTTATCCTTACGGTAAAAAAACTCAACCGGTATATGAAATACCATAAAAATATTTTTAAAATGTATAAATAATAAATATTTCGGACACTTACACCAATCATCTAGTCCCAAACTAAGCAAAGCTTGTGCTATGGATACTAGATAGACATACATAAATACATGACTCGGGAATAAATGTTCGTAACATTTCGACCCCGCAACCGTTGGTTTCGCTGACAGGGTCACTATCCACTACACCGACCGGTCGTCAAATATATACCAGATTAGAGGGGCATATGTGAAATGGCTTGTTAATAGTTGTGTTACTGAATTGTATTATGTTGAGATATGTGGTAGCCTTCGTTTCGTTACATGTATGCAGCTCATTTATGTATGCAAGCTATTCGGTTAATGACTGAATCGAGCTAGAAAACTCTTCTTGCTTTATGTTTTTGTTTTTTTCATTACAAT
Organism: Oegoconia quadripuncta; assembly: GCA_949316235.1. Lineage (NCBI taxonomy): Eukaryota > Metazoa > Arthropoda > Insecta > Lepidoptera > Autostichidae > Oegoconia > Oegoconia quadripuncta. The sequence continues at coordinate 10,464,216 of OX438745.1, forward strand.
ATTATAGTGTAATATTAGAAATGACTGGCAGAGTAGATTCATATGTTTAGTTGGATTGAATGGAATATATAATCTGCACGTGCTATCGCTTTCGCTTTATGAAATCAATCACTTTTTAATTTCGCTCCGAGTTGATTATTCACCACGACGGAACGAAGATGGTATTATACGATTAAGGCAAGATGTAGTGTTTGTTTGTATATCTGTTACCATTTCTCCAAAACATCAGGACCGAGTAAGATGCGGTTTTTTGTATTACATAATATGTGTCACATTTTAGGGTAGTTGGACGTAAAGGGGCGGTAATTCGAAGGACCGATTTAGATGTGTTTTTTTTTTTGGCGTTACGGTATCTTCAGAGCATGAGTCTTTAGTTTTAGATCTTTATTTATTATATTCAATTTATGTATTTTCTTTTTTATTTTTTTTTTATTATAGGCTGCCTATTCCTTGGTGGCAGCAACTACTCTGCTGTGGGCTGAAAATCAGCCTTTCTGCTGAGTCCCACCAGACCCTTTCATCATTTTATAACCTTTAAATACTTTTGCTAATTACTAATGCCTTTTATTTATTTATTCTTCTTATTCGATTAGGGATTTTTGTTTTTTTTTATATAAAAGGTAAATTATTCCCTATATGGTGAGACTTTACAATTTATAATTTTACAGTTATTTTCTTTTATATGTTACGATAATTCTTAGATTTCGTATTGGTCTGTGTGTCCCTAAACTGTAGCATTGTAATGCCAAAACGGCTGGACAGGTTTTAAAATGTTTTTTTATTATTATTATTATGTTATCATTTGTATGGGATCATATTCAAATGATTATTACAATTTGTAATGTCTCAATATATTATTTTCCATTCCCGTGAGGGATAATGGGAATTTAATGTCGTTGAAAACGGTCCTCATTTTAGATAAGGCACGATCGAGACGTTACTTCATTATCTCCAAGGAGATTGGTTATTGTTTCACAATATACTCTTTTAACCCTTCCATTGTGTGAGTGAAGCGAATGAAATTGCTTACGCGTGGCACATTGTGCAGAGGGTGTATTTGTTAAGCATCTAAGTAGGCATCTTATCACTCATATCACAAATCTAACTACCAGCAGTGGTGTTCGGGTGTTAGCCGAAATAGTTCGGAAATGATAATATACGACTTTAGAAATGATATTTTTTTTTATAATTAATTATTCTAGATGAATGATGAGAGCGCGTGGTTTACTTGCTACCTATAAACGCGAACTGATTAATAAAACGTGGTATCGACGTAAATAGCCGTATATGCATTTTACCCACGGTAAGCAACAAGTCGATGAATCGTTTTACCGCATCATCGGCCTTATTCCATTGTAATAGAGCGCATGACCGCTCATTCATTATCATGGTGCCTATTGTACGTGCTAGCCCGTACAAGTGGTACAGTCGGCAACACAATTAAGGTAGCAGGCTTAACTTTTATGATAGGTATTGTTTGGAGTGTCTTACTTGGATTTTGTTATATACATCTTGATCGGTGTTTATCATTTGATATATAAATTTCAGTTAAACTTAAGTAACATAAATTCATACCTATATAACGTCATTCAGATCAGATTGTTAAATCAAATATATTAAAGAAATTACTAAACATACCTACATAATAGCTGTCCCAAATAGGGTGGTCAGAGATATTCCAAAAACATCCACGGTTCGCCTTATGAAATATACTCAAATGCACACGTGACAGGGGATACAGACAAACATGCAAAGAGAGTGATTGGTTCTATTGTAATTTAATTTCCGTTTAGACTTTCTCCTACATAATATTTATAAATGAAGACTGCTACCTTAATTGTGTTGCCGACTGTACCATGACAACTTGCGATATGGTTTATCACAATCGCGGTCATCTGTCAAAATTAGCGACATAACAGTCGTACAACTGCATTTTGACATATGCGCGCGATATAACATGTGATAAACTATATCGCGGGTGATGGCCACATGCTGAAAGAATAAGATAATATGATTTGAGTAGAGATAAGACCAGATAAGATAAAATAACAATGTAAGAATTACTAATTGAACCACCGAAAGTTGTTAAAACAGACTTCAGTAAGGTTTCATTCTCTATCTTTAAAGTTATTATCATATATTAACCATATTTATATGGGTCCACCCTGGTATCAAACAAAAAAACAATCATTGCAATCGGTTAACAATTGAGGAAAATATCGGTGATAATTATATAAAAAAATACTTGCAGACGAACATGACCTCCTCCTTTTTGGGAGTCGGTTCAAAATATAGAATTATACAGGATGAAATTTAATTCGAATTTTTTTGATCGAATTTTTTTATCGAATTCGATTATAGTTCCTTGGGGAAAGTAGTCCGTAATCAAGAGTGGCGTCACTAGTTAACGGGAATTACACGAATTCAAATACACCCTGTATTTACAGTCGTATTGAACTCAATTCTCGAGGTACTCTCCTCTTTTTTTTAATCGGGTAAAAATAACTTGTTTAAGGCATACTAAGTATTGGTGGTTCTTTCATGGGAACGCAAACATTTTATTCCACCTTCAACCGTCGAGGACCATTTATTTAGTCGCCTCGTAAACATACAAACACCACCTGTCTACATGTTTACGATGTCAATAAATAGAAGGGTTTCGTACAATTTGAAAGTTTAATAGCGTAGCAATTTATAAGAACAAATTATTTAGCTACGGCTTTTTGGGCAGATAACAATAAATCTGCTTGCGCAGGCAGTCGCGTTTGATATCGAACAGAATATAATTAATATTAATAGTCTGTTTGTTGGCGTTGGCGATACCTGGCAAGTGATCATCATCTTCATGCCCTCGTCTCCATTTATTATAGGCGTCTTTTTCTTTCAATCTCCTCTATCAGCTGTTACCTCATCATTCACGCCCTTTTCGTTCATATCACGCCTCACACAATCCGTCCATCTTTTCCTTTCCCACCAAACACATCCATATTCATCATCCTCTTAGTAACATGCGTTAGCCCTCTTGATAACATGACCATACCAAGCCAACGATTTTCTATAATTTTTTCTGTCACGGGTGCCACTTTTAAACGCTCTCTTACATACTCATTCTTTATTTTATCCATCCTCGTCACTCCACTCATCAATCTCAACATTCTCATCTCTGCTGCATGCAATTTTCTTTCATTCGTCTTCCTCATGACCTAACACTCAGATCCATATTACGACAGGCCTTATTACGGATTTATAAATTTTGGCCTGTAACCTAAGGGACATCCGTGACTAACATATTGTTCCAGTGCCCTGTGGCCATTTCAGCCAATCCTTCTAGGCAAGTGATGTGTATATAAAATGATCCAAAAAATACAAAATAAGCTGCCGGATTTTTTGGTTTTCAAATCCTTACATAGTTATTATTGTATTGTTTTGTCAAATGTTTATTTTCCTTTTGTGCAATAAAGTTTAAATTTGTATTGTATTGTGTTTCAATAAAAGAAAGAAAAGCGTAATTAAACTGATAATACTGTGGCTGATATCATAATTACTATGAGACTGTTAATAGCCGAGCGGTTTATGTCTATGTTTGCTTATCATCTAAAAAATCCGAAATTTTGTAAACTATAAAATTTCCCATTAGAATTATTTCCAGACCTTAAGTCGTATGAATAATGTGCATCTCCTTTGTATTTTAGACGTTATCATACTTTGTAATTATGTTCACAACAAACATTTTTTTATAAAAATAGGAAGGTAAAGGAAAAAGAAATACAGCCCGAAAATCCTAAGTAATAAAATTCTCGCGTAAACTGGGAAGAAACTGGGTAAGGAGTATTAAATTTCCGGCACCAAACTTATAAATGAGGGCACTGTGTTCGAAGTCTTTAGTCTGTTATATACTTATAAATTTATTCTGTCCGTGGCTTTGTAGTACCAAAACGGCTGAATCAATTTGGAAGTGAACTTTATTTCTTAAAGTTGGTACCTATAATGGTTCTCAGCTAGGTTGAAGGAATGGGTGTAGCAGTTTCGAAGAAACGTTTGATCCTTGGTTTGCTTATCTGGGTGATATTTTTGTTACGAGATTTTCATGTTATTTTAAGAACCAGTTGGTGTAGTGGATAGTGACCCTGTCAGCGAAACCAACGGTTGCGGGTTCGAATCCCGTGAGGGGTAAATGTGTCTGTGATGAATACGAACATTTATTCCCGTGTCATGGTTGTTTATTTATATATATATTTACGTATGTTCATCCGTTATCTAGTATCCATAGCACAAGCATTGCTTAGTTTGGAACTAGATGATTGGTGTAAGTTTCAGAAATATTTATTTATTATTTATATTGTATTTCTTTTCGCTTCATGTCTAACAATTTGGAAAAAGGTTCTGCCAATTTTCGAAGTAGATACTATTCGTCGAAGAGGTCCATCAACTTCACATTGTAATAAATAATTCGTCAGTCCTTTATTCCGCCATATTCCGCAGACTGTTACGCTCGAATTCTATTACTAACGAATAAATTCACGTCCATTCAAAAGGTCTGGTTTTAGTGCGAACTTCTTAAGTGAGGCGAACATAAAATATTGGACCTTATTCGCTTTGATCCTTTAGCTCATTTCAATGTGTGTTAGTTTCAAGCTTGCTTTCTTTGTAATGGTGGTGGTGCACATATTTTCTAAACCTAAAGAGTTACACGTACTCGTTTAGGAGTACAGCCGTCTTCCGTAAGGAGAGGGTAAGGTGTAGACTACGCAGGTCCAGTACGGATTGATGAATTTGTGTAATGTATTTCATGTCATCGACTTCAGGAGCTACTAAACGCTACTAAACGAATTTACTTTAGTAATAGAGGCTTTGGTTTTGAAATCAGAGCGAACCCTTTTCTCATTGTACAAACGTTACTGCTACAATATTTTTGAAATCTCCCACGACTCTATTCTACCTTGTCAATAAAAAAAAACTTCTTCAAAAAATTTCACGAATTAGCCACTACAAAGTAAAAAGCAATTTTACTGAAATCCTCGAAAATAATTATTATTAATTCCATAGATTTTTTATCCGAATCGGCGTTAATGTTTACTGTTAAATTATGTAAATCAATCTAGGTACTTAAATGTATGAAAATTTTGAAAACCCCCGAGAAAATAAACGATGATATCATCTATATACACGAACCGACTACATAATAAGCTAAAATTTTCGGAACGGCTTTTCTTATTTCGATTTTGATCTAAAACTACCTCGGATTCAATCTTCAAATTAAAAAAACATACAGAAAATTTAGAAAAGCCTGGTATCATCATGGTACTATGATATCATCGAAATACACCTAAAACTGTATTAAAGGTTAAATATCTTCGTTCCGTATACTATACGGCCGTTCGTATATAGTTCGTTGGTCAAGTACAAACCCGTTGTGCATAAAAAATAAAAAAAAATAAAAAATTGATAATATTTAGATGTTTCCATTTGGGCAGCCCACGACCGACAATCGATGGCCGATTTTTTATAGGAGAAAAATAGAACGTACCTACTGATTGCAACACACACGTCCTACAAACGTCGGTCACAATATCGGTGATAAAAGTATAGACGAAATAATCGGCCCGATTATCGGTCCTACAAAAAGTCTGCCGTGGGCAGGCGGCCTTAATCGACTACAAAAAAGAAGAGAATCTCAATTTGTATGTTTTTTTACAGACCATAAGACATTAATAGTCCAATCATCAAGAATTTTCTTTATATGGCGACCTTCATTCCTGTGTCACGAAAACTTTGCAGTGTGATATAGGTCACCATGAACATAATCAGCGGCATTTATAAGAGGTATTAACGCTTGTAACCCAAGGCTTGGACAGCGTAGCTTCCGAAGTAACAAGAAAACCTATCCATAATATGTCATTGTTGCAACTTTTTGCCGAATGGGGAATACAGTTTTCCTCCAAGTCGAAAAGTGTAATCGTTATTTCTATAAAGTTTCTTTCCCTTATTCATACAATGGCATTTTACCAATATGACAGAATTTCATGACAGAAATTTATGGGAATCAGCCGTTAAAAGGTAATTTTTCGTTTATTTACAGAGCTCAGCTTTTGCTAAGTACATTTGGACCCTCAATCATTTATTTTTAAGTGCTTCGATTAAAAGGTCCGAAGGTAATATCAATTAAGTATCTACCAACTTACCCTTTCAAAACACATTCCACTATATTATTTTAGCTTTTATATCACGACCCAAAATGGCGCACTCATTTATTTTAGGCAACTGTGTAAGCTTTATAAAGCTTACAATAAAAACAGAAATTCTCTCTTAAATTTTTATAATTATTAATGGCATACTCTTCTTAAATGAATTAGGGTATTAAAGTAGAGTTATAGCAACGCAGTGTTTAGTTACTTTATAGGATTGTTACATGAACTGTGTTTCCGCCCGCGGCTTCCCCCGCGTGGGTATTTTATCCCCGACTTGGGTGATGCCCTATTTCAAGTCATCTATCAGGCTACCTGTCTGCTCAATTTCAACATGATCGATATAAAGGTTTAGTTCAGAAATGGTAATTAATATTATGTATCCAAATCCGTATTACACAGGGCTATCAAAACCTATGGGGGATGTTTCCCTGAGGTAGACATCTTTCATCTGGGAAGATCCGAATTTACCAGGCAAATAATACGTGCACTCCTATCGCTATGGTACGTTATTATAAAGCATTAATACTCCCATACATTCCCACACATCCACAACAAACTTACGCACACACACACACACACACACACACACACACACACACACACACATACACACAACAGGAGAACAGTAAAAAAAAAGTTCCATGCTATCATCAGCTATTTCTGCGAGTGATGTCTCTGTATTTTAGGGTACTTAGTATTAATCTGTGCTTTAGTTTTAATTTCCCCGTATTTTACCACGTATTGTGTCATGCATAGTAATATGTCAAACTTTATAATTGGCTTAATAAGTATGTAATTTAATTTTAAGTAATATATAAGGATATGCTGTAAAGTTTGTTGAAATAAATAAATAAATAACAAACAGACATATAAATAGAGCTTATATACAAAAGCGACATATCGCTTCGGTATATTAGTGTGATGTGAATTAGGTCCTGCCTGGTGGGCTATTAAGTAACTATACAGGGTGAATTCGAATTTGCGTAGTTCCCATTAACTGGTAACGTCACTCTTGACTACGAACAACTTTCCCCAAAGAACTATACCTAGTCGATGATCACAAAAATTTCGATTACCCATACAAAGTAAACCATTCTGAAACCACCTTTAGCATAGAAGTCCAACAATTATCGGCTGGTGACTCCACTCCTGATTACGAACAACTCCACTACAGCCGAAAATTGTTGAACTTGTTGGAATGGTGCACTTTTTGTGCGATTAATGATGTACGCTGTATTCTTCATGTAGCTTTTGTTAATTGTGCAATAAAGAGTATTTGAATTGAATTGAATTGAATTCGACTGTTATTCCTAGTGGAAAGTTGCTCGTAATCAGGAATGGAGTCAAACAGGAAAGTAAAGTAAAGTAAAAATCATTTTTATTGTGTCAAAAACAGTGTTACAATATAAGCAGTGAGGTAGCCCTGGTTCCCACACTAGGATTCCCTGTGTTGTGGGTAACCAGTCTCTTCCCCATCCAATTAACAAAGTATCACAAGTGTTGTGTACCATAAAATATGTCTTTGTATATTACATTTTTTGAGATCTTACTTTCTAGGATGCTTAAAAGGAGGTAAAACAAAAAAAAAAGTAAATGCAGTTGCTCACTGTGTCTGTGCTTGTAAACTAATAAACATAACTTGCAATAAATTAAATTTAAGCTGTTGTGACCGCACGCAGCGTTGTCGCTGCTGAGTTACTCGCGTAAATGTCATTGGATTTACCTGACTTGTTTAAGGAGGAATTACACGAGTTCAATTTCACCCTGTATACAATACAATACAAATAAATACACTTTATTGCACAAAAGGAGAATATATATTCTGTATAATTCTCGCTATCGGTTGCGTTCTATCATGTAATTGGCTGGATACTTCCTCAAGCTTATAACTACTCTATTTTGTGTCGGGGGTTAAAGAGGCAACACTAGCTACCTAACAACCTTGAATGTTGAATGACCAATGCAACCTTTTTTCGTGTCACAAAACATGTCAATCAATTTATAGCTATGCTAATCGACTGATTGTCTGTCGAAGATGATTCATGACAATATAAATAAAACGTGTCACCTCTAACCTCTAGTGGATGATGCTCGTGCTGCCACTTAACCTGTTCTCATAACATTCTAATTTATAGTTTTCGGCTAGGTAACATATATGTTTGTCTGACAATATTATTCTACACAATGCAGTATTTATTTACTTAAATTCGATTATCTTTTCCAAATTTTCCCCGACATTATCATTAGTAAAATTTACTTACTGTGCTAGAAAAGCTTGATATAAAAAGGCGTAAAAAAGAAGTATTTATTTATAATACAAGGCAAGGCAGGCAAGGCGAGGCGAGGCAATGCAATACAATACAATGCAATAGAATCCCCGCAGAAAATTTAAAATGCCCTACCACCAACCAAACCGAGTACTTAAACATGTACCCCGCTGGGGATCGAACCCGCGACCTCCGAATCGTAAACCCAATGTTGTTTACATTGAACCACGGAGGCGGTTGAGGATTGAACTAACTGCAACATAACATTTTGCGCTCGTTCAGAAACGAATCCTTCAAGTGTCCATAGCTTTCTATAGAAACTGGCGCCATGGTAGGATGAGGTTTACAGCCATGGACTTCGGTTGACTGTAGACGTAACATTGTATTCGACGGGTATCAAAATATAATTTTAAATAAATTCCTGGGAAATTGGTCTTAATATTATTTTGCCACCATATTACATAGTCCGCCCGGAGATTAGATTTCGTCGGTCACGTGCGTTTACGGCTTCCGACCACATTCCGGGTCAGGGTTGCTGTGGCCGGGATCCGGAATCCTATATCACACGGAAAAGAGTACATTAAACCCTAAAACGAGGTTATTACTTCGGTCAGTCGATCACAAATTACACACACACGAACAGGCGAGCAATTATTGAGTCGTTCGCACGAATGCGCATACGGAAAATCCAGATTGAAAATTTACTTTTTTTGAATCCGCTTAATCGTAAGTTTGACGACATGTTTTCACTCACTCGTTTCTCACTCTCTGGTTTCAAACTCATACTGTGTTGTGTGGGTTCGTCACAGCAGCGGTACTGTCAGCGGCATTAATTCCCATAGGCTTAAATGCTTATCAGTGGCGTATCACCGGCGGCAACTGTCTCAGCAGACTGGCTTGAAGCAGTAGTCTAATTATATTATACTAGTCTGTACATTCACAGTCTCACTATAACCACATTCTGATGTATTTATTTATAATACTATTACGTAATTATTATTTCGTATATTCACACTACCACTATACATCCACTAACCCGACTATAATTATTTATTATTATTCTGCTCATTATTGTACCTCACGTGGCGTCCGTACGTTACTGGGCATTTGGGGGCACTGAAAACCAGCGCTGTGATTCGTCGCAGCATCAGCTGAGTGCTAACCCATTTGTGCACGCCGCAACACGTGACAACATTGTCGGGATCTTCTTCATAATTGTATTTCTATTTTAGCTATAATTTACTACTTCTTTGTTTTTGTATCGTGTTGTGGCGTTCATAATAAACTATTCTTATTCTTATTTTTACATGTCTGATAGGTACGCTTCACAGCAAGGTCACACTTTCTCGGAAAATTATCGGGTTTAACATCAACTGCCTGCCATGCCCCTGCTGGGGCACAGAGAGAGGGTATGGGCCATAATCCGCCACGCGAGTTAAATGCGGAATGCGGATTGGTGAATTTGTGTCAAAGAACGGAAAAGAAAAAGGGCGACGTTTCATCCGAGGATGAAATATTTTCGTCACCTGAGTCGATTTAACGTGCCCTCCGAAGCACGGAAGTACTCGTATTAAAATGCCACTAGTGGTCACCCATCCAAGGACTGACTGCGCCACATATTACTTATCTTCGCTAATCGAACACAAATAGTGAATGCGATGGCGCCACGAGTGCTTCATAACAAAAACATAATCATCAAAATCGGTGAACAACTGACGAAAATATATACATAAAAAATGTAGGTGTTACATAAATAAAAAATACAATACAATACAATACAAATACACTTTATTGTACAAAAGGAGAACATACATTTTACAAAACACAATACTGATAAGAGTACAATTAGGCGGCCTTATCACTAAAAGCGATCTCTTCCAGGCAACCTTTTGGGTGTAGGAGTATAACTTTATAGAACAGGCAGGTTGTGCAAAATACGGGTGCAGATATGAAATACCTACATAATCAATTACTTATTTAATAAACAAAAACTAAAACCATACATTTATACATTATATATTATATACATAAATAGATATATATATACATATAGATGGATACCACATACATAACAAAATACAGATGTACATACATAAAAAATACGTATAAACGACCATAGTACATCCTCCTTTATGGAATCGGTTAAAAATATACCTAAGACGCAACTTACATTTTAATTTTGAAGGCCATTCGTTGAATTTATACGCTTGAATTTCCTTAATTGGATTTAAAGAGATCTTTCCTATAATCCTTACATCTACGCAGCGCATCAAAAGCTGGTACGGAGATTCTAATTTAAGAAAAGGAAGACTACAATTTTAATTTATTTCCCTGTACCCTGTAAATACTACAGCTTAGGCACTACTATCTTTTTAACCGACGAAGGAAAACGATGGTGTATGCGTTTGACGATATATGTGTGAGTGTGTACTGTACTTGTCCTGATATATCTCGGTAATGCATGGTCCGATTTAAGAGCAGTTTTTTTATTATTATTATTATTAAAAACTGGTTTCGCGTTTGACTACAATCTCACCTGATGGAAAGTGACGATGTAGCCGAAGATGTGGCAGTTTGTTTAATATTAAACAGTAAAAAAGAAGGAAAGAAAACACAAATCGGTTTAGCCGTTTTGTTTACCGTCTTTGGTGTATTAAGAAGAGAATGGATGGTATTATTTTAAAACTTAGGGACTGCCTTCAGCAGGCATAGAAAGACTACGATGACTTGCAGACGTTTAATAACCATTCAAACCATTAGAATATCCGCGACCGTTGTCCTTTAAATATTTTCATAGTCACCCGCCAAAATGAACAAATTCCTATCGTTTCGTGAAAAAATTCATTACTGAGGTCGCTGGTTGCTTCTCGCTATTGGTCGTTAAAGCACATGGTCTTTAGAGGTTTAGATGCATCGATGTAGCAAACTACAGACCTCGCGATCCGTCTCATGGACAATCGAGAATCAGAATCAGAATAATTTATTGTCGAGAAACTGGTACAATAGATATTATAATAAAGTTGCCTCACAGTTTTACCATATCAGGCATACAATATATTATAAAATTTCGAGCAATTAATGTTTGATCAAACGGCTTTGGATTTCAAGTAAGGAAGTCCTTATTTTATGAGAAGGTGGTAATAGAACTCTGTACTAAAACAATGCAGCCCCATCGACTTTGGGCTTTTGACTTGTCTTTGCAAGTGTCGATCGTAGGTGGGTCTGAAGATGGAGCTGGCAAAAGCAGCAATTCGAGTGTGAATGTTGTGTTACTCGTCGTACTAGAATAATAAATAATAATAAATAAATACATTTCGGACACTTACACCAATCATCTAGTCCCAAACTAAGCAAAGCTTGTGATATGGATACTAAATAACGGATAAACATACATAAATATTTATATAAACATCCATGACTCGGGAATAAATGTTCGTATTCATCACACAAACATTTACCCCTCGCGGGTTTCGAACCCGCAACCGTTGGATTCGCTAACAGGGTCACTATCCACTACACCAACCGGTCGTGATATGAGATATGAGATAATCATGATGGAGTGATTGATGGAGTGGATGATGGAGTATTAAAAGCTTGTTACCTGACTACAGAGGAAAGGTTATTAAAAGTATTTGACCACAATCTCACCTGATGGAAAGTGGCTATGTCGAGCACGCTATTTCAGTAAATGCTCTATTACCATAGGCTTGTAGGAATTCGGAAAATCTGACCGCCGCAAGGGAATTCCGTGCCTTTGCTATTCGCATGAATGAAGAGAGTAATCGGCCTTAATCCTCCACGCGGACCTGGTGTGAATTGGTGGATTTATGTCATACCATACTCGAAGGTCTGGCTTTTTAAGCCGCCTCTGTAGCCACCGACTGCAAGCAAACTGCTGTTAATATTTTCGGTACTTTTAAGCCCTGACGAAAAACGACGCCTGTTATGTGATTGTATATTGTGTGTTCTTGATGCCTCTATGCTACTCGTCTTTGTACTAGAATAATTATGTGATAATCATGATGAAGTATTAAATGTTTGTTTTTTAGCCACTCAACCGTCCGGCCCGCGCGCCCAATCCAGTCTACTGTCCGCGTCGCGCGGTCATGCTTTTGTGCTGCGCGCACGGTCCCTTTATTAATAAAAACCTTCATATCTGATAAACTACAATAGCTATAGTAACAAAAAAAATACGTAAGTACAAATGAAGGACTACAAATTAAAACAATATAAAAGAGAATACAGAAAATCTTATTCTAGAGTACTAAAAATTGCGTATAACATACGATATCGGTAAAAAAACCGCAACTTTTCTCTTACACTGCTCTTAGTGAAAAATATTGCGATTAATAACAAATTTAGTAACTTCTATATAAATCTAGACCAATTTCTCGCTATAAGGCCATCAAAATGCCTCTATTTAGTTAATTTTTTGTAGCAAGATAAATCGAAACATACTACCTACTCTACAATAATTTTGACACGGCTATTCGTTAGGCAAAACGTAAAATTATCAGGAAGACGCTAAAACTGCTTAATTTAGATACACATGTGCAAAAGAAAACATGAAAATTTATATTGAATTAAACTCGAAATATTGCTAGAAACTGTAATAATTATTTATAATCGTAAAGTACTAATCCTCACGATCATTTTTATATATAGAAATCCCAGACATATGTAATATAAATATATTACTTGCGACATAAAGTTGTATGAGTGTTCCCTACAAATAACTGAACGAACGAACTAACTTTGACATTTTTTGTTTATGAGAACAACCGAATAGTCCCTCTATGGACATTTGCCGTAAGATAATTTATTAGTGGTCACAATGCTTTTTTTCCCCGAAACAGTTTCAATTATTGATAATATCTCTGCTTGAGTAATATTCTGTAATACTGGCCTTAGACTTCGTAAACCATATATTGTTTACATTGACCCATGAAGGCAGTCAAAATCATATCTGTCAATTATTCCTTGACGTCACTATGAACATGCACTTATGATCCATTCACTTTTCACACCATCCACGGAAAGAGACAGGATGATCCTAATCTATTCCGCCGGCAACCACACGCCAAACACTTTTTCTAAGTCACCTAAAATCTACCGGATCTTACACAAAGCCACTATGTTAATGTATGCTAAAGTATTGTTCAAACATGACATACTCTTCCCATCCCATATAACATATTGTGAACATATTCTCTTAAAGTGACTTAGACTTACTTAGCGTTAGCCCACCTACTTGCATACCAAATGTACGCTAATTGTAAATATTTACTTCCATAAGCTTAAACAAGAGGATTTTACAGGATTTGGCACACAGAATATTTCCTTTTATTTTACACGCGGCGGATGAGCACTTACGTGCTTGCCTGTATGCTTGCTTTTTAGCCGACTGCCCCAAAAAGGAGAGTAAAGTTTATCAAGTGTATATAGTCTATTAGCCTGTCAGCTGTCGTACTAGCTATTTTTATGACTCCTTTGCAGCAAAATCTGTCCAATTGTGGAATGAGTTGCCTCGCATTATTCGTTGCGCTGAGTCGCTAGCGGTGTTTAAACGGCGTTTAAGAGAGCATTACTTATCGCTTTGATGTTAAAACATTATAATGGTATTTATTTTGTTTATGTAAGTATATATTTATATATTTTGTAGTATTTTATGTAGTTATGCCCATTAGTCTGTATTTATAATTATGATTATATATTATTACTATTGTTTGAATGTTAGGTATATTTATCATTTATATATATTATAGTATAAGGATTTAGATATGTTTTACTTTTGTAGTTTACTTTACGCTACGCAGTAGTAGTGTATTATATTAAGTTTCTTTGCCATGGTTGTCTGGAAGAGATCGCTATAAGCGATAAGACCGCCTTTGTACACCGGTTAAAATAATATCACTGTGTATATTTTTAAGCTGTGTACAATAAAGAATTTTTTCTTTCTTTCTTTCTTTCTATTATTATTATATTTATGCATACTTATCTATAATTATTTCTTTAGTTGGTAGTATCGTGCACCCTACCTGTTTTTCTACCTACAATTGTCCCATAGCTGTGGGTTATTATGACATAACTATAAATTGGAAATTTTGAAAACCCCCGAGATAACAAGCAATTAAATCAAAACGGCTGAACCGATTTCGATTTCTAGGAACCACCACTAGAAAACATGCTTTGAAATAAAAGAAAAACGACATTCAAATCGGTTCACCCGTTTAAGAGCTACGGTGCCACAGACAGACACACACATAGCGGTCAAACTTATTACACCCTGCTTTTTGCGTGGGGTTAGAAATAGAGACGAAATGATAATCTTCTCCTTTTCGGAAGCTGGTTGAAAATAAAATTATGGTCAAGTACATTAACGCGACCATCTATCAGGTTAAGATCAAGGTTAACTAGAAATAAAAAGCAGCATAGAAAGCAGTGACCGCGGCCACTGGATCGTTTGCATTCATTTGAGCGCGTGCGTATGCGCACGTCGTTTCTACAAACACGGGGCGCATGTTATAGACTTTCACGTAACCGCTTTTCACTTTCGTTCGCCGAAATTTTTATTGTTATGTCTGTATGATATTAAGGGGGTTTATTCCGTCCAGTGGCGCCCTCATTGGATAAATTAACACTTCCTTTTAAATCTAATCTAACTAATATTATACGTACGAAAGTTTGAATGTTTGTTTGTTTGTTGCTCAATTACGGCGAAACGGATGAACGAATTTAGATGAAATTTGGTATATAGGTAGAGTATACCCTGGATTAAGACGGGATTTTTATCCCGATAAAGTGAGTAGTTTGCGCGGAATAAACAAATTTCTGCGATAGAGTTATCCACGCAGGCGTAGCTGCGGGCAGAAAGTTACAACATACATAAAGTCACGACTGTTTCCCTGTAGGGGTAGGTAAAGACCACAGACTTTCACTTGCTACAATCCTGACACACCTCTTTTGCTTCATTCACTCTCAAAAGATTGTTCATACATGCTCGTTGGTAAGCGGAAAGAAAGTAGGTACAGAATAAATCAAGAAAATCGCTCTGGCATGCACTCAAGAAGACTAACAGTTAATTCTAAGTAATACTTAAATAGCTTTGATATACAGCGAGGCAACGCGGCCAGCCTTCTGGGTACCATTCCACCAACCAGAGACTTTTTTTTATTTGTGATTTTTTTATATAATAAATTGTATAATTATTGTTTATAAATATTGTACAAATGTTATAAATTATTCATATTCAAATTAAGAACTTTAAGTAGGTTTTGTGTTATAATGTGTAATATTATATTGCATAATAAATAATGGTGTCGATTCGGACGTACACCAACTAAACTAAACTAAACTAAACTAAACTAAACTAAACTAAAACCAGTTTTCTTTAAAACTGGTTTTAGTTTAGTTTAGTTTAGTTGTGCTACTGTGCTACTTTTAGCACTGTCTCTTTGTCCCTGGAACAGTACGATGCGACGGCACCACTCCAAAACTGGTTTTAGTTTAGTTTAGTTGGTGTACATCCGAATTGACACCAATAACTTTGATAACTGTTATTTTAAAGAAATCACTATTATAAAGAAAGTGTTCGCTTTATTTCGTTTCGTTTTTTCGTTTATTCGTTTATGAATAATTTAAAAGGTCGAAAATAACCGTAATTAAAACTATATATAGGTAACGTTTACTGAGAGGGGTAATTGGATAATTTTTTTTTTTACATAACTCAGCAAACCTGTCCTTTCTTTTCTCGTTTCTGATTTCTGCAGTCTTTTTTATAAATATATGGAACACGTCTACGTAACGTTCTGTCTCAGAAATAGTTGGTGACACAAGGTACCACGAATTTGTAACAGATACCAACCTTGTTCCTTGGTTTTAGTGATATGTGCTCCCAATTGCAATTAACCACTACCTGCAATTTCTCTATTCCCAAAGACGGACCACATGAGATGTTAATCGAAAACGAATACCAAATTCGTCTGCGCATGAGTGTTTCTAATACGTCATGCATTATACTAGTTACTTATATATACTAAGTTAGAAAAGCCCTATCGCTTTCTCCTGTCACATGAGTAACAGACTAAGAACTGACACCGAGCGAAAGTAGCAGACGGTGTAGGTCGCTTAAGAGAATCCTATCTTTATTTAATGATAATTTCATAAATGACATACTCCAGAACTGACCAAAGATTCGCAGTTGCAATTATTGAGGCGTCTAGTACCTATTGTTTTCTTCAGAGTTGACTGGTTTATATCTTGATTGAGTTTTGCTGTTAATAATCAAGTAAAGTTTAAAAGACAAGCTAATTCGCATGCTGATTCAATTCCAAGCTTGTTTCTAAATTGTGATTGAACTAGTTCAAAGGAGGAAGAAATTCTTAGAGGATTTAGCTATAAATAATTGTGGCAGATAATATTGTTGGTACCGTAATTGAAACATAAAAAAAATCTGATTAATTTGATTAAAATATAAAAATCATAGAGCGTCGGTGGCTCAGTGGAGGAGACATAGTCTCCCAATTTGGGAGGTCCAGGTTCGATCACCAGGTAGGTCATGTACCACTGAGTTTTTAAATTTAACTTAATTACTTATGTGCTCTTAAATGCTCCTAAATGCGACTGCTCTTAAATGGTGAAGGAAAACATCACGAGGAAACCTACATTTCTATCTTGTAGAAACTATAAATTAAGCGGCCTTATGGGTTTATGTTTGATACCCTTAAAAATATTATTAAGATCATATTTTATACGCCATAAATGCAATAAATTTAAATTTAAGGCCCTTGAAATAGCTGGTAAGAAGATGTCAGATCTGTCAATGTGGTCAGATGAGATCGAACTGTGTATCTTTATAAAAGGTGAAAACAAGAGTGAAATAATTATGTTGATGTAGACTGTTGCACGTGTTGTGTATCTTCTAAAGGTTCGGTACGAGTATATGACATTTATTTTATAGAACCGCCTCCGTGGCTCTATGTAAACAACATTGGGTTTACGATTCGGAGGTCCCGGGTTCGATCCCCAGCGGGGTACATGTTTAAGTACTCGGTTTGGTTGGTGGTAGGGCATTTTAAATATCCGTCTGGCTAGCTACCACCATTTTATCTAAATCTGCCGCCAAGCAGCAATGTTAATAGCATTGTCGTGTTCCGGTTGTCAGAGATAAGATAGCCAGTCCCCCAAATGTGTTGGGGTTTCCGGGTCAGTACGCTTCCATCTTCGACCTCATCTTCACTTAACATCAGGTGTGATTGAGGTCAAGTACCAACCCGTTATGCATTAAAAAAAAAAAGGTACCTACATTTCCGAAGCTTTGATAGTTGCATTTGTGAGACTTGTGGATATATCCAATTTGCAAATGCCTGCTATAAGTTAATTCAGAAGAGCCTGTTCTGTAAGCATGAAACTCGATCAAAAGGGCTTGATAAAAATCGCTTTTGAAGCAGGATTTGTGGGCTTGTTTCAGCAAAGTGACATGATCAAAGGGAATGGAAATTAACCGCTCTCCGCCCAATCATCCTTTTAAGCGGCTTCAATCTCTGTTCTTTTTGATTCGGTTACTCAAATCGTCCCTCGGATATCCAATTCCTCGGCTCAGTGCTTCAACCATTACATGACTGCAGTTAATGTCGTTTACAAAAATTATTTGCAAAATTATAAAGTAATGTGTATTTATACGGTTTCGAATAAGGTTTATACCTACTATATGCTTGTATCTATTTTTTTTATTCATACTTGAGGAGACTACTTTAAAGTTTTCATTTAGAATTACATCAAAGTTCTAACTTTCATCATTTTTGCATGCGGCTCGTTTCATTAAATTGCACTTGAGTTCTGAGGCCGTTCCTTATTTATGCAGTTGCAAGCTATGCGTTTCGCAAATGTTAGATTATTTAGTTATTGTTTAATTTTAATAGAAATCAAAGCTCTTTGTAACTTATTAATTGGTTTAAGAAAAATAAAGAACGTGGAGTCAACTTTTGAATGTCACAAGAGTAACGTCGTTCTGTAAATGGTCATAATTTAAAATATAATATCAGAGTAAAGTTCAGGGTTTTATTGGGTGAATCTTATTTCACACCGTACTGTAAAATGTATTTTATATGTTTTCAAAAACATAAACAGCTTTACATTCCCACTGTTGGGACATACCTCTCACTAGAAGAGTGGACTACTCAGGACCAAAAACCCAACGTTCCTGGGTGCTGGTATTTTGGGATCAAACGGATATTCCACGGCATGGATTAGTTTTGAACTTTCACATATGAATTCAAAATCGGATTTCAGATACGGATTTGTTTTTTATTGGTTCCACATTTTTGACCCATTCAACCAACACTCTTCTTTTTGAGTCGGGGCTAAAAAAGGAACGAGCTCGGTATCCCTGAATTCCTCCGCTACACTTCAAAGCTTTACTGTTATGTCCAAAATAAAAGCATTACGCTCAGTTCTGTTATTACAATGTAAAGCTGCAGGATAGAATTTTCATTTAAATTAAAAATACCTAACCACCTCGCCTGTACTTACCTGTTCTCGTGATTTTCGTACCCTTATAATCTCACGTGGGAGAATCCAAAACAAAATATAATTACATACTTAAATCAGATTACCACCAGCTCAAAAATAAATCTAATTACAATACTGTAATAAGTATTTTAGAGGATATAACAAAATGATAGAGGATATAACAAAAACACACTAAAAAAGCTCTGGAACATACGTTCACATCATAGTTAGAGCACATGTTCGAGGTCACTGCTTTCAGGTAGGGCGCCCAGATGGCTATCGGTGTTGCCAGGGGTTCTATTACATAATTTCATCGTTATTGTCATCGGTTACGTTCTGACATGTGATTGGTTGGCTCATCGCTCGTTCGGCAATTTGACGGTTTCTCATTGGTCAACGTAATAGCGATAAAGACTTATGCGCTGGCTCAGGTAGCTGCCAGCCCGATCACCCGATACTTCGACCAGACGCGACGCCATACTATAATACATACGAATAATATATTGAGCATAAAAACGTACACAGTTTGAATACCAGAAATAAAAATAAATTAACTTTGGTTTCTAGTAGGCTGAAAAAATCTAATCAGGGTTTCTATTATCGTCAACGGTTACGTTTAGACATGTGATTGGTTGGTTCATTGCACGCTCGGTAATTTGACGGTTTCTCATTGGTCAATGTAGTCGATGACGATACCGATGAAGTTACATAATCTAACGGCAGAGTTTCTGGTATATTGGCCCAAAAATCTACAATAGAATTGAAGATAGATATTATTAAAGACCTCTTTCACAGGTAAACTAAAAATATTTCTTTATGAAAAGGCGCACTACTCGGTTGGGGAATTTCTTGAAGATGATGAAAAAAGGAATTAGTGGATGGCACTATGACATTTTCCTATATATTTATTGTTGTGATGAATTTGATACTATTTATTTTAGTAATAAATATATATATAAGCAGCTTGATCGAACATTGGAAAGTGGGTCAAACTGAACTTGGTAGATTTCCCCCCCGCCTCACACACACACATCACACACCCTTCCACACACACACACACACTTGCCTTAGTCCACTATCCACATGCTTCAACATATTCACTTTAAGCATCATACTGCATCACTTAGATAATGTATTCTCAGTGCTCTTGTTGTAATGTCTAATAGTAAGGGAGTGAGAGCCTGAAGATCTGTAGCACAGGTTTCGAACCTATTTCAGACTCCAGTCTCTCACAAAGGAATTTGTTTTTGTAAATACAAAAATACTATTTAATCAATGTACCTATTTCTTTGTGGTGAGATAATAAATATTTATTATTATAGATGACGCTAAATAACAGCTTGATAAAATGAACTAACTATTCCTTAGAGTGAAATTTTGTCGCATCTATTTGAAAGTTACCTTTCCTCCAACTGTCCTTTTTTTACTTTTATACTTGATGAGTTTTTTTTTACTGTAAGGTAAAATAGGCCATATTTGGTAAGTTAAATAGAAGGTATTGACATAAGTAGGTTTTTTTTTCAAAACCATCATCGACGATTGCGCCGGTCGGAGATTTATATGCGACTGGCGGGATTCTTAGGATTACTATCATGCGAAATTTGTTTGGACCTCAAAGTTTAACCAAGTTTTTTTTATTTCAAATCAAATAAAATACGCTTTATTGCTTAAAAAGCAGATATATTTAAATTCTTATAGAAACTACAAGTTAGGTGACCTTATCGCTAACAGCGATCTCTTCCATGCAAACCTATCATCACGGAATTCAATACGAGTAATTAATTAATTTATTTTATTTAATGATGTAATTATGTGGAATATGCTACAAACGCGACCGTCAAACGACACAACGACTTACGCTATGATGGTTTTGAAAAAAAACATCTAAATTAAACCTATGCCAATATCTTCTATTTCACTTACTTAATATGCCCTATTTTTTTCCTTGCGGTAAAAAAACTCATCGGGTATATACAGAGTAGGACAATAACCCGGGCAAATGTAAAACATTGAGACATTTAACATAATGGCGGACCTCGGAAACTTTTTAATTTGACTCTTAAAATGTTAACGTTGAACATTTTGTGGGTAGCTTCATTGCTTTAAAATTGCGTTGCTGCAAAAGAACTAATGATTATAGCAATCATAAATAAATGTAATCTCCAATAAAGATTGCATAAGTTAAACATATAGCCTGATAAATACTAGTGCAATGTTTACTTAGGTACGTAAATATATCCGTTCGCTTGGTTGTTAACAGTTAATAATAGATGCTTACCTGTCAAATATTATTGTTATTTTCGTTTCTCTTAGGCTTAGACACTGAGATGTACAATTGTTTATTTCATTATTAATGAAGAACTTTACAAACAGTGTCAAAAAATTCTTTATTTTGTAGGTACCTACACTTAATATTGTGAATAAATAAATATCCTCAGACATACACACAGCGCCATCTAGTTCTATAGTAAGTAACCAACTTGTGTTGTGGATACCAGATGGTTGATACCATCATATGGTATCTAAATACATTTTTTTTTTGTAAATAAGTACTTATTATAAATGAAAACATCCATAACTCGGGTACAATCATGATCGTATTCATCACACAAACATATGCCCCCAGCGGGATTCGAACCCGTTTTGGTATAGTGGTCAGAGTTGCTAACCACTACACCAAACAGGTCGTCTCGTGAACAGTTATATCTACGGATGATTATCATCTAACTAATCTGATATTTTTAATAATATGTCTACTTATAAAAACCCTAGAGCGCTTAAATACACGAAGCGGTGCAGTGCGCGCAGTGATGCCGCAGCTGTGCGTGGACCAATCCTCCGCGAGGAGAGGCGGAGTTCCAGTGGCAAACTTCTGGCTCCATCTTCAGACCCTCGTGTAATAGAAAGTGCTCGTGGCATCAAATCAAACAACTCAAATTCGACTGTCTTGCCATTTGCCATCAGGGAGTTCCAGTCTCTATATCCCGACTCCATCATCACATCAGCTCGATGGTACATAATACCTTGTCATCGAACTTACATAAATATGGCAAATTCAGCACAAACGCAGATACCAGCAAGTTGTTGAAAAATGCTTTGCAAACTTTGAAACGAACAACTCACTTCACGAACATTGCTGGGTAAATGAAAGCTTGTACACAGGATCCAATTTAAAAGTAAATCTTAAAAGCTCTATGCTTTTCATATCGTATTGTGGTTGCGGAGGGAAATATTAATTCGATACTTAGCTAGAGCAAACTGCTAAATGAAATTGTACAAGTACAGCGAATAGCGACACTGGGAGCTGTATCGTTTGATGGTATCGTTCAGATAGCCTGTAAAATGTTGTGTAATAAACGAAATGTTGATGAGCTTGTTTGATATTTGCCAGAGCTGAGAGCAATTCGCGTTTTATTCGAGTGTACTTTAGTCTTAGAATATACAAGCTCACACACAAATATAGTTTATTTGCACCAATAAAGTCTTGCAGACAATCGATGTCTGTCTTCATAATAAATCCAAAAACCCGGGTTGCGTTACTAAATATTCGATCATTAACTATTTCGCCAGAAATCTTTAATTTAAACATTGGCATTAGTTAAACCAATTATATGTCCTGCTTGGTTCGTTCCACAGTAAGCAACTATAGGCTTGTGTTGTGGATACCAGATGGTTGATATACTACATAAATACATTTTTTTTTGTAAATAATAACTTATTTTAAATGAAAACATCCATAACTCGGGTACACATGTCCGTATTCATCACACAAACATATGGCCCTAGCGGGATTCGAACCCGCAAACAACAAATGGGAATATTGGAAACAACTAGCAAGTCTGGAGACATCAAGACATCAGTGTAATAATAGTATCGTAATGCAATGCCATACAATAAAAAACATTACCCTCCTTCCTTGGGCAGTCGGGTAAAAATAGGCTTTATTGAATAAGAGAAAGGAAAATACATAATACGGAAAGTTGGTAATAAGAATATAAGGTGCATTTTAGCGAATTTTGGTTTATTACGTAGATGATTTTGGGCAGTTTAGGAAGAAATTATTTTTAATTATGAGAAATTATGTGGAATAAGGTGGAAGCGTACTGACCCGGACACCCCAACACAATTGGGGGACTGGCTATCTTATCTCTCTGACAACCGGAACACAACAATGCTATTAACATTGCTGCTTGGCGGCAGATTTTGATAAGATGGTGGTAGCTATCCAGGCTTTTGTAATTCAGAGCATGACACGAGATATGTAGATGCTTTGAACTTTTTTTTTATGCACAACGGGTTGGTACTTGACCTCAATCACACCTGATGTTAAGTGAAGATGAGGTCGAAGGTGGAAGCGTACTGACCCGGAAATCCCAACACATTTGGGGGACTGGCTATCTTATCTCTGACAACCGGACCACAACAATGCTATTAACATTGCTGCTGGGCGGCAGATTTAGATAAGATGATGGTAGCTAGCCATGCCCGACCACTAACTAAACCTAAACATGTACCCCGCTGGGGATCGAACCCGCGACCTCCGAATCGTAAACCCAATGTTGTTCACATTGAGCCACGGAGGCGTTTGAACATAAAGCATGAACATTATAGCAAGCATCTATCTCTGCTCACGCTAGCCCTGCATTTAGAAGGTTAAGTATGCCATATTGTCTCGTCGGTAACTTCACAATGTCTGAAGACTAAAATCAATTATTAGGGCCAGAACGTGGAAGCAGACGAAACGATAAGTCCAAATGTATTAGTTCATTAGTTAAAAAGTTAACTGTAATTCAGCCATTTGCACATTTTATGGTAACGGGATAGAAAGCCATGGTACTTGGTTATAGATTGGTCTCATAACATCATGACTATCATTAAATAATGGCCGTAAGTGGAGGTCTAGTCAGAATTCATGCGTGAAGCTTTTTTCTGCTCGAACGAGGGCTCGCCTTCCAAATTCGCTTTCGATCTGTTATTGTTATTATTTTGCAAGACAAAGTGGCATGTTTCGACGAAGTTACAAATTACATTGTATCCGTTTTGCGACGTTGCGTGTAAAGAAAATTACAATTACAATATTTTATTTGTGAAAATATGTCAAATCTTACAGTAAGTTATGCTTTGTACATTCTACTCAATAGGTAGGTTACAAATAATAATATCAGTTCCACATTATGGAAGACTGTCAAATGAATTTATGATAATACAAATTATCAATAGCCTTTATTTAATAAAGGCATTCATCGTCATCATCATGACGACCTGTTTGGTGTAGTGGTTAGAAACTCTGACGACTATACCAAAAGGTCGCGGGTTCGGATCCCGCTAGGGGCATATGTTTGTGTGTTAAAGAAACTTGAAATTCGAAAACCTTAATCATTAGACCACTTAGCAATCCTAAATGAGTACCATGTCAAACGAGTCAACTGGAAATTTAAACTCGAATTGCAAGATTAGAAGTCTTGAAGTCGTAAAAATAATAATGTCAATCGCTCTTTCTTAATTCATACCAAATTAACCCACTTGAATCTAAAGCAGGTATTATCACTGTGACCCAGAAGACACGCCCGTAATGTTTAACGTCGCAAGTTACAATGGGCTTTAGAAGCCTAATAAAATATACCTAACAATTTCATGATTACACCTATACAGACCTCGAAAGGGATGGGTTAACATTCTTGCATGCCAAGGCCCGAACCTGCATTGAATTATATTAAGAGGCTGACAACAGCCAATTGCGTTGAAAGATTATCATTTTTTGTATAGCTCGTATCATTATAAAAAAAGTTATAGGTAAAATTGATCATATTTCTGACATGATTCATGTTTTCAAAACATAATTACACAATCTTCTCTCGATAGAATTTAATTGCAAAGTAGCATCTAAAAATGCATGAAATCTTATTTTTCTCAGATATGCATTCACTAACATAAATGATATTTTGTACAATATTGTGTCGTATATGTTACTAAAACAAATTCATGTTTTAAATTTTCAATAATGCGTCTATTTTAATTGAAATAATTAATTTTGTGATTTGGCACTTACGCCCTATAATTCTAAGTAACGCTTTCTCTGTTACTCGTACTCAATTCGACAGTGATCGCTTAGTCTGTGGAACTTTAAAGAATAGAGGCAACTAATTTCTATTCTGTATCGAAGACCTATTATCATCATCATATCAACCACAAGACGTCTACTGCTGAAGATAGGTCTCCCCCATAGATTTCCAAAGCGATCCTGAGGGTTTCTTGCGCCGCTTCTTTTCCCACAGATGATTTCCCTTTCCGAAGCGGTGGTAGCTTGGACATACTGACTGACCGAAAATGCTTAAGCCCTATTTTTATTTCCAATAAATTTAAATTGACATTCAACAAATGATATCAATCTTACGTTCAAATATATGCTTGAAGTTTTTTTTTTATATATAAATAAATAAATAAATATTCCGGACACTTACACCAATCATCTAGTCCCAAGCTAAGCAAGGCAACACACATATTTATATAAACATCCAAGACTCGGGAATAAATGTTCGTATTCATCATACAAACATTTACCCCTCGCGGGATTCGAACCCGCAATCGTTGGTGTAGCTGATAGGGTTCCACTACACCAATCGGTCGTCAGATGGATCGGTTGAAAGCGGCCTGCATCCAGCCTTATCGCACAACCTTCATTAGGTTGTCCGTCCATCACGTGCTACGTACCTACTATTTATCACTCCTATAACTACTTCAACTTACTTATCCTCTGTCGAATACAGGGTTGCACGTCCTACGTTATCGGTGCATTGTCTCCACTCCAGAACTTCAACGCCCCACCAGCCATCAGTTCTTCAAACTATGTGGCCTGATTACTGCCGCTGCAGCTTAGTAATCTGCTGGGCTATATGAGAGATCCATTATTGAGTCTGAAAAGAATCAATCACGCATAGACCTATGGTCTAAATAATCTGACCACGGTGGCGATTTTTATGCACAACGGGTTGGTACTTGACCTCAATCACATCTGATGTTAAGTGAAGATGAGCGCGAAGGTGGAAGCGTACTGACCCGGAAACCCCAACACATTTGGGGGACTGACTTCTTTTAAGTATCCTACGGATGGAATTGTAAAAGTTCATAAAAGCTTCATTATATTCTGACTACTCTGACTACGGTAATGCAGCTGTTGTTCGTTTTTTTATGGGATCGACCACAGGGATCGGCACCAACAAATTTTTATTAAGGTCACAGTAATGTGATCTATTCAGAGAGGAATGACGTCGTTTCGTATTGGACGCCAGGATCCACTTCGATCGTCAAATTGAGTAACATTTAAAGAAGGGGTAATAATATCGACTTGCACATAATTTATGACAAAAAACGTTACCTTAATTAAAGATAGAGTGACAATCTGACAAAGATTGTGGGAAATCGATAGAGATCTCACCTGGTAGAAAGTGATGATTAGGGGAAGATGAAGCACGCAGTCGTAAAATTCACCAAAAACTTGAAGATCCCCAGATTGTAAGATTTGCGGAAGACCGACGCCGGCACAGAATTCCATACTACCGTTAGTTTGAACAGGGGTCATAAAAGGTCATTCAGAGGCTGTACAGACTCCTCTATTAAAAATATATGACCTTGATTTATAAGCGACTGCTCCAAGAACCTCTCCGGTAATATGTTTTGGGTGTATCTATCTATATAAGTATGTAGATTTCTGTATTACCAACTGCAGCCTAAAGGACTTGACCGATTTTGAAGTGCGAATTGTCGTTAGATTCGCTGTAATTCCCAGAGTGTTATAGAACACATTTTATAGTAGCCAACATGGCGTCCGCACAATACAAATCTTAACTTCACTTAACATCAGGTGTGATTGAGGTTAAGTGCTACCCGTAGTGCTTAAAAAAAATTGTGTCCAGTTTTTTGGTTTTCAAATTCTTATTTGTTAAATGGCATCCAAAATTTTAAGGTGCGTGCACGTTTATAATTAGGGTTGCCAACCGTGTGATTTTTTTAAGCTATTTTAACGGTGATTATCTACGTATTTTTTACTCCGATAAAATCACAGGTTCCTTTTTCCGGTTGATGTATATCAGTCCGCATTAGTAACGAGAAAGGGAAACATTTAGTGCAAATGTTTGGTATGTCAATAACAAGCGGGTGACAACCCTCCCCAAGCCTGGTAGTCCGAGATGGGGAAGGCTATGATGGAATAATTAATATCGTGCAATTCCAACGCACGCTCACCGAAATTCATGACTAGCTGTCTATACGCGCCTTCGTCCCCATGGATCTCAAAATAAAATTTATTATCATTGAATCGCCATTATGTAGCCTTATTTTTATGATTTCGTTGTTTTTAGAATGAATTATAACAAATGCTGAGACAAATATTTATTTACTTTCAATTAGATAGAAAGTATTTATTTGCACTTGTATATTAAAGTATTGGGTCTTTACCTATAAAACTGGAGTTTTTTTCTTCGTTAATTATATGTACCAATTCCTGAGATTTTCAAAGCTATATCCAAATTTGTTTTTTATTTGGAAAATGGAATATTATTTCAAGGTTTCACATGAAATATTTTTTAATATCTGGGCTAAATCACAAAATAAAAAAAAAATGAACAGAGCTCTTTTCATGTGTTTCCCATAATCATTTCTTAGATTCGCTGAAACTTTTATAAAGCGGTTATTTTTAAAAATTAACGCTGCCTATACTTAACTTAATGTATTCCGATAATACACACAAAGTTTAGCTAAATTTGGATTTGCCGTACCCATAAAAAAATCAAAAATGTTTGTATGGAGAAAACGGTCTTAATGAAATTCTTCATACAAAACGCCAATTTCATAGGTAAGGACGTAACAATTTGATAAAGTTTATTTTTCTTTTTCGTTTTTTAATACTTTAAGGGTATAATAATCTTGAGAGCAGCTCGTTACCTTAGTAACCACCCGGAACACTAGTTTGTCTTCCTTAAGTTCATTTATAATCAATATTTTTGAACTGAAGTTACTATATGTCTTCTTATACATAGAGCCACTTCCACTCTACATGATTATGTGCTCTACCCGGCCATTAAATTTCCAGGACATCATTATACTCGCCCACATACTGGGTTTACATTCTATCGTGAAGATATAATGTGTAATATTTTTTACTAAATCTTAACAAAACAGACATGGGAACTGGAATTAAATATGTAGAGGCTCTGTGGCTTAAAAACTATGTAGAAATGCAACTTTTCAGTCTATGCTTCCAAACCTCGTATCACGTAAAAAAAATTGCGATCGATTGCTACATTCGATTCTACACCGATAAATTATGACGTTCGATTGACGCAACTCGGAGTTAGAAGTCAAAATCGGTTGTAAAAAACACTTTAGAATAACGATATGTTTAATTTGTTTATCCCGTGGGAACCACTCGCTTTATCGGGATAAAAAATTTGTCTATCTCTAAATCCAGGGTATATTCTACCTAGATACCAAATTTCATCCAAATCCGTTCAGCCGTTGAGCAACAAACAAATAAATAAACAAACATGCAAAATTTCGCTATTATAATATTAGATGTCAAAATTTTATGGATTGTTAGGGTAAATTCGCTTCAGCAGTTGGCTCATCGGTGCCCGGTGTTTTAATGGGCGGAAATCCCACATAACCCAGGCTCTGCCTCAGAAGTTCGGGTATGTTTATAGATTTTTTTCTTTTTGGTACTTGGTCTCAATCACACATAACATGATGTTAAGTGAAGATGAGGTCGAAGGTGGCAGCGTACTGACCCGGAAACACCAACACATTTGGGGGACTGGTTTTCTTCTCTCTGTTAACCGGAACACAACAATGCTATTAACATTGCTGCTTGGCGGCAGATTTAGATAAGATGGTGGTAGCTAGCCAGGCGGACATTTAAAATGCCCTACCACCAACCAAACCGAGTACTTAAACATGTACTCCGCTGGGAATCGAACCCGCGACCTCCGAATCGTAAACCCAATGTTGTTTAAATTGAGCCACGGAGGCGGTTAGGTTAGAGAAATGATAGATCTGAAGGCCTAAGCCAAGTCTACTTTCGTCACAATGCATTAATCTTCTGTACGACATCTGTAGAAGGTTCCTATGGTAATGCGTAATATTTACACTTCCCTTCACTTGAACAAAATTAATGACTTCTATTGCACAATATTCTACCTTTATACTCATCAAAAATTGACAAATTACAGAAAACATAAAGAAAATTGTAACATCACTAGCTGATTTCCCGTATAAAAGTCTCGTTCATTTAGGTCCGTATTTAATTAATGGGTGAGTTTATTATTTCATATCAACATTATCAGATCAGTCGGGTAGGTACTAAATATTCACATTATCTTATTTAATTTTGTATATACTTTCACCTGAGCACACTCACGTTTTCGATAAACATGTTTATCTCAAAAGTTTACTTTCTTTTGACAGCCGTACCGAAGTGGTAGCCACAAAACATGAGTCAGCAATACTTAACATTCTCGACTTTTGGACTACTTTCCGTGTACTTTGCGAGATTAGTCATGTCATACCTATATCATTACTACAAATCTTTGTAAATGATATTTTATTGTTTTTGGAAACTTTCCATTGATAATAAATAATAATAATAATAATAATAAATAAATATCCTTGGACATACACACAAAGCCATCTAGCTCCACATTAAGCAACTTTAGACTTGTGTTGTGGTAACCAGATGGTTGATATACTACACATATACATTTTTTTTTGTAAATGAATACATATATTTAAATCAAAAACATCCATAACTATCTAAATAATTATTTTTTTTTGATTTTATATGAGAAGACGGCAAACGATCATGCGGGTCACCTGATGGAAAGCAATCACCGCCGCCCATGGACACACCAAAAGGGTCACAGATCAAAGGAAGGTGTAGGCTCGTTTCTTGAACACATGTCTGTATTCATATACAAACAGCGGGATTTGAACCCGCAACCTTTTGGTAGCAGGCAGTTTTTAACCACTACACCAAACAGGTCGTTCTACTTTGTCTTTCCTTCAAGCGAAGTTTTCTTTTTTCATGCACTACGGTAACCCGTAAGTGCTAACGCACTTCACCTCAATCATACCTGAAGTTAAGTGAAGATGAGGCTGAAGATGGAAGCGTACTGACCCGAAAAACCCATCATATATAGGGGACTGGCTATCTTATCTCTGGCAACCGGAACACAACAATACTATTAACATTGCTGTTTGGTGGCAGATTTAGATAAGATGGTGGTAGCTAGCCAGGCGGACTTTTAAAACCACCTACCATCAACCAAACCGAGTTCTAAACATATACTGGGATTCGAACCCGCGACCTTCGATTCGTAAACCATATGTTGTTTACATTGAGACACGAAGGCGGTCAGTATCCTGTTCATTTTGTAGATTCGTTTTTTTTTATGATTGACTGGATTCGCGTTTGACCACAATCTCACCTGATGGAAAGTGACGATGTGGTCGAAGATGAAGCACGCGATTCCAGTAAATGCCTATTCATTTTGCTCTTGAAGATCCCAAGGTTGTACGATTCAGCCCTTAGATTACGTAACTTCATCGGTATTGTTATCGATTACGTTGACCAATGAGAAACCGTCAAATTGCCGAGCGAGCGATGAGCCAACCAATCACATGTCAGAACGTAATCGATGACGATGACGATAACGATGAAATTATGTAATAGGACCCCAGGAAAGACTGACAGGACAGTTCCATGCCTTATGAAGGTATATGAAAAAGTGATTTATTGGAAACTTTTACTCACATAGACTACTAACAATCCAACTGGTAAAAAAATTTGCAAGTCAGCGTACCTATTCACACTGAGTAGTTCTTTATGGTCTCAATCAATACGTTACTGCTTCGGAGGGCAGATATAAAAGCAGTCGTTAGGCCATCTACAGAGATATCTTGGAATCACTGACACAAATCTACCAATTCGCATAGGAACCGCGATGTTTAATTATGATCTTACGTCCCAACTATCTTATTCCTGGGGCACAGTCTCGTATCACCAGGCTCTTCTAAACGTCGCCCGTCAGCATATCCCCTGATTTGGACTTCGCAGGTCCAAACAGTGCCTTCAAACTTCAATTTACTTGTATGTAATTTTTTTTTTTGCACGACGGGTTCGTTCTTGATCTCAATCACACCTGATGTTAAGTGAAGGTCGAAGCTGGAAGCGTACTGACTCGGAAACCCCAACACATTTGGGGGACTGGCTATCTTATCTCTGACAACCGGAACACAATAATGCTATTAACATTGCTGCTTTGCGGCTGATTTAGATAAGATGGTGGTAGCTAGCCAAGCGGACATTTAAAATATCCTACCACCAACCAAACCGAGTACTTAAACATGTACCCCGCTTGGTATCGAACCCGCGACCTCCGAATCGTAAACCCAATGTTGTTTATATTGAGCCACGGAGGCGGTTAAAATTCTATTAAACTGCAAGAACTGACAACGGCTATAACATTGCTTAACTTCATTAATCGAACATGATCTAAAGTAGGTACATAATTAGTGCTATAAGATACGACGAGTCACTATTTTCTAAACGCGAATGCACTATAATTATTTATTATCGAATGCGAAACCATCACCTGTTCTGGTTCGGTTAGGTTAGGGTATTTGCTTTGCTTTACTTTAGTAAGCGGTTCCACAAATCATACCAAACACCCGCCGCTTTCGGTATAAAGTTTATTGAATCAATCTTTTCATATAACAAATTGCATAGATTAGGACGCGGAATTCAAGCAGCTGCTGTAGGACTACGGTAGGGCCGTTACCCCTTAAGCTATAAAACACCATGAACGACGAGAGAAAGATAGATGAACATTACAACAGGACTAGCTATTTTATTTTCGTGCGAATAAAACTATTACATATATATATTCTATTACCTTACAATTTATTTATTTTTTCTCATAAATTTTTGTTTTCCTCTAGATTTATGTGATATACGTCTCTGTAAGTATATGTAGGGAGATAAATAAATTACTAATTATACATGCATGAGTGTTCGATGATGACCTATAGGTACGGTGTTCTGATAAACCTATATAGGTTTTTGTGACACCTGTAATTTAGTATTTATGTATTTAAAATGTTAAATACATAAATAATAAATAATTAGTATATCTTTGTAACAATTTAGATATATTTGTAACATTTTAGATAAATAAATACTAGCCAATGTTCTTCACCGACCCTCAAGTATTCTTTAGCAAAAAGTGAAGTTATACTCCTTTATGACGTGTCAGATGAACATATTAGATCCTTACCTATGAAATTGGCGTTTTGTATAAAGAATTTCATTAAGACTGTTTTCTCCATACAAACATTTTTGATTTTTTTTTGGGAACGGCAAATCCAAATTTAGCTAAACTTTGTTTATCGGATAACATTCATCCCTCCTGATAACATGTCCACACCAAGCTAAAAGTTAAGTATAGGCAGCGTTAATTTTTAAAAGTAACCACTTTATAAAAGTTTCAGCGAATCTAAGAAATGATTATGGGAGGCACATGAAAAGAGCTCTGTTCAAATTTTTGTTATTATGTGATTTAGCCCAGAAATTAAAAAATATTTCATGTGAAACCTGGAAATAATATTCTATTTTCAAAATAAAAAACAAATTAGGATAAAGCTTTGAAAATCGCAGGAATTGGTACATATGATTAACGAAGAAAAAATACTCCAATTTCATAGGTAAAGACCCAATATAAACATCCTTAAAATTTATAATTGTGGTAGATATTTTCATATCCAAAGTGGCTTATATTTTACAAAAATGTGAAAAAATAGAAATATCTTTGTATACATACAAAGTAATCTGTCTGTACGGTTATTTAGGACATGACTGTGTAATCACACTCGACATCACTCGATATTGCGGATCGACAGAAAAAACAATCATCGATGTCGATCGTCAGATCTTCTTACAACAACTTCCTGTGCCTGATTATCGATTTCTCGTCGTATGAATGATAGCATTGGGGCTCTTTGATTTGTCTTAACAAATAGTTTTTTTTATGATTAACTGGATACGCGTTTGACCATAATCTCACGTGAGGAAAGTGATGATGTGGTCGAAGATAAAGGACGCGATCTCAGTATATGCCTATTCACTCTGCTCTTGAAGATTGTCGGATTCAAGAAAGTTTGACGCCGGAAGAGAGTTCCATACCTTGGCTGTATGAATGAAGAGTTGAACTTCTTAGTGCGAATGTTCGGTATATTAACTACTTACAGGTGGAAGCCCTCCCCACGCCGATACGAGTATGCAATTCAAACGCATACTCACCGAAAGGCATACTATAAAAGACTGAAGTCTGATTGTTGATAGTAACCATGGGCTCGGAATGTGCCCACAGGAACTAAATATAGGCGTTCTATCTTTTTGGTTGGCTTTCTACAAACTCGGGTTTGTTAATTTTTTACCCGACTGTGTCAGAAGGGTGGTTAATATTTTTTGACTGTATATGTATGTACATATATCTGTACATTTGGCGATTCGTGTAATTTGAACGGCTTGACAGATTTTAATAAATAAATTGTAGGAGTGTTTTAGGTTCTAAAATATTTAAGAGAAATAGGTATGGCTGCCATTTTTGTCGCATACGATTTTTTATTATTATCATTGCCCTCGAATTTTTTGTTTTTCATAATTTACTCTTATTTAAATTACATTTTATTAATGGACTACCTACTTATATCATGTCGGTTATGTACGTCACAATCCAACAAATGATTTCCCACGAGTAAGTATAAAATACGTATACCTATCTTTGTACCGTTTTTGTGCAATACTTTCCTGAATTATGTGTACCCATTATACTGACCCATTCCCCGTTCTATAAAAGCTGGCACCTAACGACGTCCACGATAATATAGGTAGGTCTATGAAGTAATATTTTCGGCCCATTTGGCGCCCTCATAATGAAAGCGTAATATCCTCCTTACGGTTAGACCTTAAGCCGGGATCTGAGTAACAAATACTTTATCTTTCTCACTCAGGCGTCGTTCTGCAGTAGTAAAGGGGATGAATAGTAAATATATGCTAAGCAAATTGGTGTAAGTAGTTGTTAGTCTATCCAGTCATGAGTTTTGGAGACAGATAATTGGGGACAAAGTTTTCGGCGAATGGGTTGTCCACTTGAAATATTCACAGATTTCCCGCAACTATCGTAGCCCAATGGAAATGGCTAAAGACATATTTGGTGTAGTGGTTACCTCTATTTGGTGGTTATACCCTTACCTCTGCTTGGTCTCTATAGAGGTGGCGGGTTCGTATTCCGGTAGGAGGATAGGTATTGTATGATGAATACGGACATGTGTAACAGAGTTCTGCATGTTTACATTTATAATATACTAGATTTTGGCCCGCGTCTACGCCTGCGTGGATTAACTTTATTGCGGTTATGTTTACTTTACCGCGTGGGAACTAACTCACTTTATCGGAAAAAAACCCCATGTTTTAATCCATGGTAAGTCCTATTTATCAATTATCATCCAAATCCATTCATCCAGTGTTTGAGCAACGAACTAACAAATAAACAAACATCCAAACTTTCGCATTTATAATGTTAGTGTGAAGTTAGATTTACAACAAAAAAATATTTGTGTAGCGTATAAACCGTGTGGTATCCATAATACTAGTCTAGTTACCTAATGTGGGACTAGATGGCGCTGTGTGTATATTATTTATTTATACACGGGTAATATATGGGAATCATCAATACAAACCAAATGAACACAAACTCGAGATGTTTACTAGACATTGAAGCGTTCCACTATCCACCTGGCTCCATCATCAGATCACCTCGATGGTACCAAATTATGTGTACCAAAATATATTATATAATTATACAAAAATTAAAATAAAAGATATTTATTCACCACAAAATTCACGAAATTAATTAACAAACTAAGAATTTACTAGGACAACGTTGAGAAGACAGGGTAGGGCTTTGCAAAGCTCCTGATATTCAGTAACCCCCCAAGCTCATCTGGCATACACTTATATAATTTCAAACCGGGACAAATGAAAGTAAGATAAAATCGTTTTTCAAGGATTATTTCCTTAGTTATAAGTGAAGTTAAACATAATCTTCTTGGCCTCGTCCCAATTTAATTGCGGTCGCCGCAGTATATCTTTTTCTTCCAATCTCCTATATCAGCCATTACCTCATCATTCAGGCCCTTTTCGTTCCTTCACATAATAATAATAAATAAATATCCTTAGACATACACACAACGCCATCTAGTTCCACAGTATGCAACTATAGGCTTGTGTTGTGGATACCAGATGGTTGGTATACTACAAAAATACATTTTTTTTTGTAAATAAATACTTATTATAAATGAAAACATCCATAACTTGGGTACACATGTCCGTATTCATCACACAAACATATGGCCCTAGCGGAATTAGAACCCGCAACCTTTTGGTATAGTGGTTAGGGTTGCTAACCACTACACCAAACATGATCCATCCATATTTTCCGTGGTCTTCCTCTTCCTTTCTAACCATCGACATCCATATTCATCACTCTCTTAGTAACATGTGTTTCATCCTTCCTCATAACATGTCCACACCAGGCCACTTTTAAACTCCCTCTTACATACTCAGTGGTTATTTATCCGTTACAACAAGTTAATATAAGCGTCTTATAAAAGACTCATACCCTCTCCTAGTGAGAGGAGACTCTGCCCCAAAGTAGAGACGTGTAAGGCCGATGATGATGATCTACTTATAAGTATTATGCTTTTTTCCATGTTCTGATTATTGACAATCATTAAACTTCATTGAAGATCTTTTGCGACAAAATATACAAGTAACTTTTTTACAATTCAGGTCGGTGCTGAGTGCTCAAAGGTTTTCGTTCAAACAACTGTCTATCGGATTGCCCTTCAGTTCATCCGGTCGTTAGGGGGCGACAACTTTGAGCTATCACATAATTTAACAAATTCAGTGAGATCAAAGACCCGTCTAATAACGGGATGACTGAATTTGGACTCAGTGTTTTATTGCTGGTAGGTATACTTATTTTATTAAATGAAATCTTTCATTTCATTTTATATCACTGACCGTAAAATACCGTGTAACATTGAAACATTGAAACATTGTATCCAGGCTTTACGTTAACTAAATCTACAAGACATGAGTGATGTGGTCATTGCCAAATTATATTGTTATTTTCACCCCCGACGGAAAACGATGAGTATTGTGTGTTTTACGGCGTTGTGTGTGAATCCAGTCTATGTCCGGGGTGTCCGGACGTATCTCAGTAACGCGGTTTTAATTTTATTATAGACTTATCGAGGGGACAGGTCCTTAGCCATGTTTGATGAAAATCGGTTAAGTCATTTCAAGGATTTGAAATGCTTTTAACATAGTTGGATTGGTCTATTTGGATAATTTATTTCATTAGCAGTTTTCTAAATGTAATTTTTTTTTAGTTAAACTGTATTACTGTTGTAATTTTTATGCAAACAGTAAGAAGATTATTTAATTTCCCTACAAAACAATAATCAATGATTTTGTTTTCTTACTTTTGGTAATTTTCTGGGCTAATTTCTGCCGTGTAACATGTAATTCTTTTCTTATGACTTAATCATCATCATATGAGCCGTAGAACATCCACTGCCTCCCTCATATAATATATTTCTAGAAAGATCGGTTGAAAGCGGCCAGCGGCTTCCTGGGACGTTCTTTAGGACGTCCGTCCACCTTACGCCGGCCGCAACTGACAATCGGTGACCGATTTTTTGCAGGAGAAAAATGGAAGGTACTGAATGCAATAATTCAACACACACGTCCTACAAAAAGTCAGTCACTATATCGGTAATAAAAGTATTGACCAAAAAAAATCGGCCCGATTATCGGTCCTACAAAAAGTCTGTCGTGGGCGGGCAGCTTTATGAGGTCTGGCAACCTACTCTTATTACCGGGAGGGAGACCGAGCGCCAAGGCGGTGTCGGATTTCTCATCCATAATCATAACGTTCCTTGTTAACAACATTACTACGATCGAGAGTGTAGAGTAGTTGTCAGTGGCTCAGCGGATAAGACGTGGTCTCCCAATTTGGGAAGTCCGGGATCTATTCCCACGCCTGTACCTATGAGTTTTTAAATTTAATTTAATGACTTATGTGCATTTATCCGACTGCTCTTAAACGGCGAAGGAAAACATCGTGAGGAAACTTGCATGCCAGAGAAATTAAAATTCAAGGGCATGTGAAGTCCCCAACCCGCATTGGGCCAGCATGGTTGTCTATGGCCAATATTCCCTCATTATACGAGGGAAGGCGTATATCCCTGCAGTAGGATGGTTACGGGCTGATGATGATACTTCCATCCATACATACCTACTATGATAAATCGAGATAAATACATACATCGTCGACTGTTGCTATTAATTTTCAAATTAAATTACTATTATTTCCAGCCTAGACAAGTTTTTACCGATTTTTACCGGTGCTCTGCTCTTTGTTTCGTAGAAATTTTATTAAGTAAGATGAAAACACAAGATGGATTCATGTCGTTTAATCCTACAACGTTGTAAAGCCTTTACAACTGTAGTAACATTCTGTAATGAACTCATTTTATGTAGGTGCACGAATCTTCATGGTCTGTGTACAATCAAGTTCATAAGTACGTATGCAATCCCATCTCAAGCGACTTAGAAAGCTAAATTATCGAACCACCAAACATTGATTGCCTACTAATTCAATTTTCAATGTCATTTATTTAAGCTCAGACCAGGCGCTCTTTTGCTCAGCCGATGTCACCGGCGACCCGAGAGCTGGTTGTTTGCTCGCTCAACGCTTAATATCTAACTGTATTTGCTTTTCTGTTGTGCAATAAAGTGTATTTGTATTGTATTGTATTATATTGCATTATATTGTATCTGCATCCCGCGAGGAATGCTGCCAGCGTTTTGTGTACCTTGCCTCACGGTCCCTTTTTTTACATTTGTTCTAGTTTATATTTATACTAGCTTTCCGCCCGCGACTTCGTCCGCGTGGAAGATTTCATTAAAATCGGTTCAGCAAAAATTTGCCTATATGTTAATCCAGGTCCTAATCTGTCTACCAACCCAATTTCATCCGAATCTGTCCAGCCGTATAGGCGTGAAGGGGTAACAAACATACATACCGACATACACACACAAACTTTCGCATTTATAATATTAGTTGAGATTTTATATATTTATTTGTTACTGTTTTTTAAATAAATAAAACAATTTACCTTACAAAATGTAAGTAAATAGCATCATCCATAATATTTAAAATTTCATGCGTTAAAATTCACATGAACCTATTGCGCTAAATTATAAAATAAAAACAAGACGATACCTTGATACTTATATGTTTTTACCCGACTGAAGAAAGAGTTATGTTTTCTCGTGTATCTATGTTTGTACCTATGTGGGATACGTTATTACCTCGTAATACCCAAACGGTTGGATGGATTTTATTAATTAGGTAATGTTTGATACATTGTTACAGTGTAAGGATATGTTAGGTCACAAAAAAGTAAACCATAGCGGCAGCAAGATTTAAAGCATGTCAAATTGGAAAAAAATTAAAGCTTTACTGAGTCCCTACCCTTTCATCTCAACTTTGTCCTAGTTCTAATAATTGAGATGAATAAATATCTATTTATAGAATTTTTTATTTATAAAAGTTTCTTTTTAGTTTTCTTTTATCCACAGTCGACTTTTTAATTTTTTTAATTAGGTGGGTATTACGTACATTGAGGTGACGCTCATATTTTGATATAACTTTGTTAATTTGTCCGCTTAGGTACAAAGAGAAATAAATGATATTGCTTCCGTCTGACATTATAATATCCATCCCAAATACATTTGCGGCGTGTTTAATGTGTTTTTTACGATAATGGGTGTTCCATTCGAAACCAGTGATGGCCACTGGAATTAAAAATGTAGGCTAGGAATAAAAAATATTTGAACACATTTCAGCTGTCTTTATTATGCAACAAAACTCAATATATACAATTTGCAGAAAATACAAGGAAAAAAGCAACGACACGTCACGGATTTCCTTCGATTTCAAATTATTTTCGACTTCGGCTGACTATTGAAAAACGACGGGTTTTATGTGTTTTTGGCGGCATTGTGTGTGTCCAGTATTTCTTCGGTTTTTAGGGTTCCGTAGTCTGTCTGTTCGAGGCTACCTCAGATGCTCTTAGTAGTATAGCAGCTTTAATTTGGCATGGGTATTCATAGAATCACGCCGACAAAGTGGTAAAATGAAATCTTAAAAGATGAGTTTTCTTTTATTTTTGTACCCCGTTCAAAAATAAAAGAAAACTCTAAAATTTTTCTTAAACAGGCGATCCGTTTACGAATAAAGTGCAAATTTTTGTTAGAATCAAGTATCTTCAGTGTGAAAGCTATATAGCTTACTATATAGTAGGCAGTAATATATACGAGTTAAAAGGAACACTATTACAGGTAAATAGGGTTTCAAGTTTAGTCGGGAAACTAACTTAAATTAATTAAACTAATTTCCATTGAAAATTATTTGTCAAACAATAAAACTCCGCATGTTGTGAGAGCAAGTACGGAACCACTGCGCGGGGCCCGACACGCACTTAGCCGGTTTTATTTATATAGAAGTAGGGGAAGTGTTCTTAGTCACTTTTTTTTTACACATAAACACACCCCCATCTAGTAAGCATCTAGGCTTGTGTTATGGATACCAGATGGTTGATAAACTACACAAATACATTTTTTTAAATAAATACATATATAAATAAAGAACACATGTCTGTATTCATCATACAAACATACGCCCCTAGCGTGATTCGAACCCACGACCTCTTGGTAAAGCAGTCAGTTTCTAACCAGTACACCAAACAGGGCGTCCAACCAAACAAGTCATTATTGATGGAATTCGGTACTTGCTTTAAACACGGTTGGTTTGGTTTACCTAGACGATGTAATAATTTTTTGTTTTCTAAATTTTCGAATTATTTCTTTATTCTGTTTATGATCAAAAAAATTACTACATTTAAAAAGCATAACACTACAGGAGTTCTTGCACTGTTCTTTATTAAATGACAATACAATGGAATATTAACATAATACCACTAAGGATTTATCCGTTAGACTGGTCCACACCTCTGGAGATGTGAGAGCTGGTGCCTACTTTGCTCAGCAGCTGAGCTTATGCATTCAGCGTGGCAAAAGCGCTATCGTACTAGGTACTATGCCTCACGGAAGCGAGTTGGACGGCGTATTTTTTCTATAAGATATATGTATTTTTAATTGTGTTTTTATAAATTTGTTGTTCCATCTACAGAAATAATTTATTATTTTCTAATACTATCTCTTTGGGGTTAGAAAACTGCATATTTTATTACCACTCCACGCCAGAGTTTATTCATTTATAAACT
Organism: Oegoconia quadripuncta; assembly: GCA_949316235.1. NCBI lineage: Eukaryota > Metazoa > Arthropoda > Insecta > Lepidoptera > Autostichidae > Oegoconia > Oegoconia quadripuncta. Next base: position 10,504,648 of record OX438745.1, read on the forward strand.
GGTCTTCTAAGAAACTGAGAGAGATCTCCGGATGTATTTTATTTTTTAATTTCGTTCGATGATCAAATGAACTGGAAATTCAAATAAACTCATCTACGTTGTTTCGAGAGAACGGTTGAAAGTTGCCTAATAAAATTAACAACATTGAGTGATTTAGTTAATTGCTTCATTTCTCAAACGATTGCAGACAAAAAAAATATGATGGCGCGACCATTCATTAAGGTTAAGTAAATCTAGCATTTCATTAATGGGAAGCCTAATTATCTAAATCTGCCGCCAAGCAGAAATGTTAATAGCATTGTTGTGTTCCTGTTGTCAGAGATAAGATAACCAGTCCCCCAAATGTGTTGGGGTTTCCGGGTCAGTACGCTTCCACCTTCGACCTCATCTTCACTTTACATCAGGTGTGATTGAGGTCAAGTACCAACCCGTTATGCATTAAAAAAAGCCTATGTTCAGTAGTGGATTAAAGGCAGGCTGAATCAATGGTGATGAATTTAGATAAACATTTTGTTCTACGTCATATTATAAGTATATCTGCAAAGAATAGTGTTCTTATTCCAGGGATTTAACGGTGTCGTCAGGTTTTGAAGTGGTGAAGAAAATTTCATTATAAATAACTACATTGGGCCCTTGGTCTTCTGACACGAAACAATTTGTAAAGGATTTATCCGTTAGACTGGTCCACGTCTCTGGAGATGTGAGAGCTGGTGCCTACTTTGCTCAGCAGCTCTTATGCATTCAGCGAGGCAATAGCCCTAGCGTACTAGGTACTATGCCCCACGGAAACGAGTTGGACGGCGTATTTTTCCTATAAGATATAGGTATTTTTAATTGTGTTTTATAAATTTGTTGTTTCATGTACATACTTAATGAAACAACTACGGATATGCCTACTTTCAAAAAAAATTATAAACGTCCTGTAAAATGGTTCAAATAAAGGATCAAATTGCCGCTGTTTTCGCATTCACTATGTCTTGAGGCTGTATCAACCGAGATGCGTCTTAACAAGTTGACGCTATCTCAAGCTCCGCACTAATTCATAAACCAATCTTGAGGTCTACTCAGATGAGATCACTTCTCAATTATTCGCCTCAGCGGCGAATGAATGATAGTTTTGAGTTTCGTTTATTATACGTGAAACTTGGTGCACCTCTCAAGACAGTACTGCTTGAGTATGCACGTGCTTTTCAAGTGTCAAGTTAGGTTTATTAATCAACATGTCTACTTGCGACCGATCACAAGACTGTTCTCAATCTTGAGAATAGTTTATTAATACGGGCCTATGACTGCCGTGATGAGTCCTTGGTTGGATGATCTCTAGTGGCATTTTAATGCGAGGGTTTCCGTGTTTCGGAGGGCACGTTAAGTAGTCAGTCTGGGTTGTTTTCAACTGAAGGCAGTCGTTATGCCAAATCGACCAAAGGAAAAAAATACTGAATCAGATGGCCACTAGTCTGACTCAAGTTCCAATTACATCTCGTCCAAACTTAGGAGTCTTGGAGGGCAAAACTCAATACTATTATTACCCAGGGTGTCTAGTGTTTATTTACATGGCATGTCGTCATGTCAAAGGATCTAACGAACTCTCTTAGTTGGGCCCTTTGGCACGGCGACATGCTGTGTTGGAATATCAAATATGCAAAGTAGGTCACGTCACCTGGGGTCTCTGAGTTATTAAGTTGGTGCCACAAGGACGAAAAATAACATTTTTGTGTAGATATTTTAGTTTTATTATAAATTGTAAACTCACTATCATTTAGGATAAAGGTTTATTTGTATCACTATGGATATATCTGACTATTTGGATGATAATCAACCATGGACGTAACCAGGTCGCAGCAGTTCGCATGCCAGACTATTTCACAATAAATAATGAAATATTATTGTGCCTTTGTGTAATATAATTATTGTAAATTATTTTGCGCAATAAAGAGTATTTGTATTGTATTGTATTGTATAAAAACCTCTTTAAAAAAAAAAGAAAAATACGCCCCGAATACAGAACCTCCTCCTTTTTTGATCTCGGTTAAAAAATAGCAACCCTTCGTGTTTCTTGCTTGTTCTTCTCAGGGGAAAATTTACTTTTGAACAAGCAGTACTTTAAAAAATTTTAAATCTGACTATTTTAAGTGTACCCTGTGTACATACAAAATTAAGCATTATATTTTAGCACTTTATTGCGTACACAAGAAAAACAGCATTTTTGTCTTAACTTGACATTAACAACTCTAAAATTCCGTATTCTTTTCTCTGTTATATTTTGCATGGAACGGCGGAAAAAATGCAAAATTTCATATGCAAATATCAAAAATACTCTATAACCAATCAAGTTGAGTACTAAACATCTACCTCGGTGGGAATAACACCCGTTTTATAAATTCCTTTGTTATCTATATTGAGCCACGGAGACGGAATAAGGTTTACGAATATAACAATGCTATTTACATTAGTAAGGAAGCTAAAAGTTACATAATAATTACCACAAAATATTGGTCACGCAGAATCGCTTGCAGTGTTTAAACTGCGTCTAAAGGAATATTATTTATCTCTCTAATGAATTGTATATACCTACTGTTATATATATTTATGTGTATTTTATTATTGTACTTATTGATATGGTTTGTTTATTTTAGTAAGTGTTTATCTTTGTATGTATTCCACTATACCTATGTATTTTCTATGTATCGTCTATGTACCTACTGATATTTAAGTTATTCAGCTGTTACTTTGCACTATCCAACTACTTATTAAAAAAGCTTCTTTAACTGAGGTTTTCTGGAAGAAATCGCTATCAGCGATAATACCGCCTTTGTACACTTCATCATCTATATTAAATGTTCTTTGCATTTTATTTTTGTGTGCAATAAAGAATTTAATAATAATAATATTGTACAACCAAAACCAACCCTTCCACCAATAGTGCAAACTTTGACGCGACTTGATGTACCAATGACGTACAATTTCATTTGAAACCAAGCGTTATATTATTCAGACGAATACGCATTTATATCACGTATTTTTTGCGTATTCGTCGCAACACCACGTCAAATATCATCACCTCCCATTTTGCAACAAATGTGTGCTTCAATCCTGTCTCGTAACTGTCATTGTGGAGGGTCGTGATCTTTGAAATACATGAAACGTGTTTGTTAGTACGAAATGGAATATAACGGAGTTTTTATACAAGGAAAGTGGAAATATGTTTAATTAAATTTTAATAGCGCTCAAGACATTACTAAGCGCTATTGTTTTTTTTATGCCCAACGGGTTGGTACTTGGCCTCAATCACACCTGAGCTACTGCTTGTTCAAAAGGCAATTTTCCCCTGAGAAGAACAAGCAAGAAACTCGAGAGGTCGCTCTTTAAAAAAAAGGTTTTTATATTACAAAATTATTATTTTATATTATAATATTTCATTTTTAATTGTGAAATAGCCTGGTTATGCGAACGGGCTGGTTATGTCCCTGATTGTTTATCATCTAAATAATCTGATATTTTATAATATGCTTTCTTAATAAGTTTCTGTTTTATAGTATCTTTAAATTTATTGAAAGGAAGATTTTGTATATCAACACGAACTTTATTGAAAAAGCGTATACATAACCCTTTGAATGAATTACTGACTTTGTGGAGGCGACTTATGTGACCTGCAAGTTTATCTTTATTTTTTGTATTGACATCATGTTTATCACTATTTTTCCTAAATGATGCTATATTTTTTTTGACATATATTAGATTTTCAAAAATGTACTGTGACGAAAAGGTTAGAATATTATACTCTTTAAATCTGTCTCTAAGTGACACTGCAGGTCTCAATTGATAAATTGATAAAGTGAAGATGAGGTCGAAGGTGGACCCGGAAACCTCAACACATTTGGGGGACTGCCTATCTTACCTCTATCGACCGAAACACAACAATGCTATTAACATTGCTGCTTAATGCTGCTGCTGCTGCGGCAGATTTAGATAAGCTGGAGGTAGCTCGCCAGGCGGACATATAAAATGCCCTACCACCAACCAAACCGAGTACTTAAACATGTACCCCGCTGGGGATCGAACCCGCGACCTCCGAATCGTAAACCCAATGTTGTTTACATTGAGCCCGTAAACATCCATCCCACTGCAGTGATATAGGCCTTCCCTCGTATAATGAGGGAGTATGGGCCATAGTCCACCACGCTGGCCCAATGCGGTTTCACATTTTTATTTTAGAATTTTTATTTCTCAAGCACGCAGGTTTCCTGACGATGTTTTCCTTCACCGTTTAAGAGCGATCGCGCGCCAACACGATCGAACATATTCCATACACGAACTATCTCTCTACACGTGGAAGATTGGAAAAACAGTTGGACTGTTGGACGATAGTTTGGAACCGGCATTAGAATAAACGCTACCTGTTGTGGGTGGAATGTTTGCTTTATATCCTTGCGCATGAGTAAAGAGTAATATTTCTTCAACGGAAATCATAATCGACAATATAGAAGTATAAAAATGCAATCAATCAATCAAGTACACTTTATTGCACAAAAATTCGACAATGCACTTCATAATATAGCTTCAAAAAAAAATTGTACAACCAGGCTGTCTTATCGCTATCGCCTTTGGGTAGAGAAAAAAGTAGAACGGGAAAAAAGTAAGTAGGTTATGCACCAATGACTTAAAAAAAATATATAAAATAATAGATACCAAACAATAGATATAAACATACATACGTTAGATATGAACATCAACTTACATGCAATGATAGTGTAAAATATACCTACATATATAGTGATAAATTGTTATTTATATATACAATATATGTGACACCAAACAAAGAAACTATTGGATATTATAATTATCAAATCTCAGAAACACGAATATGGCAACAGCCAAGACGCTAGAAAATGTGCCTTGACTTGTGCTCTAAAAGTAAATGATTATTCCGTTAGTCGCGCCAATTTCTCTGATTTTTTCTTCCACCCACATCCAGTCCCCACTTCCGAATTACGCATTTACACACCTGTTCTACTATCGCTCTATCGCTGAAATTATATTCATGATATTCTGATCTCGTTTATCCAAATAACCAAAGATTCTGCGGCAGTTACGTCCTGGATATTTTCTTTGACTAATGTTGGTTTTTCGTCGAAACTTTAAGTGTGATATGATAGATAGATAGATAAGCATTTATTTGCATCCATGAACACAAGTACAGAAACAACAAATATTATGTGTGTGCCGCAGTATACAAAAAGGCTACAGCGCTGAAGGGTTGGTCGTGGGATAAATGGAATTTTGAAATGTGTTTGGTGTTATCAAATTAAAACTAACGTTATTGGTAAATGAATATTGTGTAAAATTATATGTTCACATTGAGATAAATATTGGTAAGCCTATGACGACGTCACTCAATTAATTTCTAAAAGACTTTCTCCAATAAATTGGAGCACGTTACGTCTTCACGATCACTTCATCTCGATTGTAATTAACAATTGTTACCCACAACAATGGTGGGAAACTTTTGCTAATCACTTGTTTTGTTAAAGGAAATCAAGAATGTACGCGTATTGATATTTTATAGCTCTTCTCTTGTTGCTCGACATTGTAAGATACCAATAATTATTGTGTATCGATCGATAAGATGTATATCGATCATTCGATTTCAGATTTTCAATCGACTAATTGAAAATTAATAATTGAGCCAGAGTCACGAGAGAAGCCGCAATGAATTTCACCAGACACATCTGGTTAATGAATAAACCAATATCTAATGACAAGGTGTGTTTACACCACGATTATCTTTAAATCGTCAATTCTGAAGCTTATAACTGGAATAGCATGCTCCATCTTCGGTTATATCGTCACATTCCATCTGGTAAGATTGAGGGCCAAGAAGTCTCCAGTTCTCCATAAAATCAAGAAAAAAGTACCTTAAATTGTTGCTGAACTAATAGGAGACATACACACAATTTAGAAACAATCAAAAGTTACCTTAACAAATAATATGGTTCTGACTATTTCGACATTTTGAAAAAAGTAGGTATGGCTTAAAAAGCCATACTTCAGCCCGTTTAAGTTTTTATGTTTAGTTACGTTTAAGTAATTAGTTTTTCTAGAAATACTCAGATAGCTAACCATCTTAAGATAGACCTTGTTAAATAAGGAACATGAGGGAGTTTCTATACATTTAAAAGCACAGTCATTTCTATAACAACTAGTAAGTTTAAATAGTGAACTATTTAGGAATCAAACTTAAATAAATTACAGTTGGATAGGTTTGTTAGTATTGGCGATGTTACGTTCTTGTCACTTGTCTGATCTCCCTTCAGACAACGGTGCAAGTAGTCGAGACCTATACTGTGTAAATATAGTTTAGTGACTATTAATTGTAAGTTTTATATGATATCCCAATATTAAGAAAGAATACAGATCCTGAACATTTTCGTCCACACTTGCGCCATCTGGGATTTCTGTTGTTTGATAGCTACATTTCTAGGTTTTACTGTAGATTTTATTTAAGTCAAATTTTAATTACTAGCAACATCTACATTATCTATTATCGTTTCGAAAAAGTGTAGTTCCAACGTTGACAGTTATTTTCTTTTGTTTCAGATTTCCTCGTCAATGAATAAAGAACTATAATTATTCAAGGAAGACTCCTACCACGAACGGTGATGAAGTTTGAAAAACCAAGATGGACGAAAATACACGAACAAGTTTTAGGTTTAGTAGATCATGGAGGATGGAGAAAGGCATTATAGTCATATTGTATATATTTCTTCTTATTACACAGAGTAACTGCCAGAATATTATTAGAGATGAAAGTTTAAGCACAACCAAAAGAGATGTAGAAAATTTAGGTAATATAGTAGTAGCTAAACACTGCCATAGCTGTCAGAGTAGTAGTAATATTGAAAATAAAAAAGCACATACTGAAAGTAATGATAAACCTTCAAATAATGAAACAAATCAATACAAAAAAGAAGGTGGTATCGTTGATGACCTCATAACAACTTTGGGATCACTCACGAAAGACTATTTACTTATAAACAGAACTGAAACGCAACTAGAAAATGATATAGAAGGCTTACTGGATGACGCGCTGAGTAAAGAAAGATATGAATTATTCGATGGTGTTGAAATCAAGTCGATTGCGAGAAATTCTTCAAATAGTAATGAAACAGATTCTAATGTTAGTGAAGGAAATGATGTAAAAGGAAGAGCACTCTTTCCAAAATACTCTTATGAATATAGATTGTATCAGAAAGTGAAGACATTTATTGACACGCATATATTGTCCATTAATTTACCGAAAGCAGCTAGACTGGTCGGCTTCCGATGTAAGTTTTTCTATATTTATTCTATAATTAACTCCAGCCACTGGTGGAGCAGACATATTTATGATACGTTCTCACAGCAATGTCTGGGGTCAGTCCTTGGATGGGGGACTACAAGTGGCATTTTAATACGAGTGTTCCTGTGCTTCGGAAGGTCCGTTGTTTTAAATTGAAAACAGTCGTTCAGCCAACTCTGTAGTCTAAACGCACTGACTGTCAGATTGTCACTAGTCTCCGCCTCCGTGGGTCAATGTAAACAACATTGGATTTACGTTTCGGAGGTCGCGGGTTCGATCCCCAGCAGGGTACATATTTAGTACTCGGTTTGGTTGGTAGTAGGGCATATTAAATGTCCGCCTGGCTAGCTACCAGCATCTTACCTAAATCTGTTGCCAAACAGCAATGTTAATAGCATTGTTGTGTTCCGGTTGTCAGAAAGAAGATAGCCAGTCCCCCAAATATGATGGGGTTTCCGGGTTAGTACGCTACCACCTTCGGCCTCATCTTCACTTAACATCAGGTGTGATTGAGGTCAAGTGCTAACCCGTTGTCGATAAAAAAAGAAGTCAAAAAAATCCACCAAGCCACTTAAGCTCCCTTGGGGAATTATGACACATCTCCAAACCAGTCTCGCAAAAGACGACTATGGAATTTAAAAATATCTATAAACTTGCACGTTTCAACGACAATGGGCGTACCTATCCTCTTATGGGTGCTTTTCTATACAGGGTGAATTTGAATTCGTGTAATTCCCATTAACTGGTGATGCCACTCTTGATTGCGAACAACTTTCGCCAAAGAACCATAGTGGAATTCGATCAAAAAATTTTCGTTTACTACACAAAGTGAACCTTTCTGAGACCACTTTTAATATCGAAGTCCAACTTTTTTTTACTGGTGATTCCACTCCTGATTACGAACAACTCTCCAGGCACCATAGCAGAACTGGGCCGATAATTGTAAGGTTTTTTTTAATGATTGACTGGATTCGCGTTTGACCACAATCTCACCTGATGGAAAGTGACGATGTGGTCGAAGACGAAGCACGCGATCCCAGTAAATGCCTATTCACTCTGCTCTTAAAGATCACAAGGTCTGGTTCTTCAACTAACTGAACTGAACTTCTGGGTCTGAAGATCCAAAGGATGGTTTCAGAATGGTTTACTTTATAAAGTTTACAAAAATTTTTTGAACGAGTTCGACAATATGGTTCCTAGAGGGACGTTGTTCGTAATCAGGAGTGGAGTCACCAGTATACAAGAATTACACGAATTAAATTTCACCCTGTATATTTTGAATGATGAAAAGTAGATGTAGTCTTTTAATGTTTGAAGCATTGTTTGAGATATCTCTGGCCACTCCATTTCGGATAAAGTTTGTGAAGTTATGTATATATATCTATGAGAATGAAATATATTGTTTGTGCCTAAAACTGTTGCGTCATTTTTAAAGTAGCTAAATAAAGTAAAGCTAAATAAATCAAAATAAGTAATAGATCTTGTTGCCGATATAATTGGTGCTTCAGACAAAATTCATTGGAAATTGCTTAAGTGAATGACTTAAGTTTGATATTCCTGAAATGCCGGTCAGGTGAAAATAGCTCAAGTGATCCAAATATCTTTATAATATAAAAGTAAATCGTATTGACTGACAGATCAACCATAGTAGCCCAGGGAAAATACGGTAAAATTTTACAAAATCCTTCTTTACATGTATAACATAATGTCACGACCATTATTCCAAATGGGTTGTTCAAAGATATCCCAAACATTAGCGTTTGGGTGTTCCAAATATTAATTCTTGAAACATCTACGATTCACTTTTGGAAATATACAGAAATGAATTAATGACAGGGGGGCCCATTGCCGTTGAAACGTGGAATTTTATAGATGTTATTAAGAGATGGTCCCATAGTCGCCTTTTACAACACCCATGGAAAGTAACGCGTCAGACCTATTCGTGGCTAAATGTAAACAATGTCGGGTTTACGATTCGGAGGTCGCGGGTTCGATCCCCAGCGGGGTACACGTTTAAGTATACTTGGTTTGGTTGGTGGTAGGCCATTTAAAATGTCCGCCTGGCTAGCTACCACCATCTTATCTAAATCTGCCGCCAAACAGCAACAATAGCATTGTTGTGTTCCGGTTGTCAGAGATAAGATAGCCAGTCCCCCAAATGTGTTGGGGTTTCCGGGTCAGAACGCTTCCACCACCTCATCTTCACTTAACATCAGGTGTGATTGAGGTCAAGTACGAACCCGTCGTGCATAAAAAAAAAAGCTTACGATCATGTATTCTCCTTTTACAACTCCCACGGGAAGAAAGGGTTGGTCCTATTCTGGTATGCCTAACGACTGCCTTTAATGATTTTGTTTAATTAAAATAAACCTCCCATTTTCCAGCTTTTGGTCTAAAGAAATTTTTCCTGCCCCTCCTAATTGGCGCTCAAGTTTTCAAGAGTATTCTGCTCGCAATGTTTTTGCCAAGCATCTTGGGGAGTTTCGGCAAAATCCTCGGCAAAGGTAAGCAAAGTAAATTTCAAAGGAAACTTTTGAGTTGACGAGGTTGTTACGGTGCGTATCATTATGGGAGACGTGGAGTGGATGAAATATTAGTATGGGACTTGTGTGGTAATATAAAATAATAGTACATTATTGCAAAGGCCGGGAAATAGGCAATTGCAGGTCGAGTATGATTTTAAATACGCGTCAGGCAATTGCCATTTCCGCCGAGGCATATATAGTGCTTTTCTCAAAAGAATGCAGGGAAATAATAAATATTTAAATAACAAATCAAGACGAATTTTCATCTTTGCCGCCGATTTTCTATTTATCATCTGTGCCGAAAGGCAAACGCATTTACGCATACAGCCACGTGAACGCAATTTGGATTAAGCAAAGAGATTTTGGTATGCCAAGAATGATAAAAGAGATCCAATCAAAGAGTATATAATAACCCCAGCACGCCGTTTTATACAACATTGCTGGAGCGTTGTAATGTTCCAAATTCAAAAAACGCTCCTGCAATGGATTTATTTTTCGCTGTCCGTAAATTAGATACTTCACGTGTTCTTTTTTCGAAAGTAATGACAATATTTCCATGCATGTTTGAGAAAAATAATATTTTTTATAAAACATTCTCCTGGTACACCTTTTTAAATCCGAATACTAATAAATAGTAATATTTGATAATATTATGTCTTAATAAAAATATATATTATAGTAAAACTCGCCACCGTGAGGCATAGTAGTTACTCGCCACCGCATGCATAAGCTCAGCCGCTGAACAAAGTAGGCACCAGTGTGCAAAGTGTGAGTTTTGCCTCGTTTTTAACTTTACCATCGCGTTCGCGTTTACGAAAAAAGTACCTATGAAAAAAAATCGTTTTGCAAACTATTCGTTAGAGGCGCGTTTCTTCGTACAAATCAATCAATCAATCAATCATTTATTTATTTGTGATACACAGGTGTACAGGTTGTTATGATACATTAACTTATAAATATGATCTCTGTGATCAGCCAAATTGGCATACAAATATGGTAGTCATGTTAAAATAGTAATGAAAAATAAATAGCTGAATAAGTTATATCCGCTAAACAATAACAGTAACATAGAATGAATAAATATTAAACAATTAAATAGCCTCCATTATATTATGTATCAATTTCAAATTTTAAATTATGTATTATTTTTATGATAATGGCTGCATGTATGTTAACAACAAAAAATCGTCACGTAAACGTGAACGCGGTAGTAAGTTAAGTCGAAACAAAACTCACACTCCGCCCTCAGCTCTTTTGATCTCCGGAGACGTGGACTAATCTAATAAATATATATTTTATTCATTTATTTGAAAGACAAACAGTTGCTTACCTACATTAAAATTCTAAAATAATACAAAAATAACTATCTAAAAATAATACAATAATTATTAACCTATAGTCTCCTACATTACATTTCATATTATCTTTGTGTCAGACGACCAAGGGCCCAATGTCTCCACTGCAAATGGACCGGGTCGTTAAAACAATCAAAATGGCGCCACTTCATTGGTGTTAAAACGGAAGTTTGGAACCAATGGGAACTCAGTCATACACCAACATCATCCGCGAACTGTCGTATAAAATACTGATTTATATTGTAACAAAAAGCATCACTTACCACAGAAAAGTGACCAAAAAATATGCGAGTATCTTTTAAGTATAACAAACATAATTCGTCAAACTCATATTGTTAAACAGTATTGTAATTTTTCTTGCACTTCTATGTGACCGAAATGTTGTGAGCATAGACTAAAAAAATTTGATTGAAGATTCTAAGAGAAAACGCTGTTTTATCTCCTAAATAAGGCGTGAAAAAGATTTGTTCGCGCGAAAGTTTGAATGTTTGTTTGTTGCTCAATCACAGCGAAACGGATGAACCGATTTGGATTAAATTTGGTATATAGATAGAATATAAGAAGAAATAAAATTAAGACATAGTATATTTTTAATCCCGATAAAGTGAGTAGTTTCCGCGGGATAAACAAATTTCCCCGATAAAGTTAATCCACGCGAGCGAAGCCGCGGGCGGAAAGCTAGTACCATATAAATCATTGTCCGTAAGTTAATTCTTAGACACGTTTGATAGAAATCGGAACAGCAGTTTGCACCTTGATGGTCTAATATTCTCGAGGTATCCTAAATCTTAAATATACAGGTTTTTGACCTTCTATTTTCCAAGTTATATATGAATTACGTCAAACTTCATGGAGACTAATATTGGAACATTTACATTTTCTACTGCGTTGCTTCTAACTCGGGTGCCAAAAGTACCTACCCGTTTTGTATTCATAAACTTTTGATTTAGACGTGCAGCTACTTTGCCGCTTTATCAACCTGTGCCAGGCACTCAAGAAGTTTCCTCCTGTTTTATGGTCCTATTCGCAATATCGCAGGTAATGACGACCTGTTTGATGTAGTGGTTAAAAACTTTGGCTACTATACCAAAAGGTTGCGAGTTCCAATCCTATGTGCATATGTGTGTATGATAAATATGGACACGTGTGCCTACAAAAGTTGTTTTCATTTATAATATGTACATATTTTAATTTTTTGCGTTTTTAACAACTAAATCAGCATTTGACACGACAGTTCACGAACGAAGTCGATGTATGACTGAGTTACCATTGACACCGTACTCTCGTTTTGACACCAATGAAGTGGTACCATTTTGATTGTGTCAACGACCCGGTCCATACGTAGTAATATACCGGATGAGTTTTTTTAACGTAAGGAAAAAATAGGGCATATTAGGTAAGTGAAATGTAAGTTATTATAGGTAGTTTATTATTATAGGTACTAGTTTATTTTTTTTTTTCTAAAAACTCACGCGCCGGGACTATATTGATATGCGACTGGCGCTATTCGTAGGGTTCCTATTATCAGTTTTCTTTATTTCTTTAATTTAATGATGTAATTATGTGCAATAGATTACTACGTGACCGTGAAATGCCACAACATTTTATTATATGTTATGGTTTTAAAGAAAAAATAAATAAACTACCTATGCCAATACCTTCTATTTCACTTACGTAATATGCCCTATTTTTTTACCTTACGGTAAATAAACTCATCCGGTAAAAGTATATGACTAACATTTAAACAGTAAAATATTAATATGTTTAAATTGTATTATGGCACGCAAGTTGTCCATTACAATAAAAAACCACCGCCTCCGTGGCTCAACAAGATTGGGCGATTCGGAGGTCGCGGGTTCGATCCCCAGCGGGGTACATGTTTAAGTACTCGGTTTGGTTGGTGGTAGGGTTTTAAATGTTCGCCTGGCTAGCTACCACCATCTTATCTAAATCTGCCGCCAAGCAGCAATGTTAATAGCATTGTTTTGATCCGGTTGTCAGAGATAAGATAACTAGTCCTCCAAATGTGTTGGGGTTTCCGGGTCAGTACGCTTCCACCTTCGACCTCATCTTCACTTAACATCAGGTGTGATTGAGGTCAAGTACCAACCCGTTGTGCGTAAAAAAAATTACACATCCTGAAAGGAGACAGTAAATTTGGATTATTAATTACACTTATTGCACCCAAAGTAAATCACCTGGGTGTACTAAGTGTACTTACTGTTATTTTATTTTATTTATTCCTTCGAAATATACAGCTAATATTGATACAATACACAAGCCAAAACAGTTTCCACTAATTAGTAATTATACAGGGTGTAACGGTTAAGTGTAGTCATATTTTAAGGGCTTGTTCTACCCATCAATACGAACAACTTTTACTATGGGGGCAACTTCGAAATCGCGAAAAAAAAATCAGCTGTTCCATAGAAAATTTCAATAACCTCCCGATGCAATGTATGAAACAGCTGATTTTTTTTTCGCGATTTCGAAGTTGCCCCCATAGTAAAAGTTGTTCGTATTGATGGGTAGAACAAGCCCTTAAAATATGACTACACTTAACCGTTACACAGTGTATAATGGTGTTGATTCGGATGTACACCAACTAAACTAAACTCAGCTTTAAAGTAGTACTGTCTCTTTCTCCCTGGAATAGTACGATGCGATGGCACCACTCCAAAACTGGTTTTAGTTTAGTTTAGTTGGTGTACATCCGAATCGACACCAATATCATGGCACACTTGCACACGACAGATTATAAATAATGCATTTTTGTATGCACGACGGGTTCGTACTTGACCTCATCTATAACCTAAACGGAAGATAATGTAACTTTAACTTCATACTAAATGGTGTATTAGTATAGATGAACCTATTAATAATATTTTAAAAATCCAGGGTTATCCCAACTCTCTGCAACATCGAGCCAAGCGAGCTACCCACCAATGAACGCCGACGACCAAGGCGGGTACAGTAACGACAACAAGGACTTCATGGGCTACGAGAGCAGTCCTACAGGAATGTACGCCTACCCGCAGGATGGACTTTACGCTAACATGGCGGACGCGAACGAGGTCAACGAACTATCCAATGTTGATATGTCCAGGTAATAAAATTTTCATTTGGAAGAAATCGAAGAAATATTAGTAAATTTTATTAGTTCAATAGAAATAGGCCTCCTCAATGTAATTTGAAGGTGTACCTATATTGATAAATAACTTTTTCATCTCATTTATTAGAAAAACGATGATTGGTTCCTCAATAAGTGCGCCCAAAGTTGGCCTTTTCTCCAAGAGATTTTAGAACAGCGAATAAAAGAGTTTTGAATTTGGAACATGGAACATGATTAATGTTTCTTACATAGATTTAATACACTCCGAAATTCCTTGGCACGATTCTACCAAAGAGATCGAACTAAAATATTGTATGAAAAAAACACAGATTGACTATATTATACTCCAAAATATCAACCATAGAGATCGAACTAAAATATTGTACGAAAAAGTAATAATGGCTGCCGGCGGCCGTCCTTAATTAAAAAAAACTAAAAAAAGCACGGAACCACACATGGAATTTGTTCACATTTTAACATTATATAGTTTTTAAAAATAATAAAATAAATATTTCCGATACTTACACCAATCATCTAGTCCGAAAGTGAGCAAAGCTTGTACTATGGATACTAGATAACACATAAACATACGTAAATATTTATAAAAACTCGGGAATAAATGTTCATATTCATCATACAAACATTTACCCCTCGCGAGATTCGAATCCGCAACCGTTGATGTCGCCGACATGGTCACTATCCACTACACCAATCGGTCGTCTAAATAACTATATATACTAGACTAGATGAAAAGTAAAAGTTTTCGCGAAACCAGTTTTTAATAAAAAAAAAAGTAGAGTGTATCACTCGAGCGCAAAATTATTTTTTACCTCGGGCGATGTCAAAATCAAAATCAAAAATGCTTTATTTTGTAGGTACACAGGGTACACTTAAAATAGTCAGATTTTACATTTTAAAGCTACTGGTTGTTCAAAAGGCAATTTTCCCCTGAGAAGAACAAGCAAGAAACTCGAGAGGTCGCTCTTTTAAAAAAAGGTTTTTATATTACAAAATTATTATTTTATATTATAACATTTCATTATATGTACATTGAATAACTCGCTACACTCAGGATTCTATTTAAGAGTCTGGATTCAAAATATTATTTTGCTCCCTTGTTATACAATGTACTAATAGTCGTTTCGCGTCTTTTACTGAGCTTTTATTTCACTCGGCTATTTATATACCCCGTACCTACTTATTATACTACACTTCTAAAGCATTTATTTACTCGACGCAAACTAAATAGTTAAAGCTTGAGGGGCTGTGAATACAAATAAAACAAGGAATGGAATTTCTGTTGCGCGAGTCGGAGGAGCTTTGTGTATACTCCAGTACAGTCGCCTATACATCAAGGGTATCACTAGAGATTGTCTTAAAGTGGTGATAAGGTTTGAAATCGAATTTAAGTTGACAAAAACTTTTAAAAATCCACAGATCCCTTGCTTTACACGACCTTCGGTTACATTGAAAATGAATAAAAAAATAATAATTCATTTTTCTCACAATTTATTTCATACTGTAATCAACAAAAATAACACACACTTAAATGAATTCTTAAAAAAGCGAATAAGTTGCTGCTGCATTATTGACAGTAAATATAATCTCTAAAATTAAGGCAAGACTATATATATGAATAACTCACCTCCGTCCCATGGCCCTACCACCTCTTATACGGGCCGAAGCTGCGAGTGGTGTGCGTGGTCCTCAGACTTTCCCCACGCACACTTTCTTGACACTCTACAATTTTTTTATCTGTATCCTGTCCCTTTGTCGTCATTCTCCCCTTTCTGGGGCTGACGTCACACCACAGCCCTCGTCGCCATGCTGTTGCGTTTGCAGGCCAGGTTCTATATAAAATGTCTGGGATGTCATACTATTAAAGTGCGACCGCTGCCTCTCCTCAATTTCCAGTCTCCTACGTCTGCTGTGCCACGACTTGATGTGCCCGGAACTGCTTGAAGTTCGCCGCTGCGTGAACAAGGTCCCCATAGTAGATTGATCCATCTTTTTCGCGTTCTATATGGTCGAGCACTGCCGACCTCTCCTTCTCGTAAAGGTCCCTGTACTCATCCACTCCCTGTTCACAGTAGCAGAGCCCCGAGTCCGTTAGACCCAGGTCCCTCGTCTCTCTAGATATACAGACATAGTCTCTAGATATACAGATCAATCAGAATTTCAGTGATGCTAATTTATTCATAACAATTATCTGAAGTGACTTACCCATTATTGGTTCTAATCATAACAAAGTAAGGCTAGCATTTGAGAGATCGATCAGAATTTCAGTGATGCTAATTTACTCATAATAATTATCTGAAGTGACTTACCCATTATAAGTTCCAAACATAAGAAACTAAGGCTAACATTTTGAGAGATCAATCAGAATTTGAGTGATACAAATTTAGTTATAATAACTATCTGAAGTGACTTACCTGTAGCCTTAAGTACCTTAAGTTCTAATCATAACAAAGTAAGGCTTTTAGAGATCAATCAGTATTTCAATCGTGCTAATTTGTTCATGATATTAAAATTATCTGAAGTGACTTCGCACAAACCGGCGAAATGAACTATGGCTTACTGCATTACGCGCAAATGTCGCCGCTGAAAGGCGAACTTCTAGTTTTTCGTCCTTTTGTGATGACGTAGAGATCGTCAAATTAAGCATTTTTGTTTATTTCACTCATTATGACCGTTTATATTATGAGGTTCGCCCCTTTGCGACGTAGGCGACGATTTGTATGATGAATACGGACCCGTGTACCCAAGTTACGGATATTTTTATTTACAATATTTGAATCCGTGAAATTCCCATTAACTGGTGACGCCCCTCTTGATCAAGAACATTGTCCAAAGAACCAAAGACAGAGTCCGTCAAAAAAAAAATCATCAAAAATCATACAAATTAAATCTTTGGCGACCTAATCACTAAAAGCGATCTCTACCAGGCAACCCTTGGGTATAAAGACAGTACATTTGAAATAGGTAGGTTGTGCGGTATTAAATAGGGATGCAGATACAAACTACGTGAATAAATTTCATATATTTACATACACATATATAGATCAATAGACAAATATACCTACTTAAACATAACATCTATAAAATAGCAACAAAATACAAATGTAAACATTTTCAGTATGGAAGTCCAACAATTTTACGACTGAATTCGGCTACGGTTCCTAGTGGAAAGTTGTTCGTATTCAGGAGTAGAGTCACCAGTAAATAGGAATTACACGAATTAAATTTCACTCCATATAAGTATTTTATATCCACAAAAACTTTGTGGTTTTTCAACCACCTGGCATCCATAATACAAGCTAGTTGCTTAGTGTAGAACTAGATGGCACTGTGTGTGTGTGTTTTTTTTTTTTATTGTTAACTGGATACGCATTTGACCACAATCTCACCTGATGGGAAGTGATGATGTGGCCGAAGATGAAGCACGCGATCTCAGTAGATGCCTATTCACCCTGCTCTTGAAGATCCCAAGGTTGTAGGATTCAGGAAAGACTGACGCCGGAAGGGAGTTCCGTGCCTTGGCTGTTCGCATTATGAATGAAGAATCGAACCGCTTAGTGCGAATGTTCGGTATGTTAACTACATACGGGTGGAATCCCTCCCCGCGCCTAGTAGTCCGAAGATGGAATGGCGATGGTGGAATATGTGTACCTACCTATATGTCCAATGATATTTATTATTTAATCTCATTACATGGCATTCTACCCTCCACATAACATACCCAGTGCCCTTCGATTTTTCTTATTTCATTCTTCCTTTATCAAACCTCTGTAGGTATAATTTTATTTTGATTGAATTAACAAGGCGCGATTTCTTTTTCGTCTGCGAGGAAAACCTTTTACACGCCGGAGTTCTTAACGAACGCAAATACGATTGTCAAATTGAGAAATTTGAATATTTTACGCCCGATTTTGCTTTTGTTTCCCTCAAAAATTGCTACCTTATCCAATTTAAATACATCCCTTTCCGCTTTTCGATGATGATGTTTTTGCAACAAATTAAACATAAATCTTTCCATTTTTAGCATTGAGCGTCGAAGGTTATGAATGGAGGAAATATATTTCATTAAAATATACCGGATGAGTTTTTTTATCGTAAGGGAAAAATAGGGCATATTAGGTAAGTGAAATAGAAGGCATTAGGACATAGTTAGTTTAATAATTATTTTTTCTAAACCATCATCGAATAAACCCTTGTGTCTTTTGAGGGTCGCGTTTGTAGTATGTTTCACATAATAATGATTAAATGAAATGAATAAAAAAAATCGGAAAAAAATATGAGTTCGAAATAAATTTCGCATTTTCCCATATGGAACCCTACGAATCCCGCTAGTCGCATATAAATAGTCGCCCAGCGCGTGCTCGATGGTGGTTTTGAAAAAAAAAAACTACCTATGCCACTTCTATTTCATTTTTTTTTTAATGCATGACGGGTTCGTACTTGACCTCAGTCACACCTGATGTTAAGTGAAGATGAGGTCGAAGGTGGAAGCGTACTGACCCGGAAACCCTAACACATTTGGGGGATTTACTAATATGCCTGAAATTTGAATATTTACTGAAATCTGCATCTAAATACTAATATATAGTGTATAGGGTATAGCTAACTACCCATTTTATAGTATCATGTTAAAAGTCTATTACATACCGTTTAGGTATATTATCGGATACCCAGTCCACCTTATCAAACTAAATAATTGCACACAAACCATATTATTTTACGTCAAATATAACAAATTTACATTTCACAAACCTCATAAGAATATACAAGTGACACAACTCAAAATACCTTATAATATTCCGGTTGTCAGAGATAAGATAGCCTGAGGGCGTTCACGTTTCCGTGACGATTTGTATGAAGAAATGTGCAGCGCCTCTAGCGGATAGTTTGCAAAACGATTTTTTTCATAGGTACTTTTTGCGTAAACGCGAACGCGATGGTAAAGTTAAAAACGAGACAAAACTCGCACAGTCTTCCAAATGTATTGGGGTTTCCGGGTCAGTACGCTTCCACCTTTGACCTCATCTTCAATTAAGTGATGTTAACATCAGGTGTGATTGAGGCCAAGTACCAACCCGTTACGCATAAAAAAATGTACTTCATGGATTATATATATACACTCCACCTATATAACTTAATATAAGTTTCTGTAATTGGTTGTCAGTCTGCTGTATAAGGCTTTATATTATTACATGATAATTACGTTGTGACCAATGAAGTTGGGTTCACAATTACAAATGTCTGTCTAGTAGATTGTGAACTTGTTTGTGGTCCTAATAAATAAATGAAATTTTTTTCTTACGGTAAAAAATCTCACCGGTATATAGGTATTCTAAAGCTAGGTTTACCTTATTTGTTTGGATAACATAAATGGTATCTGTACTGCTGAACTTCTGCCTTTCTCTCAAGTCTATATCTTCCCCATTACCTCCATATGCTATTAAGGTTATGTTCTCCACTAACCGGATCCTTGGCTCATGGTAAACAACAGTGGATTTACGATTCGGAAGTCGCGGGTTCGCTCCCCAGCGGGGTACATGTATATACGGTTTGATTGGTGGTAGGGCATTTTATCTAAATCTGCTCCCAAACAGCAATTTAATAGCATTGTTTTGTTCCAGTTGTCAGAGATAAGATAGCCAGGTTCCCAAATAACATGAGGTTTCCGGGTCACTTCCGCTTCCACCTTCGGCCTGCCTCATCTTCACTTAACATTAATGTGACTGAGGTCAAGTGCTAACCCGTTGTGCATAAACGCTGTGGGTCCATGGAAAAACTGTCAGTTGTATTATTCACAACAAATCAGTTAATGAAGCTTGCAAACTTCAGAATATTTTAACCGAAGCTGTAACTCCTCAGCACCCATGAAAGCTTGCCAACAACATGTACCATAAAGTTCCATAGTGTTCCATGAAGTCGTAAACCTGCTCTATCTCCCACCACCCATTAACTGTATACGTATATTGGGTTCGATTCCCGGGAGAGCAACATAATACGAACATAACACTTCAACAATTTTATTGCGGTGACAAAAGCTATTTTAGTTTGGAAACTTTAAAAATTTCAGCGAAAACTACCGTTGTGATGGTTCATGTAAATGAGATCTGTAGTTTTACTATATACTACTATATATTACTATATAGATGATTTTTATGATATTTCAATTATATATAGCTGTATTAGGATCGTAGCAAATGGAAGTACGTGAAACAGGCGTGACATTATGTATGTAGGTATGTATGTATATAGACTTGTACGTGTAGCGTTGGTGGCTCAGCGGTTAAGACGCGGTCCTCCAATTTGGGAGGTCTGGATTGGATTCCCAGGCAGGCAATGTACGAATGAGTTTTTAAATTTGATGTAATTACTTATGTGCATTTATTCGACTGCCCTAAACGGTGAGGGAAAACATCGTGAGGAAACCTGCATGCCTGAGAAATAAAAATTCAAAGGCATGTGAAGTCCCCAACCCGCATTGGGTCAGCGTGGTGGACCACGGCCCATACTCCCTCATTTACGAGGGAAGGCCTATATCCCTGCAGTGGGATGTTTACGGGCTGATGATGATGATAGACTTGTAAGCAATGGCGTGCACAGCGTTTTGTCACAGGGTAGGGAGAACGATAAAATTTGTTATTACTTGAGAAAAAATACAACTACAAAATAAGAACTTATTCTTCTAATAATCTTCAATCTTCGCGGGAAGCCGCTGGATGCGTGCTGCGCAGGACCGATCATTGTGGAGATCTTTGGGGGAGGCCTTTGTCCAGCAGTGGACGTCTATCGGCTGATATGATGATGATAGCAATCTTCGCAACTATTTAGAATATTTGCTCACATTTCGAGGAAAGCTTACAGCCACTGCAAATATCTGAACAAACTTCTATTGAACTTTGATACATTGATAGTACAGTCTGATAACGTGTTCATCTTGTGATACTTACTCATAGGATAGTCAAAGTCAAAAATGCTTTATTTTGTAGGTACACAAAGTACACTTAAAATAGTCAATTTTACATTTTTAGGCTACTGCTTGTTCAAAATGCAATTTTCCCCTGAGAAGAACAAGCAAGAAACTCGAAGGGTTGCTCTTTTAAAATCAGGCTTTGATTTTACATAAAGGTTTTTATATTACAAAAAGGTTTTTATATTTCATTATTAATTGTGAAATAGCCTGGCATGCGAACGATCTGATTATGTCCAGGGATGATTATCATCTAAATAGTCTGATATTTTGTAATATGCTTTGTTAATAAGTTTCTGTTTTATAGTATCTTCAAGTTTATCGAGAGGAAGATTTTGTATATCAACTGAAACATTATTGAAAAAGCGTATACATAACCCTTTGAATGAATTACTGACTTTGCGGAGGCGACTTATGTGACCTGCAAGTTTATCTTTATTTCTTGTATTGACATCATGATAATTTACTATGGTAGGCAGTGCCTTTCTGCTTGTATGAAGGGCACGCCACTGCTTGTATGTTTCAACGGTGATGGGCTCACCGATGTCACGTACATTTCTGTATATTTCGAAAGGTGAACCGTAGACATCTAATATTTTACATTTAAATATAATAATACATATTTTCAAGCATAAAACTGTTAATGACTTCGCCTGCGTAGAATAACTTTATCACGGAAATTTGTTTATCACGCGGGAACTACTCACTTTATCGGGATAAAAAATAAACTATGTCTCAATCCAGGGTATATTCTACCTATATTTCATCCAAATCCGTTCATCCGTTTTGCCGTAATTGAGCAACAAAGAAACAAACAAACATCCAAACTTTCGCATTTATAATATTAGTTAGATTAGTTAGATATAGGTATGTTTATATTCGTTCGCCATTCGTCAAGCGCGAGAACATTGGCACCATACATTTTTGTCAATTGCCATCCGTAAAAGCCCCCACTGGACATGAGTTGGCAGCCAAAAACGACAACACACAAAACAGTTTCACATACATACCAGATGAGTTTTTTACCGTAAGGAAAAAAATTGGACATTATTAGATAGGTGAATAGAATTTTTTTTTTTACGGTTCACAAAACTGGACACAATTCAAAATATTTTACGTCCCATTGTTCCTGAAAATATATCAATCTGGTTTCTCGAACTATATACATTATGCACACATTCGATACAAAGGGCTATGTTGACCGATGTTGGTTCTGTATGGGGGGGGGGGGGGAGAAGCGAAGGCGCACGAGGGTGTCAGGAGTGAAATTATTGGTATACATATGTAGGTAACGTATGAGATCGAAGTACCTATTAACCTGGATAAGTTTTAAATATTCTTTATTGCACCAAAATATTACAAGAACAGAGTATACAAACAATAGGTCACGTACAAAGGTGGACTTATCTCTTTAAGAGATCTCTTCCATGCAACCTGAGCATTGAGTTTTTTTACCGTTAGGAAAAATCAGGACATTAAGTAAGACTAAAAAGTGCAAAGTCTCTCAGTGTTTGAAAATCTGTAGTACATACTCGTATTTGACTGATGAAAGTTTTGCATTGTGTTACAGATTTGGCGCCGGTCAAAAGCTATCATACTTGCCTGTCAAGAACAACTACTACAAGAATCAAATTGCTTCATCTTCCAATAACTACAAGGTTTGATTTATTATTTTTTTAATAAAGGGAGTAGGTTCTGTAATACCTAAGTAGAATAAATGTTTAATCTACATATCTATCAAAGTGACCAGGCAGCTCTTTGTTCGATGTAATAGTGTAAGTACGTATGTAAGTAATTAAGTAATAAGGGAATTACCCAGTAATCAAGGAAAAAGGAAATAATTATTCAAGTCATTGTTATGTTATGTGATTGATTGAAGTCAAGTACCAACCAATCAAGTAAAGAAAGAAAGAAAGAAAAATTAAATAATTACCCTTAATAATTACCCTTTCCGTTTTTCGACTGTATGTATGTAAGTAATTATGTAAGTACGTATGTATGTAAGTATATAAGTAATTATGTAAGTATGTATTTATGTTTATGTGGAGGAGCTTCAAGGAGGAGATGAGGAAATTGATGACTCATTTTTCCATCACTCAGGGAAATGAACTTCAACAAGTTACTACAACATTAAAAGAAATCCAGCAATCAAATCTCAACATCGAGAACTCAGTTGCATACCTAACATTGCAAAATGAAGAGTTCAAAAAGAAAATTGATCAGCTAGAGAACCAGGTTAAGGAAGATAAGAAATATATCACAATTTTAGAAAATAAAATCGAAGACTTACAGATTGGGAATCGCAAAACCAGTTTTGAACTGAAAAATGTGCCTAGAAAGAGCACCGAAACCAAGGAAGACCTTATTGCAATGGTCTTGAGTCTCACTCAGAGTATTGACTGTAAAGTTAGCCAATCAGATATTACGGACATATATAGGGTACGTGGAAAGAACGCTGAATACCAAAATACACCTATTATTGTAGAAACACGGTCGGCGCTCTTGAAGACTGAAATATTGAAAATGGGCAAGGCATTCAATATAAAACACAAATCTAAGCTGTGTTGTAAACATCTAGGTTTTAAAACGCAGGAAGATAGCCCCGTTTTCCTATCAGAGCATCTAACGGCGAAGGGATCGCGTTTATACTTTCTCGCCCGAGACCTGGCCAAGACCAGGGCCTACAAATTTTGCTGGACTGCCTATGGCAAAGTTTACGTAAGGAAGGACGAGAACTCCCCCATTATAACGGTTAGAAGCGAAGAACAAATCCACCAACTACTAATGGAAAAATGACTATCTGCCTTTCAATTCATATATCGGTGCCTACTCGGCCTAACTCAATGTAAGAAAGTTCATCCTCTAACCTGTACCTCGATGTTGTTGCTTGTACCACATTATAATATTAATTTCTTAAAAAATAACTGTAATAAAAATATGTCAACACTCTCAAACCCTCATACACTTACCTCAAACACTCATTCGCCCATATATAACTATAACACTACCTCACACTCCACACTCAGTCCTTCACAATTTAATAAACTCACTATAAAATCAACAGCCAACTCAGCACAGCTTTGCTTTTACAAAATTGTGATCATGGTAACCCACAGAAAGACAACATCCATGTATTATAAGCCTTATCTGTGTATTGTTATGACCTCTATATCTATAGGTATATTAAATGAGTGATACAACCCTACAGACGCTCAATGAGATAGACAGTATAGAAATTGCACGTACTATTGAATGTGACACATCAGAGTTAGCTGAAAACATTTATATAAATAAAAATGATTTGACAATTATCTCTCAAAATATAAGAAGTATATATTGCAATTTCGATGATTTTATGCTTACAGTGTCTAGTTTTAGATTTGACATAGATATAATAATCCTGACCGAATGCAGACTTAGTAGTAGTAAACCTATTCCGCAACTCACTAATTATAATTGCTACGCCACTACTCGCCAGCTGAACCAAAACGACGGGGTAGTTGTCTATGTTAAAAATACTTTGAAATCTAAAGTTACGGAAATAAAACTAAACCAGTCGTCTTGCCTTCAGCTGGACGTATTAAATAATATCATACTATGTATCTACCGCTCTCCATCTTATACAAATACTGAAAGCTTTATAAACTCTCTTAGCACACACTTAGATTCTATAACTTTGTTAAAAAATATTATTATAGCGGGAGATATAAATATAAATATTAAACCAAAAGATACGGAAAAGTCTCAAGAATATAAAAATAGAGTAAACTACCTTAACATGCTGTCAATATACGGAATACTTCCTGGACATACCTTACCTACTAGGGAAAAGAACTGCCTGGATCATTTTATGCTAAAGATTAACAAAAAGAAGATCTTAGCATCTATCGCTATTTTAAATACAACTACTACCGATCATCACACAACATTTCTATCCTTGTCAAAACTAAAAAACAACCAAACTGCAAATAAAACTAAAACTACCATAAATTTTGAAGAAGCTCTAAGATATCTACAACAAAAAAATATTGCCGAACTGCTGTTCTGTGATGATCCGAACCTACTAACTGATCTGCTTATACATAATTTAGTCGAGTCCATAAAAATAAATACTACAACAATAACAATTCCTAGAAGTAAACGTACAATAAAACCATGGATAACTACGGGTATTCTGCGCTGTATAAAGAACCGTAACAAGCTACAAAAAACCCTTCGGAATGACCCCCATAACGACATTTTAAAAATCACATATAGCCGATACAGAAATTATTGCAATAATCTAATTAAAAAATTAAAACGAAAATATGAAAGAGAGCTACTTTCCAAATCAGTTTCTAATAATAAATTACTTTGGAAAAATATAAAAAATATAACTTACTCAAATAAAAATAAAAAGCAAATTTCAGAATTACTAAATATTGGGCCAGACCCTTATAAATCAGCAAATATTATTAATGACTACTTTGTGAACATTGGTAAACAGTTAGCTCAACAAAAACAATCAAGTATAAATAAATATCCAAAAAATTACTTGGATAAATTACCTGCGCAGCTAAGTTCTTTTGTATTTTTAGACACTGACACGGACGAAGTGGATAGAGTCTTAATTAACTTGAAATCTGACAGTGCCCCCGGCTGGGACAATATTACAACTAGATATTTAAAATATGTAAGAAAAGAAGTTGTTCCCATAATAACGCACCTTGGTAACTTATGTTTTAAAAACGGTACTTTTCCGGCCCTATTGAAACAATCTATTATTACTCCAGTTCACAAGGGCGGGGACAGAGACTACGTCAATAACTACAGGCCTATATCTGTCTTACCATCCATATCAAAGATATTGGAGAAGCTAATAAACACACGGCTTCTTAATTATTTAAATAAGTTTAACCTATTATCTTCTTCACAATTCGGTTTCAGACAAAATATATCCACTGAGGATGCTATTACTGCTCTAACCTCCTTTATAGGAGAACAACTAGATAATGGCAATAAATGTCTAACGGTGTTCTTGGATATCAAAAAAGCCTTTGACACAGTCTCTGTCCCAATCCTACTGAACAAACTGGAAAAAGCAGGAATAAGAGGGATACCACTGACTCTTTTCAGTGAATACCTTTCTGATAGGAAGCAAAGGGTTAAATTGGAACAATATACCAGTGACAGTACAGAGGTATCGTATGGCGTCCCCCAGGGAAGCGTGCTGGGCCCCACACTATTTCTGATTTATATAAATGATCTCTGCAATCAGACAATAAGCAATGCAAAACTCTTTTGTTACGCTGACGATACTGCTGTTGTGTTCTACGGGAATTCATGGTATAATGTTAAAACCAGGGCTGAGCTAGGAATGTCACAAATAGATAACTGGCTAAGTAATAACCTGCTCACGCTGAATACATCCAAAACTCATTATATATGTTTCAGCATTGATAATCGCACTCAACCATCGGAAGATTTTAATATAAAAATACACGCATGTGATGATATTAATAACGAAAGTTGTAACTGCCCAATTATTAACAAAATCACACAAACTAAATACTTGGGTATTATGATTGACCAGAGCCTATCATGGTACCCCCAACTTGAGCAAGTAAATGGCAGAGTAAGAAAATTAATATGGATATTCAAAGCGCTGAGACATGTTGTCCCAAGAAATATGACCAGAAATGAAAACTCCCCAAAGAATCTCCTAAACCAGATATATATTTCCCTGGTTCAATCGGTATTGACGTATTGCATCCCCATCTGGGGAGGGGCCGCGAAAACTAAATTTATCGAAGTGGAACGAGCGCAACGTGCACTGATAAAGGTTATGTATTTTAAAAAGATCGGATTTCCCACTGAACGCCTCTATATCATCAGTGATTTACTGTCAGTAAGAAAGTTATACATAACTCAAACTGTTCTTAAGTTACATAAGATACTACCCTATGATGCTAACAAAGTAGCGAAAAGAAGGAAGGACATTGTAGCGAAAGGCCCACAAACTAAAACCAGATTAGCTAGCATGCAATTTAAAAAACTTTCAGCTTTACTTTATAATAAAATAAATAAACAGATGAATATATATACTAAACAATTATATGACTGCAAAAAAATGATAATAAACTGGTTAAAAGTACTTACCTATGATGAGACTGAGGCACTATTGCAAAACATGACATGACACAGAAATGCACGTTGGCACACACGCACAACTGCACCTCTTACGCAAACGCAGACGAACACACACACACCACACATAGGTACACCATACACATCACACATACACACACACACACACACACACACACACACACACACACACACACACACACACACACACACACACACACCCACACAGTCACACAGACACACACACGCACGCACGCACACGCACACACACACACACACACACACACACACACACACACACACACACACACACACACACACACACACACACACACACACACACACACACACACACATACACACACACACTAGAATAAGTTTTATTTTATTTTGTATCTTAGTTTTATCATAGTTTTATTTCACTGATAATGTGTTGATTAAATACATTTCTACAGATACGTATATAAAAAAAAAATTGTCATGAAGAGCGGAGTCTCCTAGCACAGGCATCATTATGCTTAAAAGGAGTCTCCAGTTTACTACCTGTAAGCAAATTTTTAAAAAGAAATAAAAACTTTTTATTTTTTATTTATTTATTATTTATGTGTATGTATGTCCGTTCCTTTGGTGCATCCTGTAACTTAAGGCTTGACGCATTTTGATAAATGAGATGTCGTTGGATTCATCATAATTGCGAGTGTTTTAGGATGTTTATTTTTTAAGAGAAATAAATATGGCAGCCTTTAGCCACCATTTTTCTCGCTTATGATATTTCACTATTATCGTCTGCATTCGGTTTTTTGTTTTTTAATCAATTTCTTTTATTTATTAAGTCCTACACATAGGACACTTGAAATAGCCGTTTCTTACCTGACAACATTGATTTAATGATTTATTTGAAATCACAGCCATAATTACAAATTTAAAATATAAGTTATACATTTACCCTCTTATTTAAAATTTACAAACGCTTTATAAGCCTGTATAAAGTGTGTTTTGTCACTTTCTTTCATTACAACATTTCCTTATGAACGACAGAGACAAAACATACTTTAACTAAAACAGGCTTGTAAAGCGTTTTTAAATTTTTATGAATAAGATGGTTAGAAGCAAAAATAGATCTCAGTAACTTTATACATGGCTTATTTTGTTACCTTATCTATCGAAACATTAAACTGTTGTGATTGTGGATGTAAGGAAGAGAGAACAATGTGTGCAAGTGTATGTGTGTATATGAGTTGAGTGTATGTGTACACAGTTACCTAATCTTTGTCAGTGCTTTCAACACTGTTGATTTGAACTGATTACGACCAGGTGCAAAATGTCTAAATCCGAAAATTCTCCATTGTATTCTCGCAAACATCGAATCATAGTGTAGTAGTGAGTATAGTTAGTTCTTGTTCTGGGGGCGTGAAATAAGCTCCGAGCGCGAAAACGTAAATGGGACGCAGACCCAACTGCCCCAACAAACGCGGGCAGTCTACCGCCCCAGACAACACCTTTTGAAGAAACATTACATCAGCGACCAGACGACGATTTTCCAACATTTTCATAATACCGGCTCATGTTAACCAGACTCTTCCAAGCTAGCTTGTAATATGTAATAAATAACTTGGCAGGTGTTCCAGAAGATTCCAGCTTCATCGATGATCCTGAGCAACTACGATCCATTCTACTCACCTCTTCTTTCGAGGCTCGACGGAATATTTGCAAGACTTGGTAAGTTACGTATAATTATGATTATATTTTACTACTGTAATATGTTATATTTGTATGATATATTTATTATTCATAATTAGTACAGGGATTGACATGTGTGTATATTGTTTTTAATTTTGATTCACGCTACACAGCAGTGGTGTATATATTATGTATCAAGCTCCTTTGCCACGGTTGTCTGGTAGAGATCGCTACAAGCGATAATACCGCCTTTGTACACCTGTTAATAATTTTTCACTGTGAATATTTTTAAGTTGTGTACAATAAAGAATTTTTGTCTTTCTTCTTTCTTTCCAAAACTGCTAGCATGAACCTTAGAAACTTTGTTGGTACTTAACAACAGTGATATTGATAGGTCATTGTATTGTATAATCTGCTTGCCTGAGAATTGCAGTCACTTAGTGATGAGATTCTCTTATTTCTTGAAAAATCATTTTACATAATAACTATATTATGTAATAATAAAAATATGTCTTATAGGAAAATACGTCGTCCAACTCACTTCCGTGAGGCATAGAACCCAGTACGCTACCGCCATTGCTCGCTGAACTCATAAGCTCAGCTGCTGAACAAAGCAGGCGCCAGCTCTCAGATCTTCGGAAGCGTGGAACCAGTCTAATAAATAAATCTTTCATGTTTTTTTTGTGTCAGACAACCAAATGCCCAATGTCACCTCTGTAAGAACCCCAAACTTATGGTTTTTAGAAAGTGACGCATATTTACCGCGCGTTTGCCTTGAGCCAGTTCAGCCGAGTATATGGACGGAGCCAAGGTAGTCTAATAAATAAATCTTTCATGTTTTTTTTTGTGTCAGACGACCAAATGCCCAATGTCACCTCTGTAAGAACCCCAAACTTATGGTTTTTAGAAAGTGACGCATATTTACCGCGCGTTTGCCTTGAGCCAGTTCAGCCGAGTATATGGACGGAGCCAAGGTAGTCTAATAAATAAATCTTTCATGTTTTTTTTGTGTCAGACGACCAAATGCCCAATGTCACCTCTGTAAGAACCCCAAACTTATGGTTTTTAGAAAGTGACGCATATTTACCGCGCGTTTGCCTTGAGCCAGTTCAGCCGAGTATATGGACGGAGCCAAGGTATCCGCACAAGTTGCCTCCCATGCCAAGGTGCGTCCCAAGCACCGGGGTACTAAGGTGGCTCCATCTGGTCTTTAAACCACAAGGCTCAAGAGACGCCAGGACCGCTGCTGTGGAGAGATCACCTAATTAATTAGTTTATTGCACCGTAGCTATATGCGCGACCGGCACTCTTGATTTTTATGGCTTTTTTCTACCTAGTTGCCCACGCTCTGGTTCCTATAACAATTCAAGGCACTGTCACCGGACGGAAGAGCCTTTTTTTTTTATGCACAACGGTTTGGTACTTTACCTCAACCACACCTGATGTTAAGTGAAGATCAGGTCGAAGGTGGAGGTTGTACTGACCCGGAAACCCCAACACATTTGGGGGACTGGCTATCTTATATCTGACAACCGGAACACAACAATGCTATTAACATTGCTGCTTGGCGGCAGATTTAGATAAGATGGTGGTAGCTAGCCATGCGGACATTTAAAATGCCCTACTACCTAGCAAACTGAGTACTTAAACATGTACCCCGCTGGGGATCGAACCCGCGACCTCCGAATCGTAAACCCAATGTTGTTTACATTGAGCCACGGAGGAGGAGCCTTAAACAAATAAGAAAACTTTTCAATACTAGACATTTTATAACTTATGGAAAATTTCATATCGTGGCAGAACCGCAGCGACGCCCGCTAAATTGTATTCACATGTTTTCTCCACCCTCCTCCATATAACGATTGGGAAATTGATAAATTGGAAAGTAATGACATTAACAACTTTTAAAAGACCTTTTCTGTCAACGCTGGGTGACTTTGATGGCAGTAATCTAATTTGGTTCGAATGTGAATCCAGAGATTGGAGTAAACATTTTATTCAGAGGGATAAAGTCAGTTTCCAATAATATAGATTGATAGAAGAATAGCTGAGCTTGTAGTTTCATTCTCCGGTTTCAAAAATAGACATGCATTCTTTGTGCAGTCGCATTCGCTATTCGTTCTTGATTAACGATGTTAAGCAATATCTGGCGCGGGCACTAGTGGCATTTTAACATGAATGTTTACGTGCTTCGGAGGGCACGTTAAAGTCAGTCCCGGTCGTTTTCAATTGAAAGAAAAAAAGTATTTCTGTTAACAAATACAGAAAATTCAGTAGGTAAATAAATAATATTTAAATGAATCAGCATCGGTGGCTCAATGGCTTAACCAATTTGGGAGGGCCAGGTTCGATTCCCAGGCAGGCCATGTACCAATGAGTTTTTAAATTTAATTACTTATGTGCATTTATCCGCCTGCTCTTAAACCGAAAATAAGCTACATGCAGCAGATACGAGTAATAGAGAAGTTGAACGTCGTGTCGTATCAGGTTAAGAGGAAGGCGGAAAGTAGAGAGATATGGAAAAAAAGACACCGAAAAGAGCGGGGCTCTTAAATAAATAACTAACTAATAACTTAAACGGTGAAGGAAAACTTCGTGAGGAAACCTGCATGCCTGAGAAATAAAAATTCTAAGGCATGTGAAGTCCCCAACCCGCATTGGGCCAGCGTGGTGGACTATTACCCATACTCCCTCATTATAAGAGGGAAGGCTTACATCCCTGCAGTGGGAATATTTACGAGCTGAGATGATTTAAATGTATTTGCGGCGAAGGGATTAAGCGTCAGCATTTACTGCCAATATGTCGTTAGTTATTAGCGCAACCCATCTTTCATTTGAATTTTACCCCTCACGGGATTCGATCCCGCGACCGTTGGTTTCGCAGACAGGGTCACTATCTACTACGCCAATCTGTCGTCGCTTTTTTTCTTGTCCAAAGAAAATTAAGTAAATTTTATTCTATATATTATTATGTATGACCAACACATTTAAACCAATATATCCCCGAAAATCTCGATAAAGTTATAGCATTTCTCGCGACTTTGAAACGATCCGATTCCCCCAGGAAAGAGTTCCGCTTGCGTCCACTTTGAAGTCGTCCTAAACAAATTTCACACTTTATAAGCATCCGATGGGTTTTATGTTTAGAGTTCGTCCGGCTACGGACGAAAAAGCAAAGGAAAATGAGATACATGCTCGTACATTTGGTACGCAACAATAAACACTCCAGTTCATTCTAATGCTCGTTTTATCATATTTGAGGAATCTGTTATTATTATTTATACATTTATTATAATATATTATGACAACATCCCATCTCAGTCCGCGAATATCCCACTGCAGAGATATAGGCCTTCCCTCGTATAATGAGGGAGTATGGGCCATATAGTCCACCACGCTGACTCAGTGCGGGTTGGGGACTTCACATGCCTTAGAATTTTTATTTCTCAGGCATGCGAGTTTCCCTGTGATGTTTTCTTTCGCCGTTTAAGAGCAGTCGGATAAATATACGTAATTAAATTAAAATTTAAAAACTCATTGGTACATGGCCTGCCTGGGAATCTAACACGGCCCTCCCAAATTGGGAGACCGCGTCTTAGCGCTGAGCGACTGACGATATAAAGGGTTGTGAAAGCGTACTGACCCGGAAACCCCAACACATTTGGAGGATTGGCTATCATATCTCTGACAACCGGAACACAACAATGCTATTAACATTGCTGCTGACGGCAGATTTTGATAAAATGTTGGTAGCTAGCCAGGCGGACATTAAAAATGCCCTACCATCAACCAAACCAAGTACTTAAACATGTACCTCGCTGGGGATCGAACCCGCGACCTCCAAATCGTAAACCCAATGTAGTTTATATAGAGCCAAGGAGGCGGTTTCTTAAGCTTTTTAGTACGTAATCTCCAATTAAGAACGAGCTATTAGTCCGGTGCAATATAACATGCGAATTTCATTGTTAATTCTTTTTCTATCATGTTCTCCTAGTAACCTCCAATTCTTCTTTTCAGGTCTAGCTCCTGCAGAGAACGCGATCGGCGAGGGTGTGCAGATCGGAGGGCAGAGCTTGAGTGACGTCAAGCTAGAGTCGTGCCGGGAACAGCTCATATGCCTCATGTACTCCAGTCCTGCTAAATATGCGCCTTACAGTAACCTGGTGTCCGCGCAGCTGAGCAGGTAAGAGAAAGAGAAAATAAAATGCGGTCAGGAAAAAGGAAAATTAACACTACCATGACGATTTGCAACTTGATTTAGGCTCTAACCTTTTTTCTGAGGGTTCCAGCCGCTCGATTGTGAAGTTATTCCTTTTTTTTATATACAACGGGTTAGCACTTGACCTCAATCACACCTGATATTAAGTGAAGATGAGGCCGAAACTGCAAGCGTACTGACCCGGAAACCCCATCTTATTTGGCGAACTGGCTATCCTATCTCTGACAACCGGAACACAAGAATGCTATTAACATTGCTGTTTGGCGGCAGACTTAGATAAGATAGGTGTAGCTAGCCAGGTGGGCATTTAAAATGCTCTACCACCAACCAAATAGTATAATACAATGGAAGTTTATATTTAATTTCGAGATCTACGCGATCGAAGTCACGAGAGGAGAACTAGTTCACAAATAACCCTTTAATCAATGTATCAATTTCTTCCCGTGGGTGTCGACGACAAAGAAATCGTGAGCATAACAGCACAGACCAATGATGAGCAGCAGAGTCATTGGTCCGCAGCTCTCAGATACAGTCTGCGACCGCCAACCAGCCCAGCGATGGAAAACGCTCCATGGGAGTGGCTTGTGTTCATTAATGACCTTTTACAGGCAATTATATAATACACAAATCTAAGAAATATCTGAGGATTTTCTTTGATACAATTCACCAAAAGGCTACAAATGTTACACCTCAAACCCTGGATAGAACCTTATTCAAATATTAAGGGTACCTCAGAAAACCAAATATACTCCGAAAGTCCTTCTCATTACTATTCCGGAACACTTGCAATAATACCGGGACAGGCCTTTGTACCTTTTGTCGCAGATTATAAATAATGCTCTCGGCTGTCAAAATATCAATCGTATTTACCTTGTGTAAGGATTTGTGAAATGGACGGCGGCTCCTGACATTCAAATGGTATATTTGTTACTTGTGAATTGTTTTATTAAATAATATCTGATGTTTTTTTTTTTACGCATAAAGGGTCGGTACTTGACCTCAATCACACCTGATGTTAAGTGAAGATGAGGTCGAAGATGGAAGCGTACTGACCCGGAAACCCCAACACATTTGGGGGACTGGCTATCTTATCTCTGACAACCGGAACACGACAATGCTATTAACATTGCTGCTTGGCGGCAGATTTAGATAAGATGGTGGTAGCTAGCCAGGCGGAAATTTAAAATGCCCTACCACCAACCATGTGCACTTCATGATAGAGAATAGTAGGTTTTTGAACCTCATACGAGAAACGATGGGTGTAATGTTATTAGTAAGTGTATCATGTGTCTTCAGTGAATAAAGCTATTCTATTCTATTCTATTCTAATGTGTTTGGCGGCATTGTATGTGTCCAGTCTTCGTCGGACATATCTCAGTAATGCGTGGTCTGATTTGCAATTTACTTTTCATAAAGACTAAACTAAATGACATGATCTTAGCAATGTTTGATGAAATTCGGATTAGTTTGGTTAATCTGGACAATAAGACCTCTGTTTTCTCGGCGGTTTTATAGTTTTTAATTAATTTATTTTTTATGCATAACGGGTTGGTATTTCACCTCAATCACACCATATGTTAAGTGAAGATCAGGTCGATGGTGGAAATTATATTACGTATCTCCTCTTCAATTTAAGAGCTATGCTCTTTTAGGTATTATCATCATATAAGCCGAAAGACGTGCACTGCTAGTAAAGGCCATAGGTATACAGGGTGAAATTTAATTCGTGTAATTCCTGTTTACTGGTGACTCCACATCTGATTACGAACAACTTTCCACTAGGAAACATAGCCAGATTCAGCCGAAAATTGTTGGACAGCATACTGGAGGTGGTTTCAGAATGGTTTCCTTTGTATTCGACTATGATTCCTTGGGGAAAGATGGTTAAGTTAACAATGACATAAGGCTTAAAATCAGATGCAACTTTCTCGAAGTGACTCAGTGACATTAGAGTCCTCTCTCTTAGAGCGTATGCAGTCAAAAAAATCAGAAATTTAACAGACGTTCATACCGCAAAACTGGTTTACTTTAGCTATTTCCACAGCTTGATGTCATATGGGATATTGTTGTCGAGAAACGCTGCTGACATACATTCCAGTAGACATTGAAAATTTGCCTTTAAATAAATTTAAAGCAATCATAAAACAGAAATTATTAGCAAAAGGCTATTATAAAATCACTGACTATTTGAATGATAAGCAAGCATGGACATAGCTGTCTTACTATTCATATAATTATCAAATCACAAATTTTAACCCATAATCTGTTTAAATGAGCTACCCTAGAATTTCTTGCTCGCTCTTCTCTGGGGAGTCAGCGTTGTGAATGAGCCGTAAATTTAAATGTAATATTAATTTTAATAGTGACGTTTTCAAGTGATATTTTTATTCTATGAAATAAAATATTTTAATTTGATTGGATTTGATTCTTAGTTACAAGCTGTAAGAATGCTCTAGGCAAGTAACCTGCCGGAATCTGTACCAATTCATTCTCCAATCCACAGAGAACTGAACGAGCTCCGTCGGCCAGTTTCTGACAATCCGGAGATCCTGCGGTTCTTCCGCTACATGCGGGCGGCGCGGCGCGGGCAGGAGGGCGTGGACTGTATGCGCGTGTTCCCAGGATGCTCGACCAACGCGGGGCCCGCACACACCATGATAGCCGCCTACCATGACATCAACAAACTCGTCACTGCTAGAAAGTTAAATAATTAAGAAATGGTACGTATTATAAATATAAGAAGTGTTCTGCATGATTAAATGTGACTTGTCATCACTCTCTTCAAATTCATCACTCCCCATAGATTCATCACTTTAATAAATACATCACTTTTTCCAAATTCGTCACTCTCCACGATTCGTCACCTTTGTCAATTCAACACTTTTTCCAAATTTATCACTCCCCATGATTCGTCACCTTTGCCAATACAACACTTTTTCCAAATTTATCACTCCCCATGATTCGTCACCTTTGTCAATTCAACACTTTTTCCAAATTTATTACTCCCCATGATTCGTCACCTTTGTCAATTCAACACTTTTTTCCAAATTTATCACTCCCCTTGATTCGTTACCTTTGCCAATACAACACTTTTTCCAAATTTATCACTTTCCACGATTCGTCACCTTTGCCAATTCAACAATTTTTCCAAATTCGTCACTCCTCACGATTCGTTATTTCCCTCGATTCGACATTTTCTCCAAATTCGTCTATTTCCCCAAATCATCACAATCTCAACAGAGGCGCTGGTCTTACTACATATCCTCTTCATTTCTATTATATTGACATGTTACACTACGACTCTACCACATAATAATACTTGAAATGAAACGAGATGTAGATTCCAATGAAGAAATGAATGATATGTAATAAAATGTGGCGCTTGTGTTGCAATCTTGGTTCTCCGTATACTTTATTATGAACACTGACTATGTAATAGAGACCAGATGGTTAAAATAACCATTCAATTGAATGCCTAAGTAGATCATATATGGCGGACGTTACCGCTTTTACAGAAAACTCAGAGCGGATTGGTAGTTTGAATACCCCATACATAGCCAGAGCTGTGAGCAGAGCAGTTTCCTATAATGCAAAAATTTTTTTGGTAAATAATATTTAAAACTGAGGGTCATATTAGAAGGGCAATCTCACTATTTAAAATGTGTTAAACGCTCTAAGTATCAAGACGAATCTAACGACACTATTCACTTCGAAATCGGTCAAGCCGTTTAGGCTATAGGATGCGCCAAAGGAACGGATATACATACATACAACCATATATACACTTGAAAAACATTACCCTCCTTCCTTGGGCAGTCGGGTAAACACCCTTTTTACACAGAGTTCTTTAATATGACGTTTAAATGTCTGCTTTGTTGTACTCAATGAGTGTAGGACGTCCACTCAGAAGGTGGACACACGACCTCATAAAGGTCGCCGGAAATCGCGATGCTTCCAACCGGTCACTCTGAAATTCTGTGGGGGAGGATTCTGTGGATGTCCTGTGACTGGTATGATGATGATGATGAAACTCAACGGTTCTGATATTTTATTGCAAAAACGTATGCTGTGTCTCACATAAGATGCTAACCTTTTTTTTTGACGGTGGGAAACGCATTACGCGTACCGCTCGTCTGGGGGACGGCGAGTCGGTTATGTGGGACTCCCCTCCTATCGAGAGGAATACCCACTACAACCCCGCGGCGACCTTCCTCGGTAGTAGAGAGGACCTGGGAACGCGTTAGCGGTTCCAGGTACCCCCCGCCCTGCCCCCCCTCTAACAAGGGGAGGCCCGTTCCCGGAGGGCGACTGGCGCGCCCTCCACGGGGGGCGCTGTCGCGCCGCACATCGCAATCAGCGAGCGGTATGAGGCGCGACAGGGCCCGATGCGACGACACCCCCCCGGTCGCACTGGGGGGTGTCATCAAAATCAAAATCAAAAATATTTTATTCAATGTAGGATACAAAAATATCACTTATTGAAAGTCAACATGTTATTTTTTTTTAAACTACATATTACCGGCTACATTATCTCTCGGGTCGCGTCCGACGACCTTACTACTACGACGATGCTAAACCTTGCTGTCTAAATTGTGGAATTGTATATGGTATAACCATCCGCCTAGATATTCCATTGCATATCCAATTTAATAATCCACCTACCTACGACATATTATTATATGTCAAAGCGATACTCGCCACGCCCATTGACATAGTTTTTTTTCTGAAGGCAATACCAGTGTAAGCCAGTAAGCCGACCCGTATGTGGACGCAACTATTCCAATATTTCACTTCCGTCCCCGGAAATCAATATCCTCCCCGAACTTTAATGGAAGCGACCGACGTGTCATATCACGTTCGCATTTTCTACTGTTTGTGCTTATAATAATGAAATGAACCCGTTCTAACAATAGTTCAAAGCATTTGTAAGACGTAGTTTACACCCGACTACGGCGACGCCAAAAAGGGGGTAATACATTGACTTGAGTGACTCCACTGCTGATTACGAACAATTTTCCACTAGGAACCATAGCCGAATTCAGTCGAAAATTGTTGGACTTCCATATTAAAGGTGGTTTCAGAATGGTTTACTTTGTATGGGTAATCGAAAATTTTCGTTTTCGGCTATGGTTCCTTGGGTGAATTTGCTGATAATTAGGAGTGGAGTGACCAGTAAACAGGTATTACACGAATAAAATATTACCTTAAGTAAGACAACACTCCCGATATACACCGTGTAACGGTTAAGTGTAGTCATATTTTAAGGGCTTGTTCTACCCATCAATACGAACAACTTTTACTATGGGGGCAACTTCGAAATCGCGAAAAAAAAATGAGCTGTTCCATAGAAAATTTCAATAACCTCTCGATGCAATGTATGAAACAGCTGATTTTTTTTTCGCGATTTCGAAGTTGCCCCATAGTAAAAGTTGTTCGTATTGATGGGTAGAACAAGCCCTTAAAATATGACTACACTTAACCGTTACACCCTGTATATCTATTTTGAAACAGCTATTTTGCAAAAATTTAATGCTTCAATTAGTCCTTATAAACCAACACTTCTTAGTAAGTTCTCTATAACGTAACTTATTAATTAAAGTTTCCTCTGTTTCAGGTGAATTCTATTTTACTTGGGAGCTTAAGATCCAACAGCAATAGAACGGAAATTGAAGGTGCTGCAACTGACATGCTATTAGCTATCACCTTGTTCTTGTTAAGTACTTGGACTTGTGTGCTCTACTTAAGAGGGCTCAGACATGCGACTGACTTAGTTTGTTGACAGTATTGTCTATGGTTAGTATCACATGAAAAACCGGACTGTCTGTCAAGTCACCAAAAACCCTTTTTGCCGGAAAGCGCGATATTGATATTTTCTTTAAATTTCCCGAAAGAGTTTTGGTGTATAATAAATATACGTACATAGGATCACGATCTTACCCGATCGCAATTATAAGCATTTGGATATTCCGAACATTAATAGTTTGACATATGAAACAATGTCCATGATTCACCTTTCGAAATCTTGACAGGGGGGTGAACCCATAACCGTTGAAAACTGAAAGTCTATAGATATCATATCATAATGGCAAATGAGACTCAATAGTGTGTTGTTGGATGGGAATTATTTAGTGAATTTTAATTAGTTCTTGATATCAAAACCTATCCATGTACTCATTATACAATTATACCTTTATGTTAAGTGAAGATAAGGCCTAAGATGGTAGCATGCTCACCAGGAACCCTAAACTAACAGCCGGATACAACAATGCTAATAAAATAACATTTTATGGGAAATTTAAATTTTTTTGAAAATTTTTTTTTAGTTGTTTGTCATCATGAGTACCTATACATATCTTTTAATATCAAGAACCAATTACAAGGCACCCTATAAATGTAATTTATTATTAACAGACTTGAGGGATTTTTGTGTCTTATTGTTTAACATTATTTTAGTAAACTTTGTCGACTTAATTTGACGACTGCTAGTCGACACTACTGTCGATAACGTCTCAATCGTGTAGACATTTATTTGAAACTTGAAATTCTAACGTTATTGTGGAGTAAAACAGATATTGCTTTGAACTGGCTTGCTATCAAATAAATTTTTATATTACACTTTAAAATAATATTTTGTGCTGTCACATACTTCATGATACCCCTTGAATACAGACACGGAGTTCTTATTTCTTACTAAGTGCAGATTTTCAGTAAATATTTTGCAATCACATTACAAAACTTTCCACAGGGGCAAAGTTAAAGTAAATTTACTTAAAATTATACTATAAGTGATAGCAGTAAGCTTGAAGCCAGTTATTGTAAGATATCTGATGTACTATATCGTCAAATTAAATGGAATTTGTACCAGATTTTGAAATTAGAAAAGCATTTTCTAGGTTCAAACGAGACTGAGAGTGTTACAAATGATAATTAACATTAGTTAATTACTCGTAGTTGCTGTCCGGTCATACCCCGAAAAGATAAAGTATAGCACATTACCAAGTCCTTTAGAAAAGGAAACAGCTGCATGGGAAATTGCGGGAAAAGCGTCAAAAGGAAACTTATTGCAATCATCGTTTGATACTTCCTAATGAATAGTAGAGAAAATGTCGCATTTCCCTCCTAGTAGTCTCTTTTCATATCTACTTAATTTTATAATTTTAAATAGCTGATGTCTGTACAGTACATAGGGTGACTTATAATTAGTTCTTGATACCAAAATCTATGCTTATAATCATAATTACAATCAACTTTCCTAAAGAAATAACATTTCTTAATTTTGTTATTAGCATTAATTGTGCTATTAGAAATTAGACGTAAGATAGAGAGTCCCTTATTAAGTTGACCATGCTTATTTTTGCATCTAATCTTCACTTAACATCAGGTGTGATTGAGGTCGAATACTAAACAGTAATTTATAAAAAAAACGATGAATTTAAAAAAGTTCCCAGTGTGGTTTCATTGCGTATAACAATAGAACCAACCAATTTCTCCCCGTGGGTGTCGTAAAAGGACACTATGGGACTTTATACCAAAAACATCCATAAAACACTTACAACCTTGGGATCTTCAAGTGTAGAGTGAATAGGCATTTACTGGGTGCGCGTGATACATCTTCGGCTATATCGTCACTTTCCATCAGGTGAGATTGTAGTCAAACGCGAAACCAGTATTAAAAAAAAAAAAAACGACGATGGGCTCAACCCCTGTCATGTGTGCATTTCTGTTTATTTCGAAAGGTGAACCATGGACATTGTTTCAAGCATTTGGGATATTTGTGATCACCCCATTTGGGATGTTTCTTTGCGAAAGTTGTTTGTAATCATATACCTACATGTACTAATTGAAAGTCATCCTATATAGCAGTAATAATGCATAACACCCGGGTAATGTTGGACTTCATCAAGCAGTCAGGGAATAACAAGGCTATAAATGCTTAAAAGTTTATATTTCTCGCGGTAATGGAATCAGTTTCGTGCTCATGAATAATTTATAATAAAATAATATATATTATATGTATATCAACGCATAGTATTTATAATGTATAAACGTGCTTTAAATAGACTTTGAAGTTGGAATAATGTCTACCGTTGGTATTGTTGTAATATATTTAACTTTAACATAATTAGTTATTAACATCGACGTAGGGTCTAAGAAGATCAATATAGAACACGTCTCCATGGGCAAAATTTGTTCTTTTTTTTTGGAAAGTTTTCAACTTCTTCATGCTTTGAGTACAGCTGATTGGTCACTTTTGTATGGGAACTTGGAAGTTTTTTCGAAATAACAATTTTGAGCCGTTGTAATAGTATTCTACTCACAAGGAACGAAAGGCTTATTACACCCTTGCCGACTAAAGGTATAGACATAAATTATTCCGAAGCTGATTTTTTTGGACGCTTTCTGAGTTGAATTTTTGGTGAAAAGATTTTGTTGTTTTTTTTTAATGAAAGTTTGTAATTTATTGTATGACCGTGTGAGTGATTGTTTAAATTATTTTTACTAATTAATTTAATGTAATTATCTATCTATGACTGTTCTATTTATTTACCTTATTGTACTTATACTTGCATGTAAAATAATTGTTTTAAAATCTAACTGATAATTTTATTGATAACTTAATTTCTCATTGTATTTTCTATTATTATTCTAGAAAGCACGTACTGTATACTTATGAAAAATACACTGAAGTCATATTTAATCTATTTTTATTTAATATTTAAAAGCTCAGGAAAAGGTTTTTACAAGGAAAATTAAAAACAAGGGAAGGGCTGGTTTCATTTTAAAATCTATTTTTATTAAGGAACATTGTAATAATTAGATTTCTTTATCTGTGTACTGTGTCTACCACAGAATAATGACTTACTTATATAATATTTTTTTAATAATAATTCTGACTAAGATTTAGTTGTATATATTTCTAAATAATCAAACAAGAATCCAATGAAGACCAGCGGATATCTAACCTCGGCATGTACTTAATTTTTACATTTTGCTGCCACATTTACTGCAGAAATATTTATATTTTTTTTCTATAGAATATATGGTACATAGTCAACCTACAAGATTAACAGATAGACCATAAGGATGTAGGCACTTAATGTACCAAGTACTAATATTATATTGTAGGGTGACCATAATATTGCCCATACTCCCTCCATTATACGAGTGAAGGCCTATATCCCTGCAGTGAGATGTTCACGGGCTGAGATGATGATAGGGTGACCATGCACTTAATAGATAAAAAAAAATCGTTTGTCGTTATGAAAACATAACAGTTTATATGTTGTTGTTCTTTTAAAAGACGTATTTAACTATTGCTAAACACATCTCCCAAGTCTTCCTATGGCTATAATTTGATGGAGCAAAAATTAGACATGGGTATCTTCTCCAGTGTCAATCAAAACGAGATATACGCTCGAAGCTCTTTCTATTTACATTTTTTTATTAATCTAAAAACTACTTGAACCGGTATTCATAATCCATGACTATATTAAATATATCACAGACTAATAACACTCAAATAAAGACACGAAGAGTGGAGAGAGTACGAACTAATAAGCCGCGAATTTGTGCGATTCGAGTCGGACCGCTCTGTAAAACACACTATTTGGTAATATCATTCTCCAAGCGATTCCGTCCGTTACAATTTTTGTCACCGTGTCTGATAAGTATCACTGTACGACTTTTGCTTTGTTTGTTGTTGCTACTGTAAGTTAAACAACTCAAAGTTGTCACCTGGTGGTATCACTGATTGTGTACTGATTCAAATGGTATGCCATAGTCTTGAAAACTTCAAAACAGCAATTTTCTTTGTCCATATTATAGGTACAGTCGGCTCCATAAATAGCCATACATGGTATTTTTACATGACTTGAAGCCCTATAATAAATTGTTACTTAGATTTTTAAACTTGAACTTGAAGTTATATTTTTGTATTAGAAAACACACATTTTCTCGATTTAGGAAGGTTAATTTGGTGGG
This sequence comes from Oegoconia quadripuncta, assembly GCA_949316235.1. Lineage (NCBI taxonomy): Eukaryota > Metazoa > Arthropoda > Insecta > Lepidoptera > Autostichidae > Oegoconia > Oegoconia quadripuncta. The sequence continues at coordinate 10,547,967 of OX438745.1, forward strand.
GTGAAGTATTGTTTCATCCCCCTAAAAATAGCCATAAATAAATTGGTTTATTGTCACCCTCAATTTGGGGCTACAAGCCCTAAGTTGGGAAACCTGAATCTAGCGTAAAGTATCCTAATAGTAGGATATAGTCATAGTTACATATAGGGTTATTTTACATACTTAATGGTATCATGCGGGTTATTTAAATTGTATCATCCGAATTTTTCAAACATGATAGTTGTATTAAGTAACTTATCTAGATAAGAGAGTCATTTTAGAGAACTGCGGTTAATATAACTTGAATAGATATAATATTACCATTAATAATTTAGAACAGCCCTGTATTAATAAGTGTGACGCCGACTGTACAATAAACTTGATGGTATATATGGCATGGTAAGAACTCATATTTTTTTCATATATAAAATTTGTTATGTGTGTGTACATGGATGCAAATAAATGCTTATCTATCTATATATATTACAATGTTTACTTAACTTTAAAATTAGGTTAGTTTTGAAAAAAATATTTCTCGAAAACTTAGTCATTTAGTGAATGAAGTAATAGTCATAAAATATATACTATACTTGATTAATACAAGTAAAATTAGAAATGGAAGACGTCCATTGTAATCTGATAATCATTTTGTTGAAAAAAAAAATATGTGAACTGTACTAAAATTTTAATAAATTTGTGCTTTTTTCAGTAATGCAGTGGTTTCATTTGATTAAGTACCTATATTTTAAATGTAATTTACACCTGTGGTCTAACTCGGTAAGGGTCAAAAAAATAAACATTAACAAAAAATAAATAAATTTTATTGTTTCCAACAATCTTTATCTTTAACACGTTAGTACAAAGAGTAAAATTATTGATATCGAGTTACGGAATTGTATGGTATTTATTTTAAATATTTAAGTAATATAAAATTGTAATATAAATGTTTATTCGTTTATTATTTTCCACATGTAGTGTTTATAAAACAACACAAACAAAATATTTTATTAACACGTTGATGAACACTGAACACCTATAGAGGTAATAACAATAAAACATCTATTGTGTCCGTGAACGTGTTAAGAATGCAGACATTTATCAAAATATTAGTATAAACTGCGATAAGTATGCATAAATATAATAATAATATCATATTAATAGATTTACTTAATAATATAAATAAATATATATATAAATACTTAATATATAGTATAAAACACAATAGCTAGAAGCACTTACATATAGTCAACTATTGTTCACGAGGCGGGAGTTAACGAAAAGAAAAAAGTCAGAGACCTGCCTTCATCCCAAGACGTGGAATAAGTCCCAAAAATTTGTAAATATTGTGATTGTTGTTTTTGGTATGGATTTTTCTTTCTTAAATTTGTATCTTATATAATACATTTTATTACATATATATTTAAGATTCGAGGTAGGTGGTATGCTTGATCGTTTTAAACTAAGGTGTAGTCCAATGAGTGGGTAAGTATTAGGGATCGGCATATTCCTCTACATTTCTTCTCAGGCCTTCTGGTTTGTTCTAATTCGAACTACTATAAAAAGCTATTCTATTAATAGCTTAATACGGGTTCATTCTGTAATCAACATCATGTTGAGAGAGGGCAGGTAAACATCCAATAATACAATAGAAATTGATTGGTTAACCAAATAGAAGCCAGATATTTACTAAACCCGTCCTCAAAGGTGGAGATGTTTGTTTACCTCTACTAAATCCGTCCCAATAAGCTGCTGTCTGTGCTCAGATACTAAATCCGTGTCTGCTGTAGACGCTTTACGTATTTGGTGCACAATTTCATGGTTGTTATAGCTCTGTGAAGGCAGAGACAAAACCGAGGTGACTAATAGAGGCGTCACGTAAACAACTAGTTTGTAGTGAGTCTATGAGATGTTGATACTTTCTAAAATTCAAACACACTTCTAAAATTTAGTAGTAGGTGATTTTTTTTATGATTGACTGGATTCGTGTTTGACCACAATCTCACCTGATGGAAAGTGACGATGTGGTCGATGATGAAGCACGCGATTCCAGTAAATGCCTGTTCACTCTGCTCTTGATGATTCCAAGGTTGTAGGATTCAGGAAAGACTAACGCCGGATATTATAAAGCTTGGATGTTTGTTCGTTTATTTGTTTGTTTATTGCTCCCAAACCGATGAAAGGATTTGGATGAAATTTGGTATATAGGTAGAACATAGGATATTTTTTATATAAAATTATTCCACGTAGGCGAAGCCGCAGGCGGAAAGCTGCTGCCTAATAAAGACATCGATTGCTTACGGCCCCTTTCACAAAATCACAATTTACAAATTACGAGTATCTATCATAATAAGCTAAATTGGATACGTATTATACTTAGAATTTGTATAATGAATATGTGTACCCGAGTTATGGAGGTTTTGATTTATAATAAGTATTTATTTACAAAAAACAAAAATATGTAGTATATCAATCATCTGGTATCCACAACACAAGCCTATAGATGCTTAAAGTGGAACTAGGTGGCATTGTATGCATGTCCAAGGATAAATAAAAATAAAAATTAAAAGTTTTATATGAGACCGGATAATGTGCTCACTTTTTTTGTTCGAGCAGTGTGATGGATGACGCACTAGTGCGCAGACGACTAATAGACCACAAGCACCTTAAAGTATCAAAACCAATTAGTCTAAGTACAACAGCTACAGGCGGAAGATCCGGTTTTAAAACTATCCCCCCTACTTTCTCGGTAGAAAGTTGACCTGACTTCGTCCTAAAGCTGTCACACAAAATTCACCTTTGTTCCTATCCATCACAGAGATTAATCTTCTTCAAGCGAAGTAGGATAAATGTATCAATTAGTGGTGCATAATGTTACGTAAATTCTCTATGTTTGTCGGTCAGTAGTATTGCAAAAAATTACGCAGATGAGTCATATGTAGGACAATGTTCCGACGGCGCAGGTTCATGGATAATGGCGAAAAAAAAAACATTTTAAAAATACAATTAAAAAAAATATATGAAGTTATTAAATTATTATATTATTTGTAAGTAAGCTTAAGTAATTTTGTGACTCAACTTTAGAACGATTAATTACTTCTTTCTTACTTCATCACCGATAATTGAATGTTTGTTAGATTGATTGTTACACTGCTAGCATGATATTAATATTTCATTCTGTGCATACATACCCAGAGTTATAGTCTAGTTTTATTTTATTTTTTTTATTTATACTTTATTAGAAAACCAACAGCTTATTTTATAAACCATTATGAACAGAGATAGATAAATTTAAACATCAGCCAATTATAGGTTTTCCTAAACTGTTATTACATAAACAATCATTGAGAGAGAGATAACATAAAGAAATGAAAAATAATCAATCGTATTATAAATTATGGACACATTTGATTTCAACAATATATAATGTGTGTGTGTATGTGTATGTGTGTGTGTTATAAGTTCTATGTATACCTATTCGGCCTTGTTATACTGTAACTTGATCTGTATGTCCAATAAAATAAATAAATTATTATAAACAAACCGTGTTGAAAGCTAAAGAAATTAAATGTTAAATATATTAATGGATTGATTAAAAATCTCGAAACTGTTGAACCGATTACCATATTTTTTTTTATTATGCACGATAAAATACGGTTATTCAAAAAGGTTCAGCCGTTTTGACGCTCAATTACACAGATAGACAAAGAATTCAAACTTAATTATGTCACTCCTTTAAGTCAGATTTAAAAACCGGACAAGTGCGAGTCTAACTCGCATGCCAAGGGATGTTTTATTTATTTATTCTTTATTGCACAACAACAAAAAGATACAGGTAAAAACAATAATTTTCAGTTGTAATATCTTTTTTTTTAATGCACAACAACAAAGATGAGGTCGAAAGTGGAAGCGTACCTACTGACCCGGAAATCCCAACACATTTGGGGGACTGGCTATCTTATCTCTGACAACCGGAACACAACAATGCTATTGACATTGCTGCTTGGCGGCAGATTTAGGTAAGATGGTGGTAGCTAGCCAGGCGGACATTTAAAATGCCCTACCACCAACCAAACCGGTACTTAAACATATACCCCGCTGGGGATCGAACCCGCGACCTCCGAATCGTAAGCCCAATGTTGTTTACATTGAGCCACGGAGGCGGTTACATTGAACCACTGAGGCGGTCTACACCATTAGAGACCTTTGATGATGCTATTTTGTATGAACTTAAACTAAAGTGACAGAACTAAACTGTCATGTCGTCAAGTCAAATAATGCAGTGTGTATCTAACGGATGAACGGATTTGGATGAAATTTGGCATATAGGTAGACCATACCCTGGATTAAAACATAGGATACTTTTTATTCCGATAAAGAGAATAAATTTCCGCGAAAAAGCTATTCAACGCAGGCGAAGCCGCGGGCGGAAAACTACGTCAAAGCACTACGTCTATATTCACTCGCACCTACTATCACTCATCAATCACTATTTCAGGAGTCTCAAAATTGCTATTTACTTTTGTTTCCTCTTGTTTGGCTTCCACATTGCTCTGTTCCTTTGGGGATACCTGAAAATCAGTACTGCTGCAGCACAAATGCGTTAGTGTTACAAAATTAGGCATATTGTTGTTGATTTTTTACCGTATCTGTGTATGAATATGTATAAGCTAAATATATATTTGTGTGACGGTGGAAACAAATAGGCTTTATCAATCTATCGTCCTTCTTGTTTACTCAAAGTCATAATGTATAAAGTAATAAAGTGGGTTGTCTGGAAGAGATCGCTTTTAGTGACAAGACCGCCTAATTGTGTTCTTCTTCTTCTTCTTATTTTTGAGGATGGCAACCAGTCAACCTTATTGTCGAGGGACATTACTGCCAGTTTCGAGTGAAAATTTTTATTTATCTTATTTCTTCAGTTTATAGGTCAGTCTCAATCAAAACAAGTAATTCGTCGTATACAGAGTCTAGTCACGGTCAAGTCATTCTTCAGTAAAGTGGCAGAATGCTTTACAAAAGATTTTGGCGGCTTCTTGTGGGAACCCGAAAGCTCCGTTACGCACTTTAATTTACACTTCCCTTCACCTGTACACCAACACTAACGTTTGCTGCACAATATTCTGCCATTATTAAGCTTCAAAAGTTAGAATGCACAAATTTTAAGACCTATAAAGAAAAATGCTACTTCACTCGCCGAGTTCCCGCCAAAAAGCCTAATTGTGTTCTATTGTTATCATCAAAATTATTGTAAACTATTTTGCGCAATAAAGTGTTTTTGTATTGTCATAAAATGGTAGATAAGAATAAATTTAATTTTAAGATGACACGACACTAACGTTTTTATTACTTATCTGATGAAAGCTATTGATAAACATCACAAGTATCCCGTACCTACCCATATTTGACCATTGTGTGGGAGTGAAGAGCTTTCCAATTTTCCGATACCCTAAAAATAGTTCGGTACGCGACCTTTCAAGCTAAAAATAAACATTAAAGTAATTGCGTTTCTGTAAAAAAAATGATTCTTCATCTCTATCGACATGAGCGATAGAGATGAAGCCAATATGCCAACATTGAAGGCCCGGTCGTTTTTTCTTTATGCACAACGTGTTGGTACTTGACCTCAATCACACCTGATGTTAAGTGAAGATGAGGTCGAAGGTGGAAGCGTACTGATCCGGAAACCCCAACGCATTTGGGGGACTGGCTATCTAACACAACAATGCTATTAACATTCCTGCTTGGCGGCAGATTTAGATAAGATGGTGGTAGATAGCCAGGCGGACATTTAAAATGCCCTACCACCAACCAACCCGCAAACTTAAGCATGTACCCCGCTGGGGATCGAACCCGCGACCTCTAAATCGTAAACCCAATGTTTTTTACATTGAGCCACGGAGGCGGTTGTTCTTTTTAAGCTTAAGTTAATAATGTATCCGTTTCAAAATTTTCATCATTTTTCAACCTCTTGCTGGTATCTAATTGAGCTAAAATACGGCATATTTACAAGTTCGGTCACAATGCATTATTATTATGATATAATCGAGCTGGTTTGATTATGGAGCCGGGATGTAGGGCCTGCCCACCTAGCCAAGTGGCGAGCGTTTCTATAACGACAAACGCTATCGTTTCGTATCTCGCAGCTGATTGGATGTCAATAAGTCATATAAAGTTGACAGCCAATCAGCTGCTAGAACTGTAGCGTTAGCGTTTGTGGTTATAGAATCGTTTGCCACTTGTCTATAGGTCCAGGTAAGCCCTGATGCCAAATGGCAAATTGGTCGAATTAATTTGGGCTAGTTGGATTTGCTGCTATAAGCACTTTCCATTACACATGATAACGAGGGTCTGAAGATGGAGCCAGGAGATTGCCACTGGAACTCCTTGATGAACTTTATGTCACTCGTCTATGTACTAGAATAATATGTGATCATCATGATGAAGAGGTTGTCTCTTCCTAATCGAATTCACTCGTTCAAGAATAGATTGGATATTTTTTTTTAAACTAGTGATGACTTAAATATTGACTGAATAACGACATAATGAACAATGTGAACTCTTCCAACACTGTGACATAGACATACCACCAGTAATGCTTCTCGTCTATAATAATATAATAATGATAAGTATTAAGTGTTTCTAATGTAGAACTTATTTAAGTCTTGGTTATCATTTGGCCAACAGTTAATCCTCAGCTAATCAACAATAAAAAGGACCTCAAATGTAGAGGTAGCTGATGCGTTGTTTTGTGTGTCTGTCTGTTTGTTACCTTTTCATAGCTGATCCATTCAACTGATCGTATTTAAATTTGCCAGAGATTGCCTGGGTCAAATCAAATCAAATCAAATCAAATCAAATCAAATCAAATCAAAAATTAAAAAGTTATAAGAGTAACATTTGAAATCGTCATGACATACAGTTATCGCTCATTCACTAGGTCCAGGAAAAGGACAAGGCAACATTAAGATAAGACAAAGATAGCCGAATGATTAAACATATAATAAGAACAACCAAAACAACAGACGCTGTTTCTATAACTATATTTATTTTACTATTTATTCAGTCTTCAAAAAATCTCTGAATTTTTACTTTTTTGCTAACATAAAATTTTATTATTCAAGTGATATTTACTGGAAACCCTCAATAATCAAAGGAAACAAATTCTGATCAATTTACATATTTCCTCGTCGCAGCCGCTGGCCATAATTAATATCGAATTACCTAACAGATTGACTGGTCAAACATAAAGCCTTGAAAACATCAAAAGCCGCGGCACGGTCGTTTCATTATAAAAATTGGGTCACTCTATAAAATATTGGGAAAATGTAAATTAGGGAACCTTCCCGTCCGGTTTCTGCGCTAATCCTTAAGCTGTAATATAACCTGTTAAATTCGTTAATCCTGTAATGGTGGAAAGCTATTTGTTGGATAAAATTGAGTTTTCTAAGCTTTTGGGAGTTGCTATGGTATACCGCATTACACTACCCCGAAACACGTTTGGCCGAAGAACGCTTGATCGAATTCCGAGTACAATGCGGAGTTGGTTTTCATTAAAAAAAATTATGATGAACAAACTCCGCAATGTACTCGGAATTCGATCAAACGTCCTTCGGTCAAACTTTAGTCAAAATTTAGGTAAGATGGTGGTAGCTAGCCAGGCGGTCATTTAAAATGCCCTACCACCGACCAAACCAAATACTTAAACATGTACCCCGCTGGGGATCGAACCCGCGACCTCCGAATCGTAAACCCAATGTTGTTTACATTGAGCCACGGAGGCGGTTAAAACTGCAATACTTATTAAAATGGTTTTAGAACCTTTGTCGATTTGACATGAAAACCTCTTAGCATGGCTTCATATAGTGCAGTCGGGGTCATAGTTATTCATACAGGGCATGATTAATGGTAGCATGATGCGTATCCATTGACAGACGTTTGGTGTAGTGGTTAGAAACTCTGACCACTATATCAAAGGCTCGCGAGGTTCGAATCCCGCTAGGGCCATATGTTTGTAATATGTTACGTAATTCATTCTTAAATTTGCCTAACGATAGAGCATTAATTATCCATTTCAATTTATGATTTACATTATTTATTGAGTATTAGTCTTGAAAAAATACAGAATAGACTCTACTCCGATACTGTTCTGTTCCGTTGACCAAAATGGTAAATATATAATACTCTAAATATATTTCCATTAAAATATCAACTCGTTCAAAGGAAGCGAAAGAACCCTTACGGGTTATTACCTATCTTACGGGTTATTATCTATCATTATTATGATAGATTTTTTTTCAGCTCCAAAATCTTTCAAAACACCAAAGGAAGGTCGCAGGGAATACCTCATGATCTCCATGAACTAAATTGTGAAAGCAATTCCAGGATATCATGGGTTGTAATGGTGCTCACAAAGCATGGAAGCGGCTTTTATTACTTACTATAATTATTATTTTAAAATCTTTGCCTACCCTAGCAAATATGTTCGAAATACATTGTTAAGACAGCTGATTCACACTAATGTCAACAGTAATATTCTAAACAATTGCAAGGATTGCTATAAAAGAGTAAGTTATGATATAGTAGTTGTATTTTTTCTCATTTAATAGCAAATTTTATAATTCTGCATACCCTGTGGCAAAACGCACGCAACTGGTCATTGTTATACCTACCTATGTTTTATAGACTAGCGTAATATATAGAGATTCGAATATCACTAATGTAAAATTAATTTGAAAAATTATTGCATATAATTTGAATTACTATATTGTCCACACACCACTTTTAAATCGTAAATGTACATGTATACAAAGTTTTGCAATAGTCAGCTGAAAATAAAACAGTAAGGAAATATTACAAGTAGTTGTGCCTGAATTATACAGAGAATTTGAAATAACTCAAATCTATAACAACGATCAGAACAAACCTATAGGAAAAAATGTAAGGTGAAAGCAATATATGCCTAGTTGAATATATTGTGATATGAAATACCGTTCAATACAAAACACAAATAGGTACATTATTAAACACTAAAGCCGGAAATTCTGGAGAAAGAAGTAAGTAAAAAAAAAATATATAAAAAATTATTCCTAAAGTTATTAAAATCGTATTTTAGATGTTATCGTGATGATATACAATTACCACTCGTTCACAAGGCTGACTCCCTAGAAAAGAAATAGCAATAAACTCAAGGGTTTTTCCTCTTAGGTAAAATATTTTTACAAATTGTTATTCGACAAAACAAGGATAAAAAAAAAACAATAATAATAATTGGACTGAATATTGCCATAAAATAAGTAAAGGCGCCTACAGGTGTTTCTCTTAATCAAGCAGTAACTGTAAGTGATGGTATTGCGATGAAACGGACAAAGACAAAAGTAACAACCCATTTTTTTAGACAAGCGACAGTATTTTATAGAAATCCGTTTCCACACCTCTTAGCTTCGCATACTTCGCTGGGATATCCCAATTGCGCTATCTTCCATTCAAATCCCAACTGACTTTAAAACTAAACTTTAAAATCAACCTTAACAACATCGTTGTACTACTCATAATCGTTTAACAAAAAACTTCAATACCTTCGTCCAAACCACCCACACAAAAGTTAATAGAAGTTGGACTGTAACCTGCGACTTTAAGGTTGAATATCGATTAAGTGATACGTTCAAATGGTCGGGTTGATACAATACGGATCCACGAAGTTTATGCAATTCTTATGTTGTTATTATATAAGGTTGGAAGTTTGTCCGGCCATTCTCGTCTGCAGTGTGCAGTGCAGTAAACGTGAACTAAATTACAGTTAAACTTAGTATAGGTGAGTGTTTATTTCATTTATAGCTTATTATTACCGTTACTTGTCGTAATTTGGGTGAGAGTGGCGCGCTCTGCCTAATTTCTTTAGCATAGTTCTGTGTAGCTTCGGTATGTTAAATCGTCTCTTCCCGTGGGTATCGTGGGGGGTGACTAAGGGACTTTCCATCCGAAAATATCTTTAGATTTGCACGTTTTAATGGCGATGGGCTCACTCTGTCACGTGTGCATTTATGCAAAGTTGAACCGTGGATGTTTCAAGCTTTAAATTTTTAATGTTTGGGAAACCCAAACGCTGTTTGGGAGAACTCTGACCACCCTATTTGGGATAAGGTCCCTGACGATACGTATGAATGGCATGCTGCCTTTTAATAAGAAAGGTGAAAAGATAAAATTTATGCTTTATGAAATGAAACAGATAATATTTGACAATAATGTTGACCACAGATTGGTGAAGCCGGTAGTGGCCCTATCCGAAACCAATAATTTCGGGTTCGAGACTCGCTCATTGTAAATGTTTATCTGATGAATACATACGTTTATTCCCGAATATTTATGTAGATATATTTATGCCCTAGAATTTTTATTTCTCAGGCATGTAGGTTTCCTCACGATGTTTTCCTTCACCGTTTGGGAGTAGTCGGATAAATGCACATAAGTAATTAAATTTAAAAACTCATTGGTGCATGACCTGCCTGGGAATCAAATCCGGGCCTCCCAAATTGGGAGACCGCGTATTAACCGCTGAGCCACCGACGCTCGTATATTCCCTCGTTATACGAGGGAAGGGCTATATCCCTGAAGTAGGATGTTTACGGGCTGAGAGATGAATACTAAGGCCCGTATTAATAAAGCATTCTCAAGATTGAGAACAGTCTTGTGACGTAAACGTGTTGATTAATAAACCTAACTTGAGACCTGAAGAGCACGTGCATACTCAAGCAGTACTCACTTGAGAGGTGCGCGTACTAATAAACGAAACTCAAGACTATCATCCATTCGCCGCTGAGGCGAATACTTGAGAAGCGATCTCAGCTGAGTAGACCTCAAGATTGGTTTATAAATTAGCACGGAGCGTGTGATAGCGTCAACTGCTTAAGAAGCATCTCTGTTGATACAGCCTCAAGACTTGTATTGAGAGTGGTTTATTATTATTGGTTTCTGAGCTAAGCCTCAGACAGACAGACAGACATGGCAAAACTGTGAGTTCGTTGTTGACTATGAAACCCTTGTATTTGCTATTTTCTCTCACCTTAAATTGAACAAAATTTTAAACAAACAAACTTACACAAAGAAAAAACTTCCATTTACTCTTGTCACAAAACTTGTCCAATTAGTTTACTTAAAGAAAAATAATGTAGCTTATGTTCTTATACTTTAAGAAGTTCACGCGGTAAGATGGAAGTTTACGAGCTTTAATTAAAAGAACTTCAATTAATAAAGTTTCAGTTTTCCCTTTATTTCCTTTCAGTGGAAAATGCATTTAGAAATTCATTTGCTCGCGCAAAGTGCTTTAAGTATTAAAAGCTGGCATAAATCATTTGTTACTACTACAAGTTGAGTAAACTTTAAAACTAAATTCACGTGAAGCGGAAAAATTCTCACTATAAGCGTTTATTTCAACGTTTGAGGACTATTAATTTAAATCTAGTGGAAGTAATAATACGGGTTAAAGCACTTTTGTGGCAATCAGCATGTCCAAGCTATTACCCTTTCAAAAAGTCATCGGAAAAGAAGGATCATTGTTTGGTTCTTTTTTAAATGGCCTGCCTCAGGGCAGCGTGTTGGCTCCTATTTTATTTAACATATACACACACGATTTTCTTTAACATATATACAAACGAAAAGCTAGTCTTATATAAATACAAACAAATAAAAAAAACATACAAACTTTCACATTTATAATAATATTAGTTAGATAAAAAAATTTAAAATCCCCCGAATCACTATAATATCAACCAGAAACACAATAAAACTGTTTTATGGTGGTTAAATAGAAAAATAAATATCTTCGAAAGGTATACATACACCAACTTTCATAAAACAAGGTCAAGAACCTGTCGCTCGTTTCGTCTTTAATATAAAAAACCGCACTCAAGTATCCTGAGATATAATCCAGACAAAGACTGGACACATACAAACACACAACGACGTCAAATACATAACATACGCCCGAAGAATAGAGCTTCAAAATATTCACTAAGGATTTGATTTTTGCGATCGCGCTGACGGAAGCAGCGGGGTGCGTTCCTATGACACCCGTTGGCAGGGACCGATGGATTGCTGAGAGGTCCACAACAATGATGCCGCTACCATCAACGATTTACATAATTATGCTCACGATGAAATGTTTTGGGTCAATGCCATTGAGTATGAATCAGACGGCCGCGTAATAGATGTGACATAATCAGACACAAATCCGTGTAACGCAATGTGTTGGGAATTCGGAGTAACGTTTGGTGTCTTCACAGCTTGTAGGCAAGTATGTTGACAGTAAGTCGAAGGCTTTACCTGCCTCCGTAGTTCGACGTATACAACATGAGATACATTATGCTTAGTGCTCGGTTTGGTTAGTGTTAGCGCGTTTTTACAAGCTTTTATTTAGCCTGCAATATGTTGCCCGTTCCAAAATTGGCAAACCATATTTCAAACACTTGCCGGCATCTAATTGAGGTAAAATTTGGCAGATTTACGTAAATTCGATGACAATGCAATATTATGGTACCATCGAGATGATCCGATGGCGGAGGCGGGATGTAGGGACTGGAACCCCTGGTGGCAATGGCAAGATAGTCGAATTTGGGCTAGTTTTTGCCATGAGCACTTTGCATTACACATAATGACAAGTGTCCGAAGATTGAACCAAAAGATTGCCACTGGAACTCTTTGATGGACTTTATGTTACTCGTCTTTGTACAAAATAATATGTGTAAATCATGGCGAAGTGTTAAAAGCTTGTTTTTACTCGACTGCTCAAGACAGGATTATACAATATTTTTGATGTAGAATTATTAGAACAAGGAATTATACAACATTAACAAATAATCCATAACACTTGACGTAAAAGACGCTGCTAGTATCTATTTTGGTGCCATTTCTTTATGAAAAACATGTTTTTCTTAGAAGCGTTCGTTTATTGGATTAAGTTCTTTGCTCAGTGCTCGGAAAATTTATATAGACAAAGAATATTTTTATACGAAATTTCAAAGGTCGGCAAATATTTTGGTCGTGTGGTCGTCGGCAACCAACCCATTTCTTGTAGTGGTTTTCGTATAAGGCAGCTAAGGCATTGTCTTATAAATGCATAGACTATTATGAACATCAATATAAATGCTGATGGTAGATTATCTGGCTAGTAGAGGCGTGCCTAGAGTTTCAAAATAGGACAAGGTCCCAGGTCCTCCCTCCTGCCGAAGAAAGTCGCCGCGGGGTTTTAGTGGGTATAACTCCCGATAGGGAGGGGAGTACCACATAACCGTCTCGCCGTCCCCCAGGCGAGCGGTATGCATAATGCGTATACCCGCGAAAAAAAGGGCAAGCCCGACAATGTTTTTGTGGTTTTTACACAGTTAGTGACATTAGATTGGTAACCAAGCATGACACTTCAGTTTGACAAGTGCGAATGTTTAAATCAAAGATTTCCTAAACTGTTTAAATGTTTAAATACTTTTCTGGTAGTATCGCGGGGTAGAGACGGTGGTGCATGCGCTGTACAAGCACCCTTTTCAGAAGTTTTCTTGGTGGTTAAGTTTTCTTTCGCGAAGTTGCCCAGTTGCAACTAGTCCTTAAACCCATGATTCCTATTAGATATTATTATTAGGTGGTAAACCGTGAATCGTGTTTTCGAAACATTCACTAGCATAAGTTCTTTATTTTATTGTGTAATTAATACAAAGTGAATGCTTGCCACATTGTTGATAAAGCGGAGCTGGTCCTAAGCCACATAAAGACTTAAGAGCTGGATGTAAACGTTGGCAATCCTCAGTAGCTACGGTTCGTGGTCATCATCTCATTTAAGAGCCATGCTCTTGTCGGTGGAGATTTTTCCATATCTCTCTGCTCTCCGCCTACAGACAATTCAGACGTAAATACTGCTAGATTAGTATATTTTAGTTATTTCTACAGCTTCATATCTTACGGTATCTTGCTGTGGAAAAATGCCGCGGATATGAATACAATCTTTGTTTTACAAAAACGAGCCGTTCGCGCAATTTATCAATTGAAACCTGCAGTGTCACTTAGAGATAGGTATAAAGTTTATAACATGCTAACCTTTTCGTAACAGTACATTTTTGAAAATCTAATGTATGTCAAAAAAATATAGCATCATTTAAGAAAAACATGATGTTAATACAAGAAATAAAGATAAACTTGCAGGTCACATAAGTCGCCTCCGCAAAGTCAGTAATTCATTCAAAGGGTCTACGCTTTTTCAATAAGGTTCCAGTTGATATACAAAATCTTCCACTCAATAAATTTAAAGATACTATAAAACAGAAACTTATTAACAAAGCATATTATAAAATATCAGACTATTTAGATGATAATCATCCCTGGACATAATCTGATCGTTCGCATGTCAAGCTATGTCACAATTAATAAAGCAACTTTTTTCTTTTTTCTTTTTATTTTGATTTTGCATTTTGAACAAGCAGTAGCTTAAAAAATTTAAAATTGACTATTTTAAGTGAACTCTGTATCCCTACAAAATAAAGCATTTTTTACTTTTGACTTTTGAAATTATGGTGACTGAATGTTTAATGGATATGAATGTACCACGTAAGCGACCTAGAAGTAATGATAAGTCCTTACTTCTAGGTCGCTTACGTGGTACCAAACGATCGAACGCAAAAATTTTTAAGTAGTACGACGGCAGGTCCCCTGATATCGATTAGAAAGATTTGTGTATGTTTTGGTAGTCTGTCCGTCACATAGCCTACTTCTTTTCGCGCCACACCGGCCGGCATACCAATTCCATACCGTTATGGTGGTAGGCTAATAGATAAGCAGTGAGTCAATTACCGATGTACTCCTGGCGCCGCCGTCGCATTCGCCATTCGTTTTCGATTTGTTGAAGTTAAACAATGTCTGGCACGGTCAGTCCTTGGCTGGGTACCGCTAGTGGCATTTTATTAGTGTGTCCGTGCTTCGGAGGGCAAATTAATCAAAAAGTGTGTGTGTGTTTTTGTGTGTGTGTGGACAATATAATAAATAATATAAATTTATTATTGTGTAGTTTATTTTAAGATTTAAAATAAAGAATAATTCGTAAAAAATTACAAAAAGTGCCTAAATTTGTGTTTGATTCAAGATTGCTTTCGTTTATTTTTGTTTTATGGCATGCCAGTAACATCATCAGACAGGAAATTTAATCTAGTTTATAAAAAAAATATAACAAGTCTAGTTTTGGATATCAATATAGCAAGGTATTCTTGATAAACCGAACGACGCTGGAGAGGTTAATTATCTAATCTAACTAAAATTATAAATGCGAAGATTTGGATGTTTCTGTGTATATTGAGCCGTTTTATGCCGATAATAAGTAGTTCCCGCGGGATAAACAAATTTCCGCGATAAAGTTATTCCACGCAGGCGGATCCGAGGGTTGAAGTTTATTTATTTATCCACAACGGGTTAGCACTTGACCTCAATCACACCTGATGTTAAGTGAAGATGAGGTCGAAGGTGGTAGCGTACTGACCCGGAAACCCCATCTTATTTGGAGACTGGCTATCTTATCTCTGACGACCGGAACACAACAATGCTATTACATTGCTGTTTGGCGGCAGATTTAGATAAGATGGTGGTAAGTTAGATAAGCTAGCCAGGCGGACATTTAATATGCCCTACCACCAACCAACATGTTTTTTGATGAAGACAGTTAGTTTATTATTTAAGTTTATCACCCAGTGAAGTTTTGTTCAAAACGACACGTATATGCAACCTCTTGCATTTTAAAACGGCATTTTAATTGCGAACGAAAGTTACGTTTATCTGCGAGTTGCGTTACTGCTAATTTATATCGTAGCCGTTATGCACCATTACCGACGTACACGCAGCAGTTGATCGCCGAGTGTCGTGCGTCTCGCTCGCACTTACAGCCCGCTCTACTTTCAGTGTTTTCCTTTTTGGGCACTTATTTTTAAATAATTGGCTATTTAGTGGCACAGAAGTTAGTTTGTATTGTCCTTTTTACTTACATATTAGCATACGTGCGTGACTAATATAGAAAAACATATTGTGATGTTACAAGTGTTTGGTACAGTTATTAAAATGTACCGCTTTCAAATCGATGTGCAAATTTTAGGAGAAATAAAACAGTGATACATTCTTTCATTAGCAGGTAAATAATGTTCCTTGAATAACTTTGTAAGTCCCGCACATGTCCAGCGGTGGGCAAGTGATAAAATACTACGACGAATGTGTGATAGATTCCATAATGGTGATGTTATATATAGAGGAAGTCTAGAAGCGTAGTGCTCGAAGTCTTGTTCTAAAGATTGAGGTGACCTTAAGTTAACGCTTGAGAATCTGTTGCATATTAAATAAGTATCAAACAATATTTTGTTTAATACTCAATACTATTGTATTGAGACTGAACGCGATCTCAACCTCAAGATCGATTTATTAATACGGCCCCCAGTATCGATTCTGCTCCACAAACAGAACATGTTTCGTATCCAGGACTTTTGAAACTTCTCTAAATAATAAGTTCTTCATTAAAAATACCTTAAAAACAAGCTTTTAATGCTCCATCATGATCATCACATATTATTCTATTACAAAGACGAGTAACATAAAGTCCATCAAGGAGTAAAGTTCCAGTGACATTCTTCTGGCTACGTCTTCAGACCCTCGTCATCATCAATGGAAAGTGCTCCCTGAAGTTCCAGTCCTTACATCCTGGCTCCATCATCAGTTCAGCTAGATGGTACCATAATATTGCATTGTCTCGTAACTTACATAACTGTTCAAATTTCAACTAAATCAGATACCAGCAAGTGGTTGAAAAATGGTTTCCAAATTTACCAAAAGTCGCATGTTAGCTGTCATTGGTTATAAAATACTTATAGAACTTGCATCGCTTTCCGTGGGAAGATGTGGTCTAATCGACAGGCTGGACAAAGCAAGGTTCTTAGAATCTCCATACCAATGAGAATTACCATCTCTTTAGTCGCCTTTTGCCATACCCACGAGAGGCGACAGGTTGGTTCTATTCTACACTGCCCAGAACCACACTGTTTTCATAGTTAAGAACTTCAAATGATTACTGAATATTTAACTAATGATGGACTCTTCATAAAATTGTCTATATAAGATGGAGCCTGTCTTTTCCGTTCTCAATATTCTATAAAATATTTAGTCACCAACATACAGCCAGAGAAGTGCGTGAGCGTACAACCCATGCTGAGTTGGAGACCTTTTTGACTCCACCTTGCGACACCGACAATTAGATGGCAAATACAATGTTATTTTGTGCATGTGTCTCGACTGTGTAATCTTTGTACCTGATTGTTTGTGTCATGAGATGGGTTTAAATATTTCTTTCTTTCTTTCTAATATTATCTCCCTTGATATGTAACTAGGAGCAATCCAGCCAGGGTTACTCGATGATATTCACTTCATTTATCGTATCCCAGTTTGGGATGAGATAATAGGAGTTCTTGTCCAAAAAAATTATAGTTCACAAGCGTTATTTGCTCAATGCCATTTATAACCTACTGCATTTGTTGAAAATCGGTCTACTCGTTTGAACTGTGCTTTATCTCTGGGTCAGTCAGTCAGGATATTGCCTTATATAAGTATATTTATATTAGCTTCCCTCTATATCCTTTGAAAATTGAAACGACTATGGATTCGGCGCAGTACGTCTTTTTCTTCCAATCATCTCTATCAGCCGTTACCGCATCATTCACGCCCTTTTCGTTCATATCACCCTTCACACAATCCATCCATCTTTTCCGTGAAATTGAAACAAAATTGAAACAATTATATGTACTTAAAATTGATAATTGAATTCGACGCCAGTTCGAGTAACAAGTAGCGTCAGAAGGAAAGTGAATTACGATCAATACTCAAGTAAAAGTAGGAAACGGTAGCCGTCGGCCGATTCTCTATTTAGAATTGTGATATGGGCACTGTCGGAGAACTCGCTGGTCTTTAAGTGAGTAAAACTTCACTTCACACTACAAGCACTTATTTCGAGAGAATTATATCAAGTCATTCCCGCTTTCCACGAAGTATGAACTCTTCATATAAGTCTAGATTTCCGCCTGCAAGTTCGTCTGAGTGGATGTCGATATAAATAGAAATTGGACACGTAAAATAACCATTCCCTTGAAAATATCCTGTGACAATTTTCAATTTCCAGTGGAAAGTTTTCAAGATTAACCTCAGCGAGTGTTTACCTGCAGCGATACCATTTTTCTCGTTCCCGTGGAAATTATCTGTATTTATGGTAGGAAAAATTCCCGTATTTCCCGTTCTCTTTTTTTTTTCGTTTTATTCTCTCCTCTAGGAGAAGGCAAAGGGATCTAGCCCATAACAGCCACGTATTATTTCTCTTATTTCTTCAGTTTGTAAGTCAGTCTCAGTCAAAACAAGTAATTCGTCGTATACTTGGCGTATACAGAGTCTAGTCACGGTCAAGTCATTCTTCAGTAGAGTGGCAGAATGTTTTACAAAAGATTTTGGCGGCTTCTTGTGGGAACACGAAAGTTCTGTTACGCACTTTAATTTACACTTCCCTTCACTTATACACCATCACTAACGTTTGCTGCACAATATTCTGCCATTATTAAGCTTCAAAAGTTAGAATGCACAAATTATACTTAGGAATTATAAAGAAAAATGCAACTTCACTCGCCGAGTTCCCAACAAAAAGCCCTTCCCGTTCTCTTGTGAATATCTCAAAATTCGTTCTTAGCGGACGTTTCTTGCAGAAACAAATGTTAAATCAATAGTAATAGTATATTCTTCAGAATTGTGAAGTCGACACCATATTAGAAATCTTCCAAAAATAGATTTTATTTATTTCAAAATTAGTCACCGTGTAGATTTATGGTAGAAATTATAATAATCCCCATTTACTTTATTGTACCAGGAAATCATAAAGCAGCAGAATGTTTCAAGGCCGTTGGTTGGTGGTTGCCATAGCAACTGTGCTCGCGCTGCAGACGCGAGGTGACGGGGGACTCCGGCTGCCCGACCAGCCGCCGAAAGAAGAAACTGAAGGGAGATCGTTGCACTTCGGAGATGACCGCAGCAGATCCGTAAGTAAATGTTTTTTCAAATTCTTTGATTCCTTTTAACGAGTCAGTCGTAAGATTCCGCTTTGAATTTGGAAGCTGCAGTAGCAAGGGGCACGCAGGCACCGAAGGCAAAGAGAAAGCCAACGTACTTACAAAATTAGGGCTAAAGGAATACAGTATGACCTCAGTCTTTCTGCGATATCCCCAAAAGCTTATTCTGTCTTGCGATAAATAACCGGTGTACACGAGCTTCTTTTGTACACTGTACAAAGACGCCAGGTTTGCTTTGCTACATTTCGAAATGTTAATCAACACCTTCGACCGATTATGAAGTTCGAATTGTCTGATAGCCCCGTAGCATGACAGGCGCCATATTCGTTTATTTCGCGCGAGATAATACTTGTCCTGCTCATTCGCTTGGACGAAATATACAACTATCCCTCTCTCACTCCTTCGTTGTGGGATACATTTTATTTAAAAAAACATGGCGCCTGCTAAATACAAAATAAGATAGTGGTTTTTTGGTTTTTAATACTTATTGTTTAATATTTGTAAAGCTAAATTCCCAATCCCAACTAATATTATAAATACGATGGTTTGTGTGTGTGTTTCACGCTTAAACAGTTGAATGAATTTGAATGAAATTTGATTGATAGACAGATTAGGATCTGATTTTACATATAACAAAAAATTTTTGTTGAACCGATTTTGATGAAACGATTTAGCGGACAACAGCTAGTTGTTAAATAAAAGTAGGCAAATGTTACTCATAATTCTACTAACATCTATATGTTATTGCCGAATGGATATCAATTTAAAGATTCATAGTAATAAATCCAAAAATCTTTGTTTCCAGCCTCACGCTGAAGGTCGCGGTCTGCTTGACTGGATTGGTCTTGGCGAAGACCAGGATCCTTATCTCCAGCAATCCACCCAGCAGTGCATCAATGGAGATTTGGCCGACTGCTTCAAAGCCCAGGCGTTGCGCTCTTTTGACGACTTCTTCGATAAGCAAGTTTACCAGTAAGTAATTGATACAGCACTTCAACCAAGACCTCTTACAATACCTACATAGATTTCATTCATAATTTTCAGCATTGCTTGCTCCGTGGTACAAAGTATACAATATTGGATTCGTGGGGTCGATGCCTAGCTAAGTAGGTACGTGTTGTTTCGCAAGTGATGATGACCAAAGTACCTAAAAAGGAAATAGCAATGAAAACATAAAACCACTATTACATCTGAAGCTATACCGTCGACTGTTTATTTTTTTACTTGTTCATAAAATGTAAAAAATCACGCTATGGCCAGTTATTATTCCGTTTCGCAACACATGTCTACTTCTCGTCTGGTGGTATGGCAGTTTTAGAATTATCGTGTGTCTATTACGATTAAATCATCGAAATCTGTCTAGCAAAAACAATTTTATCTAAGTCGGGAGGCTAACCAATAATGTTATGTTCCAGATGACAATAATAAGTCTTTATCAATATTCCAATCGATAAAGACAAGAAAGAAAGAAGAGAGAAAGTTATTTATTTTGAAAACATTAATAGTAAAAGTTAGTACAAGTGGTGGTAACTAAACATAGGTACATTGGTTATCAAAAAAGGTTACCACTCAGCATAAGCCACAGTACCGGTCGCTCTTGCAGCACTGATCTTCCGTGGCACCTGCAGTGTGTGAAACCGCAGCTAAGGATTAGCAAGTCCCTCAAACATGCTTCTTCTTCTGGCCTAAGGTGGTGTCAGTTTATCACACGCAATAAAATATACTATAACTGAAGATCCATTATAGTCTACCATACTAATCTCCAATTTTCAAATTTCCAGACTTTCGGATAATGCAGTACTAGTGAAGGTGGAGTCTCAAGCACGTGCGTTAGCCAGAGAACCACCAGAGCTTGGCTCACAACCACGCAGCGAAGACTCTGACTGGGATGCACTCGTCAAATTCGGCATGAGGAAGATTGAGAGGTATACAAACCATATCTATTTTGTTTTACAAATTACAAAAAGGATGTCATGAGACATTTTTTACTAATGTAATGATGGATAATATAATACTAGATAGCTACATTAGAATCATTTATTGTGTATCTTAAGGAGCACACAATGCAGCATAGTTTTTTACAACAAAATAGGGACCGGTGAATGTAGATACAAAGAAGATTTTTTAAGGTTCACGTCAAGGAGCTTGCACAAAATTGGTTTTCCATCACTGAAAGTTCGCAGTCAGCCATTCCATGTCCGACGTAAGTGGGTTAAAATTGTCTCTATACAATTCTTCTGAATAGAATTCACTTTTCAAATGCATAGCAGATCCTCCAATTTTAGTAATGTGAGCATGATGTTTATGAAGAAACGTAATTAACTTAATTGCAGTTTAAAAATTTATTTCGTTTTAGAATTCAAAGTAGCCTATTTTTTGCAGAAATTTGAAGAAGCGGAAGAGGTCTTCGCCAGTTGAATGGTGAATTCATTCAAGAATAGATTGGATATATTTTTTAAAAACTAATGGTGGTTCAAATAATGACTGTGAATAACAACATAATGAACAATGTGAACTCTTCCAACACCATGACATAGACATACCAGCGGTAATGCTGCTCGTCTATAATAATAATAATTTACGTGCCCCAGTTCATCGACGGACTTGACTCAGTCACCTGTCCCTTCACTCATGGTACAGCTAGCCAAGATATGTTTCACATCAACATGTACATATCATATTTCATATCAGCTGTATAATCAATTTAGTAGTTAAAACTGACTATTAACTGTGAAATAATGGACCATAAACGGGTACTGTAATTTCACTGAAATACGTCGAAAGTTTTCAGTTAAGTCATGTACTTCGATCGTATAGTTTGCGTCTTGGATTTGGTTAGCAGGGTTGATTAAAGGAGAAACTTTCAGCCAAGTTTTGTTTTACTACGCGTATGTGTTTATGCACTATGTGAAGCATAGTGGCGCAGTCACATTGGCTATTCGTTTTCGATTGTAACGTTAACCAATGTCTGGGGCAGTCAGTTCTTGGATGGGTAACCATTAGCAGCATTTATATTCAACTGATTCCGTGCTTCCGAGGGCACGTTATATAGTCGATCACAAATGTTGTTAATTGTAAGCAATTGTGACGTCACTTCGGTGGCTTGAATACATACTCAGGTGGCCAATAGTCTGATACAAACCTATGAATCATAGTTAAAGGGTGTAAGCGTTCGTCTAAGGTAAGCTGTGCCCCAACAATAGGAACGTCAGGCTGATAATGGTCTGTCTATGAATACGGCGTGTCTACGAGCTTGGAGTTTCTGGAGCAGGTCTATTCTATATCTCATTTATACCCTTTATTTTACTAATGATTTAAACTGATAACCTTTGTTTTACTACTACACATACATAAGAAAAAGATGATGTTTGTGTCGACACTTGGAAAATTTGTGACATTTTACAAGTTTTGGTTTGTTTAAGAAATTTACGATACAGTACGGGACGAGAAAAATAAAATAATATGATCTAAGGCGTAACTAATACAGAATAAGATATAAATCGACCTATTAGATAAATGAGGATTCAAAGTCACGTTATTGTAGATTTCTGGCAGGGCTCCTGAATCCACCCCTGGGGAAAAGTACGAACTAACACAGTTCATTAACATTGGGCTCGAATGTAAATTAGATTTCGAATCCATACATTTCAAATATATTGCTGCAAATAAACCAAACAGTCTGAACAAGAGTGTTTAGGTATATAAATAATGTTATTTCGCATGACCTTTGAGTCTAAATCAAACTGTGTAAAGTTACATGTCCAGTAGGATTAACATACGCACAGAGACATATTTTTGTCAGAGTATTATCTCGTGCAGAAACGTCTATAATTTTTACTAAGTGCTAACATGACTGCATACAGAATTCGTCTCGTTTAGTGGACTTCATGGTATTTTACATACATTTGCCTACAAAATGCACGGCTCATTTTGTCGAATTTTGTCAGTTCTATTATGACATTATTTTGGAAATAATTTTCTCAGAAGACGTCGGCTGATACCTTCATCACTTACTTGTTGTCGAGTATTCGTTTGCCGATCAATCCTTCTACAGGCTTTGTTTAGAATGGCATATGTATTATCGCGCGCCCTGAGTCAACATGTGACTAGGTCGACAAGAGATTCAAATAGCAAAGTAGACAGCTGATTGGCGCAGTATTTTTACGGAGGAATCGTTCGTCGGCCAAACAATACATCGAGCACATCTTTGTCGGAATATGAAAAATGTAAAGATTTTGGATATCGAAATGCTATTAAAAGTAGGTACTGCACCGGTAGATAGAAGTGGTGAGCATAGAACCTACTTCCTTCTGCTGTTACTGAATGCCATTCGACGTATTCATAAAATATTTCTATGACCAGTAGTATACGTTGTGGTTAACGCCAATAAGTGGTTTTCATTCCTCGACTGAAATGATTGTGATTTGATTACCGGGCAGGACAATTTTGATAATGAATATTTTAAATTGTTTTTCATGTCTGAAACTTCATACTAATGCCCTCCTCGAAGTCGTTACCTAATTTCCATTACCTACAGGAGATCATAGTTTACATTATCTGGCTTTATTAAAGTTAATATCACACCTTTTAATTGCAGATTCTTGAGATCTACAGCCTTGGAAATGCAACTCGATGACCAGGTGACTTCCCGAGGAGTCATTGCCCCTCGGTTTATCGATGAGATTGCTGACGAAGTGGACATTATTGAAGATAAGAAAGCGCCACCTTTCCGTAAGTATTTATTGTGATTTCGGAGGTACTGGACATATCATGAGCATGCCGCACTAGGCCACTGATCGACACAGGCTCTCCCTAGGTTTGCTACAGCATTTGGCTTTACGCTTCTAGTCGCTTCGCTCGCGCAGATCATTACTCCATGTAGCCAGAGGAAATCCCACACTTCTTTTTCCTAGTTGTGGTCGTCACTCCAAAACCCACTTGCTACAGCAATTATCGATTGCACAACGAACAACACATTTTGCGGATCACTTCATTCCGGATCCTGGCTCCAACAATAATTTAACAGCGATTTGAACACTGAATGAACGAATTAACTAAAGACTAATATGTGTGAAGTTTCAATAATAGCCGGGGAGAAGTCTAATGAAAAATTTGCTGTTGTAAATAATTGTTGACTACATTACTAAAGTGTTTGTTTCCTCTGTATGCTTTCAGGTCGCCACAAGTTAAAGAAACTGATAATCCCCATGCTGTTGATTCTGAAGCTGTTTAAGTTGAAGCTGCTGCTCTTCCTTCCCCTCATACTTGGCCTCGCCAGCTTCAAGAAGTTCCTTGGTTTTATGGCTCTCATCGTTCCAGGTAAAGATTTGGTACTAATGCTAATTATACCTTTCATTAGAACAGATGAAGGCAGGTCAACACAAGATCTGACTCCAGAGGATAAAATGGCAACGACATTTAAAAAATCTGAATAATTTTAGACAGTAACAGCAGCACACAAGCCCTTTGTTGAAAAGAGATCTTAGGTCTCTGGGTCTATTTGACTGTGTTAGACTCTTAATTTAAATAATATTAAATTTTTGCTTTACAGGTGTAATCGGATACTTCAAGTTCTGCAAGCCCAACTCATCTCCCTTCTCGTCTAGCCACTACTCTGGCCCTCAGTACAGCCCTGCTGGCATCGGATTGGGACCATACAGGGAACACCCTCCCGAACAATACGGGGGGCATTATGGAAGCTATACGGTATGTGTACTTTGACTTTACTCATCTGTCTCTTTACTTCTTTTCTGTAGTATATTTAACAACTCCTTACTAGACTTAGGTATATAGGTATACAGTGTGAATGCCGAATTTGATTACTCCAAGATTGACGTTAGTTTCCTACAAATGTATTTCCATTGATGCAATGGTTGCAGTAGCTGCCCATCGGTCGTCAATTTTAACATATCAGTATTTAGCATAGCAAATTACATATCAGTGTCTCAACTTTAATTGATTTATGAAATAATATTTTTTCTGCAACTGCTATTTTAGTAAGTAAGTATCACAATTAACAGCACATGGTGTTGCAATTGCTAATTACGCAGTTGCATACAATGCTTTTCACGCCAATATTATAAAAGTTTAAATAAATGGTAAAAGCAAAATCCAATGAAACTTTATAAGAATCCATGTAGCATAAAACATCTTGGCAATCCTACAAGGACCCTATAGGTAACTCATATTTAAGGCTTATTTTCAAAAGGTGACGAGGAAGTCGTACGAATTTTGTTGACTGGACTATAAGTGTTGGTATGTCGCTTGTAAAGACGTCTTAACTTTGACCGACGAATTCTGAGAAATAAAATATTTTGTGAAATATTTTATTTCTCAGAATCATTACTTATATTTCTTTATTTTTACCATTAATATTCTCTTGAGTCCCTATTTTGAAACTACCATGAGTTCAGGAATTTAGGCTTCCTTTGAGAAGAAGCCGGTTAAACTAAATGGATGGTCTTATTAATATCAATATATTCGCTTTGTACTTCATTCTACTAATACAAATTCAAAGAATTATCTTGATAGTCGAGCAGTCGATCTCTACGTGACACACTAAGTCCTAATTAATAAAACGCATAAAATAGCTTGCTTCTGTAAAGTGGCACAGTACAATAATAAAATTGTTGTGCAGCGTTTCCCCATAATGAAATGCCATGCTCATCCACTAAAAGAACCATTTTAATCTGTTTAGGTTCCCCAAAAGTATGGATCTAATGGCATTGCCTTTAGAGACCATGACCATACTGCTCAAGATCTCGCTTACCAAGGCTGGGAATACAGGAACAAGAAAGGCGGCGAGGATATCAAGGCTGGGGAGGCGTGAAAGACTGAATCTTAGTTTAAGTGGCACTTATTTATTTTGTATCCAAAGCACTTACATATTAGTTTTGTAGTCGACTAAAATTGAAGACATGAAGAATAATAAAATGTCAATGATGATAGGAAAAATCATTTTATTCTTAAGCTTATCGATATGTTACATATTCGCATTGTCGATGAAAATAACAATACTTCTGAGATCTACGTGATAGCAATAATTTATATTATCTGCTCTTAATATTTTAACACAATTTAAAAGTGTTAGAATTTGTGCCAATATTTTTTTACTGTAAATGTTGTAAATATTTTAGATATAATTTTAACACTTCAAAGACTTAAGAGACACCTAATACTAAGTATTTCATTTACCATCAAATACATAATTATCAACCATCCAGTCAAACATTCATAAAAATTGAGACGGTTCACACAAAATAGCTCTATTCACACATTTAAGATTTAAAAAAGAATTAATTTTGTAAGAACTTTTGTAAATAAACCTGTATAATTAAAATATTCTGTTTTTTTCTAATTTTTTTCTTGCATACACGAAATGTTTACACAGACAAACAGAAGTTTACATTCTTATATCATGCTCATTTATCACCACTTCAATTGTTTACATAAGCTATAATTTAAAAATTACTTAGTGTGTTCATTTAAGATTCTCATAAAACTCACCGGTAAATTGAACTACGTATTCCTAATAATTACCAGTATTGCTTAACATGAGCTTCAATAATTTCATTACCATTCTCCTGACCTAGAAATTGAATCTCATCTAAATCTTGAAGTATGTAAACATCACTTCTATTTGATTCTCTCTTATTTCTTTTATGCGAAGTCCCTTCCATACGTGATTGAAGTTTTTGGAATGGCACCGGGTACCTTAGCCTCTTGTTGTACCATTTTTTTGCTTTCTTCTTTTGTGTCGGCTGTGTTGACGTCGCATCATTCTGTCTTTGTGACATATCGTCTTGAATTGGATTTTCAAACATATCACTTTGTTCTGAGGGCACCGTTGGTAAACTAGTTACTTGATTAATGTAGGCCTTTTTGGCCTTTGATTTGGCTTTCTTTATGATTTTCTGAATAATCCTTTTTGGTGATTTCTTTATAAGCTTCTTCTTTTTGTGATTGTCCTCCGCGAACACTGGAACTCGTAGCATATTTTCACCCTCTTCAATAAAAGTAGTTGTGGAATTCTGAGGAAAATTAAAAAATAACTTTACTCTGACGTTGTCGATGTAAAAAAAAACCTAACACATTGAGTGCCTGACATTCATGCCTATAGCCGATAGAATCAATATTTAATTTAATGTCTTCAATATGGAAGTTATAATGCAAGACATATAAATATCGATAGATTTAATGGTTCCATTAGTGAAAATAAAAATGTAAGAAGAAATTTGGTGTTGTGGTACTACTGATACTACTGGGAGAATAACGGTACAATAACTCGTTAAAACTTGTAATACAGAATAAGGGTATTATTATTAAAATTTGTAGTATTCAATTGTGTGTGTGGACTTCTGTCAAAATTATCAGCATTGTGGATCTTACACACAACATCGTCCAGAATCAGATCCAGTTCCTTACCTGATACCTGATCATTGTCTTCATTCTTTATAGCAACATATTACCGTATTTGTGTGCCTTACATTATCAAGGAATAAGCTAATTCATAAGTTAATAGGTAAACATTTTCAACAAGATTTATCCAGTTTGATTTATTTTGTTACAAAAACAAGAAATATTACAACGATATTATCATAATTTCTGTGAAATGACGGCAAATTAACATTAATTATAGCTTGCCATGCTAGACACTTCGTCTACGGCAACGCTGTCGAGAGTAAATTTCATTACAATATTCATAATTAATTTCATCGTACCTTCACTTTAGGACAAACAAATTGGAAAATGAATAAACCTCTGAGATTTGTTGAGATTTAATACGTACAATATTAAAACAAATAAGTTTTGCGAAGTTGTTTCAAACACAGAGTTTGCTGAAATTTCCTGATGAGCAATAGGTAGGTATTAATAAAGTTATATTCCATCTGATTTTCTGTAATGACGCGAGATAAAGGAGGATGGAAGAAGAAAACAAACAAATACCAACCCCACATAATTAAACTTTATACAAGCAGAAATTATGTTAGTATGAAGCATCACAGAAGACCGATTGCCAAATAAAAAGTTGAAGTTGAACCTTGTAGGAAATAAAGATTTTTAAAGTTTAAATGAAAGATGAGGGCAAGGGAATGTTGATGAAAATTCAATGTACACATTGATAAAAAGTATCAGGATAAACAATTGTTTAGTGTATACCGATTGAATTAATTGTGGGTCGCCGTAATTTTGATGAGCTTTATAACGAAAGAACATACCACCACTTCACCATTGTCAAGATATTGCTGATAGAAAACTGTATTAAGGGATATTAAAAATCAATATTTCCAATTTGGAACTTTGGAGATGAAAACAAAACCTAATATCCTTTGTAGTAAAAATTTAAGTGTCAAGTCATGACATTGTACAGGTACAATATCATGTGTGATACTTACTTTTTCACATGTTTTAGAAGTAAAAAAATTCTCACCATTTTACTTAAAGTCGTTAAGTGATTTAAACTTATAGCGTTGTCTTTCTTAGGGCGTGTCGATGATTCCTGTAACCAAAAACCTCCAAAATAATATAAACTTAAACAAGTACCTACTCACTAAAATTTATTAGATGCTTATCATTAAATACACAATAGAACTGAGTTCATGTTTTTGTACCCAATGATTTTAAATCTGGGTCATTTATTAATCATATTGTTGAGTGTTAATGAGGCTGAACCTGGAAGCGAATTTAGAAACTCTATATGACGAGAAATAGCTCAAATTCGCACGTTGTGACTTTACCCAATACATTCATACATAACGTCATGAGCTTTATCCCATATGGGGTAGTCTGAGATATCCCAAATATTAGCGCCTTTAACACACATGGGATGAAATGGGTTGGTTGTATATCAAATCAAATCAAAATATTTTATTTCATAGGATAAAATTATCACTTGAAAACGTCACAATTAATATTAATATTACATTTAAATTTACGGCTCATTCATAAAGCTGACTCCCCAGAGAAGAACGAGCAAGAAACTCTAGGGTTGCTCGTTTAAACAGATTATGGGTTACAATTTGTGATTTGATAATTATATGAATAATAAGACAGCTATGTCCATGCTTGCTTATCATTCAAATAGTTCATAATAGCCTTTTGCTAATAATTTCTGTTTTATGATTGCTTTAAATTTATTTAAAGGCAAATTTTGGTTCTATAGTTGGTTATATAAGAATTTCAGAAATATGTCACAAATACTACAATAATAACATATGCCACAACAATGATTGGTATATCTCTAATCATCCCATTTGGGATAAAGGTCGTGACGTTGTGTATGTATATATTGTTAGCCGGCCCACACATCACGGCTTACTACGATAATATGATGATAACATTTCATACCATACTGCCTGTTGTACCAATCGCTACAAAACTTCATCATCAAACTACCATAATACACGGCTAGACCTAGGCCAGTTCCAGGACTTGTAACTGACCCCAATCTTCGGTTTTTGGTTGCCAGTTATGCGTTATGGATATGCGTCCCTTACTATCATTTCAGATATGTGCATACTCAAGAACTCGTTTTCTCCAACGGCCACCGATTCTGCATCTGCGACAGATGACCAGCCCTTTGCCACTTCAGCTTACCAATTCACTAGCAAATAACAATTTTCGATCTCCGACGATCATCTCATTTCTGAACTTTTCTCTCTGACAAATTCGTTACTTTAAATAGGATACACTAAAAATTTCGGGATTTAAGTGCTTCTATTTATCCCAGCCTCAGATGTCTTTTCATAATTTTTCAAAGTTGACAAGTCTGAAGAAAAGTGCGGCGAAAAAATCCAAAAACAATGATTTATCACGATTTTCGAAGAGATTATCACAAAGCAGTGTATTAATCGGTTGGTTTATGCTTTTGGTGATGACGCCTCATCAAAAACTAATTTTCGAAATTCCAACATGGCCGTATCAACCTAAGCGAGACGATCAGCGGGAAGGTCGCCTGAAACAGCAATCACCCAAGAGAACGTGGATACCGCGCCTCAACTGATTGAGAAAGATCATTATAATGACGTATCGACAAATTCAGACGTCTTATGCTAATGATATGAGTCAGATACAAACAATCTTGCATGAAGAGTAGTGCGTAAGAAACGGTTTTCCCGCTGGATACCTCATTAGCTGTCTGAGAAGCAGAAGGCAGCTCCGTTACTTGCTGCCTCAAAATTCTCACAAAGTTCCATCGAGGAACTTCACATGTATTTGGCATAGTATTCGGTGACAAATCCTGGACATAATCACAATGAGCCCGAAACAATAATTTGTCACGAGTATGGGTGTATCAAAATGAGTCGAAGTCTCAGCGTTGCAAAGAAAATGGTCGCCACGTTTAACTTCAAATCAGGTCATGTTGCAACTGTTTCCTTTGAACAGTCAACGCACTAGTATACTCGTACAACCTTTTATTGACCTGAAATCATCGCTGAACTAAAAAGCTGTCACTGTCACATTGCCCGAATAACAAAAGAGCTTTTAGAGCAGCAAAGACAGCAAAACATTCATTCTTCCTTCATTCCCATAAACTCCTAGCCTAATCGTTAACGTAACTTAACGATTTTCAACATCTGAAGTGGTCGACGCCTTGCGAAGCGAACAGCCATTTTGAAAATCTTGACTTCTAAGTGGCATAAAGATGGCATAAGTGATTTCATCCAATGGAAATTAAATATCATGGTGAGTACTTCGAAAAACTATAAAACTATTCCTAACTTTGTTTTCTTAGGCTATTCCCGAAAATTTTAAGAGCACCCCATACTAGTAAACTATTTCGATTGCCTTACATACCTGTCCAGAATCAAACGCTTCTGTCGTAGTTAACTTCAAAACGACAGTCAAAATTAATGATTGCAGTAACATTATTATACTGTATAATTAGACTTAACACCAGAAATGAGAACCGCAATAATAAGCAACCTTTATAAACTAGAGAAAAATGTTTATAGCTCTTTCAACCCAAAACATCACCTATTGTTCATGGCGACCTAGTAATTGTGTTTAAAAAACGGTGATCGAACAACGTATTAACCAGTTACTTTTTCTCCCTTGGATGATACGATTTGTAAATAATAGAAAACTTTAACAAAAATGAATAATACAAGTGGACTGATATAGACTGATAAAAAGTGATTCATACACAAAGTGCTCGGGTGCAATTGTTATTATTTTTCTTTGTATTTAAAAAAGTTGCTCTAGTTCAGTGTGAAGTGATTAGGTACTTAGTACAAATTAGATGACCACGCTAAATTTTCACTTGATCTGTGTTTTTCAATACTTAAATAACTTCAAGATTTTAATTATCAAACTTTGTCATCAACTTATCTCTTAATTTTGCTATTTATATTACATACAATTTGTTGTGTATTTTAGTACATGTTTATAATTAGTAGCACAGCGTCTTGGATAACTTTTAATCTGGCAAGTATTTTTTTTAATTTCTGCGTCGTTCCTTTACGTGCTTTCGTCGTATACAGGGTAAAATAGAATTTATATAATTCTCCTGGAGTAAATATAAACAGAAGATGGTCCAAACACATTTTGCTATGTAGCGGAGTACATCGATGAGGGTATAAGACGTCGACTAACAAACTGACGATTTCTCTATTGATTTGTGGAAATAAACAAAACATGAAGTATACGACCACATAATCTACTTTTAGTCAGTAAATACAAACATAATAAATAATATTAAAAGTACAGCTACTGATGTTTAATATAATGGAAATTTACACGTACCACGTAAATATTTGTATGCCTCTCATCACAGAGATCAAGGAAATACCTGTAACTACCGGCACTTTACCTGTACTATATTTAATTCTGTGCCTCTGTATCACAATAAAATTATTTCATTGATTGACATAGCGCCATCTACTGTTAAATAGTGAAACGTCTTGGTACAATGTGAATTTTTGTGTCGCATATTTTCATTGAAATTCTTAAACATGAAATATAATCCTACTTTTAGCATTTTGAGGGATATTAGTACAAGCTAAATTACATCACATGAAGGTGTCAATCGCAACTCGTCAACAAGAGATACAACCTTACTGCCTAAGCGACGTCCCCTACGATACCACCCCGAGTTTTTCAATTCCAAATGAATCACGGGACACACGATACACACCCTCTCCGCTTTGAAGTTACTTCGTGATAATCCCTAAACTAGAAAATATATTTCTAAAATTTTAAATCTAATTCATATATTTCCAGAATTGTGCGATAATATATATAATAGATCCCATAATAGAAGCTAGTCATCAACCACACAGCGCATAGAGGCCTAATGTTTGATTTACTATACTGAATTAATTCTGTCAACTAGTTGAGGTATGAAGGCAGCAGGGTACCTGCCAAGGTTGTTATTACTTACGTGTCCTTGACAGAGACAATAAATGGGCAGTAAGCTGATGAGAGCGTCGGTAGTGACGTGGACGAGACATAGTCTCCCAATTTGGGCGGTCCAGATTCAATCCCAGGGTAACCATGTACCAATGAGTTTTTAAATTTAATTTAATTACTTATGTGCATTTATCCGACTGCTTTTAAACGGTGAAGGAATCGCGAGGAAACCTGCATGTATGTGAAATAAAAATTCAAAGGCATGTGAAGTCACCAACCCGCATTGGGCCAGCGTGGCGGACTATGGCCCACGCTCCCTCAATATGAGGGAAGGTCTATATCCCTGCAGCGGGATGTTTACGGACTGATGATGTGAAACTGACAGTACTGGCCTTTAACACATTCGAAGACTTTAGGAAACGGTTCCATAGCCCTGATATAATAATAATAATAATAATAATAATAATAATCATTTATTCATTACCCAAGTTTACAATGCATTTTAAGTTTATTTTAAGACTAGAGTTATGGATAATACATTTGAAGTCATCTAGTATAATGGACCCCTGACTCCGAAACTAGTTAAACTGTATTATCAGAGTCAGTGATTCCTCAGAAATTATTGACATTATCACCAGGTAGAGATATGTTGACAGTGTTTACCTTTTGCCTGTAATTAAAAGGCTATGGTTTATGTGGTCGATGATTGTACTATTTTCAAATACTAGAAAACGCAATTCCCTAGAAAATTACCCCAAATTCTTTAGAAATTACACTATTTTCAGTGATTCTGTCAAATTTACAGCAAAGTTAATCAATCTCGGCTGTCATGTCATCTGATTTACCCATCGAATTGTTATGTATGTCACGACCCTTATACCAAACGCGGTGGTCAGAAATATCCCAATCATTAGCATGATTCCTTCACCTGACACCTTCTTCTTCTTCTTCATGATAGTATAAAACAGAAACTTATTAACAAAGCATATTATAAAATATCAGACTATTTTGATGATCCCTGGACATAATCTGATCGTTCGCATACCAGGCTATTTAACAATTAATAAAGATATATATAAACCTTTTTGTAATATAAAAACCTTTATGTAAAATCAAAGACTGATTTTAAAAGAGCAACCCTTCGAGTGTTCTTCTCAGGGGAATATTGCATTTTGAACAAGCAGTAGCTTAAAAAATGTAAAATTTACTATTTTAAGTGTACTCTGTGTACCTACAAAATAAAGCATTTTCGACTCTCGACTTTGACTTCCGAAATATACAGAAATGCACACGTGACAGGTGAGACCATCGTCGTTAAAACGTGCAAGTCTATAGATCTTTTTGGTGTAAAGTTCCTTAGTCGCCTTTTACTACACCCACAGGAAGAGATGGGTTGGTTCTATTATTTTTAACTGTCGAAACTCATCTTTATTAATATTATTGATTTACCGAAATTGAAAGCTTGCAGAGGCTATTGCTGGCTGTCAGTGTCATTCAAAAATTTATACCCTGGAGAATAAACGATGTCGGTATGACGTCGAGGGTAAAGAAACCGGTGAAAAGCCTAGACTTTGCGTGGGTCCAGGGGCTCTACCACCTAACTCAATGCTACAGCTATAGCGATTGTAATGCACTGTCCGTCCCTGACTTTGAGTTACGATATGACAAGGAGGGATAACGCTTAATAAAGTTAAACTTATTATAAAACAAAAATTATGTAAAAAGGGGTATTACAAAATTTCAGACTACACTAATACATTCAGACAGTATAACCGCCTCCGTGGCTCAATGTAAACAACATTAGATTTACGATTCGGAGGTCGCGGTTTCGATCCCCAGCGGGGTACTCGGTTTGGTTAATATGGTTGGGCATTATAAATGTCCGCCTGGCTAGCTACCACCATCTTATCTAAATCTGCCGCCAAGCAGCAATGTTAATAGGATTGTTGTGTTCCGGTTGTCAGAGATAAGATAGCCAGTCCTCCAAATGTATTGGGATTTCCGGGTGAGAACGCTTCCACCTTCGACCTCATCTTCACTTAACATCAGGTGTGATTGAGGTCAAGTACCAACCCGTTGTTGCATAAATAAAAAACAGTAATGATAGTAATACATGGGATTATACGGCTTCTCTACAAGACGATCTATACGAATGGCTGTAACCTTTCTAAATTGTAAATGACTGATTGAAAAAAGACAAACCCTCTGAGTTTCTCGTTAGTTCCGAGCTAGTGATAGTTTAAAAAACAAGTGACGTTCATAAGTGCATATTGTATTGTCTACATGAATAAAATCGATGTCACTGGTGACCCGAGACCTGGTTGTTTCCTCGCTCAACACTTAAGTATCTGCATACAACGAGGAAAAGCTGCCAGCGTTTTGGGTACCTTGCCTCGCGGCCCCAATTTTTTACATTTGTTCTTCTTCTTCTTCTTATTTTTGAGGATGGCAACCAGTCAACCTCATTGTCGAGGGACATTACTGCCAGTTTCGAGTGAAAATTTTTATTTATCTTATTTCTTCAGTTTATAGGTCAGTCTCAATCAAAACAAGTAATTCGTCGTATACAGAGTCTAGTCACGGTCAAGTCATTCTTCAGTAAAGTGGCAGAATGCTTTACAAAAGATTTTGGCGGCTTCTTGTGGGAACCCGAAAGCTCCGTTACGCACTTTAATTTACACTTCCCTTCACCTGTACACCAACACTAACGTTTGCTGCACAATATTCTGCCATTATTAAGCTTCAAAAGTTAGAATGCACAAATTTTAATACTTATAAAGAAAAATGCTACTTCACTCGCCGAGTTCCCGCCAAAAAGCCTACATTTGTTCTAGTTTATATTTAAATTTCATCTCTTTATTTGTTACTGTTTTTAAATAAATATGTGCTTAGACATTATAAAATGGTAGGCGGTCTGACTGCTATACATTTTCTCACCCATGGACATAGAGAGGCTGATTATGATTAAGATTACTGCAAAATCGTAAATCCCAACAGCTAATTATGCTGACAAATCTATAACAGTTTTAGCAATTTGCTTAATTGAAATTGTAAAGGCTTTGTGTTTTCTCAGAAAATTATAATTTTGGACACCAATTTTCATCCATTTATTGTTACAAAGATGAAACTTAATTAACACCTAAACTAATAAAGTATGTTTCCATAATACCTTTTAGAATGAAAATTCGAGTACTTAATTTCAAGAGCGGATTGTATACTTGGAAGTTTATGAAGTATTAGTTATCAATAAGTATGTTTACAACATTTAGAAGGAACAATAGCTAATGATGCCTCCGAGATATTTATCGATCAAGAATGAATTTCGGGGTAAGTTGCTTTTAATTATTCATGTAAGTTGTAAGGTGGTTATAAGTGAAACATACAAGGTTAAGATTTTAGACCTAATTTTCAAAAAAAAAAATCTTTAGGATAGCAATCTTAATTAATATTATATTCTAGCAAAATTATATGTATATACAAATGAATTACCTTTCGCAAAGTTAGCACATCGCTTGTGGCACAAAACATACGTTTTTACCCGACTGCCTAAGAAAGGAGGGTAATGTTTTTAGAGTGTATGTCCGATCCTTTGGCGAATCCTGTAGCCTAAAGTTCACGGTTTCATTAGATTCGTCTTGATACTTGGAGTGATGATACTTGATATAGGATACATTTTATGGTAAAAAACTTCCGAAAATACAAAATATGCTGTCGATTTTTTTTGTTTTTAAATAGTTATTAATTTCTTATTTTCTATAAGTGATATTTTTGTAACTCAAAATTTAGATAAAAAATATTTTACTTTTGGATATTCATTAGTCTTTAAAAAGGTGATATCTCAAGAACTAATAAGTTTTTTATGAAGATGTATATTTTTTGCAAAATCAGGTGTAGGTAGGTACTAAACATCATGTACTTTGTAAAAGTGCCTTTGTGTCATGTCGGTTAAGAGGAGAGAGAAAATATACATTAAAGACCAGGAACTGTTAAGTCTTTTTGAATCTGAAAAGAAAAAAGAAAAAAAACAAATACAGAAAATTTAGTAAAAAAAGAAAAGAAAGAAAAAAGAAAAAAAACATATACAGAAAATTTAGTAGCTATAATAATGTATATTTAAACCAATGTCTATTTCTCGAGAAGTCACCTGAAGGAAAACACAGTAGAAATGATTCTAAGTATGTGAGATGGGCAAGTCATTTGGATGATGATATTTATTTTCTCTTTCAGATTTTCTGTTTGATTTGGATGCTATTCAAAACATCGAGATGTTCAGTTGTGAGCGATGGCAGAGAGAAGGGCATATACTTGGCAGATTATTGTCCAAAAATGGAGTACTGCGAAGAAGGAGCTCATGTTATGTGTATGTACTATGATCCTGTAAGTAACTTTTTTTATACACAACCCGTCAGAGATTGACCTCAATCACGCCTGATGTTAAGTGAAGATGAGGCCGAAATGTAAATAGGCACTGATCCGAAACCCTCAACTTATTTGAGGGTCAGACTTAGATAATGTGGTGGTAGACAGCTCTAAAATCGTCGTACCACCATCCAAACTGGATACTAATGACTCGAACCCGCGACCTCGGTTTTGTAAACCTTATGATGTTTAAATTGAGCCACGGAGTTGGTTAACACGTTTGACGTCATAACAATAAAACTTCTGTATTGTCTGGTGACGTCTCCCGGAACGAGTATCATCTTACAAATTTTATTGAAGAATATAAATTTGTGAGGAGAGTGATAGTAAGAAACTGTATGAATAGGGCCTTTCGTGCCATTGTGGGCATTATTCAGTCATTATCAGGAAAGGCAAGAGTGGCGATTCACAATGGCGTGTTGACGCCCACGCTGATGTATGGCAGCTAATATTGGGTACCTATACGGCAGCAGAATCAACGCAATAGAAATGAGTCAAAGTCAAAGTCAAAAATGCTTTATTTTGTAGGTACACAGAGTACACTTAAAATAGTCAATTTTACATTTTTTAAGCTACTGCTTGTTCAAAATGCAAATATCCCCTGAGAAGAACAAGCAAGAAACCCGAAGGGTTGCTTTTTTAAAATCAGCTTTGATTTTACATAAAGGTTTTTATATTTCATTATTAATTGTGATATAGCCTGGCATGCGATCAATCTGATTATGTCCAGGAATGATTATCATCTAAATAGTCTGATATTTTATAATATGCTTTGTTAATAAATTTCTGTTTTATAGTATCTTTAAATTTATTGAGAGGAAGATTTTGTATATCAACTGGAACCTTATTGAAAAAGCGTTTACATAACCCTTTGAATGAATTACTGACTTAACATGGGTACCGAACATTCGCACTAAGCGGTTCACTCTTCATTCATAATCCGAACAGTCACATGGACCACATCGCCCCTTTCCATCAGGTGAGATTGTGTCAAACGCGTATCCAGTTAATCATTAAAAAAAAATGTGTTTTTCCCAAATGTTTTCACTCATTGCAAAGCGTTTCAGTTAAGGTGCATAGTATATGTAAAGAAATACTCAACGTCAAATACCTATTTTTTTTTAAACAACAGGTTTTACTTATAATTTCAGCGCAGCGTGATGGGACCTCGATGCAATGATCCTCGAAATGTCTCCATCACTAGAGATCTCGCCAACAAACTGCTTGAGGTAGCAAACGCGTAAGTTTCCTACCCAAAAAAAAAAAACAACTTTATTTAATTTAGGGAGTCCTAGACGTGACAGTTGAACTGTACAAAAAAAAACAATATTAAATAAATTTTTAAACGTGTTTTAAAGTGTTTTTTAACAAAAAGCATTTATCAACTCGTGTAACTTTTCAGTAAAATCAGCCATATTTCACTGCACGATGTTCTGTATACAAACTCGCCTGACGCTGTTGACACAAAAATGTAAAGACTGGCGCTATCTATATCGGCGAACCCGTGAACCCTCCACTAATCGATTCATTCATGTCAATAGGTACAAGTGTACCTTTCTCACGGGTTCTAGGACAATCTGATAGATGGCGCAAATCTAAACGTATATATATACTAGCGTGCGGTTAGTTTTGCTCTCTTCCAATCGGTGCGCAGACCAGCAACAATAAACCTCGATCAGTTCCAGCTGGCGTTTATCTTCTCCCAACACACAATTCTTCTTTTTTTCAAAGTTTTTTCTTTTAATTTTGAACAAGCCTGACTCTGTTGCAACAAACAACCAGATTTGTTCTTACTTTAAATGTCTTTAAACGAGTAGGTACCTATAAAGTCTCTAATCAAACTTTTTGGACTTGTCTCGTTGGCTACGTACTTAAAATTACAAAAACAAATGCATTTTTGATTTGATTTGA
Source organism: Oegoconia quadripuncta (assembly GCA_949316235.1). Classification (NCBI taxonomy): domain Eukaryota; kingdom Metazoa; phylum Arthropoda; class Insecta; order Lepidoptera; family Autostichidae; genus Oegoconia; species Oegoconia quadripuncta. The sequence continues at coordinate 10,586,735 of OX438745.1, forward strand.
CCTATGTGATTATAAATAATAATAATAATAAATAAATAATAAATATTTAGGACACTTACACCAATCATCTAGACCCAAACTAAGCAAAGCTTGTGCTATGGATACTAGATAACGGATAAACATACATAAATATTTATATAAACATCCAAGACTCGGGAATAAATGTTCATATTCATCATACAAACATTTACCCGTCGCGGGATTCGAACCCGCAACCGTTGGTTTCGCCGATAGGGTGACTATCCACTACACCAATCGGTCGTCGATGCGCAGTAATTGCGTTTTCAAACAACTTTACTGCGCTGAGGGCAGTGAGTTTCCCTTTCTGATCGACATGTTGAGAAGTTATGAGGGAATTACAGCATAATTAGAAGAAAATAATTTTATTTTGTTATTCGCTATTTGTATTTAAAATTGTTTTATGTGGCAATAAATTCTATAAATATTAAAAATTGTGTATATATACATACTCAACGATGTATTTAAAAAAAAATGAAAAATGTTCCATTTTACAGAATTCGAAGCAAATTAGCCCTTGGAAAAGAAAAAGGCAGTGGAGGGGTTATTCTGCCAAGAGCTTATAGCATGTTTAAACTGGTAAGAGTTAGTTTATATTTAATTTATCTCACTTTATTATAATTCTAAAATTGAAGTGATTGACATCATAACAATGAAATGTTTTTCTAACATTATTTTTAAACCCCGTCCCGACCAAGAAAAAAAGTTTTCTTTGTATGACTCTGACAATAATTCCTTCGTCTTGGTGTAAATTTGCAATGCGAAAAGTGACGTAATAGGTTACTCTGAACAAACAATCCATTCGTCCATAATTTCCATTAACTTCCAATCGCATAAATAAACCTTCCCTCATTATACGTAGGTCACACTAAAAGCTTTGCGTAACTTAAAAAACAACATGACACGTTATAACCATATTATGTTCATGGCTATTCAAAATACTCTCCTTTACATTTAAAACATTTTTTCATGCGATCGAACCATTTTTTAAAACAAAGGACCACAGATCTGAAGGCATGTTTTCTATGTGCTGATTGAATGCTATCACTGCCTCTTCGGAGTTGGTAAAAGTGAAACCTCTCATCAAATCTTTTATTTTGGGGAAAATACAGAAATCACAGGGTGCTAGGTCGGGGCTATGTGCAGGATGGGTGACAAGTTGTACTGTTTCGGAAGCTAAACTTCAAACTTCTTCAAACTTCAACTTGTTTTGTTGGCCGTATGTGAAGAAGCGTTGTCATGATGTAGGAGAACGCAGCTCTTTGGTCGTCTTTCGCGAACTTTTTCTAACACCCTGCATGGGTAAACAAATGGCAGAATGGCATTAACAGTTTTTTGATTTTCAAATGGAATTGTGCAGATGGGACCCGTAGCTGAGAAAAAAACGCGATAATTTTGTTACCAACTTTCTCGCCTGCCTCAATTTTGTTGGACTGTTCTTATTTTCAAACACCCATTCACAAGATTGCTGTTTTATTTCAGGTTCAAAGCAATAAATCCAGGTTTCGTCTCCTGTGACAATGTCATAAACAGCATTAGAATGTCCGTGGTCGTACTTCAGTAGCATCTGTGAGCACCATTCCACGCAAGCCGGCTTCTGCTCCGCTGTCAGTTCATGAGGGATCCAACGACAACAAAGTTTCCGAACTTTTAATTCTTCGTGTAAAATTTTCTGTGTTTGACTCATACCAATCCTAATAGTCCTCGAATTGTCTCATAAGTAATCCGCGGGTTTTCTTCAATTAACCGTTTAACAGTAGCCACATTATTTTCGTTGACGGCAGTTGATGGTCGCCCTTCACGAAATTCGTCATGTAAAGAAACCCGACCTCTCTCAAATTCAGCAAACCGAGGCGCCGTGAGTCGCTCAAACAATGTGCTTCTCTCCCAAAAGCATTTTGAAGACGAGCGGCACAGTCTTGCGGAGAGAGAGAACTTTTAAAATCATAAAAAATCATCGCTCTAAAATTTTTCGACTTAATTCCATTTTCATTGCGTACGTTGTGTGTGACTTTGATGTGTGATAAAAAACAATTGACAAATGATTTCCCGCCAATTTTTTTTTATTACTAAGAAAGTTGCAAAAAGTTTCAAAAAATATTAGGTACATTCAAAATTCAAATAGTTCCGATTAGCTAGAAGTGCAAAACTTCCTACGTCGGAATGGTAAAATTTCGCAGTAACATATATCCCAGTAAAGGACTTTCGCGAAAACGTACGTCGCAATAGTAAATTTTCGCGCACCGTACATCGCACTAAAGAACTTATGCGACAACGTACGTTGTAATAGTAAACTTTCGGTGTAACGTACATCGCAGTAAAGAACTTTCGCGACAACGTACGTCGTAATAGTAAACTTCCGCAGTAACGTATATAGCAGTAAAGAACTTTCACAGTAACGTACATCGCAGTAAAGAACTTCGCAACTATGATTTACACTCAATTAATAGAATTAATTAGCCAGGTATGTAGCTTTTTCTAAGTTCAAATTATGATTACAATAATGTGTTGTATTTTAGAAATGGGACAGCGAACTAGCTACTTTCGCCCAAGTGCTGGCAAACCAATGCGTCTTGAGACACGACATGTGCAGATCTTCAAGTAAGTAGACATCATTAACAATTTGGTTTGTTCTACAACTTAATATTTATTTATAAAAAACCGGCCCAGTGCATATCGGGCCACGCGCATTATAGGGTCCCGTACTTGTCATCACAATATGTGGACTTAAAAGGGATTTTTTGTTGTTTGCCAAATAACTTTCAACGGAAAGTCCATTTTATAACCTTACCTAGTATTAAGAGCCTCGGACAGACAGACAGACGGCCATGACGAAACTATAAGGGTTCCTTGTTGTCTGCAGTACCCTTATTATAAATTTAATTGATCTGCTGATAATTTTGTAATGTAATTTTGTAAACTACCTAGGGTTTACAAATCCGAGGTCGCGCGTTCGATTCCCAGCGGGGTACATGTTTAGTACTCGGCACTAAACATGTTAAGGCATTTTAAATGCCCGCCTGGCTAGCTACCACCATCTTATCTAAAGTCTGCCGCCAGAATTGTTGTATTCCGGTTGTCAGAGATAAGATAGCTAGTCCCTCAAATAAAATGAGGTTTCCGGGTCAGTACGCTTCCACCTTCGGCCTCATCTTCACTTAACATCAGATGTGATTGAGGTCAAGTGACACGTTGTGCATAAAAGAAATATTTCATGAATTTTCAGAAGTCGTAGAACATAAGTTGTTCTTTGGTCGTAAGGACGAGTATAGACAATCTAAAAAGGTTATGATATTCTATCGTTTCCAGAAAAGTTCCCAGATCCTGGTCAAACTGCTGGTCTAGTTCGATTCACTCACCCCGACTGGTTTCCAGTTTCACACAACGCGCAGTTCACTAAATCGGGTCTCACAATCTCTAAGCTGAGCTACGCCACCACCCAATCCTTGAAGTCCTGGTACTCCCACAAGGATTTTGTAAACGCCGATATGATAGCCCATTACCCTGACTGGGCAAAGTAAGTATAATAGAGGGTTGGTTAGATTGTGTATGATACACAGTGTATCATATTCCTTTGCATACCGCGGAGGAACCCCACCTGGACAGCGCAGTATCATATATTTATTTACCTTGTTGTATATCAATGCTAATTTATTTATTTATTTACAATTATAAGTTTTACAGTTTTACACTAAAACACTTATAAGTTATTCGACAAGAGACACACAAAGATTAACGATATTCATCATATTGGCACAAGAACGAATACAAATATTTCACGATCACCGTCAGATCATCCGCAAATATGTCAACATTTTGGATCTCTTTCGTAAAGTTATTAATTATATCAAAGTTATTAATCAATAGACGATAGATCTTTAAAACATCGTCGCGCTTCCGTACCCCACGGACCTAAGGTCTCCAGACCAAAGGGCACAGTACCCAGACTTGCGTATTAGCGCCGCTTGGAGTTCTCAGCAGTAGTCGCAGCCCCGTCCGCACAGATTAAAGTCGCTCTGGCCAAGTGGTTCGACTGCCTTTGTCGTCCGGAGGTGCGACGGAGCGACGGTATTTTGGTTGGTGCAAGCAGCAATTGTTGTGTTGCGGTTGTCAGAAATAAGATAGCCAGTCCCTCAAATGTGTTGGGGTTTCCGAGTCAGTACACTTCCACCTTCGACCTCATCTTCACTTAACATCAGATGTGATTGAGGTCAAGTGCGAACCCGTCGTACATAAAAACAAAAAAAAAATTACTAATTATAATTGTTAATTGTGGAAAAAATTATTTATTTAAAAATAGTAACAAATAAAGAGATGGAATTTAAATATAAACTAAAACAAATGTAAAAAATTGGGGCCGCGAGGGAAGGTACCCAAAACGCTGGCAACGTTTCCTCGTTTGAGCGAGGAAACAACCAGCTCTCGGGTCACCAGTGACATCGACTAAGCGCTTTGAAATATTAAAGAAAAATTTAAGAACCCCCGGCCCCCAAGGATCTAAGGTAATTGTTAATTTGTATTTCAGACATCCAGACAAAACGACAGGGAGGCTGTATTTGGAGATGATTCACAACTCAGCGACTCACATGGGATGTGGGATGTCTGCTTACACCGAATACGCTTACCATGATAACAAAGCTGATCTTACCTATAATGTAAATAAATATTACATATTACAGTCGGTCGTATTGCGATGCGATAGGTAATGATAGACATTTATCCTATAAATGTCCTATTTGTATCCCATTGAGAATGAAACTCGCAACCCCTATTTTAAAGACCGTTGAAGTCATGGAAACTTTGGTTGGTGGTAGGGCATTTTAAATGTCCGCCTGGCTAGTTACCACCATCTTATCTAAATCTGCCGCCAAGCAGCAATTGTTAATAGCATTGTTGTGTTCCGGTTGTCAGAGATAAGATAGCCAGTCCCCCAAATGTGTTGGGGTTTCCGGGTCAGTACGCTTCCACCTTCGACCTCATCTTCACATAACATCAGATGTGATTGAGGTCAAGTACCAACCCGTTCTGTATAAAAAAAAACAGTGAAGTTTCTTCGCCTTTTATACAAGCTTTTATTTAACTTGCTCTATTTGTTTGTAAGCTTGGTCCCCAGCGGGGTACATGTTTAGTACTCGGTTTGGTTGGTGGTAGGGCATTTTAAATATCCGCCTGGCTAGCACCACCATCTTATCTAAGTCTGCCGCCAAGCAGCAATGTTATAGCATTATCGTGTTCCGGTTGTCAGAGATAAGATAGCCAGTCCCCCAAATAAAATGGGATTTCCAGGTCAGTACGCTTCTACCTTCCGTCTCACCTTCACCTAACTCAAGGTGTGCTTTAAGTCAAGTGTTAATCCGTTGTGCATAAAAAATATAGGATTTAATTGTTCATGAGTTTTTTAAGAACATGACATTTGAATATAGGTTTGCAGTATATTATGATTAGGATCTCATAATGGACCATTAGAAGCTTGTTCTTTTAAAGAATTTTTAATGTATAACTTATTCAATTGTATTTATGTTAACAGTCAGTGCAAATAATCTGCAACTACTCATCGCGCCCTCAGAAGGGTCAGCCAGTGTATCGGACTCATCCTCCTTCAGAAGTCGGAATGACAATCAGATGCGGATGCCCTGAGGGTTATGAGGAGGATGCCGATTGTCTTTGCGTAGAGAGTCCTCCACGGAATGACCGTAAGTAATTTTTTTAAATCACAGATCATGGGCTACCTACATAGATTCCCAAGTTGGAAGCGCCCTGCATCCATCCTCCATCCATGCCTCCCTCATTGCATAAATTCAGATTTATTTTTAAATGCAGCATAAATCAGAAATATCTCTCTGATCTGCATTCGAAAAAACTAAAAGCTAATTATAAGCAATATCCAAACATCTTTGATAACGGTTATTTTCCAGAATTCTTTATTCTTTATTGCACAGGAAATATAAACCAATTACAGTCAGTGAAATATGTACAAAGGTGAGTTTATCTCTAAAGAGATCTCTTCCAACCACCTTTTTATTTTATTTATTTAAATTATATAATTAAATGTATAAAAACAACCTATACAAATTATCTATTTGTATATTTGTACTTGACCTCAATCACATCTGATGTTGAGTGAAGATGAGGTCGAAGGTAGAAGCGTACTGATCCGGAAACCCCAACATATTTGGGGGACTGGCTATCTTATCTCTGACAACCGGAACACAACAATGCTATTAACATTGCTGCTTGGCGGCAGATTTAGATAAGATGGTGGTAGCTAGCCAGGCGGACATTTAAAATGCCCTACCACCAACCAAACCGACTACTTAAACATGTACCCCGCTGGGAATCGAACGCGCGACCTCCTAATCGTAAACCCAATGTTGTTTACATTGAGCGACGAAGGCGGTTAATGTAATATAAAAGGACATCTTAATTTGTCCAACGAGTTGTTTGTGGACGTCGTACGCTGCGTATGTCGGATCATGGTCTCCATAATCGCAATTTATCAGTTCTTCGACCTATGTGCAGTGCTCACAGCCATTTCAAATGATTAATCCTCTGCCATAATGGTTTGTTTACCTAGATGATGGGTAACTTGTTAATCCAGGGTATTTTCTAAATGGCCATTATGATTTATGGTTACGATCTGAGCAATATACATTTCACTAATCATTTATATCATTTGTTTTTTTTTTGTTTTTTATTTATTTATTTATTTATTGCATATCACATGGTTTACAATAGATGTTAAACATAAAAGTGTACAAGCATGTGACACCCTATAAGGGCACCGCAAAAGTATGAGAGAGTGCTTCTTATAATTAATTATATTCTCTTAACTTAAAGAAAGTTAATGTATAGAAATTCCGTATCAAGCATATTTCATACTTAATACAACATTTCTTCACATTAACTGTTTGTACTTACTATACTATTTTTCTCATGTAGCGCCTCCAAAGTCTTGCGACGGCGTGAACTGCAAACCGGCTGTAGTCCTCCTGCCTATATTTACTGTGGAGGATGCCCCACAAATGAAACTTAACTCACGGCAAAGGTTAGTACATTATCGCCTATCGGGTTACACAAACCCATACAAGGCAAACTAACAACACACCACTCAACCGTCCGTGGCGAATCCTGTAGCCACAAATAAAAGACATTCTACTGCCCGTGGCTACAACTGCAACCAAAGCGCGCTATCTTCATGCGGTTCGAAACAATTATCTGTAGTTGTTTGGGAAAGAAAGTACTTTAGAGTGACCAAAATTGAAAAAAAAAGAAAACTTCCGAGATCATTATATCTTTCACGTAGATTAGACCAAAAGATTTGTGTTAAAAGCTTCTTCGAAACAGCTTCGCACCAATGACGCTGCTGCCGATAATTTGTGTAAATACTGTTATGATCACATGATTTCTCAGTAGCCTTAGACATTCACGTGAAGAGGTGCGTTGGTCCTATTTAACTCTGCCGTCCACTTCTTTAGAGGGGAAACTCTAGTACAATATAATTTATGTTACAGCCTAGAGCCTATGATGTTGATGCGGGAGTTGAACGGCGAAAACGTGACAGGACATAACCAAGAAACGAACGACATCTTCAGCCATCTAGAGAACCAAGACAATGACCTTGATGCGGAGCCAATCTTCGGGTCGATCCCGCCTATCATCCAGGTACTGATTCATGATAATAATAACAAAATAAAAATAGCAATAGAAATTCAATCCCAATGGAAAGTAAAGAAAGTGCATATTGTACCTATAGTATTGTGTTCGACCGGTATCATACCGAATACTCTCAGCAATAGCCTAAATACATAAAAATTACCTACTTACTTCTCTTACATATTACAAAAGGCTACCATTCTCAACACTTGTCGTATCACTCGCAAGTTTCTAACTACATCCGTCATCACTGCCATGAACAATAACCCCTCAACACTTGGCTAAGGCCCGTGCGACGCGGTATTTACCTTTTTCGGAGGAAAAAGAGATAAAGAAGAATTTAAAATAATAATAATATAATAAATATCTTTGCACATACACACAGCGCCATCTAGTTCCACACTAAGCAACTGGGCTTGTATTATAGATACCAGATGGTTGATAAACTACACAAATACATTTTTTTTTTGTAAATAAATACATATATAAATGAAAAACATCCCTAACTCGGGAACACATGTCTGTATTCATCATACAAACATTATGTCCCTAGCGGGATTCGAACCCGCGACATTTTGATATAGCAGCAGAGTTTCTAACCAAGCAGGTCGTCCACCAATATAAAGTAGGTATTTATCGAGAAAACGTGAGCGTTGCATAAGATCATCAGTAACCATGGAACGAGGTGTTACTCAGTGAAGGGTTAACCCCTCACGCCATCCAACTTGACTCTCGCATGCAATCAAATCCCGCACTCCTCCCACTGTAACTCCTGTAAGCCAGTATCAACAGTGGGACTCTGCACGGCGCCTACTGTAGGTGGACGGTACCCAAGGTGACTTAATTGCTACCTTGAGGATGAAAAAGTAGGAAAGAAAAAAGTCCTACTCCCCCCCCCAACCCCCAGCAAATGAGAGTGTAGCTAATGTGACCCAAAAAGGCTGATCCTATGGGGGAGAGACAAGTGAAGATGAGGTCGAAAGTGGTAGCGTACTGACCCGGAAACCCAACACATTTGGGGGACTGGCTATCTTATCTTTGACAACCGGAACACAACAATGCTATTAACATTGCTGCTTGGCAGCAGCTTCGAATCCCGCGATGGGTAAATGTTTTTATGATGAATACGAACATTTATTCCCGAGTTCATCCGTTATCTAGTATCCATAGTACTAGCTTTGCTTAGTTTGGGACTAGATGATTAGTCTATGTGTCCGAAATATTTATTTATATTACCTCTGGAGTGTATCATCACACCTTAACAAAATTCATTTTTTTTAATGGGACCACCCTGGTAATAAACCCTATCAAACAAAAAACAATCAAACTACATAAACAAAACAAACATACCTACATACAGACGAACATAGCACCTACTCCTTTTTTGAGTGGGTAAACAAAGAACATATGTCCCATTGGTGTCGATTCGGATGTACACCAAATAAACTAAACTAAAACCAGTTTTGGAGTGATGCCGTCGCATCGTACTGTACCAGGGAGAAAGAGACAATACTCTCTAAAACTGGTTTTAGTTTAGTTTAGTTGGTGTACTTCCGAATCGACACCAACGTATAACCAACCGTACGTTACAACACATTCATGTGTAGTTATTATCGATTAAAATAATACAATTTTTTTTTTCAGAGTGTAACTAACTACACTAAACGCATCGAAAGACAGGGCGGGCCAAGACTGCGTGTGCAACAAGCGAGGTGACATTTTTCTTATTATTTAAGAAAGAAACATTCATTGGACATAACTATCCGTTTTGGGAAAAGCTTCTTCTGACCATAGATATGTAGCCCCACCAAAAGTCTACTTTCGATTTTATTATTATAAAAATATTTAAAAAAAAATGTTGAGTGTTACTTCGATATGGCTAAAATAGCAGTAGATTGTTCAAGGGGCGAAAATCAATGGCTTTTCACTAACTTGACGAAAAACAAAATAAAAATAAGCAAGCACAAAGCCTACAGTAGCACTATATTACACAGGCCACAAAAGTACATAAAACTAGATTGCATGTGTATCGAATTCCGTTACCATTCCAATACATGAGAAAGCCTTATCATTATCATCATCATTCATCTCAATTTTAATCACTTCACAGACCACAATATGATAAGAGCCATCGGAATGAAGAATACTTAAGTCATATTGATGGGTAAGCAATAATATTTTTTTCCCTGGGTTGAAATCCGTCTATACACTTTACTCAACCCATTTATAAATCGTGAAAAGAGAATCAACTATTCCATAGAAAAATTTTGTCATTACCGATGAAAATGTATAGAGCAGGTGTTTTTTTTTTGGCGATTTCATAGTTTCTCTTTGGACAGTTGTCTGCAAGTATTGCAAGAATATGAATGTGGATTGACAATGAATGGGTTAGTCGTCAAATAAATAAATAATCCTTGGACATTGGACAACCCAATAACTGATTACTGATTTATGCATCTGTTCTAGACACTAGATGTGTTGACAGGACCACTCGCCTGTTATTAGGAATCTATGGACTGTCTGGACAATGATTTTGCGTATCACAATACCCGCAGGAGCATCAATAACATAAGAATATAACAAATGGGTGGGCTAAAAATCAATATTAATTAATATAGGGACATCGGCTCCGAAAACATCTTCTTGCTCTCGGAGTCGAAACCTTAGGCCGTTGGGGACCAGGCGCTCTTCAATTTGTTTTAACATTACAAAGCGCACAGCCAATGGATGCCCAAGAGCTGGCTGTTTGCTCGCTCAACTCTTGTATCTGCATCCAGTGAGGAAACGCTGCAAGCGTTTTGAGTATCTTCTTATATATACTTATTCTAGTTTGTACTTAAATTCCATCCTTTTATTTGTACCTTTTTTAATTTACAGATCGTACAACGACAAATCCCATGTGATAGACGTGAAGAAACGCTACTTTGACAAGAAAGCTCAGTCTGCAGAACACAAGCCCCAATTCCAGCATTCTCTTTCCGTTCACGTGCCAAGCAAGGTAAAAAGTAGTCATAAAAGTCTTCATTTTTACTTCATTTTGTAAGGGTTGCTCTTTTAAGCCACCAGGATGGAAGGTAATGTGTATATATACCTATGTATTAAGATTTATATGTTATCACCTGTACCTAAAAAGCTTGATCGCTTTAGAAATGTGTCGTTAAATCCACCTTGAAGATATTTATAATTGCAGTGAAAACATTCCGTGATACATTAATTCCTTGTATTTTCTACGCAATATAGAATAATACATCAAAATTATGAGTAACGAGATCGAATGCCCAACACTTCGATGTGCCTTTAAATCGAATAGTAAATAATCGAACTTCTGAAAAATTATTTAACCTACTGATTGCGTTCCTTTGTTTCAGAAGACCCCACATATACAAAGAAAAAGCATATTTTCTAGAGTTCACACATTTGAACTACCCGGTTTAACTCGACGAGACGACTCATTCAGAGCCAGAATGAACGACATCATAAAAGATGTTGCACCGAGAAGAGACTTTTCAAATGCACAGCGATTACTCAACACCTACCTAAACAAGAGAAGGCACCACGAAGCGATATCACCTCAAATATTCTCAGAGAGTGATGATGAATCTCCAAAAATCAGCTCCCCAAAGAAAGAGATCATTACAACCGAAAAACCTTTAGAAAACAAAAAAGACTACAAGGTGATAAACTTTAACCATTACTTAAAAAATAAATTTCATTATCAAGATTTCAATATAAGTAATGAACCAATTAATAGAATTGACATACCTATAAACAGCTCTAATGAAGAATCTGATAGGAAATTAATGGCATTACTCGATAATTTGGAACAGGAAGTTAAGCATATAGAACTTGATGTTAATGAAAAACAATTATTTGATGCTAAAATACGAAAAATTTACGGAACAGTAGTTGGTAAATCCCCAGACCTGCTCAGTTCAAAAATTGCCAAGTCTAAATTACTGGATACAAAATATGACTCTTCTGGTAACAGTAGATCATCGAACAACGTAGAAGATATTAATAAAAGAATTTACGAAACAGAAAATAGAGTTAAGGAACTACATTCTAAAATGTACGACAAATACCCCAATTGGAAAGGTACGCGTGCCAGAAAGCAAAGTTTACTCAGTGATGACGAAAAAGCGGTTAAAGAAGTTCCAAAACATTGTTTGAAAATGCAGAAAGGACGACCTTGTCTTTATACAAATAAAAGAAACGTGCTCGATAGTGAAGAAGTGAAAAGTAGAACCGTTTACAGTAGCAACGATGACAAGAATTTTATTGACAAAATTGATGAAAATTACAGGGAGAAATTTAAACATTCTCCCATGAATGAAGAAGTAATTGAAGGAAGCGACGACAACCCTGACAACGAAGTAAAATCTAGACCTGTTTATAAAAGCGATAGCGATAATTCTGATCTTAACTACAGACAGATTGAAAACGGATTTCTTGATGAAACACGCAGAAATGTTAATTTTCATAGAAAGGTTGCTGGTGATAAAATGTTAAGTAAACACATTTACAGAAATGAGGTGAATAGAAACGGGAATCTTTATGATATGGATACGAAGAGTAGGCATAATTATAAGAATAAAGAATCATATCTAGACCCCTTGAGCGTTGACAGAAGAATGTATTATCAAGACAAACTCAATAATCTGGAGAGAAAACTTTCTGACTCTCATAATTTTAATAGACGTCGGAGCGAAGTGAGTATTAGAAATATCATGTTACTTTATTTCTGAGTTAATGTATTCTATGTCATACATAATGACATTTCCTGTGATTTATAATTTCAATTTCTTATCTTCTATAGTATCTATTGCATTTTTAACCTCCATGTAAAGAGTTTTACAGCCGGTTTAGGGCAACAATCTCACAGGGATTATGCTTTAAACCCTGAAATATCAAGACTTTTAGTATGATTGGAAGTACGAAAAAATTTAAGAATTCCAGCCCTGGGAGATAGTATCCACTACTGTGATATTTCTTTCTTGGAGGACTGGAATCGAAGATGAATTAAAATATTTATTTATTCCAGCACGAGAGGGAGAGAGCAGTGCGACTCATGCGACCGTCAAGTCGAGATGAAGTACCAGTGAGATCTTCAGCCCGATCTAAGAACCAAATCAGTACATTCTATAAGCCGGATCGGGCGCGATTTTTGCACGGATTTTGAACAGTGATATAAATAAGAATAGTAATTAAAAAGGAGAAATCTTTATATTGCCTTTATTATTTCCGATAATTCGGGAGCCATGTTGACAAGAGACAAAGATACAAAACGCGCGCCAAGTTATCTACAATTCACGTAGGCCTGGTTTTTATAAAATATATCCAACGTGCTTCCCTGAGGCATAGTAATACCTAGTACGCTAGCGCTATTGCCCCGCTGAATGCATAAGCTCAGCAGGCTGCTGAGCAAAATAGGCACTAGGTCTCAGATTTCCGGATGTCCGGATGAAGGGACCAATGTCTCCACTGCTGTACTCGTGGTTTATAGTAGGTAAGTGACGCATATTTATGGCGCATGTGACTTTGAGCTTATTCAGCCGCGATCGGTTCAAATTCTATGATGTAGTCTAGATGGAATATTACGTGAATTATATAGTCGGTCACATTCCACTAAAGTTTAACAATCTCTCAAAATGTATAAAAAACACTATCCTTAGCAGTTATCAAGAATAACAAAAAGTCTATGTAAGATAGAAAATAAAATGCTTGAAAGAATGAGTGGCACCCGACAATTAAGACAAGCAACGAATAAGTCCGAAAATACGTTAAATTGGTATACTTTTCAGAAACCGTGCAAAATAACTTGCTTTGTCACCAACTTGAGAAATAAACAAGTTGTCACGATATTTTTGTGTAATTAATTACTGCTTTATTTATTGTATCGCCTATTGTAACCCTCTAACTCCAATGGCCCTTGGGTATTATTTTCGTTTGTCCACTAGGTTAGATATTTGGAACTACTTTTGATACCATTTTTATTATACTTTTGTCCCAATACCTACTTTTTGCCAGTTTAATGATTTCCTTTTTGGGAGTCTGCTCTAACAGGAGGGTTAATAAAGTTATTCCCTAAATATAGCTGGTTTCCCATATCCTCCGCAACCTTTGGAAAACAGTTCTGAATTTCTAGTTTATTAGGCCGCGTCCGCTGGAACATTCCCGGAGATATCTGATAGGCTGATGTCGACCGATGTCGCCGGGGATACTTGTCGCTCGACAAATGTTGCTTAGTTATGGGGACGCGGCTTTATATTGCGGTAAATAAATTTAAACATGTGAACAGAAGGTCCAGTCGACTAGCTCTGAGACGAGGCATTTATCAAGTTTTATAAAGTTGTTAAAAGCGGGATGCACTGTATGTTGGCTGTGAAGGAGCTGGTCCAACGGGACGATTAAAGTCAGAAACGTATGTCAGTCTTTTCCAGTTCAGTAGAACTGGGGAATCCCTGCCCGGGATAGACTATACAAGGGAATAGTGTTCAGTATAGAACCTCGCCTGACGCTGTCGGCACGATTATGTAAAGACTGGCGCCATCTTTCGGCGAACCCGTGAACCCACCACTAATCAATTTATTCACTTCAATACGTACAAGTGTACCTTTCTCACGGGTTCCAGGACAACCCGATAGATGGCGCAAATCTAAATGTATATAATACTGGCGCGCGGCCAGTTTTTGTCTCTCTGCTAATCGGTGCCGTTTACCTTCTCCCAACAAATAGACTACGACTATTTGCCACCTCTGCTCTCTCGGTATATACAGGCTGACCTCGTACCTCCCAAGATTCTATTATATTCTTTATTGCACCAAAAAATTACAGATAGCAGAGTACAAAGTCGGATTTATCTTTTTAAAAGATCTCTTCCAGTCCACCTGAGCATTGAAGTAGGAAACGGAGTGAAGGGGTTTAGCAGCAAATTGTGTGCAAATGAAAAAATAGCACGACGAATAATAAAACAAATAAAGAGAAAATAAAAGATAACCAAATAATAAACTTACATTAAATATAATACATATACCTACTGCGATATAAATACATAAGATATTTTAAACCTACACACATAATAATATCACGAAAAATGGGAGAGGTAATACTTTTTTAATCTTATCTTAGATATTGCAATTGAAGGGCTGTCCTGAATTAATTATGGCAGTTTATTCTACATCATACCTGCTTGAACACTGAAGAAGGAGACTTAATATATAGGTAACCTGTCATTATTTCGAAACTTTCTTGCTCGAATTTCAATTGTTCGAAAACGGTAATAAGAAATTTCAATTGCCAGAGTGATTATTTTGTATAACTTTTTTTCTCATAAACTTATTTTATATATGTTTCACATACTAGAAAAACGGTTAACCGATTATCAGAACTACTTTTTGATGTTTGACTTACTATAATTTAAATTACTAGAATTACTTTATGTCGAATTTACTTTTGCTAGACAACCCCGATATGAAGCGAGCGAGCAATATGGGTCGGAGCACCCCGACACTGTTGGTTAGGTTCAGAAGGTAATGTTTTTATAATATTGTTAATAATATTCTGAAAACCAAAACGTCTAGCAATAGATACTTCGGCTAAACATTCGGTTGAACTTTAAAACATATGTAAATTAAAAAAAAATAACATTTGAATATCGTACATTCGAACTTTTGTAAAGTGCATTTTCGGTGAAATGAAACACATAGAAACCATATTTGGGAAACGTTTTCGAACAATTAAAATTCGAAAAAAAAAATCGCATTCGTATTATGTAACCAAATATATAAATACACATCACGAAACGATGTTAGTTACGTTTGTAAATCTCACACCATGAAGTTCATACCTCGGCGTCAGTTCCAAAGTAATTTTGCATGCCAGAGACTTTGGACAGAGCTGAGCTATATCAAACGTAATCCTTATAGTATTACGACGAGCGTCTATAAATATTGTCAATATTGAAATTTATTCCACCACTCTGCAAAATTCAATCTCTATTATTCTTATATCATTTTTATGTAAATGTAACAGAATGGTTGAATGCTCATAAACGAATGCTGTTATGAATTATCGCTTTAGAATTAAAAGTACATAAACCAAACGGTGTTTGTATTTACCTTGACATATGTACCAAATACGCCTAGGCTACCTACTAAAATGGCCATTAATTCAGGCTTTGTTTTGGAAAAAAACCGGTCGTTTCAAGACATTTTAATAACAAACGCAATGGAACAACGAAATACTCGTACCTAAGCGTGCTGTAGGTGAACCAACAGTTTCTAAATCGATTTTTAAATAAATTTAAATTTAGAATGGAACACGTTTTAAGATGTGCTTTTGTTTGTTTTGTTTTTGCATGTTTAGATTCTTGCCTATCCAAGCAGTTGCACTACAAAGAGGTATGTTCACAATGCAATTTTAGATTTAATATGAATTGTACTATATTTTTTGCTCAATTTACTGACATTTTTCAGAGTTATTTGTCGCCGGGACAAGATTCAAACAATGTGATACATTTATATTATGACACTGATGATAATGATAATATCTACACTAAACATGAAAGGGTAAGTTTTAAATTCATGTCTTTAAGAGGGATAATTCCGTCTAATGGCGCCCTCATTGGGAAAATTAAATTTTCTCTTTAAATACAGATAAATCAAAAATATTGCTCTGACCTGCACCTGAGCGGCTTATATGCTAATTATAAATAATAACTAATATAATGAATTATAACTATTCTAATTTCAGAATAAGATACTAATATTGTTGTTCTTCCATTTTTAGTGTTTCGTACCAATTTTGGAAAAATATAATAATTTTGTCTGTCCATCTCACACAGACAAACGGTATATTAATACAAAGTATAGAGAGTAAAAGTTGGCACATTACTCAATGGGTTTTTAGATACTGTTTGGTGTAGTGACGACCAGTTTTTTTTTTTTTTAATATTGTTCGCCCTTTGATAGGCAGGCCAAGGAGCATAGCCATACAGCCTCTTCTTCAGTATAGTGACGACCAGTGTGCGAAGTGCGAGTTTTGTCTCGTTTTTAACTTTACCATCGCGTTCGCGTTTACGCAAAAAGTATGTATGAAAAAAATCGTTTTGCAAACTATCCGCTAGAGGCGCTGCACATTTCTTCACACAAAACATCACGTAAACGTGAACGCGGTAGTAAAGTTAAGTCGAAACAAAACTCACACTCCGCCCTCTGGGCCCGCAGTCTCGACATAGATAGCAACCGATTTTGGTCGTTAACCCCTAACGATCTTATTATAAATGTTATAGTGTTCATAATCATATCTGTTTTTGTTGGAAGCCTGAATCGTAGTTTCAATGGAAACCGATATTTTGATACTAAAGACTCTAATTCTCCAATTAAAATAACATTGTTAGGACCTAACGACCGAAATCGGCAGTATAGCGATCGCTATCTATGTCGAGACTGCGGGGGCTGTTTGATGTAGTGGTTAAAAATTCTGACTGCTATACCCAAAGGTCGCGTGTTCGAATCCCGCCAGGGGCATATGTTTGTATGATGAATACAGAAATGTGTTTCCGAGTTATGGATGTTTTTCATTTATATATGTATTTGTTTGCAAAACAAAATGTATTTGTGTAGTTTATCAACTGTCTGGTATCCATAATACAAGCCTAGTTGCTTAGTGTGGAACTAGATGGCGCTGTGTGTATATGCAAAGATGATTTATTATTATTTTATTACGTACGTACGTAAGTACAATAGTAATCCAGACACTTAGGAATTATTTTTTCAGGTTCGAAAGGGTTATCAAAAATAAAGAATTTATAACATCAAATCAAATTCTTTAATATGTAAGCACATGACACGCTTAAAACAGTATTTTATTTTACTCTACCGCCTGTCCAAAATGCAAATCTGAAACAAAAAGGTTTTATATTACAAAAAGAACCTATTATTTCATTAGTTAGATTCTTTATTTAAGTTTTTTAAATCTAAAAACAAAAGATTAAACCTAAGTAAAATACTGATTACATTATTAAAAATATTTAAATAAAATAATTGTCCCAGATATTGCACGGCTGGAAGGGTCCCAAGATGGTTGGCAGCATTGCCTCGTTCGCTCACCCTTTGCGCTAATTGTGAATTACTAATTTCATTAGTAAATGTGAAAAATAATTAGCTCCCGATGAAAACGAAGGCTATTATATTTTTCACGGCGTTGTGTGTGTCCAGTCTTTGTCCGGATGTATTTCAGTAAAGCGTAATCTAATTTGAGTACAATTTTCTAATA
The DNA here is from genome assembly GCA_949316235.1 of Oegoconia quadripuncta. Lineage (NCBI taxonomy): Eukaryota > Metazoa > Arthropoda > Insecta > Lepidoptera > Autostichidae > Oegoconia > Oegoconia quadripuncta. The sequence continues at coordinate 10,604,681 of OX438745.1, forward strand.
TTAAAGATCGTTCCCCGTTTAATCTTTGCTATGTTTGACGAAAATCGGTTAAGCTGTTCTGATGATATTTAATTTTTTACTTACCTACTGGCTTACCTATCTGGATGATATAATCATTGTTAACCTCTGAGAGTTTTTCTAAATTTTGGTTGGAATTTTTGAATGATAACACAGCCTTTGGGGATTTTCTAAATTTTAATTTTATAATTATGGCAGTATTAATAATAGACCTATGAAATTAAAGATTTTTTTTCTTCGTTAACTCCTACGATTCTATAGCTATTTCCAAATTTTGAACACAGCTCTTTTCACGTGCTTCCCATATTATTTCTTAGATTAGATTAACACTGCAAGTTGACTTAATGTTGTCCAATAAAACACATAACATTTAGCTAAATATGGATTTTCCGTTCCCAAAAAATTTCATAAATGTTTGTATGGAGAAAGCAGTCTTAATGAAATTCTTCATACAAAACGCCAATTTCATAGGTAAGGACCTAATACAAGATTTTACTTTTAGTTGGCACGTCACGTCGAAGCTGGAACGGAAAGCTTATTTACTCACCTATTCAAACAAATTAAGACTGGATTTGGGAAGTCACGGAAACAAGGCGAGAAAACTTTAAACAAACTAGTAAAGAAATTAAAGAAGGCGAATAAATCGAAGAAAATACCCAAGAGACTGAGGAAAGTGACGATGAGGAAGCCATGGAAAAAATTTACGAAGAAAATGAGACAGCACACAACAGTCAATTACCCGACATACATTCACAACCAATAAAAATGTCTTAGCTACGTATCTCGAGTGGGAGAAATATTGTAGAATTTAGAACTATTTAAATAAATAAAGATGTAAAACCTTAGTGTTCCGTATTGTCAAGGCCATTTATTTCAGAGTGTATTTTACATTGACATTTATCAACTTTGACATTGACATTAACCTTGAAAGTTCAGTATTGGACATAACCATTGCTTTCTGATATGGTAGCGCGAACAAATCTTTTTCGGGCTTTTCTTAGTAGATAAAAACAGCGCCATCTCTTAGAATCCTCGAGAACTAATGGACAGCTGAGAATAAAATGACCTACATCAAAACCCGCATAACCAACATTTTTTTTATTCTGTGCACACAACCTATAAAAATCTAAGTAAAAATTAATATATGTTCGTATGCTTAAAATATACTCGTATGTTTTTTTGCCACTTTTCTGAGGTAGGTAAGTGATGCATTTATTTACAATATTAACCAGTATTTGATTTAACAGTTCGCGAACGATTTCGATGTAGGTGTGACCAAGTTCCCATTGGTTGCAAACTCCCGTTTTAACACGAATGAAGTGGTGCATAGACTTATATATTACTGCATATGGACCGGATCGTTGAAGCAACTAAAATGGTGTTAAATCTTATGTTTGGAACCAATGGGAACTCAGTCATAAGTATATCGACTTCTTTTTCGAACTGTTGTATCAAATGCTGATCTAAAAAAATGCATCACTTGCCACAGAAAAGTGACCTAAGAACATGCGAGTATCTTCTAACTATTAACAAACATAATATATTAGTCGTAAAACTCATATTTATCTTAAAATTTTGGTTGTGCGCCTTTTGGTATATGCCATTTATTCTTAGGTCATATTACTTAGTTCTCGAGGATATTAGGAGATGGCGCTGTTTTAATCAACTAAAAAAGCGGGAAAAAGATTTGTTCGCCCGAACACACGCAGTAATAATAAAGATCTATGGACATAACCCTCTTCCGTGGGGTGATAAGTCTATTGGACTGATTGTGGCCTAATGGAGTGATTTGCATCGCAGTCTTCAGGAAGCCGGCGTCACGCTTTCGGGTAAAAGTAGTTTTAGGATATCAATCAATCAAATACTCTTTATTGTACAATTAACAAAAACTACATAGAGATTAAAACATACATCATTAATCGCACAAAAATCTTCCTATCTTGTGTGACATCACGACGTTCTCAGTGGCAATTTTAATTCAATATTTTTCTTATAACAAAACACCGGAATTATACTTAATTAAATTAAATAAAACTTCATATCAGACTTAGTCCATATTTTTGTTAGTAACAATAATGCTTAGGTATAGGTTAGTATATTGTTAGTTTCCTTTTTTTTAAACCTATGACTGTCTCCACCCAGCATCTCTGGAAGGGACAGTTCGATCTAGCGCGATCATTTCCAGAATACTGTTGTCACCACCAGTTAGGAGTTCAGCAGGGAGGCCGCGTTTTTCCGCATGATAACGTGGAAACCATCCGTGCGAGCCTTTGTGAATATTCCCGACGTGCTACAGTGCTATGATAGTCCCAACAGCATCCTGAAAACATTATAGAATCGAACATGCAGGACGTTGAAAGCTCGGCGCGTGTACGACAATGCAAGTTATCGATTTGTTAAAAAACAATTTTTTGAATGTATACAGCGGGTTGGTACTTGACCCCAATCGCATCTGATGTTATTTTATTCTAATTCATAAATTCATCGATAGCTAAGTACCCATGTGCCAAAAAATAAGAACTTTAAGACTAAGTATATTGTTTTCATTTATAATAAGTATTTATTTACAAAAAAAAATATATTTACTTATGTAGTATATCAACCATCTGGTATCCACAACACAAGCCTATAGTTGCTTACTGTGGAACTAGATGGCGCTGTGTGTATGTCTAAGGATATTTATTTGTTTTATTTCTATTTAGGAAGTTAGACCCCAAAATTTACATATCCTTACTAACTCGATGTCCTTATTGGGCATCTTATATCTATCGTATTCATTCATATATGTCATGTTGAAGTAGATAATTTAAAATACCTAATGATAAACAGCTATCGATTGGAATCTTTGTATGAGGTGATAAATTGAACGTTATGGAAACTACTGTCTCCTTAGGCGTGACGTTGGTTGGTAAGCTCCGTTGCGTCACATATCGAGAAACCAGTGGAAGAGCTGGCTTCTGCAGCGTTTGCAGTCAAAATAATCCGTTAGGTAACAGACGTTAATACTGCAAGATTGGTTTATTGTAGCTATTTCCACAGCTTGATATTATTATGACATATTGGGTATTTACCTATGAAATTGGAGTTTGTTTTTCTTCGTTAATCATATGTACCAATTCCTGCGATTTTCAAAGCTATATCCAAATTTATTTTTTATTTGGAAAATGGAATATTATTTCAAGGTTTCACATAATTTCTGGGCTAAATCACATAATAAAAAAATTTTGCACAGAGCTCTTTTAATGTGCTTCCCATAATCATTTCTTAGATTCGCTGAAACTTTTATATAGCGGTTACTTTTAAAAATTAACGCTGTCTATACTTAACTTAATGTTATCCGATAAAACACACAAAGTTTAGCTTTTGGATTTGTCGTTCCCAAAAAAAATCAAAAATGTTTGTATGGAGAAAACAGTCTTAATTAAATTCTTCATACAAAACGCCAATTTCATAGGTAAGGACCTAATATTATCGCAGGAAAATGTTGCTGACATACCTACACCACTTTGGTTTTACAAAATCGAGCTATTCGTGCAATTTATTAATTTTTTTATTAATTTAATGAATTAGAGTCTAGAGTGTCTTTGGTCTAGGTACGGAAATTTATATTTTCACAAGGGTATCCCAGCGGATTAGTAAATTTAATTAACGGTAGTGAGCAGAGTGCACAGCTTGAAGTACAGGGGCTCTACCACCTAAATCAAAGCTATCGACAGTAATGCATTGTCTGCGCTTGTCAGTGATCAGCCCTACGATGTGACAGGGATAGTGCATTGACCTCATGAACGATAACAATTCCCAAAGCAAATGAGGCGGTCTGACTGCTGATGGCCGGTGGGCCATTGAAGTCCTGGAGTGGAGACCACACACCGGCAAGTGCATCAAAATCCCGGGAACTTACTAGCAGCAGATCGCTCTACCAATCTATGGGCGACATAGGGCGTTCAGCAGTGGATGTCCTGTTGCTGATATGATTTATACATAATTAAAAAATAATAAATAGATACATACACACAATTACTAATTGATTAAATGTGAATGTACTATACCTAATATTGTATTAATAAATTCATTGATTGTACATGCCAAGAAAATTTATAAGTTTTTTTTTTATGCACGACGGGTTCGTACTTGACCTCAATCACACCTGATGTTAAGTGAAGATGAGGTCGAAAGTGGAAGCGTACTGACCCGGAAACCCCAACACATTTGGGGGACTGGTTTTCTTCTCTCTGTTAACCGGAACACAACAATGCTATTAACATTGCTGCTTGGCGGCAGATTTAGATAAGATGGTGGTAGCTAGCCAGGCGGACATTTTAAAATGCCCTACCACCAACCAAACCCAGTACTTAAACATGTACCCCGCTAGGGATCGAACCCGCGACCTCCGAATCGTAAACCCAATGTTGTTTAAATTGAGCCACGCAGGCGGTTTAGAATTCACTAAATTAAGAAATCCGTTGGCAAACGAAAGTCTCGAGTGGAGACCAGACACCGTCAATTGCAGTGTAGGATGTCCTATCACAACATCTTCCACTTGGTTATGTGGTCACAAGGTGGACAGACGGCCTAATATGAATATATTGCTATGTCCATGCTTGCTTATCATTCAAATAGTCAGTGATTTTATAATAGCCTTTTATTAATAATTTCTGTTTTATGATTGCTTTAAATTTATTTAAAGGCAAATTTTGAATGTCTACTGGAACCTTGTTATAAAATTGCCCTTTGAAGGATTTACTAACTTTGTGAAGTCGGCTAACATAAACAAATAACTGGTTCTTATTCCTTGTATTAACATTGTGCCTATCACTATTTTTAGCGAATAAGGTTATTTTTTTTGCTTATAACAAATTCTCATAAATATATTGAAATGCCATTATTAAGATATTAATTTCCTTAAACTTATCTCTGAGAGACACTCTAGATCCTAATTTATAAATACGGATATATGGCTTCGCTTGTATAATGAGGGATGACTATGGATTATGGTGGACACCATGCGGACCAAATGCGGGTTGGGGACTTCACATGTCTTGGAATTTTTATTTCTCAGGCATGCAGCATTCCTCACGATGTTTTCCTTCACCGTTTAAGAGCAGTCGGATAAATGCACGTAATGAAATTAAACTTAAAGACTCATTGGTACCTGGTCTGCCTGGGAATCGAACCCGGACTTCCCAAATTTTGAGACCACGTCTTAACTGCTAAGCCTACGCTCTAACCGTATGGTTACTTATAACAAATTATATATATATATATATATATATATATATATATATATATATATATATATATATATATATTATGCATAACGGGTTTATTACTTGACCTCAATCACACCTGATGTTAAGTGAAGATGAGGTCGAAGATGGAAGCGTACTGACCCGGAAACCCCAACACACAACATATACCTGTTCTTAAACATTTAATAATCCAACTAAATTTCCAACCCTTTTCTAACTTTCGACCAATGCACAGAGACATCACGCTCGTCTCGTTCTAACAAGGAGTTGAAATCAAATAAGAAGGAACACTTTCGTTTCAATCACTTTATTCTTTCATTTTTATGTGTACAATAATATCTACAGGTTTCCTTGTCTCATGATCTTGATGGATAACTTCTTTCTTCCGCCCTTGCTTCTTTTTCTTCTTTCGTTTCCTCGTACGCGGTGTTGTCGTTGACTTTGGCTTAATTACATTCTTAGGTACGCTCTTGTTCTTTAAAAACTTTTTCTTTCTCTTCGCTGGGAGTGGATATGGGTATCTCTCGACAATTTCGTCATAAATTATGGGCTCGGGCCCCTCTTGCGGTCTTGGCTCCAGAAGATAAGGATCCTGGAACAATATAGAGATGTTAAGATACGAAAGAATCAATTTTTATAAGTCGGTAAAAATACAAATCATTCCTCGCTTATACAAATTCAAATCATTTATTGTAAAGTTACATGTGATAAAAAGGATACCGATGTCAGATCGATGGAATGTCCAATGTAACTTGCCCATTAGGCGTACATTACAGAGTGTTAAATTTAAACAAAATGCTTCTCTCTAAACTAATCAAGACAATCCAGATTTAAATAAATGTCATTCATTTTCTTCTATAATTTGTAATGTCTGGTGATAGATATTAAATATTTTGTTGAGTATGAGCCAATTTCACAAGGTATCATTTTGTGGAGTATTTTAATTATGCATGTGGCAACTCTCTCTCTCGAAATATGGCGTCCAAGGTAATGTTAGTTTAGATCTTGTGAAGATAAAAAGTAATAAAGAAGATTAATTATACCAAGACAGTATTGCTTGTCATCACCGAACCGACCTCAATAAAATTAATATATTTGACTTTTATTGTACAAGAAATTTGTCCGTCAATATATCCAATCTGCCACACGATAGGCAAATCAAATCATTTGTAGGAAAAGACCTCTGTTTGACGACCGACTTGTGTAGTGAGTATAGACCCTGCGTATCAGTAGTATCTACAGCACAGGCTTTACCTAGTTTGGGACTGGATAATTTGTGTGTCGTGTATTTATTATTATTTATTTTATTTAAATTGCCTACGCAAACAATCGTTGCTTCAATTTCATCAAAAGTCATTGCTTTAAAATTTATACATACTTTACACAGGTCTGATATAATTGTCAGAGGCCTGAAAAAATAATAATTCTCATAAAACTAACAATATTATTTGCAGTCTGAAGCGTATAAACCTTTGCAAGCCTGCGGAATGCAGATCGGGTATTCTCGAGATGTCCTGAACATTTTTGGATATTTTTTAATTTAGTTGCAGCAATTACTTGATTAATAATTCAGGAATTCTTGGGAGAATTTCATTTGAATTATGTTTATCTTTTTTTTATGCACAACGGGTTGGTAATTGACTTCAATCACACCTGATGTTAAGTGAAGATGAGGCCGAAGGTGGAAGCGTACTGACCCGGAAACTCCAACACATTTGGGGGACTGGCTATCTTATCTTTGACAACCGGAACACAACAATGCTTAACATTGCTGCTTGGCGGCAGATTTAGATAAGATTGTGGTAGCTAGACAGGCGGACATTTAGAATGCCCTATCACCAACCAAACCGAGTACTTAAACATGTACCCCGCTGGGAATCGAACCCGCGACCTCCGAATCGTAAAGCCAATGTTGTTTACATTGAGCCACGGAGGCGGTCAAATCTGATTTAAACTGTACCTAAGCACTATTGTTACTGACACTAACAGCATTACGACTTCTATTTCTCCTCTAATTCACTAAAAGAAAAGAAATCACAGAGTGCGGTAAGCAGTGACATTTAATGTGTAAACAGAAGGGCACACGGCAAAAGAATATCAAAAAATATTTAAAATATACTTCTTAATAAATGACAGGGTGTTCTATTAGAAAAAGAATAAAGAAAAACTAAAATAGAAACCATGCAGGTTTAACAACGACTAAGTCTGAAAGGAAGTATTATTTAATTTAATGTATAAGCTACCTGTAATTCCACCTACCTGTCCATATAAATTTTCTGTGCTCCTCAACCAACTGGTTAAGATATTTTCTTCTTTTGGGCTAAGTTGTTCCTAAAATTAAAAATTAAATATATTAAAATAATTTCAAAAATTAAATTACATTTGTATTCAAAATCAAATTCTCACATGACTGTGCACTTCGCGTTTCAAATTTAAAAGATTAAACAATAATATTGAACAGGTAATAGAAGTTAGAATCATTTTATCATGGCAGTCACCATGATTCGACTTTCCTATGTCGAGTCATAGAGGAAACTGCTTATCAGTCGTATGAATATTTTTCAAAACATTTCTTTTGTTAGGGTCGTTCATTATGCTATGGGTTACAATAGCAACAACATAGCGGAAGGTTCCACAGCCAAATGGAGAAAACAAAACCTTTATGATTTTGTTAAATTGGACCGATTGGTGTAGTGGTTAGTGACCCTGTCAGGGAAAGCAACGGTTGCAGACTCAATACCGCGAGGGGTAAATGTTTGTTTTTTTTTTTTTTTTTTTATTTGAGTGGGCGGCAAACGAGCATGCGGGTCACCTGATGGAAAGCAATCACCGCCGCCCATGGATACCCGCAACACCAAAAGGGTCACAGATGCATTGCCGGCCTTTGAGGTAGGTGTAGGCTCGTTTCTTGAAGGTTCCAATGTCGTACTCGTTCGGGAATACCGCTGCCGGAAGTCCGTTCCACAGGGTGGTCGTACGTGGTAAGAAGTTTCTTGAGAAACGTACAGTGGTAGACTTCCACTCATCCAGGTGTTGTGGATGGAAATTTAATTTTCGGCGAGAAGTGTATCGGTTAAATTGAGCAGCGGGTATTAGCTCGAACAATTCTTCAGAACACTCCCCATGAAATATGCGATAGAGAATGCAGAGGGACGCGACGTCTCTTCGCAACACCAGGGGATCCAGTCGGTCAGTGAGACTCTCTTGGCCGACAATTCGGACTGCGCGATTGTGTGGTAAATATGAACATTTATTCCCGAGTCATGGCTGTTTATATAAATATTTACGTGTGTTTATCCGGTATCTGAGATCCAAAGTACAAGCTTTGCTTAGTTTGGGACTAGATGATTGGTTTGTTTGTTTGTAAACGCTTAAGGCAATATATTAATTTTACATAGATACAGAGTATGAGTACAACGGCAGACTTATTGGTTAAGTGTCCATAATATTTATTATTATTTATTTATATGCATTTATTATTAAACTATATTTAAATACAGTTATCCGAAACCAAGATGACTGCACTATTCTTGGCAAACAGATACACACAAACACACGCACAATTCTACACTTTGTTTGCAATAGCAGTTGGAAACCCTGACTGTTTGCTAAAATATATGTAAACACGGACACGATTACAGACACGGACGGACGGACAGAATTACATATACACGATTACATGTATATGTAATTCTGGATGTTTGTATTTATAATAGGTATATATTTACAAAAAAAAAACACTGTTTTTTTTTCCGAATCGACACCATTGTGTGAATACTGATACAATACCAATAACCTTGGACGTATACAGCGCCATCTAGTACCACACTAAGCAACTAGGGTTGTATTAACGAATACAACCCTAGTATGTTGTCGATATAATGTGGTGTCGATTCGGTTTTACACCAACTAAACTAAAAAAAAATTTAAATTTCTGGGCTAAATCACATAATAAAAAAAATTGAACAGGGCTCTTTTCATGTGCTTGCCATAATCATTTCTTAGATTCGCTGAAACTTTTATAAAGCGGTTACTTTTAAAAATTAACGCTGCCGATACTTAACTTATTGTTATCCGATAATACACATAAGGTTTAGCTAAATTTGGATTTGCCGTTCCCAAAAAAAAATCAAAAATGTTTGTATGGTGAAAACAGTCTTAATGAAATTCTTCATACAAACTCCAATTTCATAAGTAAGGACTATTTGAAATAAACAAAGCTATTTACACATATCTGACGACCTGTTTGGTGTAGTGGTTAGAAACTCTGACCACCATACCAAAAGGTTGCGGGTTCGAATCCGTATACCATGTTTTGAGCAAATAAAATAATTCTAATTCTACGGGCATATGTTTGTGTGATGAATACGGACATGTGTACCCGAGTTATGGATGTTTTCATTTATAATAAGTATTTATTTACCAAAAAGAAATTTAATTATGTAATATCAACCATCGTATCCACAACACAAGCCTATAGTTGCTTACTGTGGAACTAGATGGCGCTGTGTGTATGTCTAAGGATTATTATTATACATATGTTATGCTCGTTCGTTAATATGATTGTAACATAATTGTTACAACCATTTAAAGACTGTTGTATTATATATTTATTTTCTTTTTTTATAAATTATTCTCCCAATGTGGGTACAGGGTAAGGTAAGGGTAAATCAGCTCAGATGACCACTAGGTATGTTGAAGATTTGTAAGGTTAATGGCACTAAATACCCAGCAAAATATAATTTAGGCATACTCAACTCAAAATAACTTAACAAAACTTTATATATAACAAAACATGCAGTTATATTTCATTATATTACGCCCACGTAGCATGATATGGTATGTCACGCGCGACATGCAAGTGAGAGAGGAATAGTTGTATATTTCGTCCAAGTGAACGAGCAGGACATAAACGTTTATCGCGTCTGTCATGGGTGTAGAGGTTAAAAATCATGACTGAGGTACTAAAAGTCGCGGGTTCGAATCCCGCTAGCATATGCTTGTATGATGAATATGAACAGTGTACCGGAGTTATGGATGTTTTTCATTTATGTATGTATTTATTTACAAATTTAATGTACTTGTGTAGTATATCAACCATCTTGTATTCATAATAAGAGCCGAGTTGCTTAGTGTGGAACTAGATGGCGCTGTGTGTTTGTGCATTTGTGAAATCACCTGGCATGCGAACGAAATAGCTATGTCCAGGGATGATTAATATCTAAATAGTCTGATATCTTATAAAATCTTTGTTTAGCAATCCTTTATTTTATATTCTATGGATTTATTTCTTGCAACATAATAAAATAATATATAAATCTACGCGCAACTACAATAAATATGTAATTTTATTGCCACGATACGTAACGTATTACAAATGTAGTATTCCTAGCATTTTCATAACCCAAATTCAGGTAGCAGGTCTTTATTTATAAATAATTGTAGGAAAGAAGTCTAAATGGAAATTGTATTTTATTAGAAACTGTGACGACTATACCAAAAGGTCGCGGATTCGAATCCCGCTAGGGGCTTATATTTGTATGATGAACACGGACATGTGTACCCGAGTTATGGTAGTTTTCATTTATATTAAGTATTTATTTACAAAGAAATGTATTTATGTAGTGTATCAACTATCTGGTATCCACAACACAAGCCTATAGTTGCTTAATGTGGAACTAGATGGCGTTGTGTGTATTTCCAAGGATATTTATTTATTATTTATTTATATTATTATTATTAGTCTTTATTATTAAGTTCCCACAAAACCGTCAGTTTGTCTAAGCGAAATCGAGGTTCACAAAAAGTTAACTATAGTTACTATGTAGACGTACCTAGGTAGGTATTCATTTAAGTACATAGGAGTTATATATAGGTTATGTATTGTAAAGTAATAGGTTATGTTATTCAAGTTTAACTAAAATTTATCTGTCACATGATAGGTGCAATAAATTTAGCAGCTTGCTTACCTAGCAAACATACAAACACACACACATACACACACACACACCCACCCACGCCCGCACACTCACACACATGCACACACACACACACGTGCACACACACACACACACACACACACACACACACACACACACACACACACACACACACACACACACACACACACATACACTTATAATTATTTAGTTATAGTTATTTAGATATAGTTATTTAGTTATAGTTATTTAGTTATTGTTATTTAGTTACTGTTATTTAGTAATTGTTGTTTGGTTATAGTTGTTTAGATAAAGTTATAACCTGCATCTTGATCATACTATTATATTTAAGTTAAGGAAGAGTGGATCTTTCTGGCACAGGCATTTGATGCTTAAAAGAAAGATCCCACAACACATTGGCTATTGTATGATTTGGAAAAGCAAATAAACTATTTTGTATTTGTATTTGTGTAAAGGAAAATATAACAAAATTCAACCGAGGCCCACGAAACAATATCATCAAACTTGAGCAGATTGTACCTATAACGATCACTGGAATAAATTTTGTCAACTGGCTGAGGTACGCGGGGGGTGATGTAACGCATTTCGATTGGCCCTACTAGAGTTGTTTATAATATAACCTTGACATAGCCAATCAGAGAGAGTGAAGCACTCGTGGCGCAGTCGCATTTGCAATTTGTTTGCGATGTTAAACAATGTCGTTAACCCACTGTCACTAATCTCATTATAAAATATAGTAAATTTCATACACACTTGTGCTTCTGTACACAGTTACACTCATTCAATGCCAACACATATCTATGTATTATAAATAATAATAATAAATAAATTGGTACATACACACAGCGCCATCTAGTTTCACACTAAACAACTAGGCTTGTGTTATGGATATGAGATGGTTGATATACTACAGTGTAGTAACTACATACATACATTATCTACATATTGGTGTCGATTCGGATGTACACCAAATAAACTAAACTAAAACCAGTTTTGGCGTTAAGTTATTTAGGTGCTGTGCTTGGCTTCTTGAGTGCAGGTCAGCCCTTAGATTACGTAACTTCATCGGTATCTTTATCGATTACGTTGACCAATGAGAAACCGTCAATTTGCCGAGCGAACGATACGCCAACCAATCACATGGCAGAACGTAACGGATGACGATAACGATGATTATGTAATATTAATATATATAATTATATATTAATAAAATTATGTAATAGAACCTCAGATCAATACTGTACTTAAAAAGAAATCTTAATTGATCCAATGTGGTGCCACTGGACAGCATAAACGCTCTTAAATCCGGAGGTGGAGACCTACGGCGACTACTACTACATGCAAATATACGATGTCCCTATACGATGTCCAGCCTCCACAAATAAAGTTAGTAGTTACCTAATATAGTTTTAATCAATCATTTCTTTCTTATGAGGTTGGTAGACTGAGTTTTAGTATTAGGTATTATGTAGATACTTTTTTTTTATGACCTCAATCACACCTGATGTTAAGTGAAGATGAGGTCGAAGGCGTACTGACCCGGAAACCCCAACACATTTGGGGGACTGACTATCTTATCTCTGACAACCGGAACACAACAATGCTATTAACATTGCTGCTTGGCGGCAGATGTAGATAAGGTGGTGGTAGCTAGCCAGGCGGATATTTAAAATGCCCTACCACCAACCAAACCGAGTACTTAAACATGTACCCCACTGGAATCTTTGTGTTCTTTATCTTTTCGCTTTTAGGATCTATTCGCTGGTTTTATTAGAACAAATCTACATACACCCGAAAAACATTATAATTCTTCCCTTACTTTGACTGTCGGGATAAAAACTTATGTAGGTACCTACTTATCAATAAATCAATCAATCAAATACTCTTTATTGCACAAGTAACAAAAGCTACATGAAGAACACAGCGTGCATCATTAATCGCACAAAAACTTATATTTGCAATAAGACAGAAAGTCATAATTTTAATCCATCGAAATTAAATATGATAGGAAAATATTATATCATACCTTTTTGTCAGCAGGCAGTACGCCTCTTCGGAAAGGGAAATTTCCAGTGGACGAAAAAGGCTTAAGACAAATAATTTTTTATGCTAATTTATGGAAGGAGGTCAGAGGACGCACATAACAGTAAATATAACAGTTCAGCTATATTTTGATCCTTCGAGTCATCGGTCATTGACAGCCGCGGGTCTCACACCTAACCGCTAATTATACCTCCGTCTCTTATAAACCACGTGTAACCGCCATGTTAGAAAAGGAAAGAAAATCCAAACGGTACACCGGTAAACCATTTCTTGTAGGAACTGAGAGTTCATAGTCAAGGACGAATGCACTCGGCTTTTCACTTGTTAAAAAGAGACACGACTATACGCAAGGTAGAGATAACGAGAGTATCTCAGCTTAGATGAAAAAGAAACATCAACGCGAGTCAACGTTGCTCGCACGCCGAACGCAGCACTCGAATTTTGAATATTCGAATTTACAAAGTTGTGAAGTTTTTAGACAGTCTATTTTCGAAATATAAAAAAAAATATCTGTAATATATATATTTATTTATAGTGGCAACACTGCAAGACGTACTTTTTTAAATTTTAAATATTCCTAGTACGTGGTTATTTTACGTTTACCGGTGCAAGAAGTCACGAACGGACGATTGTCGCAAGAATTATCATAATTGCCGATAAAATATTAGAAAGATAACGTAATTATTGTTTTAATCAGTGCATTAGTTGCGGCCATTGTCGTAGTGAAACAATTGCAGTGATACAACACTTGGGATTAATAATAATTTGAATAATTTGCGAGGAATAGCGCGGGTAAGTTCTTTGCACTTTATTTTAATAACAGTACATAGTTGTATTGCTTCGTGGATGTATAGAGCCTATCGTCATTACATTATATGACAAGTGATTTAAAAAATATGATTCAGTGCCCACGTTTTATCTGTAGTTCAAAAAAATAGTGACCGAAATTTATACGGGCTTATAGGTATTGTTGCCAGTGTGTAGGAAATCTTATGGTATGTACAATAGGGTTCAAAACTGTATATCCTGTCTCAACTCAAATTATTAAGATTTTTAACCGTCTTCAAAAAGGTGGAGGGTGTCAATTCGGCCATTTTTCGGTTTTTTTTAAGAGTACCTTTGAATTTCTAACTGGTAATATTAATAATTGTACAGTCAAATGTAGGTACGTATACTATACTATACTACATTTAGATAGTAATAGATAGGTTCGTACTTTAAATACAAAGATTGAACACTACCCATACCTAAAGTGACCATTAATTTTTCCCCTCGAAGCAGGACATTCACAGATTTTTAAGTAACGGTGTAAAATTAAATTATGTCTGTTAGATTGACGGGGTGTACTCGTCCGATTCCTGATTACTTCAGTACATCTAACAGTGGCGAACACTTGCGAATTCGTCCGTATAAGCGCACTTCAAATCCTTTTCGGAATACTTTACTTCAAAATGTTTGAAGTAGGTTTTAAAAAAGAATGAATTTATGACATTTGCCTTTGTGCCCTCCCTTTTCTAATTCTAACAAAAGTCGGGGGTTTTCTAAACTTTCAATTTATATATATATATAGATTTCAAAAAGTTATTAAATTACATGTAGATATTGTAAAATGGAAATATGTATATAATTCTAATCTAATCAACAAAGTGAATTTTTATTGATAGACTTTTGTATAAGAGTAACTTATTTAAAATACAAAGTAAGAAGCCAAAACACTGACACAAACCCGAACACGGGTTTATACCCTTCATAACTAAGAAAGGTAGAAAACGTATACGAGGTCACTTTCCCGGGATAAAAAGTAGCCTATATGTTAATCCAGGCCTAATCTGTCTACCAACAAAATTTCAACCAAATCTGTCCAGCCGTTTAGGCGTGAAGAGGTAACAAATATACGAGCTTTCCGCCCGCAAAATCGTTTCAGCAAAAACATTAGCCTATATATTAATCCAGGTTCTAATCTGTTTACCCACCAAATTGCATTCAAATCTGTTCAGCCGTATAGGCGTGAAGAGGTATACATACATACATACAGACATTCACACACACAAACTTTCGGTTTTATAATATTAGTTGGGACACACATATTTATAATAGTAGTTGGAATTGGGATTATATAAGTTTTAGCAAGGCATAACCCAGAGTTGTAATAGGTATTTTATTATGCTTCATTATGTAATGTTATACTTGACTTAATTGCACAATTGCAATACAATTTGCTAATGATAAAAAATTTGCTGATAAGAAAAGTAGACATCGAATAATTATATTTAGTTAACTTGCACTTAAATTAACATATTACGTTGTCAACATCAAAATATTTTTATTTTTGAACCAAATTAAAGTTATTAGGTTTTCATTGTAGTACATACACCATAAGTATCTACATTTTATCAAAATAGCACGCAACACTGCTGGTGTTCGTGATTGTGATTGATTATGGTCAACTACGAACACGTTATGCATAAAAATAAATTAAAAAAAACTCTTTGCCCGACTTGCACTACGCCGAACTAATTTCTTCATAATTTTAATACTTAGATATCAAGTTAACCCTACAAGTTATTACGTACACACATATACGAATATACAGGACTATTAATTAGGGTCGATTGGACCTCACTTAGCTTAGGACCAGCCCTGTATATCAGCAATGTGCTAAGAATTAATTATGCTATAAAATACAGGACTTATGCTACTGATCACAGTTATGTGTTCCAAATGCACTAGCGAAATTTTTTCGATGGAAAAATATCCAAAGTTGCGACTGAAAACACATACCTACAAATCAGCAGGCATTACGTGAATACTTTATATATTTTAATAAGTAATAAATAAGTAATTCAAATAAAAATTTCAGTGATTAAAATCAAAATATCCGACAGAATATTTTGTATTTTACGGCTGCCATGTTTTTTAGCATACTAAAATATTTATCTCATGACCTCCCCAAAACAATCTAATACTATAAAATCTACATAGATAAGTACATGTACAAACCCGAAAACATTACCCTCCTTCTATGGCAATCGGGTAAATATATAATTTGGATGGCGCTCTGACGACCTATCTTCCCTTAAGTGAGACCCGTTACTTTTGAATCATGTTCTCGATTCCGTATAATCTTCCAAGGCATTTGATTCTCAGGACCTTTCACACTCACTCCAGTAAAACTAACGCAAGCACTCACCTCTTCTCATCCGAATTTGTTGATACAGAATTAATCTTAAACTCCGAAAATTTGCCTAAGGTAAGTAAGTAAGTAAAGTAACTAGTTTTAACAGAGGATTTACTTAGGCCCGTATGAACAAACCGTTCTCAAGATTGAGATGACAATAAATTAACCCTTAAGAAGCTGTTTCATATTAAAACAGCATCCAAAAAACAATATTGAGACTCAGACGCGATCTCAACCTCAAGAACGGTTTATTAATATTTAATACGGGCTTTAATTTGGGTCTCCTGTCTCCCATATATAAATACTAAGTTGTTATGTAATACGAGTAAGTACGTAAACAAAAATTGTAACAAGGTTTTTTTTTTTTTTTTTTTTTTTAAATTTTGGACTTTTGGACAAGGTTTGGAAGAAAATAAACAAATTAAGCGATATTTTCTGTAAACAAAATGAAGGAATGGCTCGCGTGAATGAAGTAACGTGTTTTAAAAAATGAGGTAAAGGTTAAATTCAATTCTTATTGCGTTCCATAATGTAGGTGGTCATTTTAAAACGGTTACCCGTTCAAGACCCTGTCGGACACAACAATTTAGAGAGAGGAGGACGATTCTTACATTCATATGGGTTTATCATTTAAATATTCATCAAAAATCGTAGGTATTTATAATATTAGTTCGATTAATATTATAACAATTTATATAAAGTTATTTATTGCATACACTTATTAACATTTGTACAAAATTTTAAAAAAAATCACAAGTAAAAAACTAGCCCCAAGTCTCTGGTTGGTGGAATGGTACCCAGAAGGCTGGCCGCGTTGCCGCGCTGTATAGCAAGGCTGATTCTTTGAGCAAAGTATTGGCCAGCCCTCCGATCGTGGGACGCATCAACCAGACGCTCAGATAATGACATACAACAAAATTAGGTTCTTAGACATATTTGATGAAAATCAGTTCAGCTGTTTCGAAGAGATTTAACTTTGAACACAGTTACTTACCTGGACGATGTTTTAGTTCCTCGGGAATTTTCATACAAGTTATGCCATAAGAAAAAATATTAGTGTCATCAACAAAAATTGGCAAAACAACCGACTTCAGTAAGTTCCCATTCTTCAAATCAAATATGTTTTATTTCGTAAGTTATAAGAATAACATTTGAAATCGTCATGACATACAGTTATCGCTCATTTACTAGGCAGTCTCCCCAGAGAAGAACGAGCAAGAAACTCCGGGGTTGCTCTTTTTAAATAAGTCAATACAAATACAATTTGAAATAATTGTAAAGTTTATGATTCGACAAAGAAAAATAAGAATAAAATATACTGGATATTGCCGAGCGGTTCATGTCCACGCATTCTTATCATCCAGATAGTCAGAAATTTTATAATAGCCTTTGGCACATAGTTTGCGTTTAGTGGTTGTTTTAAATTTATTTAAAGGCAAATTTTGAATGTTTACCGGAACCTTATTATAAAAGCGTATACATTGTCCCTTGAATGACTTAGTGACTTTGTGTAAGCGAGTGCTATGGACAGCAAATTTATTTATATATCTTGTATTTACATTGTCTTTTTCACAATTTCATTTCCGGAGTGCTTCATCAGATCTTACCAAATTTATATAGGACCACTCAGGCGGTAAACCTTATCATCCAAAATATTATCAACAAACCCTAACAATTAAAGAAAATACAGATGAACATACTTAAAAAAAACAAATACATACAAACGAACATAGAAGCTCCTGACTTCAAACTTCAAGCGTTTATTTTAACGTAAGATAAATGGTATCATTTGTTAAATGTCAATTTAAATCTACTGGAATTAATAAAAGGGCTTATTGCATTTATCTGTCAGTCAGTATATCCAAGCTGCTACGGGACGGCAAATCATCTGTGGTCAAAGAAGCGGCGCTAGAAACCCTTGACGATTATTGTTGTCCTTTTTTTTTTAACAAAAAGAATTTTGGTTTCGATAAAAAAAAAACAAATTTCTCGTATTGTCCTCCCTACCCACAGTTTTACTGTCGATACATCCAACATTTCGTGCCGTCTGTCACTGTCAAACCCCATAATTAATAATTTTCTCTCTCCCCATTACATACACCTGAAAAATATTATTAAAGCTTTTTTCTTTTTGGGGGGAACTCAGCGAGTGATGTTGCATTTTTGTTTATATTTTTTAAGTTAAGTTTTAATGCTTAATAATGGCAGAATATTGTGCAGCAAAAGTTAGTGATGGTATGCAAGTGAAGGGAAGTGTAAAGTAAAGTGCGTAACAAAGCTTTTGGAAAATCTTCCGTAAAGCAATCTGTCAATTTAGTAAAGAATTACTACAGGAATGTTTTCGTGTTTAGGCTGATGGCTTTACTGCACAGCTATATAGTTAATATTAAAAAAAATAAAGCTTTTTCCTTCACATTAGCGATCTAATTAATACATTTTACAACTTGATCAGCAAGTAGCCGTCCAATAGCGGGTGACCGCGACGATCACAGCCCACAAATATGTGTAATGGCAAATGCGGTCGATGACCGCCGGTACCGGATTGTGACGTCAGAGAATGGTTACTTTACCGCTAGTTAAGGTGGGCCTGCACTTGACGGTTGGCAGATTGTGGGTTACAAATTGGAGTAGAGAAATTGGTTCAATTTATTAGTGGGTAGAAATTGTTTTATGGAACATTCACTAATGAGGGAGTACGTCGTCACAACCACCACAAATGGGGTGCTCCATTCCTTTTGGTTTTTTATGCAAAACGGATTAGCACTTTACTTGAAATTCTATAGCCAGTCCTTTAGACTGCAGCCACTCGTCTGTGGAACTCTTTGCCGGAATCTATTAGGAAAGCTCAATCTTTGAATATTTTTAAATTTCCAGTCAAAAATCACTACTTAGGCCTCTGACTATTTTCTTTTCGTTAACTCCCGCCTCGTGAACATTAGTTGACTATCTGTAAGTGTTTTTTCACTCGATTTTATTTTTATTTTATTTATTTGGGACAGTTAACAACAGTGTACATCGTTACATTATTAACAGTTTCTGTAGGTATTAAGTATATACACAGTCCACGACACCATCCACAGGGTAAGTAACACAGTATTTCACAAAACTTACAAGTTATGAAGTTTACAATAAGTACATCCGTATCATTACAATGTTACAATGTGCTGCCACACAAACCAAACAATATAAATATTACCCGTGCAATAACGCTCCAATAACAGAACTCCTAAATCTGTGATATGATAATGAAAATATGTCGAAATCTAAAAAATGTTCATTATACGTGTTTACTACATGGAGTAAGTAAGGAATATTTTGTGAAGATTCACTGATCGTTGGCCCTTACTAGGAACCCGATAGGACAAGCGACCATTCAATCCGCAACAATCTAATCTGCTGTTACATTATTAGACTTGGCCAAGGCATTCGATACTGTCTCACCAGAAATACTGTTGCGAAAGATTGAAGGGATTGGTATACGTGGTGTTGCTTTGAAATGGTTTTCAAGCTACTTATCTAATAGAAAACAATGTGTTACGGTGGGGAATGTCATTAGCAATGCTTGTTCAGTTCCATTTGGCGTTCCGCAGGGAAGTATCCTTGGCCCTACGCTCTTCCTTATATATTTAGACGATATAATAACTCTCTTTAAAGGTCGAGATCACATTAGCATAATTTGTTATGCTGATGATACTGCCTTGCTTTTTACTGGACATTCCTGGGCTAATGTATATGAAAGAGCTGAACGCGGTATGGCTGAGGTCGCAGTTTGGCTGACCAACAACTTGCTAACACTGAACTCAGATAAAACGAAACACATCTGTTTTCACAAAACTAAACATACTGCACCACCACCATCCTCTGGAATAACAATTCATACGTGTGAGTGCGATCTTACTCAGGAGCAGAGAGTATCATGTACTTGTGCACAAATTGAGAGAGTTGAATCTATTAAATATTTAGGAGTAATTCTGGACGAGCGGCTTACTTTCAGGCAGCATATTGTAGCTCTATCTGGGAAAATAAGAAAACTAATAGGTATCTTCAAGCTACTTAGAAATGGAGCACAAAGAGACATTCTCTTTATGGTGTATCGAGCCTTTTGCGAGTCACTCTTACTCTACTGTATATCAGCCTGGGGAAGCGCGGCTAAAACGTTCTTAATCACAGTGGAAAGAGCCCAACGATCGGTTCTGAAAGTAATGCTTAAAAAGCCCTTTCTTTATTCAACTGAATCATTATTTGTGGAATCCAAAGTTTTATCTGTCCGACAGCTCTACATCCTGCGAGTGGCAACAAGTTTTCACAGTACATTTTCGAGCTCTCCTGACTATATCATGTCCTTGTCTAAGCGGCGTTGCAAGATCGACACTGCAAAGGTTAACACTACATTTGCGAAGCGATTTAGTAATTTTGCTTTTCCGTACATATACAGAACAGTTCTACGTTACTGTGATATTACAAACTGCACAAATCGTGAAGCTAAAACAAAAATTGTACAGTGGCTGCTGACTCTTGACTACAAAGCCACTGAAGCTATTTTAGTCACCCAAATTTAAAGCTCGGCAGATATTCTATGCTAAACTTCTTGTATTAATCTTTCCCACTAATTTAATGAAACTGTAGATTTACTATTTATCTATTATCTAAACATTTATTTAACATATACATAACATATATATTATATACCTACGTAACATTTATTATTTACAAATTTTTACATTTATTGTTTTATAGTTTATGTATTTTATTGACATATTTATTATTATATATACTAGATACTTTATGTTAGTAGTACTTTATGCACATTATACTTGCATCCAGTTTGGGCATTGTCTACCATTCTGTGAACTTTATTATATTCACCTCTACTCAGGCAAATGTTTGTTGGTCTCCCGCGATACAGGTTTAACCTAGTGCGGGGTCCATCAGTAATAATGAACTCTGCAATTTCTTTTTGTTATGCATGCCTACATAATATTAGTTGTTGTGTTATGTAGTTGTGTAGTGTTTTAAGTACTTATGTATAACTTTTTGGTAATAAATAAATTTTGTATTTGTATTTGTATTATGTTGTATCTCTCGGATGTTTTATCACATGACAAAATTATTTTGCGATTGACTTTATACAACTTTTATGTGACAAATTACACATAATTTTAATTTGTTTGTTTAAAAAGTTTGTACGTTACTCGCATTTTTTGCAATGTGGTTACCATAATGACTCACATATATACAAAATAGATAAATCTCCCCTAACAACTGTATCTCAAACAAAACTCCAGCCCCTAAAAATGTTTATACAAAACCTTATCAATCCTCGTAAATGTACAGTCGGCAACACAATTAAGGTAGCAGGGCTTAATTTTTGTGAAATTGTTTGGAGGGTCTTGGTTGGATTTTGTGATATTTTCTTTTATGCCCTTATGCTTATTATGTCATCGTGTGATAGATAAATTTCAGTTAAACTTGAATTACAAGATCCTTTTAGGCTTTCTCCTACAAAATAATATATTTATATAAAACGATTATCTCGCGAGATAGTATTTGTCCTGCTCATTCGCTTGGACGAAATATATACAACTATGCCATTCTCTTGTCGCGTCGCGCGCGATAAACGCTGTCATGCTGCTACCTAAATTATGTTGCTGACTGTACCTCGGTGTGCCAAAGCAAAATGCCATGACGTTGAGTCACAAACTAGAGAAATCTTAACGAGTGGTTTTGTTTTCTTTTTTTCCCCCGATTCTTATCTTGTGCATTGGGCCTTATGCATATAGTATAACTTAATACAGTGATGTAGCACTATGGTGTTGCGCGTTTTCGCCACGTACAAAAATTAGAACCAGATTTGTGTAATTCAAGGGATTTAGAGGTCTGTCACTTGTATGTGAATGTATCCGCAACCATAAGGCAATTAACTAAATAGTCTGACACCGTCCCTCGTCTAAAGCGAATTGAGTAATTTGCTAAATAGACCAACAACGTCCTAGGCATTAAGCGAATAAATATGACATTTATGCAAAATACGACTTAGTTCGTCTACGCATAAGGTACATCGGTTTCAAAGGTTACTAAAGACCATAATTACTACCTCAGGTTTCGCGACAATACGTGTCTGTTATCTTTCCAACCGCCTTTCAATTTCATACCATTCTATTTAGGACTTCCTTGCACGTCTTATAGTGGACATTCGTCAACGTCCTAGGCATTAAGCGAATAAATATGACATTTATGCAAAATCCGACTTAGTTCGTTTACGCATAAGGTACCTCGGTTTTAAAGGTTACTAAGAACCATAATTACTACCTCAGATTTCGCGACATTGCGTGTCTGTTATCTTTCCAACAGCCTTTCAATTTCATGCCATTTTATTTAGGACTTCCTTGCACGTCTTATAGTGGACATTCGTCAACGTCCTAGGCGTGCGAATAAATATGACATTTATGCAAAATGAAACTTAGTTCGTCTACGCATAAGGTACATCGGTTTTAAAGGTTACTAAAGACCATAATTACTACCTCAGATTTCGCGACATTGCGTGTCTGTTATCTTTCCAACCGCCTTTCAATTTCATACCATTCTATTTAAGACTTCCTTGCACGTCTTATAGTGTACATTGCGTGTCTTTACGAGTATGTCATCGCTCTCTGTGAAGCACTCGTGGTGCAGTCGCATTAGCTATTCATTTTCGATTAACTTCAAACTTAGGAAGGCCCGTTAAATAGTCGGTCCCGATTGTTTTCAATTGAAGGCAATCGTTAAACTAAGTCTGATGCAAATCCATTAATCCGCACTGGGCCGTTCGTGGTAGATTATGACATTTATGACCGATACCCTCTCCCGGTGAGGGGAGGTTGTGCCCCAACAGTGGGTACGTATGGAAAGAATTAAAAAGTTGGTTGGAGAGGTGACATCATCAATACAACAACTGTTGATAATGATGATGTCACCTCTCCAACCAACTTTTTAATTCTTTTGTTTGTTCATTGCTCAATTCCGGAGAGAAACGGATGAACGGATTTGCATGAATTTTGGTATACATATAGAACTTACCAAAACATAGGTTTATGCCGATAAAGTGAAGTAGGTAAATAAATTAAACATATCAGCGATAAAGTTCTTAAACGCAGACGAAGCCGCGGGTGGTACGCTAGTCATTTATATAGGACTTCTTTGCACGTCCCATAGTGGACATTGCGTATCTATATGTCGTCTCTCCAATAGCCTTTCAATCGGCAAACGTGCGTTGTGTTTGTAGACATAATTAATTATTAGATAACGGGTTATAATTGAGTGGGTATAGTAATTACTTCCCATAAAATTTATTACAAATTGTTGGTCTAACGGTTGTACGAATGGCAAACTTGTTATAATGTTCACATTGTTCAGTTCAGAATATATGAAGAATGATTGTTAAGTGTTCAGCTTCTTGATGGTACATACAGGTAAGTACAAAAGGCGTCAAAATGCATACCCAGCGTCAGTATTTTTTAATTTTATGGACGCGTTTGATGACATCCTCACCTCTTGGAGAGTGACGAAGCGCGCGCTCTCAGTAGATGCTTATTCACTCTGCTTTTGAAGCTCCCAAGATAGTAGGATTCAGGAAAGACTGACGCCGGAATAGAGTTACATATTTAGTGTAAACGCTCGGCAAGTCAACGACATAGGGGTGGAAGAAGAAGAAGAAAAAGAAGAATAACTCTTTATTGTACACAACTTAAAAATATACGC
This sequence comes from Oegoconia quadripuncta, assembly GCA_949316235.1. Taxonomy (NCBI): domain Eukaryota; kingdom Metazoa; phylum Arthropoda; class Insecta; order Lepidoptera; family Autostichidae; genus Oegoconia; species Oegoconia quadripuncta. Next base: position 10,628,866 of record OX438745.1, read on the forward strand.
AGTGAAAAATTATTAACAGTTGTACAAAGGCGGTCTTATCGCTTACCGCGACTTTCTAGAGAACCGTGGCAAAGGAACTTCATACATAATATATACACTACTGCTGTGTAGCGTAAAGCAAAATTACAAACAAAATACACATGTCAATCCCTGTACTAAATATGAATAATAAATATATCACATAAATATAATATATTACAATAGTAATATATAATCATAATTACATAAATACATACAGAATAATAGGCATAACTACATAAAATACACTTATATATACTTATATAAAGACAATATATAAACAGATATCTTTATATTAATGTTGTAACATCAAAGTGATAAGTAATGCTCTCTTAAGCGTCGTTTAAACACCACTAGTGACTCAGCGCAACTAATAATTTGAGGCAACTCATTCCACAATTGGACAGATTTTGATGCAAAGGAGTCATAAAAATAGCTAATACGACAGCAGAGAGATGGAAACTTCTCCCCATGCCTAGTAGTTCGAAGATGATAAGACGTTGGTGGAATAAGATTGTGTGATTCCAACGCACACTCACCGAAATGCATCCTAGTCACTGAGAGACAGACGGCCTTGCGACGGCCTTCAAAGTCTGCAGTTTAGCATTTATGGAATTATCACCTACGAGGCGTTTAGCACAAAGAGTCGAGTGCACCTAGTCGGTGCTTGTCTTATTCACCCCAAAGCTGACAGCAGTATTCCAGCTGACCTGAGCCTGGTAAATCACGAAATATCGGCTTAAATATAAAGAGAATGCTTCTTAGCAGCAATTTTAGCATTTGATTCATGAAGCGCCCAAAATTCAGGTTGTAGATTAACTTCAGACGCAAGAGATTGCCGGTCCAAGTATACATACTCGCCTGTGTTTTGATCGCATCGAATTTAACAAGATTGGCGTCGCCCCAATCAGAACACTGCCTTTAATGCCAAATTCTTACACACATATTTCCTAACTTTATTAACAAGGAATACATAAATCCACGAGTATCTACAATTTGAGACTGTCAGAGAGGAATATGAAAATCGCTGCAACAAAAACAGAAAGCGTTTCTGTTTTTATTGCGTGAATCCTCTTGCTGCTTCACTATCCAAACCAAATTCTCCTACTCATCACCTAAAGTGAAAGCCGATATTAAAATCGACATCCTGAGCCACTCATCAAAGAGGTGAGTGTCACACCTCACCACTAATTTTCAAAATTTCTGCTTAAAGTTAATGACTGATTGCAGTGAGTTCTATAATGACAAAATATTTCCTGCGTAAACGAATTCCTTCACAACTGGATTGCGCATTGGACGTACCTATATCTCTCTGTAACAATGGCGTCGTTTGCATACTCAGAAGTTCCATTTCCAACTGTAAATAATTGATATCTGGAGCAGCTCAAATATGTTAAAGATAATTAAAAATTTTATTCTTTACATAAATTCAAAGGTCCACGATGAAATCTTCATCATTTGAGGTAGGACTGGATATACACTTATGTACCTGATTGTACACCATCACTGATGTATTTATAATATACTTTTAATGGGATCAATTTAAAGGCACTTCTAGAGATAGATTGCAGTTATATACAACGTAAGCAATTTTAAAGCAAATAGTATATAGGGAAGCACTTATAATGCGCAGCGCAGTAGCATTCTCTATTCGTTATCGATTAGCGAAGCGCGGCCAGTCCTTGGATGGGTGACCACTAGTGGCATTGTAATATGAATGTTTCCTGTTTCGGAGGTTACGTTAAATAGTCGGTCCCAGTTGTTTTCATTAAAAACATTGACTTGTATGACACAAATCCAAGAATCCACACTGGGCCTGCATGATGGATTATCCGTTGCGCGCGCCTTGGCAAACATCCCGAAACACTACAGTATAGCGGCAACCCCATCAGCAGCGCCTGGAAGCCTTTATTATAATTGGACGCGCAGAACACAAAATAGAAAGCAAGCCGCCACTACGTACTTTGTGCGCAGAGAGTTGTAGATCCTCTGCCTATATCTGGCCCAAAGGCTGCACATGTAAAAAGTCTGGCAGAACGCTCTAAACAGGGTGATCTTTACTTACTGAGTACAGCGTGCAAACCTATGGGACAACATGTTCGACGTTACCTCCAACTCCCTGCGCTCCCCTCTCGATATCCAAGACATCCAACAGCGTCTCAGTAACCCAGTGGCCCTAGCATTTAAATTGTGTTACCTTTTTGTGAGTGTCGAGCGATTGATTGTTACTGGTGGAAGAGTGTATGTCTTAGTACCAGCTTTGACCACCAGCAACTCGCTTTTACTCGTGTTGTACTTGAGCTCATGGGCACCCGTATACTTCTCATAGATGTCAAGGAGTTTGTTTAGGGCCCCGACCAATGGGCTCAGCAGCACCATGTTATCAGCATAACTAATGTTATTCACAAACCTACCATCTGGGCTAAGCGCATCGATCAGGTGATTTACATACAAACTGTAGAGCCTGAGCGAGGTCACCTACCCTGCCTCAACCCGTACTCCAGCCTGTACATACTCGACAGCGATTATCTACATACATTCGAAAAATATAACTCTCCTTGGGCCAGTTCGGTAGAAAGAGAGAGAGACAACCAGACAAACTCACCCGATTCTACCTTAAACGTCTATGTAGATCATCATCATATCATGTCTCCTGGATGGTTTGCGCTGATATGAAGGCCTCCCCATAGCTTGTCCAGAAAGACCGGTTTGAAGCGGCCTCGACCGACCGGCGGATTCATTACGTCGTGCGTCACTTGTGCTTGCCGGTGCGTGGTCTCCACTCAAGCACTTCAATGCCCCACCTGTCATTAGTTCTAAGAGCTATGCGCCCTGCCCAAAGTCACTTTAACTTACTTCCGCTGGGTAATCGATGGCTTTCGTTCTTCGGATTTGTTCATTCATAATTCGATCTCATATAGTGTAACGCCGAGCTTCGCTGTCTCCGTAGCTCCTTGAGTGACCTTGAGCATTCTTAGGGGCCGATAGTGAGAAATCACACATATTTTATTCATTCATCAACAGCCTTACACGTCCCCTTTGTTGGGACAGCCACTTCTCACTGGAAGAGGGCATTGGGCCATAATTCATCACACGGGGCCAGTAAGTCTGCCGCCAAAACTGTAATCTTAATAGCATTATTGTTTTCTGGTTATCATATAAGATAACCAGTCCCCCAATACGATGGGGTTTCCGGGTCAGTACGCTTCCACCTTCGGTCCCATCTTCACTTAACATCAGGTGTGATTGAGTTCAAGTGCTAACCCGTTGTGCATAAAAATTAGTGCTTCACACATATTTATATTTCATTATTTATATGTTGTTGTAGACTGGTCAAAGGCTTTTCCCCTTTCTGCCGTACTGAATACTCAATACTTTCCTTTTTAGCGAAATCTATTTGCCGACTGCTACTTGGTGGACCGTGACAATAATCTTTTATTCATATTTGATATTTTTTCTCAAATGAGTGGCAAAGACATTGCTATCGCGTTTGCTGTTTTTTTGCCCGCATTTTTGCATGAATCATAATATTTGGTTGGTAATTATATATGTTGATGATTTATGCTTGCTAGCCTTACGTAACCCTAATTAAATTAAACTGCACAGTAAGTAGTTAAACTTACAAATTGAATAAACAACTAAAATGACAATCAGGTGAGAGTAGTATTATTCTCGTACCCTGAGGATTCCGTGAGTGTTTATAAATGAATATAGAAATTTTTAATAAATAAATAAATATATTTGCACATACACACAACGCCATCTAGTTCCACACTAAGCAACTCGGCTTGTATTATGGATGCCAGACGGTTGATATGATAAGCTACACAAATATTTTTTTTTTATAATAAATAAAATCGCTCTGACCTACAGTCAAGAAGCTTAAAAGATATTATAAATAATACATAAATATCTTTAATTATGGTTATTTTCAAGAATTTCAAATTATACATAAAAACGGCCATTTTGGAATACTGGAAAATAAACCCTATCAAAGCTATTTAGATATTATTCATAATTAGCTTTTAGGCTTCTCTAGTGCAGGTTAGAGCAAATTTTGTGATTTATTCTGTAGATATTTAAAACGGACGGAATAAAACTTTTTAAACTGACTCACTTTAGTACATTATGATACAAGTGTGCTATGGTGATCATTACATACGAGGCGATATTGTCCGCGCGAGCTGCAAGCGAGCGCGCAATAAGATAGCCGAGTTGGTAATGATCAGGCACACGCGTTTCATACGACGTTTTTCAACACACTTGAGAGGAAGAAAACAAAACTCATGTAGGTATTAACACAATTTTAATTATTAAAACAATTAGTAGGTACAATTTTCAAAACGGTAATTAACAGTTTTTGTTGGTATTTGAACAGTTTGTGTTATAGTATTGGTATTATTAATTATTTCAGTATCTTGGGTGAAAGTTGGCGATGAACTAATATTTTCGGAGAAAGAGTGCGTTCTTGCTGCTTTTCCATTGTACAAAAGTTTCATATGCCGCTAAGTACTTCTCACTTGATTTTGATGGTAAAAGGCTATCACTCACATTTCTTGCCTCGTTAAGTATATCCGGCGGCGTCAAATTTTGGTTAGGTTCATTTTCTTCACTTGAAGTAAACATTTTCGATAATATTCTAGCTCAAAGTAACTAAAACTTCGTCGTAACCAACAAATATTTACGAAAAACGTTGCATTTTTTTTCTTGGCGCGCGATATCTATGCGCGCGCATGGAAAATGGCGCGAACTACATCGACCAACAGCCAATATTAAAAGTGAAAAAGTAGTAGTTTGTTTTTGTAACTTATTTAAGTGAATTAAGGCTAGGTATATCAGTAAATTTCAATATTCATTTATCATCACAATTTAGAAAACGCATTTTCTGTTTCCTTCATTATGTAGAATACATTTTGCCACATGAAAACCGAAAAAAAAAACATTAATACCCGACTAAATACGAAAGGCTTTGTCTTCATACACCTAACTTGCAATGAGAGACATGTTTAACTTAGTCAGGTTGTTATTATAGCACTTGTGCTGTAATATAATGAAAAAGCACGCGTGTTTAATATCATAGATTATGAGCCTAAAGGCGGTGTAATAAGAACAACCTTACGAGCAAGTGTGTTGAAAAAAAAATTACAATACAATACAAATACACTTTATTGCACAACAGATAAGAAAATACAGATTCACATAAATATTTCAGACTCTTCACTAATCATCTAGGTGAAAGTCACCCATAGTCAGTATTTTCTTTCTTAGTTCAGATGATGAGCATTTTTCGATTATTTGGTCGATTATATTTTCCTCCTCCGCGGTAAACTTGCATTTCGCGCTTTGGTAACGGACCTACTAGAGATATTACACATCGGATAAATAAATCATACAGGTTGGTTCGTAGGGTCATCCATTAGAGCTATATCATATTGTTTTACCCGACTGTCCCAGGAAGGAAGGTTTGTTTGAGTGTGTGTATGCAAGCATGACTGATGTGGCTTGACTGTCGTTTGATTCCTCTTGATTCTAGTCATAGGATTTATGGTAAATAATTCAATATGGCGTCTGTAAAATACAAAATACACTGTGGGTTTTTTTTGGTTTTGAAATGAGTACTTAAATTGTTATTATTGCATTGAATTTTAACGTTGATTTTTTATACGATACCGCTAAATCCAAAACCTAAACGCGCATACTATCGAGCACTGCTGGTATCCATCGGTACCAGTGTGCGAAGTGCGAGTTTTGTTTCGTTTTTAACTTTACCATCGCGTTCACGCAAAAAGTCCCTATGAAAAAAATCGTTTTGCAAACTATCCGCTAGAGGCGCTGCACATGTCTTCATACAAATCGTCACGTAAACGTGAACGCGGTAGTAAAGTTAAGTCGAAACAAAACTATACGAGTACACGAGTCGTTGTACGTGACCTACTGTTTGTACTCTGTTATTGTAATATTTTGGTGCAATAAGTAGTATAATAGGTAGGTACTACAGAAAACTGAGAATTTAAAAAATGTTACAGTCCCTAGTCAAACTTCAAAACTTCCAGCATATATTTCACCTACTACCCACCTTTTCGGGGTTGTCAGCTGACTTTTTGTTTTGCTCTCATATTTTTTTTTGTGGTTAACTGGATACGCATTTGACCACGATCTTACCTGATGGGAAGTGATGATGTGGCTGAAGATGAAACACGCGATCTCAATAGATGCCTATTCACCCTGCTCTTGAATATCCCAAGGTTGTAGGATTCAGGAAAGACTGACGACGTAAGGGAGTTCCATGTCTTGACTGTTCGCATTATAAATGAAGAATCGAACCGCTTAGTGCGGATGTTCGCACTTGACCTCAATCACACCATGTTAAGTGAAAATAAAACCGAAGGTGGTGGCTTACTGACCCGGAAACCCCATAATATTTGGTGAATTGACTATCTTATCTCTGACATTGCTATTTGGCGGTAGACTTAGATAAGATGGTGGTAGCTATGTCTGTATGTATTCAATTAACGTATGTATTTATATGTGTAATTTATTTATTTTATCAAAATTAGTTTACCGTGCACGCTACCTACATATCATGTGCGTAATGCTTCCTAACCCAAAGGTTGCATGGAAGAGATCGCTTTTAGTGATTAGGCTGCCAAATTGTACTATCCCTTTTTTTATTTATCTTTGTGTTGTCTTTCGTATTGTTGTGGAATAAAGAATATTTTGTTTTGTTGTTTTTTTTTGTAGCTCGGACATTTAAAATGCCCATCCTGTTGCATACAGTCCACGTACCAGCACGTTCCAGTCTACAAAAAAAATATTTCAATTTATAGTTACTTCAACATTGTTACAAAGTACGCACATAGGTACAATTTTATTCCATTTTAATGCACGATGGCATTTTGTTATGACCCGGCCCGTAAACCAAGTTATATTAACAATAAAATTGCATACAAGTAAAATACTGCACGGCCCAATGCAACAAACAGCCAGGTCATAAATGAGTTATGTATACCTACTTTCATACCTACGTATATTTCAAATGTATAGTCAATCTTTATACACCTGCCAGCTATGGACAAAAGTGCAATACAATATAACACCTTCTGACACTGGGTTTGAAGTGGTTTTGCAGTGCCTCCGACATGTTTGCTGTAGCCAGAGTGAACAAGTTTAGGCTGGGAATATACGTCAGATTTTTTCTTCCGATAGTTGGATACGATAATGTGATCAGAATATAGGAAGACGTTGGAACCATGGTTTTGTTTGAACATTCAATACACGTCCGATAGTCGGATCGGATGTCCGAGTCGGAAACAGCGCCGAGGTGCGTACGATTTTATTATGGGTTTTTACTTCTTTCGTGTCAACACGAGCAAATATTTACAATTTTTTTAGCAATAAGTAAATGCAATTCCCCCACATCGGCGGAAGCCAGGGCACTATATCAAATGGTTGTTATGGGGATAAAGCGTAGATAGTATCCATCCATCTACGTTTTATTAGATAGGTACCACGTTTTGCTGTGTGGAAGAGGAGAGGTCCTATGAGGGTGACATTTTCCCGTAGGAAAAACCCTCTAAAATATAAGAAAAAAGAAAAAAAGTAAATGCAATAAATAACAGTAATTCGTCGTCCATTTTTTCTTTCTGCTCCGCATGCAAAAATTTGGGATAATATCTCGAGAGCGACTGAGTTCAGAAAAAGTCTGACGGAAGAATCGGACGTGTATCGACTCAATACGATCAGACTATCGGAAACACGATCGTATGTATATTCCCAGCCTTAACGTCATTATGAGATATTGTATTTAAAAATACAAATGAATATAACGATGCAGCCGACGTACATGATGCGAGAATACACGAAAGTGGAATTCAGCCATTTTAATACTGTCAAAAAATTGTGCAAATAGCGCCAAATGGACAAAAAATTGAGGTACTTACTACTCAAAAAGTCCGTCGTCTATGCTGTCCCTTCGCACAAAGACATTCATATAACTTCGTTGTTTTTGAAAAATTCGATTGCCAGCTCAAACTACTTTTGAAAAACTCTAAAAAAATATTTTACTTTTTATCATTAAAAATAAGATTATATAAAAACTTGCATGAAAGTTATTTGACCCTCGCCTTTGCATCATAATATAGAACATTCACAATACCTATATATAGTGATATGTAGGAACTACTGCTAAAATATGGAAGTCTGCTTACTCCAAAGCTAAGGTGAACATGCATTTACTGGGATTGCGTTTTCACTGATGTAATTAATTGCCGTCGAACACGTCTCCAGTGCCTTAGCAATCATAATTGTGATTTTCATTTTAAGTTATTACGATTCAATACTTACTAAACTTTAGGTTTAACTCTATACCATTATTTCATAATTAGTGGAATGTTCGGCATAAATCATACATAACAGCTACGCCTACCATATAAACATTCTAAACAAAACGTCAGCTGACAATCCCGAAAAGGTAGGCGGTGGTGGTAGGACATTTTAAATATCCCCCTGGTTCGCTACCATCATCTTATCTAAATCTGCCGCCAAGCAGCAATGTTAATAGCATTGTTGTGTTCCGGTTGTCAGAGATAAGATAGCCAGTCCCCCAAATGTGTTGGGGTTTCCGGGTCAGTACGCTTCCACCTTCGACCTCATCTTCACTTAACATCAGGTGTGATTGAGGTCAAGTACAAAAACCCGTTGTGCATAAAAAAAAGGTGGGTAGAAGGTGAAATAATTGCTGGAAGTTTCGAATTTTGACTAGGTATTGTGACATTTTAAAACTCAGTTTTCTGTAGTACCTACATATTATATTATTTATTGCACCAAAATATTACAATAACAGAGTACCTACAAACAATAGGTCACGTATAACGGTGGGCTTATCTCTTCAAGAGATCTCTTCCAGGCAACCTGAGCATTGAAATGGGAAACTGAGTAAATTTGGGGTTTAGCAGCAAATTGTGTGCAAAAGAAAAAATCCTACAACGAATAATAAAACAAATAAAAAAGAAAAGATAACCGAATAATAAACTTACACTAAATATATTATACATATACCTACTGAGAAATATATATATAACATAATATACTTATATACAGGCTGAAATTTAATTCGTGTAATTCCTGTTTACTGCTGACTCCACTCATGATTACGAATAACTTTCCACTAGAACCCATAGCCGAATTCGAATAAAAAAATTTCGATTACCCATACAAACATAGATTAATGATTGGTCTCCGCGCCGCTACGACTAGATACCGTCGGCGTACTCGAAAAATGTGGCAACAAATACTACGCCGTATTCGGCGTACCCGCGCCAGTCACGCCACAAGTTCAAATTTCAAATTTTCAAATTTTGGTTTAAGACTGAAGCAAAATGCCGGTTTGCGTAGTCAAACTATGTAATAACAATACTACAAAAAACAAGAAAGATACTGGCATCACATACCATCAGTAAGTACTGTATAAATCTACACACTACAATATTGAGTTGCCGCATTCAGGAACCTGTTTTTTCTTCATAGTGCGGTATCTAGTCGTAGCGGCGCGGAGACCAATCATTAATCTAAGCATACAAAGTAACCTACATTCGCAATCAGGAGCGGAAAACCAGCCGAAAACTGTTGAACTTCCATACTGAAGGTGGTTTCTGAATGGTTTACTTACTTTGTATGGGTTATCGAAAATTTTTTGATCGAATTCGACTATGGTTTCTTGGGGGAAGTTCTACAAGAGTGACGTCACTAGTTAATGGGAATTACACGAATTCAAATTCACCCTGTATAGCAAATGCTTGATCACTCATCATTCACTCATGGCTGCGACTATAAGAAGACTCTACCCTTCTCTTAACGTATCATCTGACAGCGAGGTCGTAACTGCGGCGGAGAATGAATAAAAGAACTACTTTAAACTGACTAGTTTTTTCCAAATTCAAAATTGTGCGTCAGAGATCATCTTGCGTCATTTCTTCTCTCTGACTATATACATTACAAAGCGATGGTAGCCAAGTCTCTGAATTCCCCCATGCAACGCCCTTAGCCGAGGTTCGAGCCTTGCGTGGGCATCCTTAGGCGTCGGTTGGAATCATCTATTTTTTATGCACAACCTATTCGCACATGACCTCAATCACACCTGAAGGTGAAGATTAGGTCGAAGGTGGAAGCATACTGACCCGGAAACCCCATCTTATTTGAGAGACTGGCTATGTTATCGCTGACAACCGGAACACAACAATACTATTAACACAAACGTTTGGCGGCAGACTTAGATAAGATGATGGTAGCAAGCCAGACGGATATTTCAAATGCCCGTCATGTTGCATACAGGCAGTATCTATCGCCCCGCCGCCCTGTGACGCTGAAATGGGCCTATTTATACAATGACTATACCTTTTTCTACTTTTTATATTGTGACATGTCTTTTCTAATTGTGTCTTACAAAAGCCTTGACTTGTTTCAGAAAAGAAAATGGCTAAAGTCAGCGTGATACTCACACTGTGTCAATTATTAATTCTGCCGGTTTTGGGAGGTCGCGACGACGATGCTAGTCCATTGGAAAATATTGTCTCCTCATTTATGCAGCAGTACGGCGATAATTCCGGTGGTAATTTCCCTGGTATGCTCAGTAGTGTGATGGGCACGCTGATGCAAGGCGACAACGCTAAGAACTTGGGCTCACTTTTTGGACAGGCCAACAATGGGAATAATGCTGGAGATATTTTATCGGGTAAGCGCAAATTTGTTAAGAAATTTAAAGTGCAATCAGCGTATTAAATAGATAAATTATTTATTTGCTTCTCCAGTAACACACATACAGTAGTGTTGTGTGATTTCGGCACGCAAATAGAATAGAACCAACTTGTCTTCCCGTGGATATCGTAAAAGGCGACTAAGGGACTTTGCCAAAAAACATCTATAGTTTTGTACGTTTCAACAGAGATGGCCTCACCCTTCACGTGTGAATTTCTGTATATTTCATAAGATGAACCGTTGATATTGTCTGATGCATTAAATTTTAATGTTTGGAATCAGTATTGTTTGGAATAACTCTGACCACCCCATTTGGGATAAAGGTCGTGACGTTATGTATGTATGTGTATGTACACATATGTATATACAAATTTTAGGCACAATAACAATTGTAGATCTACACAATTATAGCAACGTATGACAGTCAAATTGTCTAGCTCTGGGAGTCTACTGGTCAATAACATTTATTTTTATACTTGACGATTTAGACTTGTCCTCAATCACACCTGATGTTAACTGAAAATGCAGAAGCGCGCTCCCCGGGATCCCCAACTTATTTGGCGGACTACTGGCTATCCTATCTCAAATGGTCGGAACACAAGGCTGTCAACATTGACGGCTAATTTGAACAAGATTCTACAAACGGGAATCAAACCCGCGACCATCATTTTGTAAACTTTACGTTGTGTGTATCCTAAGCCAAGCGTTGGTTTAAATAGCATATCAATTCAGTATTATTTATTAGGCTACATGCTTTCAAAATCAATTTTAAATTTTTTGATATCTCTTATTTGTCGCCTGGCAACATTTCAAGATTACACCATGTATAAATTTCCTTTATAGGTATCGGAAGTTTACTTGGTGGTCAGAACGGGCAGATAGACCCGTCAATTGTTGGAAGCATGGTGTCAATGTTCGCCCAACAGATGGCCCAACCCAAGCAAAGGGAAAAGCGGGAGAGTCAAGATAACGACATCAATTTGGACGGTATTTTAAATTTAGCATCAACTTTCTTAGGCAACAAAAACTCTGGATCGGTCCTGCCGTTAATAATGAACACTCTGAGCGCCTTTTCGGAATCGGATACACAGAAAGTGGCTCATGACCACAAAGACCATGCTTCGTTCCTTCCACCATTCCTGGAAAAGGCTCATCTGTACTGGGATTTGTTCATCAATTCTGAACTCGGAAAGACAGTTTGGGAGAAGTCGGGTTTAAAGAGGGCTTTCAAGGTTTTCACTGGGCCAGACGGCAAGATCAGCTTCGAGCTGGTGTTGAAGAATTTCGAAAATCATTCATTCAGGAGACACTGGATTAAGGCTGCCGCAAAATATTTGACGGACATGGTCGTTCACGTCTCGAAGCCAGAAGTTTATCAGAGGTACGTTAATTGTGTTAAGTACTTAGGTATATTGCCATACAGAACGATTAATTGAAATAATATTAATTTAGATAACGTGCTCTTGCAACAGAAATTGTTACATCAGGAAGGTATTAGTTACTTATTATTAATTACCGTATTAATAAACTAATCTCAATACAAAGTCATGAGGCTGTATCACCCGAGATGAGACTTAAGAAGTTGAAGCTATCTCAAGCTCCGTGCTAATTTATAAACCAATCTTGAGGTCTACTCAGTTGAGATCACTTCTAAAGTATTCGCCTCAGCGGCGAATGAATGATGATCATAAGTTTCGTTTATTAATACGTGAAACTCGGCGCACCTCTCAAGTGAGTACTGCTTGAGTATTCACGTGCGTTTCAGGTCTCAAGTTAGGTTTATTAATCAACACGTTTACTTGAGACCGATCACAAGACTGTTCTCAATCTTTAGAATGGTTTAATACTACGGGCCCTAGTGAAGGTAATAAGCAGTGGTGTGCACAACATTTTATCACTGGGTAGGCATAATGATAAAATTTGCTTTTAAAAAAATACAACTACAAAATAGTAACATACTCTTTTAGCTACCTTCGCAACTGTTTAGAATATTTTCTGTTCATGTCAGTATGAATCAGCTGTTTTGACAAATATTTCGAGGAAAGCTTAGAGTTTTCTAGAGTAGGCACTGTCTTTCTGCCTGTATGGTTTACACGCCACTGGTTATTAGTGAATTATATTGGTGAATGTACTATGTAGTTGCTTAAGTGTTATAAAGTTTCAATATGGTTGTGGAATAATGATTATTGTTATTATTATATTGTTTAGAATAATTGGTATTAGTATAGCTGACCTTAGAAAACAGTAAGTTCCGATACTAGTGTAATTCTGTAGTTTTTAAGCAATACTGGTGTCGATTCGGATGTACACCAACTAAACTAAACTAAAACCAGTTTTAGAGTGGTGCCGTCGCATCGTAAGTACTGTTCCAGGGAGAAAGAGAGAGTACTACTTTTTTTTTATAAATAAATATAAATATTTCGGACACTTACACCAATCATCTAGTCCCAAACTAAGCAAAGCTTGTACTATGGATACTAGATAACGAATAAGCATACATAAATATTTATATAAACATCCATGGCTCAGGAATAAAAAATGTTCATATTCATCATACAAACATAAACCGTTGGTTTCGCTGACAGGGTCACTATCCACTACACCAATCGGTCACTTTAAAACTGGTTTTAGTTTAGTTTAGTTGGTGTACATCCGAATCGACACCAATATCGATAATATTGTAAAATCGATATTCGGTTAAAAATAGTATTGCTCTTCGATGAGATCTTGACAAGTAATTTTACTATTGGTATTTTTTTCATAAAAGTTGTACTAAAGATATCAATATCGATGGTATTGATTAATCGTTTAGGCTACAGGAGGTAGGTGTCATAGAAATCTATATACATACTTACATAGATACCCTCAAAAACACTGCTTTCTATTCTTGGGTTAAAAATAAGTATTTGTGTAGTTTTATCAACCATCTGGTATCCATAATACAAGCCTAATTCTTTAATGCGCAACTAGATGGCGCTGTGCGTATGTGCAAAGATATTCAATATATTTTTTCACATTTATTGTTCTGTTGTTTCAGATACATCTCATCAGCTCAATATCTCATCAACGGATTCCTCGACTCTCAAGGTCTTCCGAAGAGCACCCACTTCGACGTAAAACGACCAGAGAAGTCCATATCTGTACTCATGAACCATGCGCTCAGACAATACTTGGATATGGACACAGATGTCACTGGATATGTGACACCAGCTGTGCAGTATATTCAGGTGAGATTACTGTCCTTATGGTCTTCAAAAATTCGACTAAGGCTGCCCGCCCGCGACCGACAAACGGTGACCGATTTTTTGTAGGAGAAAAATTGAACGTAGGTATTGATTGCAATATTTCAACGCTCACGTCCTACAAAAAGTCGGTCACAACATCGATGATAAAAGTATGGACGAAAAAATCGGTCACCGATTGTCGGTCCTAGAAAAAGTCCGTCATGGGCGGGCAGGCTAATTGTTCATTTAACTGCCACCGTGGCTCAATGTAACCAACACAGAGTTTACGATTCGGAGGTCGCGGGTTCGATCCCCAACGGGGTACATATTTAGTACTCGGTTTGATTGGTGGTAGGGGCACGTTATATGTCCGCTTGGCTAATTACCGTCATCTTATCTAAATCTGCTACCAAGCAGCAATGTTAATAGCATTGTTGTGTTCCGGTTGTCAGAGATTGATAGCCAGTCCCTCAAATAAACCAATCCAACCAACCAAATAAACTAAAACCGAAAACCAATAAAACAAAATATTCTTTATTGCACAACAATAAAAAAGATAACACAAAGATAAATATAAAAGGGATAGTACAATTTGGTGGCCTTATCACTAAAAGCGATCTCTTCCATGCAACCTTTGGGTTATGAAGAATTACGCACATGATATGTAGATAGCGTGCACGGCAAACTAATTTTAATTAAATAAATAAATTACACATATAAATACATACATTAATTGAATACATACAAACATAGCTACCACCATCTTATCTAAGTCTGCCGCCAAATAGCAATGTCAGAGATAAGATAGTCAGTTCCCTAAATATTAAGGGGTTTCCAGGTCAGTACGCTTCCACCTTCGGCCTTATCTTCACTTAACATCAGGTGTGATTGAGATCAAGTGCTAACCAGTTGTCCAAAAATAAATTGTGAGAACAATATATTATTGAAAAGTGAAATTCAATAGTATACCTAGGTAATAAAGTAGTTATTTGCATACTGCATATTTATTTCTAAGTGAATGATACAGCATTGTTGACAGAACAATATTACCCGAAGCCAATTGACCTACATGGAGCCCTGTGTCGGTGAGGTAGCGCTTTACCGCAAATTATAACTTAGAAGTTCCCAACCAAATGAATGTACAACTATTCGCTGAGTTAACGACATAAAGGTGTATTTCAAAACCACGTTGTCACTATTAGAAGGAAATAAATACCGTGAAGCATTTTACAACAGTTAGATACCCTAGTCGTATCGGTTTCGCCGCTTAAAAGACCACAATGGTGTCGATTCGGATGTACACGAACTAAACTAAACTAAAACCAGTTTTAAAGTAGACTGTCTCTTTCTCCTGACATGACATGTGTACCCGAGTTATGGATGTTTTTTAATAAGTATTTATTTCCAAAAAATAAAGTATTTATGTAGTATATCAACATATACTATTCATCATACAAACATTTACCCGTGTATCCACTACACAAATCGGTCGTCGTCATCAAATAAACCATTCTGACACCACCTTTCGTATGGAGCTCAACAAATCTCGTGATGACTCCTGATTATTAACAACTTGCATGGAAGAGATCGCTTTTAGTGATAAGGTCGCCAAATTGTACATTCTATTCTTACCACTTTTCTGAAACTGTGTTTTCTTATCTGTTGTGCAATAAAGTGTATTTGTATTGGTATTGTATTGTAACGTTCCACTAGGAACCATAGCCGAAAATTATTATAGGTACTTCCATACTAAAGGTGGTTGCAGAATGGTTTACGTTGTATGGTTAATCGAAAATTTTTTGATCGAATTCGACTATAGTTCCTTGGGGAAACATTAAAGGTTAAAGTCACCAGTTAACACTGAATTACACGAGTTCAATTTCACCCTGTATACTGTAGCAGGTATACGGGTGTGGTGAAGAGAAATATTTAATCTCAATAATCAAGTTTATTTGTAATACACATTAGTCAGTTTACATATATCTTAACTTGTAGCCGATATGTCGATGAACACTATATTTAGACAAATAATTAATAATTACTTTATCGGAGTAGCCGAGCGAGCCAACAGACAGGATAATGAACGAGCTATCAAAGCGGAGTTGTCTATTAGAAAAACGGTGTTACCACACGATAAGTAAGCGTATGATACACGTTCTGACATATACAAGTATATTTTTTTTATGCACAACAGGTTGGTACTTGACCTCAATCACATCTGATGTTAAGTGAAGATGAGGTCGAAGGTGGAAGCGTACTGACCCGGAAACCCCAACACATTTGAATGACTGGCTATCTTATCTCTGACAACTGGAAAACAACAATGCTATTAACATTGCTGCTTGGCGGCAGATTTAGATAAGATAAACCAAAACCAAAAACATTCCGTTCGAACGGTAAACCGAGTACTTAAACATGTACCCCGCTGGGGATCGAACCCGCGACCTCCCAATCGTAAACCCAATGTTGTTTATTTTTCCTTATCTTAATGTTTACCTTAATGTTTATCCAAATATTTTCAGCAAACCTTAAAAATGGCCGAGTCTGCATCGCAGTCACTGACCAGCCGGGGCGATTATAACGCGCTTGCTGACAGAGTCACGGATACTCTCAACCTTGAAGTCATCGAGCCAGTTCTGAGGGTCTACAGAGCATACAAACACTCAGTGAAGGCGCCACATTGCCAGGAACATCTCATGTGTTTGGTGAACAGGCATCACGATCAAGATAAACAAGGTAACTTTGGCGGCAATCCGTAAAATAAGCCCGGCATGGTTCACAATATTTGTATTCGATGACAATTCATTCAAAATCAAAAAAAAAAATCAAAATCAAAAATGTTTTATTTCAGATATAAGAATAACATTTGAAATCGTCATGACATACAGTTATCGCTCATTCACTAGGCAGTCTCCCCAGAGAAGAACGAGCAAGAAACTCCGGGGTTGCTCTTTTTAAATAAGTTAATACAAATATAATTTGAAATAATTGTAAAATTTATGATTCGACAAAGAAAAATAAGAATTAAATATACTGGATAGTGCCGAGCGGTTCATGTCCACGCATTCTTATCATCCAGATAGTCAGAAATTTTATAATAGCCTTTGGCGGATAGTTTCCGTTTAATGGTTGTTTTAAATTTATTTAAAGACCAATTTTGAATGTCTGCCGGAACCTTATTATAAAAGCGTATACATTGTCCCTTGAATGACTCAGTGACTTTGTGTAAGCGACTGCTATGGACAGCAAGTTTATTTTTATATCTTGTATTAACATTGTACGTATTTACGTACATTAAGTTTTCGTAAATATATTGCGATGCCAAAGTTAAAAATTAATTTCCTGAATTTTTTTCATTTTCTTTAACACCTCTCTAAACCGTCGTCATTTCATACAAACACCTCCAAAAATATGTAATTTTTGTTTTGTACCTTCCTATATTATCTTAAAGCTCCTGATCTTTTTCAGAAGGATAGAGTACCCATCACTAATGGAATAAAAATGATTTCTAACGATTCTGTAATTTGCTTTAGTTATAGTACAGCCCTCTTATTCATAAAAACAAACGCATTATAAGCATGTTTTAGTTAAAGTATGTTTTGTCACTTTGTTTCATTACAACATTTCCTTATGAACGACAGAGGCAAAACACACACACAAAACTAAAACAGGCTAATAAAGCGTTTGTAAATTTTTATGAATAAGACGGTGATTATTTAGTAATAAAACTTACAATGGTCTCGTTTCGGATGTACAACAACAAAACTAAACTAAAACTAGTTTTGGAATGGTGCCATTGTATCGTACTGTTCTAGGAAGAAAGAGACAGTCCTACTTTAAAACTGATTTTAGTTTAGTTTAGTTTAGTTTAGTTTAGTGGGTGTACATCCGATCCGAATCGAACACCAATATTAAATTAAAGTTACCAACAATTTCCTAAAAAATAAATCAATGGCTAATTCATATTTTCTAAAAATTGTTTATTGAATCGTGATATTATTTGCCCTCGGTGAAATGTATCATAATTATGAAGAACTTTTTGATCAATTTTTAGGAAAATAATTCCAGAAGTTCTAAGTACTATTTTCTCCGTCACAATTAAATGCACAGTGGTAATTTTAACAGTGTATGTATTATTACTAAATACCTATACAATATGTAAACAACATCGGGTTTACGATTCGTAGTTCGCGGATTCGATCCCCAGCGGGGTACATATTTAGTACTTGGTTTGGTTGATGGTAGGGCATTTTAAATGTCCGCCTGGCTAGCTACCATATTATCTAAATCTGCCGCCAAACAGCAATGTTTATAGCATTGTTATGTTCCGGTTGTCAGAGATAAGATAGCCAGTTCCCCAAATAATATGGGGTTTCCGGGTCAGTACGCAACCACCTTCGGCCTCATCTTCACTTAACATCAGGTGTGATTGAGATCAAGTGCTAACCCGTTGTGCATAAAATAAAAATAAAACAATATCTAAAGCAAAGTACTAATTTGTTAGAAAACATTTTTATTCTATCATTGACAGGCACTCTATCCATGTGCAAAAATCATCATAGGAAGTTAAGTGTATCCTTACTGGGCAATAGCGCCACGATACGGGACGCGTTAAATAAATGAAAAACTGACGACTGCTCCGCTGAACACCAAAGTGTGCCCCTGGTGGTAGAACGGGTAAATTTTGTATGATCTGTAGTGGACCTTTGGTGGTTTGGTGGAGCAGATCTTATGTCATTATATTTATGGTTCCACTTAACCCCTACAAAGGATGGAACACATGATGACCATTTTATTTGCACTCGACTCTGAAGAGTACTTCAAATGAGTTATATTGGTGTCGATTCGGATGTGCACCAACTAATAAACTAAAACCAGTTTTGGAGTGGTGCCGTCGGATTGTACTGTTTCAGGGAGAAAGAGACAGTACTACTTAAAAACTGGTTTTAGTTTAGTTGGTGTACATCCGAATCGACACCAGTATCTCTACAATAAAATCTACTTAGATATAACTACTAATATGCATAGTCTTTGTTATCATCAGTCATACGAGTCAATGTCAGTGATATTAATATAATTGTTAATTATCAATTAAAAAAATTAAAGACACACACATGAAAAGAACTGACACTCCTAACTGTGAAGTCTGTGGAGTATTTGAGGATGTCCAACACATGTTGATGGAATGTCCTAGAAACTGAAATGAAAGAGATACACTAATGAGACAATTAAAGCTGAGTCAATACGCTGTAGGTTTGGCTCAATCAATTTTGGGTAAACCTGGATCAATAGCGGCCAGATTATTATATAATATGTTTGTATCTTCTCATCAGTGATTCTTGGTCAGGGTACGATGGGATTATCATGTCTAGAAGGACTCAAGTCCCTAAATTAAATAAAGATTAAAACAAAAAGAACCATGTGAATCAACCGCCAAATCTCGGAGATATCGGTGTACATACATAAAAAAAAAAAAAAAAAAAATACGCGCCGAATACAGAACCTCCTCCTTTTTTGAAGTCGTTTAAAAAAAAGACACATTAATTTTATTGTCCCTATCCAATGTGTTCATGACTTAAAAGGAGCACGACAGGTAAATAAAAAATTTCCCTTCTGAACCACTAAAGGGGCACAACGGAGCATTCGAATTTATCCGTCGTACCCCTGGGGGCACAGTCTGGGTGTTCAGCGAAGCAGTCGTTGAAAAATTCTCCATGAAATAACACGAGATGGAAGTCTGTATCACTTTCATATTCTATCACAGATCACTGTACAGTTAGGGGTACGCTAGCCCCACATGACTGACAGCTTAATGGCTGCACAAAAAGTACAAATCGCTTTTTTATTCCAGGTCTCCCCGGATTCAAAGCAGGTCTAACTAAATTCAGCAGCATGGTAGCGTCGGCAGCTCTTAGCTTCCAGAACGGCAAGGGCTTCTGGGACCTGTACAATGCCATACAGGGCGATGTCAATTGTGAGGTATGTATATATATAATCATATTATTTTTACTTCCGTGGCTCAATATAAACAGGGTTTACGAATCAGAGGTCGCGGATTCGATCTCCAGCGCGGTACATGTTTAGTACTCTGTTTGGTTGGTGGTAGGGCATTTTAAAAATGTTCGCCTGGCTCGCTATAATTATCTTAACTAAGTTTGCCGCCAAACAGCAATGTTAATAGCATTGTTGTGTTCCGGTTGTCAGAGATAAGGTAGCCTGTCCCCCAAGTGGGGTTTCCGAGTCACTACGCTTCCACCTTCGGCCTCATCTTCACTTCTTCTGAGCAATTACATCAAATTCTAGAGGACCAGGATGTGGCCACGAGTGCAGCATCCGCACTTAACATCAGATGTGATTGTCTTTTACTATTTGACAAGCTGATTGTATTAATTCTGTGGAAGACTAGGTGTGTGTAGTGTGTGCGTGTGGGGGGAAGGGGGATAGGGGGACATTGCAGTTTTATTTATTAAGACATACCCCTTTCTTCTCGTGGGTGTCGTAAAAGGCGATAAAGTGATAGGCAGCAGCATCATTAGTATCGCCTGCTCACTTTTGTACATTAGAGCAAATCCTCGCATGGAAAGGAATTTGGGCATGTAAAGCGACTAAATTCGCTCCGGAGGAATACCTTATATCCAGTAGTGGACATTTATAGGCTGTTTATGTTACACTGTTTACTTACGTGTACAAAAACATATTTCATATCGATTAATCGATTTTGAATTAATCCAGTAGGTAATGTTCATTTTTTTGATTTGTGTTGCACTTGTCATTTAGAATATGGCAAAGCTCGGATAATGCGCCACCCAACACAATTGCATAAAGACAACCATTTGTGGCCCTTATGTGTACCAACTGTGGGCAATAGCGTTATTATTAAATATAAAACGTACGCTATTCTACTCCTATTATTTTTAGCCCCCGACGCAAAAGTTGATGTTTGATACCTATGTCTGTCTGTTTCTGTATGTGGCATATACCCGAACGGCTGAACAGATTTTTATTTTATTTTTTCGACAACTGGTATTCTTAGTCGTGTTTGGTGATATAATTTTTAATATAGTTTGCTATACCTGCACTAGGAGCATGGCAGACGTGATAAACGTTTATGTCGCGCGAGATAATATTTGTCCTGCTCATTCGTTTGGGGGCTTTTTGGCGGGAACTCGGCGAGTGAAGTTGCATTTTTCTTTATAATTCTTATAATTTGTGCATTCTGTCTTTTGAAGCTTAATAATGGCAGAATATTGTGCAGCACACGTTAGTGATGGTGTACAAAGGGAAGTGTAAATTAAAGTGCATAACGGAGCTTTCGGGTTCCCACAAGAAGCCGCCAAAATCTTTTGTAAAGCATTCTGCCACTTTACTGAAGAATGACTTGACCGTGACTAGACTCTGTATACGCCAAGTATACGACGAATTACTTGTTTTGACTGAGACTGACTTACAAACTGAAGAAATAAGAGAAATAAGACATGGCTGTTATGGGCTAGATCGCTTTGCCTTCTCCTAGAGGAGAGAATAAAACTAAAAAAAAAACATTCGTTTGGACAATAATTATACAACTATCCCAGTCTCACGATATTATTAAGTTTAAAGTTTCTAGTGAATTTTCAAAATTTTCAATTTTAATAATAACTTCAATTTCTTTGCGTAGCCACTCGACAAAGTTCAGTTACCTAAGATTAATGAAATTCATTGTTCACTTTCTAGGCCGCATATCCTGCAGACTGCGCATCATTCCACGAACACGAGATGAAGGTCACGACTGAAGTTTACCACAGCGAATTATAAACTTCTTTCACTAAATTCACTATTAGGTATTGTATCGTATATACCTACGTAAGATGTAAGTTTTCCTTAATATGTATAGTAACAGTAAGTATTTGAAAAGACAATGTTTTGAAATTTCCTTGTTTAGTATATAAGCTTTCTCTCTTCACTATCTGGAAAAGTAAAGAAAAAAAATATTGTATACATGAAACCTGAAATTAGCTTGGTCATAAGCACGTATGGAATCGATTCCGGCTATAAATACTTATATGGGATTATATACGAGTATATGGGATAAAAATATAGATCGTAGGTATATTTTGTAATAAATAAAAATAAAGGATTGTTGCGAATTCAGTTACTGTAATGTTTCCGTTAAATTATTAAAAAAAAAAATTAAGGAACGATAAACACCCTACAAACGGAAACATAACAGTAACTGAATTCGCAACAATCCTTGATTTTTATTTATTACAAAATATACGATCTATATTTTGTAAGAATACAGTATACAGGGCGTCCCAAAGTTATGGGACATGAAGGGGAAGTACCTTAAATATCGTAGATAGTGAATTTTGCTCAAAGAAGACTTTATGTTATTTTTAAAAGTTAGTAATTCTGCATTCATAGATTTTCTAAAAATTATTTGCTTCGGCTGGGAATCGAACCGACTCAAATGTGAAAAAAAAAACACCCTACTTTTATGATGCCAATCGAAAGAATAGCTAAAAAATAATAACTCTGCCTAAGTAACATAGTATTTTAAAAGAAAGGAACAACGTGAAATTAATCATTTTAATCATTTTCAAATTATAAATTATTTATTTTTGTTTTTAATTTGCCTTCTGTCTAGCTTACAGAGGACGTATTGAAATACAAGTTTTATCATTTCATCTACACGTGCACTTATAATAAGGAAAACTATGTTAGTACCTATTTTATGAAGTGGGTACTTATTTACGAATAATCAATGCTATCTTTGGAATGATAATATCGCTACTTTTCGAACGTCGTCGGCAATAAATAACTTTCTTGAAATTTGACTCAATCATTTTATGTTGTTCCTTTCTTTTAAAATACTATGTTACTTAGGCAGAGTTATTATTTTTTAGCTATTCTTTCGATTGGCATCATAAAAGTAGGGTGTTTTTTTTTTCACATTTAAGTCGGTTCGATTCCCAGCCGAAGCAAGTAATTTTTAGAAAATCTATGAATGCAGAATTACTAACTTTTAAAAATAACATAAAGTCTTCTTTGAGCAAAATTCACTATCTACGATATTTAAGGTACTTCCCCTTCATGTCCCATAACTTTGGGACGCCCTGTATATAATACAGTGTAGAAAGAATACAATAGCGATACTTATACAAGGTTATATTTCGTATACCAAAAAGCCGATACGGTGTGTATAACCTTGTACTTATAAGTATCGCTACTGTATTCTCTGTGCGTTACTGTAAGTAGCGTTTTTACTTCGATGATTCCAGCTCTTATAGCACGTTGAGTGACAATTTGTGTACATGTGGATCGATCTATAATCGACTGACATACGGTTTATAATGCATTATCAATGCCCCGATAGATATGTCTTATATTAATTACCTATGTAACGCAGGTCCTCCATTTCATACCGTTTTCTGCTATTCTAGCCCTTATACTTAATATGTTTTTTTTTACTTTAGGAAAACTAACACCTGTTTTAGAAAGTATTACTTAGACCTGAGAACTGATAAGAGTTTCCACTTATACTTATACTGGAATAGTTTTATAATCATTAAATAAATTAATTACAGTGAATATTACGAGAAACTATTTCCTTTATTACACATTATTTTCTCAATTATACCTACTTTTCTAACTATAATGCTAATCTATTTAAATCATAAATGACCCAAACTAAGTAGGTACTTAACTCCTCAAGGTTTCACTATTCAACGAATTTTAATTAGGCGTTATACTTAATTTACTATTTTAATTATTTATGTAGATAATTTAATTAAACTAAGGAAACTAAGTAGATATATATCGAAAAGTATTCAGTTAGGTAATTAATTAAATTATAAGGCGTTGGCTTTATACGTGACAATCATTTGGAGTCCAAGCCATAAAAAGTTACATGATTGTTAAAAAATAACAACAAATATTAACTTATCTTTCTCACACCAATGATGACACTAGATAACGGATAAACATACATAAATATTTTATATAAATATCCATGATTCGGGAATAAAAATAAAATGCCATCACACAAACATTTGGGTACCCGTAGCGGGATCTGAACCCGCAATCGTTGCTTTCGAAGGCAGACTCATGACTCACTAGACCAATTATTAGTTTTAACTAAATCTTTTGGGCAGCAAAAGTTAGTAATTACACAAGTGACGGGAGGTATAAATATTTGTAACTGAGCTTTCAATAAACGAGGGAGGCCTATATCCCTGCAGTGGGATGTTTACGGGCTGATGATGAGCTTTCGTGTTCCCGCAAGAACCCGCCAAATCTTCCATAGGGCATCCTATTGAATTAATGATGTGTTCGCAGAGGACAAAGGAAGCTTAGTACATAGGCCTTTTATGGATTCTTTCGCTCTTACATAAAAAAGGAAGAACAAAGGATTCCGCTGTATGGGGTCAGTTCCCTTTGCCTTTGTAAAAGGACCAACTTAACTAAAAAAAAATTATACTATATGCTATGCTATACGCAAAACGTAACGTAGGTACCTAGAATATAAATGCCTTGGTAGTTGATACAGTGTGATATAATATTCAGGGGAGGATTAGTTATTGAATGGAGAAATCTAACACAATGTTACAGCAATTTGTTTTAAGGAGATAAATTTTTCAAAACGTTAGATTGCATGGTCTTTAAGACCTGTTTAAAACACAATGTTTGTTAGAGAGATATAATATTTATCATTGATTGCTTATATAACTGTATTATACATTAAACAGTAATAAATAAATAACCTTCGACCTCATCTTCACTTAATATCAGGAGTAATTGGGGTCAAGTACCAACCCCTTGTGCATAAAAATGACATGCAATTTAAAAAGAAACTAAACAGAGTGTAAAAAATTGGGCCCGCGAGGCAAGGTACCTAAACGCTGTTTTTTCGCTGAAAAACAGCCAGCTCTCGGGTTCCGCATCGAAATATTATAAAAAAAGTTACGACTCCGATGAAAGAAAAATGTAGGTATTTCGGAATCGAATTTGTTTATAAATAAAAATATATTTTGAAAAAAATTATATAATTATAAAGTAGCAGCTACTTGGACGTGTCTCGTAAAAAAATATGTGTCACACATTCATCATCAGCCCGTAAACATCCCACTGCAGGGATATGTAGGCCTTCCCTCGTATATGAGGGAGTATGGGCCATACTCCACCACGCTGCCCCAATGCAGGTTGGGCCTAATGTGTCACACTAATATTTTTTACGGACCAAATATTATTCTGAATTTATTTGATTTTATTTATTTTTATTTATTATGGTAACCCTGTAATACATGAAGTATATACAGGTAAAAATATTATTAATGTTTAGTGTCGACATAATACAAACCGTGGCGCTATATGGCGCAGACTTAATTATTATTATTAAGTTTATGGTGACTGTTTATGAAGGAAATTCGAGTAGTTATATTGATAGTTTATAAGTTGCTGGAACTTGGTGCTAAACACTGTTACATGCAGTTATATGGTATACTTTATTTACATACCTGCAATATTGAATCTCATCTTTTGTTTATTGTTATAATTTGTTTAAATAGAAAATAATACAGCACGTCGATCGAACAGCGACCTTCGAAAAGCGTAAACTAAATATACCAATGTATAAGGAATATACCTACTAATGCAAAAGTTACAATAAAATTTATGTGTCTATAGATTTTAATTATTGTACTTTATGTATGCAATAGATACCTACTTGAAATCGTATCGATTATACAGCATGATTTGTTTTATCAAAATTTTCAAATAAAATAACAATTCAAAGGTATCGAGTATTGTTACAATATCTATCTAAAGATATACGGTTGTATTTATTTATTAAATTTAGTTATATTATCTTTAAAGGAAACTGTTTGCATTTACCTACATTTTAATCGTAGATATTTTGGTTGTGAAACTACCTATGTAAATATTTGAAATACCTACTTAAATCGAGTTATTGTATTATTTAATTAAAATTACAAATAAATATTTTCAATGGAAATGTATTTTCATTACGGTAGTTGAGAAAATTAATAAATCAAAACGTTATAACAGCCCCGCTTTTGTTTGTCAAAATAAGTTGGCGTGTGTGAGAACGGCGGGTGTACTTGTCCGATTTCAATCACTCATTATACAACAAACGTACGTCCTGTGTACTTCAGTGTACCTGTTCCAAAAGTATGTGTACCTCTCTCTCTTTATAGAAAGGAATTATATTTATATTATTTGCTTCCTCTTTTGTACCTACAGCAACAAGCACCAGTAACATGAAATCCGTTAAGGTTTTCGGTAAAATTATAAAACAAACTTTTATTTTTTTATATGGGAGGGCGGCAAACGAGCATGCGGGTCACCTGATGGAAAGCAATCACCGCCGCCCATGGACACCCGCAACACCAAAAGGGTCACAGATGCGTTGCCGGCCTTTGAGAAAGGTGTAGGCTCGTTTCTTGAAGGTTCCAATGTCGTACTCGTTCGGGAATACCGCTGCCGGAAGTCCGTTCCACAGGGTGGTCGTACGTTGTAGTTTCTTGAGAAACGTACAGTGGTAGACTTCTTTTCTATTTTCATGGCTTTATATGAATTATTGAATTCTCTAATTGAATGTTTATATGTATAGAAGAAGTTAAGTTTCATTTCGGATAAATATAAGTAAAAGATCTTGCATAAAAAGTGAGTTTTTTTAGTTTTCCGGAAAGCCTTGCCAGATTTGTTTTTACAAATGCGCTTATTTCGGCAGGTACACAAGATGTCCTACCCAATGCATTTACAAATAGTTTATTAAAACAAGCCGTGGCGTTTGGTACATAGCCCAGGGAAAATACGGTTCGACCTCGGCAAAAAGAATAACCGCGATTTCCTTGAAACATTTAATAAAGAGTTGTAAATGTAAGTAGTAAGAATTGCTAAAAATTAAGCATTTGTAAGAAACGCAAGTACTAAGTAACTAAATAAGCTAAAGTTGTTATTAAGATACAAATTAAAAAAATAGGGTTTTCTAAAAAGATCTAGACTAAGCGTTCGTTTTTTTTAGGCTTATATATTCAAAATTACTTCTCTAATATACGCCTATAAGATAGCAATTATATAAGTCGGTTCTGAATTGCGTCTAGCTAAGCTAATTTTTTTAACGTATTTTCGCTGGGCTAACACTTCTGGGATAGGTACACTGTGGTACGTTTATTGTACCATAAATGATTCGAATCGGACGAATACACCGGCCATTCTAACACACCAGGCTTGGCTTAAAAATCCTCGATTAAAAATGTAAGGTAAGCAATGTGAGCCAGCACGGCAACCAACATGAGTCAACCCTTGGATTATGCGGCAATCTAATAATAAATCATAAGCACATTCATAATTACTTTTCGTAACTATTCTTTTCATTTAGGCTCTTATTCGTCTTGACGGCGATAAACAACATAACTTATACGATCTGGGAACCTTCAAGAAGCGAGCATATTCCTTCCTTAAAGGCCGGCAACGCCACTGCGGATCTTCCGTTTCCGTAGATGGTTATGGGCAGCGGTGACACTTACCATCAGGTGCGCCTCTTGCTCGTTTGCCCACCTCTTCAATAAAAAAAAAAAAAAAAAAAAAAACTTGGTTTTAAATGTTAAAAAAAGAAAATGCATAAACTGCCTACCTAATGTAAAAAAAATTGATTGCAATGTTATGATTGACGAAGATAAAGTGGAATTTGTAGATAAGACGGTAGGTATTTTTAGGAATTACTCTTGACTCCAAGCTTCATTGGGGACCACATTTAGAATATTTAGCAAGTAGATTGAGTTCCGCAGCATATGCCGTCTGGAAGATCAGACAGATGATGTGGCTACTGCAAGATTGGTTTATTTTAGTTATTTCTACAGTATTGTCTTACGGTATTTTGCTTTGGGGACCCGCACGCTCGTTTGCCGCCCCTGATATATACAGGGTGTAAACGTTAAGTGTGCACAGACGATTATTCCGTAACTATTATAGATATCAAAAAACTTTAAATTGATATCGAAAGTAACTTTACCTAATGAGTAAAATGACATTAATAACTTTTTAAAAATAAAACGAAAAATATCCAAAAAAAAATATATTAAACACTCCCATACATTTTATTTCTTAGTAAGTACAAAATTTTGTACCTATTCAAAGCAGATGTTCGAAGTGACGTCCTCGTTGTGCAATACAATGATCCAGCTTACGTAAATACGTACCAGAAGGAACTTCTCTATCAGGGTACTCTCTTCTGTAGGCAATAATGGCTGCCCTATTGTTACAATCATGTTTGTAGTACATTTTTAACATGCCCCTTTTTTCTGTATTGGAATATGCCATTTTTTAATTAATAAATGCAACAATCACGATTATTGACGCAAATTAAAAAAACGCAATAAATTGGCGGGAACGAGAATCCGCGATAAAGAATTTGAATTTAGAACGAACACCAAATAGTATCTTTTTTTTGGTTTAATTTAGTATGTTGCTTTTCAGCCAGTTCAAATCAATGCGATATTGAAACAAGGTTTATTATTAATTTGAAGTGGTAAGATAATTAACCTACACGTGTATCTACTTGAAATTCATCACTATCATAATACATAATTATAAAATGATAAGGGTAAAATGAGTTGATACTATTCCACTTAAAATAAGGAAACTAAAATGTCTACTATCTCATGCTAAATGTATGGGAGTGTTTAATGTATTTTTTTTGGATATTTCTCGTTTTATTTTTAAAAAGTTATTAATGTCATTTTACTCATTAGGTAAAGTATTTTCGATATCAGTTTAAAGTATTTTGATATCTATAATAGTTACGGAATAATCGCCTGTGCAAACTTAACGATTACACCCTGTATATATAAAAAAAAACAAAGTAAACCATTCTGAAATCACCTTTACTACGGAAGTCCAACAATTTCCGCCTGGATTAGGCTATGGTTCTTATTAGAAAGTTGTTCGTAATCAGGATGGAATCACCAGCCGAAAGTTGTTGGACTTCTATACTAAAGCTGGTTTCAGAATAATAGACTTTACTCATGAAATCATCATAGAATTATTCATGTAATCGAAAATTTTTTGAGCGAATTCGACTATGGTGCCTTATGGAAAGTTTGTTTGTAAGTAATCAAGAGAGGCGGCACCAATTGATGGAAATTATAAAAATTCTAATTCACTTCTTTGTTACTACGGGGCGACCTGACGGCATAACCTCACATAAGGACATCCGAAATGCTAGAATTCTCGCAGTGAGATTCAGCTATGTTGACAGCAAACGTCAAAAAATTGTGGCCAAATAGTGCTCACAGGAAATAAGTTCTACATTGAAAATAATTACCTTTAAAAACAAGCATTTAATACTCCATCTTGATTATCACATATTATTCGAGTCTAACCGTGTACGCAAAATTTCTTATCCGTGCCCTTTAACCCTAGAGGAGATTCCTCTTGGGGAGATAAATAAACAATCTGGGTGCAGCATCAGTGTGTGCAAATTTTAGTACATGCTCCTAGCTGCCCGCATCAGGACATGTCATTCATATAAATGTATTGTCATCCTGAATGAGTATTCAAAATTTCAGCTCCATAGGTACCTACACAGAAAACGGTTCTAATTTTACTTGCATTTTGGACGGACATTGAATACGAAGAAGGTAAGTTAAATAGTTAAGCTTATAATAAAAATGAGTGCCGTTAGGTAATTTTATTATTTAATATTTTTAGTGAGGATCCCATCATCACGTGCTAGAGTATTCACTAAAAATATTCAATATCTCCTTTACCACAGTCACAGAAATTAATCCACAATTACACAATTTTTGTTCTTTACGCACTATTTTTAAGAATTATTTATGCTGTCAAGTTATTTTTATGGGCTTCCGTATTAAACTTGATCGACATCTTTGTTACTTTGATAGCTCTACAGGATCTAAGTATATAAACACTTTGTTATAGAAGGAAACAATAAATAATTTACTTACTTACTTACTTACTATTTACCAGTTTACTTATTACCTAACAAACCAACACATACCTACCTCTTAATTTAGCATTTGAACAAACTACGACACCTTGAGTGCAGTTAATAGTTGATATGTCGCAATGGGCACGGTAATTTCGCTGCTAATCGGCAGTCGCAAACGTATATGACTGAGCTGGCAACTAGTGACGCTCGACATCGACTCGCTAAGAAGAAGATAACAAAGTATGCACTGTGTGAACTACTTTACAAAATAAAACCGGTTGTCGCTGTATGGTTTATCGCATAAGCAAATTGACCAACACAGTATTTGGAATGGAATAAAAATAAATATACCAAATGTTTTACAAAATATTATTTATTTTATTATCGTGTAGAAACAATTGTCAAACTAAGAATAAATATTATATCTAAGGCACATTTTCACGTTAGGTACAGCCAACGACATTGATAGCAGGTATTTTTATAAAGACGTAATTTGTTACGCCGACAACGTTTTGTAAGAAAACTGGAAGTAGGTATTTATTTTATGAACAATGCAAAAAAGCCTTATTTACCTATGCTCTAGTGAAAATGAGTATCAAAAAGAGAATGACGCAATTTGTGACATTTATTTCGATATTTAAGTTTTATCCCTTGCATATATGGCCATTATCCACCAACAAGAGCATGGCTCTTAAATAAGTTGATGATGTTAGAGAATTTGTATGCCCATAATAATTTATGTATCTAAACGCAGTGTCGAGTTGAATTGACAGGCTGTCATGTGAAAGATAGTATGACCATCCCTTTCTGGAGCTCTCTTTCTTCTTTCACTTCCTTCAATGGCTGCCGTACGTGTTAGTCGTTTATTACAAATTACCAAATAATATTAATCTTAAGTTATCTGACTCATCTGCGCCGGACAACCAATTTGCTTGTTAATTGTGGAATATAAATCAGTCAAATTGAACGAACTCAGCATTTTATTTCCCTGTTGTATGCTAATATCTCATCGCCCAAACTACTGCACTATCCAGAAGACCTTTTCAATTCAACAGGTAATGGTGCCCAGAGCGTAAGGCGGGCTTGTGAATAAATGTTGCATACATCAAGGATCGTTAACGTGAGTGATATAGTATTCCAATTGCAATATGGAGGGCGATGGCGAAGGTGGCAACCACGTGCGTGTGCCTCATAGTAGCGACGAACGTTTGCCTCCTGCCATGTCCAATCAGATAGAGAAATTGGAGGGCGCGCTTGGAAATTTGCCATGCGAACTTTATTAATTCTCGAAGGCCTACGGGCCACTGTGACTCAAATTCCGATGCGGTGCAAGATAATGCGCGTGATAACCGAACATTGGCGAGAATTTCTCTCTCAATTAAACCCTGTTTGTACCAGTATGTCCGTAGTGCAACCACAGCTCGTGAAGCCTGGAAGGCGCTCTCTGCAGTGTTCGAAGACAAGGGTCTATACAGGCGAGTATTGTTACTTCGTCAGCTTCACCATGCAAGGTATGAAGATCACATAAATATGTCCAAATATATTGAAAATATAATGAACTTGGTACAGCAGCTGGCCGATATAGGCAAAAATATAGAAGACACCGAAGTGGCCGAATTGCTACTGAGCGGACTGCCTCAAAGCTTTGACAATATTGTTTCGAGCTTATCCACAGCATGTTTAACAGGCATTCTTTCGAGTGAAATTGTGAGGAGTCGCCTGCTTCAAGAGGTGTAGACACAACCATCATTAGCAGGGATGCAGCTTTTTTTTCACTGAAGACAAAGAATATCCGCTGTAACTATTGCGGAAAAATAGGACACATTAAGACAAAATGTTTTAAATTAAAACGTGAAAAGAAGAATATGGTAACTCTGTACTGCGTTGATGGTGCATGAAATTAACAGATGTTGGTACATTGACAGTGGATGCACAACACACATGTGTAATGATATAAAAAAGTTCAAAGTTTTAAATGAAAATAAAAATGACAATTCCATTTGCACAGCTAACAGTGCTACATTAGCTTGCAAAGGTATTGGACAAGTGTGCCTCAAATTAGATAAGGTATTTACTTTAAGCAAGTTAATTGATGTAGGCCTGAGAGTGACATTCGGCACGGGCGGTTGTTATATTAATGAAAATGATAGACTTTATTGCTTCAGGTAGTAAAATTAATGGTATATACAAGTTGAATGGGTGTATAGGTACGAATTTGCACAGTAAGGAGTACTCTTTGTTCCTTCGCAATGGGCAGGAAACACCGAGTGCCGCAGTTGCTGCCAACAGTGGAGTTATGGCATCGGAGGTTGGATCACCTACATCTTCGGGGTATGTATTCTCTTAGAGACAGGGTGGAGACCGGTTTTATGTTCCAGGAAGAAGACAAATTACCGAAATGCGTGCCTTGTCTGGAGGGGAAGTTGTCTAAGTCACAGGACCCTTAGATAATGAGACTTACAATTATAGACAATTGCTAGGTTGCCTAATGTATATTTCTGTGTGTACACGTCCAGATATCGCTTTTGCGTCAATATAATAATAGTCAATATAATAACTGTTTTGGTCAATCTCATTGGTTAGCAGCGAAACGTGTCCTAAGGTATTTAGCAGGAACAATTAATTTTGGCTTACTTTATGTTAAATGTAGTCAGGTAAATTTAAATGCTTTTACTAATTTTGACTGGGGCAATGATGGCAATGATAGAAGATCCTATACAGGTTTTGCTGTAAAGCTAGGCATTAAAACAATAAATTGGGAATCTAGAAAACAGCGCTGTGTCGCTTTATTCAGTACGGAAGTTGAATACCTAGCAATTGGTGATGTCAGGATAGAGTTAAAATTCATTGTTAATTTTTTGTCAGAAATCTTTGTAATCAAAAATTTTGGGCCTGTGACTGTATTTAACGATACTCACTATTTCATCCGCATTTGGATTGCAAAATGCCCCAGCCACGTTCCAGCGACTCTTTGATAAATTCCGCTGGAGGACTGGCCTGCGCAACGTGACCCTGCTAGCATTTATTGATGATATTATTATACTATCGGATGGGATATGAAAACATTTACAGGATCTCCAGGCTGTATTGACCGCCTGCGAACCTTCAAGCTTCATGTCAACAGAGAAAAATGTGTTTTTGCTACTGACAAAGTAAAATATGTTGGACATCTAAAAACGCACATCGCTCAATTATAGCTGGTAATGATCACACAGAACTAGTATAGTTTCTTTAGATGAGTATTTGGTGCACACATTGGACTTTTCGATCACAGTCCGTTTACTACGCTGGAAACACGTCTTTTTATATCTTTGCCGATTCTTCCATTAATTTTTCAAAAAAGAACGGGCGCCGGCTCGCACCCCTCCGTGAGATTTTAGTTGCGTTCCCGGAGCCGGGAGATTTTAAATTCTAATGTCTTTTTTTTGGGAGAATCCCGGAATTCTCGGAGAGTTGGCAAGCCTACTTGTATGCGTGAGTTCCGGGGTCTGTCTAATATTTATGTCATACTCTTTCCACGCACAATGCCCCGTATCTTAACTTAAATAAACTTGCTGTCCATACCTAGCAGTCGCTTACACAAAGTCACTAACTCATTCAAGGGACAATGTATAGGTACGCTTTTATAATAAGGTCTGGGGAGACTGACTGCCTAGTGAATGAGCGATAACTGTATGTCATGACGATTTCAAATGTTATTCTTATAACTTACGAAATAAAACTTTTTTGATTTTGATCGCTTTGACTACGACAGCCAATAGCTTGGTCACGTTAAAATCAGTTTGGTGGTTGTAGAACACAAAGTACCTATCTAGTTTTTTTCTGTGATCGAAAAAACGATTGATTACTGTTGGCTGTACCTTACCTACGGAAGCCATCCGCGTCAAAAAATAAAACTTATAATATAGTAAACGTAATGGACGGTTCATTTTTGACTAGAATAACAGGAAGTATTAAAAGCGTTTATTTCGTCCAGTGGCGCCCTCATAGAATAAATGAAGATTTCTTTTTAAATACAGAATAAATCAAAATAATCGCTCTGACCTGCACCCGAGAAGCCTAAAATCTAATATTATAAATAATACCTAAATATGGCATTTGATGGCTGGGCAGCGTTTGGGTAGCTACGTAACATTTTCTTGTCCCAAATACCACAATGTCTCAAGACGAAAGTCATTGGTCACTGTGTCTTGCCAGTGATGATATATGGAACTGAAACGTGGTCGCTTACTATGGGCCTCATAAGAAGGCTCAAGGTCACTCAAAGAGCAATGGAGAGAGCTAAGCTCGGAGTATCCCTGCGGGATCGAGTCAGAAATGTGGAGATCCGCAGGAGAACCGAGGTGACCGATAAAACCGGAAGAATTGTGGGCGGGGGCTAATTGCTCGTAGAACCGACGGCCGTTGGGGCGAAATGGTTCTCGAGTGGCGACCGCACACCGGATGACGTAGCGTGGGCAAGGCCCTAACGTAGTGGACCCACGATTTGGTAAAGATCGCGGGAAGCCGGTGGATGCAGGCAGCGCAGGACCGATCGTTGTGAAGAACTTTGGGGGAAGCCTTTGTCCAGCAGTGGACGTCTTTTGGCTGATATGATCGTGATGAGCTTTGGTGGGGGCTATGTTCCACAATTCACAATCATTTTTATCAATAATTTTAAATTCTCCAAAATAGGTAACCGTAATTAAAGCCATTTCGGTATTATTTATAAATTAGATAAGGTTTTTCGATTAATGATCAGAGCAATATTTTTGATTTAAACTGTACCTATTTAAAAAGAAACCATTTATCCAATGACGCCCTCATTGCATAAATTAAGATTTATTTTTAACTGGACGGAATAAGCTCTCTCAAGTATTTATTTTAATACACATTTAAATAGTGGCCCTCGAAACTTAACAAGTGATGCGAATATATTGGTCCAGTTTTGATGAAACACCACATAATGATATTTACAGAAGAGTTTAAGATGTGAGACTACGTAAAATTGTCAAAGTTATGGTGTCAATTCTGAGGCTGATGGCACGTCTTTAAACATAAAAACTTAAAACGGCTCTTTTTCTCCCTGGAATAATAAGACGCG
Organism: Oegoconia quadripuncta; assembly: GCA_949316235.1. Classification (NCBI taxonomy): domain Eukaryota; kingdom Metazoa; phylum Arthropoda; class Insecta; order Lepidoptera; family Autostichidae; genus Oegoconia; species Oegoconia quadripuncta. The sequence goes on from OX438745.1 coordinate 10,663,895, forward strand.
ACAGTAATGTAATCTTACACACGCCCATAATAGTTAATAAAGCCACAGTACGTACTTAACTACTCATCGAGTTTTTTATTTATGTTATCCAGTTTTCACTGTGTTTCGAAGTGACATAGCAAGACGGGCCACGTCCTTTATTGCTTTCACAGATTTTGTATACTTGCTGTTCTATTACTTACTGTATTCTGGCATTACTATAAATCATTAAACATTACAAACTAAATATTTTATGTTATTAAAAAAGATACAACTGACTACCCTAAATTTAATTTTAAGCATGTGCAAAAGGGGCCGTCCATAAATTACGTCATCGATATTTTCAGATTTTAGACCCCCCCCCCCCCCCTATAATCATCCTATCGTCATTTCTTAATGACCCCCCCCCCTTCTCCCAAAATTGACGTCATTACTAGTTTGATTAAGTATAAGTATAGTATTAATATGTACTTTTATTAATTATGTAATGTTGTAGTTATTATTTAAGTATTGTGTTTATTATCAATACATAGTATAAAACAAAGTCGCTTTCGCTGTCTGTCCCTATGTATGCTTAGATCTTTAAAACTACGCAACGGATTTTGATGCGGCTTTTTTAAATAGATAGACTGATTCTTAAAGAAGGTTTATATGTATAATACATGTAAGTACCACGGGCGAAGCCGGGGCGGGCAGCTAGTATTTTACTAGGTGTGCTGGAAGAAATTTCTTTTTAGAAATAATCTTTTTGTATGTGAAAAATAAACTATAAATAATTAAATAAGAACCCCCCCCCACTATCATTTACCGTCATCCGCAGACCAACCCCCCCCCTAATTTAGAATGACGTAATATATGGACGGCCCCAAAGTAAATCGATTCCAATACCACTGCAAAACTGGATTTAGTTTATAGATGTCGCATCAGAATTGACACCAGAGTACGTATAATAAGAGGTGCCTAAATGAGCCCTAAGTGTAAATCATTGAAGCGTACAATGGCACCACAGCGCCAGCAGTAAACGCCCGTACGTCATGTTTGATTCATGTGATAGAAATGTGGCACCCCAATTGTAAATGCAGAAGTTTTGAGAGCCCTAACGTGCATAGAATATCGTACGAGCATTATTAAATAGTGACATAAGAACATAATTTTTCACGAATTAATAAAACCTATTTCTTAACCGGCATATTCTTGCAAACCCACTCCATACCCTCTTTGACGCCGGTGCCGTCGGTCGCAACGCATGCCTGGATTTGCCAGGTTCTATCTCGGATCAGATGGAGACCTAATGCCTGAGCCACTTCACTGGCTGGCAGAGCTGGAAAAGAAAATTATATATTTTTTAAAATACATTGAAATAAACTATGGACTTTGATCAGAGTAACCATTCTATCGCGGGAAGTCGATGGATGCAAGCCACTTCACACTTCGCTCTGGAATTTATGAGGATGGCGCAGCAGTAGACGTCCTTTTTTTTTTATGCACAACGGGTTAGCACTTGACCTCAATCACACCTGATGTTAAGTGAAGATGAGGCCGAACGTGGTAGCGTACTGACACGGAAACCCCATCTTATTTGGGGGATTGGCTATCTTATCTCTGACAACCGGAACACAACAACGCTATTAACATTGCTGTTTGGCGGCAGATTTAGATAAGATGGTGGTAGCTAGCCAGGCGGACATTTAAAATGCCCTACCACCTACCAAACTGAGTACTTAAACATGTACCCCGCTGGGGATCGAACCCGCGACCTCCGAATCGTAAACCCAATGTTGTTTACATTGAGCCACGGAGGTGGTCCTGTTGCTGATATGATAATGATGAATCAGTCTATCCATGTCAACTCCTCCTTGAAACCAGAGCTTCAAGGAATAACTTATGTTTTTCAGGATGCAAAACTAGCATGAACCATGGTCTCTTTATAACAGCCTGTTCTAGGGTAGTGAAAGAGACCCTCTTGAATGACTTTGCATTCCGCTCGGTGTTTATAGGTATGATAGACCAGCAGTCCCCTGAAGACGAAAAATGCTTACTGAAAATTTCACAGGTGCTCTTATGCTTTCTATTCTGAATTGGTCTTACCAGTGCTAAGGTCCTGTTTGTTAGCATACACTAACAAGGCTACACCTCTGAGTTTCTCATCCTGAAGCAGCTCCGACAGCTCTTGACTGGTCTCCTCCAAACGCTGGTGGTCTGAGCAGTCCACTACATATATCTGAGGATATGTTGTATAAATTATTTTACCCTTCAAGTGGGCCTGGATGGTCAAGTCCGAAATATAGGGAACAGAGTAAAATGCTCAAAGGAGACTCGCACCGATTTAGATTAAAACTAAAAATGCATCATTAAAGTTTTAAAAAATATATTTTCGCTGATTTAGAATTGGACTTATTGATTTACAAATACACACAGTGCCTATTATTATTGGACCATCGGACATTATCCGTCGGTGAGATAATTTCACTATTAAAGATTAATTTCTGGAAACCAAAGGAAAGTGTTCATTTTTTAATAAACTTATCCATATTTTGAAACATTCACACATAACCTGTATACTGTAACTAAACAAATTGTTCAAATTATGCTCAATTTTCACCAACCAACATTATATGAATATAAAATGTAGGTAAATTAATATGATGGCCAGGGCCTCAAAAAGACAGGTCATATATCTTTTGATTTTGAAATTGACTCTATGGTTGGATCCGCCCTTGGTCTGAAGTGCTTGGCACAATTTTATATTAGGTAGGTAAGGGCCCTATTTACAGACTTACCAAAATGTCAGTATTTTCAAAATAATTTCTCCAATATGGCCTGATCTTCCTCTGCCCGCCAATATCCCAAACATTCAACTTAAACCCGCTGGAGAGAACAGATTTTATATTAAACCCCGCAGTGGGCGTTACGTGGCTGACGTCCTCCGAGGCTAGCTGCTTCAACAGTGTTGTTTTGCCAGCGTTGTCTAACCCAAGCAGAAGCAAACGAAGCTCTTTATCTGGGCTAGATCGTAGTTTCTTCAAAATACTTAGTAAACCCTGTAAACCAGAATTTCTATAGCATCAAGTTATGTATTAGTATAGAAAATGTAGTCGTTCATCCATCAATTTTATTTATGACTTACCATTGTTAGCAGAATAAATGTGTTAAATTGACTAATTTCACTGTGTACACCTAATTATTGAACATGATATTATTGATAATTCAATTAAGTAGTTACTTCTATGAACTATACCTACGGTAAAATCTCATTGTTGTCATGTATCGTTGCTATGGCAACAGCTCAAAACATCAACTCAAAAACTGCGCCGGCATAAAATTGTAAGAAAGAAAGAGATAACAAGAAGGATTATACTCTTGAAAACTTGGATAAATAATCCAAGATAAAATCTATGACGTTTTGTGGTAATGTGCGTTCCTCAGAGTATAATTCTTCTTGTTATCTCTTTCTTTCTTACAATTTTATGCCGGCACAGGACGAAGAAAGCACAGAAACAGAACACCATTCAATATTTTATTTAGCGATAAAAAAAGTTTGTATTGCATGGCAATTTGCAATTGGTAGGAAATTAGAATACTACAGAAGACTGGGCTGACCTGAAATTGGCACAAAGCTACAACAAGTGCCACATCAAAAAAAAAAAAAAAAAAAAAAAAAAGACGGCTGGGCTCCAACATTGGTAAAGAGTAAACAAAAAAGTTTTTGGCGGGAACCAGCCAACGATTAGGCATGGATTAGGCACATTAATTTGTTTTCTTTTTTTTTTAGTTGGGCTTTTTGGCGGTATCGCGGCGAGTGAAGTTGCATTTTTCTTTACAGTTCTTATAATTTGTGCATTCTGACTTTTGAAGCATATTATTGGCAGAATATTGTGCAGCAAAAGTTAGTAACTTGTATACGAGTGAAGGGAAATGTAAATTAAAGTGCGTGACGAAGCTTTTGAGTTTCCACAAGAAGCCGCCAAAATCTTTTGTAAAGCATTTTGCCACTTTACTGAAGAATGACTTGACCGTGACTAGATTCTGTATATGCCAAGTATACGACGAATTACTTATTTTGATTGAGACTGACATATAAACGAAGAAATAAGAGAAATAAGACATGGCTGTATGGGCTTAGCTCCCTTTGCCTTCTCCGAGAGAAGCTGTTAGTGAATTAAAACAAAAAAAATTTGCTTGTATCCACACGTGTGTTTATAAGAAAAGAAGAATAAAATAAATAAAACCCCCTGAAATGGGCAAAGTAAAGCAAGAGCCGGCTGAAGACCAGGCCGATGTTACTATTAAAACCGAGACACAGAGTTATGACGACAAAGTAGGCCATTGCAGCATAATTGCGAAGCCCATGGCACCGAAGAAACTTAGCAAAAAGATATACAAACTTATTAAAAAATCCACTAGTCATAAGAATTACATTAGAAATGGACTCAAAATTGTTCAGAAGCAGCTACGATTGGGAGAAAAAGGGTAAGCTTATATTATGGAGGTTATGCAAGGATATGGTTTTAGGTCGGACTAAGCTGCCTTCGCCGTGTCAATTTTTATAGTAATTATATGTTGAATATATACTCAAAACTATTTCTTTTTGGTAAACCCTAGTGTGTCCAAACTTACATACATACTCTTTTCAGGATTGTTGTATTCGCCGGTGATATATCTCCAATAGAAATCATGTGTCATCTACCAGCAGTCTGCGAGGAGAAAGAAGTACCATACTGTTATACCCCGAGTCGCAAAGATATCGGATCAGCAATGGGCACTATGCGGGGGTGCATCATGGTGCTGGTCAAAGAACACGATGACTACAAGGACTTGTTTGAAGAAGTTAAAAGTGAAATCAAACTGCTCGGCCATCCACTGTAATGTAAACAGTTGACTAGTGGTTAAGTTAAGAGTTAAGATTATTTTTAATTACTGTGAAATGGTAATAAATCATATATTACTGTGCAGACTATCAAGATTCAGTTTTCTTTCCATTTGTGTAGTGAGTTTTTAATGGCATAGGCAGCTGTATGTTTAGAACGTGCAGTGGCATTCACAGCTTTTTATCATGGAGTAGGTAGAATGAGAAAAAAACAACTACAAAGTAATAACTTACTCTAAGCAATGATTGTTTTAAATATTTCCCACATCAGTATGAATCAGCTGTCTTGACAATGCATGTCGGGGAAAGCTTATAATTTGCTAGGGTAGGCACTGCCTTTCTGCCTGTGTTGAGGGCACTCCATTGAGAACTAAAATTCGAGAGAGACAAGAGGGTCAAATTGGCAGTACAAAATATAGGTACGACAATGCCAGTGGGAGCAATTTCAGAGCAGTTTGGTGTGGCTTTTATGTACAGTCAGCTGCAGTGAAACCAGACCCCCCGTTCTTACAGTCATTATGTGATTAGGGGGTTTGGTTTCTCTGCAGCTGACTGTACTTGTGCTTATAATAAGTAATAATATTATGAAAACTGTTAGAGGTGAGCCTTCACTACGTACCTTACAGATGTCTGGGTATTGCACAAATATGCCTGCTATTGATAACTGAATTGAAAATAATATAAATTTGTTGGATTGTCCATTGCAAAAAGAGAGTGAGGTGTAAACAGGCGAATGTATCAATGAGGCTGGCATAGTCACCCAGGGTGTACAAAAGCCTCAAATAAAAACAAGATTAAAAAAAAAAAAAAAAAGAAAATAATATGTATTCATCTGAACAGAAATCTAACTAATATTATAAATGCGAAAGTTTGGATTTGTTTGTTGCTCAATCGTGAGGATTTGGATTATAGGTTGAATATACCCTGGATGAAGAATATTTTTTATCCCAATAAAGGAGTAGTTCCCGCGGAATAAACAAACGTATCCGGATAAAGTTATTCCACGCAGGCGATGCCACGGGCAGATAGCTAGTATTTCATAAGGTGAACTGTGGATGTTGTTTTGTATATTAAACTTTTATTGTTTGGGATATCTCTGATCACCCCCATTTGGGATAAAGGTCTTGCGTGATGTTAATGGGCAGAAACTATATTATGAGTTTGTCACCATTTTGTCTTTTTATTCTACATACATAAATTAATTAGTCATAGAAGCCCTAGCTTCGCCTGAAACACAGGATTTTCCTAGTTCAGGCACTAGTGTTACAGTTGAAATTAAGCATTATTATGTAGATTTTATGTTTTAATGTACCATAAAAATTAATAAATATATATTTGATTTGATTGATTAATATCACAAAAATTTGCATTTCGCTGTTCCAAACATTAAAAGTACAATGCTTGAAACAACATCCACAATTTGTAATACACAGAAATGCCTTTGTGACAGATTTGTTCTATTCTTTTGGCAAAAATAGGATTCCTAACCTACCACCAAATGAATACTTGAATAAATATTTTACACCCTATTCATCATCACCAGTCTTCACTCCAATCAGTCCTCTCACTAGGAGAATATACAATTATCCAGTTAAAAACTAGGCAAAGCGTGCTATCGATGCTAGCTAGAAGGTACCCACACATAATTATTTAGGTAATAAAAAAATTTTAAAAAATACGCCCCGAATACAGAACCTCCTCCTTTTTTGAAGTCGTTTAATAATCAGGGATATAATGTTCCTGTTCATTTCACCTGGAAGTATCAAAATGTAACAGCAGGTATTGATTCCCTGTCCTACAGGATGTTAATGTTCGTTCTTCGTGATCGCGACGCGTACCTACCGATACCACGAGTGTCCTTGGCGGATAGTGCGGGATGAATTTAGGACACGTAATAATGAAATTATAAAATGTTTTAGGTGTCATGGGTTTGTTACTCGGCTTGTTATAAGGCAAATTGAATCTTTTGTCGTAGGTAATAGGGTTGTAAATTTGTTGTTTTGTGTGTTGTATTTTATCATTATGGCTCTGTTTTCCACTGGCTTCTAGGGCCATAAACTTGTTTTCTAAGTACTCCAAAAAGGTATTAAAAAAAAAGATATTTGGTATTTCTCTAGGATTTTTCAATGATTTTATATACCCCTGTGTTGACTCAGGGTCAAGCTTTTGAAGTAAAATATGCACCAGCAGTGGGTCCCAGCTCTTGATATCCACTTGTAGGTAGATTAGCAATGGCATGTAAACTTTCTAGTGTGGTATCATGCATTCGTTTCAATTGAGCAGCTGAAGGTTGTTGAATTGTCGGCTGATTTAACAACGTATCTGGCCCCAAATAACTTGGAACCAGGACAAGAAGATGATGATGATTCATCGCACACAAACATTTACTGTTAATGGAATTTGATGACGCTACAGTTGGCTTTAAAGGCAGTCACCCCCTAAATAAGTGACCGTCAAAATGTATGAGAAATCAAATACAAATTTTATTGTACACATACATTTATTAAAATTTATGGGCACGTAAAAAATGGCAGATCGTCATATTGACAGTGAAGGTTGGCAAAATACAATTAGGTACTTATATGCACTAGATTACTAGGATGCCTAAGCTACAAATCTAAATTGGTTACAGACTTCAGTAGATTGACTGCCTAGAAAAAAGATTTATTAGGTAGGTATTTAAAATTGTAGTCCCTTTATTAAAGGAGTTGTAGAATGCATGAAGTATTGGAAATTTCAAAAATTCAAAATTTCGTTTGCGAGTTACTATGAAGGTGGGTAAATATTCTTCTTCAATTTAAGAGCTATGCTCTTGTCGGTGGAGTAATGACCATGTCTCTCCACTTTCCGCCCTCATTTTAACCTCTTGATCCAACACGACATTCACCTTTTCTTTCACTTGGTCAAAGTAATTATGCCTAGGTCTTCCCCTTCCTCTCTTTCCTTAATCTTTCCCTCAATTATGTTCTTCAAAAAAATATCGTGTCGTATCAAGTGACCTATCATCTTTCCTCTTCGGTTCTCAACTGTGGCTAACATAAATAAAATAAATGTGCGTAAATATAACCTACTGAAATTGCAGGTGAAGTTTAGAGTAAGTGGTCAAATTCCATTTGTCTGAAATATATAATAAATACTCAACCATATTAATAATGAAACATATTTATCAGCATTTCTTAAAAAATATCTTAATTCCACCTCAATACCAAACTCTAAAAAACTCTAATGCATTCTACATGTCCTCTCCCATTTGAAGCGTAAACTGAACTATCAACTTTATTGTAAAATTAATATCAGATTTCATTGCGACCCTTATAGTGAAAAACCTTGTTTTTACTGTTCCGTGAGAAAAACCATCTTTGAAATACTATATACAATGGGATTTATATAGCCACGTGACGTAACGCAGGGGACTCGATCATACGTATATAGCCACGTAACGCAGGACACTCAATCATACGTATATAGCCACGTAACGCAGGACACTCAATCATACGTAACGCAGTGGACATCTTATGTTATGCAAATTATCTTGCAGGTTGTACTAGCAACGAGTGTCAACCATATCAAAGTTTGTAGCCTCTAAACTGACTGAGAGATGTTGGCATTTTGTACATTGAAAAAATAGTTTGAACACCGCTGTCGATCCAATTTAATGATGTGTGGTGTGTATACTGCCATAAATGTAAAAATAAAATTATACTAAGTGATACGTCATGTTAACGTAGTTGAAAATTTTTATTAATTTGACCACTATTTGAATGTATGTCGGTGAGTATTTTTAATTAATATAAATATTTCATAAACAATTAACGAATGCAAATCTACTGAAGTCTGTTCTTTGTATTAAAAACTAGTAATTGAAGCAAAGTACATTATACAAAATGGTAACCCTGCTTTGAGTGAGTGCGGTCAATGAGATCATTAAAGTACATTAAAAATATTGTAAAATATACAGATTTTGATTAATATATAGCCATTACGTAATTAGAACAGTACGCACAAATACTTTCGTTGTGTCTAATGCACATTTAAAAAACATCCATTCTACGATGATAACTTGGGACGTTTAAAAAAAAATGTTGAAAACATTTTGTACCCACCTATATTCTGTAACACTCTTTCATTAGAACTGCGGAATATGGAAACTGAAATTTATAAAAAGTAAGTATAACATTATTTAGACCACAACAGAAATATTAGAGTGTATATAACATTATTTATTATTATGTATCAGTACAGTAGTGAAGACAGTAGTGTTATTTGTACCTAAAATTCTTAGTTTTTTTTTCTAGTGAAGTTATGAATTATAATAAAAGGGTGGTTACAAAAAACAAAATAAATAGCAAAACGATTAGGAATCCATACCTTTATAACAATCGAAGCCCTTGTAATCTTACAATAACCATTTATCGAACTATAATATACAGACTGATACTATCTTAACACCTTACCTACCACATATCTTACCAGTTCAAAATATTTTAAAAGATGTTATGTAGTATCCATGGTTTGGAACTCATAATTGTAATAATTTATTATTGGTACATAATGAGATTAAGGAAACAGAAGGAACACTAAGGCCTGTAAAGACAGATTAGGTTAAGATGGGGGTTCCGGGTGAACGCGCATCCACCTTCCATCTTCACTAACATCAGCCTGCGTAGCATGACATTGTTGGTCGCGCGCGACGTAGGATTGAGAGTGGGATAGTTCTATATTTCGTCCAAGCGAATGAGCAGGACATAAACGTTTATCACGCCTGTCATGCTACGGGGCAGGTGTGATTGAGGTCAAGCGGCCCATTGTGCTTTAAAGAATGAGGTCACGGCTGCGTAACGTTCTGTAATACGGGACTTAGTGACCTCTCTCAAACCCTGGCGCCAAAGCGCTTTGACACAGCCATTGTTTATTGATTGCGTCTGCTTAATCTGCTAAATCTATTATGTTGTATCTGTATGTTTTTTTTCTTGTGTGCAATAAATGTTAAATAAAATAAATAAATAAATAGCTAGTTAATACAATTTAGCAAATTACACTTAGATTTATTTTTCGGCGACACATTGTGACATTGTTGACATTCATCAATCCATATAATATTTTGCAATAGATTTACATAAATTCATTTGACAGTGATAGAACAAAGTGGAAACGAAGTGTCAAAACTATAAAAGAAATGTAAACAAAAATTAAACAAGGCATAATATTTTCAGACTCTTTTTCTTTGACATTTGCCAATTTGACAAAAGTGGTACAACTTAATAGCATGTCCAATAAAATCTATTAAATTAACACCTGAAAACCTACACTTTACCACATAAAATTCTAAATTTAATTTAGAAATATTATGGCTTCACTAATTGTAATAATTAAGAAGACTGACATTATAGCAATATTGATATTAGAGTTTAAAATCGAAAAAAGGGGTTTTGATAATAATCAATAATATTTTTACCTACATTCGAATCCTTCAGTTGGTATTACTACTACACTCACACAGTAGACAATTCAAACGTTTCATGATTGAAAATACTTTAAACTCAACATTGTAGATACATAAACTGTAAGGGAAACTGCAGTGCAATCGCGAGAGGGAACATTTACGCCATAGTATTCGCTTATTAGAAGTAAATAAATCTTTTTAAAATTATTTCAAGGAATTTCGAAGTAGATACATGTAGAGCTTCGATTCAGACCCGACCCTTCTAGGCAGCATTACGCGTAATTTGACCATGCAAGTCACAGTTTTAATTCATAACCTAACACAGATTACATTTACCTACTTTACTTACCTACTACATACGTATATCAAGCAATACTGACTGATCTTTTATGTTATTATCTTTCAAGTTAATCTCCCTCCACACGGATACTGGCTTCAAACACGACTACACAGAAAAAAATGCACTTGTTTTCATTAGGTACACACACGTAGTACCACTGTGTGTCATATAAGTGGCATGATATGAAAAACATAAATCACAGAACATGGCAATCGTTAAGTAAACCACCACTCGTATAGTTCTGATTTTTTCTGTTCTATAACCATAAGAACGTTAATTAAGTAATGAACCTGAGTAATTTGAATTAATTAACATTATAGTGATATAAAAAATCTCATGCAGCAGGTATAAATAGATTGGGTAGTCCAGTCAGTGTCTCAATGAGGGAGGTATATTTCTTTTTAATTTATGTTCAATGAATGGGCCGTTTTAATTATCTCCATTACATCAAATAACTAAGATCAAAGGTAAAACATTTAAAAATATTATGAGGATACTTTCTAAACATATAATACTATATTGATAGATTATGTACAGTCAGGTTCAAATTTGCAGTCATAGTCCCAAGTTCAAACCTTTTTTTTTTTCAAAAACCTTGTATAAGGTTAATATATTTTTATTTAGAATTAAAAAAGGTATTTTTATTTAGAAATTCAAAGGTATTCGAAAAAATATTTGACTATGACGGAATTTTGAACCCGATTTTACCTAAAACCATATTATCTTATCAAATTATTAAACTACTTCGCTTTTCTTCGCAAAAATATCCAGGGTGATACATTTTGTTATCCCACAATACAGGTAAATTAAATTTAAATGCATTGTACAATATTAAAGGGGGTATTCAGGTATCGTCTTACGCAAAATGTTTTGTATTCTTCTACTAAATATCCCCTGTCGATAAATACCTTATCTACGCATTTTTACATCCAGTATAAAGCTAAATTTAAAAAACAGCGCCTTACAAGATTTAATCTCTTAGATAACTAGTGAAGTGATTTTTAGTATAGAAAAATATATGAATAAATAATTCATTTAATTAGGTGCTCAAATTTAAAATTTTACTTCCTTGTTTTTGAAAATAATTCTGAAACTTTAACGATAACGATGTCAGTTAACAGTATTTCACTCTAAAGTAGAAATAAAAACCATAACATCTATTTCACTGTGACCACGTGATGATAGAAACGTAGGTACTTACTGCAAGATTTCCTTCAAAATCAATCAAATCTTTTACTAATCTACACAATTCACTATCGCCGATGGTAAGTAATACATCCCTTATCTATTATATTTATCAGTAACGTTTTCTATACGATTTCGTGTAGGGTACAGTCTTAAACATAAAGATCACACTTATTTATATCGATATTTTAGAGTTTTCTGAATAATCTGACATCTTCATGATATATTTTTTCAACAATAGACTGGTTACTATACCTAAACTTACCAAATCAAATCTCATTAATATAGGTCTGTAAACAACATTTCTTTTTCCGAAGAGCTTATTCAAGATGCATGCTTTCAATAATTAAAATTTTGAAAGGGGAATTCGACCCTTATTGGCATAGTAATCAGCCGCCATCTTGGTTTTCTTAATCAGGCAGGGCAATATTTATCGAATTCTATATATCGGCCTGAAATAACGTGCACCGTAACATTGAAAAATAACCTATAATTATGGCGACAAGAGTACTATGCCAGCTTCCATCTAAAAAGAGTATCATTATTGTCTATCATAATAATGATATTAGTTAAAATTCGACTTTAAACTTATAATTGTAAGTTTCGGAAGCAAATATTTCGATGATAAAGTGAGCAAATGCCGAAATACGTTATTTCCTTTTTAAATTATGTTTACGAATTTCATCTTAAAATAACGCCTTAAATTATTTATAAATGAGAAATATAAGATTTGTAGTCTTCAAAACAAGTAAACAATATTTGATCCTTCTACAGACGGCATTAATTGAAGTTGTGTGCCATAGTTCCCTTTATGTTAACCGTACTTTAGGTGCTCTGAATGTTGAGGGCGATCATTCCTTGTGATATGGGCACTCTTCGCTCTCCAGTTTACAATTGTGTAGTCATCACACATTTTGATGTCTCTTATATGATTAATTAGCTGTCACTCGCGTTACTTTCACGTTTTTGTTAAGCGTAAACAAGTTTGGCATATATTCCTTCTTCCAGCATAAGTTATAACTGTCATTCATTACGTAGGTAGAGTATAGTAATTCAAGGATTGTATTTTAACCTATGACATTCGAATCGAAGTACTTATATTACCTACGACAGTGAACATAGAACTTCACATATTTATAACTGGGGAACTAAGAAAAAATAACGTAAATTACGTTGCAATAAAATTCATTTAATTTTTCATTTCTATCATTCACTTAAAGTTCAAAGAAAAAATGGTTGATTATTGATTATTTATAATATATATAATAGGATGGCGTGTTACAATTTTCATCTTGACTGTAGTACCTACATATCGTTACCTCACAGATTGTGACATATTTTATCAGACATATAATTCAATAAAAGTCACCTTAATCTTCAACAATTAAATGTTCATGCAGTGTACCTATCTCTGGAAGTATTAGCACATCTGCACCTTTTAGTGACAACAAACCATGGTGTAATTGTACAGTGTGTGGGGGGAGTAGGTACATAATCGTTTCCAATGTGTCCCATTTCCTATATATTATCGATTATACTCGATTATCCTGCATATTTTATGATTTCAAAAATCATAAACAGGCGTAAATGTTGACTTCTTAGAATTACCTACTTGTTGACTTCTTAGAAATGAGATAGGTAGTGGATACAATTACCTTTTTCTGGGAATAACTTAAGTCAGCTTGAAGGTAATATAATGGAGCATTTGATCTATGTTTTCCAATTTTGACTTACTAGTGTGATTTGGTGAGGATAGAACATTATTGTAACATTACACTTGTCCCAAGGTTTTACAACATAACAGACACTCCTATACTAATTACAAAGGTTGATTTATTTCTTCGAATTAGGGATAGAGGGATGACTCTGCGACCACTGCGTTACTTCGTTGTACAGCAATCATTTCCAACTTCACTAAGACTTATAAATTCTCAAAAAGATCCATTATTGTGTGTTGAGATGTCCAGCAAAAACATTTTCATATTAAACACAACCTCTCTAATTGACATTTTGTTGTAGGCAGATTCGCACAAAATGCGGACTGCTAAAGAATGGAACTCGCGCATGGCATCGGTGTTTTAAGCCCAGGTAAAATACGGTATAAAATTATCTTAGCTAGCCATAATTGATGGCGGATGTTAGCCCAGCGAAAATACGTTAAAAAATTAGCTTAGCTAGACGTAATTCAGAACCGATTTATATAGTTGCTATGTTATAGAAATAAGTATATTAGAGATGTAAGTTTGAATAACTAAGCCTAAAAAAATGATAACTTAGTCAATTTTTTTTAGAAAACCCTATTATTAATTTATATTTTAATAACAATAAATACTAACTGATATTTAATTAGGTAGGTAGACTTTTCTTAAACACAGTTAACTTATTGATGGATAAAAACTAACCCTGCCATTTATAAAAAGTTACAAACGCTTTAAATAAATAAATAAATTTTAAATAAATATTTCGGACACTTACACCAATCATTAAGTTCCAAACTAAGCAAAGCTTGTACTATGGATACTTGATAACGGATAAACATACATAAATATTTATATAAACATCCATGACTCCGGAACAAATGTTCGCATTCATCACACAAACACTTACCCGCCACAGGATTCGAACCCGCAACCGTTGGTTTCGCTGACAGGATCACTATCCACTGCACCAACCGGTCGTCCTTTATAAGCCTGTTTTAGTTAAAATATGTTGTGTCACTTTCTTTCATTTCACAATTTCCTTATGAACGACAGAGACAAAACATACTTTAACTAAACAGGCTTATAGAGCATTTCTAGATTTTTATGAATAAGGCGGTAAGCATGTGTGTGTAGTAAGGCATGCATATGTTTTTAGCTGAAAATGTCGTCGAGCTGCATTGCTTAAGAAATAAAATTGAGAGTTAATTTTAGAACGATAATTTCCCTAAATTTTTAGAAATTAAAAGAAATACTCATAAATTGAGCATTATTTTTTTAAAGAAACACATTTTTCAACTTTAACTTATTTGGAAAAATATACAGGTAGGTACTTACTTCCGTTTCTTACAAATGCTTAATTTTAAGCAATTGTTATTACATTTACAACACTTTATTAAATGTTAGAAGATAATGAAGGTTATGCGATTTTCCGAGGTCTAAACGTATTTTCCCTGGGCTATTTACCGAATCTTGCAATCTGGGACCTTCAAATGTGCCATGAATAGGCATTTGGGATTGCGTGCTTTTACTACTAAGTTACGTACCTACCTACATCGTCTTTCTTATGAGGCCCATAGAGAAAGACCACGACTCATCACTGGTAATTCAAATTGATTAGCTAGACGAATGTCTTTTGTCAATAAGTATCCTAACTCAAGTTTTAAGAAGCTTAACAGGATAATCTCCCAATTGTGTACAAGATTGTTAAATGCTTGAATGAAAAAAAATATTTTGAATTTTGATTTTTTTTTTGAATAGTGCGTTTTGTGCATACGGTTTTAGCGACTATAGATATTATATCAGGTAGAAAACATCCAATTTTTTTGCCAGTTGCCCTAGTTAGATAGGTATCTATACTCACGTGCTTGGCTTGATTAATGTGTTATCTTATTTGTTAGTAATATTACCACCGAACACTTTTATTAACATCTAAAGCTTTAGAAAACCGCGCCGTTGTCCAATTAAACCCGTTTTGAGCGCGTCTCACGAAAGTTATATTAATATATATAGATACCTACTAATAAATATCCTTGGACGTACACACAACGCCATCTGGTTCCACACTAAGCAAGTAAGCTTGTATTGTAAATTAACTAAGTATATTACAAAAAAATTTAGAAAAATATAGCATTGGTAGCCAACCGTGCTTAAAGCTAATATCTACGGCTGGACCGATTTTTATTAAACAGACATAGGCTATATAACTTAAATAGATGGGTTACTATCATGAAGGAAAACATATTCTTGCTTCAGGCAGTAAGATCTTTTTAGTTTCATGCTTATAAAATGCAAATAAAGTTAGGAAACTATTTAGAAATTTCTATACAGACCCAAAAGGTGGTGTAGATTCAAATACAAATGAACAGATAGGATACCGTGCTGTTTTCTGTTTTGTTTTTTTTCTGGCCTATTATGGAAGTTCGGCACAAGATCGTCGTCACTTTATAGCGCAAAAATATCGATTTTCAACTCATTATTGTAGTGTTTTAATAATAATAAATAAATATTTCGGACACTTACACCAATCATCTAGTCCCAAATTAAGCTAAGCTTCTACTATGGATACTAGATAACGGATACATAAATTTTATATAAACGTCCATGACTCGGGAATAAATGTACGTATTCATCCACAGACCATTGGTCTGTGTATTCATCACACAATAATTTACCCCTCGCGGGATTCGAACCCACAACCGTATCACAATCCACTACACCAATCGGCCGTCCGTAACAATATCAGTAGCTTTTAAATATTTGTAGTAAACAGGCACCAATTTTATACCCTCCTGTTGGGACGGGACAGCGATTTATTACGTCTCTTGCTAACAACGTGATTATCAGACCATACCGGGGGCTTATTGGAACAATCGATCCGCATTAGTAACCAATATCTTCATCAATATCCTATATACAACATTCAATAATGATTTTAGTAGTAACTTAACCAGAAATAAAGAAAGACGTAGCCCTAAAATAACGTAATGTGAAGTAACTTTTTTAAACGCGTAAACATGTGTAAAAATCGGCACGGTTTGCGGCCTCATTTTTGTTGTACAGCTTGCTCCATCTTTCTTTTTTCTAAGTCAATATAATGAAAGGTTTGATGCTCCATAAACTGAAGCCCAGCTTAATAAAGCGAACTCAAGTTAAGATCGAACTTGACACTTAATACATGGAATGGAAGCCATGATGGGTCCGAGTCCTAAGGCAAATAAATTTTACTTTCTACGCGCCTGATCGATGTCTCATACGACACGTTATCGTTATCGACGAGGAGGTATAAATTCGTCGCTTTGATGGTAAGAACAACGGCCGACACAATCTGAGAGCGGAGTGTGACTTTTGTTTCGACTTAACTTTACTACCGCGTTCACGTTTACGTGACGATTTGTATGAAGAAATGTGCAGCGCCTCTAGCGGATAGTTTTTTTTTCATAGATATTGTTTGCGTAAACGCGAACGCGATGGTAAAGTTAAAAACGAGACAAAACTCGCACTTCGCACACTGAATAGAAAATCAGTCGGTAGGTACAAATCACCGACTTCAGTAAGATCCTGTTCGATCCTATAAACAAGAGGTCTCTAAAGTTTTAAACATAAGGGCCACAGTGACTCCTCCACTAGGTGTCAAGGGCCAAGACTTCGCCCTGCATGTGTGGAAAAATGTTCTCCTAAAATGAAATATATACTTACATGTTTACAGAATAACGGATGAACATTTGAAGTCGTTGCTGATAGAAATTATCAGCAACGACTTCCAATGTTCATCCGTTATTCTTGCTTGGTGTACGTCAGTGAATTATGTTTTCATTTCAAAACAAATGAAATATATGGTACATTAAAACATAAAATCTACATAATAATACTTATTGCAACTGTTACTGTTACTGTATACTGTTATTGTAACTGTATTGCAATTTATTTATTCTGTTGTGTTAATTACGTTGGGGTTCTTGTTGATGGTCTTCTATTTTGTTGTATGTACTGTGCAGTGAATAAATGTTTTATGTATCTATCTAGTAAAATTGACGCAAAATTTAATCGCCAGTGGGAACAAATCTCATTGATCTTAATAAAATTGTTTATGTTATTTTTTTATTTCACTATTCTATAACTTTTTTTAAAGAAGAATGGGCACTTTTGGGCGCATGGCGGCCACTGATAAAATTATTATCAGATGAAAGTACTGTTATTAACGAACACTTTTACAACAGTCGTTACTCTGTATTACAATTTCAGAAAAAGATATAAACTGTCATATTTGAAAGCAATATTGCATAAAAATACATTATAATTATTATATCCTCGGTTTTTATTATATCATGACTACTATAACATTGTATATTATTTTATAATAATGCATAATAACTATTTTATTAATGTATTATTTTATATTTAACATTATATATATATTCTTCTCTAAGTGTTATTATCAGCGCATATGCTTAACATAATGTAAAATGTGTCAAAGTGGCGAATAAACAGTTTCTTTCTTTCTTTCTTTCTATATTATTTTATAATTAGTCCAAGTTATTAAAAATATTTTATCTTCCAAAAATCATCTACTAGTAATACTACTTTCTTTAAAAGCGACCCACGCACCGCGAAGAAACCGGTCCTACCTCATTTTAGTACCTGCTTACGCAGAGGACCAATAGGCGTCTTTGTTCGTCAAGAACAAAGGTGCCGGCCGGCGTTGTGTGAGGCGTGCGATGCCATCCCTCTGCGCAGTCCTTCGTTTACGCTTGCGTCGTTGTGTACTGTGCGATTTTATGCGTTTTTATAAACATTTTGACCCGTTTCTGCTTCCCGGACTTTGTGATCAGCTAACTTGACAACTGGATACGTTTATGGACTTCGTTTTGTGCTTTGTGATCTGGATTTTGTTGAATATGGCTGAAAATCGACCTGTTTGTGTTTTGTGCAATCGGTCGGTGGTGAACAGAAGAAGATTCGAGATAACACATGCATTTTTCGAAGAAAATCCCGCGAATGCGCAATATATTTGAAACGTAGGGTTTTGGTCGTGGTAGTGACCAAGGCCCTGCGTGAGCACGAGAGAGACGTCCTCTTGCACTGAAGGTGCTGAAGAGGGTGAGTATCCTACTGGTAGGTGAATGTCTAGAGGGTTCTGGCCAATAGAAACACACTACGTATGACACACAAAGCTAGGTTTATTATCAGTTACCAATATTGTGTACTTAGGTCTAGCACTTATCGCACACGCACAATGGCAGGTTAATTACTACGCAATTTGAACGGAGGGTAGACGCTAAATCTAAATATCGTTTACGCAATGTACGCTAGGGTCTACGCTAAGCTGGGGGCGCGGGGTTATGGGTCAGATATCTACGGCGGGAAACCTACACGCCCTGGAAATCCGCCCCGGTATCGCGTAGGGGGATGCTGGAGCCTAGACGCCCTGGAAATCCGCCCAGGTATCGCCTAGGGGTAGTCGGGAATCCTTCGCGCCCTGGAAATCCGCCCAGGTAGCGCCAAGGGGGTTACGGGGCCTTCGCGTCCTGGATATACGCCCAGGGAACGCCAAGAGGGGTTCGGAGCCTTCGCGTCCTGGATATACGCCCAGGTGACTCCAAGGGGGTTGCGGAGGTACGGATCCTTCGCGTCCTGGATATACGCCCAGGTAACGCCAAGGGGTGATCGGAGGGGTGAGGAAGCCTTCGCGACCTGGATATTCGCCCAGGTATCGCCAAGGAGGAGTTTGGGCACTCGTGTCAACCTTCCCAATCGAGAGCGCTAACACGAGTGCCGGTGAGCGGATGGCAGCCCAGCTTTTATATCAAACGCGGAGGTACGAGGTATGAGGTATGAGGTGGGGGGTACGCGCCGACGTCACTAGTCATACGATGCGGCTCTGCGGTTCGAGGTGGGGGGCGCGCCTAAGTACGAAGCGATTCTTCCTTGATCTTGCCGACCGCTTTTCCCGTGGGATGAAGATGCGGTCCGGGTGGAGCGCGCTTCGTCACATATTATTGACGCTATTGCGCCACGACAAGTAAGTCCTTGTTTTTAATGTTTTATTACATAGAGTATGCCTTCGTTTCACTTTAACCACGACCTTGGGCGATGCACTTTCTTTGTGTCTTGCCGACTTGGCGCAATACTCGTTTCAGACTTCCGCACTTAGTTATCATATTCATGGCATGCTTTGTCATACATTTATTTACGCCATTGTTCACCAACCCGCATTGGGCCAGCGTTGTGGGCTATGGCTGAAATACCATTCGCCGCCCGCCGCCCACCGCCCATCGCCTAAGGTCGTGGTTAAGTCGTTAAACTAAACGTATGATCAAAGGACTACCGTAAGCTAGTGGCTACACTTTAAAGTGTATTTCCATTCGTATTTAGATTAATGTGAAAAATCGTGTGAGCAAGAGCGCGCGTTAGCCTATAAGGGTCCAGAGTGTAACGACTAGGTGCATTCAAAATGTCATTTAAGAATCAGTTAATTAAATGACCTCATCAACAATTGACTCACTCGCAAGCTACATATAAACGTTCAGTATTCATTATCATATCCTATAAGATTTAGAATATCCAATAGGATACATTCTTTTTATATATGTGTTCAGTATCCTATAAAAAGTTAGTAAGTCGGACGCATGGGTTTTCCTGTACTCTGCCGTCGGGCACCGCGTGAATTACACTTCGACGACTATCTTACTAGACTTAAAATCCAGTGATATATTTATCTATAGTGATATATTATTAAACTGGAGCCGTGTTATAATTATTATTAGTAAGATAGTAATGAACCGCACAACTATGTTACAGCCTATATATCTATCGCTAGGGATATGATTATACGACGCCTAATATATATCTTACTGTGACATAATATATTTCTTCACACTCACCAGTCAGTATGTTTTTTGTTCCAGATTGAATATAATGGCCACGAATACGTTTGTCGACCATGTTGGCAACGAGTGCAACGTGCTGTACAGCCTGCTCCAAACCGTGATCGTGAGGCACCCCATGTGTGTACACTTCAGAATGAAGAATATTCTCGAGTGCCTAACAATGCAGCGCGCTGTATGTTTGACAGATGTCGGAACACCACACGTCATAGGATTCCAGAAAATATCCGAATTTCCCTTTTGGTGCAATCAAACTTGTATTTACCCAATGAAGCCAGAATTTGTGAAACACACTTAAGATCCAACGACTGGGATGAGATTATTGACAGTCCAAATCTTAGACATGATTTTAATAGTACTCATTTTTCACATATGATGAGTCTTATGAAAGAAGCTGTATCACGGAGCATTGTACTTGATTTCAACAATATAGACGATATGGATCCTAATGAGATACACATTAGACTGGGTCGTAGCCGAGAAGAATTTTACCAAATCTTAGAACAAACGCCTTCCTTAACTGGACCGAACAACAAAAACTCTCTTGCCATTTACCTTATGAAACTAAGGAGTGGTGAGAGCAACGAAAGGTTGGCTACTCTCTTTCAAATGAGTAGAAGAACTCTTGAAAGGCATCTAAATAAAGCAAGAGATTGTTTAGATCGAGACTTCAGGCCCAGGCACCTGGGATTAGATCACACTAATCGAAGATTGATAGCTCAACGCAATCTTTACGTGCCCAACGCATTATTTGGAAATCCCAGCTCTTCTGAAGAGGAACGGAAAGCTATCATAGTAATGGATGGAACATACATCTACATCCAAAAGAGCTCGAACTTTTCGTTCCAACGAGAGACATACAGTTTACATAAATTCAGCAACCTACTGAAACCATTCATAATTATAAGCTGTGATGGGTATATAATAGATGTTTGTGGACCATATGCAGCTACTGACTCAGATGCTAATATCTTGCAAAGAATGCTGAACGACGAAGAAGGAGCATTTCATTGGTTCTTCCGTGCTGGCGATATTTTTATCTTGGATCGAGGCTTTCGAGATGCTCTTCCCGATCTGGAAGCATATGGTTATTCAGCTTATATGCCTGAAACAAAAGACCGCAATGCAGATCAACTGACCACAGAGCAAGCTAATAGGACAAGATTAGTTACAATAAGTCGCTGGATGGTTGAAGTGGTTAATGGAAGATTCAAGCGCGACTTCAAGCTATTCCGACAAGATTTTTTTAACAGAGCTTTAAGTCACCTGTTTAAAGATTTTCAGATTGCAGCTGCATTACTTAATGCGTTTCATATAACCATATCGGATAGCATACATGCAGCCTCGTTTGTGGAGATCATAAACGCGCGCATGAGTCTAGAAAACCATTTGGCAGACTATGTTGTTCGCAACAATATGAACAGGCAACGAGCAGTATTCGAGAGCATCACAGCTGACCAGCCTTTTTTCGACGATTTCCCAAATCTTACCGAAGATGACCTTATTCTGTTTGCTCTCGGTACATATCAAATAAAACTAGCCCGCAGTTATTATGCCGAACACCAAGTACAGGGCTTGTATAACATTGAGGTATACCGAGAGCAACGGATAAGAAATCTAAGCCAATATATCACAGAAGAAGACATTTGGTTATTACGTGTCCGCATACAATCAAGACATGTGAGGTCAAGAATTTATTATTCTTACATTGTAATTGACCGACAAAGAGTCGGTCGGGAAGCTATCGCTCATTATTACTGCTCCTGCTTAAGTGGAAGACGTACAGTCGGATGCTGCGCACATATTATGTGCACGGTATGGTACCTGGGATGGGCTAAAAACCAACCCGAAGAGATTAGGTTACCAGCATGGGAACTCAGTGCTATTATAGACCGGGAGTAGATATTATTGCATTGTAACAATATTTAATAATATCTAACATTGCCTAATAATGTAATATATCAGTATAGTACATTAAAAATGTCAATTGAATATATCCAGTGTAATAAAAATGTTATATTATTATTTGCTAATAAACGTTATTTTTGAGAACATCTTTATTTTTTATTATTATTTCCCTTTTCCTTTGTATTATTGCATTGGGCAGTAAAAAAACTTAGTAAAACTATTTAAAACTCTTGAAAAGGCTAAAATATAAAAATGTATTTTATTCACTATAAAAGAATCTAGTGGCAGTGAAACTTTACACCAGTAATAGTCGGACTTAAGTACATCATTAAACAACAAAATCATGTTTGGCCGCGGACCGCCCACGCTCCATACAAAAGTGCCCATTCTCCTTTGATCGTCGAATAAAAACGTTGGATATTACTTTGTTTTCAGGATTTATTTACTAAGTTGGATATAGGGCATAACATGGTGGATCTCGCGGGCCGTAGTTTGGAGACCCCTGCTTTAACCAAACTAATACTATAAATGCTATAAATACGAAAGTTTGTGGGTATGTATGTTGTATGTTTGTTGCCTCTTCACGCCTAAACGGTTGGAAGAATTTGGATTCAATTTGGTGGATAGCCAGATAGACTATGACCTGGATTAATATATAGGCTATTTTTTTTTTGCTGAATCGATCTTGACGAAATGTTCCACGCTAAGTCGTGGGCAACAGCTAATGCCTACCTTATCAAACAAAAAAGGAATTATTGAAATCGATTCTCAGACGTCGAATATTCCGCGGACATAAACTTCTTTTTGGAAGTCGGTTAAAAAATCAAGTTCGATCACAACTTTGTGCTCACTTCACAATCGAAGCGTTTGGTGAAAATATAACTCATTCTAATTTACATTAGTATATTAGTTATTCTGTGATTTTAGAGCTGTGTCATCGGATCCCGAATATCTAAGGAAGACCCCTCCAGTCATCACACAGGACTACTCGAGCTCCATTCAATTCACCGTCGGCCTCTTCACAAATCTTTATACAAAACAAGCAAGAATTTATCCGCTTTATTAAGCGGTAATTATTAGGTAAGTTCTGTATTCAGAACTTACCTAAATTGTAATGTAGCAGTCAAATAGTAATATAAATTATCAAAGTGCGACGACATTATTAGTTAGAATTAATTACAGTTTAAGTGTAAACGTGAAAAAGTACGAGGATAGTCAGTATGGTGCTCATGAAACACATGGATACAGGTACGAGCACCGCAAAACGGAGAGATCTGAAAATAAAAAAAAATAAAAAAATAATCTTTACTTACTAAAACTATTATAGTTTTTTATTGCATTATACACTGGTGATCAAAAAAATCGACCCACTAAATAAATCTCTATACAACTTCCTGTATGTCTGAGTTCATATAAATAATTTATACAGCGCCACTGATTCTATATGGTCTGTGAAATTTGTAGGTACCTACGATCTGTGCAACCGCTTTGAAAATGCTTTGAAAGAATTGAACTTGCTCAAAATTTTCACTTTTACCGTTCATCGTTCAACGCAATTGAATGATAGTTGAACATGTAAACGACAATTGAACGATTCACTTCTTGTTCAATCCAAAGAGTATGTAATCACTACGCTTTAGTTCAATCTTGATCGCCGAAGTGTGGAGAAAAGACGTCAAATGTGTACAACAACAAATACTTACGAAAATATGGTTTTTAAATGGAAAGAATAGGGTACGCCTTTGTTCTGGAACCATTTAAAGTTTTTTTTTATTCACGACGGCGTTTGCCTCAGTCACACCTGATGTAAAGTGAAGATGAGGTAGAAGGTGGAAGCGTACTGACCCGGAATCCCCAACACATTTGGGGGACTGGCTATCTTATCTCTGACAACCGGAACGCAACAATGCTATTAACATTGTTGCTTGGCGGCAGATTTAGATAAAATGGTGGTAGCTAGCCAGGCGGACATTTAAAATGCCCTACCACCAACCAAACCGAGTAAGTACTTAAACATGTACCCCGCTGGGGATCGAACCCGCGACCTACTATATATATATGCGGATATACCTAACTGAGGCGGAGTACTCGCATGTGGACTTTCAAAACGGAGGGTTTACAAGAAAGTGATTTCAAAGCGTACTACAACCTGCTTCGAAGACATCTTTTGAGCAATGTGAATTGAATTGTTCACTTCAAAGATACGTGTAACTTACATTATCTTTCATGCGCCTTTCAACCAAAATCAAATCAAGCCAAATTGGTTGGCTTTGGTAAGGCTCTCGTCTTACCTCCAAAAAGGCAGGGGTCAGAGCGGCGGGAGCGGCACGTTGCCCGTGCGGCACAGGGCCGTGCTCGCGTCGGGCCCCGGCTCGCTCTCGCGGCGGACTTTACCTGCGGCCCGCGTTTACACTTCAATTGAACAGTTGTCACGTCAACTACTGAAAAACTGAGCAAAACAAAAAAATCTGCACCCGTGGCTCAATGCAATCGACTGTAGTATATGACGCACCTCCGCCTTATGTAACTAGCTTTAGTAGTAATCTGCCTTTTCGCCGAAAATTGTTTGGCCGATTATCACTGGCCAACACACCTTTGACAGTTTATTTCGCAGAATTATCATTTACCAACTTATCATATAATTTTGTGTTATTTCCCAATCTCACAGTTACCAATTTAACTGTAGGTATTTGGTCTGCTTTTAATGACATTTTTCAAAATGTCAACTTTCAAGTAGCAGAATGTTTTAGTTAACGTAATATTCATTTAGTTGTTTACCAAATGTTGTATTAAATAGGGTTTCATTTCTCCATGCATACATGCCAACCTAACAGAAGGGCATGGCGGGCTTTGTTCGCCCACCTCGCTTCCGCCATACCCTTCCAACCTAACCAACAGATGTCGGGGTGCTCCGAACTTCCGTGCTCGCTTCGCTCGCACCCGCCCTATAAACATTTTGTATAGTACTATAGTACTTACCTACGTTCATCTAAATTATTGTTATTTCTTTTTAGGAGACAGTTTAGATCATTTTATGAACGTATGAAAAGAGAACTGTTACACTGACGAAACGTTATTCGTCTAATAGTTGTGTGACTTAGTGAAAGATTTGACAAATGATAAAATGTCCCAAAGGTTATGTCATTATATTAATAATTTGTTGTTGTTTTCAATATTGAAGGCAGTCGTTAAATTAAGTTGGTCGTCTACAGGGGCGGTTTAAAACATAGACGGTCCTTAAATGGGTGACCACTAGTCGTATTCATACGAGGGTTTCTGTGCTTCAGAAGGATTGTTAAATAGTTGATCGCGGTTGTTTTCAATTGAAGGCAGTCTTGATGGCTTTGGTGGTGGAAGGTGGTCTCAGTGGCTACTAGAGTGACACAAATCCGCCAACCCAGGACATACCGGATGAATTTTTTACCTTAAGGAAAAAATAGGACATTATTAGGCAAGTGAAATGGAAGTTATTGGCATGGGTAGTTTATTTATTTTTTTCAAAACTGCACGCGCCGAGCCTATGATATGCGACTGGTGAGATTAGTAGGGTTCATGCGAAATTTATTTTGGAACTTATATTGGTGTGGATTCGGATGTACACCAACGAAACTAAACTAAAACCAGTTTTAAAATAGTACTGCCTCTTTCTCCCTGGAAAAGTACGACTACGATGCGACGACACCACTCTAAAACTGGTTTTAGTTTAGTTGGTGTACATCCGAATCAACACCATTGTCTTCATATTTTTTTTATTTATTTAATTTAATGATGTAATTATGTGGAATAGACTACAAACGCTACCTTCAAATGACACAATTAACGCCTTATTCGACAATGGTTTTGCAAAAAAAAAAAACTACCTATGCCAAACGGTAAAAAAACTCATCTGGTATACATACCATAGGTCTACCCAAGATTTCTAGAGCGACCGAAGCGGCCTGCACCCAGCGACTTCCCGTGACCTTCATCAGGCTATCCGGCCACCGTGTGGATGGACCTATTAGGAGGAGGTTGCGCCCCAGCCCAGCAGTGAACTTAATGCGGTTAATGATGTGATGTAGACTTACTGGTAAAACATAAGCAGCCCGTCTGCTGACTGGCCTGCAGTGACGTAGTGGGCCGGATCGGCTTCAAGTCCTTGGTCAGCTCTGTCACACACTTCTCATAATAGTCGTACTCTTTCACGTACCTGAAACATTTGGATTTTACTCGACATAAATAATATCGAAATATACCGTCAAGACACGATATAAAAAGACTATCTTTTAGAAGAACAAAAAGATAATACTTCGAGGCCGATGATGTAGTCTTTATGTTTGTTGTGATATATATATCAGTTATTTTATATTATTTGTGTAATAATTTAATTACAGTAACTATTCATATTTGTGTTATACTTGTATACTAAACATTTATGTATTTATTATCTTCTTTGTCACATTCACACACTGCACTATTACAATGACACAATACTTTCCCGCTACATAACAAGCACATTGTTAATACACACTCTTTTGACACATTCAGTCGTTTTTCGTCGGCGGTGAAAAATATATAAGGTTGTTACCACACTGGCGGCCATCGGTTGTCGGAGAGGTATTCGCGCGACGCGGGACTGAGATGCTTGGCGCGACACACGCGGTCGTAGGCGGCGCATAAGCGCCACGTGCACCAATTAGCTAGGTGGTGCGCGTTGTGGAGCTAAAGGAATCATAAATAAATAATGAAGGGTGAATTTGAATTCGTGTAATTCCCATTAACTGGTGTCGCTACTCTTGTTTACGAACAACTTTCCCTAAGGAACAATAGTCGAATTCGATCAAAAAAACATTCGATTACCCATACAAAGTAAGCCATTCTGAAACCAACTTTACACTCCTGATTACGACCAACTTTCCACCAAGAACCGTAGCCGAATTCAGCCGAAAATTTTTAGACTTCCATAGTAAAGGTAGTTTCAGAATGGTTACTTTGTAATTATATGGATAAACGACAATTTTTTGATCGAATTCGTCTATGCTTCCTTGGGGAAAGTTCTTCGTAATCAGGAGTGGAGTCAACAGTAAACAGGAATTACACGAATTCAAAATCACCCTGTATATTTGCACATACACACAGCGCCATCTAGTTCCACACTAAGCAACTAGGCTTGTATTATGAATATCAAACGGTTTATAAGCAATACAAATAGGTACATTGTTTTATTTTTGTAAATAAATACATATACAGGGTAATTTTTTAAGTGGACTTGGGTGAACAAATCCGAAACTATAGCGAAAAGTACTCAAAGGAGTTTCGGGCCCGATTTGGTGATACTAGGCCCCATATTACAGAATATTACTCAAGCAGAGATCTCCGCTTGAGTACAGTTAAAAAGGGACAGCTTTATGTAACTTGTGTCATCTCTGTACAACTATGCTCAAGCGCTGATCGATTTTTGTAAAATCAATATTCGAATCGAACCCGTGTATTATTACATCATTCGATAGTGTCGCTAATAAGGAACGAATTCTGGAAAGCTATTTACGGCTTTAGTATTTATAGTGAAGTTAAGTACTTAAGAGTCGATAAACGTATTAAAATGTAGGTACTTTCCGTTGAAAATTATTGTCAAACAACAAAAAGCGATGGGGGTTCTAAGTAACCACTCAGGCTGGTGAGCGCATACCTCTTCAGCGTATCTGCACTATTATAATGATACGTTGTTGCAGATAGATATCTTCTCCCAGTCACAATACTTCAAACTTCAAGCATTTATTTTTCAACGTAAGATACATGATATCATTTGTTGAATGTCAATTTAAATCTATTTGAAATAAAAATATGGCTAAGCATTTTTCGGTCAGTCAGTATATCCAAGCTACCACCGCTTCGGAAAGGGAAATCATCTGTGGGAAAAAAAGCGGCGCAAGGAACCCACAAATCTCTTTCAAAATCTGTTTTTTTAATTGTAAATAGTGAGTGAGAGAGAATTGGAATTTTGCAATAAATAAAAAAACAGAACATAAAAATATCTTGTGCCTAACATTGATAATATATGTTTCTTTGGATTAGTTTGTAAACGATATAATATACTTTGTATATTTTATTATGCTTTTGAGTTGATGTTGAAATATATGTATACATAGGAATAGCAACGTTAGCTTAAAAGTAGATTATCAATGTATACATTTGAGTACTAATGTGTATTAGTCTCCAAAAATGAATTAGGTACCAACATTGATTGATTGAACAACAACAAAATTAACCCGACAAACTTTGGCAATTGCACGTACATGACAATAAAATAATATATTCATTAAAAAATATTGCCTTAAAAATTTTGTTTCCGAGTAAAAAAGTTAAATGTAAGTGCAAATGAAAATACACATTAACAGACTTACTTCATTTCGATTGTAGGTTTTTATGAATGAGAAAAAACAGGCAACTTTCATACGGAAGACGCCAAAGGGGGTGGCGGGGCACAGGGCGCAACCAATCACAGCAACTCACAAAATTTACATTTCTACATTTAAATTTTTGAATAAAATCTGTTAACTTTAATGTTTTATTTTTTATTCTTTTCGCAATAGGTACATCCTATACATACACTCTGCAACGTTTGTCGGGTTAATTTTGTTAGACCCTATATAGTATAGCTGTTTGTTTTCCTAAATAAACGAGAAAAAAAAACATATTGTTGCGGTACTTACACTTCGCGTGGCCCGACACGCACTTGGCCGGGTTTTATATTGTTTTATAGCAGTATTAGTTAGATAGCTTACCTTGAGGTGGTCCAGCATGGATAACGCAATCTCGACTACTTGTTCGCCACCGATGTGTGATCTGTCAAAATTATTGTAAATTATTTTGGGCAATAAAGAGTATTTGTATTGTATTGTATCTGTCAAATTCACAAAATAATCACTCAGTCAAGTGCTAACTAATTGTTGATTGACTTCTATGTACTATCGGTTCCATGCTTAATCATACAAGGCTATTTACATAATTGATGGTATGTAGCATGCAGGCTACTTAAGCTATACCATCCGCAGTTTCATCATCATCAGCCCGTAAACATCCCACTGCAGGGATATAGCCTTCCCTCGTATATGAGGGAGTATGGACCATAGTCCACCACGCTGGCCCAATGCGGGTTGGGGACTTCACATAAAATAAAAATAAAAAAATAAAATATCCTTAGACATACACACAGCGCCATCTAGTTCCACAGTAAGCAACTATAGGCTTGTGTTATGGATACCAGATGGTTGATATACTACATAAATACATTTTTTTTTTGTAAATAAATACTTATTATAAATGAAAACATCCATAACTCGGGTACAAATGTCCGTATTCATTACACAAACATATGCCCCTAGCGGGATTCGAACCCGCAACCTTTTGGTATAGTGGCCAGAGTTGCTAACCACTACACCAAACAGGTCGTCAAATTCTTCGTCTTAGAATTTTTATTTCTCAGGCATGCAGGTTTCCTCACGATTTATTCCTTCACGGTTTAAGAGCAGTCGGATAACTGCACATAAGTTTGAATTAAATTTAAAAACTCATTGGTACATGGCCTATGTGGGAATCGAAACCGGTCCGGTATTAGATAATAGTTAATAGTCCTCCTAAATTGGGAGACCACGTCTTCACCGCTGAGCCACCGACGCGACATCCGTAGGTTAGTCCAGTAAAATTACGCAATATTTGCGGTGTAACTTCGTTTAATCTTAGTTCCTGATTTTTTGTACAAGGATAGAATACCAATCAGTAGTAGAATAAAATTCTGTAGCTTGCGTTAGGTATAGTACCTATAGATTTTTTTATTTTTTATTTTATGCACAACGAGTAGGTACTTGACCTCAATCACACCTGATGTTAAGTGAAGATGAAGTCGAAGATGGAAGCGTACTGACCCGGAAACCCCAACACATTTGGGGGACTGGCTATCTTATCTATAACAACCGGAACACAACAATGCTATTAACATAAGATGGTGGTAGCTAGCCGGGCGGACATTTAATATGGCCCTACCACCAACCAAACCGAGTACTAAATATGTACCTACCCCTCACGGAAG
The DNA here is from genome assembly GCA_949316235.1 of Oegoconia quadripuncta. Classification (NCBI taxonomy): domain Eukaryota; kingdom Metazoa; phylum Arthropoda; class Insecta; order Lepidoptera; family Autostichidae; genus Oegoconia; species Oegoconia quadripuncta. Next base: position 10,694,269 of record OX438745.1, read on the forward strand.
CGAATTGGACGGCGTATTTTTTCTATAAGACATTAGTATTTTCAAGTGTGTTTTATAAATTTATTGTTTCATGTACATACTTAATTTGAATACAGATTTTTATTAAAACCCAAATAAGATGGGGTTTCCGGGTCAGTACGCTACCACCTTCGGCCTCATCTTCACTTAACATCAGATGAGATTGAGGTCAAGTGCTAACCCGTTGTGGATAAAAAAAAAATTTCACCTGTCTTGAAGCTGCAGTTGTTCTATGACACTCGTCTCCACGAGGTTGACCAGACGGTTCATGCAGAGGCGGTTGGCCAGCTCCAGGAGTTCAAGGCACCTCGTAGGATCCACGTCCGGGATCTTGTCCGAGTATATATAGCACAAGAGTATGTGAAAAGCGTACATTTTCACACCGGGGAATGAAATCTGGAAAAATGTAACTTATGTACTTCAGTAAAGATAGTATTATCGAAATTAGTTTAAGAGGGTTCATTCCGTCCAGTGGTGCGCCTCATTGGATAAATTAAGATATAAATTATAACTCCTCCGAAGTAACATAAAGTTAAAAAAAAAAGGTTAAGACACCCACCACTCTAGACGTGCTTTCCCTGAAGTGACCTAGAAACATGGCCTTCATGGGGTCACAGCGGGCCATCAGTATGGCCTTGTGCGCTAAATGTATGCCATCGTCGAGGTCGAAGGTCACATCTGCGAAGAGATTTGTCTCCACGTACATGTCTCGTAATCTTTGCGGGAGCGGCTGAAATTAGAACAAAAGAAGATATTGAAGTTTTCAAATCAAATAAAAAAAGTTTTTGTGTTTCCATTCCATTCCATTTGTCCCACGACCAACCCTCAGGTTCCAGCTGAACACTGAGCTGTAGCCTTTTTGTATACTGCGGCACACACATAATATATGATGTCTATGTACTTGTGTTTTATTGTTTTACCCGTACTTGTATTTTTCATATGTAAAATTTGTTATGTGTGTATACATGGATGCAAATAAATGCTTATCTATCTATCTATAAAGTCGTGTGTATAGGCGAATACATACCGTTTGCAACTGGAGCATGAAAGTCTTGTCGAAGAGCATGTGCCGATCCAGGACGAACTGGCTGAGCTTCGACAGCTCATGGAACCCCAGTAGCTCGGCAGCCTGACGGATCTCCTGCCATAAGACATTCAACACCAAACTCGTTTTTAATGACATCTTGAACAAAGTGTTACGAAGAATGAAAATAAATCAGTATACAGGGCGAGTCAAACGAACGAGTAGGTACCAGAGGACGATAAAGTAGGTAACACTCAATATAAAGACAACAGAAGGAACCTCATAATTCACCTTCTTTTATTTTGCTGTTTGAAGTAGATATCCAGTCTCCCAAACATATTGAGGTTTTTCCTATGAGTTTCCAACTTCGGCCTTATCTAATACAAATGATTTAGGTATTTGATAATTCTGTAAATTCAGTTCCCAGCAGTTTTCCAAGATCCATTAAAGCAATTCTGCCTCCACACCCCTTCCACTGTATCTCCTATAAGCTAGGATCAACAGTGGTACACGACACGGCGCCTACTGAAAGTAGACGATGCCCTATGTCACTCTATATTGCTACCTTGAACACCAGACTGATTAAAAAAGAAATAAGGTGTATAAGTCAGAAAAGAAGTTTCCCACTTCCCCCCTGGGCAAATGGGGGTCTATAGCCAATGAGATGCAAAAAGAGTAAAGTTCGGCCCTCTGTTTTCGTATGTACACCACGGAATGCGCCTAGATGCAGTGGGCGGGGCGGTTAAAAGGCTAACTCGAGTAAAAGTGCCAATAATTAGAGTGACAAAAACGCTTGAAAGCTTGGAAATTGTGTGCCTATCAAGAGACGTCCCGCCACCTTCACCAAGTGGTATGTCCATCTTGAGAAGATGTCCATAAAAATAAAATTGCTAACTATAATATTAAGATACTATACGAGGCCAGCTTCTTCGTTTGACTCGCCCTGTTTTTTTTATTATGCACAACGAGTTATAACTTGTCCTCATGTTAAGTGAAGATGAGGCCGAAGGTGGAAGCGTACTGACCCGGAAACCCCATCTCATTTGGAAGATTATCCTATCTCTGACAAACGGAACACAACAATGTTAATTAACATTGTTGTTTGGCGGCGGACTTAGATAAGATGGTGGTGGTTGTCCAGGGGGACATTGGCGAACCAACCAAATCGAGTACTAAATATGTACCCCGCTGGGATCGAACCCGGGACCTCCGATCCGTAAACTCTATGTCGTTTAAATTGAGCCGCGGAGGCGGTCATAAAGCCCTGTGCAAAACTGGTACGGCATTCACAAATATTTTAAGACGCCATCTTACTTGCAACATATAGTATATTCAATAATTTTTCCACCTTTTTCGAAAATTACACCTACCTATTTGTATGCACGATCGAACTATGGTTATGCTAATTGTCCGATTTCCAAAAGGAAGAGGTACTGTGCTGTATGTATGTTTTTTTATAAATTTCATAAGTACCTCCAGCTGTTTCTGACAAAAAGGGCCTTGACACACGAACAGACAAGACGGACAAAGACTGAGGGTTCACTTTTCCAAAATGAGGTACAGAATTCTAAAAATGGATTGTACTACAATGACTTTAAAATAATCATAAGATTGACTAGCAGCTGATATAATTTGGATGCTTATTTGGGTGATATGGAAGGATGATTTAATAAAAGAACTTATCTCATACTGCCGTCGAGATCACCAATATAAGAGTCTTCCTACAAGGCAAGGTAACTCGTCTATTTGAAATGAACGAGGGAGGATCTCGTTTTATCTCGTGAAGTACTCACGAGTTAGTGAACCGATGTTCATTCGCTTACTCAATCACATTGCTCACTCATTCAGTCACATTAGCTGTTATTATCTGTGCACGTTCTACACTTCACCTCGGCTCTTGTTTGTCCTCCATTGTTTGAGTAAATCACCCCAGTAACCTCACTCATGCTCGCCCGACAGTTTTATACGGACTGAGGGGATAAATGTGGTGGTTCAATGTTGAATAACAAGTAACTCTTTCACTTCCCCACGACGAGTAACAAACACCTGACGAGTGAGGCACTTCAATGTAACTCTTTCATTTCCCCGCGACGAGTAACACAAACGGGGTACCTGACGAGTGAGGCACTCACCACTATTGCCTTGACAGTGTCTTATTTTTCTAAACATAATTATATTGAAATGCCAGTAATAATGTGCATTCTACATATTTTGCTATCGATTATGAGTGACGTAGTTAGCGACAGTTAACATAAATGCATCAAAGGTACAATACAAATTACTATGTTAGCATAAAAAGTAGTCACTATGAAATAATAATAATGATAGAAATTAACAATGATTTTATGGCTTTATTATTATTATAGAATTTACCAGTAGTAATCCAATAGCAGCCGACTGCAGAAGACGGTTTTATTATTATAAACTAATATTGTTGCTATACGATTACTTTTATTTCCAAATTCATTTATTGGAATAGAAATAAATCATTTAAAAAAATGGAGCAAAGTAAGTCGGTGTTTTTTGTAAACAATAAAATTAACATCAAATATTTAAAATAATACTCTACTAACAATACACTCCATTAATATAGAGGAGATCAGTTGTAACTCCTTGAAAAGGGCGAAAAAATATTGCTAATAGTATCCAGTTGGAAATTAAGCTTAAGCTAGATTTATATAAGTAAATAGATAGATAACATATTTATTCACTGCACAGTACATACAACCAAAATGGAAGAACACAACAAGAAATACTCTACGCTTGACATGGTTATAGACACAAATATGTAATCATATTGGCACTCGATGGACCATGGTGCAAGTAATTGAATATTTATTAGGCGACCTTAACTGTCGTATACAAAATAATTCCATCCACCATTGACTACAACCATCCAAAGCCCAAAATTAGGGACGTATGTAAACAGAGTTTTCGTGGGGTTAATAGCATCCAGTAAATTACCAATTAAAGTGTTTATTGTTTGGAATATTTGTGAATAATTGATATTCGTGGAAATAATTATTAAGCAACTCCTGGACTTCAAATTGAGATGCAATAGGGACGACTGAGATTTCGTTATCCACCTGTAATTTACCATCATACTCATGAATGTTTGTCACTCAAGGGATGACAACTTCAACCTGCGTATGACATCGTTTGACGTGCGCGACGTAGCAGTGAGTTGCATATTTCGTCCAAGCGAATGAGCAGGGCTAATCATTATCTCGCGCGACATAAACGGATATCGCGCCTGTCATGCTACGAGCGCAGTTTGTGTAGCATGATATCGTTGGTCGCGCGCGACGTAGCCGTGAGAATGGTATAGTTGCATATTTCGTCCAAGCGAATGAGCAGGGCAAATCATTATCTCGCGCGACGTAAACGGATATCGCGCCTGTCATGCTTCGAGGGCAGTTTGTGTAGCATGATATCGTGTATCGCGCGCGACGTAGCAGCGAGAGTGGGATAGTAGCATATTTTGTCCAAGCGAATGAGCAGGGCAAAACATTATCTCGTGCGACATAAACGTTTATCGCGCCTGTCATGCTACTAGTGCACGCCAGATTATCAATCAAACTTATTGAAGTAACCTAAAATTCAACCCTGACCAAGTCTGTCTTCGAGGTTTCTTCAAATGATTGGAAAGCTATTTCACTACCTGCACTGCGGCAGAGTACTAATTTCAATACTATAAAAGGATATACTATATAAGGATTCAGCTTTGTGAATGAGCAATAATGTCAAAAACTTTAATAATAAGATAAAAAATGTGACGTTTTCAAGTGATAATTTTTATCCTACGAAATAAATATTTTTTGATTTTGATTTATGCAGGGGTGAAATCCAAGATTTTATGAGGCGGCCAATTTCTACCCCAATGGAAAATCTCTGTTTACGTCCCTTAAAAACAACTAAAATACCAATCAGCCAGCCCCTAATCTACGTACCTTCTGCTTAAACAAACCGCTGTCCAAAAAGCCCGAATATGCGAAGTTGATGATCTCTTGCATCACGGTCTGTGATATAAGCTTGTTCATCGTCACAATTGTTTGTGTTTGAGATGTGGCGTGTTGGATTTTGTCGCACTAGAATAAATTAAAAATGTCATCTTAAACTATGTGATAAAGTTTCTGTTACAAAATATTATCTAACTCTATTGATGGTCCTGAACTTTTATCAAAACTCTATTTTAGAATTCCTGCCGTGTCACTTAGATATAATCCTCCAATTTACTTACCATTTGAGAGCACCAACTACGCGCAAAACACGTTTCTCAGACGTGCAAGCAATAGCTTTAATTGTTTGTCAAAAGAATTCGCTTTTAATCTACAACACCAGTTGTGTCAGCTAGGCGTCAATTGTCGCATAATTTCTTTTCAGCTTAATATGAATATATTGTCTTTTTTTTCTTAATCACTAAGTACATATACCAGCTAAAGTAACTTTGTATCCACCCTACACGTAAGTCACCATAGTGCTGTACTGGATACGAATGCTAATTGATTGTTATCAGCACATAAAAAACATGTTGACAATCAGTCGGAAATATTGTACAAATATAAATAAATAAAAGAATAAAATAAAATAAAATAAAATATCACGGCAGCTCTATTGAAGTTCGAGCGTGAGACGTAGATACTCTCTAATATTGTGAAAAGGAAACGATTGCTGATAGTGAATATACTGGTAACTCACGAATAACGAACGATACACGACTTTGGTAAGCCGGTATTCAATGGAATACATTGTAACATTGACAATGCCCATTTACAGCAGCTACTTATAGGTATTAAGAAGACTGACAATGCCTCTTTACAGCAGCTACATTACTCTAAATTATTTTATAATCCTTTTATTCGTATCCACATATTAGTTAATAATTAATGTACTGTCGCCTTTACATTTAATTAGGTATACCTTTAAAATAATTTTATTGTGTTGTATTGGACATGTCCAAGTGCGCGGAAGACGCCTATGGAAAAAATAAATGAATATGAGTATTCATTACAGTTAATGGAAATTATAATTGTTTGTAACTTTCCACGTTACTCGCAGATCTGGATTCGTGTCTGGACTAATTGATTATTATCTTACCTTCACCACTCTGATGGAGTAGATGGCAGGATGGTTGACCTCGCGGTACAAATCCGGTGGTTTCTTACAACCGTCGCTCAGAGGCAGAATCTGGCACGACGACCGCCTCTTGACCTGATCCAACACCCTGGAAGAAATGTAAGTAGTTATGTTTAACTCTGGTTTTTCAATCTATTCTTTTACAGAACAACCGCCTCCGTGGCTCAATGTAAACAACATTGGGTTTACGATTCGGAGGTCGCGGGTTCGATCCTCAGCGGGGTACATGTTTAAGTACTCGGTTTGGTTGGTGGTAGGGCATTTTAAATGTCCGCCTGGTTAGCTACAACCATCTTATCTAAATCTGCCGCCGAGCAGCAATGTTAATAGCATTGTTGTGTTCCGGTTGACAGAGATAAGATAGCCTGTCCCCCAAATGTGTTGGGGTTTCCGGGTCAGTACGCTTCCACCTTCGATCTCGGGGATGAAACCCGATCGAACCCGCGACCTCCGAATCGTAAACCCAATGTTGTTTACATTGAGCCACGGAGGTGGTTATGCAAACGGGCTGGTTATGTCCATGAATTTTTATCATCTAAATAATCTGATATTTTATAATATGCTTTCTTAATAAGTTTCTGTTTTATAGTATCTTTAAATTTATTGAAAGGAAGATTTTGTATATCAACAAGAACCTTATTGAAAAAGCTTATACATAGCCCTTTGAACGAATTACTGACTTTGCGGAGGCGACTTATGTGACCTGCAAGTTTATCTTTATTTCTTGTATTGACATCATCTTTATCACTATGAAACTTGTATGATATGGCGTGGGTTTCCAATTAAGTTAAAAGTTTTGTACAACAGTTCTGTCGGCTATTAGGCACTAGTCCCACTAAGGGCGAGCAAGGGCGGGCTGTCGACTATTTTCTCGCTCAAGAAACGAACAAAAGATAAAGATCCCGTGTAGGGAATGAACTTTCATCGCTGGCTGTTCACACTGCCGGCGAGGACCCTCTCTACACTAGTTGATGGCAGCAATAAAAGCTATAAACGATAAAACTCGCTCAGCGGAACTCGCCAAGCGATGCCCTGTACAACGATACTACTGTACAACGTGGATTTGAGTGCACGTATTTACTTTGAATTTAAAATCTATAAATAAATTAACATCAGGTGTGATTGAGGTCAACTGCTAACCCGCTGTGCATAAAAAAAAATCTTTGCACATACACACAGCGCCAGATGGTTGTTGAACTACACAAATACATTTTTTTTTTGTAAATAAATACATAAACATCCATAACTCGGGAACACATGTCCGTATTCATCACACAAATATATGCCCCTAGCGGGATTCGAACCCGCGACCTTTTGGTATAGCGGCAAAGTTTTTAACCACTACACCAAACAGGTCGTCAACACTACACGAAACAATTATATGATGAATAATAACCATCATTATTGTCTAGTTCGGACGACGATGATGGTGTATTTTATAAAAGCATGTAGGTAGTGCGAGTAATCGCCCGTCTCACTCGAACACTCGCTTTATAGCCGAGCGACAAAACTATCCTTGTTCCTCGGTGCTCGCCAACTGTTTCTAGCATTAATCGCTTCACGTTCAACGTCGGCGGTGGGACCAATGCTTTAAGCCTATTAATTTACCTCAATTGTTTAGCTTGGTCCTGTCGAATTAAATATTCAGTGTCTTCATTAAAATCACCAGTAGTCGCTTCCCCCATGCTGCTGACCTAAGAACAATGAAAAGAATCTGAAATCAATTCTAGCCCCGTGAATAAGTCTTTTGTTCCTGGGCCTTTTAGGCCATATTAGGCCTGGCCCATAACCTCTCCTAATGAGAGAAGATTGTGTCTCAATATTGAAGACGCAAAGCTAGTTATGTATGTATATTTTCTGAGATAATCAGGTTACTATAAGATAATAGAGCTGAAAAATTGTACGTTGTTTTTTTTTTATGATTGACTGGATTCGCGTTTGACCACAATCTCACCTGATGGAAAGTGACGATGTAATTGTCTATACATATAAGTCATCACTGATAACCATAATACTATGAAGCAGCATGGTTAGTGCCGACTGCGACAGTGTTACATATCTGCGATCATCTTACAAACATTACAGTGTTTTTCCATAACAACTCGACACACAGGGTTCGTTTCGTCTTTACTCTATAAAAAAAACGCACAGAAATCGGAACAACAGATGCGTCCGGACAAACGTTCATTCATACAGGGCTGTTTATATATTAATGTTAGCATAATGCTTATTTAAGCTACACCAATCGCAGTTTTCCAATCTTATTACAGTGTTTCCCATAACGACTCGAAGCACAGAATATTCCGCGCCAAAATCGCGGTATGACTTAAAGAAAAACAATTTAGCCCTTGCCGAAAGTAGAACCAAAATTTCAGCCGGAATTACACTTCGTAGTGAGTTACAATATTCCGTCACACAAAAAAAATACGTGGTATGGCACATGTTTAAAAATATATTTTTTTAAATTAACAGATACCTGCAAAGAGGACAATTACTTGCAATAATAGTGCTGGTAGGTAGGTTATTTCTAATATTTAATATACTTTTTGCGTTCGCCCCCTGCATATTATTATGAAATTGGAGTTTTTTTCTTCGTTAATCATATGTACCAATTCCTGCGATTTTCAAAGCTATATCCAAATTTGTTTTTTATTTGGAAAATGGAATATTATTTGAAGGTTTCACATGAAATATTTTTTAATTGCTGGGCTAAATCACATAACAAAAAAAATTTGAACAGCTCTTTTCATGTGCTTCCCATAATCATTTCTTAGATTCGCTGAAACTTTTATAAAGCGGTTACTTTTAAAAATTAACGCTGCCTATACTTAACTTAATGTTATCCGATAATATACACAAAGTTTAGCTAAATTTGGATTTGCCTTTCCCAAAAAAAAATCAAAAATGTTTGTATGGAGAAAACAGTCTTAATGAAATTCTTCATACAAAACGCCAATTTCATAGGTAAGGACCTAATATATGTGGCACCTTTGTAGATACATGACCTATCGTTGGTTGCAACAAAGAATATACAGGGCGTCCCAAAGTTATGGGACATGAAGGGGAAGTACCTTAAATATCGTAGATAGTGAATTTTGCTCAAAGAAGACTTTATGTTATTTTTAAAAGTTAGTAATTCTGCATTCATAGATTTTCTAAAAATTATTTGCTTCGGCTGGGAATCGAACCGACTCAAATGTGAAAAAAAAAACACCCTACTTTTATGATGCCAATCGAAAGAATAGCTAAAAAATAATAACTCTGCCTAAGTAACATAGTATTTTAAAAGAAAGGAACAACGTGAAATTAATCATTTTAATCAAATAAAAAACATACATGAAACTGCCGTAGTCAATTAAGTAGGTATTTTTTTGTAAATTAATTAATTAAATGCTCAAAATGTGATCCCTCTTGTCTTACGCAAATCGCCAATCTTTTAATGAGCCCGCTGCCTGTTGATTTTCTAATCATTTTATGGTGAACACTCGATGTGATATGGCACAATTCTGTTTGCAACTCGCCTACGTTCTCGTATCGCTTTTTGTATAGCATATCTTTCACGTATCCCCAAAAGAAGAAATCTAATGGTGTGAGGTCCGGGGATCTGGCCGGCCATCTAATCGGTCCATTTGTACCAATCCATGTAGGAAAACATTCATTTAGAAAATCTGCTGCTCTCCGACTATTATGAGCCGGAGCTCCATCTTGTTGGAAAATTAAGTTTTCTTGCTCCGCCGCGGAATGGTTTCTTATCTTATCCCTTAAAATTTGAAGTATTCCTAAATACTTTTCTGTGTTCAAGGTTCCTTGGTAAAAATGGATTAAGAAAACCCGGTTTTTTAAAAGTCCGCACCAACAGTTGAGTGAAAAACGCACTTGGTTATTAGTTTCAGTCACTCGTAGGGGATTTTCTTTAGACCAAATACGATTATTGTTGCGGTTATACATACCGTTATTGCTAAAGTTAGATTCGTCTGTCCAAATAATATTATCCAAAAAATTTGGATCTTCGAGCAATCGTGCCTGGATATCAAGACAGAAATTCTTTCTCCTTTCTGTATCGCCCGGAAGTAATTTTTGAACCAATCGTCCTTCAACATAACTCTTAAAACCGTGTTTTTTTAATACACGGTGTATTTTACTTTTTGAAACTCCAATTTCATGTTCTCCTTCTCTCACCGATGCTTTCGGAAAAGCCGAAAAGTAAATTAAAATACCAAGTTCTTCGTCGTTGATCGTATGGTTTTCTTGCTGTGGTTCTCTTGGGCGTTTATCGAAACGTCCCAGAGTTTTCAAATTGTTCACAAGCCTTTTCAAAACTTTACGAGACGGTATTTGTCTATCAGGATATTTTACGCCATACCACCGCAAACTTCTAGAGATATCTTTATCGTTCAAAAAATATGCTTCCATTAGATCAAAACTTACTTGATATGCCATGTTCGCAATAAATTAACACAATAACACTTGTGTAAGTGAATTGAGACTAAACAGATCAATATCCGAAAAACAAACGCTCGCACATACTGTTCCATTTTCAAATTTAAGAACAACATTTAAAAATATCACTTCTTTTTAAAATATCTTAAAAAGTATGCATTCAAACAAACGCTGTCATAAACTGTTCCATTTTCAAATTATAAATTATTTATTTTTGTTTTTAATTTGCCTTCTGTCTAGCTTACAGAGGACGTATTGAAATACAAGTTTTATCATTTCATCTACACGTGCACTTATAATAAGGAAAACTATGTTAGTACCTATTTTATGAAGTGGGTACTTATTTACGAATAATCAATGCTATCTTTGGAATGATAATATCGCTACTTTTCGAACGTCGTCGGCAATAAATAACTTTCTTGAAATTTGACTCAATCATTTTATGTTGTTCCTTTCTTTTAAAATACTATGTTACTTAGGCAGAGTTATTATTTTTTAGCTATTCTTTCGATTGGCATCATAAAAGTAGGGTGTTTTTTTTTTCACATTTAAGTCGGTTCGATTCCCAGCCGAAGCAAGTAATTTTTAGAAAATCTATGAATGCAGAATTACTAACTTTTAAAAATAACATAAAGTCTTCTTTGAGCAAAATTCACTATCTACAATATTTAAGGTACTTCCCCTTCATGTCCCATAACTTTGGGACGCCCTGTATATATCATCATCATTTTCCGGCACAACATATTTTCCTACGCCACTCTCCTCTATCAGCCGTCATCTCCGTACTTACCCCTTTCGCACCCATAATATATTATATGTAATTTATATTACCATGCTGCTTTCGCTGGAGCTCCTGGTTAGTTCGGTGGACAAATGGACAGTATCAGTTGTCAGTAATCGGTGGAAAGCGTCGCTTGCTGCTGCCATTATAAACCGGTGCACCGGAAAGCCTTTCGCGCCGCATATTATCACCATATCCGAGAAATACTGGAAAATGAAATATCCGTTGGAACAGCGGAATATTGTAAAAGTTCCACATCTATTAAATAAGCATAGTAATATCAGCCGGCGTAGCATGACATCGTATGTAGCGCGCGAGGTAGGAGTGAGAATGGGATAGCCGTATTTCGTTATCTAACGCGACATAAACGTTTATCGTGCCTGTCATGATACGGGGGCAGGTCTATGAACAAATAATATCAATAAATGTTATACAAATGTGCGAGTCCCTAGTTGGGCGCCAAAATTTAAATTTTAATCGAACTACTGTTATCTATTTATCTAGGTCCAATTGACTAGTTTTGCTTACCTGTTGCTTCAATAAAGTTGCAATATTATCCGCGTACACGCTTGCCGCGACGGGAACCGTCCCGGGCTCCACCGGTCTTGGTGGTCTAAACGGAGCCTGAAAAAATAACCAAAACAAACTAAGTGCTCAATGTGCCAGTTATTACCAAATATGATATTAATTAAAAAAAATTATTGATGACAAATTTTTAGGCTACCATATTTTATTTATCCAGAAGAAGTTTTATCCATTAATTGGTCAGCCATGCAAGACCATTTGAACGCGTCATTGCCTCAATTAACATTACTGAAGGTCAACGATAGTGACTAAAATCTGCAATCTACCCACAAGTTTGCCGCCCTCTCATATAAAAAACAAAAAAAAAAAGTTAAAATTAAGTGACGCTTCCGGTATTTTAGTAATGAAAGTTATAGCAGGTGGGGTGTAGTTAGCGTGAAATGGGTTTCAATATACAAGTTCTTGGTGGAATTAATTAGTCACTTTTGTGTTTTCATACAAAAATAAAATAGTCCAAATAATTATAATAAAATATCAAACATTTAATAATAATAGATTTAAATACACAAACAATTACAATCTAGCAAAATATATAATAACAATCCATCAATTATCAACTACAATAATGCTAGGTTAATTATGACAATGTTACGCAAAACATTCAGTGTACCCCACGTATTATGTTTAAAAAATTATCACCTGCAACAATGGTCTTCTCACTCGCTTCAAATTGGTCATCCAGAACCTCTGATGTCGGCGCGCTAAGAGAGCTGCACGAATCGCGTTCTCAAACACTTCATTCACCCCGTAATATGTGAACACGGAGGTCTCGTAGTAGTATATACCTAACTCGTGCGCAAGGGCCCGCCCTTGGTCCGGCATCACTAAATCGCTTTTTCGTGGAGCCCTGTAGAAAGTATTAAAAAGAAGTTAAGCCATCCACCATACTTGTCAAATGCATAGCTATGCATTAACTCGTTAATCCGTGAATCGTTATAGTTAAATTTCCCGAAATCCGTTAAATGGGAATCTGTAGAAATGAGAATCTGTAGATATAGGAATCTGTAGAAATAGGATACTGTAGGCATGGGAATCTGTAGAGATGGGAATTTGTACACACGGGAATCTGTAGTATTGACAATCTGTAGATAAGGGTTTCTGTAATATTGGAAATCTGCAGACGTGGGAGAAATCGATCGTTATCCCAATACCCACTATTTACCAAAATAAATGCATTTTATAAAATTGATCAGATAGATATCATTTCAAAATCTAATTTCTTCGCATGTCTGATCGTATAAAAGAATGTTGTTTAATAATGATTTATGAATAAGAACCGGCGAAAATTGGCAAAACCAGCGACTTCAACAAGTTTCCGGATACTGTCTGTTCGCAACTGTTAAAACATGTTACAAGCTGTCTCGACTTGACAGGTATTGTGAATTTTAATATTTTAATTAAAAAGGGGCTCTCGGTCCGGTATTGCCCGTAAAATTGATAAAATATGAGAATTCGAAAGGTCAACACATCGTGCTGGTGTGCGGCAACAGCCGCACACCAGCGCTTGCCCACCCGCCCGGTGAAAAAAAAATTAACACATCTAACCAGTGGTACCCACACTAGGTGGTTTCCCCAGACCTGTCTAGGAAGAACCCGCACACTGCATTAAAGCAGGAGGGTAGAGCTATCCCCCACACTGTCTATAAGTGTTAATTTTACCTATGATAATAAAAAAATATTGACTGAGTACATCATCAAATCTTCTCCAATTGTATATGGGAGCACCCTGGCGATATACTCTTTGGAACAAAAAGAAATTACTGAAATCGGTCCACAACCGTCGGAGATATAGTAGAATTTACATTGTAAAAGTATACAGTCGAATTGAGAACTTCCTCGTTTGTAGAAATTGCTTAAAATAACAAAATATAATAATATTGCGATAATTATACTAAGCTTACCTAATAAATGGGCTGCGATCTTTACAAAAGTTCAAATAGGTTTCATCTCGGTACATATAGCGGAGGTCGTTCTTGCAACCCACAAGCAGAATCGGAGTATTGGGACAGAAACGTCTGAAATAGAAACAATAATAATAATACTTCAAACTTTAAGTAAGCAAGCAAAAGCAAGCACGCTGATCGCGGTTTGAGGCACGACAGCGCCCCCCGTGGAGGGCGCGCTTTCAGCCGCCCTCCGGGAATGGGCCTCCCCTATGAGGGGGGGCGAGGCGGGGGGGCGGACCTGGAGCCGCTTATGCGTTCCCAGGTCCTTCCTACTGCCGAGGAAGGTCGCCGGGGAGTTTTAGTGGGTAGTCCCGCTCCAATTTGCAGCGGAGAGTCCCACATAGCCCCGCCGCCGAAAAAAAAAGGAGGAGGTTAAAACACCAATCATCAACAGCCTTACATGTCCCCATTATGATTTATATATATATTAACACGTTTATATTAGCTTCACTTGTGACTAACTAACAGTGTAATCAAATCTTAAAATGTATATAATATAATATGTAATTCTGATGACAATAATATAGTGTTGTTTGATTTCAAAATCATTAATTTACCTTATTTCTGGGTACCACATAGCTCCACAGTTTCTCAGTGACACCGGGTTTGTTATGGAAAAGCAGAGAAGTACCACATCGGATCTGAAAAAAGAAGTTATATTAAACTATCATGTTGTGTTATATATTTGACGGTGACATATCTCAGCAATGCGTGGTCGGACTTGAGTGCAGTTTCTTTTATATCAAAAACTAGCTATTGCCTGCGACTTCGTTCGCTTGAAACATTTCATAAAAATCGGTTCAGCAAATTTTGCGCTTATGTCCAAATCCGTCCAGCCGTTTAGGCGTGAAGAGGTAACAAACATACACACACAAACTTTCGGTTTTATAATATTAGATGGCTGAAATTAGAGGAAAAAGTTCTTAGCTATGTTTGACTAAGCTGAGCTAAGAACTTTTCCTCTAATTTAGAAGAATTTCACACAGGGGAATTCTGCTATTTTGACAATGTTAAAATTAGAAGCCATGTGACGGTTATTGGAAGTGTAGATAATTTAAGTTGAATACTTAGATTTAAAATCACAAGCGCCGTTAATATGCGTCACCCACTATAAACCACGAGTTTGCGGCGCTTACAGCGGAGACATTGGGCCCTTGGTCATCTGTCTCATAATAAAATTGTAAAAGATTTTTCCATTAGACTGGTTCACGCCTCCGGAGATCTTAGAGACGGGGCGTCTTCTTTGCTTAGCAGCTGAGTTTATGCATTCAGCGGTGCAATACAGTAAAAAAAAATAAGATGTCTTAATACCTAATAATAAAATTTAAAAAACTGGCTTAACTTTGCAAATCGAAAACGTTTAGTGCCTCAAACAAGCAGCTTCAACAGAAGCACGAAAATAATTCTAAATCACCTTCCGTAAGCAAACCTTCTGTCCTTCTCATGGTCACCGAATGTATCCCACAGACGCAGCGACACATTGACTCCATCCACCACCTCCCAGGATCGTTCTAATACCTGTCATTAAAAAAAAAACAATGTTGTTTTTGGATACCACAAAATAGAGTGTAAATCATAGGAGCGAAAGTTCTTTACTGCGATGTACGTTACTGCGGAAGTTTACCATTCCGACGTACGTTGTCGCGAAAGTTCTTTAGTTTGGTGTACGTTACTGCGATAGTTTACCATTGCGACGTACGTTGTCGCGAATTTTTATTGCGATGTACGTTACTGTGAAAGTTTAACATTGCAACGTACGTTGTCACAAAAGTTCTTTACTGCCATGTACGTTACTGTGAAAGTTTACCATTACTTTTTTACGTAACCCGATTAATCGGCTACTGTGATCCCACGACAATCAAGTGGCTTAATCAAGTGGTGACTGTTGAATAGGTTAAAAATAATTACAATAAATACAATTTTTGACAAACGACGGGTGTTATGTGTGTATCCAGTCTTTGTTCGGATGTATCTCAGTAAGTAATATTTAATCCGATGTTAATGCGGAGACTTTTTTATAAAAGATTAAATGAGGGGTTTCAAAGGTTTCGAGCATATTTAGCTTTTAATATAATTTGTCTGGTTTATCTGGATGAAGTAATCAGTCGTTTTCTCGGGGATTTTCTAAATTTTCAATTATTAGTTATATAAGCTTGTTTATTTATTGCCATCCTTCCTCCCTGTCCTGTCATCTTCTCACGCTTGAAAGGCCACCGCATTCCAGTGTTGCCGGTATAGAGACGATAGGAAGGGCCCGGCGGAAGTTGATCAGAGCACCGTGATAGGACTTTAAATGCGCATGTCAGTTATGACACCATATACGCAAGTTTGGATGGTCAGGCGCAGACATATGGCGATGTGAAGCGAGAGTTGCTGACATAGCTCAGAGAAATACTTACCGAAATTGAAAGGGAATATGACACCACAAGAGAGTGTGATGACCTGCCCAAGGCTGGCAGTAACTTGGAAACAGAGAACCAAAGAGCAGTTCAGTGACATGCCCTGGGAGACCCTTAGTTCAGTGGTCTAGCATAAACGTTGGTGATGATAATGTTGGAGGAAGAGAACGCGTGCAACTAGTGGTCGGATTTCTTTCTAGGAACAGCTAGCAATCTAGCTCAGTTCGAGTCGCTTAAAGACATGAGAAGTCGAGCAAAAAATTTGTGAGTGAAGAAATTTATTTCTCAAAAGAATAATTACAATTCACTTAGGTACCTACATGAGAAAATTTACATAAAATATTTGTTAGTTACTATTGCGAGCGTATTATAAATAATTTAGTTAGGAATAGAATCGTGGGTAAGAAAACAAAACTCATTAAGCACTATTTCAGGAATAAAGTACTCCACTGTATCTGAATCTCTGGACTTTACACCACACACCCTCTGTTACAGAACCGTAAGAAGGCGTTATTTATTTAAAATTTTAATAAGTAAACATTCTGTGTTGCCCGACAAATGCTGCACAGTATTCCTGACTGACTTTGTAAACTAAGTAAATGAACGCCATCCTACGTGTGTTACCTACCTGTCTTTCTCTGTTAGCCTTTAATTACATAAACAAGTCAAGAAATACATATAACATTTATCCCACCTACGACCTTTATCCCAAACTGAGTGGTCAGAGCTATCCCAGACATTAGTGTTTGGGTGTACCAAACATTAAAGGTTTAATGCTTGAAACAAGATCATGAGCAATCGGATAAATGCACATAGTAATTAAATTTAATTTAAAAACACATTGGTACATGGCCTGCCTGAGAATCGAACCCGGACCTCACAAATTGGGAGACTGCGTCTTAACCACTGAGCCACCGACGCTCGAAATTCAAACTAAATTAGCGCGATTTTAAATTTTGTATTTATACCAATGTGTTTTTAACGTGTAGGTTAAACGCTCTTTAAATCTGATGATGCTCTCTGGAGCTAGAGAGCGGAACCTTGCCGTTTATTTTCCCACTTATTAGCGATTCAATCATTATTATTCGGAACCCATATTGTCCCAATTTATTGGTTCAATTTTATAAAGTTATATTTTATATGACACTAACATCTTTATAGATCCGATACTGGTCGATGGCCCACACGGTAGGCACATGCGTGGTCATCAGCTGTGACAGAGACACGTGCTTGTTGCAGGCGCGTGCGCATATCAGCCGCGTCTTGCCGACGGCTGTGTCGCCCACCACCACGCACTTCACCAACTCTTGGTGAGGTTGTTCGTTGTCCATTATCTGTGGATCATTTAAATTATTTCATTAACTCGCTATTTCTATGCGGTTTAATTATAGTACTCTGTTTTCATGCGCAATATGATAAAACAGAAATGCTTGACAAATGACTTAATTTTCCTTTCCGTTTGATTCCTTATATGTTATAATACATTACGTCCATGGCTGGGGGGCCTGGTGGCCTATAATTCTTCCTTTTCAGGAACCAGTCTTCCAACAAATGTAGGTATTATATATATTACCTTGCCCTAAAGTCAAATTGTAAAGGTTTATTTGGGCAAGAAAAATAAACTTTATAGGTCGATGAATTACTAAGCAACACAAAACTTTGTCACAAAATAACATGAATTCGATTATAGATGCGTTAATGAATTACTAAGCAATACAAAACTTTGTACTAAAATAATATGAGTTCGAGTATTTTTTTTATGCACGACGGGTTCGTACTTGACCTCAATCACACCTGATGTTAAGTGAAGATGAGGTCGAAAGTGGAAGCGTACTGACCCGGAAACCCCGGAAATCTCTGACAACCGGAACACAACAGTGCTATTAACATTGCTGCTTGGCGGCAGATTTAGATAAGATGGTGGTAGCTAGCCAGGCGGACACATAAAATGCCCTACCACCAACCAAACCGAGTCCTTAAACATGTACCCCGCTGGGGATCGAAACCGCGACCTCCGAAACGTAAACCCAATGTTGTTTACATTGAGCCACGGAGGCGGTTAAAGTTATAATACTTATAATTTTATCATTCTGGTTCTTCCTTTTCAGGAACCAGTCTTCTTACAAATGTGTTCAACACGTGTGTATTACCTAGCCCTGAAATCAATTTGTATAGCTTGATTTGTAGACAGAATAATTAACTATAAGTCGATGAATTACTAAGCAATACAAAACTTTGTCACAAAATAATATGGCCTCGAGCATACAGGGTGAAATTTAATTCGTGTAATTCCTGTTTACTGGATACTCCACTCCTGATTTCAAACAACTTTCCACTATGAACCATAGTCGAATTCATATTATATTTTTTTTATTTTTTTTATAACATAGCACACAGTGTAATATTCCACCGACAATTAAAAATTCACTTACGAATTACGAACGGACACAGTCACACAGATCTGCAAATATAATTAGATAACTTTGAGTGACCAAAACTTAGGGCATATAAAAAACAGCTCGAACACTTAGCCGTCATGCAATACCTCAGCCTTCAAGACAATAAATGAATTCATATTAAAACAAATAATGATAATAAATATGCTTAAGACACAGCGCCATCTAGTTATAGACTTGTGTTGTGGATACCAAATGGTTGTTATACTACATAAATACATTTTTTTTTTGTAAATAAATACTTATTATAAATGAAAACATCCATAACTCGTGTGCATATGTCCGTATTCATCACACAAACGTATGCCTAGCGGGATTCGAACCCGCAACCTTTTGGTATAGTGGTCAGAGTTGCTAACCAATACACCAAACAGGTCGTCAACAAAACAAGAAATAATAAGAAATATATTTTTTCACACTGTGAAATTCTTATTTAGACTTTATTTTATTTATTGGGGTAAGCAAACCATTGTGTATCTCATTACACAATAAGATTAAATTACTTAAAAATTACCACAACATATATCTAATTGTGTATACTACGATATAAGTAATATTCCGTTCGATTCGATTCGATTATCTTGTAATATTCCGTTTGAGTGCAACGATCCAGATTCAGAGCAACTGATTTTCTATTATACCTTATTTATTACTCTATTACATAGGGATAGTACAATTTGGCGGCCTTATCACTATTTTTTTTTTAAATTTTTTTTTTTACTTTTTACTTTTTTACTTTCACACTATAGTGTAATAATGTAGCTAAATGAAGTATAAATACATTTTTATATTTATTTTTTAGTTCAAAAGTCATATTATTGGAGATGACTAAATTAAATATAAATCGTTTTATGATTTTTTTAGTTCACTTATTTTATAAAATTTTATTATAAAAATCACAATTTTATTAAACTGTAGTTTGAGAGGACCGTAATAAATAAATTAGGTTAAATACTTTGCATTAGAAGGAGGAGGCTACAGGAGGTGACACCGAAATCTACATACATACTTACACTGGAAAGAACTCCTTCCTTAGGCAGTCGGGTTAAACTTGCTGCTAAAGCCCAAATTTATTCGGTTACCTACTTCAATGCTCAGGTTAGCTGGAAGAGATCTCTTAAAGAGATAATTCCGCACCTGTACATAACCTATCGTTATTACTCCGTCATATGTCATCATCATCATCAGCCCGTGAACATACAGGGGATACAGGGATACAGGCCTTCCCTCGTATAATGAGGGAGTATGGGCCATAGTACACCACGCTGGCCCAATGCGGATTGGGGACTTCACACGCCTTTGAATTTTTATTTCTCAGGCATGCAGATTTCCTCACGATGTTTTCCTGCACCGTTTAAGAGCAGTCGGCTAAACGCTCATAAGTAATATATTAAATATTTTTTTTTATGAATCAAATAAATAAATTAAATTAAATAAGGATAAGAGAATAAGAATAATTTATTTTTAACCACAGGTAAATACAGTAGTTTACAACCGGTAAAATTTTGTAATATTCATTAGAATTTCTAAAAGTATGTTTCCAGCTGATGCCCATGTTAAGCATTAAAAATACTTGTGTTATAAGCATCACCTGCTAACTCCTCAATAGAGAAAAAGTAGGGAGACGTGGTTATTACGGAGACAAGAGCATAGCTCTTAAATTGAAGAAGAAGGACGAGTGGTATGTTTACGTATTTCGGGTAACGTGTTCGTAAATTTACAGGTTATAAGAACTTTGTAAGTAATTTAACTGTAGGCATCACAATGAAACATGCCATTATTCACAATAAAAGTCTATATTTCTGATATAAAGTTGTTCGTCAAGCTTGGTGATACCAAAGCCTTCCAATCAGTCGCTCTGGAATTCTATTGTGGAGGCCAGCAGTGGACATCTTGTGGCTGACATGATGATGATGATAATGACTAACTAAAACTGACTAAGAAAAACAGCAGTCGCCGCAACAGTTTACGCATGGACAGACTTCGAAAAAATACTTAAAGTGTTTCCATATCAAACATATAAATAGATCTACAGAAAATCACTCACTATGGATCGAATCAGAAATGAGGAGATCCGCAAGAGAATCAGGGTGACAGATAATAGCCTGACATATTGTCAAACTTAAGTGGCAGTGGGCGGGGCACATTGACACCCACGACGTGGACCGACAATTTGGTAAAGATCGCGGGAAGTCGTTGGACGCGGGCAGCGTAGGACCGATCATTGTGGAGATCTTTGGGGGAGGCCTTTGTCCAGCAGTGGACGTCTTTCAGCTGATATGATGATGATGATGTGATGGAAAATTATGTAATATCTTTATAAAGAACTATCTATCTACTCACCAAATTTCAACCAAATCTGTCCAGCTGTTTAGTCGTGAAGAGGTGACAAACATACACGCAAAATTTAGCATTTATAATATTAGTTGGGATAAACCTTCCATAAGCAATTCTCTAATAAACCGTATCACAATCTGTTGCGCAGTTTCGAATAAGTACCTAGGCGAAACAGACAGACGCGGATTTTGTAGGATTTGTTTTATATTATAAATAGTAAGCTAAAAATCTTTCTCTAAAGTAAATAGGAGAGATGATTTTAATTAAATATATACATAACGTAACGACTTCTATTTCAAGTGAAGTGGTCAGAGATATGCCGAAACATAAACGTTTAAGTACGTGAAGCTAAGTACACAAAGTGCACACATATTTACATACATAAATTCTAAAATTAAAATATGTGAAAACACATATTGTTGATTTTTGCTGTTTGAATATTGTATACAGTTAAAGTATTGTCGGTATCTTGCAAATGGCCAGAGTTACCATATCCAATTACGAATACTGCCAACAACAGCCACACTCTACCAAATAAAATGGCATAATAATGGCAACTATAATAAAGGTAAACAGTTGAATATCGAACATACAAATACATACATACATAAAGTCACTCAAGATTCCCGTAGGGCTAGGCAGAGATGGTCTCTTTTACACCTGCTACACCCCTTTTGCTTCATTCACTCTCATTATTATCTTCATACATGATCGTCGGGTTAGGGTACTCTTGACTTGGCCTTGCTTTAAGACGTTCCCGATTTGATCATGGTACGTTCTTCTACCAACATGGTCTTCCCCTACCAACACTACTATCCACATTCGCTTCGTATTTGATCATGGTACGTTCTTCTACCAACATGGTCTTCCCCTACCAACACTACTATCCACATTCGCTTCGTATTTGATCATGGTACGTTCTTCTACCAACATGGTCTTCCGCTACCAACACTACTATCCACATTCGCTTCGTATTTGATCATGGTACGTTCTTCTACCAACATGGTCTTCCCCTACCAACACTACTATCCACATTCGCTTCGTATTTGATCATGGTACGTTCTTCTACCAACATGGTCTTCCCCTACCAACACTACTATCCACATTCGCTTCGTATTTGATCATGGTACGTTCTTCTACCAACATGGTCATCCCCTACCAACACTACTATCCACATTCGCTTCGTATTTGATCATGGTACGTTCTTCTACCAACATGGTCTTCCCCTACCAACACTACTATCCACATTCGCTTCGTATTTGATCATGGTACGTTCTTCTACCAACATGGTCTTCCCCTACCAACACTACTATCCACATTCGCTTCGTATTTGATCATGGTACGTTCTTCTACCAACATGGTCTTCCCCTACCAACACTACTATCCACATTCGCTTCGTATTTGATCATGGTACGTTCTTCTACCAACATGGTCTTCCCCTACCAACACTACTATCCACATTCGCTTCGTATTTGATCATGGTACGTTCTTCTACCAACATGGTCTTCCCCTACCAACACTACTATCCACATTCGCTTCGTATTTGATCATGGTACGTTCTTCTACCAACATGGTCTTCCCCTACCAACACTACTATCCACATTCGCTTCGTATTTGATCATGGTACGTTCTTCTACCAACATGGTCTTCCCCTACCAACACTACTATCCACATTCGCTTCGTATTTGATCATGGTACGTTCTTCTACCAACATGGTCTTCCCCTACCAACACTACTATCCACATTCGCTTCGTATTTGATCATGGTACGTTCTTCTACCAACATGGTCTTCCCCTACCAACACTACTATCCACATTCGCTTCGTATTTGATCATGGTACGTTCTTCTACCAACATGGTCTTCCCCTACCAACACTACTATCCACATTCGCTTCGTATTTGATCATGGTACGTTCTTCTACCAACATGGTCTTCCCCTACCAACACTACTATCCACATTCGCTTCGTATTTGATCATGGTACGTTCTTCTACCAACATGGTCTTCCCCTACCAACACTACTATCCACATTCGCTTCGTATTTGATCATGGTACGTTCTTCTACCAACATGGTCTTCCCCTACCAACACTACTATCCACATTCGCTTCGTATTTGATCATGGTACGTTCTTCTACCAACATGGTCTTCCCCTACCAACACTAACTATCCACATTCGCTTCGTATATGTCTTTCGTTAGTCTTCTTTCATTCATCCTCTCCACATGTCTAAATAATCTCAGCATACCTTATTAAATTTTTGTCACTGCGTCTTCCATCACACTACTTAACTCCCTAATTACACTAAATGCTCAAATCTATTCTGATAATGTCAAAAGTTGTGCTTGAAAGGTGCCAAATAGTGCCCAAAGGAAAAAAATAGTGCCACTACTGTAGTTTAGGAGTTATTGTGTTGTTGAAATCGTCATCCTCATACGCAGAGACTGCTTCACTAATGATTATAATTTATATCCCAAAAACTGTACATAAATAGTGCCGCCGAAAGATTTGCCTTTGGGTATTATTTGGGCACTATTTATTAAACCACATTTTTTTGACATTATTGCAGAATTGCTGAATTCCGCTTTGTGTATTCTACAATCACGTAGGTACGAAAACTTTTGGGTATTTGAAGTAAGTCGTGACAGGGGATGAACCAGTGATAAATAGTGTTCTGATAAATAGTGCCGCCGAACGATAGAAGCCCCATAAATTATGCTTCAAAAACAACGTAGTTATTTTGATGACTTTGTACAAAAACTCCAGATTAGACAATTTTGTCCACAAGGATGGTATGTATGGCATTCCGTTCATGGTCAAGCCGTTCAGGATGCGCCAAAGAAACGGGCCTACATACATACACTCGAAAAACATTCACTTAACATCAGGTGTGTTTGAGGTCAAGTACCAACCCGTTGTGCATAAAAAAAACCTTCCTTCCTTGGCCAGTCGGATAATAATGAATTGATCGAAGTCAACAGCAGGTATACATACAATAAAGTTGCTTTCGAGCAGTGGTTTTAGTATTTAATAATAATAATAAAAATGGACCGATCGTTGCGAAGATCTTTGCGGGAGGCCTTTGTCCAGCAGTGGACATCTTTCGGCTAATGATGATGATAATAAAATAAAAATAATGGTGGATAAAAAACGATGTAACGTATCCAAGTGACATTTAAATATCTCATAAATTATAACTTATAAAGATAACTTAAACAAGTTATATAGCACCCTACCACGCTCTACATACAAGCGATTTTTTTTTATAAACATAGGATTTAAGCGGACCATACGACAGTGAAATCACATCCAGGTCTCGAAATTTATCAATGTACGACTCCATTATCCTATACATTGGCATATGTTGATCAATATTACAATTGCGGTGTCGCGATGGAGGTATTTCATCCTAATACGAAATGAGTTACTGGGTATTCTATATGAAATCATGTT
Organism: Oegoconia quadripuncta; assembly: GCA_949316235.1. NCBI lineage: Eukaryota > Metazoa > Arthropoda > Insecta > Lepidoptera > Autostichidae > Oegoconia > Oegoconia quadripuncta. The sequence continues at coordinate 10,718,840 of OX438745.1, forward strand.
CAGCAGTTGGTTACAGTCATATTTTGAAGTAGCAAATCACAAAGGAATGTAGCATCCATGTTGTTGTTATAGTAGTCTACCATACTCATTTCCAATTTATGATAAAAAGAATCCGCAGTTAATAAATCCTCAACTCTATTGATTCGTTCAAAAATAATTTGAAATATAAAATTAAGTTTCGTCCCAAAATCCACATTATATCTTACGGTTAGAGTATCATGCTGCAATCACTCATCTATGTATTTTGCAAGTCATTTTGATTTTCAATGTTAGAATAGTCGTTAATACAGTCTTTACCCCATATGATATCACATCATATTTAGTGTAGAACACTTACTTGTACCACCCATCTAATAAGTGTATTGTACACTTAAAAAGCTAACATGAAATATCACATTCAAGGCACGCATAAAGAGCTCAGTTGCTATGATAATTTACTTACATTTCTATCCAAGAATTCCCAACTCAATAGTTTCCAGACACCTCTATTCTACACGTACACTGTAATCATCTAAATATTTTCATTATATTCAAGACAAATATCATCTCGACACAATTCAGCACAATATTGACTGCATTATGTTAGGAAATGAGTGTAAAAGGTATTAGTTGACAAGGCCCAGGGATATAACTGGACAAGTTCGTTTTGTAGCAATGCAGTGTTCTGCGCATGCCTTGTGCACGAAATATGCGCAGAGCCGCTCATGAAATTCACAGGTAGAGACGGGCTGTGCCGACGGTTCTCAGTAACATTTCCGAATAAGTTTCCATGAAGATTTTCGTATCTTATTATTACACACTTAATTTATAAATTGTATCAGTTACTTATATTAGTAATAAGTAAGTGTTAGCTTATGTAAATATAACAGTTTTCTTTTCTTCTGCGGACATAATTAGGTCGTGAAACAAGTTTGTCTTGGCAAACCACGGAAATATTTAAACACCTATAAAATATCACTAACTATAATATTCATATTCTTAAAAAAAGAATACTAGAATATTATTGTAAAGATGGAAACTAATTGAAAAGATGTGTTGTTGCGGAGTTTCTTGTCGCTTCTTCTCCCTAACCATAACACCTTGTGAAGCGATGTAGTTTAAAAAAAATATGTTGCCTTTCAATAACTGATATTTTTGTATCCTACATTGAATAAAACATTTTTGATTTTGATTTTTTTTTTTTGATTTTGAATAACACCTGATCCTGTGAGTTTCTTTTCCCACAGATTATCTTTTCCGAAGCGGTAGTAGCTTGGACATGACTGACAAAGAAATGACATAAGCCCTATTATTATTTCCAAGAAATTCCATTCCTTCTATTCATACTTTAATTGCAATGAAACAATACTTTCCTGCTACATAACAAGCACATATTATTAATACACTCTTTTTACACATGGCTTGGAGGGAAGAAAAATGCTGAGTCCCACTCCTCTTTGCCACAGTGGCACTCAAAATTTGTTATATTTATCTTTATATGTTTTGTAGTTTGTTCTTTTTAATGTTTTATATGTTAAGTTTGTTTTGTACATTTAGTGTTTGTGGTGAATAAACTATTTTCTTTCTAGATTTAAATAGACACTCAACAATTATTAAATTGGTATAATGTATCTTACTTTGAAATAAATGCTTGAGGTGTGAAGTTAGCCAATACTTATGTATGCATGTAAGTGTTACTATATTTGTAAGTATAAACATAAACATTCGGAAACTTATATGTAAGCTTCATCCCATCACTACCTTCGATCAACACTCACAAGGTACAAGGCAGAGGGCAGAGCCGTGTAATCTTTTTTTTTCTGTCAACGAACTCTATCTGCGTATCCAATCCACTTTTGAGTTTCGCCAGTTCAACAAGATGGATGGTCGACTCTGTAATTATTTTCAATTGGGAAATCGTGGACATCCTGTTATGTAGGTACTTAAGGGTGCGTTCACTGGACGAGTACATGGCTATTTATAGAGGTCGTTAGTATTACAATGTCGTACATATATGACATAAATATACATTTGTGAGGACAATGAACGGCGACGCAGTTATGTCGTAGGCACATTGTTAAACTATCTATTTCATAAAATGCCTACGCGGATCATGTCGCAGACAGATCGTTGAATTAGCTATTACATAAAATGCCTAGGCGGATCGTGTCACAGGCAGATCGTTAAATTAGCTATTACATAAAATGCCTAGGCGGATCGTTTTGCAGGCAGCTCGTTGAATTAGCTAGCTCAGAAAATGCCTAGGCGGATTGTGTCGCAGACATATAGTTGAAGTAGCCATTTCATGAAATGCCTAGGCAGAGCGTATATTGTATAGCGGATATTTTATAGCGGGTCTCTCCATGCAATTTCCCATAGTGCAGAAAAAGATACTTTCTGTACAGGCAGAAATATCCGCACTACATTACGATCCGCCGAGGCGTTTCCATATCTATCTTTTTGCGACTGGTATTTATTGTAGCAAAAATGTTTCAGTTTAGTATTGATTTTTTTAATTAAGTGATTACCAATCGAACGTGCCTAATTAATACTTTAATTAGCATTACACAAGTTACTTTATTGTACAGACTATATATACATTCATTCGTTTAAAAGACAAATGACAATGAAAATTATGTAACAGAAATACCTGTCCTCTACGATGATGAAGAAAGTACGAGTATTAAGTATAGAATTCTCGTTAATTGTGTCAGTATTCTACCCAATCACCCAACTAATCTAATTTACGATATATCTCTGGTTTGCTAACCTCTTGATCTAAATAAAGAGGTTGTATAGCAAACCAGAGATTTATAATTGATATTTCCGTAATCGACATGTATAACTAATAATTTTTATTTTAATGACTTTAGCTTGATATTGTTATTTTTAATTGTGAATGGTATAAGATTTAAAGTGTACAAGTAGATTTTAATATTTGCACGTCTGCAAGCAGAACGAACGAACTCTAATTTTATTAAGAACTTATATATTATAACTGTATTCATGCAAATAAATTATTGATTGATTGATTGATTGATTGATATATCGTAAATTAGATTGGTTGGTTTGCTAACCTCTTTATCTAAATAAAGAGGTTGTATAGCAAACCAGAGATATATTGTAGATTAGATTGGTTAGAAAATTTTACGTTTTAAGTATATTGTTTGATTATCATTTATGAGTAAAACAAATATAATATTATATTAGGTCCTATTACCTATGAAATTGGCGTTTTGTAAGAAGAATTTCATTAAGACTGTTTTCTCCATACAAACATTTTTTTTTTTTTGGGAAAGGCAAATCCAAACTTAGCTAAACTTTGTGTATATTATCGGATAACATTAAGTTAAGTATAGGCAGCGTTAATTTTTAAAAGTAACCGCTTTATAAAAGTTTCAGCGAATCTAAGAAATGAAAACACAGGAAAAGAGCTCTATTCAATATTAATATCGCATTATGCGATATTAATTAATAATTAATTTATATATAATTAATAATGAATATAATTAAGAAAATATAATTAATTTATAAAAATAGTTAAACTTCTAGATTTTGTACACTAAACCCAATTCATAATTACGTCATTATTATGATACGTTAGGTCTTCAAAATCGAAATTCAAAATTCGTTTATTTTTCCCTCCACAATTCATACATTACAGTATTATAGATACAATTATAAATAAAAATTGTGGGCAACGGATGTCTAAACTAGGCAGTAGCCTGTATTTCAGGTCATCAGGTCCTCCCCCATTACAACTTTGCAGTGGTAGGTTTTATCTATAAATGTATGTACATGGTACTCATTGGTAAACGAGAAGACGTTAGTGGCGTTTACCATAGTAGTACCGTACCGTAGTAGTAGTGACCATTTAAACCTTTTAAACCATTTATTTCCACACACCGAAAAAAAAAACCACAACATACAAGAAATCAAAACAGATGACTAAAGCCCGTATCCCACAAACCGCTCTCGAGATTGAGATGGCCACAAGCTGACGCTTGAGAATCTGTTGCATATTAAAACAGTATAAAAAAAAGACAAAAAAGAAAACATAATATCGAGACCGAGACGCGATCCCAATCTCAAGATCGATCCATCAACACGGGTCTATGACTAACTACATGAGTGCATGTGTGCCCGCCAGTCTCTATCACTGTTAATCACTATTAATTAGTGAAGTTCTGTGCGCTATCACTTGATCTCAGGACCTACCTTCCACTGTTTATAGAAAACTGTGTTGCTTAGAGCAGGTTGATTACACTCGCCACTGTGTTGGCACTTTCCAAAAATAGAGGAAATGATCGCCGTACATAACGATCCGTCTAGATATTCAATTGATTGACTAATTTAACCACCTGCCTGCGACAATTATATTTTATATTTTATTAAAGGAGATTTGTTAGACATCTTAAGGAAATTTTTTGGAATATCGACCACTTTTAGAAGAAAAATTATTTTAGCGTTGTCATCTCTGCTTGTCAATTTACGCCTTTGATACCATTTTGAAAGCGCTATGAAACATTTATATCTGTTGATATCACGATATCAAGCGGAACTATGAAGAAATTACCGAAAATCATCGAAGGGTAACCTTAAACAACCATGGCATATATCGCCCTCCTATGGAAGGCACGGATCATAGAGAAGTACAAACTGAAATATGAAAGGGAGAAACTTAATTCCATCAGACTTTCCAACACACAGATTGAAAAGAAATCTCTACTCCAGAAATTCTGGCAGTACAATGTGGATATGAAGAACCGATCATCTGAATATTTTCAAAGATGGTACCCGGAAGGTTCTAGCGCGAACAACTTACTCATCTCTCTGAAAACTGATCAGACATTCCCGAACTTTCTTTTTAAAAGTGTGATCGGTTTTATTGGAGGAATAATACTTACTTACCTCTGCTTCATGTTTTTCGTGTTCCAATTATCAATTTCTTTGATACACGCAACTATTATGAGCTGCATTATTGGCGTGCTACTCACTTTGGGATTGGCTTTTAGTTACAGGATAAGGTAACCATGGCTAATCTTATCTTTTTCACGATTTGACGACTGCTCGCCAAGTAGGTTTCTTTCTCTTTATCAGAGCTAGCTGTTTGGGTCAAGCCATACGCTGCCACTCTGCACTGTTAGTGTACCGTCTTCTCTCACTAGCATGCATTAGGTGCAGTCAACCATTGGGGTCCAGGATTGATAGATATGTGTCAATCTAGTGGCCACCTGACAGTCAGAGTTTCAAGCACCGACTGCCTTCAATAGACAATAAACAGGACCGAAAATTTAACATGCCTTTCGAATCACGGAACCATTGGCATAAAAGTACCACTAATGGTCACCCATCCAAGGGCAGATCGTGCCAGATCATGATTGAAAACAAATAGCGTCTGCCAAAAGTGCTGAACTATACTCATGTGATTCTAATCCTTTCTGCCGTCAGCAGGTGAAAGAGCGCAAGGCAGGGCAGGTTTCTAAGTCAATTAGAGTGATTCATACTTATAAGCATTAAAAAATTTCATGTAATTTTGAGCCTCATATAACTGAAGCGAACCTCGCTGACAAAACCTCTGGAAACACTCACCAGACGGATTATCGGTCACTTAAGAGTCATGATTGCTTTCTGCGTTGATATATCTAATGATTACTAAACATTTGCTTATTGTCCTCTTTCTCTACCTACTTTGATGTCTCCTCAGATGCCTTGTCTTCCTCCTCATCCCTCAATTCTTCTCCCGCGTCGGTCGCTACACGCTCACTTGTTATGCTCTTGTGTTGATTCTGACTGGACCAGCTACCAACACCCTGAAGAACTCTGAGGTCCTATCGGAGTCTATGGCTTGCGGACAGGTAAAACATTTGTTGATGTAGGCAATAAACAATTTTAAAATAAGCAACTTTCCGCAAGACTGCATACAATTACAGGTCATAGAATGAGGTTTAGGCTGTACGTGTACGTAAACCCAGTCTGCAATCAGACCGTCTCACTCAATTGCTTTAGAAATTGTTATCGTTTATGACGTCAATGCACCATCCATCCTTGTCATATCATGACACCATGACAAGGACAGGCAGTGCACTGCTATAGCTATAGCTTTGAGTTAAGCGGTAGAGCCCCAGCAGTCAGCCTTTAGGTTTTTTTGATTTTTTTTTATGCACAACGGGTTTGTACTTGACTTCAATCCCACCTGATGTTAAGTGAAGATGAGGTCGAAGGTGGAACCGTGCTGACCCGGAAACCCCAACACATTTGGAGGACTGGCTATCTTATCTCTGACAACGCAAGGAAAATCGACTACTCCGATCTATGTTCATAACTGACACAGTTGTAATTTATCATAGTCAGGATACATTACTGGTAATGTTTGCCGATGTATGTAATATGTTAAAACATAACCAACAAAGTATACCCAAAGTATCACTCTAAATGAAAGTTATCGTATTTTAGGAGCAAATAAAAACTAGTGTCCATGAGATGAACGAGGCGATCAAAAATCCGCTCACTGTGTTGAAGGATAGCATAAAGTTATTGGTGGATAAGCTGCGACAGATAGCTGCTAAGGTAAAGGAAGCTACCATGAAGATACAGCGATTAATCGTCAGTATTGGTGAGTATGTAGAACACTAAGTTGGATGTTCTGTTTATCAAGACAATATGCAATATTTTTGAAAGACAGGCGTATAAAAAAATTACCCCCACTTTACATAGGAAAACTAAAAATAATATGCAGCAAAGTTATAATTTGATGACAACGAGTCTTAATCATAAGTACTTTAACTTATTGCACTTAAAGTTCGAGTTTGATTTATCAGAAAATTATTGATGGTTGATTTTTTTTTTATATAAATAAAAATAAAAATATATAAATAAATAATAAAGGAAAAAATGCCAAACTTTATATTTATTTATCCAGACAATGACTCAAAAATCCGGACGTTTCGAAAATTTGCCCAGATATTTTGGTTTTTGGATCTGGCAACCCTCGTGGCATATAGGTTGTAAGCAGGGTCCTTGTTTTGAAAGGGCCACCCAATTTTTTCTTCTAACCTTTGAGACGTTATGTCCTTTTCGTTACTACTTACTAGTGTTTCACTTGGTCAAAGTAATTAAATAAATAAATACATCTTTGCACATACACACAGCGCCATCTAGTTCCACACTAAGCTACTAGGCTTGTATTATAGATACTAGATGGTTGATAAACTACACAAAAACATTTTTTTTTTTGGAAATAAAATCATAATAAATGAAAAACATCCATAACTCGGGAACACATGTATGTATTCATCATACAAACATATGCCCCTAGCGGATATTCGAACCCGCGACCTTTTGGTATGGCATCAGAGTTTCTAACCACTACACCAAACAGGTCGTCTGCGCCTAGGTCTTCACCTTCCTCTCTTTCCTTCCATCTTTCCCTCAATTATATACTTGGTCATATGGTATTTCAAACTTCAAACTTCAAGCAAGTTGTCTGTAACAAAAAGTTTGTTACAGACAACATAGAAAAGTGGTATTCGAACTGTTAGAGATCCGATCCGTAACAATTTTATTTGTAGTATATAAAGTTACGTTTTAGTAATTGTAAGCAATATTCATATTTTGAACAAAGTCACTCGTAACCAAATTAGAGGTGTCAATTAGTTTCTCTCAATGTGATTAATAATGAATAGCTTAATGAATGACATGAAAGTAATTTTGGGACATGCTAATTGTACACTGTTAGTTAATAAATTAAGTGAAGTGGAAGTTCAATCATTGGACAAAAAGCTATGCGCTATAATATATAAGAGAGTATGAGAGAGCGAACACGGATCTAACATAACTGTAAGTTCGGCGCCTTTGATCTCAATCAACGACTAATCTGCTTACTTGCTCGTGAGCAGGAACCCTTCTTTCTTACAAGGAAAAAAGGTGAACCTGAACTCCCCAAGCAAACTTCAAACTTCAACATTTATTTCAACGTAAGATACATGATATCATTTGTTGAATGTCAATTTAAATCTATTGGAAATAAAAATAGGGCTTAAGCATTTTTCGGTCAGTCAGTATGTCCAAGCTACCACCGCTTCGGAAAGGGAAATCATCTGTGGGAAAAGAAGCTTACTCCATCGACAAGAGCAGACAAGTCGGCGCTACTATTGAAAATAAATTACATTATAATCAGGGTTACACATTACACAGACTTCGAAAGACACCGAAAATTAATTTTAAGGACTAATTTTAAGTAAAACTGCTTAGGTATTTTTATTGTGTACTGTAAACGACATTATGAGATAGGTGTACCTATTACATGAAACTGTTTTGTGTTTTATCTAACTCAGTCCCAAATTCACTATGTAGGTATATTTTCACATTTCATGTAAAAATAATATGTGTCGCTAAACGGGTCAAATAAACTTTTCTTATTCTTATTCTTAAAGATATTTCTTCATATAGTAGAAATAGTAATAATTACGACAGTGAACATGTAATATAAAAGATTGGGAAATAGGAGCATTTTAATAACAAGTCGGTTGTTCTTGTTTTGATAAAAATTTTCATGCTGACTGTACCACTATAACGAAGTTGGAAAGATAGAATATTAAATAATGATGATGACATTAGAGTTTTTGATGTGCATAAAGCGGTCTCTCACCTTTCAAACTTTAACGCCAACGATTGCGGCAGTGAAAATGTTAAATGAGATGGATCATTAACCACAATCATCAGTCTGCAGGGGTGTTATGTTCCCACAGCTTCTGATTATATTTTTGACCCCCGACGAAAACGAGGGGTGTTATGTGTTTGACGGCGTTGTGTGTGTGTGTATGTCCAGTCTGGACGAATCTCAGGTCAGACGTGGATGCGATTTTTTTATATTAAAGACAAAACGAAGTTCTAAGGCATGTTTGATGTCAATCTTTGAACCAAGTTTTTAGTCAGTCTTAAGTTTTTTTTTATGCACGACGGGTTCGTACTTGACCTCAATCACATCTGATGTTAATTGAAGATGAGGTCGAAGGTGGAAGCGTACTGACCCGGAAACCCCAACACATTTGGGGGACTATCTATCTTATATCTGACAACCGGAACACAACAATGCTATTAACATTGCTGCTTGGCAGCAGATTTAGATAAGATGGTGGTGGCTAGCGCTACCACCAACCAAACCGAGTACTTAAACATGTACCCCGCTGGGGATCGAACACCGCGACCTCCGAATCGTAAACCCAATGTTGTTCACATTGAGCCACGGAGGCGGTTACTCACCAAATGCCGCTTATTTGTGGAATCAATTTGGTCTATGATCTATCCAGTACGATTATCTAAATCTGCCGCCAATATAAATAGTTTCAATAAAAAAATAAAATTTAATAGCATTGTTGTGTTCCTGTTGTCAGAGATAAGATAGCCAGTCCCCCAAATGCGTTGGGGTTTCCGGGTCAGTACGCTTCCACCTTCGACCTCATCTTCACTTAACATTAGGTGTGATTGAGGTCAAGTACCAACCCATGGCGCATAAAAAAAAAAGAAAGTCTCGCATTTCAAACTCTACTACTTTCTAGGCGATGTTCTCCAGTCATCATTCTCCTGGCTAAGCTCTATAACCAGAACGTGCAACAAGAAACTTGGCACTCCTTACGAGCGCTGCATTGCAGTTCTCCACGATGCGGTACTAGATTGTCAGGCGACACTGGGCGTTAGGTATTCCTGGCTCTGCAATATCGGCCAAATTGCTGGTGCTGCTTGCTGGATCGCGAAGCCGTTGAAACGGTTCTGTATACCAGTGGAATATGTCAATGAGAATATCGCTAAAACTGTTAAACGAAGTAAGTTTGTATGATTTAAATGCCTAAATGCTGAGTATGCGACACGAACCCCTAAGTATTCGTGTGACAAAACTAACCAGAAAGTAATTAACACTTACATCACTGTAGGTAACAGATATTACATTATTGTCGAGTGTTTCTAAATGCTATAAGTAAAACCGAAACTTATTTGTATAGCAATAAAGACTTACATTCAACTGTAAGGAACTTTCAACAGTAACCCTTCTAAGCAATATTTAGCAGGCAAAAATGGCAGTATTTAACCCCAAATTTCTGACTCAAAGAGAGTGAATTTGGTATTGAAAGATCTGGTTCTGGGTATTCTGGTTCCCAGGTGTCACCAGGTGCTATTTTACTGATAACTTGCTACGCCAAAATTAATATCAGGGACAGACTATTTCCTAGCTTTACAATTGTCGCTTACATTTGATGGACTAGTTCATTTCTTGTAGGGGTAGGTAGAGACCACTGACTTCCACTTTCTCCGATCTTGACACACCGCTTTTGCTTCATTAACTATCATAAAGTTCTTCATACATGTACGTCGGTTTAGGGTACTCTTGACTTGGCCTTTAAGACATTTGATCATGGTACGTTCGCCGTGGTCCTCCTCTACCAACACTATCATCCACATTCGTTAATCTTCTTTCATTCATCCTGTCTACATGACCAAACCATCTCAGCATAGGTAACTTTTCAATCTTTGTGACTACGTCTTCTTTCACACTACTTAACTCCCTAATTACACAATTCATGACCTTTGTTTACCTATAAAATTGATTTCAGAGTTGAAAACCTTCTCCAACCGCCTAAAGTCGATGCTCTTCGTCCAAATCCATATCCACCACTCTTACTCAATCAGCAGTAATGGCTCTCGATCCGCCAGCCAAGTGGCGGCCGGCATCGTCACCGAGATCCGCAACAGAGCCGATCCGCTACTCACTTGGCTATCCTGGAGCTCGTGTGTCACCAGCTTATTTTTGCTGCTTATTATATTCAGGTAATACATAAGTACATCTTAATTAAGAAAGAAAAAGTTTTTATTTGGCACCATTATTGCTTAAATCTACTTAAAATTAGACAATCAGATGTGGTGCTAAACCAATATGATGCCCTGGGTAGAGGTTCCTTCCGTCTTGGTGGGGAGCCCCCGACCAACCGCCTCGGCGTTTCGTCTATGCGGACTATGATATGATGCACACCATAAGCCCGCCCTTACTGCCCAAGGTGGGAAGCGACTCCCTGCTCCGTCCACTGTACCCACTGCTAATCAGAGGGATACGCGAAGCTGCCCCCTTGTCAGATTATTAGCACTCGGCCAAGATGGTCTCTTAAGTGGATAGTTATAGACCGATGCCCAGGGTGCACCGGCCCGATAAGTACTCTTCCACCATTCTTGGATGCGCCAAGGGGATCAGCCAGCCAAACCCACGAGGAGGTTATATGACGTCGCATCCCTTCAAAATAAACCCTGGTGTATATGTACATATACTTGTATCATGTAATCGTGGTATGACAAGTGCGACAAATAAGAAAAGTTGTAGCATAAATGGTACTGATTGAGGGTACATGCGTAGTCCGGTACCGAATCCTCACGGGCTCACATGTCCCATACTGACTGACAAAGCCTCCAAGCATTAATGGCCGACAGGCTGTCGCCAGTTCTTTATTCAAGTTCTAATTAATTTATGATTCGCGCCAATAATAAAAATCAGCCAAGCGTAGTAAAGTTCTTTCTCCACTGCGCACAATTATCGACGGATGATCAACTTGCTCCACGGGCGGTATAATTCGGCCGGCAAGCGGCTCAAGTATTCTCGCAAGTTGTCTACGATTTTGATTCCAGATTTATACCATCAAATAATACTCGTTAGGATTTAAAATTGGGTAAAATCATAGACCAACATCGAATCCTTTGACGTAACATACGCAGAGAGCACTATTTCGAGATATTGCTCCCTGTATCTTCCACATCTCATTAGTCATTGGTCGCGTGGTGGCACAGACCAGGTGGTATCAGACTCTTGACGACACAGATCATTGGCTTATAATAACAGAATAACGGTCATCTATCAAAATATCAGGATAATAGAACAAAATGTCCAAATTTCGAATCAATTATTGGCTATTGCAACGGTTGTTTTCAAGGGCCTATCGATAGCGACTGTGCAGTGTGATTTCAATTGTGCATGACGTTACGAAGTGCGTGGGCTATTCTGCCAATCTGTTCCCGTCGCTTACGGAGTCCGGAGTTACGGATTTTTTTTCACAAATCCGTGTCATTAGTCCATTAAATGTTATCTGTAAACTTCATGTTGTATTTCGATGTGTAAAAGTTGTTCGGAGAACTGTAATGGCAGTGATTCAGTCTCATTTCACACGTAAGTAATAATCTAGTAGTAAACATCTAGCGAGCAGTAGCAGAACTACAAGCAGCACATTCTGCTTGTCTCCGCTAGATGGTGCATTAGGCCCAGCTCTTCTCGCCCCGCGCAGTTGCGTAATAATATTGGATAAAAAAATGTATTGCGCCAAGTCTTCTTTGTATATGGTCTGTTGTTTTAAGTTACCGTAACTAGCGGGTTATTTTGTAACCCTTGCAAGGGTAAGTTGTAACCTCTTCTGGCTATTGTTACCTTTTTATAGTCACTCAAATTGTTTGATCCACCCTATGACAGTTAAATATTTTATAAAATTATTTATGAACTGTAAGTACCCTAACCTCTCGGGCATTGAACTGTTTTAACTATGGATTAGTAGGACTATGACCCAAATGAATAATAACTGCCAACGGGGCCGGCCTTAACATGGGGCGAAAGGAGCGGCCGCTTCGGGCACAAAATCCCAGGAGGTGCCTAGAGAAGAAAAATATTTTCTTCGCTTTCGGGGGGGGGGCTGGAGCCGCTTATTTATTTACGAGTATATCACTGTTATTTTGTACGAGTATATCACTGTTTTACCTAAACAATTGCTGGTTTTTTCTTACAAACATTAAATATTCGTAAATATATTGCGATGCCAATGTTAAGCCTTTGAGCGCCGCCGCGGTCACCGGTGACCCCAAAAAATTGAATTCCTCTGCGTCTGCGTCGCGGCAGTTAAGTGCAATTATTCCTATAACTAACTGTGTGTAGTACACGCTTTGGGTATGATTCTAGAACTAAGCTTTTACATATCTATTGTTAAATATGTAAAGAACCTTTTGTGAATGCCTTTAAATAAATAAATATATTTTTCCCTCAATTTAAGCAAGTATCTTAAAACTAAGGTTTTTTTGCGCCCCCATATTGACACTGACAGGGAGCTTTGACATTTAGGGGGTCGGTATAATTGAATCTGACTCCACCCTAACACAAGCCTCGAGCCGGCACTGTGCCTAGTGATTGGTGCGGAAGCCTTACCTACTCTCCAATTTATTTCGATGCGTCTATATTTAGATTGTTTCTAGAATGTAAATTATGTATGTAACTATAGCTTATACATACTTAACGAACGTCTCCAAACCGAATATAATTTGAAGCGACTTGGTGAAACCTATACCGAATTCGAAACAGGAGGTTATCACTTCGTCTGTATTTTATGTATGTCCTGTTTTATCTCCGACATTTTTTTGTTTGAAAGGGTAGTCTCATATTTAAAAGTTATTATTATCTGATGATGCACTTCGGAAATAGAGAACAGAACCTTATTGGAGTCGGTTGTATTGCCAATTTTTTTCTATGACATGACCAGTTTATATGAACATTCTTATGGCAATAAACACGTTTTAACATCGTACATACGATCCAGCAAGGACGGGGTCCCGGGGGTAAGTATGGGAATCATAACCCCTCCCTGGGCCTAGGTCAACCACTGATTATTTAAAAAAAAAATGTGTTTCTTTTTAGACTTTTTAGAAAACATTTTTATTACATTAATTTTTTTTATGCACGACGGTTTCGTACTTGACCTCAATCACACCTGATGTTAAGTGAAGATGGGGTCGAAGGTGGAAGCGTACTGACCCGGAAACCCCAACACATTTGGGGGACTGGCTATCTTATCTCTGAGAACCGGAACACAACAATGCTATTAACATTGCTGCTTGGCGGCAGATTTAGATAAGATGGTGGTAGCTAGCCAGGCGGGCATTTAAAATGCCCTACCACCAACCAAACCGAGTACTTAAACATGTACCCCGCTGGGGATCGAACCCGCGACCTCCGAATCGTAAACCCAATGTTGTTTACATTGTGCCACGGAGGCGGTCACTATTCTCATTACTACTAAAACGTTGCATAAATAATATTTACAGGGCAAAATATTACCAGCACATGTTCGAGACCCGATCCCGTTTCGACAACCGCTACATAACAACGGAACTTCGTAATCTCGACTTAAAGAGGTTGAGGCAAGGTAGAGAAACTGTTCTCCCACTAAACAGAAGAGAGAGAACGAAATATATCAATGTAAGTGTATTATTTTATCAGAGTGAATACAGGGTAATGTTTGTATTTAGGATTATTTATTCCCTATTAACACCCATACGACAGGATGGATTTTAATTGATGTGGTATGATTTAGATTTGTCGTGACAGTGCAAGTGTCATAGGATAGGTTACGTCACAAAAAAGTTCATCATCATCATCAGCCCGTAAACGTCCCACTGCAGGGATATAGGCCTTCGCTCGTATAATGAGGGAGTATGGGCCATAGTCCGCCACGCTGGCCCAATGCGTGTTGGAGACTTCACATGCCTTTGATTTTTTATTTCTCGAGGCATGCAGTTTTCCTCACGATGTTTTCCTTTGCCGTTTAAGAGCAGTCGGATAAAAATAATTAAATTAAATATAAAACTCATTGCTATATGGCCTGCCTGGTAATCAATCCCGGATCTCCCAAATTTGGAGAACGCGTCTTAACCGCTGAGCCACAGACGCTTTCACAGACGTGTTTGCGTTTATGATATATTAATTTTCCGCAGACAACTTCTTTTCGGCTGGTTTCATCGGAGAAAGTACATTTGAGTCGGTCAGTTATATTTATGGTGATGACCACGTTCAAACTTATGATACATATGGTTGCTGATTATAGTCTTTATTGGGTGTTAATGAATATAAGGTATCATGGAAGACTCCAAACGCCCCTAGAACGTAAGCTTTTGTCCTTATAAGAAGTTTCCTCAAGGAACATTGCCTTGAGGAAATGAGGTGTTTTATTATTATAAGTAAGATTCTATCGTCCTTTCTGTATGCTTCTAGTTAGATGATGACACAATTTTTAACATACACAAGGCATATTTTAGGATTTGTTAAACTTTTTCCAAAATCATTTTTTCATTGAAGCAAATTTTTTTTCGCATTTTTCTCAAGTCGCATATTTTCTCGTTGCTTTTTCCTTGCCTCCTTATATTCTGTTATATTATTATATTCGGTCACATTTTTCCTCAGTAGAAAACATTAGCCTGGCAAATCAACGCCATGCAAAACAAGTCTTGTACTTAAGACTGGCAATACAACACCATGCAAAACAAGTCTTTGATGTTTAGTGTTACGAATATCTTTATTAAACTATGTAATGATTTTCACGTCCAGGTTGCCATTTTATCTTAAGTTGCATGTTCTAACTTATCAACATTTTTAGCTGAGCTCCCAGATCCCGGAGCACATATATCAGGATCTGGACCTGTGGCATCGTTAATCAGATCACTAATTGGCACTATGAGCCTATCGTTAGCGATCCCTGCACCATCTCCAGTACATTGTCTACCCGATCCTTATCCACCTGATCTACAACGGTATATGCATATTGGTATGTTTCAAAAATCTTTTATAGCTTTACTTGGGTTCTTCATCTCTCTTAAATTATGACGCAATCTGATCATTATATTTAATATATCCTGAGGCTACGGTCAGTAATACTGTTAATATAGTCATATTCATAATTGTCTTTGTTCCAGGTATATTGATCTTCCTCCTATGGTTCTTCGCTCTATTCGAACCTTACGGTTTACGGCTTCGTCACATCATAATGGGACTCTATAGGCCAGAGCGAGCTAAAGCACGCGCTGTTTGGTTGTTTAACCATATACAGAGAACAAGAGGTTGATATACAGGTTCAAATTTAAATCGTGTAATTCCTATTTATGATTACACACAACTTTCCCTAAAGAACCATAGCCGAATTCGATCAAAAAAATGTCGATTACCTTACAAAGTACCTAAATCGTTCTGAAACCGCCTTTAGTATAAAAGTCCAGCAATTTTCGGTTAAATTTGGCTACGGTTGGTAGTGGAAACTTGTTCGAAAGTCAGAAGTGGAGTCACCAATTGAAAATTGTTGGATTTCCATTCCAAAGGTGTTTCATAATGGTTTGCTTTGTATGGGTTTTCGATTTTTTTTGATCGAATTCGATTATGGTTCCTTGGGGAAGTTGTTCGCAATCAAGAATGACGTCACCAGAAACCAGAAAGACACGAGTTTAACTTCACCCTATTGATAAAGCGTAGAGTCTGCGCGCGCGGAACTAGAGTCCTCGTGCATCCGCAAATTCGCCTGTTCACGAGGACGCGCGTGCAATTCAGCGCGTTTATCAAAGATTGATATCTTTGATGGAATCCGCTTGTTATGTAACCCCCAACCACGCTAATCAGTTACGATTGCGGATTTTTTGGAGCTGGATAATCTTTATATGAAAAGAAAAACAACTGACGCTCAACCAAACGCTAAAATAGGATTTTGTAAAATTCCTGCGGTAAAGGACAGGACGGTAACACCGACGACGTACTCCAGTTTATTAGTAATAATTCTTCTTCAATTTAAGAGCTATGCTCTTGTCGGTGGAGTAATGACCACATCTCTCTGCTTTCCGCCCTCGATTTAACCTCTTGGTACGACACGACATTCACTTTTACCTTCACTTGGTCAAAGTAATAATTATATGTAAAAAAATTGATTTTATTTCATAAGCATAATATTATTATAGATATGGATGAGACTTTTCTTTTAAGTATGAAAATGTCTGTAGCAGCTTTCTGCTCGTGTTCTTCCCTAAAGTACGCTTTGTATTATTAAAATATTCATTAAATTTTACATTTAATTTGACTTTATAGCTGGTTTTATGAAATTCGCCAGAAGAAAGTTACACCGTGAGTTTAAATATACAACCGAAGAGAAATACACATTTAAACGTTGGCTGGATTCACATTTACCGTAAGCGAAATATTATCCCACGTTTTAAGAATATTAAAAAAATTATCAATGCTTTGGTGACCCAATGCAATGTGGGTGAATGAAGTACTCACAGAAAACAGTTTGGAATAGTCATAGCATATTTACATATTAGAGAAAAGTACCATTATCATCAACAGCATTCCATTCACACTGCTGAGCATCACCTCCTCTCAAACAGCATATGGGCTTTAATTTATCACTGGCAATGCAATGGCAATTCGTGTATTTGTATCAGTCTAATGAAGACCTGACAATCTGCAGTTTTCAAGCAGTTTCCAAGCAGGCCTAAGCCACCGACTTGACTTAACGACTGTCTATTGAAAACGAAACGCAGAAACACCCTTATGAAAACGCCACTGGTGGTTACCCATCAAAAGACTGTCCGTGCCAAACATTTGCTTAACTTCGCTAATCTAAGACGAATAGTATCTGCGATTGCCCACGAGTAGGTGCTTCGTATTAATGCTCCAAAGACACAGATTGTACAGTCAAGCTGTCAGTAATGCATATGAAGAACTTGCTATAGGTAAACTTCTAATTCAGATCAGAATTAATATGTTCTTCTTCTTCTTTTTTTGAGGATGGCAACCAGTCAACTTCACTGTCGAGGGGCATTACTGCCAGTTTCGAGTGAAAAAAGTTTAAAAGTCAGTCTCAGTCAAAACAAGTAATTCGTCGTATACTTAGAGTCTAGTCAAGGTCAAGTCATTCTTCAGTAAAGTGGCAGAATGCTTTACAAAAGATTTTGGCGGCTTCTTGTGGGAACCCGAAAGCTCCGTTACGCACTTTAATTTACACTTCCTTTCACCTATTAGGGTATATATTAATTTAAAGGCGAATTGGTGCTAATTTTAATTAATTTTAATTTAATAAATTTAACTACTCGTATAAAAAGTCCCTCTTTCGAACACAACACATCCATAACGAGGTTGGTTCGACAGAGGGCGCTTTAAATTTCCGTCTGATTATCGTAAGATCCCAATTAAAATTTATATGAATATATTTGGTATTTATAATAATGTTTAAAATATTGTTCAATAATTTATAATTATAACTTGCAATAATAAGTTGTTGTTTTGTTAGTCGAACATGCGATGTTTGTCACGTGGTGGGTTGATAGAGGGGGCCGCTGGACATGCATTCGGTCTTGAGCGGCGCACGAGGCATTCAGTGTCGAAGTCTCGTTAGTGAAGGTAGTTAAAGTGGATATTATATAAGTGCAGTGAAGGATCAGCGAGGAATAAGGTTGTACATTGTTTCTTATAATTTGAACTGATTTAATTATGGTGTTATGGTGTGTGTTTGTAACTGGCTAGAAACTTAAGTATTGAGCCAATAAAACGAATATGTTAATTATATCACGTTTTTTTTATCTTACGACAGACCCCTCCTTTTATAGCTCAGAAGTGGGATAGGCGGGCATTTAGATTGTAGTTTAAACTGCCCGCTTATCTCTGCCCACGAATTATGAAAGAGGTAGGTGCGTAAATATAGCTAGACTTTTTTTTTTTTTTTCCTTTTTTTACTGCTCTTATCCTTTCTTTTTGTTTTTTCTACTTTTCGAGATTACAATATTACACACCATAGCACTATTTTAACATAAAGTGTTAAAATAATATACCCTCATATTAAAGAAAGTAAATTATATTTAGAACGTGTTCATGTACGTAGTGCCGGGTTCACGAGACTGCCATTCCCAACTGGAATATAGACCTGATACATAGCTAGCTGTCCTCTGATTTCTATGGCAACCAGGAAGCCGCAGTGATATAGCAATAGTCGAGATAGGACAGCACCTATGGTGGATGTTGGCCAAGGTCACTTTAAAGGTCATGACAGTGTGTATAAGTGGTGCATTCTGGGTAACACAGGGTTTCAAAATTATCACTAATTTTGCGCTAGGACGCACGGTTTTTGAGTTATGACGTGTTTTCTTAATTTATTGTCGGAGTACAAAACTTTCCAGTTTGTATTGTTGTAACTGTGGACCCAGTCAAATAATTATAGTGAATACGTTTATCTAATGGTTAGTTGACGATTAATGTTCAGAGAGAACTTCAACTCGTGATAAACATATAACATTTTTTTCTTGTGATTGTGATAAGTACCGGAAGAAGCATTGTGAACAGTGAATTAGTTAAGCAATTGCTCTTTCAATTGATTAGTCCTTTGTGCCGAGTGTGTACTATTTACCAGTTAGTAAATCCATTTACGTGTAATATTAATATATTATTATATCTACAAGTAATTACTTGAATTTAATAAAATTAAATGTTGAATTTCTTATTGGAAACGGCACAATGTGAATTGCCTGTACTATTACTTAATACTCCTCATCCTGTATTAAACATTACAGCGTGATGGATTCAGACTGCGAGTATGGTGACGGCCTAGCTGAAGAGGCCAGAGATAGACGACGAGGTTTGCTGCGGCGATCTGCTCAACCTCGTGCGAAGGAGCCTGATGTCGGCCGCTGGAGCAGTGAGCGTCGTCAGGTGCTAGAACGTCGAGTTTTGGTACATCGGGTGAGTGAAATGGGCGAGGGAGCGGGAGGGAGCCCTTTGAGTGGGCAAAACCGCAAACGCCATTCACCGGGTGAAATGGGCGAGGGAGCGGGAGGGAGCCCTTTGAGTGGGCAAAACCGCAAACGCCATTCACCTGAAGTGACTCTAAGGTCTCGGAGCGGGGAGTTGTCGAGGCAAAGTCATAATGGCAGGGAGCCTCGACAGCAACGCTCGAGGAGTCGTTCTTATGTATTTCAAGTGGCTGATGTAGATCAGCCTCGGCAAAGTACATCGCGTAACCCCGATGGGTGGCCTCGTCGCAGTGTGGGTAGAAGATCACGGTCTAGATCTACAGACGTGCGCGTACGTGCACGCCGTTCACCAGAACCGACACGCTATCGCCGTGATGATCAACATTACTCAGGTGTGCAGCGTTATAGCCATAAGTTAGTTACTTGCGATACGGGCCGGAGAGTTGGCAGGGGTATAACGAAATCACCAGAGCGGGAGAAATATGTGGATACTAACATTCAGAATAGTCGTAAAAGGTGCCGATCTCGTTCCCTAAGCACCAGCCCACCGGCCCGACGCACCCGTAATGATTCTACTAGTGACATCCTTAGTAAATTTTTAAATATTTTGGAAGGTGTGAAACACCAGTCTAATTCGAAACTTTCATTGAATAATGGTTTGACGACCTGTTTGGTGTAGTGGTTAGCAACTCTGATCACTATACCAAAAGGTTGCGGGTTCGAATCCCGCTAGGGGCATATGTTTGTATGATGAATACGGACATGTGTACCCGAGTTATGGATGTTGTCATTTATAATAAGCATTTATTTACAAAAAAAAATATTTATGTAGTATATCAACCATCTGGTCTCCACAACACAAGCATATAGTTGCTTACTGTGGAACTAGATGGCGCTGTGTGTATGTCTAAGGATATTATTATTATTATTATTATTATTATTATGTAATCCCGGAATTCGACCCAATGGTAAAAGACCAAACCATCCTAACTTGGTTAACCAAAGTGGAGGAATGTGCACAGATTTACAGATGGGACGAGAGGGAGACGATCCATTTCGCATTACCAAAGCTCATTGGGGTAGCAAAGACATGGTACAAAGGGCTGGATACGGTTCTTTATTCATGGAGCGAATGGAAAAAGAGACTTATCGAGTCCTTCCCTTGTCGCGTTGACTATGCCGAGTTACTGACGGTCATGTTAGCAAAACGAGCTCGATATGGAGAATCTCTCGAACATTATTATTACGAGAAGGTGAATTTACTCAATAGGTGCGTCATAAAGGGTCGTAAAGCCGTAGACTGCTTATTGCATGGAATAGAAGATCGAGCGGTACGGGTAGGAGCTCAAGCTGCTCAATTCCGTGAGCCTGAGGAAGTGCTTAAGTACTTAAAGACTGTAAAGATAGGAAACATTAGGGATAATGATAGGCCAAAGCAAGAAAAGCGGGGACCATTTAGGCATGCAACAAGCAATACAAATAGGCTTAGGACATCCGAACCTAGGAGAATTGTATTTAAGTGTTACAACTGTGACACTGAAGGACACAAGAGTTTTGAGTGCCAAAAACCAGCAAGCAAATGCTCTGTTTGTGACAGAACAGGACACTTGGCTGCCTATTGTAGAAACCCTAAAGCAAACCAACAGGTTAAAAATACTACGAGAGTGGATAATTCCGCAAAAGATGAAAAACAAATTGCCGAACTGTCCACATCGGAGGAGGTAAATAGGAAATATGTCATAGATGTAGCTATTAATGGAGTAAAACTACAATGTTACATTGATTTGGGTAGCCAGTGCACTCTGGTAAGCAAACGTGTCGTACCTCAACTAAATTTGAGCTTAAGTACGGAGAACTTGCCAGTTATGAGAGGAATCAGTGGACATTGTTTTACGCCATTAGGCCGTTGCGAGGCTGAAGTTTCTGTGCAAGGGATAAAAGAAACTGTAGAGATTTTTGTGGTGGACGATGATATTCTAAGATATCCTGTGCTGCTGGGACATTCATTTACTGAGAGACCTGGTATTGTGATAACGAAAACTCCCGAACAGATAATTTTTGAAAAGATTGCAACCAGTAAAATATTATTAAATGTTCGAGAGGACGTTAGCATACCTACTCAGGAGATGAAAGTCGTAGCTGTCGCCTCATCGACAGATTTTACAGGGAAAATGTTGGTTAAGGGCTCTATTAGAGGTATCGTAGGCCAGGAACATTATCTTTTACCGGGCGAATATGACCTAGAGGCAGGCGTTGGTCGTGTCCTTATTCAAAACGTTAGTGATAATGACGTAATTGTGCGGAAAGGGTCCCTATTAACTCGCGCCACCCCTGCCGCACCTAAATACGATGTATGTTCAATGACATTTAAGGAATTCGAACCGGACGATAGCGTACTATGCGGGTCGCAGGTAACGAACAAACAAAAACTGGAATTGCAGAATCTTTTGTCCAAATACAGCGATTGTTTCTCAACAAGCCTAAAAGATTTGGGATTCACTAGGGCTGGGGAATTGACAATAGAACTCAAAGATTCAGAGCCCGTAGTTTACAGGCCTTACAGAATGTCCCATGGGGAGAGAGATCAAGTACGGAATATGGTGCAAGAAATGTTGGATGCGGGTATAGTCCGGGAATCGTCATCGCCTTATGCTAGCCCAATCGTGTTGGTACAGAAGAAAACGGGGGAGAAGAGGCTATGCGTTGACTTCCGTGCACTTAATCAACGCACAAAAAAAGATCACTATCCCCTTCCCCGTATTGAAGATCAGCTCGACCAACTAGCCGGCAGCAAACTGTTTATTTCTCTTGATCTCGCTTCGGGGTATTATCAAATACCCATCTCGGAGGTTTCCCAGGACAAAACAGCCTTTGTAACACCGGATGGGCAATTTGAATATACGCGGATGCCCTTCGGCCTCGTCAATGCGCCCTCGGTATTTCAGAGGACCATCAACAAAATCCTATCTGACGCTAAAGTAAAGTACGCATTAGTATATATGGATGATGTACTTATTCCTGCCGGCTCTTTTGAAGAGGGTCTTTCTAGATTAGGGGAAGTCCTTGCGCTTCTGAGAAAAGGTGGACTGACACTCAAGCTGAGTAAGTGTAAGTTTTTCTTTGATAGCATAGACTTTCTCGGATTTGAGGTTAGTGCCGATGGCATTAAGCCTGGTGCTAGGAAGACAGAAGCTGTGGATAGGTTTCCGACTCCTAAGAGCGTGCACGAACTGCGGCAGTTCATTGGCTTAGCCAGTTTTTTTAGAAGGTTTGTTATGGGGTTCGCCGTCGTTGCGCGACCTCTGACTGATCTTCTGAAGAAGAACTCGGAGTGGAAATGGGAGGATCCTCACAAAGAGGCATTCCGTCATTTGAAAGATTCCTTGGTCCAACGCCCACTTTTGGCGTTGTATGATCCAAAACGGGAAACACAGGTGCACACCGATGCGTGCAAGAATGGACTCGGAGGTATACTTCTTCAGAAAAATGATGAAGGCTTATTCAAACCTGTTTCCTATTACAGCCGAAAAACCACGCCAGAGGAGCAACGACTACACTCTTTCGAGCTGGAGACTCTAGCTGTGGTGGCATCTCTTGCTCGGTTTCGCGTATATTTGGTTGGGATTCCATTCAAGGTCTTAACAGACTGTAATGCCCTCCGGACAACGATGACCAAGCGAGATCTGGTGCCTCGCATCGCAAGGTGGTGGATCCAGTTGCAGGAGTACGACTGCGAAATCGAGTATCGGGCGGGGTCCACCATGTTGCATGCAGATGCGCTGAGCCGAAACCCAATTGGTGATGCAATTGACGAACACCATGTACTTGACGTATTGACAGTAGGCACAGAAGATTGGATCGTAACTGTCCAATCGAGTGACGAAGAGATAAACCGTATTAAGACCATTTTAAGCGATCCCGGTACGCAAGACGTAACCGACATTGCTAGCAACTTTAGGCTGAAAGATGGTAAAGTTTTCCGCGCGATGGGTGCGGATGGCTCGGATCTAAAGTGGGTGGTACCGAAGGGGGTTCGATGGCAAATCGTAAAGATGAACCATGACGATCTGGGCCACTTCGGTTTTGAAAAAACATTGAATCGCATGCAGCAGTCCTTTTGGTTTCCAAAAATGAGGCGGTTTGTGAAGAAGTACGTGCGGTCATGTTTGGAGTGCACATATCACAAAGGTTCCTCGGGGAGACAGGAGGGGGAGCTGCATCCGATACCTAAAATCGAAATCCCTTTTCATACCATCCACGCCGATCATCTTGGTCCATTTGTGCGTAGCAGTAAGGGGAATACGTACCTGTTAGTAATCATAGATGGATTTACGAAGTTCATAAACATCACACCGGTACGAAATACGAAAACATCAAGTACTATAAAAGTACTTCGTGACCATATGAGTTATTTCGGTACCCCCACAAGGCTCATTTCTGACCGAGGTACTTCATTCACGAGCCATAGCTTTCGGACCTTCACAAAATCTATGGGCATCAAACATGTCTTAAACGCGGTTTCTACGCCCAGAGCGAATGGGCAGGTAGAAAGGTTTAATCGTTCAATTCTAGAAGCCCTATCTACAAAATGCACTGACAAAAATGATAAGAACTGGGATGACTATATTTATAATATCCAGCTGGGTTTAAATACCACAGTACACAAGACAACGGGGAAGAGTCCGTCCGAACTGTTGTTCGGATTCAAAGTCAATAGCGGATCGGAAAACATTTTAAGTGAGGTTATTATCGAGACTATTAATAGGTCGTCGACTGAAGATCTCAGTGAAAGTAGACTAGAGGCTGGTAGAAGGATCACTGACCAGCAAGCGAAGGACAAAGAACGATTTGACGCTAAACGGAAAGCTAGTCACGTTTATACAGTCGGTGACCTAGTAAGCGTTAAGAGGGACGTTCCCAGTGATGGGAAATCTATGAAACTGGCTGCAAAATATCAAGGTCCCTACCGCATTATCAAGTTGCTACCAAATGAGAGGTTCGTTATTGGGGATACCCCTCTAACCAAAAAGAAAGGGGCTCGCAACTATGATAATGTGGTAGCTATTGATAAACTGAAGCCATGGTTGACTTTCGACAAAAATTTTGGGTCGAGTTCCGAATCTGAACCTGAAAAGGAACTTGAGATTGATTAGCATTATATTGCATCTTATATAATTATTTAATTAATTAATTTATCAAGGGAGGTTAATTAGTTCAGGCAATAAGTATTGACGACCGATTGGAGTAGTTGGCAGTGAGCCCTGCCTTCGAAACTAGCAATGATTGCGGGTTCAAATCCCACTAGTTAAGTCTTCGTGAAATGAATACGTACAAATGTTTCAGAGTCATTAATGTTTATGTAAATAGTTGTATGTATAAGTATTATCTGGTCTGCATAGCCACTAGGGATTAGATAAACTGGATGTTTGTGTTTAAATTTTGTGTGTTCATCTATATTGTATTCTGTGTTCTAAAATCAATTGGATAAAACTTAATATTAAGTTAATTGTTAGACTATATTTGTTTCACTTTCGTAATGTATGCCTATTTCGTTATGAAATGTTAACCAATTATGTTACTACTTACTATTATTAGATGTCTGTAATTCCTTACCGCAGAGCAATAACCTCTTGTTCATTTTATTGCTGTAAATTTAACTCTTATATAAGAAGAACAGCACTAATATATAAATATTGATGTAAGTTAGGGTTTATTATACTACCATACTTTAGTGCGTGACGAAGGGACTCGTCAAGAGCAGGATGGCCGAGCTATTAGGGTATATATTAATTTAAAGGCGAATTGGTGCTAATTTTAATTAATTTTAATTTAATAAATTTAACTACTCGTATAAAAAGTCCCTCTTTCGAACACAACACATCCATAACGAGGTTGGTTCGACAGAGGGCGCTTTAAATTTCCGTCTGATTATCGTAAGATCCCAATTAAAATTTATATGAATATATTTGGTATTTATAATAATGTTTAAAATATTGTTCAATAATTTATAATTATAACTTGCAATAATAAGTTGTTGTTTTGTTAGTCGAACATGCGATGTTTGTCACGTGGTGGGTTGATAGAGGGGGCCGCTGGACATGCATTCGGTCTTGAGCGGCGCACGAGGCATTCAGTGTCGAAGTCTCGTTAGTGAAGGTAGTTAAAGTGGATATTATATAAGTGCAGTGAAGGATCAGCGAGGAATAAGGTTGTACATTGTTTCTTATAATTTGAACTGATTTAATTATGGTGTTATGGTGTGTGTTTGTAACTGGCTAGAAACTTAAGTATTGAGCCAATAAAACGAATATGTTAATTATATCACGTTTTTTTTATCTTACGACAGACCCCTCCTTTTATACACCTGTACACCATCACTAACGTTTGCTGCACAATATTCTGCCATTATTAAGCTTCCAAAGTTAGAATGCACAAATTATTAAGAATTATAAAGAAAAATGCAACTTCACTCGCCGAGATCCCGCCAAAAAGCCAATTAATATGGTTATGAAACCAAAGTATTATTATTATTTAATTAGGAGCCCACGGCTGGGCAAAGCCGCCTCTCCTCCACACCACTATATCTAGAGCTTCCTCCGAATGAAAAATATACTAACAACGAGTTCTAACGTTTTCCTTGCAATAGCTTTCAGTGCCTGAGATCATTATTGGGAACAAGTCCAATGGAACCGCATTGCCTTCTTTGTGGCACAATAGAGTATCCCAACGATCATGACACTCAGCTTGTAAGGTATGTATTTACAGTGTTTTTATCAAAAACGTTCTTCTTTATCATGACATTGTTTATGCATACAATAGCAAGGGACCAGAAAGGATTTTTATCTTACGCAAATTTTGATCCAGATGCAAAACACCCAATTGTCCCGGAACCTACTGCACGTCTTGTTTTTCGGACATCGGCCAGCTGTGCACTATTTGCTTATCACCTGCTGACTATGGAGACGTCAGTGACATTAGTCTAGAAAAGTGAGTTTTTTTTTATTATAATCACATGATGAATCTGATTTATTCTAAGACCCACTTGCTATTTCTATTGTGTCCATTATAGGGGTTCGTCAGCTGAGAGTGAAAACAGTGATTCCGAATATGATTATGACAATTACCAAAGACGTGGAGGTAGTTCAAAAGTCGGAAAATACGTAAGCATTTGACTGCTTCATTTTATTTATCTGTTTTTTTTTTATCCACAACGGGTTAGCACTTGACCTCAATCACACCGAGGCCGAAGGTTGTAGCGTACTGACCCGGAAACCCCATCTTATTTGGAGGACTGGCTATCTTATCTCTGACAACCGGAACACAACAATGCTATTAACATTGCTGTTTGGCGGCAGATTTAGATAAGATAGTGGTAGCTAGCCAGGCGGACATTTAATATGCTCTACCACCAACCAAACCGAGTACTAAAAGTAACGTAAATCCAATGTTGTTTACATTGAGTCACGGAGGCGGTTAAATTTTTTGCTCCATTAATATTAACCACTAAATAAATAATATTTTAGATGGAATATCGTCGAATATTTCACATTGATGATGATGACCATAAGCCATCAAGCGAAACGAAACGTAGTACCAAGAGTGAGCCGAGAAGTAATTTAGATAATACTACAAATAGCGAAGAAAGTCAAAGTGATTGTTTATTTCTCGTTCAAAATAACAATGTAGAACCAAAGGAAGCTGTTGGAAGATTATTAAGAAAAGCAACGATAGTGCGCCATAGAAGACATTATAATAATGGGAAAAAAAATTCCAGTACTTCACAAATAAAACCGTCTTATCAAACCACTGAAAATCAGAACATTGCTATATTTTGCCAATATTGTGAATGTCATTTCTTTTCTCTGGAACATCCGGCATGTGTGTATAAAGATAAATGCAGAAATTGCCTAGCTGATCATGTTACAAACTCGGTTGAGAAAGTGAATAACTTACTAATGACAAGCGAAAAATACACTACAATGATTGTCATGAAACATAGACGTAGAATCAACAAACGCAATTCGATAGGGAAGAAGAACCTTTTAAATTATATACAACGATATAGAAAGAAATATCAATATGAAGAAATATTTAAAAAGCTGGAGAAAATATATAATGCAACAAAAATACTATGCAGTAATTCAAATTCGCACAATTTTAGGAGAAACAGAAAGAAGAGATTAAGAGCAGATATTGAATTAAATTATCCCTCTGTGAAATTGTTGACTCTGGACTCTATTCGTAATAATATTATTACTAGTAGAGTGAAACGAAAACGGAGAAATGCTATACTCCTGAAGAAACCGAAAATAAGTACCTTAAAAAATTTCAATTTTGGAATAAGGAATTTTTTTAATTACCTATGCCTACATCAAAACGAAACCAGTTTCGCATACTCCAGAAACGCCAACAATATGAATATCAGTGGATTTACTATAACTTGTGGAGATGCCAATAATCCTCCCACTGAACAAGTCAACTTAACAATAGGTAACAAAGCAGAACATATGAAAGGTGGAGGTGATCAAGAAGATCAAAATTCTCTCGATTTGGATCAAAGTAAAAGTTTTTGTTATTGCATGGGTAAATTTCGTAACTTATGCACTGACTACTGGAAAAATGCAAAACTTAATTTTGCATTGGTACCCAATGATAAACTACTGAATTATTTTAGAAAATCGGAAATACCATTTCAATATGAGAGAACTAACTATAAACGTAGGAAAAAATCTTACTATAATGAAGTAGGTGGGACTTCTGGGTTGAAAATATACAAAGCTAGGAAAGATAAAGAGGCTAATAGAAAATACAGGATATCTACGTACTTATCAGATCAAGACTGGGTTACAAACCAAGGATGTAATAAAAATGTTGGTTTTAACGTAGAAAATGATATTATAGAATCACTGTCGCAGCTCAGAATTAAAGCTAACTTGCGACAGTTAAAAGAAACAGAATTGTTGGAAAAAGTAAGTAGCTATGAAATAGTGAAGTAAGTAGTATTGACATACTTAGAGCTGACCGAACATAAGAATTAAATAGCGTAGCAATTTCCATACAAAGAAATAAGCTACGTTTCGTCTTTGAAAAACGTCTAGAAATCTGTTAAGCTAAACAAGCAATATTTATATCTTAAAAATAGACGAGAATATGTTTGGTCTACTGCACGCTTTACTATTTACACGCCTGTGGAAACTATCTATTAAAAATCTCCAAAATCTAATCGTCCATTCATTAAAGTATTTTATGATATATTTAGATTACAAAATTGGAACACAAAAAAGCTTTGCTCATTAGAAAGCCAGAGAAGGTTATAATGTCGGCAGCTAATCGGAAACGTGGTCAAGAAGGAAGTTCTTTATGTAACTCTTTAAACGGCAAGTATCTAATTAAATTAAAATTATTGTTACAGTATAAAATCTCAATAAATTGCTAATCAATTTTAATATTTTGATTACCTAATGATAAGTGATAAATGAATTCGTATTATAAAGATATAATATTTAATAATAATATTATCTGCTAATAGAAAATCATGTTTGGAAAAGAGTTTGCAATAAAAAAGGTTATTATAACCAAGAGTTTGAGCCGTCTTCATCTACCGTTTCCTATGCAGAAGAATTAAGGAAGAAACTTAGCTCCTCACAAGATACTATCTTTCAACAAACTGGTACGTTTCAAGCTTTTCAAGAACATTTATAGCCTTAGATAAATGTAAAAGCGTTATACGAGGAAACGAGCGCTTAAGATCATACGAAATTCTTTCAAAGACGTGGTCTATTCATCCATCATTAGATCACTTTTTTTTTATGCACAACGGGTTGGTACTTGACCTCAATCACTACATTTGAAATTCCTCAGTCTCAGATATTCCGCTAAAGTTGCCTGCATTTAAATCAGTTCTCGTATTGTTTGTTTATAGAAAAGTCAGAGTCGTTTGATTATCGCAAGTCAAGAACCTTAAATTTCTATAAATCCCTCGGATATCATGACGACATTGATAATGATGGAGACACGTAAGTGTATTTAATAGTTGAATATTTACTATAATTAATATGCGCCTTATAACCAGCATTGTTGAATTATTTACTAGGTTTATCAAGGACATGTACATGAGAGAGAAAAGGTTACGGGAAAAGCAGGTATATCAAAATTTGTTGTGTTGACAAAATATGTTTATAATAATATTTTCTTATTAAAATATTTTCTTGTCTAATAGATCGTACATCAATACAATGATGATAGAGCATCTCAGCGGGATTCATGCAGACATTACCTTCATGCGGCCAGGCACTTATTAGGTGATTTTTTTTATTTATTTACAAAAACAACAACATTTTCTCAAATAAATGTGATGAAAAGTAAATGCTGACATATAAATGCCATTTCATTAACTACTGCACTTGAATTCTTAATATCCTTATTCATGATTGTTGTAATTTCTACTTGAAAGTCGTAATGCCGTAAAAATGTATGTCACAGAAGATATAACGTCATTTGTTTTTATTTAACTTACAGCTACACATCCAGCTAATCAAAATACAAACGTAACAAATATACCCCCAGTTATCAATATGGATAATAAAACAGGCGATGTTGATGAAATAAGGAATGATAAGGAGGCGAATATTACAAATCGGTAAGGCACCGGCGTAGATAATATTATAACATCTATAAAAATTGACAATGAAAGGGCCCAAATGCGACCCTTGTAGAACACCTAACTTACTGCTGAGAATGAGAAAGTGATGAGTGGTAGATTCTATTAAGTGTAAACAAACGTAATAAATGAGACTGCAATGAAATCGACTTGCCTCAAAGAATTATGGCATTACTAATTTAATGGAGTACAAATATGCGTAATTATTTTGTTGTTGTTGCAGAAACTATACTAAAAATTCACAAAACAAGTAAGTATATAAATAAGAATAAAATATAAGATAATATATAAATATGTAATCAGGGGGAGATAACAACAAGGAAATTATAAGGATAGACTTCAAGAAAGTCTGGAATTAAATTTCTTTTAATTTTCGGATCTCATTGATGTTGTTATTGCATTAAAACGATGTGAAGTCTTGATGGTTTTCTTGTGCGAAATAGGAAGTATTCATTTATGAAGTTTGTATTAATTGTTTATTAATGACTTATTGATTGATTGGTAATTTAAAACAATATAGTTTATAATTCAAGCCTTGCTTTCCATATTGTTCAGATTTCCAAGCCCTCTATCATTCATAAAAAATTTGCTGTTGTGTAATTTGCTTGGCAAAAAGAAGAGGAAACGTTCAACAATAGACAAGAAAGATGATATTGAGCTCAAACAAGGTAAATAACTATGACTTCCAAGATAAGTTACTACGAATCTATGAATAATTTTCATTATGTTTTTTATATCAAACATAATATAAATTACTGAAATATTTTCCAGTGGACATGAGGACAAACGTTCTCCCTGTAAAGTCAAGGTATGTGATTTTATGACGTTTGAAGTAAGGATATGGGATTAGCTTATTTAGTCAATCCTAAAATTCATTGTAAAGAAGTCGTACATTTTTTTTTATAATTTTCCAGTATCTGTCATCAAGTCGAAATTCAACCTATAATAGAACACAGAGTACATACTAAAAGAACAAAAAACGTTGCACAATCCATTTCACATGAATACATGCAAGGTAAGAGAGATACTGTTAAGAGCTAGATGAGGTTAAGACTAACCCAAAGTATAATATTAAAACTACTAACGCAATGGAGAGGAAACCTGTGGAAAGTCGATAAGAACCGATTCTTATGAATGTGTGTGAATTTGAAAATAGTTATAAAATATTAATAAGACAACACACAACAGCTAGAAACCAAAATGACAAAACGATTTTAATTGTTGATTGTTTTTAAAGAACACAATAAACTTTATAGTTCTACAAATCGATTAAAACGTTTTTAATTCGGAATTTTGTGGTTATCTGATTACCACGCTATCTTTTTCCACATTCTAATTAAATTAACTTTAATCAGATGCTGCTATCATGGCTCAAGCAACAATGGATACCAGTGCCACCCAACACATTAGTGTCAGTAGAGATATCAGCACTTACTTCAAATGTAAAATGAAGAAGCCACACGTGAAAGATGCTACCACACTCCACTACAACGCCCTTAGAGTGGCCTCTTTCCGAGATGTTGCAACGATGCACTTCAACGGCTTGAAAAGTAATTAAAATTATTTAATCAACAAATCAGAAATGTTTTGGCTTCTAATTAATTTGATACTAATTTTAACTGAATTTGTACTTTACAGTAATTTCTTTTCCTTTTTCATTGATTCCTTCATATTTCACATACATCACTTCTTATAAATCCATGAAGTTACTTCAGTCATGTTGTCTCCATTCATGCCCAGGAGATAAGCTCTTTGTCTTGACCTCGTGTAAATGAGAAACGTTTACCCAATCTTTTATTTACTTTTAGTAATTAATTTATCATTATTATTATTACAATTGCTTCATTTTGTTCAGGACTTAAAAACTCTGCTGTCCAATCATGTCGGCATCTAAAAGAGGTTGTCAGTACAAAATCACATAAGTCCAAGAGTAAGTACAACTTTTTAAAATAAACAAAATATTCGAGGAACTAACGTTTTATTACGAGATTCACTAAACTGTGCAAGAAGGCAAAGATGTATGTGATAAATGAGCAAAATACATGAATGATGAAGTATAAAACTAAGTATGCATTTGGAATGAATAGAAAATAGCAGATAAAATCAAGTGATTGCAGAATCAAAGGCAGTGGAAGTTTGTAGTCACTGACTACATCCTTGAAGATTTCTTACTCTAATTTTTGCTTAGGTTTAGACGCATAAAAATACAAAGCCCCTAGTAGATTCAGTTTCTCAAAGACACACAGATGCAACCTATAATGGTCCACTACTTGACATAACCCTCTCCCATTTGTATCGCTTTCCTTGGAGGATTCATTTGGATAAATTCATACAATGCGTAAAATTCAAATTTTATTCATACATTGCACCTGGCATATAAAAATTTGATGATGACTTCGTTTTCAATAATGATATCTATGTCGCAGGTGACAGTGTCACATTATCTCCGAACGTACGAAGGAAGAATACTCCATACGACAAACGTAAGTTCAATACTTATCGAATCGCACTCGAACCATAATGTACATTTTACGTTCCATCATTGGTGTCGATGGTGCTAGTCACATGTTTAAAACTTAGTGTAGTCTATCCCTTATTGACCACGAACGCACAAAAAAGACGAAATTACTTTTCAGTCCTGTAACTTCGTTCAGAAATCTCAACGTCAAGCGATTTAAAATTTAGTTTAATCATGTACTTAGTCGGCACCATTATTACTTAATTTATAGGTAAACCTGGCGAATCTATTTAATTGAGTTTGATCTCAATTCCAGAAATCGGTTCTAGCCGAATCAAAAATTCTAGTCGTTCATCAGTAGAATTAGTAAGTACTCTGACGGGTAATCCGTACAATCGGAAAACGAAACCCACTGTCTGTCATCTGAATTTAGGAGTTTGAAAATTTTAAATTGATTTAGTAAAATTTAAGTCACAGTTTTGAAAGATAGATGGTTGATTTGTATCTCTAGTCACACACATACCATAAGTTCCGAAACATTTGGATAAATATATTTTAAAACATTCTATAAAAATAGCATCAGGATGTTTTAAAGTATGTTTTCTGTATATCCTAAAAGTAATCGCCCTTAAAGTAAGGCGTCGTGTTGCGGAAAATAACACGTCTCGTCATCTTACATTTTCCTAGTTCTTCATTTTGTATCTTGCTTGTTTTAAAATTATAATTTTCTTAAGGTGTTCCTGTGATGTTATCAAATAAGAAAGTGAATTATCCTGAAGAAGAAACACGTGAGTTTTTGACTGTCTCCTGCACTTTATAAGAATGATTTAACTGGCAAAGCAAACTTACTGTGCATAATGAATTAAGAATATTTAATTCTAAATTGGCGGATTGGGAATTGAACTCGAAATCGAATCTTCTGCCCGAACAATTTCCACCTTGTTTATCTTTTGCCTACGAATGTTTATTCGAAGTACTCGTGGCGAAGTCGCATTCGCTCTTCGTTTTTGATTAGCTATTAAGATAAATCTGGTGCGCTCAGCTTTTGGATTGAGACCATTAGTGACATTTCAATCGTAGTCCTGTTTCCGTGTTTAAGACGGTCAATGATCCAGTTTCATTGATAGTCAGGTGGCCGCTAAAAAAATCTAACAAAAAAATCAACAAACCCGCTGCAGTGTGTAAGTAGCACGTGATGGAATTGGCATGAGCAGCGTGTCTTTAGATTAAGAAGATAGAATAGATGATGTAGAGATAAGTTAGTGTTAGATATTAGCTCGTAGGTACGGTTAGTATATAAAAGATTGTAAGACAATAGAAAGACGATTACAGCATTCTTCAATACAAGAGTTTCTTTCACTACCTCCCCACATCGCAACGCACTGGGCTTGTGTGGTGGATTATGACTCCCAGTGAAAGGAGACTGCCCAAAAAGTAAGATGTTTAAGGCTGATGATGATGTTTATTCGTGGCTTCAAAATCACGTTAACTACCGAATCACCTAGCCTACGTAATTCTAATTCTCACTTTATAAAAAGCTGCAACTGCTTATACCACTCAGCCCGCCATGTAACTAATAGATTGTTTAACTTTCAGATGATACTGTGACATATTCTCCATATAATGAAAGAGAACATCTGACGAAAGATAAAAGAGGTAAGCCAAATAAAAGGCGTCAGTCTTTTCTGAATCCTACAACCTTGGGATCTTCAGGAGTAGGATGAATAGGCATCTACTGAGATCGCTTGCTTCATCTTCGGCCACATCGTCATTTTCCATCATCTGAGATTGTGGTCAAACGCGTATCCAGTCAATCATAAACAAAAGGTTTTGGTTTTTTGAAAGCTTTAAACTGTTGCGACCAATTTTGTTTGTTCATTCACAGATTCTTACCAAATTCGACAACAAGACGACGTTGAAACCAGTTTGGATACGTTACAAATTACATCGTCAAATAGAAGCGACGAAGAAGGCACAAAAACGGACACGACGATCTGTAGTCTCGCTGCAATAGACTATGCAGATGAGAGACCAAAAAGAAAGAAGACACTTAAAATAAACGTCATCACTAAAGCCAATCAATCAACAGGGACAGATAAAAAGTTTTGTTGTGACGCAACTACCAAGACCAGTGATTGGTGGAGTCCGCTTGTAGAAAGGAAATATAAGGACATATCTTTATTGAAGAAGCCAGCGGAGGATATTGTGATGCCAGAAAAGCATATCCAGTTTAAGAAAATGAGGAAGAGTACAGGAGTTTTGACGGATGGAAGGGTTGTAAAATTCAAGAGTCATGCTCAGATCATTCCTACTGGTAAGATTAAAGTACTTAGCTACAGTAGACTTATTCTTTTGAACGACTTGATGAGTGCAACTGAGTGAGTTGGTTTAGTTGAATGTAGTGTTAAATCTACTCCGTACCCTTAGGGGCTTCTAAACGAGTAACATTTTCACTGCAATAATGTATAGCTGGCAAGTGTGAACGGCAATGATACGACATGTTCGTGTCGTACGTCAACGATAGGGCATTTAGCGACTATTATTCCTTTTATGTTTTCGTAATACTGCTATACGGTTCTGTACTACATTACTAATTGTTATCGTTGTGCAATGTGCTTAGAGACAAATAAACAAATTATCTATCTATCTATGTTGCTAAACATAATTACCATCTTGACGCTCATATCGCCCACTGTCGGACAATACGTATGTACATTATTGTGGCGGAAACCAAGTTCGCATCGCGCTCAATCACGTGTGCTTTTGAAATTTAGTTTCTCGTATTGCGGGGTTCGTAACGGGACTGGGGGTCTACTCTCTAATGAAAACAACTTCGGACGGCTCTAACTTCGGACTTTTTCTTCTGCTATGAATCCTTTATTTGGATAACTTCAAACGTTCCTTGCA
The DNA here is from genome assembly GCA_949316235.1 of Oegoconia quadripuncta. Classification (NCBI taxonomy): domain Eukaryota; kingdom Metazoa; phylum Arthropoda; class Insecta; order Lepidoptera; family Autostichidae; genus Oegoconia; species Oegoconia quadripuncta. Next base: position 10,754,416 of record OX438745.1, read on the forward strand.
TCCCGTACTACCTTGTGATGTCCAACTATATAAACGTACAACAAAAGTAAAGTAATGATGATTGATTTATAATTGACACTGCAAACTGCAAAAGAAAAATCCGAAGTTACGCCCTTCCGAAGATATTTTCGTTAGAGAGAATTCCCCCTGGGACGAATGAACGAGAGGTGCTTAAGCATTTTTCGGTCAGTCAGTATTCGGTATAGTAGACGGTCAGTCTAAGCTACCACCACTTCGGAAGGGGAAATCATCTGTGGGAAAAGAAATGACGCAAGAAACCCACAGGATCATTTTTATTTGCTTTTTTTCGCATATGACTTCGCAACCACAATAGTCATGTATTCACTTTCAATTCACGGGTGATATTATTAAAGTAATTAATTACCAGCGATAATTAAGCAACACTATGCACAGCAATTTGTAAGCAAAAGGTTATATATCTAATTTATTACTGAAAACTCTACCAGATATCGCTGTACCGCTCCCTACATCGCGGTGTTAAGATTTTCCGGCAAACAGTGACTACCCCCGTACCGAGCTGTGTCGAGCATACTTACCTTGCATGGGGGATACCGTGATCAATAAGACGGTTCCCCCAGGAAGAGACCCGTCCATTGCACTGCGGTCGGGTTGACCCCTGCGTTTATCCCTATGTGGATAACTCGAATGCATAATTTTTGATAGTGGGGACTAGCATATTCCTAAAGTCCCCTTCTCATACATTACACTTTAGGGACAAGTCTACAAATGTAACTTGTCCCTAAAATACATATTTATCACAAAATGTACTGGATACATAGGCTATAGGTAGGGACTAAATGAACTCACACACCACCCCGTTAACCCCAATAACCAAGGTTCAACAACCTAAAGTTTACAAAACGGAGATGGTGGGTAGATACTGAGTTTGGTTGAAAGTACGGAGTTTTTTTATGTAATTACATCATTAAATTAAATGAATAGAGAAAACTTCGAGAAAATAGGAGTTCCAAATAAATTTCGCATATATATGGAACCTAACAAACCCCTCCAGTCGCATATCAATCTTCGGCCGGCGCGTGCGTCAATAGTGGGTTAAAAAAAATAAACTACCTATGCCAATAACTTCTATTCACTCAACTAATATTGTTATTTTTTTCCTTATGGCAAAAAAACTCATCCGGTATATGTATTTATTTACGAAAATATATAATGTGTATACACATTTATTTATTTTGTGACCTTTCATATTTTCTATTCTACAGGTACTGACGACATCATGTCACCATCGAGGTATCTTCTTGAGGTATGTAACATTTGATGTTCTATTACAGTGTTATACGAGTAATGTTTAATTCTCAACGCAAAAGAGGGGTGATATTTGAAGCCTAAATCTGTCTGTGTGTCCGTCTGTGGTTGGCTATGTAGTCCAGTAAGCGAACGATTTTGACTTCGGATAATATGAATTCCTGATTTTTTGCACAAGGTTAGAGTGCCTATCAGTGATAGTATATTTTTATACTCCATCCATCCATTTGCAAAAAAATAGGAACTATGAATTTTTTCTCAAGGAATTACAAACCTTCTATTTTTTTTTTTATTAAAAACTGGTTTCGCGTTTGACCACAATCTCACCTGATGGAAAGTGACGATGTAGCCGAAGATCTATCACGCGCACCCAGTAAATGCCTATTCACTCTAGACTTGAAGATCCTAAGGTTGTAAGTGTCGGGAAAAACCGACGCGGGCAGTGAGTTCCATACCTTAGCAGTCCGCATTTTTATCCAAAAATGGCCTTGAAGAAATTATTTCCACTGATAAGGCTCCATTGTACCTACCATACGTTATAAGTTCCATGATTATAATCTAAGTAGTATTGGTGTACAATAAATAATATTTATATGTTATTGCATTGTGTGGTAATGTGATGTGTTGTGGCGTATTGTATTATTATTTTTGTTTTTATTCCTGTTTGCAGTCTCAGAAATATTACAACGAAATATATGCACCGAGGTACTACACTCATTATGCCATCGGCGTGTCATCAGTTCAGGTTAGAGTCACAGAGCGAGCTGGCATAATGATTCATCATCAACAGCCTTACTCGCCCTCCATGGCGCTACCGCTAGCAATGGCTATCGGAATACTCCGAATGGAGGTACTCTGTCATATGTAAAATGAAACTAACCCCTTGTGTGACCAAGTTGTGAATCACGTTTACCCATAAAAAATGTATTGACTTTTGACTTTTGGTGTAACATTTAAGGGTCGCCTTATCCCACTGATAAAACCCAAGCGCTACCGACTAACAGTCATATTGGCGCCCAACGGGGGGCCAATATCACTAACAGCCATATTGGCGCCCAATGTGGGGCCAATATGTCACTTTGTATTAATATTGACAATAATATGACAGACGGATGCCCGAAAGCTCTACTCAGGCGGCCATTGCTAGCGGTAATAACGCGGAGGGCTAATGCGCAAATACCTTGTCAGGAGGATTTTCTTGGTTTGAAGAAAAGGCCATTGCGGCACACATACTAATTTTTTCTGTAAACCCACAGCGTTCAAATGTAAGCGGGAAACATTCTCCAATCCACACGCGTTGCGGTGAGTAACCTTCGCTAATTTTTCATCTACTTGCCTTAGTTCGTAGTAACCACCGATATCTTTTGTCAATGGAACCCAGCATTCCCGTTCGATTACGAACAGACTATCTAATACGTACCTAACTTTTATGGTTCATCATCTTCATAGCAGCCACAGGACCTGTGCTGCTGAACATAAGCTTCCATAGATATCCGGGGCGACCTGCAACCAGCAGCTTCCCACGACCTTCATCAGAACGCTTGCGGGTGCGTGGTTTCCACTCTAGGAGTGTAATGTCCCAATGGCCATCAGTTCTACGAAGTTTGTGCCCTGCCCACTGCTCGTGGCATTAATTAATAAAAACTCATAACAACAACTCTGCCATGACCCAGCCAATCACATGTCAGAACGAGTCTGGCTCCACCTCACACCTCTAGATTAATAAACCTTACATTGTATTTCAGGTCACAGACCTAAGAGATTGGAAGGCTCATATTCTCCTAGGAAAATGGTAAATATAAAAAAAGAATATCAATTTTGGGGTTACACAACGTCTACTGAAGTAAAAGTTTTGACATTTTTAAGCGCTTAGAGGTTAATGCATCCAGACGTTTTTTTTATGCACAACGGGTTACTGGCTATCATATCTCTGACAACCGGAACACAACAATGCTATTAACATTGCTGTTTGGCGGCATATTTAGATGATTGTGGTAGCTAGCCAGGTGGACATTTAAAATGCCCTGTGTTGTTTATATTGAGCTACGAGGGCGGTTCTTCTTCTTCTTAGCGAGCCAATGGCAATAACATAAAATTTTGGAGGACGCATCAAAGACAAAGCATCCACGCGTACGGCTTTGTCATTTGTCGTACGGGGTGTTGATCGCTGGGGATGGAAAGATTCCGCATGATGGACAATTTGTACTTGCATGAAGTGACCATTTTAGGCGGTAGGTGCCGGTTGCGGGAGACGAAACAAATGCGACGTGATTGGCTATGTCAAGGTTACACTACTCCGTAGTGATGTGACTGTGTAATAAAAAATGTCGATATTTTTTTACACGATTAAGTATATTATAAAAGGATAGGGTCGATTTGGGGTCGAATTCACACTGAGCGCTATTTCGTGCGTCAATGTTTTAAAATTATAGAATCTATTCACATAGGCGTAGAGTCTAAAAGATCGAGTGTCACAGAGGACGGTGCGAAAGGAGACCGAGCGTCGACTCGCAAATTCGTACATTCGTGCGAATTCATTCTTTGGGATAATTCAGGGAGACGCGGGGCAAATAAAACAAATGCTATACTATGAGAGGGTTCATATCGCACGTAGCGAGCGACCAGCTCATGAACGCTCACATATAATAGCATTAGGTTTAATTTGACTGGGCGACGCGTGGCTCCACGCGTTGTGCATTGCCCCGTTTCCCTGAACGAGCCTTAAGGCCACAAACTGGACAAGCGACAGCAGGTAGGGAAGCGATAGTGGCGGCGATGACGAGGAAGTCGGCGCCCGCGATTTGATCGAATGCATTTTATATGTAACTATTCTCGATGGTAGCGATGACAGTTGCGCGATCTACCCACTCGTCGAGAACAATAAACCTAGCATTAGATCGCCACCGCCGCCGTTTGCTGTCAGTTGTCGTTTAGTTTGTGGCCTAATAATTAATTAAACATTTTGATGGGGGGACGCCAGCGACTTGATCTTTGAGGTCACTTTTCGTGTTCATTGTATTAATCGTACGATTTTATTTTCACCACGTTCGATTAAGTACGTGAACACCCAAAACAAAATTGGCGTAAAAAAATCATACAATTAATACATGAACACGAAAAGTGACCTCAAAGATCAAATCGCTGGCGTGTCGAGGTCTATTAACGGAGACAATTCTGGGAACAGCATCATGTTGCTGACACAATTGACAATGCAATAACATTGTCATCGCTTTCTATTATTACATTCTATTCTACAGCCTGTTTCCTAGGTCCCCCTAATGCCGAAAGGGGATGATTCTACCCATCAATATGAACAACTTTTACTATGGGACCAACTTCGAATTCGCGAAAAAAAATCTACTGTTCCATAGAAAAAGTTCATACCTACTCGACAAAAATGTATGCAACAGCTAATTTTTTTTTCGCGAATTCGATGGTCCCGTAGTAAAAGTTGTTCATATTGATGGGTAGAATCATCCCCTTTCGGCATTAGGGGATGTGAAACAGGCTGTATATGTACCTATATACCAAGTTCTAACTCAATCGAATACCAGGAAATGTATCAAATGTAACTTGTATGATTTTATATAACACAGACAAACACCACCGGGATAGGTGAATGAAACTAAATAAAAATACTTTCGATCGACCACTTTCATCCTAGCCTTAATTTATTTTACAAGTAGAATATCGATAGCGATCAGACCCATCCGACTTACTACACTAGCGTTACACGCGCCAATGACAAAAAGAGATGAACATAGTAATTATAGTAATGAGAGAAAGGGATCATTCAAGAAAGACATCAACGCGAGCTAAAATTTTTCATCTGCAACCGTTTTATGTCCATTATAACTCGATCTCCGCGAAATATAAAATAAATAATAATTTTACTTACCGATGGAAAGTAATGTTATCCTTCTTGAAGCTGGACGTCCTCGAGTTCTTTCCACACCATTTTACGACACAGGTTGACATTTTTCAGTAATTCAAAGCTCAAAAAATACGTAAGAAAGTTATTTAAAATTACGTGCACACAGATCCCATACTTGGTCGGTACTGAAGTGGCTTAATCAAGTAATTATTTACATCAGTGCAAAATCATAGATGAGTGGCGCGCGCCGTAGGCCCTGTATGCGGTATCTATTGGGGGTAATCTGTGGGATGGAAGTAATGGGAACGTACAGTTACAATATTTAAAAATAAAGAAATACATAATGTGACACAGTCGACCTACTGCAAATAATTTTCTTATCACAACCAGCCCTATATCCCCACTGTTGGGACACTGGTTCTCCTTGTTAGGGTCCCGCAGTCAACAAGGAACCCTTACAGTTTTGCCATGCCCGTCCGTCTGTCCGCGGTTTAACTCATAGGCTCTTAGTACTAGTAATCTGTAATGGTATGGGTAAAATAAAATCTTGGAAAAAGTTTTTTTAGGTTACCTCCCGTACACGTAAAGTGAGGATGATTTTTTTTGTACCCCATAATGTGGGATGTCGTTGAATAGGTCGGTCATAAATATTACAGTTTATCGTGAACATTTTTTCGATTCAGGGATACGTTTAAGAGATATTAAGCTTTAAAACTAATTATTGTTAGAGGCAAGTGTCTCCCTTTTCCTTGTCAACTAAACGGTTGGTTTCGGGTACGTAACAAATTTCACAGCAGTAATAGGTATATACAACGAAGTTAAAGGAAAACTATATATATTAGGTCTTTACCTATGAAATTGCCGTTTTGTATGAAAAAGTTTAAACGAATTTTTTTCATGTATTTTTTATTTGTATTAATCGAAGTAATCACCCATGCAGTCAATACATCTTTGCCAACGCAGTGGCAGTTTATTGATGCCCTTCTTAAAGAAATCAGCTGGACGGGAGGCAACAAATTCTTCAAAGGCATTTTGTACTGCCTCTCGGGTATTGAATTTTTTCCTGCCAAGAAGTTATCCAAATTCTGGAAAAAGTAGTAGTCTGTAGGCGCTACGTCTGGTGAGTAGGGCGGATCACGGAGAGCTTCCAATCCCAGTTCTTGCAACTTGGAGACCGTCTGCTGTGCAGTATGAGGTCGCGCGTTGTCGTGCAGAAGCAGCGGAGAGGAGCGATTGACCAATGCTGGTTGGAGATGTGCCAACCTCTCCATCATTGTGTTCAGTTCTTCACAGTACACATATGCAGTAATGCTCATCCCGTTTGGTAAGAAGCTGTGATGAATCACACCGGCGCTAGACACCAAACAGTGACCATCACTTTTCTAGGGGTAAATTTTCGTTTAGGGCATTGTTTAGGTGCTGAACCAGGATCCACCCAACTTGCTGAGCGCTTACGGTTATCAAACAGAATCCATTATTCATCGCAGGTAACAATGCGGTTCAAAATTCCTTCATTTGTGTGTCTGTTGAGCAGTGCAAGGCACGTCTCGACGCGTACTTCGCGCTGGCGATCATTGAGTTCGTGGGGCACCCATTTGTCAAGCTTTTTTATCTTGCCAATTTGACGCAAATGGACCAATATTGTTTTGACGCTAACGTCGAAAGCTACTGCTAATTCAGCGGTAGATTGTGTATCATCAGCTTCCACAATCGCCTTTAATTCGTCATTGTCGACCAAAGTCTTCGGACGACCGCGAGGTTCATTTTTCAGGTCGAAATTCCCAGAACGGAAGCGAGCAAACCAATGGTGCGTTGGTTTGTAGTGTTAGCTCCGTAAACGTCGTTGATGTTGCGTGCCGCTTGTGCCGCGTGGCTGCCACGACGGTACTCATATTCCATAATTACTCGAATTTTTAACGTATCCATGATGACGAAAAAGATTGAAATGCGATGAAAATGTAACACTAATCAATAAACAAATGACTACTTTTGGAATAAGAATTCCATGTTTTTAAAATAAAATTAATTTGAAATTAGAATTCTTAGCCAAACAAAAATTATTTTGATTTGAAATGGCCAGTACTGCAGAACGGCAATTTCATAGGTAGACCTATTGCATTTCGACGACCTGTTAGAAACTCTGACCACTATAATCCCGCTAGGGGCATTTGTCTGTGTGATGAATACGGACATGTGTACCCGAGTTATGGATGTTTTCATTTATAATAAGTATTTATTTACAAAAAAGAAATGTAATTATATGGTATAAAACTACAAATTAGGCGGCCTTATCGCTAACATAGACATTGTTAAATGTCCGCGTGACAAACTGCAACCATCTTATTTACCGCCAAGCAGCAATGTTGACAGCATGTTCCGGATGATTGAGATAAGATAGCCATTACCCAAACAAGTGGGAATTTCCGGGTGAGCGCTTCTATACCTTCGACCTTATCGTCGTTTAACGCCAGCAATTGATGTAATTTCAGAAAACTAACATGGAGCACAATTGCATGGACGAGACGGGCAACCCATTGCGATCGTCTACATATCAGAATAAGCATAGGTTACTATTTCTCCTGTACTATTTATATTATTATAGTATTTTTTTTAATACAATACAATACAATACAAATACTCTTTATTGCGCAAAATAATTTACAATTTAATATTTCTCATTTATTAATTAAAAATACAAACATTTATAAACACGAACATTTACAGGTAAACAATTGCGTCTAGCGCATCTCCTCGAGGCGCCATAGTGCCCAACAGGCAAGCGGCGTCCCTGCGTTGAATACCGAGACTTAGGCCCGTATTAATAAAACATTCTCAAGATTGAGAACGGTCTTGTGACTGGTCTCAAGTAAACGTATTGATTAATAAACCTAACTTGAGACCTGAAACGCGCGTGCTTACTTAAGCAGTAGGTACTCACTTGAGAGTTTCACGTATTAATAAACGGAACTCAAGACTGGGGCGAATACTTGAGAAGTGATCTCAGCTGAGTAGACCCCAAGATTGGTTTATAAATTAGCACGGAGCTTGAATGAAATGAAATGAAATGAAATAGTAATTTATTTGCAAATGATTTTAGGTATAAACATTAGATGGTATAATTTCACATAGTTCCAGCAAAATCTGCCTATATACAGGCGTGCAAATATTATTCATAATTTAATTTTATACATATTTTATGTCAAGCCTACAATATTTAGGAAGTATAATTATGTCAATGTTACATTATATGTTAATTATTATTATTGTCATTATTGTTATTAAGTAAATTTTCGTCAAGATATTCCTTAATTGAATAGTAACACTTTTTGACCAACTATTCACACAACTTCGATTTAAATATTCGCCCCGATAGGATTCTTAAATCGTCTGGTAGAGCATTAAAAATTTTTGCAGCCATACAATTAACATTTTTTTGTGTAACTGATAATTTAGTCACACGGACCTTTATTTTATCAGTGGGTCTAACACGCAATCGCTCACGCTTGAGATAGCGTCAACTTCTTAAGACGCATCTCGGGTGATACAGCCTCAAGACTTGTATTGAGATTGGTTTATTAATACGGGCATTATTCTCTAAGCTGTAGGAAGCTGCCCGCTCTGCTCTTATAGCATTATTGTATTCTATTAGTATTGTATTCGTGTACTAAGATGGATTGGACATGTGGAGAGAATGAATGAAAGAAGACTTATGAAAGGGAAAAAAAAAAAAATAGTACTAACAGTATAGGTACTGTTAGTACTTTTTTATTTATTTATTTTTATGCATAACGGGTTGGTACTTGACCTCAATCACACCTGATGTTAAGTGAAGATTATCGCAAACCGCCCTTTTCTTAGTAGACGAACGACTCGCATGCCTTGTCGTTACAATGACTTCCTGCTGGATGTATCAGGGGGTGGGGTAGGTTCGCGGGGGAGACGCCGCAATGCAAGTAGCCGGCGGGCGGCCGTCGCCGCCAGTTAGCCTGACTACCGGAGCTTGCACGGACGTGTCGCGTTATTATAATCTTTGCCACAGCCGAACCTCGATTTCTGTGTACCAACGTGGGGCGCCATTTTATTGTCGGTTAGAATTGAAACAAGTCAATTACCGCATGAAACTCTATTTAATCTTTAATTATATCACTAAAATACACGTGGTGTGACTAAAGTGTCGGGTTTTCTTGCATCGTCCCTGGTTTGGGGACGGGCGAGTCGTCTCCTTGGCATTGGCCAATCTCGCGAGGCTGTCTACGCCGCTCGTTACCACGAGCGGGGCCTTGGGTGGGAGTCTGGTCCGGTGGTCAGTCCAGGGGGTGATGGGGTCGACGAGCTCGAGCCTACCCTATAGAGGGCAGGCGAGCGTCAAGTCGGCCTCATCGTCTTCTTTCTTCACACCGCCGATGCGCTCGAGCCCACAGGGTGGGACCCCGTTCGGGGAGGCCCTGTGAGCGAGCTGCTATCGGCGGTGACTGGCGGTGGGGTCGTGTCAGGTTCGGCTGCCGGCAAGATGAGATCTCGCGGCAGCTTACGTCGGTCCGGGGGGCGCGCATAATACGGGGCCAGTTGCCGCAGGTGCGGGTTTCTGGCCGCGTCAGTGCGCGAGAATAAGTTGGTGGTCTGACGGCGGACGAAGCTGTCGAGGCTCTCGACGCCCAGGTCACGGTCGATTACGTCGTTCCTCACGTAGCGAGGGGCATCTACAATTGTCCTCATAGTCAGTGATTGCTGCACTCGAAGTTGGTCGCGGCTGGCCTTGCTCGTAAGCGCGTACCAAGCCGGAGCGGCGTACGTCAGTCTGGGTCTGATGTAGAGGTTGTAGATGCCCAGCTTCTTCCTCGTGGAGAGGAGGCGAGAAGATAGAACCGGGCGGAGAAGCGCACGGGCTGTGCGCGTTTGGCCGACGACAGCTTGGGTTTGCTCACGCATGCTCAGGCGATAATCAATCCAGACTCCTAGGTACTTGACCTTGGGAGCCCAGTCGATCTCCTCGCCGAGCAGCCGGAGCTTTGTGTCCGAGGCCGTGATGCGGCGTCCGACGACGATGGCCTGGGTCTTAGCCACGTTGACTAGTGTGACTAAACAAACTGTTAATTGGTACTTATAGGTAAATGGTACAGGGAAATCGATGGTCGGCTGTGGCAACGATTAGAAGAAACGCGACACGTCCGTGCAAGCTCCGGTAGTCAGGCTAACTGGCGGCGACGGCCGCCCGCCGGCTACTTGCATTGTGGCGTCTCCCCCGCGAACCTACCCCACCCCCTGATACATCCAGCAGGAAGTCATTGTAACGACGAGGCATGCGAGTCGTTCGTCTACTAAGAAAAGGGCGGTTTGCGATAAGATGAGGTCGAAGGTGGAAGCGTACTGACCCGGAAACCCCAATACATTTGGGGGACTGGCTATCTTATCTCTGATAACCGGAACACAACAATGCTATTAACATTGCTGCTTGGCGGCAGATTTAGATAAGATGGTGGTAGCTAGCCAGGCGGACATTTAAAATGCCCTACCACCAACCAAACCGAGTACTTAAACATGTACCCCGCTGGGGATCGAACCCGCGACCTCCGAATCGTAAACCCAATGTTATTTACATTGAGCCACGGAGGTGGTTATTATATAGGGTACTATATTAATTATCCGCCTTTACGAAGCGAATGTGGATGGTAGGGTTGGTAGGTGAAGACGAACCACCACGACGACCACCGTGAAAGTACCATAATCAAATCGGGGACGTCTCAAAGAAAGGCCAAGTCAAGAGTATCCTAAACCGACGAGCATGTATGAACAACCTTTATGAGAGTGAATGAAGCAAAAGAGGTGTGTCAGGATCGTAGCAAGTACTGCTGGAGAATCCCTCATCGCTCAGGCTGCCCTACTTATTCTGAGGTGGACACCTTCCTCAAAGGCCGGCAACGCATCTGTGACCCTTTTGGTGTTGCGGGTGCCCATGGGCGGCGGTGATTGCTTTCCATCAGGTAACCCGCATGCTCGTTTGCCGCCCTATCATATAAAAAAAAAAAAAAGTGGAAGTCTATGGTCTCTGCCTACCGCTACGGGAAACAGGCGTGTCATTATGTGTTATGTATTCGTATTATACTTATATTTTCCAACGAAGAACATCAATATAAAGCCGCTCTCTCATATATAAAAAAAAAAAAAAAAATCAATAGGTTAGCATGTTTTAACGGCGATGGGCTCACCCCCTGTCATGTTGTATCAAGGGTTAAACTATTAATGTTTGGAACACCCAAACGCCAATGTTTGGGATATCCCTGACCACCCTATTTGTGGAGGTCAATAGAAATTGTGACTTTATGTATGTCTGTTCATAAATAAAAGAGCGGTGTTTCAGTTTCAACCCTTTGTCTGTCTCAGAGTGCCATAAGTATCTTGGCGTACTTTTTTTTATGATTGACTGGATTCGCGTTTGACCACAATCTGACTTGGAAAGTGACGATGTGGTCGTAGATGAAGCACGCGATCTCAGTAAATGCCTATTCACTCTGCTCTTGAAGATCCCAAAGTTGTAGGATTCAGGAAAGCCTGACGCCGGAAGGGAGTTCCATGCCTTGGCTGGCATACTTCTTCTAATTTAGATCCTTCATACGTTCCACTTTTATGGAAAGCAATGGAACTAAGTTTTTGTTTTTTCATCAGGGTTGGCGCAAAATTGAACGTTACGAAAAAGTCAAGAAATTCTCACAGGCAGGTTTACGAAAAAGGAATTATTGGTTTGAAGGTAAACATAGAGCATGTATACATATAGGGTCTAACAAAATTAACCCGACAATCTAACTTTGGCAATTGCACGTACATGAGAATAAAATAATATATTCATTAAAACAACTAGATTAAAAAAAAAATTTAATGTAAATGCAAACATGGAGATCAGCGATATTTTATTCACCGGGCTAATGGTGTTATCACTTGGCTATATGAGACTTACGTTCTTTGCCATAGCAAATAGTGCGGTTATAGAATATAACTTCACTATTTGCGTTTATAACACATGCGAGTTTTATGAGCTGCTTGATATATCTAAAACCGGTGAAGTTAGATCCACTTTACGAGCAAGTATGTTGAAAAATAAATAACGTAATAAACTTATTTGGAATTTATGTAAATACCTATATATTACCTACTTCGCACATATATAAACCAATTGGGCTACCTACGTAAATATTGTTTAAATATTTTCATGTGATAATTTTTATCCTGCGAAATAAATATTTTTTGATTTAATTTGATAACAAATTGTTAAACATCAAATACGGAGGATTCCAGGGATAACGAATTAATATTCATTCACCAATTTTTATTATATTCTTAACGTATAGGTAAAGTAACGTATTCGAGGTGTTTTTTTAATTTTAAATCTTACTTTTATTCTTTAATTTTCAACTTTCAGCTTTAAGCGTGGCCTGGAAAAGTATTTCGGCAGACACTACAGGAAGCTACTAATTTCTTTTTGTTATTGTATTTGGTTGCAATTTTTACTATAAAATAAAGTTATTTTTATTTATTTTTTTATTTTATTTAAAAGGTTTACCAACATTTGTTGAATCTGGCAAAGTCAAAGTCTTAAAGCTAAACACACATTACAAGGAGTCAACATCGTTTAATTTAAAAACCATTATCGCTTCCCAAAGCGCAACCGCCTCCGTGGCTCAATGTAAACAATATTGGGTTTCCGATTCGGAGGTCTCGCGTTCGATCCCCAGCGGGGTAGGTAGATGTTTAAGAACTCGCTTTGGTTGGTGGTAGGGCATTTTAAATTACTGCCTGGCTAGCTACCACAATCTTATCCAAATCTGCCGCCAAGCAGCAATGTTAATAGCATTGTTGTGTTCCGGTTATCAGAGATAAGATAACTAGTCCCCCAAATGTGTTGGGGTTTCCGGGTCAGTACGCTTCCACCTTCGACCTCATCTTCACTTAACATCAGGTGTGATTGAGGTCAAGTACGAACCCGTCGTGCATAAAAAAAGTGCTATGGTTATGGAGAAGAATCGACTAGAAACTCGGTAACAACACATCTTTTAGGTGAACATCTATCTATACATATAACTTAACCCTCTGCTGCATGGCTTATGAAAAGGAAAAGAAAAGAATATACCCATCTTAGCAATAATATTATGAATTTGAACGAACTGAATGTTAGAAGGATAAAAAAATTAACAGGTCATTTTGAAAATATGAATAGAAGCCATAAATGGATTCATATGCAATGATAGGCAGTGTCATTTATGGCTTCGCATGCGTAAGGGTAGCTACATGTAAAAGTCTTTAACACACCATCTTTGTATATTTCAAATTTTAAATTTCACATAAATGGAGCAATTTTGATATAAAAAGCGCGGTTTATTGTGAATCGGAAAGTGACCAATGTGGTCGGACCGGAAGTTCTTGATTCCGTGCTGATAGTTTTTTCAGGAAGTGGACTTAGAGACACATTTCGGCTTGTTGGCGTACATACATGAGGTACATCGAGGTACGTGTGTCTTGAGTTGGTGTGCGAGCTTTGCTTGGACGAAGTTTCCTGGACACAATTTTTCCAGCCTTTAGGTAGTATTCAGACAGCAATACAACGGCGTGTAATCGTCATTGTTACGTCGCCCATAACAATGAAGCATTGACCACAGACATGTCAATCATGTGAGAAAAATTCGCTTAATACCATTGACGAGATCGTGTAGTAATTCTGTATAGACCCAGCTAAGAATCTAATAGTTCCACATCTCCCATATGATGATTGTAAACATCAACCGCTTGTAGAGATGGTATCGCCTTGTACTGTTTCCGTCGCTTATCATAGTGTTTTTTGGATGAAATTCTCTTTCACAACGACCGGTTGGTGTAGTGTAAAGTGACCCTGTCAGCGAATCCAACGGTTGCGGGTTCGAATCCCGCCTTTGTGTGATGAATACGAACATTTATTCCCGAGTCATGGATATTTCATGTTTATCGGTTATCTAGTATCCATAGCACTAGCTTTGCTTAGTTTGGGACTAGATGATTGGTGTAAGTGTCCGACATATTTATTATTATTTCAGATTTTTTTTATTTTCGGACGTTGTTGCTAGTTTCGGATTCATTATTTCATCATCTTCCTCAGAAAATTCAATAGAAGAAGAAATACAAATTGTACTTACTATGGGTTGTAGATAATAACATAAGCGCTCGTGAGTGCATGCGCAGCCATTTCTGGATTTAAATAATTTTACTGCAAATGCATAGGAAGCCATTTCCGGCTTCCACAGAAAAAGATATCATAATTAAAAAAAAACACTGACGTTAGGAAAAATGGGATTTGCTAGGCAAAGGGTAGGCTTTAAATAACACAAAAAATATTTTTGTACTACTATTTTTTTCTAATCTCACTTATTTTCGCCGTGAAGACCATCAGTGTGCGAAGTGCGAGTTTTGCTTCGTTCGCGTTGACGTAAAAAGTACCTATGAAAAAAGTCGTTTTGCAAACTATCCGCTGGAGGCGCTGCACATTTCTTCATTCAAATCGTCACGTAAACGTCACGAATAATTTTCGGCGCACGCGTGTATTATAATAATGATATAATTAACAGTCGACAACTAAATGATTTATTCCAATTCACTGGCAATTATACGGTGTAATTAAAATAAATTTTAATTTTTTATGATTTATTGGATGACAGAAATAAAATATTTAAATTCTGACGCTTCTGGATTTATATGCAGTAGACGGTTAATATATGGTATTGCTATTCAACGAGGCAATACCACCAACCTACTCAGGACCTATAAAAATAGTAAACTAATATAGAAAGAAGATAAACACTTTTAATTAGTTTTAGGTTAATTAAATTTGCTACACCCTATAAGACTGGGTGCATGTACTAATTTTAAGAACTTTGCATGTAAGCATGACCGAATAAATAAATAAACCATTCCGGCCGTACAAGATCTGGGACAAATTTGTTATTTTTAAATATTTTTAATAATATAATCAGTATTTTATTTAGGTATAACCTTTTGTTTTTACCTACCTATAGGTATTTATTGACATAGTTTCTGTAATATATTTGTATATTAAAGTTATATCGCATATAACAATTTGTTTTACATTTAAGCGTACCTAGTTAACTCGTTTATTAAATTGAGTTATTAATGCTTGTTTTACATTTTTTTTAACCTAATCATAGTCAGCTTTTAATAATTTTTGTTCCGACTTTATGGACACCTGTCACCGCGTTACCGATTGCTCTACCTTTCAATTGGGTAGTGGCATAATAAAAATATTTTGAAAACAATTTGACGTAAAGCCTACGCAATCGGTAACAAAATGTTTTGGAATGGAACATGATATCACTAGATACCTGGGCGATTCTGCATCAAATAATTGTATAAATTAAGTATTTAAAAACCAAAAAACCTGAGAGTATAATTGTATTTTGCGGACGCTATGATTTTTATGTATATCCTATGATAGATACTTCAGGTATCAAGACGAATCTAACGACAGCATGCACCTCGAAATCGGTCAAGCCGGTTAGACTACAGGATGCGCCAAACGAACGAACATTCTTACATACATACACATTTTAGATAATAAAAATAATAATAAATATCCTTGGACATACACACAGCGCCATCTAGTTCCACAGAAAGCAACTATAGGCAGGTGTTGTGGATACCAGATGGTTGATATACTACATAAATATATAATTTTTTTTTTGTAAATAAATACTTATTATAAATGAAAACATCCATAACTCGGGTACACAAGTCCGTATTCATCACACAAACATATGGCCCTAGCGAGATTCGAACCCGCGACCTGTTGGTGTAGTGGTCAGAGTTTCTAACCAATACACCTGTAGGGACACAATGTATGTGACGTAATACGTTCTCAAATGTCATCAGTTGTGTCCCTACACACCAAACAGGGTCGTCAATTCATATAATTCATGTATAAAAAATACTTATTATATATGAAAACATCCATAACTCGGGTACACATGTCCGTATTCATCACACAAACATATGGCCCTAGCGGGCTTCGAAAAAAAAAATCAACCTTCTGATAACCACAACACAAGCCTATAGTTGCTTAATGTGGAACTAGATGGCATTGTGTGTATGTCCAAAGATATTTATTTACAATTTTTATATATCAAAAACTACGAAGTTAACACAAAGGGGCATCGCAGACGACGGACGTTGTGTACCTATCACATACATCATTTACCCTTGAGAAGAATAAGCAAGAAACTCGGGTGTTATATTACAAAAGGCACAAAAGGACAAAATTATAATAATTAAAATCCCAATTGTCCGTGTAAATATATTGACTTAATCATTAATACTCGTGCGAATCAATGCATAATCCGATACGTGACAGAATAACCCGCTACATCAATACCATCCACATAGGACCAGTAGTGATCCTCGGTGCGCCATGCTGACACGATTCCTGTTCATCAGGTAGGTCTCATCATTTATTAATTAAAGTTTTTTGTCTGCTGGTCCGCTACTTTCTGCCACGTCCACTGGTGTATGTACATAGTCAAATTCAGCTATTTTGATTATGGCAAATAGGGCCCAAGTTTCGGAAGTCAACATTTTCAGTGAGCCACGGTTTTCTAAACTCCTCATTTCTCACACGATGACTGCTAACCCAAAATTAGATATTAGCCACGTGTGCTCACCCGAGGCGACCACGCGGCTTCGGCGCACTGGACCCCTATTCTCGCACACTCGACATTTGTCTATCGATAGACATTGGCATGTCTATCTCTTTCACACTTATATACGTGTGTAAAAGTGACAAACCTATTAATGTCGTTCGACATTGAAATCTCGAGTATGTGAGAATCAGGGGCCTGGCGTTCGGTTTAGAAAAACAACGTTACGACTGTGCTGAGAGCTGCCGAGAGGGCTTCCCCACGGCAGTGCGCCCGAGCCCCCTCGCGGCCTCGCCACACGCCAGTGCGCCGATCGCTCCTCGCGGCTTCCACACGGCAGTGCGCCCGAGCCCCCGCGCGTCGTCGGGAATGTTCATACATAGAATATAGAGACTGCTTTATCTATGATTACAATTTGTATCCAAAAAATCTCGCAAGCAAAAGTATTGGAACTTGTTACTATATGACACTATATTCAACTTACGCGGGCCCAGAGCGGATTGGTGGATTAAATACCATTTATTTTCCACACACATACTGTATATAAGTGTAACAAGACATTAAAGAAGGCTCGTACTAAGAAAACTATCCCAAGACTAAGAAAAACTTATAGAATGATACTCGAGATTATTCTATTTCTTCAGTCTAATCTGAATGTGAACAGTATAAATATGTAATATATTACTGCGGTACTATTACATAATTTCATCGTTATCGTCATCGGTTCCGTTCTGACATGTGATTGGTTGGCTCATCGCTCGCTCGGCAATTTGACGGTTTCTCGTTGGTCAACGTAATCTATAACGCAACCGATGAACTTACGTAATCTAAGGGCTGATTTGTGTCAGATTAGTTCTGTGAACCTGGAATCAAGGTTTTTAAGCCGTCCCTGTATTATGCTTAACCTGCCCTCCGAAGCACGGAATAAGCGGAATAAAGATTTGTCCTCTTCTTTTAACCCCAAATTCTTATATTCGCAGTGTCCTAGCTCTCGACCGGCAGAATGAAGTGTCCTGTAAAAGCAAAATACGAAAATTCCCGGAAAATTTCATATTTGGCGCTTCCACGTCGGCCTATCAAATAGAAGGTGGATGGTACGAAGACGGTAATAAATAAATTGTGTGCTTTATTTCATAGGTCGTAAGGTATAAGGCCTCCTCCTGCGAGGCAGTCAAGCTCCAGAAGGAGGCCGCAGAGCGGGATCGGGAGATGGCCGATCCCGCTCGCAGGAGGCGACGTCGGGGGAGCGGCAACGCTCGCTAGCCCCCTGCACGTCGCCTGAGGGTCGCGGGCGGCTACATCTCGGGGCGATGTAGTTTTAGTGGTCCCACAATAACCGTCTCGCCGTTCCCCAGTAGTATATAGTAGCATACAATTAAATTGCAGCTGCAGTAGTAGGAAATTACTGCATTTAGTCACTTCTAAGCAGCTGTGCTGTAGTGGCTTAGTAATCATCATAAACAACCTTACACATCCCCACTGTTGGGGCATAGCCTCCTCTTACTGGGAGAGGGTATGGGCCGTAATCCACCACGCGGACCCAGTGCGGATTGATGAATTGGGGCACACTTGCGGTCATCCAACAGTGTTTTTAAGCGGCCCCTGTGGGTCAACGACTACAATCGTAAACAGCCGAAACCGACTTTTTAACGTGCTGTCCGACGGACACATAACACCACCTTTATTCATTTCGGGCTGGTTAGAGATATCCCAAACATTAACATTTGGGTGTACCAAACATTAAATAAAAGTTTAATGGTTGAAACAACATCTACGACATCTACATTGGTGTAGTGGATAGTGACCCTGTCAGCGAAACCAACGGTTGCGACTTGCGGGTAAATGTTTGTATGATGAAAATGAACATTTATTCCCGAGTCATAGATGTTTATATAAATATTTATGTATGTTTATTCGTGATAACTAAGTCCCAAACTAAGCAAAGCTTGTACTATGGATACTAGATATAGTATCCATAGTACAAGCTTTGCTTAGTTTGGGACTAGATGATTGGTGTAAGTGCCCCAAATATTTATTTTATATTTATATTTATCTACGGTTCACTTTTAGAAATATACAGAAATGCACACGTGACAGAAGGTAAGCATGTCGCTGTTAAAACGTGCAAATCTATTGATGTAGGCTACCCACTATTAAACGATATTCATGATTTATATATAAATTCATACTGTTTGGTGTAGTGGTTAGCAACTCTGACCACTATACCCAAAAGTTGCGGGTTCGAATCCTGCTAGGGGCATATGTTTGTGTGATGAATACGGACATGTTTACCCGAGTTAGCGATGTTTTCATTTAATTTGTATTTATTTACAAAAAAATGTATTTATGTAGTATATCAACCCTCTGGTATCCACACCACAACACAAGCCTATATTTGCTTACTGTGGAACTAGATGGCGCTGTGTTTATGTCTAAGGATATTATTATTATGTTAAGACCTTAGTGTAGTCGGCCGCGGCAGTGGCGGAATGAGAACGTTTAACTTCAGATTAGCTAGCCCAGAAGACCTTTCAGTAAGATAGATGGCAGTGTTTTGTTTTTGTTCCACGGATCGATAGTTTCGATAGTTTTCATCGAAAAATTCCAAACTATCGATAGTATCGATCTCTTAGTTAGTACAATACTATCGGTAAGCAGCAATACTATCGATAGTATTGCTATCTAATATTGCATAAACTATCGATACTATCGATAGTATTGTTCCCGAAAATTACTAAATATATCGTTAGTATCGATAGTATTGGTTATTTACCGATAGTATTGCACTAAAAGAGAGGTAATATCGAAAACTATCGATACTATTGTTTTTGATCTACTAACTATCGATAGTGGACTATCGAGCGGCAACACTATTCATGACCCAGCATGGTTATAAATACAGTCTTTTACAGTAAGTACCTTATGGATACTAACACTATCTTGTTGTTCAGGTAAGGGCCTCTCGATATGGGACATCATGACCCACACTGAACCATCACCAATCAACGACGGCAACACCGGTGATACTGCCGCAGACTCCTACAACCAGTACAAACGAGACGTCGAAATGATGTCCGAACTCGGCTTGGACTTCTACCGATTCTCTATCTCCTGGACCAGAATCCTCCCAACAGGCTTTTCCGACCGAATTAACGACTTCGGCGTTTATTATTACAACCATCTTATCAATGAAATGCTACAACACCACATTAAACCGTTCATCACAATCTACCATTGGGATCTACCTGATAACCTTCAGAAGCTTGGAGGTTGGACCAACCCACTCATTGTTGACTGGTTTGTAGATTACGCCAAGATATTGTTTGAGAAGTTCGGTGATAGAGTTAAACATTGGATCACCATAAATGATCCTAAACAGATCTGCTATGAAGGTTACGGTTCCGATACAAAAGCTCCGATGCTGAACGTGACTGGTATAGCTGAGTACTTGTGCGCGAAAAATGTTCTATTGGCTCATGCTGGAGCTTACCGTGTCTATGATGAGGTGTATAGGAAAACCCAGAAAGGAACTATCGGGATCTCGATAAGTTTCACTTGGTATGAACCAGCTTCGGAATCGAACGATGACCACATGGCTGCTCAGGATGCTAGGCAATTTGACGTAAGTATATTACATTATAGAAAACGGAAGTCACGGATATACCCTTGGAATCAGTAAGTTGAAGCCAGAGAGTACTAGCGCGTAAAACTAACGGTCTTTGAGGGCATTAAAGTTCTAGAGTGCGCCGGCAAGTGCTTCGTAGGATGTCCCATAACTAGGTCGGATGACCTGATAAAAGTCGCTGGAAATCACTGGACACTAACCGATTCCGTCCACCGAATAAGTCATGATATACACTTTAATTGCTGACCAACTTGTTTTATGTGCCTATTTCAGTGGGGTCAATATGCCAACCCTATCTTCGCAAAAGGCGGCGACTACCCAGTCGAATTAAAACGTAATGTCGGCTCCAAGAGCGCTGAGCAAGGCTACCCTCGGTCCCGTCTTCCTGAGTTATCTGCTAAACAAGTGGCCCATATAAGGGGTACCTCTGATTTCCTTGGAATCAACTCGTATACATCCAAGTTGACATACAGAGACGCTTCTTTAGAAGGCATGTATGCCGTGCCCTCATACATGGATGATATGGGTGCAGTTCTGTTGAGGGACACCAACTGGCCGCAAGCCCAGTCTACATGGCTTCAGGTAGATATGTTTAAATAAGTAAAACCAAAGAAACAAAATCCTGCTGAATTCTTAAAATCGTTTTGCATTTAGCATTATGTTTGTACTCCAGCAGATGTCATGTCAACCAACCTTTAAACCAACCTATTTGACTTGAAATCAATATCTATATTACTAGAGAAGCTAGAACAGAGGTCTGCTTATGGAGAGCATAGGGGAACTATATCTAACCACATTACGGTCGCTGAAGCTTACCAGAGCCGTGGAATCATTCCTGCATAAATCCATTGGCGGATACAATGCACCCATCAGGAAAACAGCAAAATGTCACTATTGACCATGCTACAAACACAATTATTAAATTCTACATTTAGAGTAAATTAGACGACGACATAAGTATGTTTTACGACTTTTAGATAGATTTGTGATAAACACTCATTCCTCGTTCATCATGTTTTCAGGAAGTCCCTTGGGGATTCTCCAAGATACTCAGTGAGGTAAAGGCAGTTTATGAAAACCCGCCAGTTTATATCACTGAGAACGGCTGGTCGACCAACGGTGGTCTACTGGATGATGACCGCATCAGCTACTTAAGGAACCATTTGAATGTGATGTTAGATGCTATGGATGAAGGTTCTGATATCAGAGGTTATAGCGTGTGGAGTTTAATGGATACTTTCGAATGGAAAAGCGGTTTTACGTAAGTTATAATCAGACTGCTTACATCTCCCATGGAAAGCCTGTCATGGTCGGTACGTCTGCACCAAAAAGGGTTTACTAATAATACGTAATGTTTAATTTTTACAGTGAGAAATTCGGTTTATATGAAGTGGAGTTCTCCACTCCGGAGCGTACAAGGACTCCAAGGAAATCGGCTTTTATCTACAAAGAAATCATAAGGTCCAAGAATTTAGACCCTGATTACGAGCCAGAGCACTACATTGTGGAAACGCCTGAACGTAGGGACAGAGAGAAAGAGGAAAATGACGTATTTTAATAAAAGATTAAACAAAGTTATTACTTACATTTAATGTCATACTCATAAGTTTAGATTTTGTAATTTATGAATTTTTAATTTGAATACCTATCCATTTTTTATTCACAAAATTACTATTATGTAGGTAGTTATGTAGTCAATTAATTCTGTGGAACAGTCTCAAGTAAAGTAAACTTTGCAGACCTGCTAATTAAAGACTTAAGTTTTCTAAACAAATCACGACTGTTTTGTATATTTTTATTTAGTTAACATTTCTGAAATCCTTGAAATGAGAAAACTTCCACACAACATATTAAATATTGCTGAGTACGAAACAGACAAAAACTGGTTTACATATTTTAGTAGCGCCTGATAGATTTTTTCCGAACATCTTCAATGTATCTATACATATGTTTTTCCTTTACGATTTAACATTATGGAATTGAAATTAAACTTAAACTTATTTAACTTAATAACACAATAAAGTTGCAGCTTCTCTGCTCTTTAACTCAATAGACGCCGCCATTGTTCATTGGTACAAATTTCTCTTATCCATCATTATATCATCATCAAATAATGATGTCTACATTTTCAGTAATCCTCTGCTCTGGAGATCACTTTTTGTAATCTTATGCTTTCTATACAAATCTATGATTCCGAACTTTAAGTTCTCGCGTGAAATGATAATCACAAATCTTGTAAATTTTTATGGGATCGGTTTCTTTTAATTTATTTCCAGCTAAAGAAAGCCACTTGGCAAACTTTCCGGGGAACCTTTTCGGATGAGGAAATCGATGCATGTATGCACCTGTGAAGTAAATGACATTCCATGAAACAAAATATATACACATGTATTTAGCAGAACACAATCTTCAACTTATTTATCAACGGACTTAGGTACCTAATTCACTGCATCCAAAAATGCAATAGCATTTTCTCTTCATAGAAGACATGTTTTGACAAATAACTTAACAACAAATTAAAAACTTAACAGAACAAACACGACTAACGACAACAACTTACAAAATAATTAGCAAGAAATATTAACAAGAACAACCGAAAAATAAAACAGACACCAAGTTCAAGTTTACCGGATCGCAAGTTTCGCACGAAAATTTAACCCACAGATTAGGTACTTTTTTTTTTAATAATGTACAGATTAGGTACTGACTCAACCTACATGACCTACATCGACCAAAATTTTTTGCATATCGTTTCACGTCGTGATAATAAAATATATTTACGCGTTTTTCTATTAATATTACACGAAAAAAGTTGGCTATAGAAAATTTGATTGTTACGAAGCCATATTTAAATTATTTTCATAGTACCAATTTTGCAATATAATAATAAATCATTTATTTTTCTAGACAATAAGGTCCATCTTTGTTAGTACAGTCACCTATAACTAAGTTAATAAACAGTGGTAGACATTGAAAATTTAAAATAACAATTGTGAATTCAAATGTCAATTGAAAAATTAAAACGTAAAGAAAAATCAAAATTGAAACATGGAAAAAAAAACATGAATTATATTAATTTGAAATTATTTTGTATGTTCAATGATCAATGTAAATTATAAATAAGTCCTTTTGATATTTTGTTTGCGTATAATGGATTTACTTGTTGATTACACCCATGGACTTATTATTTAAACAGGACTGATAACTATCAAAAGAATCATTTAGGAAAATGATCACTATGTCAACGCAATAAGGTATTAAATTGGATGCACCATACACAAAGGCAAATCCGAGCCGAGAGAGATAGAAATGACGGAGGCCGTGTGTCTCGTTCTTACATCTTGCCAGCAAAAAAAATGATTATGATCAACAGTTTTGGCTACTCAAAAATTCCATTGAAACACTTATATTTTTATGTTATTTTAACAATTATAAATAAACAAATAACATTCGCATTAATTTCTTTTCATATATTCTTAAATCAAACAGAAAACATACATTTTTATTTCGATTTTGTTATTTTTATGGTAACCCTGAAAAGCATGTCATGTCATGGCGGTTCGGTGTGATTTTGAATTTTCTTTGCATTAAAAGTTTTTTAAAGTATTTGTTATATTATAACAAGTAAAAGGAGTAAAATGGTGAAAAAGTGTTGCGTTTATACTTGCCCAAGTGAATCCTATGGTGGTTGCAACATATCTTTCCACAGGTAAGCTAAAAATAATATTTTTGTAAATCAAAGAAGTAGGATGCCCATGAATTCTTGAAATGAGTCGAAATATGTCAAATATGTGTGATTGATTAGGGTCCTGACTGTTGTACTATTATTGCAGTTTCCCAAAAAATGAAGAAATGCGAAATAAATGGCTCACGCCGGCTAATGTCAAAACGCCAAAGTTTTTTGACAAATATTTTATTACAACATTTGTCCCAAGTAACAAATATATTGTGGTCACCCTGTTAGACAGAGACAAACGGCCTCTACGTTACACATCCTGCTCGGCTCGTTTTTCAGCGGCGAGTACTCAGTCCTGTTTAAATAATAAGTCCATGATTACACCTGACATCTTCCCTGCCATCTGTTAGTTCATAAAAAAATCAAATGCTTCCTAAAAAAGTCGACCGTAATGATTCGAGATGATGCTACCATCTTTGTTTTTACAAGCCTTTTTAGGCTAAATTAGACAAGTTTCCTCCCCCTGGATCCCGCCAAAAAGAATGAATGAATGACAATTTACAGTGTTACCATGTCACTGTCGCTTTGAATATCTAGGGAGCCGCATAATGGTCAAAAGTGGACGCCTGTTGTAGCTGATAGAAAAAAATATAAATTAGCCAGGTGGTATGGGCTTTGCACCCTTTGCCTGGCCAAAAGACAACGACATGAAAAAAAAGCGCACTTTTAATCTGTGCAAGAATTGTTTTGTTTATGTGTCACCGCCGCCGTTATTTTTCGCGATTTCCACGCGAAAATGTGCGATTTAAACGAAACCCCGATCAAAGTGAGTGTTAAATGGAATGGGAAAGAGTATCCCATCCCAGAATTCAGCCCATCGGACTCCGTGGCAATGTTGAAGATAGCCATCGAAAATGCTACCGGAGTGCGACCGGAAAGGCAGAAACTGCTCAATGTCAAATTTCAGGGTAAATTTCCTATTTACCATTTCATTAATCTTAACGGGAATATCCAAGATATATTTGCTACGAATTACCACAGTATTTGTGAAGAATTATGTCGAAATTATGATGTCGAAACCGGTTAATTTTATGCAGTAAACTTTCACAATGTTGCTAAAATTCGCGGAATTGAGCACTTGATGCCCTACTTCGCGGCTTACTAATTAGGCAACTTGTTGTTTATTGTAGACTGCATTGTGGTGATTCATATTAGTGTTCATAAATTGTTACAATTTATTGTCTGTACAGAATTAAATTTCCAGTTTATGATGAAGTTACACTCCATCGTATTTCATGCTGTCATATCTACAGCCATGCTTCATCACAACTGGAGCACATTCTGTTTTGGTATCCACTAAATCCTTATGTGAGACTACTGGCCGCCAGACTGTCATGTTTTAACCTATAGACCAACGACTTGGCTCAACAGCTGCCTTCAATTGAAAACTACTGGGACTAACTGCATATCACATATCCTTAAAATCACGGAACACTTGTATGAAAATGCATACATGTAAACATGCCAAACATGTAGTCATTTAACAAAAAAATGTGCCTGCACCACAAGTCTCATGTTATATCATAGTGTTCCTAGCAACTGAACAATACAAAATATTGACAACATATAACTTAGTTACCTATAGTCTTGTTTTATGGCCAATCATTAAATTGAATGAAATGACATGGACAAATTAAAGATACCAATAATTTCCTCATTCTTTCAAGGCTTTAAGCAATACACCACACTTCTTATCAACATATTATGTATAACACTTCCCTCAAAGCAGCAGCAATAAGAACAAAAATATGATAGGCTACAGCGCAGCAGGATCTAAGTTTTCTTCATCACACCTAATCAACTTATGATGATTAAGTTCCGTACAGCCAATATGATGAGAATTATGGTCCCATTCAGACATAACTCGCCTATCGACAATAAAACTTCGTGTCATTTTATTCGACAATAGAAAAGCCACAGTTACAGCAAACGCCAAATAGCATTATAAAGTTAAGTTTTTAAAAGTATGTTTATATGATATTAGTATGCGTGAGGTTTTGTGTGTATATTCATTGTTCATCTATTGTGTCATAGCTCCAGATTCTCTAATTAAGATCTGCCAAAATGTGGAAAATAAAACAACACAAATGACTAATGAAGTCATATAAGTCTATTATTTCTTATTTTTATTAATGAAGCGTGTCTTTTAACAAAGCTTTTAACCAGTAATACAGGTTTCAATATAAGTACTGGTAATAGTACCTGTACTGTATTAGTAACTCCTTTGCCACTGAGGAGGAACACTATTATAGTAGGTCAAATAACAAATATTGTTGTATGAGACCACAAAATGCAGCTCTGAGCATTATACTATAACCAGTTAGAATTACTGGTATAATAGATGAATTCACAAAGGCAGTAGGGTTAAAAACACCAGTATTTCAAGCCCTTGGTCGTGATTTCATGGCCATGCTTATGTCCTAGCTTAAGACCTTTTTGACTCCATCTTGTGACATTTGGCAATGATACTCAATGGAACATCAACCACTCATCTTTAAACCATGCACCAGATCTGATTATGGCTACTATACTTGATTGCAGATAAAAGTAACAAAAAAAAACTTGCGCCACCGACAATTGGATGGCAAATACAATGATGTCGATTCGGATGTACACCAACTAAACTAAAACCAGTTTTAGAGTGGTGCCATCGCATCATACTGTTCCAGGGAGAAAGAGACAGTACTACTTTAAATCTGGTTTTAGTTTAGTTGGTGCACATCCGAATTGACACCATTGTTTAATTTTTGTATGTGTCTCGACGTGTAATACCTGTACCTGATTGTGTCGTGAGATGGGTTTAAATAAATATTTCTTTCTTTCAAAACTTATATGCTATTATGAAGTAGATGAACAACAGTTACAAAATAATGTGCTCACGACAATACTGTGTGATCGGCCATATTGTGAAAAACCTCATAATTGATATCATATGATATGGGGCAGTAATTGCATTACAATAATAATTCTTAAACCACAGGGAAAGTAGCGACAGACAACTGCACACTGTCGGACTTAAATCTCAAACCAAACCTGAAGATTATGATGATGGGCTCTCTGGAGGAGGCAATAGAAGGAGCCCGCACCAAGCCCGATGTTGGAGATGAGGTCGTCAACGATTTAGACATTGAGGAGGAGGAAGTGGATGTGGAAAATCAGGAGGTTGGTATATCTTGGTACAAACCAGGTTACAAAAGCCCTATAGTGGGCAGTAGCCTACGTTAAGGCATCAATAGAATTACTTTTCATAAAAGAATTTGCATGCTAGGCCGTTGTTTTTAACTGTTTTTTTCTTGGACAATTGCACATTTTTGGGACACCACTAATAAAGGCAAGTATTAGATTGAAGGTGAAAATAAAGAGCACTCACCTAATACACATAAGTCACTTTTGTACTGTTCGGTACCAAAAATAAAATTTTTCTGTGGGTGTTACCTGCTCTGCTACTGATAAGGACACCTTGCTCCCTTAGTAAGCCAGTCATTGGCCATGACTACCCCCTTATTCTTTTATAGGAATTTATTAGCATTTCCTTGTTAATTCAACTCTTTTAGAGAAGTCAAAGTTGTTGTTGTAATGTACATACATATACCTATACATAGTGTCATGAGCTTTATCCCAAATAGGGTGGTCAGAAATATCTCAAACATTATAATTTGGGTGTTCCAAACGTTAAAAGTTTAATGTTACGTATAACATTTATGGTTTACTTTTCGAAATATACAGAAATGCCATGCCCATCGCCGTTAAAACATGTTAGTCTATACATGGTTTTGGTGGAAAGCTTCTTAGTCGCCTTTTACGACACCCACGGGAAGAGACAGGTTTGTTGTATTCTTTTACGTGTCGAAACCACGTAGCAATGTCCTTTTACAATAATAATAACTTTATTACCATAAACTTTACCGTTTTTTTTTATGGATATTAAACTAGTTATTGTGTATTCTATAAGTTTAGCCTCTACTTTTGTTGTTGAAATAGATTTTTGGCAATTTAAATTTTTGTACCAAAACATGGTTTGCATTCAAAACAAAGTTGCACTGAAATCTCATGCTCTTTTTCTATGTAAAACTAATGTATTTTGTACATGCCCTAAATTATGTTTATGCAAAACAAATTATAAATTTTAATATATCTTATTTCCAGATTTACCTAGCGAAGATTAACAAAAGAGTACGAGATTACAAAATAAATACATTGAACGAACCCCGGCCAGACAAGAAACTGCTTGTATTGGATATAGATTATACATTGTTTGATCACAGATCTGTTGCAGAAACTGGTACGTATCGTGGTCACTCCTATACCGAATGATTTTTTTTACTGTGAGGAAAAAAATAGGACATATTAGGTAAGTGAAATAGAGTAATTGGTATAGGAAGTTTAATTTAAGGGATGGAAAGTGTGACGAGGACATCGAAAGAATTGTGAATGTAATCAGGTGAATGGAGCACTGCATGCCTTTATGAGAAGCTAGAATGTGTCCAAAAAAGCTCGTGTGGCTGTGCATGGCAGGGAGTGAATGCTACGGCAGAAGAAGAATGAGGGAGTTTAGCAGTGTGAAAGAAAACGTAGTGACAAAGATTGAAGAAGGTATGCTGAGATGGTTTGAACATGTGGAGAGGATGAATGAAAGAAGACTAACGAAAAAGATATACGATGCAAATGTGGATGGTAGTGTTGGTAGGGGAAGACCATGGCATATCATACCATGATCAAATCAGGGACGTCTTAAAGAATGGCCAAGTCAAGAGTACCAACAAGCATGTATGAACAATTTTATGAGAGTGAATGAAGCAAAAGAGGTGTGTTAGGATTGCAACAAGTGGAAATCTGTGACTTTATGTATGTAAGTAGTTTAATTTTTTGTTTTCCAAAACCATCATCAAATAAATGTCTCAATCTAATTTGATTCTTTACGGATTTGCCACTCTTCCATTCATGAGATATATTCCACAAAAAATACTTGGAGTATAAAAGCAATTAATTGTATGCATACTAAAATTCTACTTTGCACGTCATTGTAATGACTGAATTAAGAGGATCTTAATGTAGTAATACCTAATGTAATGTACCCTATTCAAGGGCAAATAAATCATATTCTATTACTTTACATTCTTTCAAAAATTGCCATTTTTCTCCATATTCACCATGGAGAACTATTACTATATGAATAGTTAGAATTTTCTGAATTCCACTTACGATTTTTTTATTTGAAACAGCGCCACATACTTTAATCTGTGCTCGAAATCCTAAGCCTTAAGTCATTTTAATGTTCAATGAACGATAAACTCCTTTTCACATTGATAATATTGGTATAATATGATTTCCAGGCTACGAACTAATGCGACCCTTCCTCCACGAGTTTCTTACATCAGCCTACGAGGACTACGACATTGTGATATGGTCCGCGACCGGCATGAAGTGGATAGAGGAGAAGATGAGGCTCCTTGGTGTCTCCGCGCATCAGGACTACAAGATCATGTTCTATTTGGACTATCTAGCAATGATCACTGTGCACACGGCCAAATATGGCACTATAGATGTGAGTGGTTTCTTAACCGACTTTGAAAACAGGAGGTTATCAATTCTACCATATTTTTTTATATATTAGGGCCTTATCTATGAAATTGGCGTTTTGTATGAAGAATTTCATTAAGACTGTTTTCTCCATACAAACATTTTTGATTTTTTTTTTGGGAACGGCAAATCCAAATTTAGCTAAACTTTGCGTGTATTATCGGATAACATTAAGATAAGTATAGGTAGCGTTAATTTTTAAAAGTAACCGCTTTATAAAAGTTTCAGCGAATCTAAAAAATGATTATGGGAAGCACATGTAAAGAGCTCTGTTCAAATTTTTTTTATTATGTTATTTAGCCCAGAAATTAAAAAATATTTCATGTTAAACCTTGAAATAATCTTCCATTTTCCAAATAAAAAACAAATTTGGATATAGCTTTGAAAATCGCAGGAATTAGTACATATGATTAACGAAGAAAAAAAACTCCAATTTCATAGGTAAAGACTCAATATTTTCAACAATATCTCTGCTAATTGTTATGCAACTGATTTCAATAATTCTCTTTTTCTCGTATAAATTTGGTGAAGATCTGATAATCCTCTAGAATGGAAGCTGATTGAACTCAGTTGTTTTTTTGGAGGTTAAATTTTTATGATAGATTTTCTTTTTGCACAACAGATCTGCATTTGTCCTCAAACACACCTGATATTAAGTGAAGATGAGGACGG
Source organism: Oegoconia quadripuncta (assembly GCA_949316235.1). Classification (NCBI taxonomy): domain Eukaryota; kingdom Metazoa; phylum Arthropoda; class Insecta; order Lepidoptera; family Autostichidae; genus Oegoconia; species Oegoconia quadripuncta. The sequence continues at coordinate 10,784,856 of OX438745.1, forward strand.
AGGTGGAAACGTGCTGACCCGGCACGGCCAACTTACCTTTGGGGACTTTTTTTTTGGTACGGTGGATTTGTGTCGAGATTGTTTTGAAGCCTCTTCTAAAGACCACCGACTTGGCTTAAGAACTGCCTCAACCTGGACCAATTGTTTAATGTGTCCTCCTAAACAAATAAATTCCACTAGTTGTCACCCATCCAAAAACCGACCAGATGTTGCTTAACTTCTCTAATCGAAAACCAACTGAATAGAAATCCTTTTTTGTTCGATCTGCTCTTGAGTATTATAATTCTATTAATCCTTTTTCAGGTTAAACCACTAGGAGTAATCTGGGGCAAATACCCTCAGTACAGTTCGAAGAACACAATAATGTTCGACGATATAAGAAGAAACTTCATTATGAATCCAAAGAGCGGCTTGAAAATACGGCCGTTTAGACAAGCACACCTAAACAGAGATCGGGATAGGGAGCTACTGCACCTTTCGACTTACCTACGTGATATAGCCCAGTACTGTGACGACTTTGACACGTTAAATCATAAAAAATGGGAGAAATACAAGCCGGATAAGAAAACTCAACAAGCCGGTAGTAAGAGGAAAGCTGAAGATAGTACTCCGTCGACACCTAAAGAATGACGGTAGATTTATATTATATATACTATATAGAATTTGACCGATGTGACAGTCCACACACCTGAATAGACTCGATTTCTTGTATTGGAGACTCTTAACGTAATCTTAGCATTAAAATGCATACGACAAAAAAATCTAAGCAACACCCATTGATGACTTGAATGTTCCTGATGTTATTATTATGTCTGTGCTGGTTTCGACCATACATGCCACACAAAAACAAAAAACAGTTGCCAAGTCTAAACCTTAAACTATTGCCATGATTTTTTTTATATGTTGCGGGCATGGTGTAGACTTAGATTTGTACGTTTTTTTTTTAAATTCGTCATATATTTGCAAATATTTTTATAGGATTTTCCATTGACTTATATATTACTACATCAAACTCAAACTCAAAGCATTTTATTTCAACGTAAGATACATGATATCATTTGTTGAATGTCAATTTAAATCTATTGGAAATAAAAATAGGGCTAAGCATTTTTCGGTCAGTCAGTATGTCCATGCTACCACCTTGGTAGCATATAAACCGAGTTGTAGAAATAATGCCAAATTTAGCATCAATGAATTGGGAATGTGAACTCAGCCACACGCTTATTCATGCCGGGTTATGTGGTGAAAAACTGCATCAATTATGACAGAAAGTGTCTAGGGGCCTATACTCTACCTACTACACACGGCAGATCTTCGAACATCTCCCCAGATACTGACTGGCACATTTGCGGATGACACTGCTATATTAGCATCACACGCACGCCCAGAAATCGCCTCACAAATGTTGCAGAGCGGACTTGACACTGGCTAATGGCAGTAGTTTCATAAAATAGGTAACACTCAACATAACAGCCTAGTTAGCACATGCACTCACCCTTACGTAAGCATCACTCATGCGCACATACACGTACACATTAGTTAGCGAAAGCTGATATCCAGCTTTCGATCCCAAGACACTTTCGTAGGGCTAACATTCGCACACACACACACACACTTTACATTTTAATTGTAAAAATTGTGTTTTACTTTCCTATGTTGCTGTAACTTAAGTCTATGGAAGAGCGGGGACTCCTGGTACAGGTATTTATTTACTTAATAGGGGTCCTCAACAACTAATTACTGTCGTGAATTAATGTTACGCAATAAATCATTTTTTCAATAGAGTGGAGAATAAAAGCCAATGAATCTAAATCTATAAAAGATTGGATCAACTTCAACTGGTGTATGTAAATAAATTAATAACCACATTAAATCTGTCAACCAGTTATCTGCAATGTTATCACTCCCATGACTGACTTGATGCTGGCAGGTACCTAAAAAGGAAAGCCATTACTCAAAAGAATTGAATTGAAATATCACTTTTACGACAAGAAGGAAAATATGCCCTCCTGTCAAATTAAACACCAGAAATCCGCTGGCGGATAGGAGACTCACCTGGCAGAAGCATATTATGACAAAAAGGAAACAACGTGTTATACAAATTAGAAAAATGCACTGGGTTATAAACCAGGGATCCAGTCTCTCGCTGGATAACAAGATCCTGCTGTACGAGGCCATCATTAAGCCAATTTGGACCTATGGCTTTCAACTATGGGGAACAGCATCACACTTAAATATCGAAACCATCCAATGGTGTCCCAATAAGGTCCTATGCACTTTGTTTTGTGCCTAAGGAACTACTACACAATGACTTAGCCATCGAAACAGTTTAGCACGAAACAACCAAGCAAGTAAAATCATACAGGGAACGGATTCTACACCACTCAAACCAATTTGGAACACACCAGTCGTCGATTGAAGCGGAAGTATCCCCAGGACCTGCTAAACCAGAATTGATTAAATAATAGGATGTAGCATGGGCTGCATGCCTTCCATGTCACAATCACCAGACACACCCTTACCAAATGTCCCATCTAAAGGCGCCCAGAAATAGAAGAGATGTTAAAAAGAAGCATGCAGTCTCTTTTAAGTAATAACAAATATAATGTATTACTTGTTACCCGGCCATATCTATAGCATAATAAACAAAGGGATTTACATACATGTATAGAAAGAATTGCAAATCTAGGAATTCATTATGCCTACAAAATATTAAAAAATAATGGCAAGAAGGTTTAGGGGATGGAAACGTTTTCGGTACATAATCCACAGTAACCGCAATGGTATTAAGCTAAATTTGGACTAGCGTATCATTTTTTGACGACGCTACGCGCACACAAAATGGACGACTTTTATAGTCCGGTTATTTCGTTCAGAAATCATAACCTAAAACAATTTTAATCGTTTTTAGTTGTCATAACATGCTCTCCAAAAAACCTTTGAGGAAGCTAATTGTAAGACCTTAAGTGACAGAAATAACCTGTCATGTTCTTTTTGAAAAATGAATGAAAATCATTTATTCATGTAGACAATACAATATGCACTTATGAACGTCACTTGTTTTTTAAACTACCACTAGCTCGGAACGCGACCGCTACTGAGAAGAGCTAGCAAGAAACTCAGAGGGTTTGTCTGTTTTCAATCAGTCATTTACAATCTAAAAAGGTTACAACAATTTTTATATATCGTGTAGAAGAGCCGTTTAATCCCATGAATTACTATCATTAATGTAGTCTGAAATGTTGTAATATCCCTTTTTGTGAGCTCGTTATCAAAAAAGTATAATGTAGCCTTTATTTAGTTCTAAGCATGTGCTAACCGAATCGCTACCATTGTGTGTCTGCTGATGTGCATTAAGCTACTTTTTGTGCATCCCATCGCTTTAACAATTCCCTCTCGCCTCTTGGGCCTATAACACATTCTATTTTTTACGTGACAATATCTCCCTTGTGAGAAAATTTGACATTGATACGTTCTCACCATGTGCCGTGGTGACAGGCCGTGCTTCTTGTACATATAATAAGATATTTCAAAGCAGAAATTACAGGGTGTCTCATCAAATAATATCGGGTCTATTTACGTGTGTGGTCTGGGACGTGACTGATTTTATAGCAATTTATTGTAAGGAATATTGTGCAGATGTCTTTGAGGGGTGAAAATTTAAATTACAGTTCCATATTAAGTGGTCTTATATATCTGTGACTCCGGCACTTACAGCGTTTACATATTCGCGCAAACCACGCAGCACGACGCGAGTACCAAATTTTTCCATCGAACGCAAAAATTTTAACGTGCAACGTCGGTTAAATTTTAAATTATTTGTTAAAGTTTTACGAGGGTAATGATGGCGCCACTGGACGGACTATAACTTCAAGCATTTATTTCAACGTAAGATACATGACATACAATAACTACTTCATGCTGTAATTACATTCGGGTATTCCCGTCAAAATCCGAAGTCTCATCTTAGAATCTTAGCCATACAACCGGACTCTGTATATAGACGACCGATTGCCATAAAATAAAAAGTTGAAATTGAATCAAAGAGCATTTCTAAGGGCACACAAGGCCCCACAAGGCCCCACTGCTGAGTACGTCCTCTCGTAAGTCAAGATTCCTTATGTTCAGCCTGAATAACATTTTGCAACTGCAATTGGTAAAGGGGCTCAATGCAATGGATTCTCTCCTTCAAAAATATTACAACCTCCTTTTGAAATGTTTTAATTCTAAGAATTATGGCGTTTTCACCCTTCAAAGCGTCTTGAGTCAATATTACTCGCAACACAGATTTATGTCGGTCTGCAAATCGCCTTATTCACTATAAAAGACTGTGAAAATAGATACACGATTCTTATGATTAGATGCATTTATACGTACGCGCTAAAAAAAAACAATTTTGGCAATGGCAATAAGACTCGTCAAAGTTATACACGGTGTTATTTGAAAACAAAATATCGTAATGGTGTCAATAGGGTTGTTGACAGATTTGGAAATATTGTTTTAAACTGTTCATAATTATGGTATGGAGATGGATGCTAAACGTTTCACTACAGAATTAGTAATGACGAGATTCGTAAGCTTACAGAGTCCCAGGGGGTCTACTCTTTTTTTTTCTTTTTTTTTTTTTATGCCTCTCTATTTTGACCTCAATCACACCTGATGAAGTTAAGTTAAGTTAAGTTAAGATGAGGTCGAAGGTGGAAGCGTACCAACCCGGAAACCCCAACACATTTGGGGGACTGGCTATCTTATCTCTGACAACCGGAACACAACAATGCTATTAACATTGCTGCTTGGCGGCAGATTTAGATAAGATGGTGGTAGCTAGCCAGGCGGACATTTTAATATGCCCTACCACCAACCAAACCGAGTACTTAAACATGTACCCCGCTGGGGATCGAACCCGCGACCTCCGAATCGTAAACTCAGTGTTGTTTACATTACAACTCTCTAACGAAAATAGCTTCGGACGGGCGTAACTTCGGACTTTTGCAGTTTCCTGTGTCAATTATAAATCAATCGTCATCACAAGTTAGTACGGGACGCAAGGAACGTGTGAAGTTATGCAAATAAAGGATTCTTAGCAGAAGAAAAGGTGCAAAGTTAGAGCCGTCCGAAGTTGTTTTTGTTAGAGAGTAGACCCACTGATATATCCCAGGGGATTAGCAAGCAGGGCACATAACTGGAACTCCTATTTGTTTACCTATTTCCGACTGTACCTAACAGATTGTCTACAATGCTGTGACGTCACGCGCCACTGATTGACGTTTCCATTAATTGGTTCGTTGGTAAAATTTATGTAATTTGATTTTATAGATTTTTAATTATTCACATAATTTAGATTTACAATAAAGTGATTTTATTTGTCATAGCAACATAGTTATTAAACATGTTATTTAATTTTTCGTGACAATAGTCAACTACCCTATTCTGATACGACTTCTATAAAGTAAACTGGCACCTGCCTGCGTGGCATTACCGCGTTTGTCGCGCGGGACGTAGGAGTAAGAGGGGGATAGTTGTATATTTCGTCCAAGCGAATGAATAGGACAAATATATCGCGCGACATAAACGTGCTACGGGGTCAGTTTTAAAGTAATACTGTCACTTTCTTCCTGGAAGATTCTAAGTAGAGATCGAATTTGTGAAAAGGGATAGATGTGGCAATAATATCCAGACTTGAGCGTCGTGTACTCGCCTAAGTGAAGGGACACACCTGCGGAAGGTACTGCGCCGACAGTTCGGCGACTGAATTATCGGTCGTAGTATTCGGTTGGCATGACGCACCAAACGCATCGAAGGCGGAAAATACGTGGCGTCGTCGTCTTCTGTGCCGGTGTGGTCACTAAAAGAGACGAAAGACACTTGTACTGAAAGAGAGAGGTTAGTCATTGCTGAACAGGAACGCGACGTTGCCGCTCTTCGCTTTGAAAGCGCGCGCTGAACGTTCAACTACGCTGTCCGAACGTGCGGTCGCGTGATGTATCGCTTGCTATGCAAAATATAATGAAGACGTTTTCACGGAAACAGTCGCTAGACGAAAGGTTCGGTGCTACGCTGAACGCAGCGTAATTTCAGCTGATGTGTCATAGGTTACTTAAAAACACAGCGAGCGTATTCACCCGAATTCTATATACCTTATCTTTCGCACGTGTGTCGCTTCACTAATAACTTAGTTTAATGAGAGAACCTACGTCAGATTCAACACCAGTGTATCCCTCGATAAGTGCCAACCCGAAAAGGTGCGAGACTAAACGAAAAACTATCCACAAAAAGCAAAGAAAATATAGTTATTTTGACTGTGACTCGCTTTATGTGGGAAACTTTTTATGCAGAATATCGGGTCTATTGCATTAATAATAATAATAAATATTTCGGACACTTACACCAATCATCTAGTCCCAAACTAAGCAAAGCTTTTGCTATGGACCTAGATAACGGATAAACATACATAAATATTTATATAAACATCCATGACTCGGGAATAAATGTTCGTATTCATCACACAAACATTTACCCCTCGCGGGATTCGAACCCGCAACCGTTGGTTTCGCTGACAGGGTCACTATCCACTACACCAACCGGTCGTCTTGCATATAGCATTGAAGTTTAAATTCTTGTAAATGAAGTAAAAATAACATAAGTTGGTCAAATATCACTATAAGATACTATTATGGCATTAATACATACATAACGTCACGACCTTTATCCCAAATGGGGTGGTCAGAGCTATCCCAAACATTAGTGTTTGGGTGTTCCAAACAATAAAAGTTCAATGCTTGAAACAACATTCACGGTTCACGTTCACGTGACAGGGGGTGATCCCATCGCCGTTAAAACGTACAAATCTATAGATGTTTTTTAGTGGAAAGTCCCTTAGTCGCCTTTTACGACACCCACGGGAAGAGACAGTTGGCTTTTTTATGTCTCGGAACCACACGTTTTATATTATGACATTTTTTTTCTTTGGTCGATAATTTTTGGATTATTTTCACCCCTTTCAAGTATGCACTTTATTCAGGGACACTGTATGAAGTAATTGTGATTAAAACCATTAAAAACTTATAACAGCTCAACATACAAAACGCATATGTCTAAAAGCATCCAATTGCCTAACAAATAATGTTTTTTATTAGTGGCAATAGCCCACAGTAGGCTGATAATTGTAGCCTTAAGTATTATAATAATATTATTATAATAATTATTATTTTTGATTAAATATTCTCCAGAAATTATTTCTATTTCATTTTACATTTTTTTTTTCTTTTACGCACGACGGGTTCGTACTTGACCTCAATCACACCTGATGTTTAGTGAAGAAGAAGGTTGAAGCGTACTGACCCGGAAACCCCAACATATTTGGGGGACTGGCTATCTTATCTCTGACAACCGTAACACAACAATGCTTGACGGCAGATTTTGATATGATGGTGGTAGCTAGCCAGGCGGACATTTAAAATGCCCTACAACCAACCAAACCGAGCACTTAAACATGTAGGTACTCTTTTTGATCGAATTCCACTATGGTTCCTTTGGGAAAGTTGTTCGTAATCATAAGTGGCGTCACGTCACCAGTTAATGGGAATTACATGAATTCAATTTCCCCTGTACACAGAATTAATATAGTATGCCCTGTATGTAAATAACTCCTAAAGACTATTTTATCATCCAATAGTATATGCCAAAAGTAACTGCGTAGTAGAGTAAAAGCTTGTCTTCAAAACAGCTTAACTATTTCTCATCAAACATGACTAATAAATATGACTAATTTTAACGATAGTCACCCCATGGTCACTATACAACGAATATATCTCCGAGGCCAAAACTGCTACCGTCGAGATTCTAGAATAGCATTTACCTACAAGGTCGGTCTGTAAAAAACCTACCTAGGTTATGATTCAAAACGCTAATGTAAATTCTATTAGAAACTAAATGAAAACAATGTTAATCGCGTAAAATAGTAATTCATGCCTTGCGTTGTATTGATAATGTATAGGTACTTACTACCTACTTATCGACGACCTGTTTAGTGTAGTGTTTAGCAACTCTGACCGCTATACCAAAAGGTTGCGGATTTGAATCCCGCTAGGGACATATGTTTGTGTGATAAATATGGACATGTGTACCCGAGTTATGGATGTTTTTCATTTATAATAAGTATCTATTTACAAAAAAAATGTATTTATATAGGTAGTATATCAACCACCTAGGGTTTCACAACACAAGCCTATAGTTGCTTACTGTGGAACTAGATGGCGGTGTGTGTATGTCTAAGGTTATTTATTTATTTATTTATTATTATTAATGCAGTGGGCCAATTACGTACGAAACAGAAAAAACAAGTTGTTCTTTGAATAACGGGATTGCGCTTGCTTCTATAACAACTTTTAGCTGACAGGTGTTACGATTCGCATGCGGTCCACTACTTAAACTTACCTATAGTCCCTACTAATTATAAATGCGAAAGTTCGTATGTATGTATGTTTGTTACCAATTCACGCCTAAACGGCTGAACGGTTTTGGTTAAAATTTGGTTGGTAGACAGATTTAGGACTTGGATTATAATAACATATAGGCTAATTTTTCTGCTGAAGATTTTGATGAAATCTTCCCCGCTGACGAAGTTGCGGACGGAAAAGTAGTAAAAATATAGTTATCCCTACTAATATTATAGTCGTAAATGCGAAAGTTTGTGTGTGTATGTATGTGTTTGTTACCTCTTAACGGCTGGACGGATTTGGATGAAATTTGGTTGGTAAGACAGTTTAGGACCTGGATTAACATATAGGCAAATTTTTTTGCGGAACCCACTTTGATGAAATCTTCCCCGCGGACGAAGTCGCGGGCGGTAAGCTCGTAAACATATATAACTATAACCAATAAGTAGGTGTGGCTCATTCGCTCTTCGATTAGCGAAGTTAAGTAATGTCTGGCGCGGTCAGTGCTTGGATGACTGGCATTTTAATACGAGTGTTTCTGTGCATCGGAGAACACGCTTGTTGGCAATTATTGAGAATATTTGTGAACGTGCTTTATATAAAACGTCAGAGTTGACACTTGACGTTTTCCCGCCTAGGGTCTACCTCTTTATGGCGACTACACAGTAACATAGAAGCTTCTAATTTTGTGATAATTACTTAATTAAAACATAGTTTCAATCATAGATTAATGATTGGTCTCCGCGCCGCTACGACTAGATACCGTCGGCGTACTCGAAAAATGCGGCAACAAATACTACGCCGTATTCGGCGTACCCGCGCCAGTCACGCCACAAGTTCAAATTTCAAATTTTCAAATTTTGGTTTAAGACTGAAGCAAAATGCCGGTTTGCGTAGTCAAACTATGTAATAACAATACTACAAAAAACAAGAAAGATACTGGCATCACATACCATCAGTAAGTACTGTATAAATCTACACACTACAATATTGAGTTGCCGCATTCAGGAACCTGTTTTTTCTTCATAGTGCGGTATCTAGTCGTAGCGGCGCGGATTTCAATAATAACGCTACATAAACAGTCAGTCGCGGCTGTTAGTCGGAGGCCTACAGGAGCAGCTTAAAACACTCATTAATGTAGTGGAATATAGCCCATATTACCCCTCCCCCAGTGAGAGGCGACTGCCCCAACAATGGCCAGTGGGGACGTGTAAGCCTGTTGATGATATATGTAGGTCTAAATTAAATTCGCAGTCAAGATTATGGTCAAATGCGTTAGGTAAGGACCGTGTCGTAAAAGGCGATTTTTCGGATCGCGAGTATAATGAATAACTTAAGTAGGTACTCCAGTGATACGCCGCGGCGTCACTTGGCGGATCTCAAAATTCGCCGATTGCCAGCCCATCTGCCCATCCAGACGATAAGGGCAAATTTATATATATTATACCTATATCTAAACCAAGCTACGGATTTGTCACATTTTTTTTATTCTAAGTGTCACTGACAGGTACTCTATCCATCCATGTGAAAAAAATCACGGCCTTTAAGATTATAGGAAGTTTAAAAGTGTATCCTGGTTGACTCCAGGTTGTAGGCATGTTCCCGTAAAATGTCCACCATTGTTTAACTAATTTATCAAATAAAGTAAAAATAAAAGATAACGAGCTATATTAAAAGACTGATTTATTCAATTTTTTGTACAACATAAAAACATCACTAATTTGTTAAGATCAAATGTTCTTTATGGTTAACTAGAAGAGATTAAGGGTGAGAATTAGACGAAAAATAATTCCTTTGGGGAACTATAAATTTTATTTGTACTCATATAAAATGAAAGATCTCATCACGAATATTCCATAAATATCATTGGTGACGTCGGGACAATATGGCGGACGACAGTTCGAATATAATAATTGTCCGTTTCAAAATTAGCAAACCAATTTAAAACCACTTGCTGGTGTCTGACTGAGCTTGAATTTGGCATATTTAAATAAGTTCAGTGACAATGTAATATAACGGTACCATCGAGCCGATCTGATGATAGAGCCGGGATGTAGGGACTGGAATTCCATGACGGCGAATGGAAAGATAGTCGAATTTGGGCTAATTTATTTTGTTGCCATGAGCACTTTCCATTACACATGATAACGAGGGTCTGAAGATAGAGCCAGAAGATTGCCACTGGTACTCCTTCATAAATTTTATATTACTCGTCTTTGTACCAGAATTATAGGCGATAATCATGATGTAGTATTAAGAGCTTATTTTCAAAAGTATTTTTAATGTTGAACTTTTTTCTCTGTCTTATTTTGTTTATTAGGTTTTTTGGTACTTGACCTCAATCACACCTGATGTTAAGTGAAGATGAGGTCGAAGGTGGAAGCGTACTGACTCGGAAACCCCAACACATTTGGGGGACTGGCTATCTTATCTCTGACAACCGGACACAACAATGCCATTAACATTGCTGCTTGGCGGCAGATTTAGATAAGATATATTATTTGTGCGTATATTTATGTGTATGTGTGAACGCAGTTGCAAAAATAAACGCGTAAACTATCTGAAAACCACTAATTTAATCTTATCTACAACAGACTAAGTTTTTTTTTGCCATAGTTGAGATATAAATTTTTATTTACTTTATTACGTTTAAATCTTTGTCGCTTGTTCGCAAATCGCCCCTGTGATATAAGGGTGGTAGTACAAAGTTACCTTCTGGTATTTTCCTTTAGAGTAAGTTCCACCATTTACTACAATAATTTGATAAGTAAGCACAAAATCTGTAATACTATATTAGAACAAATTTAGAGAGCAAGTAATGCAAGATTCAGAGTTGAGCATTGAAAATTAACAAAGATGCTATTAACAATTTATCACTTATCTATCTATCAACACTTAGGCCCATATTACAGAATGTCACTCAATCAGAGATCTCTGCTTGAGGACAATTAAAAAGGGACTGCTTTATGTGACTTTTATAGCGGCATCTCTTTCTAATTACGCTCAAGCGGAGATGTATGGTTGAGTTACATTCTGAAATACGGGCCTTATAAATAACATTAATAACATACATAATAATGTATTTTTGCAAAAATAAACCTAATTATAATATTATTTTAAATAGTTTTGGAAGGTTATTAAAAAAATACATGAAGTAAGTTTATATAAAAGTTTAAAAAATTAAGAAATTGCCTATTTTAATTATCAATTAATGATTATTCATAAATGACAGTTCACAGGTAGCTTATGATACTTATCACTAGAGCTCGGATTTCAGGTACTTAGTAATAATTGGGCATAACATTGATATTATGAATGCAATACAAATGTATAAAACATTTTTAGGTAGACAAAAAGTGAAATGTTTTGCGTAACATTTTTACCAGGTTTATGTTGTTTTTTATATTTGCCAATATTATTTAAATAAGTCATATCCATATTATGTCCAATGTATAGAAAAAACTACAATTGGGAATTCCTTAATGAGATATACAAATTTTAACCATCAAAAATTTAGAAAACAACCAGAATTCAATAGAGGTTCATGAGGGTGCATTATCAGATCCTTCATCACGGAACATATATAGAAAATGAAGTTCAATTGAGAGACAAATCCTTTTTTGATGTCGATTAAAAAATAAAACATGGTGGTATCTATATAGGGTCTAACAAAATTAACCCGACAAACTTTGGCAATCGCACGTACATGACAATAAAATAATATATTCATCAAAAAAACCATATGGAAAGACGCCAAAGGGGGTGGTGCGGCACAGGGCGCAACCAATCACAGCAAGTCGCGGCGATGCCCCGAGGCAAGCGCCGGCGGCGAGCGGGTAGTGGTTGCCGTTCGGCGTCGTCAAAGATACTGCGGCACGTGTTTGTGTGTTGTGGCAAAAGTACTTAGAGCGCGCGGCCATTAATGCCCAACTCAAATTTACATTTCTAAATTTTATTTTTTGAATAAAATTTGTTAACTTTAATGTTTTATTTTTTTCGTAATTAATCTAATAATTTTATTAGACCTTATATTATTGTACCAAGCCTTTCTGGATAGAATCACCATGATGTAGGTCTCACGGCTAGCTACCAGATTAAAAAAACAAATTTCGGACAGTCTTATTTACACAAACATGATGAGTGACACTTGTCTAAACTAAAAACTAAATTTTAAGTCCATACAGAATAAATACTTTTTTTATTAGAAAGACATGGCATCATATTACTTCACATCAGAAAGGCTAGCACAACATGTATGAGGTGACAAAGATAGACTTATTATGCACAACTGTTTTGCACTTGACCTCAATCACATGTGATGTTAGGTGAAGATGAGGCCGAAGGTGAAAACATACCCCATCTTATTTGGGGGACTGCCTATCTTATCTCTGACAACCGAAACACAACAATGCTAATAACAATGTCGCCTGGCGGTTGACTTAGATAAAATGTTGGTTAGCTAGCCTGGCTGACATTTAAAATGCCCTACCGGCAAGTCCGGCAACCATACCAAGTACTAAACATGTACCCCGCTGGGGATCAAACTCGTGACCTCCGATTCGTAAATCCTATGTTGTTTACATTGAGCCATGGAGGCTACAAAGTTTCTTGTCTTAAATCTCATCTTTTCGTGACAGAACCTGATAGATTAAGAAAATTTGCATCACATGACTGATCTAAAGACATTATACCTTTTCTCACTCAAGTCTTGTTAAGTTGTGCTAGTCGTGCTGGTGTGATTATTGTCACTCTACTGTTAACATACTAAAATTATAGTTTTAGTTTAGAGAAGTATTGTCAAGATCACCATCAATCTCCACATATGCCAAGATGACTATAACCTTCTTGACCTTATTCTGGAGAAAATTTAGGACAGAACAATTCATCCAAATACATGGAAGCCTATGCATTTAAGCATTATATGAGCAACATTCATAAAAAACCTCTACAAATGTAAATAGAAAAATATTTTTACAATATTTTAAGAGCAAAATTTACTTAACAGCTAATTAATGATTCCCTTAATTACTTAAGTGTATAAAAAATATAAAAGTTATGGAAGAAAAAGGTCTGTATTTAATACAGTACCTAACACTATCTCTAATTATGTTGTTCAAGGTAGGGTGCCACCTATCCCAATTAAGAAACTTAATCTGTAAATGTGTCCAGAATTGGACAAGAGCATTTATAAAATATAGTTGCATCGTTTGTGAAGCCAAATATGACTTAAAGTAGTAGATGTCGATGCCAGAAAATGGTCACGGTGTAGCCTTTGGAGAAATTTTGAGCCATCACTGACAACAATGAATACAACACTCTCCACACCCGTTTAAACATTCAACAAACCCTTCGCAGGTCCCGTTGACACACTCCATGCAGAATCCACAATCACAGCACGCTATACAACAAGCGCAGGCACCCAACCAGCATTGCTCCAATGCATTGCATAATAACGTCATCCCGACTACGGAGTCGAACACATCTTCCGACTTCGATGGACCCTGTTCATCTTGGCTAACTTCGCGGGATTTTTCAGGCTGACTAGTTATAACACCACTTTTTATTTTAGTTTCGTCTTTTGTAACGTCTTCTTGAGCGCTAAGTGGCACATTTTCTTCGGGGTTATCTTTATTTGGAGGCATTTTTAGAAAGCAAACTTTTTCACCCCCTAACGACACCGACCCGTTGAGCAAGTTTTAATATGTCCAGAACATGATTTACCAGTTTAAAAAACTTGAGAATTAAAATAATTGTAAACTAGTGCCAAAGCAAATGAATGACTATAAATTGGAAATCTTGAATATTTACATATTGAAGTTGCGCTGCGTCTTTTGTTTGTTTATTTTTGGCGATGATTCCTCTCCTCCCCCTCCCTCTAGTTGTTGTTGTTGTTAAATTCGCCACTTATTGGCAGGCAAAGATCAAAAGACCATACAGCCTTGTCTTTCGTATTTGTCTTCATTGGTATTATGGTTTTTAGAGGCCTGAGCCAAGTCTTATTTATATATAGGCATTACACCATGTCTGTCGTATATCACGATATTCAGGCCAAAGCCTAGTCTTCTGTTACTTTTTTATTATTTGTCAAAAAGTCCATAAATTTTGTCATAATCCTTGTATTTTTCTTTTCCTATCCTTTTTCTAGTTCGTCTTGTCCTTGGGTGTTTATAGTTTGATATTACACTGGGTGATATACTTGAACAATGGAATATAGGTTTCGGGATTCTTGAGGGTTTCTTGAATTGCGCGCGGGACATTTTCAGGGCCTTTATAGATTTTAATTAATTCATCAATTAACAAGAGTCTTTCAATGCCAAAAGAGGGGCATGTGTAAAAGATGTGATCTAGAGTTTGATCATCTTGCGAGCAGAAATTACATAGAGGTGACGAAACCATTCTCATTCTGGCTAAGTGAGAGTTTAACCTGCAATGACCAAATCTGAGACGACATATTACAGTGTAGAATTTTCGATGTAAGTAACTGCATGAACGGGCAAACCATGGCGTATTTACTTCTGTGTTAATCGAGGCATACCACAAGCCTTTACCACCTTCCAATACTTCAGCCCACTCCCTTGTCCAGTTTTCAGTTATTCTATGCTTTATGACAGGTAGAATATCCGAATAAGGTATAGCCACATTCTGTGACGTAGTCGAGCTGTCACTGTCAACTATCGCTTTGGCTAGAAAGTCCACGTGCTCATTTCCATTTACTCCTATGTGAGCCGGAGTCCACATGAAAATCACATTGATGTTACTTGTCTGAAGTTTCCACCACAAATTCTTGATTTCATAGATTAGATAATTTGTGCCTGAGTCCAATGTTTTGGTTTGTAAGGAGCTAAGTAAACTCATGCAGTCGGTAATCAAAAGCCAGTTCGACGCAGCAGATGAATGTTCGGAAATATATTGAAGTGCTACCACGACAGCGAAACATTCTGCAGTGTATATGCTCAATACATCTGGAAGTCTGACACCATGACCAACTTTTAGTTCAGGAATGTAAAAAGCACAAGATACTCTGTTATCTTTCTTAGAACCATCTGTATATACACAGCGAAATCCAGAAAATTCAGATATTTGTTGATAGACCTCTTCTTTACGTTTAAGCTCTTTATTAATTATTATATTCATACAGCTAAATTTGCTCTCATAATTGCCGTGATAACAGTGCCAGGTGTTAGAACTTTTATGGATATTGTAAAGATCATCCAGTTGCAACATTTCATTTAAATTCTGCAGAATGTATGGATCTGAATCCCTTATGGGAGAGAAAGTATTAAAATAATATTTTATTTTCTTGAGAAGTGGATGATTAGAGAGTGAAAACAGTTTTAGAAGAAAACGGGATTTTAAATATTTGAATCTAATGGATAATGGCAAAACATTGCACTCAGCCTGTAAGGAAACTATAGGAGTTGTTCTCATAGCACCAGTTATAAGCCTTAAATTGTTATTCTGAATAACATTGAACTTGCAAACAATTTTTTTATTTGATGCAAAACAGAAAAACCCATATTCAAAATGACTTCTAACTAATGCCTTAAATAACATCAATAATATCTTTGGATCAGCACCCCAGCAAGTGCTAGTCAGGGACTTCAAGATGTTAGTAGCTTTGGAAGCGCGATCTGCAATAGAACTCGCATATCTAGTCCATGACAAATTATTTGTAAAAATTATGCCTAAAAATTTAGCTGAATTTTCAACAGGTAATAAATTATTATTATAGAAAATTTTTACATTAAAAGAACGTATTCTGTTGAATACCACAACCTTGCTCTTGTCAGCACTAATGCTTAACCCTAGATAAGTGAAGTATTTCTGAAGTTTGATAAGTGATTGATTAATAGACTGAACCAAGTTATTTACATTTGAACCTGAAGCATAGACTACAAGATCATCTGCAAACTGCAGATTTAATACCCCGGAACCTAAAATATTATTAAGTTTGTGTATGTACAATATAAAGATTAAAGGGCTTAAGATACCTCCCTGGCATACACCATTATGAGACAATCTAGGACCAATCAACTGACTGTCATTACTCAATATAACATAAACATTTCTGCCATGCAAGAAGTTAAAGGACCATCTTATTATTTTTTCAGGAATACCCAAAGATTGCAACTCTTGGGCGAGAATGTGATGATTAACATTATTAAAGGCTCCTACTATATCGAAGAAAACACTGATCATCACTTTATTGCTTTTGATGGCATTGAAAATATCAAGATACAAGTGTGATATGCTTTCCCTAGAGGACCTACCGCGCCGAAAACCGAATTGATTTGAAGGTAATAGGTTATTACTCTCAATGTAAAACTCTAATCTTTGTTTTATCAGTTGTTCAAAAATCTTTCCCATACAAGATGTAAGGGCAATAGGTCGATATGAATCAACCTCATGCAATTTCTTCCCAGGTTTCAAAATAGGAACTAAGCAGTCTACCTTCCAGTCTTCTGGTATTAATGAACGGTTCCATAGAGAATTATAAATATTAAGAATTATTGCTTTACATTTAGCATTCATGGTTTTTATAATTTTGTAAGGCAAACCATCCAAACCACAGGATGTGTCTTTTCTAGAAGATATGGCCGAATTAAACTCAACTAGAGTGAAGGGCTTAGTGAGATAGATGTTACATGGAAGTGGAGGATTACTGTTAGTGATTAAAGGCTTCTCAACAGTGTCTGGTGTGAATTTTTCCAAAAAAATATCAGCCCATCCAGTATTATCACATGTGTCATTTTTAATATATGATTTATTAAATTTTTTCATGTAGGTCCATATTCTTGATAATGGAGTTGTTCTATTAAATGACTCACACAATTTGGCCCAACTCAATTGCCTTTCTAATTTTATAGTTAATTTCTTTAAGGCCTGAACTCTCTTAAATTCGATATAATTACTCAGTGAGGGATCAGCTTTGAATACTAAATAAGCTTTTTTACAGTTTTCCACTGCCTTAGAACATTTTTGATTCCACCATGGTAGTTGCAATTTTCTATGTTTGGAACTGTTTTGTTTACTCTGCGTGCCAGATTTTTTTTTAAAAGGTAGAGAATTCTGAACAGCCAAATTAATAAGAATAACCAATTTATTATAAGCATCCAAAGGATTGAACTCATTGTATTCAAAATCTTCTAGAAGCATATCAATCTGCTTACTATACTGAAACCAATCTATCTGAGAAAAATTTGGACGAGTTGCCTTACTCTGTTTAAATATCTGAGGAGCAATATTATTAAACGCAAATTTTGTTATTACAGGAAAATGATAACTACCCAGACTATCATCATGCACTTCCCACTGTGAAATAAGCGCAAGTGCAGGTGACACCAAAGTCAGATCCAGAGCATTTTGTCTCCAAGTACTAGAGCCAACTGTAGTCATCTGACCATCATTAAGGAGAACAAGATTGATGTCATCAATGCTCTTAAGAATGTCAGCACCTCTTGCATTTGAGGATGAGCAACCCCATACAGTATGTTGAGCATTAAAATCACCACATACAACTACTGGTTCAGGAAGACTATTAATTAAGTTATCGAGTTTAGATTTAGAAAATTGTGGATTACAATTAGTGGGACTATAAAAGCTTACAAATGTTACTTGTTTTGAATTATATGTGAGCTGTATTGCAATATTTTGTAATGAATCGTCATAAAAGGTATCAATTTTACGAAAAGATAAATTATTGCGTAATAATATAGCTACACCATTATGACTATTACCAGAATCTAATCTAACTAAATTAAAACCTTTAATATTGAAAGTGTGATGCGGGCGTAACCACGTTTCACATACAAGGGCTATGTGTATTTCATTCTCATATAAAAACTGTGTAAATAGATGACGATTATTTATTAAGCTCTGAGCGTTCCATTGCATAATTTTCAACTGATCCATTGAAATTATTGATGTTATTTTTTAATAGTGTCCATGAGAACATCTTTTATAAACTTTGATGAAATTGACTGATCTGAAGTTTTATTCATTGTAATAATTTTAACTATAGATTTTACCATAAAGTCCATTATTTCGTCTATTTTTAATAAAGAAAAGAATTGATCTGTAGGGCTTGTTTTATTCTTACTTAATTCGGGAAAAGTCTTTTCATTGAAAAGACCAGCAAATGATTTTTTCTCAATAAGGGATCTATTCTCATTTATTTTCTTTAGCTTGATAGGGCATTTAGCAGACACACTAATGTGATTACCTTTACAATGAAAACAGACAGCTTTTTCTATAGGCACATTGCATTCTTTAAAACCATGACTTTCAGAGCAAATCGAGCATTTCGGTGAGTTTTTACAGAATTTAGCCATATGTCCATACCTGAGGCATTTGAAACATTGTTTAACTGGTGGTACATACTGCGTCAAAGTAAACCGCCAACCATGAAGGTCTACAAAGTCTGGCAAAACTGACGATGCGAAGGTGATGGTGACTGTACCTGTGGGTTGCATAATAAAGTCATTGCTATCCTCATTTTTAACTTTTCGTAATATACGGCGAACACATATAATTTTCCGATTACTGGAGATTAAGGTAAAAATCTTCATATTTGAAATATTTATAGGCACATTAGTTAGCACTCCTGTGACCTCTGTACCAGTTGCCGGTATGGATGCCTTAAAGCGATAGTCTTTTAAAAACGTTTGATTATTCAGGAAGGCGTTCGCGAGAGTGGGCTTTTCGAAATGAACGCCGATTTTATATTTATTAATGGTTTGCATATACTTTATGCCCTTATTAAACCTTTTCATATGGCTAGAAAGGGATATCATATCTCGTGTACCAATTGCTTTAGAATCGTCTGAAGATTCTATAAAAACAATAAAATCAGTGAGAGCTGAATCCTCTGGGTATCTCCTCGTGTAATCAGTAACAAAATAAGCTTTAAACTTATCCTTCTCTTCAGAGTCCGATGGGGATGGGAGGTCAGCATCATCAGACGAATCATCAATCCACTCATTATCTTCATCCTTATCCTTAAATTTCTTCTTTTTCTTGCCCATAATGACGAAAATGGGGTTAAATAGGGATGAAAAACTTTAAATTGAAATTAATTTAAAATTAATTCAAAAAAGGCGCCTATTGCTTTCAGAGGTTCCCGCGCTCCCCTCCCTCTAGCTTTTGGCTGTCAATGAAACTAAACCTGTCTGGTTGTTGTTGTTGTTGTTGTTAAATTCGCCACTTATTGGCAGGCAAAGATCAAAAGACCATACAGCCTTGTCTTTCGTATTTGTCTTCATTGGTAAAAAACCTGTCTGGTCTGTCAATGTCATTTTTTTTTTTTCGTTCAATTCTCTCCTCACCGAGAAGGCAAAGGGATCTATGCCCATACAGACATGTCTTATTTCTCTTATTTCTTCAGTTTATAAGCCAGTCTCAGTCAAAACAAGTAATTCGTCGTATACAGAGTCTGGTCACGGTCAAGTCATTCTTCAGTAAAGTGGCAGAATGCTTTACAAAAGATTTTGGCGGGATCTCGGCGAGTGAAGTAGCATTTTTGTTTACAATTCTTACAATTTGTGCATTCTGACTCAAAAGTAAGGTTCAAAAACCTTAATAAAGGCAGAAGAAGAAGATAAGCTGCACAATAGGAGTTTATGTTAGTGATGGTGTTTGTACACCACTTCACTTATGTGAAGAAAAGTGTAAATTATAGTGCGTAACGAAGCTTTCAGAAGCCGCCAAAATCTTTTATAAAACATTCTGCCACTTTAGTGAAGAATTACTTGACCGTGACTCTGTATACGCCAAGTTTACGACGAATTACTTGTTTTGACTGAGACTGACTTAGAAATAAGACATGGTTGTATGGCTTAGGTCCCTTTGCCTTCGCCGAGAGGAGTGAATAAAACGAAAAAAATATATTTAATCAAACATAGAGTATAGTAACTATTTACCGATTACTATTAGTATTCCCAATGAAGACAAATACGAAAGACAAGGCTGTATGGTCTTTTGATCTTTGCCTGCCAATAAGTGGCGAATTTAACAACAACTATTAGTATTCTGTGGCGGAAAGTTTGGAATTTTGGATTGTTGCATGGTTTGGTTTATTAGTCAGAGGATAAAATAATCACTACCTCTACGTTTAGAATTTGAAGTGAATTGAACGCAAAATATAATTACCAAAGATAGGTGAATAGTGTCGTGCATTAACTGACTTCACCTTTAAATGAATATTTGTGCTTACGAACTTTCAAAGAATAAATTACAAAGAGCGAACTTTCCCTTTGGTACCTACGTCTAGTTACGTCTTTTCCTCGTATTAAATCAGAAAAGGTAAAATCTGAAGCACTTCCTTCCTAGCCTACTACTTGAGTTGAATTCTGAAAATCTACCTTATGCTTTAGTCTGCCAACAATAATAAGGAAAATGTATGAAATTGTGTATATTTTCAAGTAGAGATCCGTTTTAGAGATAATCTCATGTTTGCAACTTTGTGTAACTTCTGTCCTATAAGTTATTTGTTTTTGGAGTAAACTATTACAATTGGGAAAACAAAGTTCACATACAGAGTACTCTTATTACAACTGTTACAGAAATATGCGTTGTATACAAAATACACAAAGGCGAGTTATTGTTTTTGGTTGGTGGAAGGGCATTTTAAATGTCCGCCTGGCTACACACCTACACCGTGACCCATCATCTTATCTAAATCTGCTGCCAAGCAGCAATGTTAATAGCATTGTTGTGTTCTGGTTGTCAGAGATAAGATAGCCAGTCCCCCAAATGTGTAGGTTTCCGGGTCAGTACACTTCCACCTTCGACCTCATCTTCACTTAACATCAGGCGTGATTGAGGTCAAGTACCAACATGTTGTGCATTAAAAAAATATATATAATTTTACACTACTGTTGAATCATGCGATCTTATTGTAAGATGCGATTTCTCCCAATCAGACAACCTTTCACAAAATGACTTGATCACACTAAAACTAGAAAAATAAAATGATAGCAAGCAGAAATTATAGGCCATTATTTAAAATAATCCTAATCATTCTTGTTTTCAGAATGTACTACGGTTTCCTGAAACCCTGAAACTTGCTCAAGAATTTGATATTGAAGGTATATTTATAAATTATTATACCTGAATTTTAAAATATTTCTACACACTTATTAAGTATTTATATTGTGGTACGATTTGAAAGAACCGAATAAAATTACCTATTTAACATGTTAGTAAGTAGGTACTGCAATTGATTTGGTTGGCCCATTCTCGGTTCCCTAGCTAATGATATGCTATCGTCGACATAAATAAGAGCGCTCTTATCAGTATCACACAGTACAACTAATGCCAGTATACAGGTCAACAATTTACCTGTAAAAAAGCAAAAGTGAGTATTTATCTATAACTTGTTATTTGGGTTTTGAATATAAAAGGTTGAGTCTTACTATTTTGGATTCCATTGAGTGAAACCCCATATTACAAAATCCAGACCGCTCAAAATGGCTAACCCAATTACTTCGCAACCACTACCAAACGATCCACCTCCTTCATATTCAGAGGCAGTCTCTGAAAACATCCAAGCTTTCTCCAGTGAGGGTGTTATACAACCACCAGCAGAATGTGAAGCCGAGGAAGAAAAAAATGAAGAACAATGCTGCTGTGACAATAACTACCACCAATACAACAGTGACGTGGACAGTTTTTGTATCTATTTAATGTGTAGGATGTTCTGTGCGCCGTGCAGAATGTGTTGCCATGCTATAGCGGAATGCACCAATGACTGTTGTGAAGGGTGTGCGAGTTGTATAAACGATTGTTGTGATGCTACGCCAAATGATCAAGCCGGGGATGGTGATACATGTTGCCTCTGTTGTCCGGTCGACTGCTGTGATTGCGGAGATTGTGCCGACTGCGCAGACTGTGGTGACTGTGCCGACTGCGGTGATTGTGGTGGTAATGTGGACTGTTGCTGTGATTAATTATTACTATCAATGAAATAGGCATTTTAAATCGATTACCTATTAAGTACAATTAAATATCTCTAAAAAGGCACGTGGCATGAGATAGAAGCGTTCTAACTCATTCAAGCTTTAAGGGAGATGCAAGTTAAGGTATTCTTGATCCGCAGGGTAAGTTATTTGCCAGTTCTCATAGTACAGGGTACCCTATTGTAAGCCTGGCTTTATATAGACGACTCGGTGCGTTGTTATTATAAGAATTTAAAAATTTAGTTAAGCTAAGTACAATATTTATAATATTTAACAAGTAACAATCAGTTTTATTAAATTATATAGGAATGTTAAACTAAATATAAATTATTCTGAATGTATATGCAAAGTACTTAGAGCGCGCGATTACTTTGGTATATATGTAGACATTATTAACCAGAAATGAAGAAAAAAAAAATTTATTAGTCAATAAATACATAAAATTATGTATGTACAGTCAGCTGTAGAGAAAAGTGATCCCTTGTACTTACAATCATGTATAAACGGGGGGGTCATGTTTCTCTGCAGCTTACTCATAACATTTGTGGCAAAGGGATTGGGGTCAGCATTTGCTGCCAATATGTCGTATGGCATTTTACAGTGTTGGTTTTCAATACAACCCCTCTGTATTTATTAAGATTGGCATTGTGGTAATAATTGGAGTTTATGGGCAGTGTTGTAAGCAACGAAGTCGATGTACAGTGGTGGCGGTTCTAACTTGGATGAGTTGTACTGTACTTGTAATTGTGCTTGCCTATATCATAGTCTAGAAATAAGATTAGTCAGCCTCCATAATGCGTCATAAAAAATCTTCCGGCTAGATTACAAGTACATAGAATCGGAAGAGCTACTAATCGCTTGTATTTTGATAATATTATGATGAATCAAGCAATAACAAGATGATAAAAGATTGTTATCAGGAATATCCTTTACCTGCAAAAGCATTTAATAAACAAACCGCAATAATTATAGACGGATGATTCACGCGAGAAAGATGATAAGAAAACAACATTAATTTATGTGTTTTATATATGATGATTTTGAATTCGCACTCTTGATTACGAAACACAACAATTTCGATTACCCATCTTAGAAAGTGTGATCAAAGCAGACATTTCAAATAAACAACAGTTTATGATTCTTGCTTGTTTATAATTATTATTTGACAATGGTCGAGGTTACTAAATATAGTTACAATTTCAGATGCTTAAAGATTAAGTTAATTACCATATTTTAAACAGAAATGATATTTACGTGGTAATGGAGGTGACAATTGACAGTCGACAGATTCATAGATTAAGCTGTCTAAGCATTGACTAATTAAAAACAGTGTTACCAATCCTTAATTCACAAATTCATAATTGTTTTCTACAACAACCCATACAAAGTAAATCATTCTGAAACCACTTTTAGTATAGAGGTCCAACAATTTTCGGCTGAAATCGGCTATGGTTTCTAGTGGAAAGTTGTTCGTAGTCAGGAGTGGAGTCATCATTAAACAGAAATTACACCAAACATAAAGCCGCGATAAAGCTATTCCACGCAGGCAAAGCCGCGGGCGGAAACTAGTATAAAATATAGCTAAAACAACATGCGGTATTGACGTGTGTGTGGGCTTATTTTTATTTATTTAATTAAGCGTGTAAATCTATCATTGTTTTGATTGTCAGTCAGTTTGTCCATTGGTTTTTATAAATCAAAATGTTTGTCCTAATTTTCTTTAAAGTCGATACATTTTAAGATGTGACGACCATGCTTCTCGACATCGGCTGCTACAGGAACTTTGGTTTTGTATAGCACAGTCCAAGGTAAAACATGTTACACATTGAATATTGTTTGATTGAGTGGCGTTTGGAATAGCCGTTAAAGTGACATAGCGACATCCATATGAAATAAATTTTCACGGGAATAACATGACGAGTTCCCTGGAGTACGCATAATTATCGCCATGTGATTTAATATGTAGATTTATTTGCAAAATGACTTAGGCATAATATTTTACTATAAAAAAATTGTTTTCCCTCGACCCCATTAAAGATTTTTATATCTATTATATTACCGTTTCAGGTGTCTCACGCAAAAAAGGTTTTTAAAGATTCAGTTTAACGATTTTTATCTATCATCTATTCATAACTTAAGCCCCTGGATACAACTATTCATTTAATATCTGTCCAAACACAATATAGGTACCTAATTCTACTGTCTCTGTCCACTTGTGTCAATTAGCGAGTAATCATGGATGATTCGATAAATATATAATACCTCAAATTAATCATTCATCGCATGTAGTGTCAGTGGGCTCATCTCTTAGGCATATTACTATAATTTAACGTTAAGACCTACCTACATAATACGGTATTATCGTAATATAATCAATTCAAATATTAGCTTTAGCATTGCCATTCAAAACCGATTGACAAATCTTTAATCCGTTGTATTTTGCCGCCTCAACAAAAATATCAAATACCTACACAGTAGTCAAAAATTCATTTATAGATAAGATAGTGTAATCTGCCTCGTTTTCTGTACGTACACGTACGAAAACGAGTTGGATTACATGTGATGTGGATATCGAGCGCAATTAGGCAACTTGGCAAAAATGGCCCAATATAGCTCGCTGTAGGTACACGATGTTATTCTAAAGACAGACACACTTTTAACTGCCTATAATCTTAAAGGCCGTGATTGTTTGCACATGGATAGGAGTTTTTACCCGCCGAGTTTAACCGCCTCCGTGGCTCAATGTAAACAACATTGGGTTTACGATTCAGAGGTCCCGGGTTCGATACCCAGCGGGGTACATGTTTAAGTACTCGGTTTGGTTGGTGGTAGGGCATTTTAAATGTCCGCCAGGCTAGCTACCACCATCTTATCTAAATCTGCCGCCAAGCAGCAATGTTAATAGCATTGTTGTGTTCCGGTTGTCAGAGATAAGATAGCCAGTCCCCCAAATGTGTTGGGGTTTCCGGGTCAGTACGCTTCCACCTTCGACATCATCTTCACTTAACATCAGGTGTGATTGAGGTCAAGTACGAACCCGTCGTGCATAAAAAAAAAGTAATGTAAAAAAAAATATTTCTAACAAATCCGTAGCTTGCTTTAGATATACCTAGTATAGGTATTTAGTAATAAAACATAGACTATTAAATTAAAATTACCACTGCACATTTCATTGCGTAACTATTTTCAAAAAATCGATTAATAACTCCTTTATGTTTGAAAAATTTCACTGAGGGTTCGGGTAGTGTTATTCCTCTATGCTGAGGGGCAAATATCACGACTCAATGAACTAGGTATTTTTAGAAAATATAAAGTAGCCATTAATAAAAGTTTTTAGAAAATTGTTTTAAGAAATCTTAGCATCTTCGCAATGAAATTCATGATAGGTAACTTTAATTTAATATCTATTGTAGGTTTTATTTATTTACCAAGTTTATAACTATAATTACAGATTACTCCAATGCGATAGTTAACTAATGACAACTATGTATACCAACTATATCTACCTGTACTAAATAACATAATACAAATAACGCGACTTTTTGAAATTCGCTCATACTGCATATGACAATATCTGTTCTGTCTGCTATCTCATTGAGTGTGTGTAGTGCTCGTGTCATTGGCCCTTTATTTAAAAGATTTGTATCGCCTCTTGGTATTTTAAATAGTGGAGGCATCCTTCTCCTACCCATCAGGTACGCACAATTTTAATTGTTGTAGAATTGTCGTATTACAAATTTTACCACGAAATACCTTCCACAAGTACAATGCCATCGCTAGTTCCCTTCTAACTTCCAGTTTATTATATCCCGTCATCCCAAGAACAAATAAGGTGGGATACATCAAGGGATAAAACGGATATGCTCTGTACAATTTTAGGTATAAATATCTGGTAAATTTATTTTGTATCTTTTCCAACATTGTCACATGTTTTTCCTCGTGAGGGTTTATAAATAAATTACCTATACTATACCTAAAGCAAGCTACAGAATGGTTAGAAATCATTTTTATTCTATTACTGAGGGGTACTCAATCCTTCTACAAAAAAGGAACTTTAACATCTAAATATATATATATATAACTCAAAGGTGACTGACATAGTGATCTATCAACGCCCAGCCCAAACCACTGGACGGATCGGGCTGAAATTTGGCATGCAGGTAGATGTTATGACGTAGGCATCCGCTAAGAAAGGATTTTGATAAATTCTACCCCCAAGGGGATAAAATAGGGGATGAAAGTTTGTTGTTTGTATTTTTATAAAATCTTCCACGCGGACGAAGTCGCGGGAGGAAACCTATAAGAATTGACACCACAAAAATTACGTATTTTTACTGGACTATCGAGAGGTGTCCGTTTTGCCAACACAATTCTCAGGTTTGCCTAAACAGTACCTATTTTTTCGAAACAGTCCGACTGATAGTGAGCAGCGGGCTTTAGTCATATTTATTTTCTATTGGATTTGGTTATCTGTCGATATCTACTCATTCCTCTACCCCATGGTGGCACAAGCCCTATCGTTATCATTCTAACTTCGGTTTATATGTTATCACTGTTCCCACTTGACCCTGGTAAGTCCGTAAATGGCAGGCGTTCTAAACAGTTTGGACTTTGCTTATAATTTAAACAAAGAACCTTGTCAAAGAATACTAATTACCTAGCTCTATCTGATGGCTAAGATTCACTGCCCATATGGTGAACATTTAGGTACAGCAATAATTGAAATTGTAACAGAAAAAGCAGCATTACAATCGAATTTCCTTGTTAAAGCCTAATTATAGAAATATGAACGTGTTCCTGTTGAATAAACTTGAACATGTAGCAAGGTGAATTTATTAGAGCTCTTTTTTTTCAGATGTCGCTATCATCCCGACCAAATCATTATCACCTTTCATAAAACACTTCGTAGGAAGATGTCTGTTACTATAACGGCGCAACGAACAGAGTCGCCACCGCCGACATATTCAGAAGCAACAGCTTCTGGAACACTCCACATTGACCCGCCACCATACAAACCTGACACTTTTGTCTCCACAGACTTGTCAACCCAAAGAAATGAGTTTCAGATGACAGTCGATGTGGAATCCACGACAGAAAACAGATTAGAATTACACCGCGATCTTGATTTCTTCGAACACTGTAGGCGCTTTTACAATTCTGGTAATTTACAATACTTTTATCTGTGGATATTTTGCGGCCTGCTTTTCGCGCCATTTATATTGTGGTGGACCAGATTTAAACGATGCATGTCTTGCGGAGATGGATGTTGTGCATGTAGATATTGTTGCGTGTGTTACTCTCGTACCGGGAACAATAGTAATCGTTCAACAGTAGATGATTCTGGTAACGCTACTACTTTTGAGGACACTAACAATGGTAGATTGTGTTTCTGCTGTGACGGCACTGGCAGTAGCACAGGTAGTTTTCACGGTGGAGGAGGTAGTGATAGCGATCTTCATCACACTTGTCATCGTGGAGATGATCACGCCGCGGGCGATCATCATCACAGTAGCCATAATGGGGGTGATTACGGTGGAGATGATTGCGGCGGGGGCGATAGTGGCGGGGGTGATTGCGGTGGGGGCGATAGTGGCGGGGGTGATTGCGGTGGGGGCGATAGTGGAGGGGGTGATTGTGGTGGAGAAGGGGGTGGTAGTTGCGATTAGGTTCACTTAATTTAAAAACTTGATTTTAATAGTGTTCCGTGCAAAAGCTAAACCGAAATTAAGTAGCAAAGTAAATTAAACAAATGAATAAAGATACAGAATGGCTCGATTTCGTTTACCTACTATTTTACGAACTTAACGCTTTTAAGATTTTTTTTTGTTATATGTAAAATAGGATTGTATTTGGAAGGTATTTTTAATGTGATTGCCTCGCTTACGATTATGTACCTACAATGTCTTTATATTGTAATGTAGCTTTCTAAAATTATTCTCAAATGTGTCAAAATCTATAATAGAGGGTGTAAATTTAAATAATTTTAAACCTTAAACCATGTAGTATAGTCATACCAGATGACACGCAATAGTTGAATTTTACTTACATAATAATTTTGACATACACATTTTACAATTTCTCTAATAATAATTCAATTTTCAAATTTTTTTTTTATACTTTCTATGTTTAAATGAAAATTTTTTATGTTTAAATTTTTCAATTGACATTTCAATTTATAATTATTATTTTGAATTTTCAATGTCTACCACTGTGTACTAACATAGTTATAGGTGACTGTACTAACAAAGATGGACCTAATTGACTGGAAAATAAATGATTTATTATTATAATAGTGTTACATCAGTACCTATGTAACTTCACGACCTTACACTAAATGGTCAGAGATACCCCAAACAACATTTTTTGGTGGTATAAGTAATTTAGTCGTCGTTTACGACACCTACGAGAAGAGACGGGTTAGTTCCATTCTTTCACGTGCCGAGACCACACTAAGTACATTTCAAATTGTAAAAAATAAATATTAATAATACGTACAGGGGAAAAAAAAAACTTCCGACACAAAAGTAGGCTGATGTATCACTGTAAGTTGTTTAAGGTATAAACGTACTTAAAATTCATACCGTGTAATGACGAAGGTGATAGTACAAAAATCTTCAAGTGGAAATATACATGTAATTCTTGTAATACTCCACGCAATATTAGGTACGGTCAGTGGTAGAAGCACGGATCAATCATTGCGCGTTGGCGTGTTATTATTCTTAGCATAGACGCTTTTATTTATATATCTGTGGTTACAAACTCAGAGAAATGCCTTTATAATCACCGTCTTATCTAAGTCTGCCGCCAAGCAGCACGTTGATAGCATTGTTGTGTTCCGGTTGTCAGAGATAAGACAGCCAGACAGGATTAAGACAGGTTTCAATGATTGTCACAGACAATATTAGAATGTACCAATGGAGCGGCATAGTCGCTTTCGACTAAGCTCCTTAAAATAAGATTAAAAAAAAAAATTGAATAAAATTAGGCAACGCCGCCTACACCTAGTTCTATTTTTAAATTAAGTACATCTAGTTAAACCTATACTTTAAGTACAATAATAACAGGATAATGTGCCTGCATGCGTCACTGATACGAATGGGAGTGAGCCAAACTAAATATTCAAGTGCCAATAATAATTATAATAATAAATATTCCTCATGTTTGTGGTTTGTAGTGGACATACTTTAAGGCAAAACTCCGTAATTCACATCACAGAAGACTAATTTAATTATCTAGTTATTCATAGGAAATCTTAACAGCATTATATGTTTAACATCGACGACCGATTGGTGTAGTAGATAGTGACCCTGCCAGCGAAACCAATGGTTGCGGGTTCGAATCCAGCGAGGGATAAATGTTTGTGTGATGTGATGAATATGAACATTTATTCCCGAGTCATGGATGTTTGTTTTTCTTGTTTTTTTTTTTTAATTTTAACTGGATACGCGTTTGACCGCAATGTCACCTGATGGCAAGTGACGATGTGGCCGACCATGAAGCACGTTAAGATTTCTATATTGTCTATATGTATCATCCGGTACCAAACTGATTCCAATATTAAATTAACGAATGAGGATAAACTAATTAGTGATTAATGGAAATTAAAAAGATGTCGAATTTTACTCTGTTACTAATATTTACATATTAATGCCTGCACAAAGGATATATAACGATGGCCTAGCTGCTAATAGCTAAACTAGCTTCAATTGAATTTGTCAAAATTTGTAATGTTATTATGTTAAATTTTTTTATGTAAACTTGTAGTATAAATTTTATTGTAAAAAAATATAGAACTTGAGAGGACCTAAATAAGATAATTATATAACGTGTATGACTGTGATACTTAGGTACAGTTGACTCAGAGTTATTATCCGCAGTTGTATCAAAAGATGAGTCTTATAGAGAACTACGGTTGGTACAGCTTGAATAGTAGACATCACGCTATCGTTAGTCATAAAACAGCCCTATATGAAAAACGATGACGCCGACTGTACCTATTTATTAAATGTCTACTGATTTGATAGATCTCAAAACATAATGTTTGTAACAAACATTTATACGTAAGGGGGTCATATTTCTCAGCAACTGACAGTACCGCCTATATTAGTTAAATATAGACTACATCAATATGACACCGAATCTGAATCACTGAAAACCAGCGCTGTGATTCGTCGCAGCATGAGCTGAGTGCTAACCCATTTGTGCACGCCGCAACACGTGACAGCATTGTCGGGATCTTTCATAATTGTATTTCTATTTTAGCTATAATTTACTACTTCTTTGTTTTTGTATCGTGTTGTGGCGTTCATAATGAACTGTTCTTATTCTATTCTTACGTTATATTTTATAACAGGTTTTGGCTAAGGGAACTTAGTGTTTCTCACTTGGTGCTATAACAGTATTTCATTAGTCTATTAGGATTTTAATATATATTTCACCTTTGTAAATGGCAATACTGACTCCAATTACAAGATATAAATCTACTCTTTGAAATGAGTTTGATTCACTATAACGCGTGATCTGTTGAATATGGAGACTGAATTCTTTTCACATTGAATAATTTTTGGACGATTCTTTAAATAACTATGTGCTATTATGTTAACAGAGTGTGTATGCATTTACGTGTATTGTGTATGCGACAGTAATACCCTAATTTGGGATGAGGGTCGTGACTTTGTACGTATGCATGTACAGTACAGTCAGCTACAGAGAAACTCGTACGTACAGTCATATGATAGGGTATCATATTTCTCGGCAGCTGACTGTACCTACTAGCTATTCTAATTACTCCGCTTATTCTAATTATTGGACAATAATTTTTATTATAATATATTGTATATTAAAACTTATATGTAGGTATTTGCTTTATTGATGTAGGTAAAAATTTTATATAGGTATTTTACCTAAGTATTTTCATATGAAAGACGAAGAAATTGTTGATTTATAATTTTTGTATACGAATTCTCCGGCGCACTACCAGTAATAAATTAAGTATTCTGTACAAGATCAAGACTTTTTTTAACTAGTCTCACTAAACTAGGCAAAGCCTGGCTAATAATAATCATACATTCATAAATATCCATGACTCGGGAACAACGTATTCATCACACAAACATTTACCTCTAGCGGGATTCGAACCCGCAACCGTTGACTTCGACCACATGTCGCTGTCGACAAGACGGCCGTCAAATAGGACAGCGTGAAATCGAATTCGTGTATTTTCATGAAACAGCTTTGTCTAGTGTTGCTTTGAGTGTTCTGTTGATTATGAATATTTTTTTCTTACAATATTGTTTAGTTTTGTTCTTGGCGAGCACAAACCATCCCTTATTAAAGGTCTTAGCATACGTGACGTGTTTATTCTCGTGCCGGACGGAACGGGACGATTTTTTGACATCGTTGCATTTAAAAACATAGCAATAAAATACACGTGGCGAGAAACACGGGCGGAACGGGACGGCAATAGAAAAAACATCGTTATGGCATCTTCTTCATCTAATGCTACGGCAACCATTGCTAGTTCTTCAAAAGTAAAATCGAACATTTTGTGCTGAAATATGGTTGCAGCACTAGCACGACTATCGTTGAACACCGTCACTGTACGTATGTTTTAAAACCACTTTCACGTTAGGAACTATACCTGTCCTGTCTCCGTTCCGTCCGAGAAATTACCCGTCACGTATGCTAAGACCTTAAAACTGTCAAGGTCGTCTCTCCGCCGTTTTCGCGGTCTGCCACGTTTGCGTCTGGCGGTTGTAGGAGTCCAAAATAGTCGACGCATTTGCTCACAACTCGCACGGCATGCGGCCCACGTGACCCGCCCAGTCCCATTTCAACGTTGCCGCTTTTTTCCCTACGTCAGATATCCCAGTCCGTGAGCGTAGTGTAGCATTTCTGACGCGGTCAGTTTGACTCCCAATATGCTACGTTCCATGCTCCTCTGGAAACAGATGAGGGAGTCCTTTGTCCAGCAGTGGGACACTATGGGCTCTTAATAATAATTGTTTAGTAGAATTCTGTACTTATAACTTATTTGTGTTTGTGCTTACTTCAGGCGAAAAATAAATAAATAACATTTCAAACACATCAATTATCTAGTTGCACACTAGGCAAAGCCTTTCATTTCATTTCAGATATCATAGTTGTATGAATTCTCATCATCAGCATGATCATCATATCAGCCACAAGACGTCCACTGCTGAGCTTCAGCCTCCCCCATAGAATTCCAGAGTGACCAGGTAGAAGCGGCCTGAATCCAGCGACTTCCCGCGACGTCGTCTGTCTGCCTTGTGAGTGATCACGTCCTAAGTGTTTGTGATAAATATACACTTATTCGTGAATAAGTGTATATTTATCACAAACATTTATCTCTAGCGGGATTCGAACCCGCACCGGTTGGTTTCAAATGCACGGTCACCGTCCATGACGCCAATCGTTAAATATGATATACAGTATGTACATAAAGCTGCGTAGTTCAGTATGCCATACTAAACATCTTGCAGTTAGGGAATGGGGCCATGTAAGCCAGACGGACATTTAAAAATGCTCTACCAATCCTGAAAGATGGTAGGTATGTACGATGGAGTCTGTCTATTGTTTCCGGATTGCTCTATCTTGCCAACAGCGAGTACCTTCATAGACAACCAGTACTAGTAAGAACGACAGGCGCGATAAACGTTTATGTCGCACGAGATATTTGTCCTGCTCATTCGCTTGGACGAAATAATACAACTATCCCACTCTCGGGGGCGGAGCCATTAATATTTCCTTGTAGTCAATACTTAGGTACGTTCGTTGGTGGTAGGGCATTTTAAATTTCCGCCTGGCTAGCTACCACCATCTTATCTAAATCTGCCGCCAAGCAGCAATGTTAATAGCATTGTTGTGTTCCGGTTGTTAGAGATAAGATAACCAGTCCCCCAAATGTGTTGGGGCTTCCGGGTCAGTACGCTTCCACCTTCGACCTCATCTTCACTTAACATAAGGTGTGATTGAGATTCAAGTACCAACCCGTTGTGCATTTCAAAAAAACTTAATTTTGAACTGTCCTACTAGCAGATGGGAAAGATTCCTAGTCTGTTACCGGTCCTCGAAAATGATCGTGCGACGCTCTGCTGGGGTCGACCTGGCATCATGGACAGGACTTGTTTGAAATAAGGACTCTTAATATTTATAAAGACACTATCCCGTTTTCCAGCAGACAATGGATCACATTAACTTGCTCCGCGTGTCCTGACAGATGCACTTTGACGACCTCCTTAACGCCACAGAGAGTGCTTTTAGAGGGGCTAAGTTTTGGTTCAATATAATTTGAAACTTGCCTCGAATCGAAAAGAAGAAGGACACGAAAGTACAATAGAAGATGGGTAGTGAGGAAGCTGGGTACCTACTTAAATAAAATTCTGAAGTATTTATCAGGGTTTTCTTTAATTATAAGTATCACACCGATCACAATACACATAAAATGACTAGATATACAGACAAAATAGTTGAAATTGCTCATCTATAGAGTATTTTAGACATTGAATTAAATATAATCAATAGTGAATGATTTCCATACAAAAAAGTTATATGTGGCGCACTAATAGAATCTATACCTACGTAAGTAGGTACCTAAGGAATGACGTACCTTTATACAAAGCTCCCGCCCCCCGTATTGAAAGCCAAGACATATTCGAGATCGCAGCACGCAAGTACTTATATTTTACGGAGATACAATGTAACCTCCATAGAATCCAGCGCGAGCTCGCACCGCGCCGCTTTCTGTATGAAGGCTTTATTTTAGTGAGATGCTTGTTTAAGAGCAAAACAACATAATAACATTGCTATTGTTTCAATGTTTAAATTCATGCTCATATGCGAGCTCGTCGGCTTTAAAAATATTTCATAATGACGCCAAAGAGTGGAAATAGGACCTCGCATAATTTTTTATGGAAATCAATTCATTATGTTGCTGTTTCCACGAGAATACACTACACAATTTCGTACAGCGCGTCAAACGTCTTGTCCCAATGTAGGTAGTGGGTACCAATCGATTAAAATTAATTTTTTCCCACACAATTTTATAATGCCCTATCACATTCTGCTATACTGCTCTACGTGTCCCGATACTTGCAAGATATGCCACAGACATCGGTTTTTAGTCCTCAAGTATTTCATATTTTCTTGATACGCTCAGAAGAACAATTCAAATTACTATATATTTCTGTGTCGGTTTAGACCTTTGGTAGTACCTAATCTGTGCTTTGTTGTCGATAGGGCAGAATAGAATGTTGAGATTCTTTGGTACTATACAAGACAGTCAAATTTTCTTGTCATACTTGACATTCGTTCGACATCGAATTGGAATACTTATATATGTCTGTCACGAACTGAGTTCGTACAAACTAGGTAGGTACCTATATGTATCTACCTACTCTGGGACCGGCGCGTTTGCTGGTGATGTGATGGTAAGACGCTTTGCTTGCTACTAACCAGATTCTTGTTTCAGCTAAACACATACTAGAACTATCAATTTAGATAATATAAATAGGTAATTTTAAAGCCATATAATAGTAAACAGAGGAACTTATAGATTACAACATATCCTCACAAAATCACACCAACTAACAACAATACTTAAGTAAATAGGTACCTATTTTGGCCCTAACAGACGGCGCGGACTGTCAATGATAACACTTCACATCTGCCTCACAAACATTATTAGTGGTGCAGATGGGGAAAAAATTCCAGTGTCCCCACTGGTGGGGACGTGGGGAGTATTTCCTTTTATGAAACTTAGTGAAGCCAGTTTCCTGAAGATACATGTTAACAGACATGTTCTAGGAACAAACGTGTGTTATATTTATAAAAACAAAAGAGTAACTTAATATAAATACGCTATGGCGGCTGGTTTTACTCTTGCTAATTTATGTCTTCTTGTTTACAGTATGGTTTACAATGCGTCTATACAGCGTGAATTTGAATTCGTGTAATTCCAGTGACAACTTTCTCCAAGGCCAGTCGAATTTGATAAAAAAAAAACGATAAATCATTCCGAAACCACCTTTAATATGGAAATCCAACAATTTTCGGATGAATTCGGCTACAGTTCCAAGCGGTTCTTATCAGGAGTGGAGTCACGCCGAAAATTGTTGGACATCCATACTAAAGGTGGTTTCACAATGGTGTAGTTTGTATGGGTAATCGAATTTTTTTTGATCGAATTCGACTATGGTTCCTTGGGGAAAGTTGTTTATGATCAAGAGTCGCGTCACCAATTAAAGGAAATTACACGACTTCAAATTCACCCTAATTATAACTGATTTTCATTAAATATGTTCAATAACCATCTCCCAAGTACCAGAAATTATCGGTTTCAGCCGTTTTGAGGTTAAGATGTCACAGAACAACGCTATTTTGCGTTGGGAGTTAAAGAGGAATTAGTGTAGTGTATGCCTAATGTCCACAACGATCGGTGCGCAGCCCGCATCCAGCGGCTTCCCGCGATCTTGGGGGAGGACTTTGTCCAGCAGTGGACGTTTTTCGGCTGATATGATGATGCCTAATGTCAAATTCAATTGACACCTGTCATCTGTACCATCGTGCGATCGATGCGAGGGTAAAAGCCATCATTATATTGTTTAGAGTCCGCGCCACCACTCAAGTCCGGCGACAAAAACTGGAACTAAATATAGAATACCTGCTTACTGGCAATATTTTGTTACAAAGACAGAGGCGCCGCGGCTATCGGACTTGAGTGGTGGCGCGGACTCTAGGTAAACATTTTGCAAACGTGACTACCTACGTACCTAATAAACATACGTGACTACGTCACGAGTTCAAAGTCTTCTGTGAAATAAAAAGCGAAAATTCTAATATTGACTGTTACATAAGCACGCTGTCGAGCGACGGTTTAATTTGTAGTCCCACTAATGGTAATGATGAATATCAATTTAAAACGGCATTATTCGTAATGTGTATGCATTATAAAACGTACTGTTGGATTTGTTAGTCTGGTACTCTTTATACGTCGATCTACGTATTCTCTTCCCCATCTTTTTCTCACAGTTTGCTGTGGCCAAAAGCCCGCCGTCTGCACAGGCTAAATAAGAGCATTTAACTTTTTTTATACACAAGAACTTCGGAACAATATTAATCTAGTTTATTAAATTGGTTCTTACAAACATACAAACGGTTTCAGGTATATTTATTGTTATTATTACTTGTTATTGATGTAAATAAAAATTATGCCGAGATAAATGTGAGCCCTCGTCAGACCCATTACTTAACTCGTCTCACAGTTACGCTACATAGTATATCATGAGAAAGATTTAGGGTAAAACTTGTGTGGCATTACTCAGACGAACCATTATTTTTTATTTACACCTAACATTAAATATTCTCTTTGAAATTACTTACTATCTAAAACATAATTGATTAATGATTATTATCGTCGTGAAATAGGTGGAACCAGTATGCCATACATGTTGACTATTCGACGATAGTAATAGTAATAGGGCTGTCAAACCACGCAAAACTAATAAAATATTATGAAGCGTGAGTCACAGACTTATAATAAAGAGTGAGAATAAGTGCCAAATATGGCCACGCAGGGTTCATCTATCTTAGACCTAGAAAACAACCCATAAATAAGTATTTGGATAGGAACTCGCATAGTACCTATGCCCATAAATGTCGTTAGAGTAGGTGCCTAATATGGCCACCCTGGGTTCATCTACCATAAACCTATGTGACCCATAAATATTTGGATAGTAACCGCGAAACTTTCGCATAGTACCAAGGCCCATAGGTGTCGTTAGAGTAGGTGCCTGATATTCCCCCAGACTTGGAATAATTAATTAATTTCATAACGCTATTATCCACATTGGATTATACTTAATAATTAGGTAATGAAATAAATATTTTAATGACCTTATTGCAAAAATAAATTACTCACTGAAATACTAGTAAGGCAGGTTATCCCATTGCGCTACGTCTCGCTGTCACAAGCATAAGTTTTCTCGATTATCCATCCCGCTCGAAGCATACGCACGATATACATAAATATACGTTTTGAATATTTCTTCTTGGATATTGTTTATAGAAAAAGTATTCGTTGATTTCTCTCTCTCTCTCTTAAATTCAATAAATTATTTGGTATTTTTACTTACACAATATCCTATACAACTCAAATAAAGGCAGTCGCTCATGGACCGTAATATTTGGGAAAACACCGTGTGTTGTTTGAGCAGTTAAATCTTTCTTAGTCTCTTCAATAATTTATTTTTTAAATTAGTTTTAAGACGTAGGTACTAAAATGGGATAATCTGGCCTTAGCAAGTTATTTTGTAAAGTGTATGGTGGGTCGAATTCGGTAAGGCTTACGTCCAACAGTGGACGGAAACAGGTTAATGATAGTGTAATTTAAAAAATATAGGTAAGTACTTAGATACCCGCGTAGGTGTGACACGATTTTACCAAACACCTTTTCATTTATTTACATACATTACTAAAAATATTATGCATTTCAAAATATACGTTAATATTGCAAAATAATAAATTAAAAAGTTACCCTGTGATGTTACTTTGTGGCTATATTATTTATTACATAAGATCGAGAAAGTGGCCCGTTAAGATCATTTCAGTAATTTAAATATTAAGTTTTAAAAATGTCACGTTCCAAGTAATACTTTTATCCTATGAATTAAAAATTTTAGACTATTTAAAAATTATAAACCCCCTTCTTTCACTTATGACGTGTCAAACACGACTAAGTTAACAAATAAGTTATTGCTTGCTCTATCATACAAAACGACACGCAAATGGAACATAACATATAGTGGTTTGTCTCTGTCGTTCAACGGAAATGTTGTAATGAAAGAAAGTGACAAAACACACTTTAACTAAAACAGGCTTCTTAAGCGTTTGTATTTTTTTATGAATAAGAGGGTATATCTATAGACTGAGTCATGGGTAGGTAATGTCTCTAATGCTTCGGCCGCACAACGTGACGCAGAACGAATGTAATCGAATTACGTATCTAATACTAACGATATGACTGAATGAAGGTAAGCATACAGAGAAAGAAACGGGTAGTTGTTTTATATTAAATCAACGTTTTCTAACAGTGAGGTGCGTGCAGTCACCATACAATATTATAGACAGACATTCAATAAGTACACGAATGAAAAAGTTTAATAAACAGTCTAAAAACCTACAAATTAACTACCTGACTACTTGAGATTGAAAGTTACAACTACACCTAAAATTATACATAAGTACACGACTAGACAAGTTACATTATATTATGTGTGAAAAATGAGTGTTGAGTAAAACACGACTTATCAAATTATTATAACGCTACAATTCAATAAATAGGGAATTGGGACACAATAATAAATGGCTTGCTGTTTGATGACCGACATCAGTCGTACGACAACGGTCAAGGGCGTAAAATTATATAACCATTTAACATTTTTGAATAATGTTTAATAAATGGCGTTATATTTCTAATATACAGGGCGTCCCAAAGTTATGGGACATGAAGGGGAAGTACCTTAAATATCGTAGATAGTGAATTTTGCTCAAAGAAGACTTTATGTTATTTTTAAAAGTTAGTAATTCTGCATTCATAGATTTTCTAAAAATTATTTGCTTCGGCTGGGAATCGAACCGACTCAAATGTGAAAAAAAAAACACCCTACTTTTATGATGCCAATCGAAAGAATAGCTAAAAAATAATAACTCTACCTAAGTAACATAGTATTTTAAAAGAAAGGAACAACGTGAAATTAATCATAAATATCTTAAAAAGTATGCATTCAAACAAACGCTGTCATAAACTGTTCCATTTTCAAATTATAAATTATTTATTTTTGTTTTTAATTTGCCTTCTGTCTAGCTTACAGAGGACGTATTGAAATACAAGTTTTATCATTTCATCTACACGTGCACTTATAATAAGGAAAACTATGTTAGTACCTATTTTATGAAGTGGGTACTTATTTACGAATAATCAATGCTATCTTTGGAATGATAATATCGCTACTTTTCGAACGTCGTCGGCAATAAATAACTTTCTTGAAATTTGACTCAATCATTTTATGTTGTTCCTTTCTTTTAAAATACTATGTTACTTAGGCAGAGTTATTATTTTTTAGCTATTCTTTCGATTGGCATCATAAAAGTAGGGTGTTTTTTTTTTCACATTTAAGTCGGTTCGATTCCCAGCCGAAGCAAGTAATTTTTAGAAAATCTATGAATGCAGAATTACTAACTTTTAAAAATAACATAAAGTCTTCTTTGAGCAAAATTCACTATCTACAATATTTAAGGTACTTCCCCTTCATGTCCCATAACTTTGGGACGCCCTGTATAGTACTGTACTGTACCACAGAATTAATAAACTGTACGCCTCACTCCGTCCG
Organism: Oegoconia quadripuncta; assembly: GCA_949316235.1. Classification (NCBI taxonomy): domain Eukaryota; kingdom Metazoa; phylum Arthropoda; class Insecta; order Lepidoptera; family Autostichidae; genus Oegoconia; species Oegoconia quadripuncta. The sequence goes on from OX438745.1 coordinate 10,824,657, forward strand.
TACCTACACCCATGGGTGATGCCGGTCACTGCGAATAAATGTAGCTTAACTTCTTACCATTGGTGGAGCATTAGTATTCTATAGCCCTCTATTTTGTTAATTTTGTGTCCCGATAGAAATAAGATTAAGTAACAATTTTTATTTACGAGTAGTTAGTTTTACAATTCAATAGTTTGGAATGTAAAATACAAATATAATTCACACTACCAAGTAGAATAGAATATAGAAGGTTTAAGTTACACACGAGTAACAGAGTAGTATTTGGCTCTAATTGCAGCGCATGACATTGCAGGGGCCATATTAAAACCTTGCTAAAATAGCGGCGAGATTAACAGCAAATGTCTGATCTTAAATTAGGATACCCGTGTAATTCCGGTGTAAGTTCTAATCTATATTTAATAATCAAAGTACAGTCGACGTAAGTAAGCATACAAATCGCAGCAGTATATAGTGGCGTTGTCGATTCGAAGCCAAATGGCAGAGTCACGTTTGTTCGACTGTACTAAGTATTGCTTACAATAATAGAGGAAATAAATATTTCATTTCATTGGCGAACCAAATGGACCAGGCTCATTACAATAACATATAGGGAGAAAGCAATAAATTGATTGGTAAAAAAATGATAGTGCCAATGAATATGGCAATTTTTGCTATGGCACCAACTTTGACAGGGCGAAAACAAATCAGCTGTGCGGTATAAGTTATATTATTATGATTATTATTATAATAATAATGTAACATTACTTGGCCAAAATGTGTTCGTAGCCCAATCAACAAGAATTTTCTTTTTATGGCGACCCTGACTATAATTCTTTAGTCGGTTTATAATACGACGGACAAATAAGACAAAATACTTTCGATTATCATAATCTATAAACTCTGTCATATTACAAAGTTTCACTGTTGGAGGAATTAATGTATACCTCCACTTCTTTATTGATTAGACTTATGGGATGGCATGTATAGCCATAGGACTCTACAAACAAATGCAAGTTCTTCGCATTCGTGTTAATTGGATTATATTGTAACAAATGTGGATTTGAATTTTGGGAAGTCGCCGTTTTTAGAAATGGTACATTTTTGGTCAGAAACGAATTAACACCGTTTGATTTGTATTAGAAACATCAGTTTAGTTAAAAAAGTTTCATCGTTCAAGCGCCGACCCTCTTGACTGTAGGTCTCTCTAGGTCCATTTTCTCTAACCCATTTGTAGCCAGATTCGAAATGGGAATACGGGTTACCAGACGTAGTTGCCAAACTGAGGTAAACTAATATGAAAACGATCTCCATTTGAGTTTGGCTATGAAAATGTGTTCTCTTTTGTATTTCAAATCTGGTTACAATCTTTAGTTACCAAACAGTCCTATGAAACCATTGTTTTGAGGTTTAGGCTTCTCGTACTCCGCCGAGTAAACCGTTATTGATAGGATCAAAGACGCCGATTGACAGTTGAGTTTTTATAGCCCCACAACTTTTAGATCAACAACTAACTTGTTGTATTAGTGAACAATCAATCGTGCGCCCTTAACCTCTAAATTATTTTCCTAAATATCGGTTTCCTTGAATATATTGTTAGGGCTGTCCAAGTTGAAGTGAATGTACCGTGAATTGGGTGATTCTGCGACGTTGTCGGCGATAACTTCGCTCTCATCCGATTTCACGTGCTTCGGTGATGACTCAGAATGATACTCCTGACGAAAATTGCCTGAAAAAAAAAGCATTTTTCGTATAAAAGTATGTAAATATTATTCAAATAGACTCTACGGTCCGATATCGGGATCACATGATTTCTAATAAGGGTATTAGTACTCTTACGAGGATCAGACCCCCATAAAACAGAAATAACTTGCAAAACTTTCCCGTTGTAATCCTTTTAAAGTGATAAATGAATCTTCTATTACGTCTCGCTAAAACTTACAATAGAACTAAATGGACATTGTATCATCGAACTTTAGTTCAGATGTTGCTATTAAATATATACTCGTACACATAATAAGTAGTTTAATGGCCGATTACTATCCCTAATAAATCTTAAAATAAAATCAGTTTAGTAAATAAAATCAAAGTGAGAATGTTGAGTTTGAAAAATGTGCTTAGTGGGTTAGAAGATACGCTTCATAATATACTAATTAATGAAAGCTAAGCATTCTAACTACACAAATCCTTGCAGTCAACGAAAAAAAAAACAATAGTTATAAAAACATACTTACAAGCAAAGCGTCACACAATTCAAATTACAAAATAGGTCACTAAAATCCACTGGGCCTTATTAGCGTGCAAAGGCCGGGAATCGAACAAGATCATCGATCGATTATATTCACAACACTATTGGAAGCTTAGGTAATAAGTAAAAAATAGATAACAAAGCCGATAAACTAAAGAGTAACATTAAAAGTTGTTTGAATAAAAAATAAAATCTCTTGAAAAAAAATTTTTGAACTGGTTTTTAATGCTAGGTTAGGAGGAAAGGAATTAAGGGGTTATTAGATATCGTGTGTAGAACACATTAACGTGGCTCAAAAAACTTGGAAAAAATTAAAATTTCTACTCATACAAAAGTGAGTGTGAATCTCAACCTAATACCCCCTTTCGGCTTAGTACCCCCCTTCCAACTAACGTTGTTTACTATTTCTTCTCACTGTAAAGTTTTGTAGACGCATAGTCAGCGTCACCAAAATGCTTATTGTTTAGGCTAACAAGCAAAATACGATACAAATACCGAAAGGAATTCTGCTACATTAAAACTATGAGCAAAACAAATAAAAACACATAACTTGAACATATTCAGTGCGGAATATTTATTAACGACACAAATAACAAGCACCACGTCACATTGTGGCTTACCTTACAATAAAGGTGGCCATACACCGTCTAAGCTATGCGAGGCGATACAGTACACAACTATATAACACGAAAAACAATAGTTTCACTTTTCTATCAAATGTGCTGGCTTCTGTAACACCTCTCCGATTCTAATTTGTGTTTGAAATGTGCCGAAGCAATCATACAGTAATTATCCCTCCAAAAAGATTTTCGTTTAGGAACAAGCTCTCATCCATCTAATACAAGCTTCCCAATCTTACAAAAGTCTGTTGAGATAATGAATTGTCATTCATAACTGTTTACGCAAAATGCTGCGTGGTTTCCAGCAGAGTAGAATAGGACCATCTCTTCACGTGGGGTCGTAAAGCGACTAAAAGATCGTGGGCATAGCATAGCCCAGTGATGCTGCAGCGTCATTGGCTCCCAAAAATCTGCATGGATTACAGTAGTGGACTTTTATATGCTGTTGAAGCGTATGGAAACATATATCCATAATCGCCATCACGGCAAATAGAAGTTCATCGCTGTACAGGATACCTCATTGGCTTTCCCGAATGGGCAGATTGATGGCCGTCGATTGTTTGAGAATGCACCAATCACGTTATAGTTATCACTGGTATATGTTCAGCATCCGTACCACGTAAAAAGTAAGGATAAGGGGATAATAAATAAATAAATAAAATATCCTTAGACATACACACAGCTCCATCTAGTTCCACAGTAAGCAACTATAGGCTATATGTGTTGTGGATAGCAGATGGTTGATAAACTACATAAATACATATTTTTTTTGTAAATAAATACTTATTATAAATGAAAACATCCTTAACTCGGGTACACATGTCCGTATTCATCACACAAACATATGCCCCTAGCGGGATTCGAACCCGCAAACTTTTGGTATAGTGGCCAGAGTTGCTAACCATTACACGCGAAGTGTGAGTTTTGTCTCGTTTTTAACTTTACCATCGCGTTCGCGTTTACGAAAAAAGTCCCTATGAAAAAAATCGTTTTGCAAACTATCCGCTAGAGGCGCTGCACATTTCTTCATACAAATGGTCACGTAAACGTGAACGCGGTAGTAAAGTTAAGTCGAAACAAAACTCACACTCCGCCCTCAGGTCGTCAAACGTCAACGTCAAAAGGATAAACGTCTAATGGAAAGACGTATCGACTTACCATAATTTACGACTAGGGCGCTTACGTGGTACCAAATTTTGGAACCGAATGCAAGGGAGACAGCAATTTTTTAACTATCTGAGGCATTTTTTTATGTGGTAGGACGCAAAGCGTATTTCAATTAGGTCCGATTGCATATCTTAACTCCCCGGGATATTACGCGCGATTTATTGCTGTCAGTGGATGATAGCACAGTTTTGTCTCGCTTATCCTAAACGGTGAATGGGCAACCTAACTTGAGTCCATTTGCGCCAATATTTATTTAAGTTAGGTATTAACGGTTTAATGGAGGGCTTGTAACCGGTTTCGAAAATACCGGTAAATATAGGTTTCGTTCGGAGCGCGTCCGCAATGAGAGCGCTACGTTAAACCTTAATAAACCGGTTTAATCCAGACAGACAGTGCGTCGTTTGTAGTGATAGAGACGAAATGAAAACCACTAAAACCGCTTAATTGATTCAAAACCCATTTGTGTTCGCTACTTAAGATAACCGGTTTACTTAAGGATTAGTTGCCAGTTCTTAATTTTCCACGTGTGAAATTTTGCAAATTATTATTGGTAAGAGCCAAACCTAAATAATAATAATAATAAATATCTTTGCACATACACACAGCGCCATCTAGTTCCACACTAATCAACTAGGCTTGTATTATGGATACCAGATGGTTGATAAACTACACAAATACATTTTTTTTTTGTAAATAAATACATAAATAAATGAAAAACATCCATAACTCAGGAACACATGTCTGAATTCATCATACAAACATATGCCCCTAGCGGGATTGGAACCCGCGACCTTTTGGTATAGCAGTCAGAATTTTTACAAGATACGTTTATCCATTATGTCTGGAGTACTACCCTAAAACGATATACCTTAGCGCAAATGGACTTCAAGGAGTATAATATGTACACGAGTTAGGACCATTACAATGTGCGAAGAAAAAATATTATGAATTACGATTTACGACCAGTCTTAAATTAAATAATGACTACTAAACGATATGGAAACATTAACTATAATACAATTTGGAATAGCATATCAAAGACAGTGCTGTATGAAAAGGGAATGGGATTTTGACATTTCACGTTGCTATTTAATAATCAAAAAACAAAAACCCCACTGTATGTGATAAAAATAAAAAAATATACCGGATGAGTTTTTTTTACTGTAAGGAAATAGAAGGTATTGGCATAGGTAGTTAATATTCTTTTTCAATACTGTCATCGAATAAAGCGTTAATTTTGTTATTTGACTGTCGCGTTTGTAGCCTATTCCACATAATTACATAAATAAATATAATAAATATATTTGCATATACACACAACGCCATTTAGTTCCACACTAAGCAACTAGGCTTGTATTATACCAGATGGTTGATAAACTACACAAATATTTTTTTTTGTAAATAAATACATATACAGGGTGTAATCGTTAAGTGTGCACAGGCGATTATTCCTATTATAGATATCAAAAAACTTTAAACTGATATCGAAAGTACTTTACCTAATGAGTAATATGACATTAATAACTTTTTAAAAATAAAACGAGAAACATCCAAAAAAAATATATTAAACACTCCCATACATTTTATTTCTTAGTAAGTGCAAAAGTTTGTACCTATTCAAAGCAGATGTTCGAAGTGACGTCCTCGTTGTGCAATACAATGATCCAGCTTACGTAAATACGTACCAGAAGGAACTTCTCTATCTGGGTACTCTCTTCTGTAAAGTCCGTCCAGATTGACTTGTCTTATTTGGTAAACAAACCACACTCGTAACAAAAACACGACTTGCCGTATAAATCACGCCATGTACACTGTGTATAGATGTCTTGAATTATGTAAGAAACACATGGAATGTGAATTTCAACGAAAACTGCTGCGAATTATCCTTAAAAATACTTATTTTCGCTGAAAATAGAAATTTCATAACCACATACTGCCACAGGATAAAAAAAACATTGACATTACTGACGTTCGGAAATCTATTTTGGTTGTGATTTTTAGGGATGGGAAAAGTAATGTAATGTGATCAGCGAAAGAACTGAATCAATGAACTGAATTGACATCATCTATTGGGAAAATATTAATTTTTATAGGAATCCAAAACGTATTTAATTAGTTGTAAAGAAATTTTAGGCTCTCTTCACACTAGCGATTTCTTATTTTTGAGTGATTTAATAAGCTTGTTAATATTTTTTTTATTTCGGTTATATATTGTTCTATTTGTGGGGGAGGCCTATGTCCAACAGTAGACTTCTGTGGGCTGAAATGACGATGATTAATCAAATTAAATGATTAATTGAATTAGATGATCAAGTTCACTTCATTTTCGTACTCATTCACCATCATTGATTCGGTGATACCCCAACCCTATAAATTGTCTGGTTGCTAGTACGCCATATTTGTTTACCAAATAGGACAAGTCAATCTGGACGGACTGTAGGTAATAATGGCTGCCCTATTGTTGCAATCATGTTTGTAGTACATTTTTAACATGTCCCTTTTTTCTGTATTGGAATATGCCATTTTTTAATTAATAAATGCAACAATCACGATTATTGACGCAAATTGAAAACACGCAATAAATTGGCGGGAACGAGAATCCGCGATAAAGAATTTGAATTTAGAACGAACACCAAATAGTATCTTTTTTTTTGTTTTTATTTAGTTTGTTGCTTTTCAGCCAGTTCAAATCAATGCAATTATTGAAACAAGGTTTATTATTAATTTGAAGTGGTAAGATAATTAACCTACACGTGTATCTACTTGAAATTCATCACTATCATAATACACATACAATTATAAAATGATAAGGGTAAAATGAGTTGATACTATTCCACTTAAAATAAGCAAACTAAAATCTCGACTATCTCATGCTAAATGTATGGGAGTGTTTAATGTAATTTTTTTTGGATATTACTCGTTTTATTTTTAAAAAGTTATTAATGTCATTTTACTCATTAGGTAAAGTATTTTCGATATCAGTTTAAAGTCTTTTGATATCTATAATAGTTACGGAATAATCGCCTGTGCACACTTAACGATTACACCCTGTATAAATGAAAAATATCCATAACTCGGGAACACAATATCTGTATTCATCGTACAAACATATGCTCCTAGCGGGACTCAAACCCGCGACCGTTTGGTTTAGCAGCAGAGTTTCTAACCACTACACCAAACAGGTCGTCGCCACCAATAAATAAAATTTGGAGAAAATATGAGTTCCAAATAAATTTCGCGTGACAGGAACCTTACGAATCCCGCCAGTCCCATATCAATATCCAACAGGCGCGTATTAAACTACCTATGCCAATAACTTATATTTCACTTACCTAATATGCCCTATTTTTTTCCTTGCGGTAAAAAAACTCATCCGGTATATCCTAAAACACTCCCGCCATTATGACGGATGCAAATACATCTAGGGATATTCGATATACATCGATGTTAGGAAACTATTCGATGTAACCATTCGATACATCGAATAGTATTCGATGTTTTGCAAAGCATTTGAAATATTCGATGTATCGATGTATTTTCATGCGATATATCGAATGAACCAATTATTGAGACAGTCGCTCGGATCAAGAAGAAGACAAGTGTCATCTACTTTGTACTTTCTTTCCATTTCTTTCCTTTGTATGGCTGCATCTCTCTCTCTGTTAGATGGTCGGGCGTCCGGCCCGACCAAATCGTATCGATACGATCGTCTGTCATTAGTTTTATGCTGAATGAATGGTTCATTCCTTAGCCTTTCCACTTATGGGATAAATTAATACCAATAATATACCTGCCAGTGTGTCAGTCAGATCCATGGACTTATTATTTAAACAGGACTGATAACTATCAAAAGAATCATTTAGGAAAATGATCACTATGTCAACGCAATAAGGTATTAAATTGGATGCACCATACACAAAGGCAAATCCGAGCCGAGAGAGATAGAAATAACGGAGGCCGTGTGTCTCGTTCTTACATCTTGCCAGCAAAAAAAATGATTATGATCAACAGTTTTGGCTACTCAAAAATTCCATTGAAACACTTATATTTTTATGTTATTTTAACAATTATAAATAAACAAATAACATTCGCATTAATTTCTTTTCATATATTCTTAAATCAAACAGAAAACATACATTTTTATTTCGATTTTGTTATTTTTATGGTAACCCTGAAAAGCATGTCATGTCATGGCGGTTCGGTGTGATTTTGAATTTTCTTTGCATTAAAAGTTTTTTAAAGTATTTGTTATATTATAACAAGTAAAAGGAGTAAAATGGTGAAAAAGTGTTGCGTTTATACTTGCCCAAGTGAATCCTATGGTGGTTGCAACATATCTTTCCACAGGTAAGCTAAAAATAATATTTTTGTAAATCAAAGAAGTAGGATGCCCATGAATTCTTGAAATGAGCGAAATATGTCAAATATGTGTGATTGATTAGGGTCCTGACTGTTGTACTATTATTGCAGTTTCCCAAAAAATGAAGAAATGCGAAATAAATGGCTCACGCCGGCAAATGTCAAAACGCCAAAGTTTTTTGACAAATATTTTATTACAACATTTGTCCCAAGTAACAAATATATTGTGGTCACCCTGTTAGACAGAGACAAACGGCCTCTACGTTACACATCCTGCTCGGCTCGTTTTTCAGCGGCGAGTACTCAGTCCTGTTTAAATAATAAGTCCATGGTCAGATCTATCTAGTCCATAAATGAAATAATGTAAGCAAAAGTATTCGATGTTAAAAAAACATCGATGTAAGGTTTCGATGTATTACATCGAATGAAAACATCGATGTATTTTCTCAGTGGACACCCCTAAATACATCTCATTTTTAAAATCCGTCAAGCCATTCAGGCTACAGGATGCGCCAAAGGAAGGGACATACATACAGTCGAAAAACATAACTTTTACGTGTGTCACCAAATTCGCGGGAATTCTAAAATTAGTCAGTATATCGATTTTTGGAATTCGAATGCGTTCTACAGACTGATGATTGATTGAAAATTAAATACTACCAGCTGGAAAAGTCGCGATGTCATTTTCGAGACAAATTTCCTACTTTTACGAAATAACTAAACGATAATTAATAATATAAGTTCTATATTAAATACTTTTAAAAACAAGCGTTTAATACTCCATCATGATTATCATATATTTAGTGTAACCGCATATGCAAAATTTCGTATCTGTGCTATTAATCATTAAGGAGTTGTGAGGAGACGATCCTGGCTACAGCATCAGGTCATGTCTATCATATTTTTTTTTTTGCATAACGGATTGGTACTTGACCTCAATCACACCTGATGTTAAGTGAAGATGAGGTCAAAGATGGAAGCGTACTGACCCGGAAACCCCAACACATTTGGGGGACTGGCTATCTTATCTCTGACAACCGGAACACATGTATTATATTATAATATAAATGTATTATATTATAATATAAATGTATTATATCATTTTCATTTATAACGCAAGCCTATAGTTGCTTACTGTGGAACTAGATGGCGCTGTGTGTATGTCTAAAGGTATTTTATATATTATTTTTATTTCTTTATTGTCGTCAGAACAAAACGAATATGCAAAATTTCAGGTCCTCAAGTTAACAGGAAATGGTTCTAAATTGACTTGCAAATTTTGAACGGACATACATACGAAGCAAGTTAAATAAAAGCTTGTGAGTACTAGAATAATATGTCATGATCAGGTCTCATGATGGAGCCTTGAGAGCTTGTTTTAAAAAAGTACTTTAAATGTAGAATTTATTGTAATATGTTTCTTACTCGATGGTTGTATTTTGTATCTGATTGACAATTTCAGTATTCTCAAAACGTATTATGTACATGTTAATATCCGATTCAATATAAACCTAAGTATAAATAGAATTGTAGCGTGGAAACCCATTCCCATTTCATCCACTGTTGAGTGAATAAATACATAAGTAAATAATTGTTCTAATTTACTTTCTCTAGAGTTAAAAATATGTACAATTTGTAAGTATGTACGTATTTTCAAATAGCGTATTGTCACTGTTAAAGCTTACCTCACATGATCTCTTACTTTCGCCTTATATTTAATACGAAATTAAACGCGTCAAATAAATGTCATACAGCATGTCGCAGATATATCTACAGCATGTCGCGGATATATTTACAGCATGTCGCGGATATATTTACAGCATGTCGCAAATATATTTACAGCATGTCGCGCATATATCTATAGCATATCGCAGATATATCCACAGCTTGCCGTCGATATATCTACAGCATGTCGCAGATATACATATCTGGGACACGTCGCCTTTATACCTACATCATGACGCATTTATATCTAGAACACGTCGTCGATATACCTACAGCATGTCGCAGAGATTTTCAGCATGTCGCCGATATATCTACAGCATGCTGGCGATATCGGGTCTATGAAGCGAACCTAAGTTACCTACTAGTGTGTGAGGGAACCGACAACAGTGACAGGAAGACAAACGATATTAGTAGAAATAAATTCACAATTAGATTGCACTTGAGCATAGCTAGACTAGACGAGTAGTTAGACCATTTGGTATAATTTCAAACTAAGAAAACAATAAAAAAAAAACAGAAACACAACTTACAAGTTACACATTACACCGCGAAAGACGTAATCCGTCTCGTTTCCTCAATACTTAATTCGATTAAGTGAGAATGTAACACAGCTATAGTTATTAAAATTAACATTCTTCTTTCTAAAGACTTCTAATAAGGATATTGGCCCGGCCGGGAATGAACCCGTAATCACCTACGTTAAATCAATTGCATTGACACGTTATACCTTAAAGATAAATAATCAGCCGCGCTATGGACTAGTTAAAACCACATCAAAATCGATTCAGTATAAATGTTAAATTGTAATACACCGAAGATATAAATTGTATTTAAAAATTATTGTCGAAGAAATATTTAAAATAATAAATAATCAAATCATGCATTCTGGATACAATGATTAACTAATACAATCATGCATAGCAATTTATAAAATACAATTTAAATAAAATAATGGTAAAAAATACCATCGCTTTGATCACAGCAACCACACACAATGGTTGCGGTCAATTTAAATAAAAATATATATAATAATATTTCGAATAAGTGCAGCACTAAGTTATTTTTAGTGTAACAACGCAGCGAGTGAGATGTTGTTTGCCTTGGAAATTAAAAAAAGAAAATCATCAAAAAGCGGATGAATTGTCTAATTTCAATTTAAAATTTCCAAGGCAACCAACTAGCCACATAACTAAATTCATACGTCAAAGATTAACTAAAGCTCAAGAGGTGCATCTCAAGCCATCGCATTCACATTTAACCCTCCGCGCCCGCCGCCTACAGAACCCATAACACTTCAACGCTAAACAGCACAACCCTCCCCTTCTACTATTATCCGACTTGCACGACTCCCTACTATTCAGCCTTTGGAGCTCGGGTATCTTCTCCTGATCATGCAAAAGCAGATCTAATCTGGTCTTCAACTGAGTAGGAGACACACTGCGATCTCTAGTCAACTTCATCGGTGGTCCTATATCGATTTTCGGACCGAGTACATCGATTATTTCAGCGGATAAATCGACAGAGCCCGTGGAGGTCCTATCGATATTGGGTGTGTGGGAGTCGATGCTTTCGGGCGTATACGGATCTAGACATCGCCTCGCACTGAGTAGAGTCGTGTCTATATCATTAACGAATATACCATCGTAGCTAGTATAATCTGCACTAGTGATTTCTACGTCGGGTATCCGGAGAATGGTTTCGTTCAAAGAGCCGGTTCGCGTTCGCTTTAGTCTATGGTCGTCGGTAAGGAACCTATCGGGATGGCTGGCTGAGAGGTCGTTCTTTATTTGTTTGATCGCGAGTAGGTCGGGGTCTGTTGGACGGCGATGGAGGCGGGCGGGGGGGAGAGAGGGGAGGCAGAGGGCGCAGGGGAGGTGGGGGCAACAGGCTACGGTACCTCGGTCGCTTTGCAGCATCACGCGGAGATAGATTGGCTGCGGAAGAAATTACATCTGATTAATTTATTTTCCCTTGGTCATACACAAAACATTCGTGGCGCAGTCGCATTCGCTATTAATTTTCGATTGGAGAAGTTAAGCAATGTCTGACGCGGTTCAGTCCTTGGATGGGTGACCACAAGCGGCATTTTAATATAAGTGTCTCCGTGTTTCGGACAGCACGTTAAATATACGGTCCCGGTTGTTTTCAATTGAAGACAGTCGTTAAGCCAAGTTGGTGGCCCATAGGGTATTATGGTCCATACACTCTCCCAGTGAGAGGAGGCTATGCCCCAACAGTGGAGCCGTGCAAGGCTGTTGCGCAGCACAGTACACACAGCGCCATCTAGTTCCACACTAAGCAGCTGGGCTCGTATACCAGACGGTTGATAAACTACACGGATACATACATAACGTCACGACAGTTATCCCAAATGGGGTAGTCTAGATATCCCAAACTTATGAGCAAAATATTTAAGTGCTGAGCAATTTATTCAATTGAAAACAACTGGGACCGACTATTTAACGTACCCTCCGAATCATGGGCACAATGGTATTTAAATGCCAAGGTCACCCATCCAAGGACTGACCGCGCCACACATTGCTTAACTTGGCTAATCGAAAATGAATAGCGAATGCGACTGCGCCAAGAATACTTCGTATAAATAAAGCGAAGAATTTTATTTGTCATAATTTGAGTTTGAAAACCTGGGGTGTACAACTACCCACAAACTTTTTTAGAAAATGGTGTCCTTTACAAAAGGTGAATAGAGCTCACAAAGGTGGATACAGCCTTCGAGTCAGGGGGCCATAATTTTTGTGTGCGTGACATCACACTACCTATATAAGTACACTTTTTTGGAAAATTATTTCTGCAAAACAGAAAGTTATTAAAAAGGCATATGATAAAATATCAGACCATTTAGATGATAATCACCGCTGAACATAACCCGCTCGTTCGCATGCCAGGCTATATCACAATGAATAATGAAATATGAAAACCTTTTTGTAATATAAAAACCTGTTTTAATAGAGCAAGTGTCAGCAAGCAGTAGCTTAAACAGGGTAATATCTGACTATTTTAAGTTTACCCTGTGTTAAAATAAAGCATTTTTGACTTGGACAAATGAACATTGAAGCTGGCATAATGACAAATCGAACTAACACGATTTTTCTGTAAAATGAAACAAAATCGCTGGAAGAGATCGCTATGTGATTGAGACGAGTGATAAGGCCGCCCAATTGTACTTGTACTTTTTATTGTAATGTTTTATAAAATGTAAATTGTCCTTTCGTGCAATAGTGTATTTGTATTGTGATTATCGTTGTTGTTGTAGGCACGCATGCGCAAACCCATAGTGTAAACCCACCTTATGATCCCCCATGCAAGCCGAGCCACCAATCAGGCCGTACTCGGCCCGTCGTCTCGCCGGCGCATCCACCAATCGGCGCAGCTCTGCCGACACCCCGTCCCCCGGGGAGGGGGAACCCTCCGATTGGTTGCGGACTAGCTTGCGGCGAATCGGAGAGCCATCTGAATCGCCCACCCTACAAGACAGCAGCGTTGCTATTATTATCAATAGGATACCTCACACCAACCTCAGATATCCATTTCTTGTTTCAGAGATAGAGTAACAGAAGAAATAAGAAGATGAGGAAAACAGCACCAATCTCGCGTTAATCGCTTCCTACGTTGGCAGAATAAGGGGAGACTCACAAAAACAAGATGGATACTTGTGAGCTCAAATACAGGTCACAGATGCCTTGTGATATTGAGAACTAAGTACTAACCGTGCTGGTAATTATGACTTATGGTAAGTAAGTCTGCAGACTGACAGTGGAAGGAACACGAGATATATGGAGTAGTAAGAACAGAAAGACCACTCGCACTTAGCTCGTGTTGATCGTCTATTGCACATTGGTGGGGTTGGCTACGCTCTTCTCCCTCTGAATAATTTAAGAACAGAAAGAGAACTCACACCACACTTTGGTTGGTGGTAGGGTATTTTAAATGTCCGCCTGGCTAGCTTCCACCATCTTATCTAAATCTGCCGCCAAGCAGCAATGTTAATAGCATTGTTGTGTTCCGGTTGTCAGAGATAAGATAGCCAGTCCCCCAAATGTGTTGGGGTTTGCGGGTCAGTACGCTTCCACCTTCGACCTCATCTTCACTTAACATCAGGTGTGATACCAACCAACCCTCATCACCTGGTGCACGACGGGATTGGCCACGGCTCTCTCAGTTAGAAAAAAGAAGCAGAGTAATACGAGAAGAGAAAGAGAACTCACAGTTCAACGCCTGTAGCAGAGTTGACTACGCTCTTCTCGCTTAGCAGAAAAGAAATACAGAAAGAGAGGAGGTAAGAAGAGAAAAGGAACTTACACTGACCTTGCTGGTCGTCTGTAGAGAAAGAGAAGAGGATAGCCCATTCAGATAAGGGTGATATTTCGCCCGTAGATATAAGGTCACACAGATGCTTCTGAGTAGTTATGCCTCATTTGCTGGTCAATGGGAGATGTAGGAGGGACAGAATAGTAAGAGAAGAAGAGAAGAGCACTCACACCAACCTCGCGTTGATCGCCTGCTGCACGCTGGTTGGGTCGGCGATGCTCTTCCTGGCAACATTTATGCCCGGCACTGATAAAGCGTCGAGGTCTGCCACGCTGCCTTTCTTCTCCAACGTCTTACCGGGACTTGACTGTAACCATGGTAATAATTAGAATCGCAATATGTTTACGAAAACTTAATGTATGTAAGAAAAAATCTAGAATCGTTTAAGAAAAATAGCGATATACATAATGTTAATACTTATATATGTTCTATCTATAAGCTTTTATAATAAGGTTCCAGTGGACATTCAAAATTTACCTTTAATTAAATTCAAAACCATCATAAAACAGACATTATTTACCAAAGGCTACTATAAAATTTCTGACTATCTGGATGATAAGCAAGCATGGACATAGACCGCTCGGCGAGATTCAGTCTAATTACACAATACAATATAATTGTAACTCAGACTTATTTAAAAGAGCAACCCTTGAGTTTCTTGCTCGTTCTTCTCTGGGGAATCAGCTTTGTGAATGAGCAATAATGTCAAAAACTTTAATAATAAGATAAAAAATGTGACGTTTTCAAGTGATAATTTTTATCCTACGAAATAAATATTTTTTTGATTTTGATTTGATTTTGAATATAATGTAAGTTTATGTATATGATATAAATATGTACTTCTTCTTTTCGAGCCAATGGCAAAAATTACAATGACCTAAAAAATAGCAACGTCGATGGCTCTTTGGTTTGCCTCTAGAAGGTCCTTCTCTGTACAAGAAACTGGAGAGGCAGGGCACGACAACAAGTGCGCCATAGATTACGTGGTACCGCAGTCGCACTTATCATCTTTAGAGAAGCCTCACAACTTCCTGAATTTTCCGCACCACAAATATGTACTGAAAAGTTATGAGTAAATTAAGAGCGTAGTTACCTGATGGTTCTGTTGTCTGGCGGGCGAGCCGGAACGCGCCGGGCTACTATCCGAAGAGGACACCCGGCCGCTGCTGTCCGGAGACTCCGCCACTGACTTCCTACCGAATGCACATATAGCCCAATACAATACAAATACTCTTTATTGCACAAAATAATTTATAATAATTTTTGATGATATCATACTCGGTTTGTTTGGTGGTGGTAGGGCATTTTAAATGTCCGCCTGGCTAGCTACCACCATCTTATCTAAATCTGCCGCCAAGGAGCAATGTTAATAGCATTGTTGTGTTCCGATTGTCAGAGATAAGATAGCCAGTCCCCCAAATGTGTTGGAGTTTCCGGGTCAGTACGCTTCCACTTTCGACCTCATCTTCACTTAACATCAGGTGTGATTGAGGTCAAGTACCAACCCGATATGCATAAAAAAGATAAAAAAATACAACACAACTTTGCAAGGTGACTGCCAATAATTCCTTTACATACATGCCGGCTCACGCCTGTTTCCCGTTGGGGTAGGCAGAGACTATCGATTTCCATTTGCAATGACCCTGACATACTACTTTTGCTTCTTCCGCTCTCATCAATCCATACACGCTCGTTGGTTAGTGGTTGATCGCACCTGACCTTTTGTGAGTTCGTTAGTCACTTGATTGACGTACGTCTTTCTTGGTCGACCTTTACCGACCCTTACATTCACGCTTTCGTTATTCTCCTTTAACTTTACATTGTGAAACTATAGGTAACGATGGACGAATTAGCCAAATAGTCAACAAAAGTGAAGTCTCAGGCTGCATACAACACTAGCCTAAGCGTGAAAAGTGTTACGGCTCTGGAGCCAAGTCTTTTGAGCCAGTCATTATTGTCTTGCGAGTTTTTGCGAAAAAATCGTGAGAAAACCTGCATGCCTGAGAAATAAAAATTCAAAGTCATGTGAAGTCCCCAACCAGTATTAGGCCAGCGTGTTGGACTATGGCCCATACTCCCTCTTAAACGAAGGAAGGCCTATATCCCTGCAGTGGGATATTTATGGGCTGATAATGATTTGTGCATAACAAGTGGCTTCACAACGAGATAGATATACGATTTACTTGGCAGAACTGGATAAGTTCACCCAATATTATGCTGTCAATAAACTGAGTATAGCCGGCATTAGTGTATTAATAAACTCAACTCGTGTTAACAACTAACCTGGAGGCATGCAGATGCCTATTCTCCCCCTGCCGCCCTGGATCCTGGTTCTGCACGAGGAGCCGCGCAGACTGCGACAGTAGGATCCTGTCGCACCACGCCGGGCATCTTCACAAACGACGACAATTTAGTTTTTAGAGAGCATGTGCGGACATGGCAACTAATAAAATTACAAAACAACCGACTTCAGTAATGTTCTATTCTGTATCCAGAGTGCATCACGAGATCTATACCAACTTAGTGAACAATCGAAATAATCGCGTAACATCCTTCATAACTTTACCTTGTTAGTTTGTGTGTCGTTTATTGGGTCAAATAAAATTCTTCTTTGTATTCTATCCCAAATGGGGTGATCAGAGGTATCCCAAACATTAGCGTTTGGGTGTTCGAAACATTTAAAGTTTAATACTTGAAACAACATCCACGGTTCATTTACGAAAAACACAGAAAAGCACACGCGACAGGGTTGAGTCCATCACCGTTAAAACCTGCAAATGCCGATGTTTTTCGGTGTAAAGTCCCTTAGTCGCCTTTTACAATACCTACGGGAAAAGATTGGTTGGTTCTATTCTTCTTACGTGCCGAAACCACACAGCGAGGTGGAATTGTAAGAAGAAAAACAGAACTCCCTTCCGGTATCAGTCTTTCCTGAATCCTACAACCTTGGGATCTTTAAGAGCAGAGTGAATAGGCATTTACTGGGATTGCGAGCTTCATCTTCGACCACATCGTCACTTTCCAACAGGTGAGATTGTGGTCAAACGCGAATCTAGTACATTAAAAAAAAAAAAAAAAAAAAGGAATAAAATCGTTTGAGGTTACGATTTTTGAACGAGGCGTTACTAAACTGTCAAGTCGTAATTTTTGTGTGCTCGTAATCAAAAAATCGGACTAGTCTAAATTTGTTATATCGACACCATTATCGACATGATAGTTACACAACACTACTCCTCACCTGGTCTTCATATAGTGCGTGGGCAGTTGAACGTCCTCCTCGAAAGGGTAACTGGGGGGGAACTTCACAGGGAACTCGTATAGGTGGGGCCGGAGCGATTCCAGTTCTCGGTCGTAGCGTTGCAGCTGGAAATACAGTCGTAGGCTCTCGTTAACAATGTTAGCGTAACTCTTAGTAGATTCTGTAAGCCTGGTACTTCAAGAGCATTAGAGCGCGGTAAAATTAGTGCTGTAAAGAAACATTACACAACAGTTATATGCAATGTGTGAAATTTCACGCGGTTATAATTTATATTTTTCAGGCACGCAGGTTGCCTCACGATGTTTTCCTTCACCGTTTAGGAGCAGTCAGATAAATGCACATAAGTAATTAAATTTAAAAACTCATTGGTACATGGCTCACCTGGGAATCGAACCCGGAGCTCCCAAATTGGGAGACCGCGTCTTAACCGCTGAGCCACCGATTAGAGATACCTTATAAAATAAAATAAATAAATAAACTCCACTTACCCAGGCCTCCCGGAAGACCTTTTGGTGGTCCACATGGGCGAACTCTTTCTTGCCGATTGTAAGCACTACCTTGTCGTCGGCCTTCGACCGGTACTGCAGCTTTGAAGAGTCCACATTCGCACCGTTCTGGAGGCGGCACGCGGTAAGCTCTTCGGTCACTTTCTAAAATCAAATTAAAAAAAAAAACAATATTATTAATATGACATTTTATTGCATTCACAAAAAAAATCCAGCTATTACAGAATATGATTTGTGTATTTCTTGCGCCGAATCTTTTCCCACAGATGATTTCCCTTTCCGTAGTGGTAATACCACAATAATGATAAATGATACGAGTCTACGTACGTGCTATATCCGTATAAAATTTCATTAGAATCAGTGTATTCATTTCGAAAAATTTGGCTTCAAAGTTTGTATGGAACACCGTGCGGAATAAACGGTCATAACGACTGCCAACAACCGGGCCCGACACCCTCCATACATATCGACCTTCAACGCCCTCTAGCGCCGTATATAGAAACTATAGACTCGTATTTACGGGTCCCTGCAATAATGTACCATTATACCTTGACTACGCCTCCGGTATCGGTCCTAAAGTTGAAGTCCCCAAATATGAAGTACGGCGCCGCGTTGATGTCGGAGTGGAGATGGCGTAACGTATGGCGGAGCGCGCGGCGTCGGCTGCGGCAGTACACCTAGACAGACAAAATGTATACATATTGAGCTTCTGTCAAGGACCAAGCCTGAGCGCCATAGGGAGAAAGCACTTGTTAATGAGTTTGCGCTTTAGGCCAATGTCCACCAAAAATTTAATCAACATTTAACCGACCATCGAATCTAATTATCCCTTTAAACGTCACTTGTTCACGGTCCCTTAAAAGACAGTTGGGGCGCTTAATTGATCCGTTAACTTAACTGACCTCGGACCTCCGTTAAGTGTCTGTTGGGCGATATTTATCTTCCCTTTTTCCAGAGTGTAATAAATAATTTGTATGTGAATGATACCTACCGATGGGTAGGGCTCCATGGCGAGCAGATTGGACGCGTCATGGAACAGGTGAATGTTGACGAACTCCACCGCGGTGCCGCGGACCAACCAGCGCGTACGCAGAAAACCCTTGCGGGACCACTTGCACTGGAATAAGCAACAACAATGTTATTCGTCCGTTCTTTTCACATAAAAAATTGGCCAAGTGCATGTCGGACCTACGCGCAAGTGTAGAGTTCCGTACTTGTCCTCACAAGATGCGGAGTTAGAAGGGAACTTGTTTGATATAATTTTCAACAGAAAATACATTTAAGTTTTGTTAATGTCACATCGATTCTCAACATAAATTAGCGTCGCTTAACGTAAACAAATATAAATAACAGATAAACGTATTTTATAAAATTCCTGAAAAACAGACTAGAGAAAGAGGAGGGAGGCCTTTGTCAACCAGTGTTGATGTGTGACACATGTGTCTTGTACTCGTATATTTCTATTTATAAATGATGTATCGATTCATTGAACACAGAAAACATATTATTTTTCTGGTAAAACACATTTTTCTTTTTAGCGTACCGTATCACAACAGGCAAAAACGGGACCTTATGGCATTTGTCTCATTTTCTGTCTGTCCGTGAATACTGGCCAACGTAAACCCAGAGCAATGGCCGTGGTTGTATGCAACTCGACTTTATGTTGAGTGGAGTCCTTCAGTCTTAATACTAGAGAATAGTCCAGCCAAATAACGTGCCACTTAAGCATGAAAACATTCTAATGAATCCAAGTAAGAACTGACCGACCATATCATTCAAAGCGTCTCACCTCAGGAAAGAACTGCTGCGGGAACTTCGCCTTCTCCTTAGTGGGGACCTTCTCAATGTTCCCGCTATGGACTTCCTTGCCTAGCGCCTCCACGTAGGCCTTTAGCTCAAAGTCCCAGATCTTGAGGTCGGTGAGAGACGAGTGTGCGAAGTACATGTTGCCTAAAGCCTGGAAAGTAGAACATAGTTGTTTAAGATTAAATCTCTTTTGTGGTCAATCCCGCCTCCTCCCTATCGGCCAATCAACAAGTACATTCATTGTATGGTGGCCATCACAATAATTCCTCTGTCGCTAAAACTTTGTAGTGTGATAGTGGTGTACACATGGTTAGTCGGAGAGGTAGTTCTTAGGTGGGGTAGGTGTCAGGTGTGAATTTTAGAACAAAATTTTTCGGAAATAAAGACATTTTCGAGTTCGCATACAAAAGTGACTCAATTTAACTCAAACTATAAAAACGTGTAAATATATTTTTTTTTTTTCAATAAAAATATACATTTTGGCCAAGGAAACGTCTGTAAACGCCGTATGTCTTTTAGCTCGTTTGCGTAACAACAAAAGATTTACGAATAGGAGGACGCGGGATCGATCCCCAGCGGGATTCATGTTTGGTAGTCCATTTGGTTGGTGGTAGGGCATTTTAATGTCCACTTGGCTAGCTAACACCATCTTACCCAAATGCCGCCAAACAGCAATGTCCAACAAGTTACCACCAACCAAACCGAGTACTTAAACATGTAGCGACCTCCGAATCGTAAACCCAATGTTGTTTACATTGAGATACGGAGGCGGTTAAATTAGTTAATAATCATTTATTTATCCAATTACAATGGCATCGGCTGCTTGGCTTCGTTCCCGGTGTGTCTTGCGCTTTATAGAGGATGCGCTGTGCATTATATGATTAACATGGGTTTTATTCTATAGAATGTTGTAAGTAAACAATGTAACTGTTATATCATATTTTTAGTAACATAATGACCAGGAAGGAAACGTGATTGTGATGTCGGTTGCACAAGTGCGACTGTCCTGATAACAAATAGCTGAATAATATAATAAATAAGTTTATTCAGATAGTTAAGCCTAATAGGGTCTTTACCTATGAAATTGGAGTTTTTTTTCTTCGTTAATCAATTATGTACCAATTCCTGCGATTTCCAAAGCTATATCCAAATTTGTTTTTTATTTGGAAAATGGAATATTATTTCAAGGTTTCACATGAAATATATTTCAATTTCTGGGCTAAATCACATAATAAAAAAAAAAATTAACAGAGCTCTTTTCATGTGCTTCCCATAATCATTTCTTAGATTCGTTGAAACTTTTATAAAGCGGTTACTTTTAAAAATTAACGCTGCCTATACTTATCTTAATGTTATCCGATAATACACACAAAGTTTAGCTCAATATGGATTTGCCGTTCCCAAAAAAAAATTAAAAATGTTTGTATGGAGAAAACAGTATTAATTAAATTCTTCATACAAAACGCCAATTTCATAGGTAAGGACCTAATACAAATGTTACAACAACAATGGTAATATTTAATTATTACTCACTATAGAAACCTATGGCCCTAAACACTGATTTATATGTTACTAGCTTTCCGTCCGCGGCTTCGCCTGCGTGGAATAACTTTATCGCGGATACATTTAATTTCTTTATCCCGCGGGAACTACTCACTTAGTCGGGATAAAAAATATCCAATGTATGGGTCCTAATCCAGGGTATGTTCTATTTACCAAATTTCATCCAAATCCGTTCATCCGTTTCGCCGTGATTGAGAAACATTTATGTATTATTTATAATTAGCTTTTAGGCTTTTCGAGAGCAGATCAGAGCGATTTTATTGATTTATTCTGTACTAGCTTCGCTTGCGTGGAATAACTTCATCGCCAATATGTTTAATTTGGTTATCCCGCGGGAACTACTTACTCACTTTACCGGGATAAAAAATATCCTGTTTTAATTCAAGGTATGCTCTACATATTTAACAAATTTCACCCAAATCCGTTCATCAGTTTCACCGTGATTCAGAAACAACAAAAAAATAAACAAACATCCAAACTTTGGCATTTATAACATTAGTTATAAATGCCAAAGTTATATGAATACGTCATTATATGAATGGGCGCCACTAGACGGAATAAACCCTCTTAAAATAATATACATATCTGACTCTTACTCACAGTAAACTTTTCAGGCGAGCTGAAGTCCTCGTCCAGGAATATCCTGACTTTATCATAGAGCCGTAACTCCGGGCAGTCGCTCAACCTCTGCACAAAGTCCTGAACGTACTGCATGGACTTCTCGTACGCTTTCCCGCCAACCTCCTGAAGATGCAGCGCAATGAATTTGGGATCCATCCGGGAAACAGCCTGCAGGAACTCCGACGTCCATATTGGCAGCATCACTGATGGCTGCAATTTGAAACAAGTTCCATCTAAAATACCTGAACATATTTTAAGGGTTTGTATTAGAAAATTGTTAAATTTGATGGTCTGAAATCTGGCAACATCAACAGCCTTTGATAGATAGAGCGCGACTGACGATTTTTTCTAGGCCGACTGTCGGTCTCACACTTAGGCACGTATTAAAGAATGAACAGTATGAATGAAGAGAAGAACAGCAGAGAGAGACATATGTTCATTAGAAAATTTAATGTGAACAGACTCGATGTAGGCATTATTCAAAGCATACTAGTTGTTCCTACTTCTGAAGCAACTTTGTCCTTGTATAGTCTGATGAACGTTTGTCACCAATAATTCTCTCTTTCGCTATTTAGCTTAGGTACAATGGGATTAACATATCCAAAAGGATAAAAATCCCAAAATAATGCAAAAAAAAATATATAAAGAATGATAATGTAGCAGAGACCTCCGATTGAGGACAGTTAAAAAGGTACAGCTTTATATAACTCGTATACCTAATCACTAAGTTCATATACTAGATAAAGTAACTTTGTATATATCCTACACGTAAGTCATCATAGTGCTATACTGGATACTAATGCTAATTTGTTGTTATTAGTGAGGACCTGCAATTGGCTTATTGTTGTTACATGTATTTTTTAAGTTATTGTAAATGCTGTTGGTCATGCAAATATATAAAAATAATAAAATATCGGCATCTCTTTCTAAATATGCTCAAGCGCAGATCTTGGCAAAGCACCCTATATGTTTTCATATGGGCATGCTAACAAACAGGAAAAAACGCTTGGTCTCTCGAATACCCCGTTTTATTTTTTAATTTCATGGTATGACAAACGAGATATCTGTAATTCCAGAGATATGATCGGTGCTAACACAATACGGGCGTTGATGTTTGCCTGCAGATATTTTTTTTTTAGGACTAACGAACTGTTCGTTACAATAACTGTTACTTATAGACTAATTTACAAACTAATAAACCATATTAGTTTGTAAATTAGTCTATAAGTAACAGTTATTGTAACGAACAGTCCGTTAGTCCTAAAAAAAAAATATCTGCAGGCAAACATCAACGCCCGTATCAATCAATTAACCAAATTGTAATACCAGCACCATTAGCTACAGATTACTAAAATTATAGATATATTCGGCTACGGAGGTATGAGAATGAACGAATTAATTTTGGTGTATTTTGTGTTAGTTTTTATATATGCAGGGGTTAAGAACTTAATTCTATAAAAAATTATATGACCTTATTTTTTTCTAACATGTTGTCCGAAATTTGAAGGTGTCACCTTACGAAAAATCACGTATATTTAGTAGTGTTGCCGAACTATTGATAGCTTTACTGTCGATAGTTTTAATCGATAATCAGCTACTCCTTCGATAGTGTGGTTCACGTCATACTAGTAATATACAGCAATAGTGTCGATAATATTGGGCACAGTGACTAACTACTATAGATAGTATTGGATTACAGAACTTCGATACAATCAATAACTCCGCAGTATCGATAGTGGCTTGTATTTCGGATAGTATTAGTCAAAGTCTGCTGTGCAGGTGTAAACAATACTATCAAGAAAACAATTTGTCCAAAACAATCGATAGTATCGATCGTTTTGCTTTTCTCGGCATAGATAGTACCGGATAGTATTGCACTCCTTCAATCCATCACGTTTTTGGGTATCGATAGTATGGGTCTACTATCGATAGACTATCGTACCTACTATCGATATTAGGTCTCGCTCGCCCATCACAACTCGCTTACGAAGGTCACTACCTACGTCATATATTATGAGAATTCTGTTTTTTTTCTGTGCCCCCTGTTCATACTAAAATGGTAGATTGAGACCCGTGTTTCAGAATGTTGCTCAAGCATTAGATCGTTTTGAAAACTGATGTTAAGTGAAGATAAGGTCGCAGGTGGAGGACGGCTCACGCGGAACCGCCAACTTCTTTGAGGGACTATCTTATCTCTTACAGCCGGAACGCACAATGGTATCATCATTACTGATTGGCGGCAGAATATGATGATAGCTGCCTAACTAAACGGACATTTGAAAATACCCTATCACCAAAGCAACCAAATGTCGGTCATATTCTACATACAATATACGAGTACATACATTTAATCGCATCCGTGGCTCAATATAAACAACATAGGGTTTACGAATCGGAGGTCGTGGGTTCGATCTCCAGCACATGTTTAGTACTCGGTTTGGTTTGCACCAATCTGTCCCCAGAACCGCTATTAATGTTATTAATTATGTTATTAAGAATGTTCAACGGCAAACTATTAGCGAATAATCTGTGTGGCGTTTACATAACATTCTTTATACGTTAGTGGCTTTATCAAGCTTACAATTGACTGGTTATTGAATGAACGTTTTCCAAGTGGCAATTTTCCATCGTCAATGCGTAGCGGTTCTGGCGACAGATTGGTGCAATGGTGTCATGGAGCACCTGGTTTTATACCCCTGTGTACCCTTCAACGGCCAAGTCACACAACATTAACTATAATAATAAAGAAATCGCAGTAAGGAACCTTACACTTGGCACGACTTTGTATAGATTTCATTACTTTTTAGAGATAATCAAGCAGCTCCATCGAGACTTGGCTAGTTTTTTACAGAATGTTTTTGATGGGATTTCACTTCTTTTTGTAGAAACGTGGGCATATTATATATATGCCCACGTTTCTACAAATATACTTGATACTGCAAGTTGAGTCAGTTCTACCATACACCAAGAAAGATATTGAATGGAAGAGACAAGACCCGACTTTGGGCATACCAACTACTTGGTAGCCACTAAGTTCATCGTCGTCTTTTAATATTATCGACATTTTTTACGATAATTATTATCTTGCGAAATCAAACACAATTAAACTTAACGACCTTTAGTATATGGACAACAAATCAGAAATACCGATAATATTTAGACTAAAACCTACTTATATCTTTAAGACTTCTTTTGTCTTAATAAAAAAAACTTAAAGAAAATATTACTCTGCCTACTCAATTTATACAAACTATAAGCAAAACGTTAACTCTTAATTATTAGACAAGTGTCAATATAATTAATTATCAATAAACTTTCTACCAAAGGTACTACCTACCTAGTACTGAAATACAGCTAAATTAATGATATTTTTAAACGAAACGAAGTAATATCTAACTAAATAAACTAAACTAGAATACTAGAAAAGTACTTATAAACACGAACGCGATTCGAAGTACTGCCTAACTGTAAATTAAACCTAGAAAACTAAAAGTAGGTACTAAATAATTAACAATTAAATAAAGTATTCAATTGAAACTTCTTTTAATTCTGATAATTAAGTAATAATCAGTAATCCGTCACTAACCATATAATTCCTAACCTGTTTAAATCTTTGAATTAATATAATAACAACCTGCCAATTAACCTTAGCAAACGTCACGAAATAATCAGCGAAATCAACGAAATGCAAATAATCCCTCCTAATCCCTAGCAAACATTTTCAAGCGCAATAGAAGAATGTCGTAAACGACTGTAACGCGGCCGGTTGCCACTTTGCCATATAAGGTTATCGGAAAAACAAAACGTAAGCGCGTTTTAAAATACAGTCAACGCCATCTAGCGACGCGTGCGGGTATCACCGCCACTCTTAGCCAATGCATTATATTTTGACCAAATTTTCGTTTGTTTATTTAATTTGTGTAATGCTCGAGTAGAATAAAATTAATCGTTTGACTATTTCTTCTTGTAAACTTGTAATAAGTATAAGTATAAAAGCCAGTCTAGTCTTATCCAGAGTTTTCCTTTAATTTTATTTATATTCGTATTAAAAGCAGAAGGGGAGGCATTCGCCCAGCAGTGGGACGCTATAGGCTAGATTAAATTAGAAGATGTGTCCCACTACGCTGGACAGTCGATTTTTTTATGTACCAATAGTAGAAGGGGGCATTACCATATCTCTAATACAGCTGGGACCAGCTGAGGGTTCTTCGTCAGATATAAAGTTAATCGTTCGACTATTTCTTCTTGTAAACTTGTAAGTATAAGTATAAAAGCCAGTCTAGTCTTATCCAGAGTTTTCCTTTAATTTTATTTATATTCGTATTAAAAGCAGAAGGGGAAGCACGCGCCCAGCAGTGGGATGCTATAGGCTAGATTAAATTAGAAGATGTGTCCCACTACGCTGGATTTTTGCAATGACAGTCGATTTTTCTATGTACCAATAGTAGAAGGGGGCATTACCATATCTCTAATACAGCTGAGACCAGCTGAGGGTTCTTCATCAGATACTTCAGACCTTCGATTTTTGACATCAAATGAAGCGACCCACCAAGTTGAATATTTTTTGTAAAGGCGGTATATGTCGATCTCTAATAGTTTGGTTGGGCTCTTGTGTTTCCTAATCAGGGTCACCGGGTACTCCAGATCTTCGATTATCCTAGTTTTTATAGTTTTCCCTTTATGTGGCCATTGAACCATAACTCTGTACCAAATTTCAGCTCTCTAAGTTTATGGGAAGTACTAGTTCTATTTTGATGATCATGAGTGAGTGAGTGAGTGAGTGAGTGAGTGAGTGTCATAAATGCGAAACTTTGCTTTCGCTTAACTTCGGAACTAAATGACCTACAGACTTGAAATTTTGGATTTTAAGTATGTGATTATAGCTTACTGGATGACGAAAATTTCTGCGTTCTAGTCTTATCCAGAGGTTCTAAAATAGGGGCCTGAAAATGCGGCCAAATGGTTCCAGTAAAGGATGGTACGGCAGTGTTTGCTTCGCGCTCGACTTGGCGGGGGCACTGCCGTGCCCCCAGATGGAAATGGACAGGCGGGCACGAAATCAATTCTCGTCTAACCCCGACTCGCCAGTGAAAAAGCATCTTTCACAGAAATACTACAATACTTTAACAGAAGTAATAACTATTTTAAGTATTTCAAAACCAAACAAACCCGACAGCATATTTTGTATTTTGCGGACGCCATATTGGAATATTTACCATAAAATATGTCCTATAAAACTCCGGGTACCAAGACGAAAAATTATGTAAAAAGGGATATTACAAAATTTCAGACTACATTAATGAAAGAAATGAATTGTGAACCGCTTAATTTTTCATTTCATTTTCAGAATCTAACGACACCATGGTCTTGGAAATCGGTCAAGCCGTTTAGGATACAGGATGCGCCAAAGAAACGGACATAACAAAACTCGAAAAACATACCTTCCTTGAGCAGTCGAGTAAAAAGGCAGCACTACTGATAAACTCGTTTTAGTTTAGAGAATCCACATCAGAATCGACAGCATTGGCACAGATTACTAATAAGTTACTAAAGTAAGCATTGGTATTAAAAGTAGTTTTTTTTAATCCATAATTTTACCTAAAACATTTCATTAAAGTCAAACAATTTCATTAAAGTCGATGCGAAGATGGCTGTGTAATAAAGTTGTCAATTTAATAATAACATTATTAAAATTACAATTACATTTTCTCATAAACAGAATTGCGTGATAAGTAAAAGCCTGACTCACAAAACTAGATTTAAACCCGTGTTCCTCTTTACAAATTTAATTGTATTAGAAAGTATATTGACGGATAAAAAGTCGCTTTTCCGGCTCTCCTATAATTTGCTTGCACTGACTATGGATATATAGCATACTTGATTGTACAAACATTGGCTTGGCAGTTGGCACAGAGTGGCCAACACACACAAATTTTTCAATTACGATTAATTGACCTATACCCAATCTATTTGGCCGTTTAGAGTAATTTCGCCTAATCTAATTGGTGTTCCCAATTTTTTGTGACTTCATCATACAGCTACATTAATTGAAACATCGTTTCATTATCTCAGCCCGTAAACAGCCCACTGCAGGGATATAGGCCTTCCCTTTTATAATGAGGGAGTATGGGCCATAGTCCACCACGCTGGCCCAGAGGGGGTTGGGGACTTCACATGCATTAGAATTTTAATTTCTCATGCATGTCTCGTTAAATGCACATAATTAAATTTAGAAATTTAGAAAGTACATTGGCCGGCCTGGGAATCGAACCAGGACCTCCCAAATCCCAAGGAGACCGCGCACCGACGCTCTATATCGATCGAAAGATCGAATCGAAAAGATCGAAAGATCATTTACTATGCCTGAATAAAAGAAACAAAAATTTTAACCAAAAATTCTAATGGATGTTACTTTAAGTTGCAATGACCAGTAAAATTGTTTCTCTATTATGGAAATCTTGGCATCCACATAGCCTAGTGTGGATGTTACACCAAATATATAATTATGTGGGCCTTTTTGGTAAATAAACATCTAATCTTATAATTCCAAATTTAGAAAACCCCCGAGACACTATGAAATACAAAGAAATATACTTTATTTCACAACTGAAAAGAAAATACTGTTACAAAAAGTGGTATACAGAGGCGGTCAAAAAGTCAGTACTTAGCCACGTATTCACTAGGGGACAGACAAAAGTCCCGAGCCAAGTGTCGCTAGAGATGTCGGACGAAATCGAGCGACGTCTAGATAAGTCTGGCAACATTGCGCGATGCGCGACTTGGTCGTTGTGACCACTGTTGCTCTCTGTGACTTTTGTCGCCCGACAGCTCTAGCGACTCGTATCGCGGGACATTGTCCTCAGTAAATACGTCACTTAAACGAAAAAACTTTTGTAGTTGTTATTAAACTTCGCTATAATAGCGACAAAGTTGGAGTAGACATCGGGAGGAAATGAACGTGCCTTATTGGTAAGACGTGGCAGTATAAACATTGCCCGACTAGGGAAAACCGCATTAGGTAGAACACTCAACGGTTTTGTTTACTTTTCCATTGATTAGCAGGTACATTATTGTGAAACTAACTTCTCTCCGAGCGACGTTTTCCCTTAGATGTTGAATGGAAAGAGTTGCATGAAATACTCGTAGTCTAACGGTTGAAACAGCCTCCACTCAGCGCTTCCTTTCAGCGCTATCAAATTTAAAGTAGGTATCTGACGAAATAATTGAAATAATTGACGTATTAATAAACCATTCTCAAGATTAAGAAGTCTTGTGACCGGTCTCAAGTAAACGTGTTGATTAATAAACCTAACTTTAGACTTGAAAAGCATGTGCATACTCAAGCAGTACTCACTTGAGAGGTGCGCGTATTAATAAACGAAAACGTCAACTTCTTAAGACGCATCTCGGGTGATACAGCCTGAAGACTTGTATTGAGATTGGTTTATTAATACGGGCCTATGAATGTATATTCCTTTGTGCCAGCCTTAGGGAAATTTGCAAATCTCATCAACAGGCCTGTTGATCAACCGCGAATTAAAACTAAATGCGAATTAAGTGAATTAGTCCAATACGCAACCATCCGCGAAGAATTAAACACTTAAGTATACACTGGAATCCTACTCGATACCTAGACTAGAGGCAAAAGAATCATAAAACGACCCGCAAGCGACGTACGAAAAAAGTAGCTCAGGGTAAAAATCAACAAAAAATATTTTTGTGTACCATATAAAACAATATCCGAAGATCAATTAATAGTAAGTTACGCGAAGAAAATCTTGAATCAGACTCCCTATACATACGCTACATATACTTACATATTAAAATACGTAAAAGATTGCATTAAAAACTAAAAGATCGTTCTATGTCTCACAAAATAAGATTAAAGCCGACTAAATGGAAGGTCCTGCTCATGTTTTTTTCACATATGACATTCGTCGTTTCTCATATCTTTAAAGTCATTGTTTACATGTCGAGTTAATAAAAAAATTAATCAGCCAACCACAAACTAGCCCAACCGCGAATATGACAATTGCGAACTGGAACATTTACAAAGCAACACGAATTGAACTATCCGCGAATTAAGTGTCAGTAAGTCAACCAATCGCGATTATTTCGGAACCCTTAGGTCCTATTAAGGATAAAGAATCATAAATTACGTATTAATGTTAGGACGGATTTTATTTATTATGAATAGTATAATAAAGTCTGTTTGAGATACAGTAGCTACCATTTGCGACGCAACGTTTTGGCACTTTGCCTATTGTTGAAAGGATTTTAGATAATCATAAAAAAGAGACTATAATGTGCTGATGTCTATATTTATGGGTGATATTTTCATGTACAGTGGACGGGATGATAACACTGCCAATAAGCTGGCCGCACGCGCTCAAAAACATGAACTAAGGCCCGTATTAATAAATCAATCTCAATACAAGTCTTTAGGCTGTATCACCCGAGATGCGCCTTAAGCAGTAGACGCTATCTCAAGCTACGTGCTAATTTATAAACCAATCTTGAGGTTTACTCAGCTGATATCAAGATTTCTCAAGTATACGCCTCAGCGGCGAGTGAATGATAGTCTTGAGTTTTGTTTATTAATACGCGCACCTCTCAAGTGAGTACTGCTTGAGTATGCACGTGCGTTTCAGGTCTCAAGTAAGGTTTATTAATCACCACGTTTACTTGACACCGGTCACAAGACTGTTCTCAATCTTGGGAATGGTTTATTAATACGGCCCTTAGATCGCGTGGCCCCGAGTAAGTAGAACATATTCCATACTAGCGCCGAATCAGGAAGGTTTAGCGCGAAATAAGTGTAGGAATGTCTACATTTTAATATACTTTGCCAATACTAAACCACAAATTTGAACGGAAATTAGCTTAGTATTTTTTTAATAACTTGTGGTAAGCTCTACATGTTTTGTGTTTGGTTTATTATCATATTATTTATGGTGATATTAATATCAACGATTGAATCGTTCAGAAAAAAATAGCTGTAGGTACTGTGTTCATAGCGGACTTTTTACTTTACTGTTGTTTGGTTTATTATTTGTTAATTCAAACTTCAAACTTCAAGCATTTATTTCAACGTATTTGTTGAAAGTCAATTTAAATCTATTGGAAATAAAAATAGGGCTTAAGCTTTTTTCGGTCAGTCAGTATGTCCAAGCTACCCCGCTTCGGAAAGGGAAATCATCTGTGGGAAAAGAAGCGGCGCAAGAAACCCATAGGTTCATTTTTCTTTTCTTTTCTTTTTTTTATATATATATATAAAAGTATACAACTAATACAATTTTATAATTTTTGGGAGCTGGGCGAAGTATACCAAGCGTTTTTGTCATTCAGGTAGTCACAAATTTTGTAATAACCTTTTTTTTGTTAATGTTGTTTTGACATGGTTTTTAAATTAATGTAGCATTTATGTTTCTTTCTTGTATGTGTGCCAGTTTATGCAATAAACATTCTATATATTATTATATATCTATATATCTAATAGCCAGTTGATGTAGTAGGTAGTGTGTTTGACTGCATAAGATTTTAAAATTTTTATATATTAGAAATTTCCATAAATTTTAAGGCATACTACGAGTATACATAACGTATATACTATAGTAGAGTAAGCGTGCGTTCTAGAGCGCATTTAACTCCCAAATAACGCGCAAATAACTGTTTTTATAACTCCCAAACAATATTAACTCTACAAAATTAAAAAAAAAAACATGTAAACATGTCCCACTCTTCCTTTAATTTGAGGCATAATGTTAATCCTATATATCAAACCTAATTGGTGACATAAAATACAAGGTGAAATTTTGTTACTGTTCAAAATTACATGAATGTAATTTTCCTTTACCTTTAAAAATAAAATAAGTTTCCTTTCAGTATTATTTAGTACCTTACCCTTCATGTTTCCTTTCATTGCTCTGGGACACCCAATATAATTAATAATATATTATACTAATATGGATGTAATAAAAAGTCACATTCACATATTACAAAGTCGTAGGTGTTTTGAGAAACCAATGTGCCAAATTTTGTAACTTTGTCATTCAGTATCAATCAATCAATCTATCAGTGATGTGTACCTCTACACTTATGTGAATATAACATCTTGGTCTCAAAGGGAGAACGAAAGGAATCAAACAGGTTTTTATTAAAAATGCGTTCAGTTTAGTTTGACCTTTGGATCACAGACTACAAAATATAACCTTCCTTTGGCTATTATAAAATTTCTGACTTTCTGGATGATAAGAATGCGTGGACATGAACCGCTCGGCAATATCCAGTATATTTTATTCTTATTTTTCTTTGCCGAATCATAAATTTAACAATTATTTCAAATTGTATTTGTGTTGACTTATTTAAAAAGAGCAACCCCTGAGTTTCTTGCTCGTTCTTCTCTGGGGGGACTGCCTAGTGAATGAGCGATAACTGTACGTCATGATGATTTCAAATGTTATTTTATAACTTATGAAATAAAACATTTTTGATTTGATAAGAAGAGAAGGTTAGTTTGTGTATAAAGACAATTCTCTTTACAGGTCAGTTGTTTTTGTAAATACAGGACAGAATTACGAGACAAATAGATTATGGAAAAAGGGATTCTTATCTCTTTTTATTTGAGACTTCTGTACACCCTGGGTGCAGTGGCGTGCGGGTTTGAGAGTAGGGCAAGCCAAAGTAATATTTAATGAATAATTTGTGGGTTTTACACAGGTAATAAAGTTAAATAGGCATCTTACTGCCTTTCTGTTCAACTGTAGGGTCATTTTATTAAATTAATTTAATTATGTGCATTTATCAGACTGCTCTTAAACAGTGAAGGAAATCATCGTGAGGATACCTGCATGCCTGAGAAATAAAAATTCAAAAGCATGTGATGTCCCCAACGCGCATTGGGCCCAATGTCGTGGACTATGGCCCATACTCTCTCATATATGAGGGAAGGCCTATATCCCTGCGGTGGGATGTCTATGGGTTGTTGATGATAATAGCACTTCTACAGAGAACATCAGCCAACACACAGTTGAGTCGTCCATTGTATAAATCAGATGATTTAATTAAAAATCATTCTCTGCAAATCACATCTGCACTCCAGTCACATTCCAACAAAAAGTATAAAACGTCATCTGGTTTATCACAAACTGAATACAGTGGCTAGTTACCACCATGTTATCTAAATCTGCCGCCAAACAGCAATGTTAATAGCATTGTTGTGTTCCGGCTGTTAGAGATAAGATAGCCAGTTCCCCAAATATTTGGGTTTCCGGGTCAGCATGCTTCCACCTTCGGCCTCATCTTCACTTTAACATCAGGTGTGATTAAGGTCAAGTGCTAACCTGTTGCGCATAAAAAAAATCAAAAGATTTCATGCAGAGGGAAAACTTCTATAAAAACGTTATAGGGACTTAACTTACTTCATAAAGACTTTTTTTTTTGATTGACTGGATTCGCGTTTGACCACAATCTCACCTGATGGAAAGTGACGATGTGGTCGAAGATGAAGCACACAATCCCAGTAAATGTATTTGTACGTATGACTTTCTAATTCTAGATTATATTAGTTACTTGTTATTTTTCACTTTATTAATGTACTTTTTATTGACCAATGAAGGTGACTGGAAGAGAGCTCTCTTTGATAAGCTCACCTTTGTACATTATATCTTACTGTTTTGTATGTGTATTCTTTTACTATTTTCTGAGTGATAAAAGAAAGACTGGGAGTGAGGCAGTGTATTACAGTTTAAAGCAATTAAAAAGACAGTAAGGAAATAAGTATGTTATTAATTATTCTATGATAATACCTACACCTCACTGACAGGCAGACAACCAATTCTACTATGAATATAAAAGGAGGATTTCATAACAGATAGTTGCCAATTTTGTTGTATATACTGAAATGTCACTAAACTAAACTTAATTTTAGTCAAAATCAAATCAAAATCAAATAATGCTTTATTTTGTAGGTACACAGGGTACACTTAAAATAGTCAGATTTTACATTTTTAAAGCTACTGCTTGTTCAAAAGGCAATTTTCTCCTGAGAAGAACAAGCAAGAAACTCGAGAGGTCGCTCTTTTAAAAAAAGGTTTTTATATTACATAATTTTTATTTTATATTATAATATTTCATTATAAATTGTGAAATAACCTGGTTATGCGAACGGGCTGGTTATGTCCATGATTGTTTATAATCTAAATAATCTGATATTTTATAATATGCTTTCTTAATAAGTTTCTGTTTTATAGTATCTTTAAATTTATTGAAAGGAAGATTTTGTATATCAACAGGAACTTTATTGAAAAAGCGTATACATAACCCTTTGAATGAATTACTCCTTCACTTGCAGGTCACATAAGTCGACTCCACAAAGTGTGACTTATGTGACCTGCAAGTTTATCTTTATTTCTTGTATTGACATCATGTTTATCACTATTTTTCCTAAATGATGCTATATTTCCAAGAACAAACAGATGGAACTATAAAATTCATCATCATCAAACATACCACAGGACATCCATGAACCTGAACATAATCTTACTCATAAAATTAGTTTTATGAGGGCCATCAGAATCAATAGCAAAAGGGGTACTAAGAGAGGGTTTTATAACGATAGTGGCATAAGAGACTTAGGCCCGTATTAATAAACCATTCTCAAGATTGAGAACAGTCTTGTGACCGGTCTCAAGAAAATGTGTTGATTAATAAACCTAACTTGAGACCTGAAAAGCACGTGCATACTCAAGCAGTACCCATCACGCAAAATAGGCGCAAACTGCGTCGAGTTTCGGAAATCAAGCCCGCTAAAACCTATAACTCAAGCAGTACTCACTTGAGAGGTGCGCATATTAATAAACGAAACTCAAGAATATCATTAATTCGCCGCTGTGGCGAATACTTGAAAAGTGATCTCAGCTGAGTAGACCTCAAGATTGGTTTATAAATTAGCACGGAGCTTGAGATAGCGTCAACTGCTTAAGACGCATCTTGGTTGATACAGCCTCAAGACTTGTATTGAGATTGGTATATTAATATGGGCCTAATATTGTGAAGACTATGGTGAAGAGGGAAGGATGCTTTGCCCAAGGTATGGAGAAGAATGTCTCTGGATCGCTGCCAATGGCACATCATGGAGAAGGCCTATGTCAAAAGGAACACAGACAATAAAACCTAGCGGTCATTATAGTAGAAATATAATCCAGATTTACTTACAAATATTATATATTTGTACATTAATTATAATTATATTTGAAAGGCTGTTTCATTTATTTTAATTTACTTAATATTATTTTTAACACACTCATGGACAGTCTAATATACCTAAATAATAAGGACAAGTTTATTGCTATGTTGAGATGTGGGTTGAAGATCAAATTGCGAGTGAGCACTGTATATGAAAATGAACTATTCTATTCACGCTTCCACCTACAGCCTCATCTTCACTTAACATCACAATTGAGGTTAATGGATGATTTGTTGTGCATGAAAAAATAAATTTAAGCACAGGGACACTTGCTATTTTGCCTATGGAATTTAATGGTCACTTTTAAAATCAAGAGCATTGTCCCCAATATATTGCCTACTTTATTATTACTTTCTTATTAGTCAGTGCCTACTTTCATTTGGTTAACCTTTGATAACCCGCTGGCACCCCCTGTTGCCAGTTCACCTTGTGAATTGGTCTCATTGTGAATCAAGAACTTAATCATGCTATAGTATTTTATCAAAAGAATGGTAAACAACAAACATGATATATGTAGGTATATTACAGGACATGTGTATGATTCTGTAAGAAATAGATAAGATATTGAAAACAATTAATGGAGCTGTTATGGGTGGGTGTACATTTTTTTTTTATTGATAATACAGAATCAACAGCATCATTATAAAAATATATTACACAAAATTAACAAGCCAAAGTCAGAAATTATCTGTAAGATTTTCTGAAAGAATTGAATAAAAGCATATTATGCACGTGAATTTATACGGCATTTTGGTCAGAAATTATGGAGAAACTGATAAATTATGCATGTAAAATATTGGTAGATAATTTGGTCGGTGTCGTTAGGGGGGCGCAAAAAAAAGACATTCAACAATTTCATTTTCGATAATCCCTGGTCTAAGTACATAAACTACATTATATTGCAACACTTTAGTCACTTTCTCGGCCAGGTAAGTGGCGAACACAAATTCATGTGAGTTGATCATCACTAGGTAGGTATATGAATTGCGATAGGTACCTACTAACACTTTTAATCTCTTGCAAAATCGGTAATGGAAACTGTACTCACATCTTCGAAAATGGATCCGACGTTTGCGGTGACGAGCAACAAGGGCACTTTATCGGAACCCATCTTTTTGAATTTCAACATGATCCCAAAACGGAATCAATGTTGAAAACAATTTCGCCAAAACTGGCGAGGTTAATAGTTGCCCAGTTATTTCGCTAAACGAATTTGGCGCGCGCACGCGTTATCAACGATTCCCACTGATGACATTATTATGGTTACATTTGTTATTTTTCCTTGTACACAGCGATTTTTCAATGAAAATCGCGAAATCGCCTAGCCCTAACCGTTTGACATTTGTAAAATGAATGAATGACATTTTTATTTTTTACACCCACTTCCGCACAGTAAACAATAATCCGATCATGAAGAAAGATAGTTATTTTTTTTAACTTTGCCGATCTTGCGAGCCTTAGGCACGAGATTTTATTTTAAATTTATCTTATTCAGTACTTATTTGGCCAATTACAGTTATATAATGATTTATTGAACTAAATAGCCTTCTAAATTATTTATCAATTGCGAATTTCATAGTATTAATCAATGAAACGGAACGCAAATTGTTACATCTGAATTTAGCAGGGTTTCATTCAATGACGTCGGTTCGCGTTTTACGTCACCGCCCAGTTTTCAGGGCCGTACTTGATTATTTTTATC
The DNA here is from genome assembly GCA_949316235.1 of Oegoconia quadripuncta. NCBI lineage: Eukaryota > Metazoa > Arthropoda > Insecta > Lepidoptera > Autostichidae > Oegoconia > Oegoconia quadripuncta. Next base: position 10,861,784 of record OX438745.1, read on the forward strand.
GTTAGCGGTAAATATTAAAAATAAATGAGGAAGGAGTTAAAAGTAGAATAATATAATAAATCGTGCGTTAGTCGCAAGCAAATAGTCATTTTGTCTCAAAATTTATTTTATGTTGCTGCATGTGGGAACAACAAATAAAATCTTAAATATACCTACCTACCTATTGTGACCAACATACGAGTAGGTATGTACTTATTGAATCAATATTCTAAGCATGCTGTATCATGTCTATATGCAATGAACAATTCTTAGGGCGCGTTCATATTAGAACAAAATTATTGTCATGTCAATAGTAGTTAGTCATGTAGATACCATTAGTCTACTAAACAGTAGGTAACTGCATGATCATTTTAAAATCTAAGCACTATCCTTTAATATTAAAACCCTTCACCACTGGACCCTTCCAGTGATGGAGATGATCATAGATTATGTACCTATCCAATATTAATAAAACCCTGAGTTTTCTTGGTCCCATGTAAAAATGTTCAACCTGCACACTTCGATGAGCTGCTATGATTACAATCAACTAAAATGCGAAATTTTACACCTCATTGCACACATAAAAATTATATTATTATGATTCCCACTGTAGTACCTCAATAAATATTATCTACATTAACAAGAAAGTACACAAACGTACCAAAGTCGAATAACAATAAGAATAGTTCATTTGACCCATAAAGCGACACACACACACATGTTTAAGTGTAAGTAGAAAATGAACACTATAATTGGAACTAGTAGCATGATATCGTTTGTCGCGCGCGATGTAAGAGTGAGAGTGGGATAGTTGTATATTTCGTCCAAGCGAATGACAGCGAATGAATGCTATCTCGCGCGACATAAACGTTTATCGCGAAATGGTAAACGGTCGTAGCATAAAGTCCTTAACAATGTTGTTAGATAAAGGGGACTATAGTTATTAATAAGATACACGGTATAATGTAACTACACGGAGCGAAGGTGGCACCATACATTTTTTTCCCAGTTGCCATCTAGAAAAGTCTTAATACAACATGAGTTGACTTATCCCTATATGAATTATCTTCCACTAATCAAATCTGCTAGAGAGAAATAGTTATAGAAGACTATGTGGCTTTGCCTGTGTGGAATAACTTTATCGCGGATATGTTTAATTCGTTTATCTCGCGGGAACTACTCACTTTATCTGTATAAAAATGTCTGCTCTCTGTACTGTGTTTTAGTGCAGAATATGTTTTACCTATGTACCAAATTTCATCCAAATCCATTCAAACGTTTCGCCGTGATTGGGCAACAAACAAACATCCAAACTTTTGCATTTAAGTGTGCTTGCTTGTTTGTCTTACTGTCACTCTATTACAAAGTCGTAGTACAAAGTAGTAGAAGAGTCGGAAAAAGACATGGCCATTTTTATACTGGAAAAATAAATCCACGCGATCGGAGCCGCGGGCGGGAGCTAGCTATCTATGAATGAAACTAATAACATCTAAGAAAGAAAGAAAGAAAGAAATTTTACCAGAATACAGTTTACAAGGTCTGATAAGAAATTTAGGAATCATGTATTCAATCTGCATGCAGATGTGCAAAATATGATTTGTGACACTTTACATAGCATTCTGATAATTTAAATATTCCTTAATATCATAGAAATCATAATATCTAGATAGGATCTACCTATTTACTGCAAAACTGTAAATACTTGTATCTTTTACACAGCTTCCGAAAATTCTGAAAGCATCCTGAAAGCTCATTAAAAGTACAGAATACAGCCCTGTACAGTCCCACTGCACATGTGCGAGCCGCAGGTAGGTATTCGGTGCACAGCCTAACCTTTTGTACTCATTGTAAATATAAATCGATTGCTTTGTTTCTATTCTGGTGAACTAGGTCGAGTTTTTTCATTAACAGGTGCTTATGTTGCTTATTGGACGAGGTAATAACGAATTAGGACACGACATATTCCGCTTCCACATTTTTTTCGCTTTAGACATTTTTTTATGTAGAGCTTTTGCGCAGGAATCAATTTCTATCTTCGTAAGCCGCTTCAGAAGATAAATAGATGTGTTTTTTCTTTTTTCAGGGCCAATATGAAGGCCCAAGCATTATGTTGTGCCCTTCTGGCATTAAAAATAGCAACGGCGGCCCACATTCACAATGCTGTCGAAACTGAAATGTTTTCCATACCAATCAGCCCGAATTTATTTAACTGGACTTATCAAGGTTAGTGACCTTAATTAAGGCTTAAAGTTGTAAGGTAGATAATTAAAAATAATTAATGTTAAATGTTTTATCGCACTTTACAATTTGCTGGGAATACTAATAATTTTTTACACTCGACATGTCTATTTGCCTGTGAATCTGGCCGTGGCATTATATTGCCAAAACGGCTATTTGAAAACATATTTTAATATGTACTTGCGTAATGGCTCTTAGGCCGGTATTAATAAACCGTTCTCAAGATTGAGATACGTCTTGTGACCGGTCTCAAGTAACGTGTTGATTAATAACCCTAACTTGAGACCTGAAAAGCACGTGCATACTCGAGCAGTACTCACTTGTGAGGTATTAATAAACGAAACTCAAGACTATCATTCATTAGTCGCTGAGGCGAATACTTGAGAAGTGATCTCAGCTGAGTAGACCTCACGATATACCTAAATTAGCACGGAGCTTAAAACGCATCTCGGTTGATACAGCCTCGAGACTTGTATTGAGATTGATTTATTAATACGGGCCCTAGTCCCGTATTAATAAACCGTCCTCAAGATTGAGATGACCTTAAGTTGAGAACCTTAAGTCGCGCTTGCAGTTGCGAATCTGTTGCATATTAAAACATTATCAAAAACAAAATGGTATTGGGACTGAGACACAATCTCAAGATCGATTTATTAACACGGCCCTTAGTCATTATCGAGGGAAATCGTTTATGTCGTTTCGAAAATAATTAGATTTTATTATGTACAGTTGGTTAGTTTAATTGGATGATTTAAACAATAAAATAAGAATAAAATATTATAGTCTCTGGGGATCTTAACCCTACCGAAAAGAGATCTACTAAATACGTCCCCGATATGAATAACTTTTTTGCACAAACTTTTTCAGAATTCGATCAACAATATCGTTTTCATGCCTCGCTGCAAGGCAAGCCAGAGCTCCCGTCGTGGCTTCGATACATATACAGCGGCCGGCACCATTCCGGGTTTATATTTGGCACGCCGCCGAGAGGAGCGAAATTGCCCATTACGGTTTGTGTATAATTTAAAAAAGTTCTAAGCTGCACCTTCCTAATGTACTCATAAAATCGGCTATGTAGCTAATTTTAAAATTTACTTGGATACAGTGAATAACGATTGATACCTCCACGCACACTATCCGATATAGCGCTGGCGTTATATACTTATATACTTATTTTTAACTTCCTATCAACAATCTAGCGATTGAATGGAAATGTAGACATTTTATTACTGGCATCCTGTTAGATAATATAATGCGTGGGATTGGAAGTGATTTGGAGGCCCTTACCTCCTCTTCAGACTATATTTAACTAGTTTACGTTATTACCATTATAAATAATCTGCAACTACGATAGATACCTGTAACATTATCGGGGTGTAAACAGATATAACCGAGTTCGGTCTGATTTCGCTCCGAATAAAATATTAAATACTAGGTTTATCCCGCGGCAACTACTCACTTTATCGGGATAAAAAATATGCTAAGTCTTAATCCAAGTCCTAAACCAGTTTCCAGAGAGAAAGAGACAGTACTACTTTAAAAATGTTTTTTAGTTTAGTTTAGTTGGTGTACATCCGAATCGACACCAATGTATAGACTTAAAGAAAATTAGGTCAAACATTTTGATTTGTAAAAACAAATGGACAAACTGACTGACAATCAAAACATCAACATTTCTTTCCTACTTTTCACCCTTAAATTCTTTCTTTAATTAGTCTGGGGTCCAAGGTAGCAATAGAATCACGTAGGGCACCATCTACCTTTAGTATATAGGCGCCGTGCAGAGTACCACTGTTGATCCTGGCTTACAGGAGTTACAGTGGGAGGAGAGCGGAGGTAGGATCTGACAATCAAAACAATGATAGATTTACACGCTTAACTAGATAAATAAAATAACGAATAAGCCCACACACACGTCAATACTGCATGTTGTTTTAGCTATATTTTATACTAGTATTCCGCCCGCGGCTTCGCCTGCGTGGAATAGCTTTGACACGGATATGTTCAACTTGTTTATCCCGCGGGAACTACTCCCTTTATTGGGATAAAAAGTATCCTATGTCTTAATCCAGCATATATTCTACCTATATACCAAATTTCATTCAAATCCGTTCGTCCGTTTTGCCGTGATTTAGCAACAAACAAACATCCAAACTTTCGTATTTATACCATTAGTTAGATTAGGTTGTTGGTGTTGAAGCAACTGAGTCTAATTTTTATAATGTATGTTCCAGTTGGAAGTGATTGGGTTGAACCGTCAGGACTACGAGACACGAAGAGTATCGCTTACCCTACAGGTCCAGCCTAAGGAGAGGATGGCCAGGCACGAGGTGGAACTGAAGATCGACAACTTAAACGTGGAGGATCTTCTCGATGAGCACAGGTGATCCCAAAGTACAATAAAAGTCTGTATTACAATCATGATCGCACATATAACTTAAAGAAATCACAACATATTAGGTCCTTACCTATGAAATTGACGTTTTGTATGAAGAATTTCATTAACACTGTTTTCTCCATATAAACTTTTTTGATTTTTTTTTGGGAACGGCAAATCCAAATTTATCTAACCTTTGTGTGTATTATCGGATAACATTAAGTTAAGTATAGGCAGCGTTAATTTTTAAAAGTAACCGCTTTATAAAAGTTTCAGCGAATCTAAGAAATGATTATGGGAAGCACATGAAAAGAGCTCTGTTAATATTTTTTTTATTATGTGATTTAGCCCAGAAATTAAAAAATATTTCATGTGAAACCTTGAAATAATATTCCATTTTCCAAATAAAAAACAAACTTGGATATATCTTTAAAATCGGAGGAATTGGTACATATGATTAACGAAGAAAAAAACTCCAATTTCATAGGTAAAGACCCAATATTTATTGCAGGATGACCCGCTTGAAAGACATACTACGAACGAAGTTATGGACAGAGAGCAGCCAGGATCTGTACCCTACGTTCCTGGCGTCTGCCATTGACTTGGGAGCTCGTCTGCCACTACGACCCAGCGACGGGGAAGGGTAAGCGAAGGGAATCTACGATAGTTGGTTTTACAAATTTCTTATTATGAATTTAATTTTCAATATCCATTGAATTGCTTACAGCTACTAAAAAATCGATAAATTCCATCATGTGCACATACCAAATACATAATAAACCTAAAAGCTCAGATTTACTGAGTACCTTTTCCATTTCTCTAGTCTGGTGGTCCGGTTAGGTAGCTCCGTACCCTTCTCCTCCGAGCTGAAGAGACTAAGGGAGGAGGTGCGTCCTCTCTCCAGACTGCCGAGCTGTCCCAGGGAGTTCAAGCGCACCACAGTGGAGAGGCTATTCAGAGACGCTGGTCTGACCTTAGACTGGTGCAGTTTTGAATTGGTAAGTTTTATTTACTTATGTATAAGTCGGATTCAGAAGTGTATATTCAGTCCCAGCTCAAACGATTCGTATTTTATCGAACATCTTTATATATAAGGGTAAGAATCCATTACTACTTTATTCTGATTAGTATTCAGTAATTTGACTGTTTAAAAATTAAAAATATTTTCCGTTAGCTATTCAAAAGGCGACGGTGTCGATTCGGATGTACACCAACTATACTAAATTAAACTAAACTAAAACCACTTTTGGAGTGGTGCCGTCGCATCGTACTGTTCCAGGGAGAAAGAGACAGTACTACTCTAAAACTGGTTTTAGTTTAGTTTAGTTTAGTTGGTGTACATCCGAATCGACACCATTATCTTAATAGTTTAATCTGGGTCCGGATATTCACTTTTGAATTCTAATTCTAAGTGAAAAAGATGTGTTATGATTATGACTTGAGATCATCATAACTCTACCCCTGAAACTTCTGGCACTGCCAATGACACGCCGGAGACTTACTTCGGCATCAATGCCTGAATGCCCTAATACATCAACTGCCCTAACAGTATAGAACTAGATTTTAATGAAGAAAATCTAGGAGCGGTGATAGTACCAGGTCAATAATAATATCAACACATCTCCACTGATAAGGCATAGCTCTATAGAAGAGGACATGGGCTATATTCACCAAACGGCCAAAATGCGGATTCGTGGATTAAACTACTGCCTATGAATTGTCTACGCTGTTTTCTCAATATACTTAATTCATATTAGTCGATAGAATTCTTCACCTCTTGAATTAAAATTATGATATAGTTAGTCATTGTTTGCTTGATTACAGTACAATACAGTTTACAAAGAACGAAGCACCGAGCACCTTGAGTATCTCACAGAGTTACCAAACAGTAGTAAGTCTGCCAAGTCAATCAAAGCTCTTGATTCACGGGATGTTTGGTCAGCACCGAGCAAGTACTCGCTGCCAACGCGAAGTTATACGAAGCAGTTAACAGCAACAGTTGCAGTGCCACTGCTTCTGCTACTTCTGTCTGTAGCAGCGCTGACGGCTGTGCTGTGTTTCCATTACGCCGCCATGTAAGTACTCGTACCCCAACTATAATTTATCTTCCGTTGCCAACATGAAGCTTAGCAATGTAGGTAACAAAACTGTTGCTTTGTCACTGTCTTCATTGCTTCATTAGATTATCTACTTCGTTGCTTGTTGACAGTGACAGTTGCAGCAGCACTACTCATGTTGCTTCAGCGTTTGTAGCGCTGACAATGAATGTGATGTGGGATTAATTCTATAAATATGGTACTTGACCTCAATCACACCTGATGTTAAGTGAAGATGAGGTCGAAGGTGGAAGCGTACTGACCCGGAAACCCCAACACATTTGGAGGACTGGCCATCTTATCTCTGACAACCGGAACACAACAATGCTATTAACATTGGTGCTTGGCGGCAGAATTAGATAAGATGGTGGTAGCTAGCCAGGCGGATATTTAAAATGCCCTACCATCAACCAAACCATCTCTAAGTTATTTTTAATTTGAATATATATAATAAAATTGGGTCAGAAAATAGACAAATTACTTTGTTTTTTTCAGACACGATCCAGAATCAGAGACCTTTATACAAAACATATTTCACATTTGCATTGAATATAGAAAGCGCAGGTTTGTCAATGTCGCATTCATAGATATTCCATGTTGTATTTGACCTAACATCCTAACAGTCATTTATTATTGTTATTACTACTAATAACGTCTAATGTAAAACACCACAAAAACCTACTACCGAAAAATTTGTGTATTTAATGAGGCATTACAACTCGTGCTGGCTATTATGACAAACATCGGAATGACTCTCATTTAGGCCCGTATTAAAAAACCAATCTCAATACAATTCTTGAGGCTGTATCACCCGAGATGCATCCTAAGCAGTTGACGCTATCTCAAGATCCCTGCTAATTTATAAATCAATCTTGAGGTCTACTCAACTGAGATCCATTGAATACCATTTTGTTTTTGATAATGTTTTAATATGCAACAGATTCGCAACTGCAAGCGCGACTTAAGGTTCTCAACTTAAGGTCATCTCAATCTTGAGGACGGTTTATTAATACGGGACTAGGACCCGTATTAATAAATCAATCTCAATACAAGTCTCGAGGCTGTATCAACCGAGATGCGTTTTAAGCTCCGTGCTAATTTAGGTATATCGTGAGGTCTACTCAGCTGAGATCACTTCTCAAGTATTCGCCTCAGCGGCGAATGAATGATAGTCTTGAATTTCGTTTATTAAAACGTAAAACTCGGCGCACGTCTCAAGTCGGTACCTAGTGCTTGAATATGCACTTTCTTTTCAGGTCTCAAGTTATGTTTATTAAGCAACACGTTTACTTGGGACCGATCACAAGACTGTTTTCAATCTTGAGAAAGGTTTATTAATACGGGCCTTAGTTTGAAGTTGCATGAATTACTATCATATTTAATTTTATCTTATGCAAACGCTTACAAAAATCAGCTATCGCTATTATCCGGTATTCAGCTACGTCAAACGCTAGTCATTCGTTTAGGGCGGTTTTCGTACACATTGATGTATCTTAACCTCAGAATATGTCGTAAGTCTGTAGTAGCATTAGCACAAACTGAAACAGATAAACCAATTATACTGTATAAACCATAGCCTGTATACTACAAATAAAATTTTCTCAAGACACCATGGACGTTTTTGGATAATTTTTTGTTTAGTTACAGCAATTACTTGACTGGCTTCAATAATATAATAAGGTAATATCGAAAAATATTCTTGAATTCCTGACAAAACTTCATTTAAATTATGCCGGGCTTCTCTGTTTTAGCCTATATCAAAACTGACTTTTCATTCGAGCGAGTCAAGAGTTCTCACGAATAGCTTTTGATATTTCAAACCATCTCCTATGCCATATTAGTCAAATTTGAAAATGTCAACCTTATTATTGGCATAGTTCGAATTTATGATATTTTGTTGGCGATGCAGATCACTTCCATTGAAGTTAGACATTCGAATTCAACATGTTTAAATAATTCTCTCCCCAGTTAGCACTTCTAACTAATAACACTTCGCAGTATCGTACATCGCAATAAAGAACTTTCGCGATAACGTACTTCGCAATGGTAAACTTTCGCAGTAACGTACATCGCAGTATAGAGCTTTCACGACATAGCACGTCGCAACGGTGAACTATCGCAGTAACGTACATCGCAGTAAAGAACTTTCGCGACAACGTACGTCGCAATGGTGAACTTTCACAGCAACGTATATCGCAGTATAGAACTTTCGCGACAACGTACTTCGCAATGATAAACTTTCGCAGTAACGTACATCGCAGTAATGGACTTCGCAACTATGATTTACTCTCCCGATTTCCATCAAACACGACTGAGAGCGGTCTCGCAAATACCAACTTTCGAAAATATAAAACCACTAGCTATTCGCCCGCGGCTTCTCCTGCGTAGATTAACTTTATCGCGGATATGTTTAATTTATTTATGCCGCAAGAACTACTGACTATATCTGGATAACCAAGTATCGTAAGTTTTAATCCAGGATATGCTCTACCAAATGTAAAATTTCATCGAAATCCGTTCATCCGTTTCGCTGTTATTGAGCAACAAACAAACATCTAAACTTTCGTATTTATTGATTTTCAAATCTATTTAGATGTTTCGGCGCAACAATGTCACAGGCAGACAGTAGGTACCAATTTCGGACATTTACACCAATCATCTAGTTCCAAACTAAGCAAAGCCTGTTCTATGGACTCGGAAATAACATTCGTATTTATCACACATAGGTAGGGTTGCCATACGTCCCGTATATACGGAACTATCACCGTATTTGACCACCCCGTCCCGTATTGCTATATGTCCCGTATTTCGACAAAATACTGAAATAGAATAGAGAGGTGAGGGGCGCGAGCGCAAACCACTACTGTGGAGATCAAATCTCATCAGATCAATACCCATCTGTTAGAAAACTCATACTTCGTGCACATGCGTGCAAAAGTAGTTAAATATAATAAAACATAGTTCAAAAGCCGCGTGTCGGTATTAAATGTCTTAGGTTCGAGTTTTAGGCATCAGAAAAGAAAACGTCCCGTATTGACTTCTAGAAGTTATGTCAACCCTACACATAGGTACTATTAACCCTATCGTGTAGGTAATTAATTCGCAATCATTGGTTTTCCTCCTCGTCACGCTGTGGTCACTAACCACTGTCAAAAAACAACTACAATGCGGAGTACCCGTAGGGTACCAGTAGGGTACCATAGCGTGGACTATTCTAGACGCGAAGGCGCATCAGCGAGGCCTTTTTAGGAGTTTTCTTTCAGTACCTTCCTATTATTTACAAATTAACCAAATTAAATATTAGTTGGGATGGTTCAGCCAAGTACCAGCTGGCTGCACTCGATTCTGTGGAACGACGTGCCAAAAGACTCATTGGTGACCATTCGATCACTGCTAAATTGCATTGAAAAGTGATCTCAGCTGAGTAGACATCGCGATTAGTTTATAAATTAGCACGGAGCTTGAGATAGCGTCTTCTTGAGACGCATCTCGAGTGATACAGCCTCAAGACTTGTATTGGGATTGGTTTATTAATACGGGCTTTAGTACTGCACTGCTGTAATTTGTTATGGGTATACATGTAAAAAACCTCCCCTACACTGAAGTGGACATGATTTGTACCCCATCGTGTGGGTTGTCGTTGGATAGATCTTTCATATTACAGGTTTTCTTAAACAGTTTTTCGATTCAGGGATCCGTTTGCGATTTTTTTTTTTTGCGAAATTTGCTTTAACCTGCTAACTTCAAACTTTAAGCATTTATTTCAACGTAAGATACATGATATCATTTGTTGACTGTCAATTTAAATCTACTGGAAATAAAAAAAAAATTATTGCATTTATCTGTCAGTCGGTATGTCCAAGCTACTACCGCTTCGGAAAGGGAATTCTCTGTGGGAAAAGAAGCGGCCACCTCCGTGGCTCAATGTAAACAACATTGGGTTTACGACTCGGAGGTCGCGGGTTCGATCCCCAGCGGGGTACATGTTTAAGTACTCGGTTTGGTTGGTGGTAGGGCATTTTAAATGTCCGCCTGGCTAGCTACCACCATCTTATCTAAATCTGCCGCCAAGCAGCAATGTTAATAGCATTGTTGTGTTCCGGTTGTCAGAGATAAGATAGCCAGTCCCCCAAATGTGTTGGGGTTTCCGGGTCAGTACGCTTCCACCTTCGACCTCATCTTCACTTAACATCAGGTGTGATTAAGGTCAAGTACGAACCTGTCGTGCATAAAAAAAAAAAAAAAAAAAAAAAAAGCGGCGCAAGAACCCCTAACTTTGGTTAGAGTCAACTGTCCATGCCAGTTAAACGGTTGGTTTTAGATACGTGGGAAAATTCACGGCGTCGTCGTCGGTAGTATAAGATAAAAGGAAAACTATCACGAGCGAAGTTGACTTTACAGGTTAATGAGTAATAGTCGAAAAACTTATAAAATGTACTTTCCGTTGAAAATTATTGATCAAACAACAAAAAACCCCCTACTAAGCCCGCATATTGTGATAGCCAAGTATGGAACCTTACACTGCGCGTGGCCCGACACGCACTTGACCAGCTTTTTGTAAAAGCGGAAATTTCTTTGAAGTAGGTTGATTTTTTTTTATTTTTTTTTATGCATAACGGGTTGGTTCTTGATATTTATTTACATAGAATCAACAGCATCATTACAAATTCTTATACAGTAAACTAATACCACACTTATGCCAATTAATGATTCTTAATATGCACAGACCAATAAATATGTTACTGAGAATGGTTATCCTTATATTCACATTTTTAAATAAGTTTTTTGATTAATTTCAATTCACGTTGTGTCCCCAGAGGCCATCGGTCAGGTAAAGTGGAACTGTGTCGATACGGAACTGGTAACACCGAGCAAACCCAGGTGGCTGACAACACCAGCAACAAGAGCCTTGGAGTTAGGTCAGTAAAGTTCGCCTTTATTTAGTTAAATAGTATGTTGAGTCATTATCAGTAAAATATCTTTCTTTCGAGTTAGTTCAATACATTAATGTTACGTAGCTACTGCCTATTGCAAAAGTATATGGTAAATATAATAATAATCCATAGGTCGCTGGTTCAAATCCGGCTCGAAGGACCAATGCCCGATCATTGGTCCTTCGAACCGGGTTTGAACCAGCGACCTATGCATTCACAACATAATTCACGACTTTAGGAATGATAATTTGTATTATATGTATTTAATTATGCTAGAAGAATGTTGAGAGCGCATGCTTTACATGCTACATATAAATAAACGCAAACTGATTTATAAAATGTGGTATCGGAGTAAATTGCCGAATAGGCATTTTACCCACAGTAAGGAACAAGTCGATGCATTTTACCGCGTCATCAACCTTATTCCATTATAACAGAGCACATAACCGCTCATTAGTTACATACCTATTGTATGTGCTTTAGTCCGTACACGTACAGTAGCTTGCAGTTCTCAAACTTTTTTAGCGACGAATATTTGACGTAGCCCCACAATACTCAAAAACTACACTTAACATCGACCTAACTTATTGAATAAATGCAATTCTTACCGGGTTTTCAAAGCAAATCGTTTGTTTCAATTTTAGAATATTTTTGTGCTGATGAGTGATGGATGAGTAATGTTCGGATTCTATTTCCTAATCGAAATTATATTATATTCTTTTCAGCCCAAACAACAGCCTCGTCCGCCCTTACAGCCCAAAGTCAACCACCAACTTAGCCGGCAGCTACAACAGACCCCATCCACCCCCCTACATGGGCTCAGCCTCCAACACCCTCCACCACCGCAAATCCACCGACAAAACCACCCCATCTACAAACGGCCACACCCCCGAACATCGCGGCCATCTTGTCTTAGAGGAGTCGTTAAAACTGCTAAACGAAGCGAACATTTCAAATTCCGAATACGATCCAATCCTCAAAGACCCGATTCTTGACATAACCGATGGCACCGATGACTATGTTCCAATAAAACCGGACTCGTCCGGATATATCTCGATGAAACCGGATTTAGATGATATAGATGTTCCAGAGCTGTCGAAGTACGGCCTGGGTGGCGTCGTAGGGTCGATTTGACACGAGGTCTCGGCTGACGGGAAGCCTGTCAAGACTTGGTTTTGCTAAAGATAGATTTTGTCTTTGAACAAGTGTTAGGGCTTTTGTATCAAGCCAAAGTTTGTGGCTAGCGTACAGAGTATATTTGTAATCTGGAAACCTCTTATAATCCGTTATAATTAAAACAGACATTAACTATAACTATTATAAAGTTTGTATTGTTTTAGTGCTCCATAAAAAACAACGCCCCGTAGACAAATTGTACCTAACAGCAAACACTTCCACAATAAAAAAAAAACCTGAAAGAAAACTTGACTGTTTTAATGATACCAATTCTGTGTAAAGGGTTTCCAGTGATTTACAAATATCCCAAAATAATACTTCACCATCTACTTACTATGTCGACATAATAATAATCATAAATTGCATAGGTTACCTATTTATATGTTTCGTTTTATTCTGTGGTAGGGTATCGAATGTGTTAGAAACCTAAAAAGGATAAGAATCGTGCACTTCTTACTAGGTGCCGTAGACAAGTATATAATCAATCGATCAAAGAAAGATGCTCTCAAAGTCTAGACGAATAATAAACCGGATTCTTCTTCTAAGATCAAGCCTGAAGTATCTGAATACTTACTGTTTTATTCATAAAAATTTACAAACGCTTTATAAGCCTGTTTTATTTATAGTGTGTTTTGTTTCTGTCATTCATAAGGAAATGTTGTAATGAAAGAAAGTGACAAACCATACCTTAACTAAAACAGGCTTATAAAGCGTTTGTAAATTTTTATGAATAAGAGCTAGCCTTACATCCTACCGCTGTCTCGCAACAAAAATACGAATATACCTAATATCTATATATTGTCCTCTTTTAAACTAGTTCTACATGAAAATCAAAATTTGCACATGGTCTTTATTTTTGTAATCTGGATTTTGTAATAAAGTGTATTTGTTTGTTTGTTTGTTTGTTTGTCTTGTCTGTAATACGGGCTTATCTTACTAGGTATATAGTGATATAAGTATGATGCATTCGACTTTAATATACACAATTTAAAAAATATTGTATTATAATCACAATACATAATCTAGTAAGTAGGTGCAATTGAAAGTACTTATAGTGATTTTGTTGTCATCTAAATAAAATTTATCTAGCCAAATTAAATTTATTGTAATCAACGACTAATGAATACAATTGAATTAATATTCTGTAATAGATAAGATGATTCCTAGGAAACTGTAATTATGTGTCTACAAATAATTGTCATGAATTTTTAATACTAAAATTTCTAATCAGTAAAGTTTAATAAACCTCTTTATCTTTATCCATCCTAACAGAAAAGTATGTAGATACCTACGTAGAAAAGTTGAATTGATATACAACAAATATAAAACAACAAAAAAATAAAATCTTTAACTGCTGGATCCAGAATCCGACTACAACTAAATAATCAACTAATAATAGACAATACTTAAACGTTGCAACATTACCCCCATCACAGAAAAACTAATAGTACTAACGTACCCCAATGGGCACAATATCTTTTAGATTGGCTTCAACTTTCCACCTAAAATGCTTTTGTACAAATCGGTGAATGACGTGTACATCTTTAATTGTCATATAATATCAGGAATTGAATTTCTAAAACATGTAGACTAATATATATGTGTAATATTATATGATGTTAATGTTCCAAATAAATAATTAAACATAGTAATGCTGCTGTCACGTAACAGACTGATCTCGTCACACGATTTCCACCTATCACAGTCATGGAGGAAACGTGTCTAGTCTGTTACCGTGCTGTATTTTTTTTTATTTTTACACTTTCTGTTATATTGTATCATTATGTTAGCTTATTTATTAATAATATAACTTCATGATAATATTGTAACTTACGTTAAAATAAATATTAACCTTCTGAATGTTTTTTATGTTTGTAAACGTATTATTGTAGGTACGAAGTAAAACATATAAAAATTAGTTTGGAAAATGTACAAAGGCGCACTTATCCCACAAGGGTTCTTATCCAGTGAATTTGAAATTGTTTTGATACAGTCTAATAGACGTACACAAGTATACATATACTTATATACAGATTCTATAATGTATAAGATACGTGAAATAAATTCGTAAAGATTGAATTCTTATTGTTTTTCTGTTTGTGTTTTGTGTTTCTTTAAAAATAAATTCTTTAAACAATATGCAACAATAATATAATATCCATTTTATGGGACACCTAAAAATCATAGTTTTGGAAATATAATGTCTTATACTAAATAGTAATTATCAAAACAGAATCTTTTCTTCGTCTAATCACTGGAGAGCCTTCCAACAAACAATAGCTCTCATACTGTCAGCGGTTTTCACGAATATCCTTTCTCCATTATATTGTCCACATACTTGTTGATCTGATAGTCCAACAGAGTTTGGAAGCCAAGAACTTCGGTGTCTACTTGCTGTAAAAAAAAATAGATAAAAAAAATAGTATTGGCGCCCGACTAGGGACTATGAATTTTGTCTACGTTAATAAATTACACCGGGCTTGTCGTTTTTTACAATTTATAAATTACACTACACCAAACAAATAATAAATTTGATATGATATGGTGTAAGTGACATTTGTTATCTATTATTAGAGACGCTTGGAAGGATTTGGTGAGTACTACTTACTAAGATCTTGATCAAGGAGTTTGAGTAAGAGGGAGTGTATACTGTAGCTTGAATGGATCCCAAAGATGGCATGCGAGGACCGAATTAGATGGCGTGAGGGGTATGCAATTACGTTTATCGTTTACAGTTAGCATCTCAGGTTCCATGGACACTGATGAATTTATCCTGATTCTATATTCTTGCCTAAGTGATATCAGTCGCTATCAACAAACAAACAAACAACAAACAAAATATTCTTTATTGTACAACAATAAATATTCAACGTCCACGTTTTTCCGATTTATACTTGAATTTGACTCTAACTGTGTAAGTGGGCTGGTGTTAGCGGTGAAAATATATTGGAAATTCCTGTCGCGTGCTATACGCATAGTTGCATGCCCATGGGCCAGTATCGCGGCGACGTTATCCCGAGCACATAGCGATTTATCAGTCACCATGGACCAACTGTTACTGAAACGATATTGAATTATTAATAATCGGGCGATCACAAGGCTGGTAGCTACCTGTACCAACGTATAAGTCGGGCTATACAATGTGGCAAAGCCACCAGCCTATTAGGCACCCTGTCTCAGAGCATGACCTGGATTATGAGTTCTACTTATGACGTGAACGTGGTAATTGCAAACAAAAGCTTGTATATTTCAATGTCACTATTATTAATGCTCAGTTTGTTGGAAAATAGATTATAATCAGCGTCGATTGTAATAGAGTATGATTATAGTAAAGCAGTGTCTGCGTACGAAAATAAGAATTCCAGCAACACGTGACGCCAGAATGCTTAAGACATAAAATATTGAATAACTCTTAAACTCATAGAATTTTTGTCCTTTGGGCACTATGTGGCACTATTTCAGTCACAGTTTTTTGAAATTGTTAAAATATCTGTGGAAGATAACCAAGAGCGTGTTGGAAATGCATCAACTTAATGGAGCATGGCATGTACTGAATAATATTGGCATGGGAGGGACGACAGTAGCCTTGATGTAGCGTTGAACTGGGTGAAGCTGTGTGCAATCGCCGATAAATCCCAAGCAGCAGTTTTATAACTATATTGGGATTAAGTGTAGTAATTTTATTCCCTAGTGGAAACCTAGAAGGTTAACTATTCGACCTAAGCAGTAACTTAGACTATCTATCGATACAAGTATTTATTCCTAGTGCGAGGTCTGAGCACCGAGCGGCTGGTTCCCGAGTGAATTTGCTAATTATAAGTAAAAAGTGGGCTTATACCAAATAAAAAGTTATTGTAGTATTGTTAAAAGGTTACACAATTACGTACTGCACGGCCAACTTCTGGAAAGGAAGATAATACTCGTAGCTAAAGATCTTGGTATTCTCTTTGACGACAAACTATCTTTTCGCGATCATTATGATTCTATAACCAAGAGATCCTTCCGCCTGTTTGAATTTATAACAAGAACGACTAAAGATTTCAAGCAACCACGGACATTCTCGATCCTATTCATTAGCCTCGCTAGGAGCATATTAGAATATGGTTCTGTTATGGTGATGTATTTTCCGCATTGCTAATGTAGTCCACATTAGCAATGCGGAAAATACATTCGTGGAGAACCCAAAGAACTTTTGGTCCAATGTAAAATCAAAAATAGGTTCTCACCGATCTTCAACCATCAACTATGACTTTTCAGGACTGGTCTGCAGATAATGGTGAAGCAATTTGTGATTTATTTGCATGTTATTTCAATCTACTTTCTATCAGCTAGCACCAGCTCTCAAGTGCTACCCTACCTTTCAATGTAACGGCGATGACATTAATAGTGTAAGTAATATTGAAATTAAATTTATTGGCTTTTATAAATTATTAACAACAATTTAGATAAGCAATGCCACAATATCCAATCTTTTTTGCCTTTATTTTTGTTTTTTTTATGCACGAGATGAGGTCGAATGTTGTAAAATGTATGCTCTATTGAGCATACATGCATGCAGCATGATAATACAACTAAAAAAAATCGACAGTCAGTGTTGATCCTAATAATAATACAAAAGACAGTGATTCTCCACAGAGTAATGAAGCAATTTGTACTGGCACTATTATTATACTTGTCGTTTCATGACAGGAAAAAATAACTTCTCTTTAAGTTACGTACTTTTTGTGATGTAAAATGTGGAAGTTTGTTTTTGGTGTTCACCAAACGATAGGCAAGATACCTAATTTGAATTACAAAGTCACAAAACAATCTCTAATCCGTTATCCGTTCATAATCTGACACATACGTTTTAAATTTGGGCGTGTCTAAACGTTTGGAGTTGTATAGTCGCTTGTCTATTAATATTTTATATCAGCCCGTAAACATCCCACTGCAGGGATATAGGCCTTCCCTCGTATATGAGAGAGTATGGACCGTAGTCCACCACGCTATCCTAATGCGGGTTGGGGACTACTTTACTGGCTGCTAAATATTATTCCAGGTTCGCAGCCGCTTCGGCGGCGAACCTCAAACGATGCAAATATGTAAGCCTAAGTGGAGATTACATTTTTCCGTCGTCTGGAGTAGAGGTCATGGGGACCAGGCGCTCATAGCCTCATCCGTCAGTTATCGGAGCGTTTGGTCGAAGCCTCGCACGATCGGAAGGCTGGTCTCTATTCAACGAGGCAATGCCGCCAGCCTACGCGGGACCCTTCCGGCCGTGCAAGACCTGGGACAATTTTTTTATTTATTTTTATTAATTTAAAAATATAGTCTTTTGTTGTTTGTTACCTCTATAGCCTATAAGCCTATGCTTTAAGAGTTTTCGGTAAGTATAATGTGAATTTACTACCCACATTACTTTTTTATTATGATTAGAATTGGATGCTGGGAGAGTACAGTGGTGTCGATCGGATGTACACCAACTAAACTAAAACCAGTTTTAAAGTTGTACTATCTCTTTCTCCCTGGAACAGTACGATGCGACGGCACCACTCCAAAACTGAGTTTAGTTTAGTTGGTGTACATCCGAATCGACACCAGTGACTCGCAAATAAGTCGTTCTCTTTATCGTCGTTTTTTTTTTGAACGAAGGTAATGTAATGATGTCTAAACGAGGGTGATGATAATATTATAGTTTGTTTATTTAGTAATAAAGTTCATTATGACTATATAGCAATAGTCGCCTTTTTGCCCAAACACAAAGCCAAAAGGGAAGGGTTTTATAATTTCACCTAAAATTGTTTTCACACCGTTAATTGGGCGTAAACAAGAATATACACAGGTTATGCACAAGGATACGTGAAATAAATTCTGAATTCAATCCTTATCTATTTATTGTGTTTTCTTTAAACAATAACCAACAATAATATAATTTCTTTGTAGGATGCCTAAAAATCATAGCTTTTGAAAATTACTGTACAAAATGACAGTTTCCGAAAGAAAATCTTTTCTTCGTCTAATCAATCGACTGCCTTCCAACACACAATTGCTCTTATATTGTCAGGGGCTTTTGCGAAGATCCTTTCTCCGTTGCTGTCCTCATACTTATTGACCTGATAGTCCAACAGAGTCTGAAACCCAAGAACTTGGGTGTCAAGTTGCTGTAAAAATTTAAATAGATTAAAAAAAAATATTGGCGCCCAACTTGGGACTACAAATTTTGGGCTTGTTGTCCTTTTCAGCATAATAATAATATCTTTCAATTTATTGTTTGAAGGTTATTCACGAACTACAAACGATTTAGCGACACGCCTCGAGTTCTTGTTGGCCAATGGTACGCTGGATAGGGGTTTGTAAAATCTATCCGGGTCAGTACGCTTCCACCTTCGACCTTATCTTCACTTAACATCAGGTGTGATTGAGGTCAAGTACCAACCCGTTATTCATAAAAAAAAGCCAAAAACAGGAAGCTCTCCCCCAAACAGCGACCTCGATGGCCCTTTTTATGATCTATGATAAAGCTCATGTAGGCACAAACACTAAATTAGCGATATATTTTCGGTAAGGACCTAGTTTGTTAAGAAAATAGGTGATACTGCCAGGTACCACCGGAAGCACTCACGTGGACAGAGTAGTAGCTATAAATAGAGGTTCTGATACTTAGCGTACAATAACATCTTTTTGTTATCTATTATTACCGACGCATGGACGGATCCGGTGAGTATTTACTTATTTTGATCGTTGAATTCGAGCAGGAGAGATTGTAGACTAGCCTGGATGAATCCCAAAGACTGCATGCGAGGACAAAGTTGAATGGCGCGAGGGGAATTCAATTACGATTACCTTTCACCTAAAGTTCCATGGACACTGACGAATTTAACCTGATACTATATTCTTGCTAAAGTGATACCACTCGCTATCAACGTCCACTTTTGACTTTGAATTTGACTTTACCTGTGTAAGTGGGTTGGTGTTAGTGGTGAAAATATAGCTGAAATTCTTCTCACGCGCCAAACGCATATTTGCATGCCCAAGGGCTAGTATCGCGGCGACGTTATCCCGAGCACATAGTGATTTATCAGTCGCCATGAAGAACGAATATAGAACTGTTCCTGAAACATTATTGAATTATTAATAATCGGGTGATCAGAGGGCTGGCAGCTACCTGTACAAGCGTATGAGAGATAGAGCAGTGGCAATAAAAACAATGTCGTCGTGACTTAACCGATTTTCATCAAAGAACCTGTCTCCTCGTTAAGTGTTTCATATAAAAAGACTCACTCAAATTGGATCACGCATTACTGAGATACGTCCGGACAAAGACTGAACACACAGACACACAACGCCATTAAACACATAACACCACCTAACTTCGTAGCCTATTAGCATTACATTCTAGTAGTACCTTTTCCTGTAGGCAACACGGTGTTCGTTATAGAGTGTTCGACGAAATCATAAAATGCGTCGATCTTGGCTAAGCCACCAGACACCTCAAGTGTTGGTTTCTCATGGATGTCGCAGTTCATTGCCACTGCAATTGGTGTACCACTTCCTGTTGATGAGAATAAATATCAATGTTAATAGCAATGTTGTGTTCCGGTTCCCAGAAATAAGATATTTGGGTTTCCGTGTCAGTACCCTTCCACCTTCGACCTCATCTTCACTTAACATCAGATGTGATTGATGTCAAGTGCTAACCCGTTGTGCATAAAAAAACTTTTATTTAACTTACTTCGTATTATTCTTCAAAATTTGCAAGTTAAATTAGAATCATTTCCTAAGGAGCTGAAATTTTGCAAACTTATTCAGTTCTGATGACAACACACATGAACGATACTGCAGCCAGGATCGGCCTCTCACGAGGGAAGCTCCTTAACGGTTAATAGCACGGATACAAGCATATACATACACAGTTAGTTTTGACAATCAAACAAGATTTTCGTGCTCATCTGATGCCGCGGCCGGGATTGTCTCCCCAAGAAAGATCTCCTCAATGGGTAATAGCACGGATACGAATCTTTGCATAGGTTTAGTTCTGATAGTTAAACATGTATAATTCATAATTATACAAGAACTGATGATACAGCCAGGACACCTCCTCACGAGGGGAATTCCAACGGTTAATAGCACGGATACGAAATTTTGCATACCTCCACGGTTAGACTAGAATAATATGTAATGTAAACAAACTTGAGCATTACGGAGTGAGGGGAATAGCATTCAAACTCTTCAGCAGTTAGCTCACTGGCCGTACACAGGTTATCAGGGTTGAAAAATGGATTAGCGACGAGCTGCCGGTGACTTTTGGGGTTCCACAGGGTAGTATACTCGGTTCTACGCTATTTTTGATTTATATCAATGATTTATACCAAATAAATCAACAAAATGGTACAATTTTAGCATTCGCCGGTGATACTGCCTTGTTGTTTCGAGCTGATACATGGAGTAATATTTTTGAATATGCGCAAATTGGTCTTGATACAGTGTGCAAATAGTTATCTAACATTGGTCTAACCCTTAACGTTGATAAAACGAAACATATAACATTTTCTATTAAACGACCTGCATTTCCTCCTGATACATTCATTACTTCCCACCTACATTTTTCCAACCTAGACAAAATTGTGCTTGCCCTAGGCTGAATACGGTAGACTCCGTTAAGGATTTAGGAGTGATGGTTCTCTCAGTTTCCAACCTCATATAGAATTATTGGCAACTACAATACGAAAACTAATCTTTATTTTTAAGACCCTCCGTCACATAGCAGATCGTAACGTTACCAAAACGGTGTACTTTGCGCTATGTCAGTCACTACTTGGATATTGTATATTAGCTTGGGGTGGAGCTGCTAGTACTCATATGATAAGATTGAGAGAGCCCAAAGAGCAATTTTAAAGACTAGTGCTTTCCTTCCAATATGTCCTACAACTGAGGTATATCAAACCTGGAAAGTTCTTACAGTTCTACAGCTCTTTATCTCGTCCATTATTCTTCGGAAGTTTTATATGAGCCACTACATCTAAATGACAGGTGTCGGAAAGGAACTGTATGCCCCTCTCTAAGTTCAATACACACTATTCTAATAGATTCTTCTGTTTTTTTGTTTTTTGGGATATTAAGTATATGTACAATAAACTCTATTCTATTATTTCACTCTATGACCTTCCTAAACATTTATGCAAGATTAAGCTAACTAAATGGTCAATGGGTCTAACATATTCTGAAACTGAATCTCTGCTTATAACAATATCGTAGCACACACACGCACCTTCACCCCCATACACATGAATCCCTATACACATCCCACCCACACCCCATAGTAAGGGAGTGAGAGCCTGTAGATCTGTAGCACAGGTTTCGAACCTTTTTCAAACTCACTCACAGATGATCCTGTGAGGATTTCGATTTTACTTAATACTAAAATAATCCATAAATAAACCACCTAATCCTAAACATTAATGACAAAATATTGAACTACAACAAACCCACCGTTTTTCAGAACAACGCATAACCCGGCCTGCAAAATAGCTGTACAGTAAGCATAAATATACTGCGCGTAGTCTTCTGCCTTTATCTCGTGCTTCACAAATTGCTCGATCACAGCTTTCTCGTAGAATGACGACACTATCATACTGGGAAAGAAAGTGCACTTTTAGTGTTGTAGTAAGCGGTTTTGAAGACCATAATAGATCGAATAGACATCAGTGATGCCAGAACCTCACAGAATAAGTGGCAGCTATTTTTAGATATATGATGTTAGAGTCCTCACAGTGGAATTCAGCTATTTCGATAATATGAAAATGAGATAATCTGTGCAAAAAGACAAAGGCATTATACAGATATCATCATTATAATCAGCCCATACTAGTTCACTAATTATAACTACCGTGCCCAAAGCCACTCCCGATCTTCTGTTTTACGCATTTACTTCCTAGAGCGACCGTTGCAGCCAGCGATTGCCCGTGACCTTCACTAGGTCGTCTATGAAAAAAACTTGTAGCAACGTCTGCGTATCCATCTGTGATCTTATAGCAAAAAAGTACGAAAGGCTACGCGTGTGGGGTGTCGGGCAAACCTGGTTCCTGTCTGCTCCGCGTGCTGGTTGGTATGGACGCAGACCTCCTCGGTCTTCCGCAGCCTCCAGGTGCTTTAACTATAAGTTTTGCGCGGGACGCGGTTGATTTGCTATTTTGCGTGGATTAACACGGCTGATTTCGCTTTGTGACTTCAGTGTTGAATTGGGAGCTCAATAGCGATGTGCTCGACCCGAGTGTCAGATAGGAAGTAATGTTTGTTGGTTACCCCCACGATAGGATGACAAATGAAGGGAAATTGAGGGTAGGGAATAGTGTTGTACCTGTTATAAATCATACTAACTAATACGTACGTTTAAATCTATCAGGATGCGTTCAAAGATTATAGTTCCTGACGTAGACTTACTCCGAAGCGGGTTAAAATAACTAGAACAGCTGCAGGTGATGTAAACAGTTCACGCTCTCGGTTTTAGTATAGGGCCGAGGCGGGTTAATGCTCTTCGTAGGAGCCCTCGAGTGATATCGGCGACACGGTAGATACCGTCTAGACCTTGGATTAGTTCGGCAATACAGCCGAGATCCAGTCTTGTTGGATGAGAACCAGATCATTAATTTGCAGGGAGCTTTTATTTTGCTTCCATTTGGTACGTTTGAAGTTCACAGACGTAATCACGTTGCCAGTATAGCCAAAATTGTTGGCGCATTTTTTCTAACTTGGCATAACGGGATATTGGGTATCTTCCACCACAGGTCAAGTTACAGCAGTAATGGGCCGGTCAATGATATGTCCTAACGTGAGGGGAAGGAAATCACGGGGATCGGCAGACATGGTATAAAGGGGCGGCTATTCAGCATAGCTTCCACTTGTGCTAAAGAGTAGCTAATTCTGCTAAGGTCAAATTAATATTGCCTAAAATGCGTGTGGTAATTAGCAGATCTTACACCGGATTCCGCAAGCTCAGAGGAGTGAGGAAGTATAAGGTGGATGGAATCTAAACATAATCTGTTCATTACCAGTCGAAGTCCACCTTATGATTGGACTTCAACATTAGAACTGTAACGCACCATCTTCGCCCCATTCATTCTTCGAGATAGGTATCTGACCACTTCATGTTACTAATCCGCTGGCGGGGACTTGTCACGACAAACATTATGATAATATACAAATACTAATTGACACTTACTCGATGAGGTGTTGCTGGTCTTCATCCCCAACGGGTTCTGCGATGAACATGGGGTCTTTGATTTCATCAGCGCCGTAGACAGGGGTTGTGGACAGGTGCGAGAGGATCTCACCAAGGTTTGCCGCGACCAAGAAATTGCTAATATCTGATGATTCACATAAAAGTTTCGTAGCTATTAGATAAATAAGTATAAATATGTAGGTTTTTATTTTTGTTAACGACAAGTCAACTTGTCAATAAATAAGAAATTTTCTGTATAACCTGCGAATGGTCAACAAGTTGACTTGTTGTCAATAAACTCTCGCGACGTGAAAGAGATGGTAAATAATATTAAATGCAGATTGAAACACAATTTGTAATAAGGATCTTAGTTAGTTCTTCTACATAACAGATCTCCTAATGCATTCGAATCAGGTTTATTTCCACAAATGAAGCACACTTGTCTTCACCGGTGGATTGAAGAATTCTGCCCCACGTTCGCCATGACATGTGCACCCTGGCTCTGTCATATAATTCGCGGTATACTTCTATAAGTTTATGCATGGTGACGTTAGTATGTAGTACTATTGTATTTTTTATTATTTCCTTCCCAAATATTTCTTTAAAATTCCAGAAGAAAACGTAATAACATATTATTAGTCACAAAAACTTATGCTTATCCAGGATAATCTAATCAAAATCACAGCATCATTCTCGCCAATATTTCTCTGACATACCAATATAATAACCCTTGTCTCTCAACCGGATGATTGTGTAGATTGAGTTCAGGGAGTTCCCCCCCAGCTCATAGAAGCCGACCTTCAGGGATACCGCGGCGCGCGCGGCTCGCCCCAGCACCTCGCGCACGGTCTCGAACAGCGTCCGCGCAGCCTCCATCTCTTCGGGTTGGACGCCGGTGTAGTCGAATTCTAGAGTGATTACTGAGTCGTCTTTAAAAATGGAATCGTGAATTTGGTTTGGTCAGTATCAGACGACAGGCCTCCTTCATTAGATGTAAAAGAGAATTGAGCCACTGAATTTGAGACAAGACAGTAAGTGAGACAAAATCTGTGGCGAGCAGCTGGTCGTCATTACGTTGTCATACAAGGCTCCGAATCGAGACACGAGGCAAAACACGGCAGATAGGTAACAACAAAATACTTATATTGTGCATAAAAATATTGTATGTGGATTTTCATGTTTGTATTCATTATTGCCGTGGACGTCATGTGACTGACATGATGGTAGGATTCATTCTTGTACTTACCATTATTGCTAGTGTTCTCATATATCTTCAGCAAGGCCTGTCTGTCGACTTTTCCATTAGCAAGCAAAGGAATAGTCTCTATAATTATAACCTATAAAATGAAATCAAACAATTTAAGTAGGTATTTAATAACCAGAAAAACAGAGAGCATATTTTGTATTTTACATAAGATGCATACTATGACAGTCTGGACACCAAGGCGACACCTTGCATTTCAAAATTGGTCAAGCTGTTTAGGGTACATCGAAGTCTACATTATATTGTAATGTTTGTTAGATGTATGTATGCATACACCCAAAAAACATTAGCCTAGTAGCACTTGGGGTAGTGGGAAAAAAATACTACAGAATTAGGTAGGTATGTCATACTTTCTCTCCGGTGTCTAACATTAACATTACATTTTCTATACAATGCACATTGCTGTAACAGTTGTATGTACAATGAAGATATTAATATTAAGATATTGATTATTAAGGACTGATGAATTAGCCAGAAATTTCTTACCTGTGGTATCATGTAATGCATGAGAGTGTTCTTTAAAGTATTTTCTATATGACTGGATGTAAGCTTGGCTTCAGACATGACGGTCACAAATGCCAGAATCTCTGGATTTTCACTCTCAAGCTTATAGCCGAGCACATAGCCTGAAAAGAAAATAATAATTTACTAGTTTTTATTTTCAATTTTAACTTTACTTTTTACTAGTTACTACTTTTAAACTATTAAGTATTTACTTATTATAAATGAAAACATCCATAACTCGGGTACACATGTCCGTATTCATCAGACAAACATATCCTAGCGGGATTCCAACCCGCGACCATTTGGTATAGTGGTCAGAGTTTCTAACCACTACAGCAAACAGGTCGTCATTTATTGTGTAATGTGCTTTGAAAATTGTAATGTATTTTGTCATTTGCACGCCACAATTAACAGATTTTTGAAACCATATAATATTACGCCTTTGCCTCAGAAGAAATTACAAAATAATAACTGTCGGCCAGTTTCCTACACGCAAATTCCTCCGGCTCAATATCACACTGGTACTGACCTTTAGTGATACCTTGCACGGCCGCCACAGCCCGGTCCACCTCTTGCATGTCCACCCTATGGCCTCTGATCTTGATCAGGGAGTCAGTGCGCCCGGCGTACAGGATCATGCCTTTGCTCAAGATACCGAAGTCCCCCATGCTATAGAGGCGACTGAAATCTATTGTACAATGTCAGATAATTCATTTGTTCATTATTGTAATTAATACCCTCAAGATACGTCCCTACGCACAGCCTCCTCTCTCTCTAGGAGAAGGTATGGGCTAGAATTCACCATGCAGATCTAGTGCAAGTTGGCGGATCAGTCAGTATTTACAAGTTGCCCCTGTAGTAGGCTTAACGATTGTCAACAGTTGAAAGGTTGTATGTGTAAACTGGCCCCTAACTTTGTAAGTAAGAGAAGACTATAGTTGTCTAAAGAACAGTATAGAGAACATTGAAGACCAGCAAGCTATATCATTGATTGATAGAAAGCGTGTCAGTGCTGCGTGGAAAAGAAAAGGGACACAAAGCGTCCTGTGGGACGCTAAGGTGCAATTTATGTGTGCATAAATTGCACCTTAGTCTATTTTACAAATGCTGTTTAGATTCGTAGGACATATTTTGAAGTAAACAGATTAAGTACAGTATTAGACTGACTCGCCTGGTTTTGCAGAAAGAGGATTATGAAGGAATTTCTTGGGAGACTGTCCCCCCACATAGCCGGTCGCCAGGTTGTTGCTGGCCACCCACACCTCACCAGGGACCGACGTCCGAGCCTGGATCATTTCCTCATCGAGGAGATATATTGCACAGTTGTCGAACGGACTACCTGTTGGATAAAGAGAATATCTAAGTAGGGTCTCCAAGGGAGTAAAGGGTGGAATTAGATCAGCTACGTGGCATGAATAGATAGTTGCTGATAGACAAAAGCTTTCTGTCAATAGCTTTACGAAGCCACGTTGAAGCACGACCTAATCATTAAGAGGGAGTACATAATGCGATAATGCGATTCTTTAGTGGTGGATCCACCACTAAAGAATCATGAAAATCTTTCCTAATCGTTCGAGTGCGACTGAAACGCTATTGATAAAGCGGTTATTACTTCGATGGCGATTATAGTATTAACGCGTTACAAAGTCGAGACGCTAGATGTGATAGTGGTGCTGCCATGGATGTTTCAAGGCTGGACGATTTCACTTTGTAACGCCCTTACTGTGGGATGATCAGCATCTCATATCGAGCACGCATAATGCACGTTGATGTGGCATCAACCATAATCGATGACAATGAATTGATAATGGAAACCATAACAAATGTAAATAGAATTTGCAAAATCATTACCAATAGGAACAGTCGAATGCATTTCAAGTTGAACAGACTCCTTTAGAATGTAATAAGTGACGTCTCCCATTTCAGTGCTTCCATAGATATTAGCCAGCTGGTAACCATTGTTATCTCCAAAGTACTTGAAGAACTGTAATGCCAAGTCTTTACTAAGGATTTCTCCGGAACAGTTCCAAAGTTTGAGCTGCTGCAGTGGTGTTTCAGTAGGCTCTTGGGAAAGATACAAAAGGATTGATCGGAGAAGGGTGGGTACCAGGACTAGACGTTTAACCTGAATCAAAGAACATTAATTAAGTTTTTCACTAAACATTCTACCAATGAATACGAGGAAAAATTTTTACAAAGCAAAATTCTGTTAAAAAAGGACTCCATACCTAACTGGGCAATTATTGGAAAAAATCATGTCTTCTGATTCTCATAAGACTCTTCCAATATCTTGTGAGCATAGAATCGTCGGCATTCAAAGAGCCAGTCTTTGATTGGAATCTAATGGAAGAAGCTGCTACTAGGGTGCACCAGGATGAGGGCAGTACGTGAGGCCGAGTTTAAATGAAGTCGTCTCGAGATGGCTTTAGAGTCAGAGATATTTTATAAGTATATTGAAGTCTCTTCCTACTGGAAAACTAGCTGATCAAAGACACTCTAGATATACCAGCCCAGAGATGAGAAATATGTGAAGCCAAACCTGCCCCGTGTTTAAAAATATTGTCTTGACGTAAAGAACAATTCGAAAGCTACGAAGCTGCTTAGAAGAATTTGGCTTTCTCCTACAAATACGTGGAACGGGAGACTTTCATTTAACATGTAGACCCCGAGGATTTCAATATTATTGGAGATAGGAGGAGTGCGCTGAAACCGAGTTTCTTTGACAAATGAGAATTGTTAGCAGTAAACGCACATACCATACATGTCATTCATTATAATGAAGGGTTAATTAGACTACATTTAAAATAACGCTATCTTATTATGAGAGTCCAGGGTGCTCTAAATTTTAATTATTTCATTTACCAATATTTTCAAGTGGAAAATCTAACACTTTCTCAGATCGTTCGATAGGTGTATGAATTGGACAAGGCTCAATGATATCATTAACTATAAGTGAAAATCTTAAAACGAGGGCAATTTACATGATTCTCAGCGAGAATTTTCACGAACTTCTGCGGGTCTCTTGTCATTTCTCTGGATAGCACCATCAAGGTCCGTCCGTGGAGTAGCGTACCCCAAATTTCATACAAGGAGTCCACAAATGTAAAGGTGGTCTTCCAGACGCAAACGGCCTCCGTCTCAGAGAATGGGAAGGTTTGGTAATGCCACCAGAGGCGGTTGTAGATCGCTGAGTAGCTAAGGCGAGCCCCTGTAAAAAATACAACACGTTTGGTAACCCTAACGGCCGCCGTGTTGGAATTGTTTTTAAACTGGCCTGATGCCAGTGATGACTTAAAACATTGAAACTTGGTCTCTGACTATGGGCCTCATAAGAAAGCTCGAGGTCGCGCAACAAACTATGGAGAGGGTGATATTCGATGTTTCACTGCGAGATTGAATCAGGAATGCACGGATCTGTAGAAAAACAAAAATCACTCGCAGCCCAAAGGATGAGTAAGTTGAAGTGGCAGTAGACAGGGCAAATAGGGCGTAGAATTGATGACCGTTGGGACGTACAAGCTGTAAAGTGGGGTAGGTAAGCACAGAGTAGGACGTCCACCAAATAATATGTAATAATATAAAAATCACTGTATGCAGTCGTTTCCAGCCAGACGCAATGGAAATCTACAGTGGAGGCCTATATTCGGCGGTGTATGTTCTGTGACCGATATCATAATGATGAGTGATTTAATCAGATCAGGAGGAAATTCATTGTTGTATGTAAGTTGGACAGCTGTTAAGTACCTATATAAGTAGATTTTAATATTTGCACGTCTTTTTTTTTTATGCACAACGGGTTGGTTCTTGGCCTCAATCACACCTGATGTCAAGTGAAGATGAAGTCTAAGGTGGGGGACTGGTTATCTAACACAACAATCTGCAAGCAGACTGGATATACCGAACTCTCATTTTATTAAGAACTTATGTAACTGTATTCATGGAAATAAATTATTGATTGATTGATTGATTAACTCCTGGTCCAAGGGCGTCGGATGAGTGACACGTTCAATTTTGTAACGTATAATCAAATCATGATAAGTTCGCTGCTAAAATCGCGCGAGGAGTATGTACTTGATGACCTGTGCTGTGTTGTGCACATATTGGTTGATGATAAGAGCGAGTTGATAAACAGTTTGGGCAATAACTTTTGCGTTTGAATAGCTCATTTTAATCTAAGATGCATCTTCCTTCAACCAAAATGGAAAGCATAATAGCGCAACAATTTTTTGTTGCAGTTCTCTGGCAAGTAGTAAAACTTATTCGAATATTTTGATCCGATGACTAATGACAAAGAAATTACTTAATGTTATCTTGATAACATCTTGATCTTTATTGCAAAATACACACCTTTTGGCACTCCAGTACTTCCAGAAGTATACAGCACGATAGCAATGCTCTCAGGTTTAAACTGAGCCAGTAGTTCATGCCCTTTAAGCGTATCGGCTGCGAGACTGCTGGATTCAAGGGATAACTCTTCGAAAGAAACCGTCGGAATACCGCTCTCAGCGACCACACTGAAAAAAAAGGTTATTTAAATGTAACTGAACTTTCGTCTACCTGTAACTTAAAAAAAGTGACGAGCTAACTACGGCAATACCTAACCAAAATCAGATGGGTTAATTTTCTACCAAACAATTTGTGTTGTATATTGCTACACACTATTAGCTATGTCTAATGAAAACGTTTGTTTATGGCTTACCACAAATTTTAAAATATTCTATTGAAATAGAAATACTGTTTTGTTGAGTATAGATTTACTATTTGTTTCAACCTTACAATATTTGCAATTTACTTTAGTCTAATGATCTCTTTATACTTAAACAAAATAAATCATTACATATAACCAATTTTAATAATCTTTTATTCAATTTGTTTGATTCCCTTTAAACAAAATGCTTTGACTGTAAGTAGTCAAACTATTAAGCTATATGGTTAAATCACCTTGTTTATGTACAGCAAAACTTACTTACGTTACTTATAACCAAAGTTGTTGTTAAATAGAGTTCACATACCTATACGGGATCGAGTAGGTCTCATCGTCACCTTTTTTATCCCAAAAAACACCACATCGTATGACCAAGTTTGATTTTGACAGAGTCATGAATTTGAGACACATGGAACTTGGATAAAAAAGGTGAAGGTGAGACTTACTGGATCTAGTATAGGTGTGTGAGCCCTACTAACGATTACTCAAGAAAGGGGTCATTAAAGAAAAAATATTGTTCATGTTATAATCTTTATTTCTTTAAATCAATCACATAGTAGAGAAAAAATATTTTCTATTTTTCCTACTTTCGATACTTAATCATTTGGAATTTTTAAATTTGCAATAGTGTAATTTGGATATTCTGTCCGATAAATAATCCTAACTTTACTATTGAGCCGCAGCCCGTTGAGTTACATAATATTTACCGTTTGACATAATATTAATATGGCAAAGAGCGTACGAAATCAAAGTGTCCTGAAAAGTATATATAATGCACTCGGTCTCAGGTTTTTCTACTTCAAAACATTGGACATGATCATCAAAACTAATCGTATTCAATACACAACATTCAAAAATAATCTTAGTACTATCATAAACAAACACATTTTTAATAACCATAAAAGAAATATCTGCAAGGTCTGTCATATCACGTATGAGAATCCTTCCAGATTTATATAAAGTACCGTTTAGTTTAACCCAAGAGACGAGATTGGGTGAACTACCAAAATTTAAGTTTAATCTATATATTATCTCATCATACTTGCATTTTGAAATTCTTTTTGATAAACCTACGGAAAACGTTGTATCAAGCGACCCTTTGGTAAATATTTCGTTTAGTTGAAGCTGATGCTTGATTGCCAGCGATTTCGTAAGATTCCGACGATTAAAAGTGGCTCGGGCAGCCATTTTAGATAGTCTGTGCTTAGCTTCAAATCGCATTGACCAAATTTTATTTAGAGGGCCAAATTTAATCAACATAGAGTGATAATGAATTAAAAAATGAAATTTTGGTTTTAAGGTATCTCCTGTTAGTTCTAGGTACATTTCGTTCAGTTCTGAGACTAAAAATTTTAACAACTGGCAACTAGCAATATTGATTACAGTGGACATTAACAGGTCAATAATTTTTCTTAATACAATATATAATTGCCAATAATCATCGTCTCTTGGAACAAAATCACCGATCATGAGACCGAAATATCTCAAAAACGATAACATTTCAGAAGCTGAAAGTCGAATATTTCCTTTGGCAATATATTCCATACTTAATGCACATGGCTTACTGGAGCTATCGGGACCATAATCAAAGTTTTCTATTCTGTGATTTAAAATTGGTAAAGTAAAGTATTTTAGATCTCTTGTATATTTAATGATAAGGAATGACATTACATATTTGCCAACCCCCTCGAGTATGTCGTGCATTATGTCCACACCTACCTGGTTAAATAAACTGAAATGTTTGACAGATAACCAAATACACTTTTCTTTTATACCTGTAGTGCTGGGATTATTTATTTCCAGATGTTCGATGTAATTATTATTATTTCGAAGTAAACTTTCTGTCTCAAAACACTGAGTTTTCATAACTTCTTTTGGCACTACACAAATTCGACAAGGATAATTCGATGAAAAAGATTCATTGAATCCTATTATGGAATGGATACCAAGGTTGTCACCTATAATTAGACCTAAAGCAAAATATAATTGACCTTGAAATATAGGAGCATTAATTTCTATTCCAGTCTCAAATAAAAAGTTTAATTCATCAATAAGGGGCTTAAATATAACGTTATTACCAAATGCAACCCTGTCAGATGAATGAAACAATAAAGCTAAAAAAATGTTGCCTAAGGCAGAAGCTCTCTCGGGGGGCATACAACCAACTGATACATATACTGCTCCTAGTTTGTGAATCCCGGAATGACTACCTAAAACGTTGCCGCTTTCATAATCATCAAAGAATAAAAATAAAGGAAACACTACTTTGTCTTTGCATCTTTTCATGAAATTAGTCCAAAATGAACCCTGTATGAAATTACTAATATGATCATTAACGTTTCTTAAATCTCGAATGTACTCTAACGTTTGTTGTAATACCCCATCTAGGGAAAAAAATTTTTGGAGAATGTGTCTGAGCGAGATAAACTGTTCTGTACATTCTACTGTTACTGCGCTGACAACACCGCGTTTAGTGGTAGTAGTTTTTCTTTGTCCTATCACTATTTCATTAGGGGCTATAAAAGAACCCACATTTTCAAAATATTTAAAACGCTTATGCTCAGTGTTAAATGTTTTGAATGGGCAGTTGACAACAGACATCACTTCTTGTTGAATTAATGCTAAATTTCCTGCTCCATCATTATTCTCCATTCTTTTTGCAAAAACGTTTTGAATATTATTGCCTATTGTACTAAAAATATGATCCAAGCCTTGAACTACATCCTGTACAGTTTGCCTGGGTAATAAAGGGTTTGCATACAAACTTGCTAAAAATAAAGGTATTTGGTTACTGTTTGAGGTTGATGCATTTTGAGTAAAAGCTACGTTTGTAATTTGATCTAACATGTCTACAGAATAAGTGCTAGATTCATTATTTAAACCATTCAGATCATTTGGCGGATTTAAAATAGAAACATTAATGGAATTCGTCTCTAATTTGCTATCATCAACCAACAATGTTCGATTTTCTTGACTATTTGAACTACTAATGTGAAATTTGTTCAAATGTTTAGAAAACGTATTTTTTAAATAAAAGGAACGGTCACAGCCCCCGTCTATACAGTGATATACTGAAAACTTATGTTTACTATGAGCTCGAACAAAATGTTTGAACAAGTTTTTAACATTAGAAAATTTTTCAAAACATAAGAAACAGGTAATCATGATCAAATTTTCGGAGTGCACAGATATAGTTTTACCGATTTTACGATAGATGGTATCTCGTATTGTAAATGGTCCCAAATTATATATATAAGTACCTTGCAGTAATTTCTTTCATTACGCTGGATCCACTACATTTATGAACGGTTATAAATTCAATCTCAATTTTTGCAGCTTAGTATTATGTCGTCAAAACAATCAAAACATAATCAAAATCTCTTCTACTTGATTTCTAAGCCTAGGTCAGTTACCAGAGCACGGACAGTGGTAAATAATTTATCGTATTTGGTAGTTAAATTAAATATAGCTTTTTGAACAAATTGCCACACGTGGCTGGATTCTGCAGGATACTCTGCATTTAATACAAATATAATTTTAAAGCAAGCATCAACACATTTTACGATAGACGGTATTTCGTATCGCAAATGGTTCAAAATAATATACCTTGCAGATATCTCCTTTATTGAGGGACCCACTACAACTATGAATGGTTGTAAGGTCAATCCCAATTCTTGCAGTTTAGTCTTTCGCCGTTGTATGGTCTCGTCTATCTCAGCTGCGCTCTTCAAATGGCAAATAAAACTTCCCAGAACTTCGTGTTTAGAAGGTCTCCACTGTTTTTTGGTCTTAACTGTTTTCACCATGGAAGTAGTCATCAAAAATGGCAACGTCATAAAAGCAACCGTATTGAGAACCTCGTCAGAATCTACAAGAAAAAACACACGATTGTTTTGTTATACATTATTTGACGAAAATTGTTTGGGTAATGCAGTGCCTCATCTACGTACCTACCTACTAAATAATATTCAAACCTGATCAGTCGTTTTAGCATAAAAGGACAAACAAACAAACATCCATAATATGAGTGGGATGTTAAATTTATTTCAAACTTATTTATAGATAGATTTTTATATAGATTTTCTGAAAGTTGTAGAAAAGTTAGTCCTTGTTGAGGGTGTTCCAGCTTTTACATGATTTTTGGCTAACCCGTATATAAATGAGGATAAGTGCTTGTAAAATATTGCGAATTTACCATTGTTTTCCATAAGGCTTAAAATTTCCTTCAATCCAGAATCCTGTCTTTTTTTGGTATATTCCAGCAGCTTTGGTCTAATTATAGGCCAGTTCTGATATAAATTGTCATCACAGAGTGGATACAATTTTTTGAAGTCATTCAAAAGCTGAAAAATTAGGTAATAAATACATAGTTGTCAACTAAAACAATACACAACGGAAAACTTTTGTTCTACAACTTTTCAAAATTCGCGAAAAATTATTTCAATTCTTCATACAAAACAGTCAATCTAATCGAACATTTTATATGAAAAGGCGAAAATATTTTCCCGAATTTTGAAAAGTACTTAAGTGGTGAATGAAAATGTGAATGGAGGTAAAAGCAACATTTTCAAAATTATTTTAAATTTTATGTTTCTTCAAAGATTTAACCCAGTATACAACGCTGGGTATACAGGATGTTACAAAACAACCCAAACTATATAAAATTCTAAAAATATTTTTGTGATCAACTGTTAAGGCCATTCAACCCGGAATTGACGTTTATATACGTAATTTTACTATTTTGTCCAATAAACATCAATTTAAGGTCGTATAACCTTAACAAGTGATCACTCGCATAACATACGCACACGAACAAACACACACACACACTATTATAATTATTTATATTTAAATATATAATCATATCAATCAATCAATCAATCAAATACGCTTTATTGTTTAAATATGTCATATATATGTACATATATTATATTGATTGCTTACTACTACCTATAACTAATATGTTATAAAATAACTTAAAAAAATATTCTATAAGTTTAAATAATGCTATTGTTGATTCTTGTTGTTAAGTTAGCACAATCAAGATTGTAGTACAAAATACTCCGAGGGGTGGGAACCTGGTGATCTGTGCCACAGGTTCATCCTATTACAGACGCCAGATTCGATTGTTATTTATCATACAATTACATTTGTAACATAACATTTGTGAGAATGAAATAAATGCTTACTTACTACTACTACTAGATTTTTTTAGGGATTTTCTAGGAACTGCCCAAAAATATCTTTAATCTCCGATTCGTTTTAAAAGTTAGGTATAAACAAAAAAAAGTTGTAGCGTATAGACCTCACTCTTAAATAGGTACATGTAACTTACCAAAAATACACCACCAGGCTGGTTGAGCGGCTTGTATTTACTTAGGTAATCATCAACTGTCATTTCATTTGATGTTAATTCAGTTAGTCTTTGCTTATCCGTATCGTTCCAATATGTTTCAACAGTTAACCATGGATCACAACAATTATTGAGCCAGAGAAGTTTTTCATTCACATCATCACTTAATGTCTGCAATTGGTCAATTGCTTCTTGAATATTTGAGTTAGTGTGGGGCGAGGCTGTGCTACTATTATATGTTGAGGGATGCCGTTTTGAATATTCTTCGATCACTCCAGATTTTATAAATTCACGCCTACGCTGCCTATAACAGTCTAATAATTTTCCCTTCGCAGAAACCTTTTGTTTGGGAGTGATACTCATATAAGGAATGAAATACACAGACGAGTTTTCCTTATTAAATATTTTTGGTATATCATAAGCCAGTTCGTAAAGTCTTGTGCTGGTAAGTTTTTTTTGTGGGTTGTCTTTTAGTTCGTATGTAATAATAATATTGCAGAGACGTCTTCTATCGGCGTTGTTTAATAGCCCTGAATTTTTATGTCTTAATAATAGAGCATTACCATCATTAGAAGATTTTAAAATTTTGTGCAATTCCTGAAAGAATACAAGTAAAATGAAATAAGTAAAGTAAATAACTGAATTAATAAAATAAAATTGTGTCAATAGAAAAATATTGTGCCACATAAAAACTAACTTTGATACTATAATATTAACCTACACAATTACAATTTAGTAACTTACACATGAAGTATCAGGAAGTTTGATTTCAGAATCATTAATTATGTTTTCTGTATTATACTGTGAATCATTTGAAGGCTCCAAAGGCTGCAGAATATATGTTGTCAACAAACTACACTGTGTAGAAGTTGAGGCGTCCTCAGACATCTAAAATTTTAATAAATTGAAACTGATTAGATTACTAATACATTATTTCTTTACTGTATGCGTTAAAACCATTCATATTTAAAAAAAAAAAGTGTTTGATCTGCCAAAGCTGTATAAGTAGTGTGTACCTGAGTAGGTACCTACCAAGGGACTTACTTAGTTGTAATATTACTTAATTAGGCTTTCATTCCTTAGATCAACAATCATTAGATCAAAATTTATTATGTGAACCCCTAACACACTAATGCTGTCAACACTGTCGTGATAGTTACATCACGAAACTCTTATATATATTGTAAATATCACCTGTAAATACTTACCAAGAACATCAACGAGGTCTCATGGCATTGGAAACCTTTGCCTTTGCAGTTTGTCTATGGTAAGTAAGTAAAGTATGACCATAGAGATTATGACATTAGGTAAGGCGCGCCCTTTCGGTTTTACCGGCATATTCTACTTAAGCATGTGGTGTGAGATGTGCATGGAGTATCTGATAGAAGAAGACGAGATAAGGAGAGAAAGCTAAGTCCCTTTGCTGGGATCTGATCTTAATATCAGAAACCATGAAAAATAAAGTTTGATAAGCCTGTATTATAATTTTTATGTCCCAACTGGCTTCACTTAGAAAATTTTATTTGATTATGTGACAGTAATATTACCTAAACATGGAATTTATTTTCTCCTTAAACAGGATTAATGATGCCCTGAAAATTATCTTAACATAGTGCTGAAATATTGATGAAGGAAGTAATAAATTGATACAAAGTTTGGTTGGGTCATTTAGGTAAATCATCCAGAGATGGCGCCACCATGTACATTTTGGTAACAAACAACATAGATGTTTTTTATTTTTTGGTTTATAATTCTCCTCGCAATTTCTTGTAATAATTCAAACGTCGAGTTTTATGAATGTTTGGTGAAGAATATACGTAATAAGAGACTGACAAAATTAATTAAATACCTAGGGGTTCTCCAACGTGAAAACGAGTTCGGGCAGAGTAAACGGAAATGGCGGCTTCCCGTCCTGTGGCGGCTTAGAACCTTACAGCTTATTATTAATTGTGCGATGCAGATTGGATCGCTTTATTTACAAGCACGTGTTATTTTAATTCATAAATGAAATATTTGTTATGTCTAATATTAAAATAAATTGATGTAATTGTAAATGTGATTAAAATTATTGTGACAAGGCACTCATTCGTTTTCTGCGGAATGGTTGGTAGTCCTGACGACGGGCGAGACGTGATCCGTATGTCAAAGACGTAAGAGTCATATCGTTGAAGCGGATATTGTACGCGAAGGAACGAACAGGTGGCGTGGTTGTGGTACACAGAGTTCGAACTTCGAAGCTCGTCAACCAGTGAAGAGACCGGCTAAATTCCCTTCTTTCTTTCTTGGCCAATGCGCATAGCTGGAAGGACGAACACCGACCTGGAGTACATAGCCATAGCAGAAATTGGTAGATTCTACACCATTTGTCAATGAATAATTGTGGATCGAGATCAAGCGACTTTCTAGGTATTGTATCCACCTAGTTACATACCTCCGATATTTTCTGATTGGAAAATCTGATACAACAGTCCATATACTCGCTTTGCCAGATTAAGTAGACGCAATAACTAAACTTTAAGTGATCCATGCCGTCCCTGCGTTTTAACGCGAGGAGTAAGAGGTTAAGTCAGATCCCCATGCTGCATAGCATACATAGGTAGATGCTGAATATTTTTCTGAAACCGTCCAATGTACTTGTAATTGCCTGAAACTAAGCTAATGGGTATCTACTGTAATATATTTGTTTTTTTTTTTGCAAAAAAATCCTACCATCTTAGATAAGCCTGTGTACCTACCTTAGACAAATAACTAACCATTTTTTTTGTATGCCAAAATGGATCACAATCATCAAAATGGAGTAGATCACAGTGTTACTTATACCATAATATTTACTAACATCTTTTATACCTGTGTTTCACATTAATAAATTGAATTGAATTGAACTTTTGCGTTTTATAATCTGTAGATTTTGCAACATCACCAATAGTTTTACATTATTGATAAACTTTCCTAAAAGATCAATAAAAATTAAATTTAACAAGGATTTTGTTTTAATTTTTAGCACATTTGGTCAATATTAAAAAGGAGTAGACAAAGTAAAAATAATTGATACTAAATAGCCCTGAAAATTATTGCGAGAAGAAATCCAATACAACCCCCAATAAAGAAAATGTGAGTTACATATGTTTACGCTCGGACGGTGTTCGGTCTGCCATACGCACATTCGCATCAAGCGAAATACCTAAACGGCGCGCGCGTCTTTCGCTCGGCGCAGCCTTAACGATCAAGTAGATATACTGATAGGGAATGATTATTATTATTCGTTAATGTCGACTGAAAAAATGAAATTGAGTGAAAATTTATACTTGGTAAATTCAGACTTAGGTTGGATTTTAAGTGGGAAAACGAGTTCAGAACCTGTTAACGAACTAGCGGTAATTACTTACTTCCAGACAAATTTGGACATTAGATTGAATCAACCTGATTTACCTTTAAATGATGGAAATTTAAAAGAGTTATGGAGTCTTGAATCAATTGGAATTAACGACTCACCTAAAGAATGCCGAGAAGAGGAAGCGATAAAACAATTCAATGAGACAACTAAATTCACTGACAATAGATATCACGTATCTTGGCCTTGGATCGAATATCCTCCACCACTAACTCATAATTTCGGTTTAGCATTCGGACGTTTGGTTAATCTCTTAAAACGATTAGATTCTGACACATTAACCTCCTATGATCAGATGATCAGGGAACAAAAGGAGAAGGGAATTATAGAGGCAGTTCCAGACTTGAAAGAAAACTCTTCAAACCATCCAATACATTACCTTCCTCATCATGGAGTCAAACAGGCTAATAAACCAATCAGAATAGTTTACGATGCATCCTCGAAAACGAAAGGTAACAAAAGTCTCAATGAATGCTTATATTGTGGGCCTATGATGCTTGAAAATCTGACAGGGTTACTTATAAGATTTCGCTGCCATCAAGTAGGTATATCCGCAGATGTCGAGAAGGCTTTCTTACAAATTGCCTTGCACGACAGAGATAGAGATGTCACTCGATTCTTGTGGTTAAAAGACGCCACAAAAACAGCTACTGAAGATAATCTTCAACACTTACGATTTTGTAGAGTCCCTTTCGGAATTATATGTAGTCCATTTTTGCTCAACGCCACTATTAAGCATCATTTGGCCAAAGCAGATGACGACTCTGTAAAGCTAATAGCAAATGATATTTACGTGGACAATCTTATCACGGGAGCACAGACCACAGCAGATGCGATCGCACTCTATAAAAGTTCAAAGAAAGCCTTTCGCGATATATCCATGAATCTCAGAGATTGGAGTTCTAATTCAAACGAATTTATGCAAGTTACTAATGATACTTGCAAAGATAATAATATTGTCAAAATATTGGGATTGGACTGGTATCTAGAAACCGACACTATTAAATTAAGATTTAAAAATGCTATAAACGCAACCACGAAACGCGGGATCTTGAAAACGGTAGCATCAGTTTACGATCCCTGTGGATACGCTGTTCCATTAATGTTACCAGCAAAGATATTCTTACAAGAACTATGGAAATTGAAAATTAAATGGGATACACCGCTTTCTAAAGAGTTGGCAGAAAAATGGATGGAGATCCACAGTAACTTTGACAATATTCGAGAAATATCCTTATCACGGTGTTACACAAAAAATACTCGGAATATAAATTATCAACTGCATTGCTTCACCGACGCTTCCGCTAAGGCATATGCAGCCGTTGTGTATATAGTCGGAGATAATGAAAGAAATTTCGTTATTGGAAAGTCACGTCTGGTGCCTATTAAGGACCAGGAAAACTTGAAGATCCCTCGACTGGAACTATTAGGAGCGCTGATTGGAAGTCGTCTCATCAGATACGTTCTTAGTTATCTCCGAATACAAATAAATAAATTATTCTTGTGGACTGACAGCCAAATTGTGGTCAACTGGTGCCACTCAAACAAACTCTTAACTCCATTTGTCGCAAAAAGAATTAAGGAAATAACACAAAATAAAGACTTGATTATTAGATATGTACCATCCGATCTGAATCCGGCCGACGTGGCTACCAGACCAAACATTTGTAAAACAGTCGAAAAATTTTGGTTAACAGGACCAGAGTTCCTTTTAGAAAAGTCTGACAAATGGCCTGCGAATTCGCTAATGGAAGTTTCTTTCTTGATTGGGGAGGGTCTGGCGAATGATTCAGTTGACTCACAGATTTGCAACGATAGGTCAGAATCAATGGATATAGAGGAACAACGAGATAAAAATTGTCACAAGGAAAGACAAATTGAAGATAGACAAAATAACATCAAAGAGATTAAAAGTATTCAAGCTGCGCACTTTCTACGAGAACTGGAAGGAGAGGAAACCAGTTTAGTAAGAAACCTAGGTCTGTTCAAAGATGTGGACGGCATTCTTAGATGCAAGGGCCGACTTACGAATACTGGTTGGCCATATGACAAAAGATATCCAGTATTGATCCCAAAAGATTGTGAATACACGAATAAAGTTATCATAAAAGCTCACACAGACAACTATCATGTAGGAGCTAATCATACACTTAGCATTGTACGCCAATCCTTTTGGATTCCACAAGAGAAAAGCCAAGTCCAAAAGGTCATCAGGAAATGTGCACGATGCGTCAAGCACGGAGGTGGACCTTTCAAATTACCGCCCACACCGGCACTTCCACCTGAAAGAGTGAATTATTCAACACCATTCACTTTCACAGGATTGGATTATTTGGGACCTGTACTGGTAAAGACTGATACCGGGACTAGCAAACGCTGGATTTGCCTTTTTACATGTCTGGCTGTAAGGGCCGTGCATCTGGAAATTGTTCATGATTTAACTGCAGAGGAAGGTCTTCTTGCCTTAAGAAGGATGATATCCACTAGAGGTGTGCCAAATTTGATTACTTCGGATAATGCCACCAACTTCAAACTTATGTCTGAAATACTAGCGAAACCCTACTGCATTGAAAAGAAGATAGTTTGGAAATTCATTCCACAACTTGCGCCATGGTTCGGAGGTTTTTACGAAAGGTTAATAGGGATAGTCAAGTCCTGCTTAAAGAAGACACTAGGGAAACATTTACTTCGGGATAGTCAACTACATACGATAATTAAAGAAGTGGAAGCTGTTGTCAACACACGTCCCCTCACATGCGTTGATACTGAACTGACGCACATTTTAAAGCCAGCTGACTTTCTTAGCATGGGCAGAACTATAGTTGTGGAAACAGCAGACACTGATCTTAAATTTGAAGGCACGCATATTAAAACCGATCTTATAAACAGTTGGAAAAGGGGTCTCAAAATCGTCGCTGAATTCAAAGAAATGTTTTCCAACCACTATCTTTTGAGCCTTAGGGAAAGGTACTCACACTCCCATAAGCAACCCAGAGCTACCTCAAAGTTATTACCGATGGAAGGTCAGATAGTACAAATCAAAGGGGACAACAAGAATAGAGAAGGATGGAAGGTGGGAAGGATTACCTCTCTACCGAGAGGATCAGACAACTTGTGCAGAGTAGCGAAAGTCAAAGTCGGTGAAAAGGAGTTCATCAGGTCGTTAGCGCATCTGTACCCACTGGAAATAGATCAAGAAGCGTCAGACGACGGAAACAATGAAATTCTAAAGGAAGACGACAATGAACAAGCAAATGTTCCTGATTTATCGGTATTCGAGGTCATCCCTGCAGAATCCGCGCTTCTAGATGATATTCCGGAACACACAAATGATACAAACGATGCTTCAGTCCACAGAGATCTAGAACAGGGTATAAAGGAGGCAGAGGAATAGTATTGCTGACGCAGGGCAACCCACTGGCTGCCTGCGTTCCGGCCTATGATAGGAGGCAGAGGAATAGTATTGCTGACGCAGGGCAACCCACTGGCTGCCTGCGTTCCGGCCTATGATATGAGGCAGAGGAATAGTATTGCTGACGCAGGGCAACCCACTGGCTGCCTGCGTTCCGGCCTATGATATGAGGCAGAGGAATAGTATTGCTGACGCAGGGCAACCCATTGGCTGCCTGCGTTCCGGCCTATGATATGAGGCAGAGGAATAGTATTGCTGACGCAGGGCAACCCACTGGCTGCCTGCGTTCCGGCCTATGATATGAGGCAGAGGAATAGTATTGCTGACGCAGGGCAACCCACTGGCTGCCTGCGTTCCGGCCTATGATATGAGGCAGAGGAATAGTATTGCTGACGCAGGGCAACCCACTGGCTGCCTGCGTTCCGGCCTATGATATGAGGCAGAGGAATAGTATTGCTGATGCAGGGCAACCCACTGGCTGCCTGCATTCCGGCCTATGATAGGAGGCAGAGGATTGGTATTGCTGAGGCAGGCCTACTCACTGGCTGCCTATATTCTGAGCCACAACAAGTTTGAATGCCATAGAGGGGCGAGGCCATACCGGCCTTACCCAGCTTGTGTTATAGGTACATGAGAATAGAGATAAGATTACTGTATCTCATAATAGAATTGCCCTTAGAGATCCATGGTGAAACCTCGTAAATCTATCTAGCTGAACAACTCTTGGTAATAGACTCAAGAAGTAGTATATAAAGTGTAATTAAATACTATAACTGATTTGACCTGGATTGAGTGCTGTAACTACAGCACTGCCTTCCAGGGAAGTGACACCGAGGCAGTCGGTGTCATCGTTATTTATTTCTACAGGAGGTGGAATGGCTTATCAAACCTACTAACATCGCGAAGCAGATTCAGGAAGGACTACATTGGCCTTCACAACTTGATTACCCAGGTAATTCAAATTTTATTTTTTCTCACCATTCGCGACGCTTAGGAATTACACCTCTCTTACATACTAACTTACTTCATTGGTACTCATAACTTACTTTAAATTATAATTGCCGTTTGCGCGTCGCGACAAACACACTAACTAAACAATGGTGTATTGTATGACTCAGCAAGTAGGTATCTAAGTACATGATAGGCAGCTGAACTGT
Organism: Oegoconia quadripuncta; assembly: GCA_949316235.1. Taxonomy (NCBI): domain Eukaryota; kingdom Metazoa; phylum Arthropoda; class Insecta; order Lepidoptera; family Autostichidae; genus Oegoconia; species Oegoconia quadripuncta. The sequence goes on from OX438745.1 coordinate 10,905,570, forward strand.
TTTCGTAGGTACCTAAGTGTAAAAAATATTAACTTACGTCGATGTCATTAGTATCGATATTTCCCTCACTTTTGGTTGCTGTTATATCTCTAAGCATCCGAATTTGCGCATTTAGTTTCGCCCTATGGCCAATTACAGGTATCAATTCTTTAACATCACTGTCAGACAGCATTTGCAAGGTTTCAATATCGATGGCTTGTTCTAAAAAAATGTGAGAGAAAAATAAATAGAAACATAACATCGTATTACTGCACATGCATGCAGCGAGACATACGAACTTAAACGAATATAAATAAGAACTGAAGTACATATCTTACCTTTAAATTGAGTTATGTACATTTCTAGACCCCATTCTCGAAGGTAGTCTCCTAGAGGATCTGTATCTGTTACTTCCATTTTCGAAAATTTTAATAGTTTTACGTACACCATGTATCGGTTTGAACACAGTTTTACATCCAGTTTTAAGCACCTACACAAGTTTTTTTAATTTTGTTACTACAAGACAAATCTTGCCGGTGGTGGCTTTGCAAAGAAAATGGACGAACAGGAATGAACAAGTTTGTGACGCGCGCGACGTGCGAGTCCAATGTCAATCCGCGAGCGGGGGACAAGGACAACATATAAACAAAAGAGTTTGGTTACATGTAAGCAAAGTTGTACTACGCACTGAACTTCGTTTGGTTAGTGATTGTATTTTGGTTGGTTAGATAACGCTAAACTGTAGTTTAATTTTGCCCCACTACGCAAAATATGTTGTATGTAACAAAATACTTGTATAAGAATAGAAAATTATTGTTGAGCAATACCTAATTAAGCTATGTTGTGACTAACCATTGTGATTGAAAAAGACTTGAACTTAGTTTTTGTTGCACATGGGCAATGTTTATACTTAAATTAGATTGACTAGTTTATTTACCTGTAACCACTTGGGTTTGTTTACTCTTGTATTGTAAAATATAAATAAACATTTTATTACAAATAGCTCAACTTAAATAACATTATCTGTTTTGTTCTTCACTGATAAACTAGTCTAGTTAAATCAAATTAACTTTATTAACGCCTTACAAAATTATGGTTATTACTCAAATTACCAAAGTAGATTGGTTAAATATTTTTTTCAGTGCACGGCTGGGTTTACTGCAAGTAAAATGTAAGAGCGTCGGTGGCTCAGCGGTTAAGATGCGGTTTCCCAATTTGGGAGGTCCGTATTCGATTCCCAGGCAGGCCATGTACAAATGAGTTTTTAAATTTAATTTAATTACCTATGTGCATTTATGCGACTACTCTTAAACATCGTGAGGAAACCTGCATTCTTGAGAAATAAAAATTCAAGGGCATGTAAAGTCCCCAACCCGCTCTGGGCCAGCGTGGTGCATTATGGCCCATACTCCCTCATTATACGAGGGATGGCCTATATCCCTACAGTGGGATGTTTACGGGCTGATGATGAAAATGTCTCCCTCCGCCTCGCCTCTTAGATGTCAGGATTTTTAGTATGTTTTCTCCCTAAGCACCCTGATTAAGTTTCTGAAGAAATCGTTTAGGTTCCCGCTCACGCACTCTACAACTAGGTACTTTATTAATTGAACTAGTGGTCCTGTGCCAGTCGCGTCCAATGAGATCCCGCCAACTTTACAATAAAATTTTTACTGGTCATACAAAAAAAGAGTTGACATTCGAATACCGAGTTCACTTTAGTTGTATTCGCTGCAGATTCGGGTAAGAGGTGAGATACTGCGTTAGTTCTTCAGGTATTTAAATATCTTTACCTTGTTTTGACTTACCTGTATCATCATAAATGAGAAGCGCTGGCTCTGCATCTGTCAGAATGTGCGTGATTCTAGCCTGAGGAAAATTGGGCTCCATCGGTACATATGCTGCTCCTGCTTTCCACGTAGCCAGGAGTGTCATCACCGTACTGTAAAAAAAGCCATATATACTCCGTTGAAATTGCCACTATATAGTGCATAGTATATCTAAGACATTACACATATAGGGTCCCCTTTTTAGACGAACTCTCCCGGTACCTGGGAGTCGTCGTCGAACTGTAATTGTAAATATTTTGTAATCACTTGGCGAAGATTTATTACAGAGTTTATTTTGGAATTTTCTGCAGGGAAAAAATGTTTTCAAAATGGGTGCCTCGAGATGTACTCTTATGTGAGGCTAGTTAAATATGCAGGCTTCCTCTCTATACAAAAGGCAACTCTTCAGATCAGAGTTGTACGCAACATTTATCTTCAAATTACTTGCAAAACGTTTGCTTATAATAAATTCAATTTATAGCCCAGGGAAAATACGGTACAAATTAGCTAGACATGCTTCAGAACCGACTTATAGTATAGTTGCTATCTTATATAGAGGTATGTTAGAGATGTAGGAGAGTAAATTTGAATAACTAATTTAAAAAAAAAACGATATCTTAGTCTAGATTTTTTTAGAGAACCCTAATATTAATTTGTATCTTAAATAACAATAAATACTAACTGATATTTCATTAGGTAGACTTTTATTAAACACAGTTAACTTATTGATGGATAAAAAATTAAGGATGTTATGGGCATGCATGTCTTTTTAGCTAAAATCGTCGTCGAGCTGCATTGCTTAAGAAATAAAAATGAGAACCAATATTTTGTAATGAAAATTTCGCTAAAGAAACACATTTTTCACCTTATTTACCTATTGCGTTTCTTAAAAATGGTTATATTTTAGCAATTGTTACTACATTTACAACACTTTATTAAATGTTTCAATAAAATCGCGGTTATACGTTTTTCCGAGGTCTAAAGGTATTTTCTCTGGATAATAGCCCTACCTCATTGCCGATATCTTTCCTCTGATATAAATAAATAAATCCTTGGACATACTCACAGCACCATTTAGTTCCACCCTAAGCAACTAGGCTTGTATTGTGGATACCAGTTAGTTGATATACTACACAAATACATGCTTTTTTTTGTAAATAAATGCACATATAAATGAAAAACATCCAAAACTCGGGTACGTAATACATCATACAAACATATTCCGCTAGCTGGTTGCGAACCCGCGACCTTTCGGTATAGCAGTCAGCTTTTCTAACCACTACACCAAACAGGTCGTTGTATATGGTGCTTGAATCAAATCCAAACAAATCATAACTTACTTGTGTGTAGGCTGCATGCAGACAGCGATGACGTAGTCGCCATCTCTGTTTGCTCCTGTGGGTCTAGCCCTGACAGCCAAGGCCCGGGCCAAACCATTGCTGCGAGCTTCCAGCTCGGAGTAGCTAACGCGATTATTACTATTCTCGTCTGTGGAACATAACCAAGAGCGTGTTGGACATGCATCAATTTAATGTTGCATGGCATGTACTGAGCAACATAATTTTTATAATCTTTTATTTAGTTTGCGATATTTATTATGAAATCCTTTATTGCACATAAAATAAAATACAAAGAACATTTAACGTATACGATAAAGTGTACAAAGGCGGTCTTATCGCTGACAGCGATTTCTTCCCGACAACCTCAGTTAAGGAAGATTTTTAATAGGTATGCATTATTTGTATATAAGTATGTTGTCCGTTTCAAAATTTGCAAAGCATTTTTCAAACACTTGCATGGTATCTGAAATTTGGCATATTTATGTAAGTTAAGCAATATTATGGTACCATCGAGCTGATCTGATCATGGAGCCAAGATACAGGGACTGGAACTCCGTGATGGAAAATGGCAAAATAGTCGAATTTGGGCTAATTTGTTTTGATGCCATGAGCACTTTTACCATTGCATAGAAGATTGCCCCTAGTTAGACTTTATGTTACTTGTTTTTGTATAAGAATAATATGTGATATTCATGATGGAGCACTAAAAGCTTGTTTTAACATTTTTAATATAGAACTTATTAACCTCATGGCTTCGATCAAGAAGTCAAATTTGTGAGTAGCAAATTGTACTTATCCCAAATTGAACGCCTAATAATTCGAATTAAAAGTAGAAAAAAAAATGAAATGAAATGAATTTATTGCATGTAAGTTTGGGTTACAAATTTGCAGATTTTTTGCATTCAGTGAAATGGTGTCGCCAAACCTTACCTTTTCAGGTGCACATACTGTATATTGTGATTAAAAATAAAGTTGTCAAAATAAAACATAAGATTTAAAACACATTGTGGTCAATAAAACCAAATTACATGTCAAAATACAAGCAAATTAAAATATTGTAACATATTATTCAAATTCAATTAATAAGATATTTATGTCAATCAAACAAATAACTATCAGTCTACGAGTCACCTATTTATAGTCAAGAAATTCAGCTCATATTCAAATTAAATATTTATTACATAGTATTAAACAAGATATTTTTCCAATACATGTGGAAAATTATATCAGACAAATGACCAATCCTACTGCGGCTGCAGGCTATGGATATTTTGACGAAATTTTCTATAACGAGTTTACAGATGCATTTACTGCGGCGGTTCAGGAAGCCTCAATTAGCAGCAAACGGGAGAACTGACCAGTGTACACGAGCGCAGTGTCATCGCTGTCTGCCAGCTGAGCCAAGTGGAGAGAGAGAGGCGCCATGGAGACATGCACTCCTTTGTCAGCCACCAGCGATACATGCGGCAACGAGCACATGGCGGCTGGCAACCTAAATATAAAAATAGTTTAGTACGTATAAATTTCAAATAAGTACTAGAAAATGGCCTCAAAGAACACTCAATCCTGACTGAGGAGGATGAGCACCAGGGCAACACTCCGGCTCCCACCACGGCCAGCTACCTATCCAATTGCCATACAGGCTGCTTCACCGATGACCCAGCTGCCAGCTGTTGCCAGCTGTTGCCCACTATACCTACTTGCGATCATAATATCGGAAGCGAACAAAATCAATTCGGCAACTGTCCTGCCTCAGTCAGCGACACACCCATCTCATGACAATAGACTCCAAGCCTTTTCAAATAGGATAGGTGTTGCCTTGGATATATTAGCACTAACTGCATAGAATATCTAGTTATTGTTTTCCAGACATGACAGAGATCTTGGTTACGTTTTCTAAGTTGCATTGATTTTGGGGCGGAAAACATGTTTAGGAGCTTTCTCCAATAGTTTTTGGTCTAAGATTTCGTTCTTATACAGACTGTTTCTTCTGAGTCTCACAGGTTGTTGTTGCTCATGTACCTATCTGAGTGCCTGAGGATAAAAGTGACGGGTGATGTGACTTTGTCTTAGGAAGCTCAAATCAAATCAAATCAAAATATTTTATTTCATAGGATAAAATTATCACTTGAAAACGTCACTATTATATTACATTTAAATTTACGGCTCATTCACAAAGCTGACTCCCCAGAGAAGAACGAGCAAGAAACTCTAGGGTTGCTCTTTTAAACAGATTATGGGTTACAATTTGTGATTTCATAATTACCTATATGAATAATAAGATAGCTATGTCCATGCTTGCTTATCATTCAAGTAGTCAGTGATTTTATAATAGCCTTTTGCTAATAATTTCTGTTTTATGATTGCTTGAAATTTATTTAAAGGCAAATTTTGAATGTCTACTGTAACCTTATTATAAAAGCGTTATAAAACCTTATTGTAAAATAGATATTATACTCAGTTGTGATCGATAGCTTATGTGTAATTAAAAAAACTTTAAAACGTACCACTTGAAACTAATGATCCTCCAAACTTCACACTACACAAGCAACCAGACTATAGTAAGTAAAGCGTATTAGCTCTGTTGGTGCGAAACGACTAAAAACATAATTGTTACATTATGTATGATGTTGTTAAACCCTTCTATTATTATTAAAGGTCAGAGCACACTATCGGAATGGCAGAAATACAACGCAAAATACTACAATACAAATCACTAAATATTTTACATATACCTACGAAAGTTTTGAGGTACAAAAAAATGTAGGTTAGTAACGATTATTTTACAACAACTTTTTAATTTTAATTTTAATGGAATGTGTCCGGAACGATGCAGAAAGAAGGCTTCTTGAAATAGTATATATAATTTGTTTGAGATAGGAGGTTGTAACAATGTCTTGGCGTCCCCAAACTCGGTGATGGCCAGGATGCTGTATAAAATTGTGAATCTAGGTATTAAGCGGCGGTGATGGGGTTTCAAGCAGACACTATGAGGGTGGCATATTCTGTACAGAACAACCCTCTTAAAAAAAAAAAACTTTCTAGAATACCCTCCATTCCTCTCTATACAGCGATTCATCCTAAACCGAAATTTCAAACACTGGAGGCTCTTTAGGGAGGACCTCAACTGCTACTAAAAGGGCTTTCAAATTTAATGCCACGCAATCCAAATTTCACTTTTAGAAAGAGAATGAATTTGCATGTACCTAAACTGTTCTTGTATCTCAAAAGGTTTGGGTAAGTTTCGCTTTGTGCGATGAGGCGTCATCACGATACAAGAAAAGTCAGGCTTTTGGACGTTTTTCATTCAACAAATCAAGTACTGTTGCGGTAAATGGGCTTTCACTGTTTTTGGACATTGGTATGGCCACTCGTAGACAAGAATGTTGCCACAATTTTCTTGATCACACTGTGCCAACGTATGCCTTTCCCAGGACGCTCTTCATGAATCACATTCTTCGTGAATCACATTGACAAAACCCAACTCTCGTCTCCCATAATATTAAATTAACGACCTTTACACTCTAGATTACACCTGTTTGGTGTAGTGGTTAAAAATTCTGACTGCTATACCAAAAGGTCGCGGGTTTGAACCCCGCTAGGGGCATATGTTTGTATGATGAATACAGACATGTGTTCCCGAGATATGGATGTGTTTCATTTATTTATGTATTTATTAAAAAAAATGTATATGTGTAGTTTATCAACCATCTGGTATCCATAATACAAGCCTAGTTGCTTAGTGTGGAACTAGATGGCGCTGTGTGTATGTGCAAAGATATTAAATATTCCTTCTGTATACCTCAACGTGTAGGCATTGTATATAGTCAGTGCCGACCCTAATAGTAATACAAAAGTGACTGATTCTCCACAGACTAATGAAGTAATTTGTATTGGTCTTGGAATTTCGAGACATGAATAAACAACTCTCGTCTCTCACATAACATTAAAAATTCCTACTACCGGATAGGGATTTGGTTGGTTATTATAATGCGTGCGTACACTCAAAAAAACCATGGATGTAAACAACCTAAATTGTTAGAGAACCACAAACTGTAAAAGACCGTAAACTGTAAAGCGATAAGAACCGCCTTTGTACACTTCATCATCTATGTTAAATGTTCTTTGTTACTTTTAATTGTCTTTACGTATGTATATATATATATAGAAATAGAGAAGGGCGATTCAATAATAGATATAATCCCGATTGACTCCATTTAATTAATGTAGAAAATTATATTAACTCTGAACGGGGGAACGGTACCCGGCTGACTGGCTATGCATCGCAACTGCATCGCCAGTGACGTCATGCAATCACATACCGTGTGTACCTACATTTTATTTTTGTGTGCAATAAAGAGTTTAATAATAATAATAATAAACTGGTACTCAAACAATGACCTGGTGTCATGGAGCCATACGAAATATTAGGAGCTTCCTTATAAAACTTTTTCGCCAAAATTGCTCTATGTAGTATGTCGCAATTCAACTGCCCGTATCAACGTTCAACACAAACTTCTTGTCCTACTTACATACCCTATTCCTTTCTTTAATTAGTCTGGGGTCCAAGGTAGCAATAGAATCATGTAGGGCACCATCTACCTTCAGTAGGTATATAGATATCGATGACTATTTGTGAAGCATATCCTGCGTTAGTTATAGCTTCAAATCCCGTTGGGATGAATATTTGTATGATAAATACGAGCATTTAGTTCTGAGTCATGAATTTATTTTTGAACTAAATTAAGTATGAAATACAAGTATTAAGTGGATCGCCCAAACGAAGCAATGTGTTGCCATAAACCGGACGACCGATTGGTGTAGTGAATAGTGACCCTATCAGCGAAACCAACGGTTGCGGGTTCGAATCCCGCGAGGGGTAAATGTTTGTATGATGAATACGAACATTTATTCCCGAGTCTTGGATGTTTATATAAATATTTATGTATGTTTATCCGTTATCTAGTATCCATAGCACAAGCTTTGCTTAGTTTGGGACTAGATGATTGGTGTAAGTTTCCGAAATATTTATTATTTATTTATTTATTATTATTATTTATTATTTATAAACAAGTTGCCATAAAAAATTGCACGATAATCGAACCCGCAAACTTCCCCTAAATAACACACGAAACCTTATTAAATAATCATTTATTATATACTAAAATAATTTATAACAATGTCGTTCAAAATACTTTGATCATATCTAATATAAATATATCTTATTTTTATCACAATACTTATACTATAAATAAGTTCTCGCAAACAACGAATAAGAGATCTTAAGAAATATAATTTAATTTATACTTACAAAAACTTTATACTAAAATAAAACAGAATATCGAAAAGTATAGATAGGTAGTATTGCCGTTGTAAAAATTAAATGACGCATAGCGTGGAATGACGTGGTTGACCGTTGACAAATTATTTTGTATGGAAAACTCGAACCGATACAGATCGATACAGATGGCGCCATTGCTGAGCATTCCTAAATGCCACAATCAAATTCGACTCTTATTTGTATCTCAACAGGGACTATTCAGATATTAAAAGTCTGGCAACGTCGTAATTTGTGTAATTGGATGAAATTTGGTATAAACATGTTTTTATCCTGCATTAACTTATAGGGAAGGTACTTTTTATCTCGAGCAAACTACTTTTAAAATTTAGGATAAGTAGGTCCATTTTAAAAATACTTTGTACTAGGTTACTACTGTTTCATCTTAATGTTTACTTAATCTACCAAGCCATTAAGCTCCATTTTATTACTGGGTGACACCCATTAATTATTTAAATCATAATTTTTATTAAAATGCTCGCAAATATTGATCACGTGCGATACATAAAAATAAATTTTATAAGATTACAGAAAGCAATACTTTTTGGAATTAAATTCGAACGTTAGAGAGTCTCTACTAACTACCTACAAAGTAAAAATTGCCATCAAATTCACAGTCATTGAAAAAAAAAGTTACTTACATACATTACATAAACTAACCTAGATTATTATTATATTAAATAATCCAGTAAATAAATATTGCCGTCAATGATAATGTACCTTCGAAATTTTTTTTGGTTAATACAAACTAAAATAGTAATTGACCCTTCAAAGTCAAAGAGTACATAAGATATAGTTAGGTAAAACAATCCCTTATCTCATGCTCATCATTAATGTTCAGCAGAAAAATATACATCTTACAAACTAAAATCAACTATTAATTTAAATTGTGTTTAACTCTTATTGCGGTTTGATCGCTTATCGAACTGCATATCCAGCTCAAATTAGATTTTTTTGAACTGGACTGCAGCAATGCTGTTACTTTGATTTTTATGATACGACACACGTAGGTATTTTAATTTAATTTGCAAAAAAATCACTCCTTTTTGGGAAATTGTTGTATCATACAAACAAACTTGATAGCTTGCCAATTTGTTTATAGAAACTGTGGGAAAATGATATTCCTCAGCAGAACAATTCGATGTTTTAATTTGCGCAAGCTTGTTTTACAATAGAAAGTTACACTAAAACAGATAATAAATATTTTTATAAGAGATTACAGGCAACACCAAGTTTGTATGACAATATTCTGTGCATCGTGAAGTGCAAGCAGACCTTAAGCCAAATAGTACTTTAAAAACAAAATGCATTATTTGTTTAACTAATCGACTGGTTTCCAGCAAACAATTGCTCTCATATCGTCTGGGGCTTTCCCGAAGGTCCTTTCTCCATTGCTGTCTACATACTTGTTAATCTGATAGTCCAACAGAGTCTGGAACCCTAGGACGTCGGTGCCGAGTTGCTGTAAAAAGTAAAATTTATTGAAAAAGGTATTATTTTTGGCGCCCAACTAGGGACTACAACTTTTGACAGGATTAGACAGCTATCTATTTGCTTGCTAATCATGGGGCTTTTGTGTCATATCAGCACATATCACACACGATTTCTTCGAATTTGACATTAAAATGGTACTTATTTACGAACTTCAGAACAACATAGTATATGTCAGCTCAACTATTGCTAAGAGTTAGCACCGTGTTACAACACGGTAAGTATGTATATAACTATACATAGTTATATACATAATTGACATGCCAGCAGTTTAATAGTATTTGTACCTCAGGTCTAAATATAATTCGGGGTCAAATTGCAGGCAGATTCAATGGAAATGACAAATTCAAGTTTACTGTTGTAACTATCTACTATTAATAATTAAAAATCATCAATGATAATGAAGTTAGAACTTATTTCTTAAAATCTTTATAAGTTAGCAATTGCTAACTTATAAAGTATGGTTCTACTGAACCAGCAAGTTTCGAATGTCAATTATTTAAATAGTACTGAGACTACAATACTTATTGACTTGTAGAGTTGAGATTTAGATATTGGCGCCCAACCTGGGTCTCATTCCACTCAAATACTAGAGATTGGATATTTGCTCGTCAGTAACGCTATAACGCTTGAATATAATTAGGCCAAATTTGGACAGAGATAGCCTATGTCCTAGATTAACATACAACGTTAGTTGAAAATGGGGTTTATAAAATATCACGAACAGAAAATGAGACAGAAAAGACATTGTTTGTATTTTCAAAAAACAAAAACTTGTCCATCAGTACAGCCAAATAAGTATTAATAAGCCGAAATATTTTAGTTATAGTTAGTATCCATAGTATATTTGTTGAGATTTGTTTCAACTTTATCACTGACGAGAATTGCGAATCTTATTTATTTATTTACTTTAGGACATTAACAGTAGTACATATATTATAGTTCGATGTGACATGGTTTGTGGTACAGTTCTTATATGTCTACCAATTACAAATGTACTCAGCATATTAAATGCTGAGTACAATCAAACGTTGTCTTCTATCATTAGATAGAAATCAAATGTTGTCTTCTATCTAATGATAGAAGACAACGTTTGATTTAGAAGATAAGTGATTAATGATGAATAATAGAATCTTCATTATCTACCCGTCCACTGCCGAATACTTATAGGCGTTATCTACATCTAGTCTTTTGCTGTTAACACGCTTCGCCTACCTTTTTTCTTTTTTAAGTTGTATTTAATCCAGAACACATTCTGTTTGCCCACTCCCACTTGTAACTATGCATGGACAACGTATTGAGTAGTGTATGTACCTGTGTAAGCGGGCTAGTGTTAGTGGTGAAAACACCATGGAACCTCCTGTCGCGTGCTATACGCATAGTTGCATGCTCAAGAGCCCGTATCGCAGCGACATTGTCGCGAGAGCTCAGCGACTCGTCAGTCGCCATCATGAACGAATGTAGAATCGTTCCTGGAACAAAATTGAATATGGTTAAGGATAGAAACGTCCTGTGATTACGGTAGATAATGTATTTGTATTGTATGTATTATATACTTTATTTAAAAAAAAAAGAGGACAACAATGATCCTGTGGGTTTCTTGCGCCGCTTCTTTTCCCACAGATGATTTCCCTTTCCGAAGCGGTAGTAGCTTGGACATACCGACTGACAGATAAATCCAATAAACCTTTTTTATTTCCAGTAGATTTAAATTGACATTCAACAAATGATATCATGTATCTTACGTTGAAATAAATGCATGAAGTTTGAAGTTTGTAAAAAATCAAAGTTAAGTTAAAGCACTATTTCTTGTTGACAAAAGAAAATATCTCTCCAGGTAAAAGAGATCGTTGGGTATAATATGAATGAATTTATTTTACTGTCCTTCATCGTTTTAGGACCTATTCCTATGATAGTGATCCGAAAAATCCTATTATAAAAAACATACCTTTTCCTTCAGGTAACATAGTATCCCTCACAGAGCCTTCAACGAATTCAAGGAACGCCATAATCTTGGCTAAACCACCAGACAGCTCAATATCTGGTTCATCGCGGGCGTCAAAATTTAGAGCGACGGCAACTGGTGTACCACTTGCTGTGAATAAGGATAAACATTAAGAAAGAAAAGGTAAATGTATGCAAAATATCCGCACTTAAGTGGTAGTTGTATTAGAATAAATCGTCACTTCCCATCATAGGAGGTTGTGGTCACCTGGTGTCTCTAGGAAATCAAAGGAAAGTAAAAACTCTAAACATGGAATCTAAAAAAAATTATTCAAAAGGTGAACCGTGGTTCTTCTTCTTTTTTCAAGCATATAAAACTTTTAATGCTTTAATAATTTTTATGTTTATGTGTTTGTCGTTCGAAATTGACTCCAGTCGGTCCGGTTGGGTCGGTGACCACGAGTGGAGTTTTCAGTGTTCCCGTGGCTCTGTTTAACGGTGTATCACGAAGGTCTACGAGCGGCTTAAAGACACTAACTATTATGGAGTTTATGGAGGGTATAAAGGGTTCTTCCAGTGATCAATCACTCGGCATCAAAGCTGTGTCCCTGCAATGGGTGTCTAAAGCTGTTTATGTTGAAATAACTCAAAGCACCTGATGGATATTTATGAACGTAACCATACTTAGAAACTGACATCAACGCACATCTGTCAACACAAGTATTTTTCCTACCCACTTCCCCTACCTTAGCCCGTGACAGTTATAGTGTTACGTCGACAACCTTCGTAACCAGCGGTCAAGCTCGCGCTACAGCTTCCGTCCCGAGGCGAAATTCGGCATCTCAGCGTCTCCTAAAGACCACCTTCTATCTCATCTTCGTCCGCGACCGCGACATCTACGCGCGCGTTCCGTGCATATCATTTCTACACCAACCTGAAGACTTCGACCCTAAAGCCGCCGTTAAGAACCAGCGCCCACGAAGTATACTAGGCATGTCAGTCACAGGCTTTTCATTTTCCTATCATCTTTCCCCAACAGCACCACTGATCATTAATTTAAAGTCTGCGACGAGACTTGCCATTTTTGTTTTGCCCAAGTCCTGCAGGAACTAATTAACTCACCATCTTTCAGCACAACGCTAAGTCTGGCCTGCAACAGTGCGGCCCAGCAAGCATGAATGCACTGCGCGTAGTCTTCTGTCTCTATCTCGTGCTTCACAAACTGCTCCAACTCAGCTTTTTCGTAGAAAGACGACACTATCATACTGGGGAAGAGATTGTTTTGTTCACAGAAAAAAATCGTCATCGTTACGTCATCTTTTCCTGCGCGCAATACCTCTAATCACGAACAGGCTACTCTGACAGCTATCAGCTTGATCGTTGAAATCAAAGTGGTAGTTGCAGAAAAGGTTTCGAACTACAGCGCGGTAGGTACTAATAGTTTTTTTATGTCATTGTATATTTTGTCAATCTTGAAATGAGCGATTTTAGACAGAATATTTTGAAAAGACGAATTTAGCTGACGCTGATTGAAGACTTGTCTAAGTATGAGAGAACTTTTTAAAAAATAATGTAATTGATGGCAATATTCAGCAACAATAAGGAATCGGAAGCAATAACTCATAACTATCACGTCTTTATAGAAATATCGTCTGATACTTACTCGATGACGCGCTGTTTATCCTCATCCCTCATAGGTTCAGGGATGAACTTGGGCTCCTTACACTCATCAATACCGTCGAGGCTAGTGGACAGGTGCGAGAGAACCTCGCCAAGGTTCGCCGCACCGAGGAAATCGCTGATTTCTGATAACCAAAGATAAATTGTTTTGTATACGTCTAGTCTCCCTACGTCAAGTTATTAGTTAAGATAATGTCGAGCTTCAATACAAACAAGTGCATCGTTTCAAAGTCTTGCAAACAAGTACCTGTGACTGGATAAATGGTAAAACCGACACAGTCCATATTGTAAGAGTATTGCAGTAGTAGTACTACTACTTCGGTGTAGTGTTATTACTCTTGTTTGGTGTAATGGTTAGCAACTCTGACCACTATACCAAAAGGTTGCGGGTTCGAATCCCGCTAGGGGCATATGTTTGTGTGATGAATACGGACATGTGTACCCGAGTTATGGATGTTTTCATTTATAATAAGTATTTATTTACAAAAAAAATGTATTTATGTATTATATCAACCATCTGGTATCCACAACACAAGCATATAGTTGCTTACTGTGGAACTAGATGGCGCTGTGTGTATGTCTAAGGATATTTATTTATTATTTATTATTTATTTACTCTATGCTACTACCTATGTGCATAAGGAAGGAACTGATCCTCAAGATACAAGGTTTGACCTAGTTTGAGGATCAGAGTCCAAGCATTAGAATTTTTAAGCACTTCAGTAATTAGATTGTTACTTGTAAGTAATTATTTTTTTGAAAATAAATAAGTAAACAAACAAGTAAACCTATATTTCCACCACGTTGAAACTTATTTTCAGCCATAAACTAAAGTTTACCAGCTCGCATTCTCGTGAGGGTTTTTTGAGTTTCGCACAAAATTTTTATTTATTTTAATAAGTAACTATGTAGTTGCTCAAATAATACATAATATTTTAATTTATAAAAACGTTATTTTAACACTTCAGATTGATAGAAAATCACAGAGAATACGTAAAATTCATCACCACCTTCATTCTAATCACTTTCCAATAAGTTAGGCTCAAAAAATTATAGAATAGGTATGGGGGAATTGGAAAATCACATCAACACAATCGCTATTTCGCTTTTGACTTACCAATATAATAACCCTTGTCCCTCAGCCGAGTGATCGTGTAGATGGAGTTCAGGGAGTTCCCCCCCAGCTCATAGAAGCCGACCCTCAGGGAGACGGCGGCGCGCGCGGCTCGGCCCAGCACCTCGCCCACGGTCTCGAACAACGCCCGCGCAGCTTCCATCTCTTCGGGTTCGACGCCGGTGTAGTCGATTTCTAGGGTGATTGCTGAGTCGTCTGTGAAAACGGAATTCTGTATTTAATTTAGTTATTATTAGAGAACAGGCCTCATTCACATGACTAGGTGGTCGGCTGGGTGAGTACCATTCTTTAATCTACCTCTGCCGCCATCAATACGTGGAGTGTTGTATTTTGGTGTGAAAAATAAAAGATCCAGAAATTGTGAACCTTACTCAGAAGACACTGACAATGCAATTGACTCCTGTATTTGAGATCTAACGTGTCGATGAGAACCAGCCTGCCTGGTTGTACTCATAAATCCCAGCAGCACATATGTTTAGATAAGTCATTATGTCACAACACGATCTAATACACAGGGTAAATCTAGATAGGTACATAGTAACCTATAACAAAATGTACCTATAACAAGATGTATATGTACTATATACTAATGTACCTAATATTGGGTGTTTACCTATGAAATTGGAGTTTTTTTTCTTCCTTAATCATATGTACCAATTCCTGCGATTTTCGAAGCTATATCCAAATTTGTTTTTCATTTGGAAAATGGAATATTATTTCAAGGTTTCACATGAAATATTTTTTAATTTCTGGGCACATAATAAAAAAAAAATAACAGAGCTCTTTTCATGTGCTTCCCATAATAATTTCTTAGATTCGCTGAAACTTTTATAAAACGGTTACTTTTAAAAATTAACGCTACCTATACTTAACTTAATGTTATCCGATAATACACACAAAGTTTAGCTAAATTTGCATTTGCCGTTCCAAAAAAAAAAATCAAAAATATTTGTACGGAGAAAACAGCCATAATGAAATTCTTCATACAAAACGCCAATTTCATAGGTAAGGTGTCCTAATATTTATAATAAATCTTACCATTATTGTTGGTGTTCTCATACATCTTCAACAACGCCTGTCTGTCGACTTTTCCATTCACGAGTAAGGGGACAGTGTCTATTACTATCACCTGTAGAAAAGACGAAATCAAATAAAATTTTACGACGAAATGTTGTGCCTTTTGACATCTGAAATGTTGTTTTTGTATTTATCTCTCCCTGTGAGGCAGTCTTGGATGGCATGATGTGACTGTAGCCTTACAGTTGTCTTCATCAATAACTCATCAATAATTTAGGAGTAAAAGAGATATCAAAACGGGGAAATTATCAGCTTGACCTAAAGTTGGAAGTAAGTACTTTATTTTACAAAATTATGTATGTAAATTGATCACAAGTTTTTACCTGTGGTATCATGTAATGAGTAAGAGAGTTCTTCAAAGCTGTTTCTATGTGACTCGCTGCAATCCTGGCGACAGGCTTCACGGTCACGAATGCCAAAATCTCTGGGTTTCCGCTCTCAAGACCATAACAGAGTACGACGCCTGAAAAAGAACGTAAAAATGATCTGTATCCGTGTCTTGCAGAAAACGTTGGAGTCATCTTTAATTCCCTGAAACTCTTATACTGACCTCTATCGACCCCTTGCACGGCCGCAACAGCTCTGTCCACCTCCTGCAAGTCCACCCTGTGGCCTCTGATCTTGATCTGAGAGTCGGTGCGGCCGGCGTAAAGGATCATGCCTTTGCTCAGTATTCCAAAGTCCCCCGTACGGTAGAGGCGACTGAAATCTGTTACACGTTCATTAGAATACTTATTATTCGGTTGCCACAAAATGATTCCAGAGACCGTATGATTCCCGTAAAAAAATTTTAACTAAACAGTCTCTATTCGAAGGTAAAAAAGGCTAAAAGTTGAATCAGCATTGAAATGAAGGATTCCCAAAAACCTGCAATTAAAAATTCCTTGTTCCAAGTGGTTCAACAAACTGAGCGTCATGCTTGTTTAAACTGGCTGGAATAGCTTTTCTAAATAGTTTGAGCAGAAATCGAACTGAAAACTACAGCGATCTGGGGTTCTATTACATCATTTCATCGTTATCGTCATCGGTCACGTTCTGACATGTGATTGGTTGGCTAATTGGTGGCTCGTCAATTTGACGGTTTCTCATTGGTCAACATAGTCCTCATAATTACCTTATCAGTTCAAAATACGGTTTCAAATCTTATACATGCATGCAAGGACTTAAATTGATGATATTTGGATGTCCTTGAAAGTAATTACCAAAACAGGTTTAAAAGAATACAACACGGCTCATGTATGTATACTTAGTTGTGCATACAATAATCGTAGTGTTATTTTTCTAATGAACCATGGCAGATAATACTCGCAATACCTATGCAAATTATGTTTTTCAAAGCTTCATTTCTCACATGGCAATATGTACAAAGACACCGTCTGTTTACAATACTTCTATCTACTTGTCGAAATGGTTACTGTGCACCATTAATTCGTGTTTTGTTTAACCTTATTTTTTTTTAGTTACTTGTCTCTTGTCCACTTTACCTAGAAGCTAAATAAATGTAAATTACAATATCAAAAAAGTCAATTATAAATAGGTGGCCAAAAAAAAATTAAGAAAAAGCTATCCGTCAACATCTTTATAATATAAGATCTAAGGTCAACCTTCACAAGGACTCATAAAACGTTAGTTTTCTGTGTGCGATCTAGTCTTTACATGCTAACTGCTCCATCTGACATCATCGCATTTCTTTAGCATTGCGTAGTTCAGTTCGTATGTGTCTACACTAAAAACTCACCAGGATGAGCAGCATGAGGATTATCCAGAAACTTTTCGGGAGATTGTCCCCCCACGTAGCCGGCCGCCAAGTTGCTGCCAGCTACCCATACCTCGCCAGGGTCCGACTCCCGAGCAGGGTTCATTTCCTCATCGAGGAGGTACACTGCACAGTTGTCTACTGGGCTACCTGTTGGATTAAACGCAATTACGCAATTTGGATTAAACGCAGTTAAAAAAAAAATGTATTAAACAGTCCGTAAGCAGAGACGAATGCAGCGAAATGACAATAATCTTGACATTGGATATCGAGTTGGAATTCCGCGGAAACTTTCGGATATTGAATACAATTTCAATATCGTTTACATTGCAAATAATTGGGAGCACTATTAGAATTGATACCGCCACTCCACTTTCCCTTCAGTCCCATAATTTCTGAACGTAATCAGATACCCAAAGACAGGAACCAAGACATTTTGCCTTTGATAATGAAGTGCGTTGATACTCGGAATTATAATATATAATCAGGAGACCAGAGATGACTGCAGATAGTATAGGACACATAAGAACGCAAAATGTCAGATGACGTCAAAAGGCATTTATCAAGTTTGTGCTGGAGCAAGGAGCCCTGGCAAATTATTAATAATTTTGAACAGCAATTACCAATAGGGATCGTGGGATGCAAATCCAGTTGAGCAGACTTTTCCAGAACATAATATGTGACGTCACCCATAACTTCGGTACTTCCATAGAAATTAGCCAGCTGGTAACCACTGTGATCTCCGAAATACTTGAAGAATTGTGAGGCTAAATCTTTGCTAAGGGTTTCTCCAGAGCAGATCCAAAGTTTAAGCTGCTGCAGTGGTTTCCTAGAACGGTCTAGGGAAAGATACATAAGGATAGATCGGAGAAGCGTGGGTACTAGAACCAGACGTTCGACCTGAAATCAAAAAATGTTATTATTGTAGTTATGCGCTATCAAAGATTATTATAGATATTTCAATTTATTTTTATTTTATTTACTTCTGGGACACAAACAGCTAATACTGATACAATAATACTACAAATAAGCCAAAACAGTTTCCACTAATTAGTGATGATATATATCATGGCACTTGCACACAACAGGTTGCTTTGTATAACAAAATTATTTATGAAAAAGTTACAAGTTATATTATATTATGTTTACATATATATCTGATTATAACAATTAATAACCTCCTTTTATTCCGTCGTTTATAGGATAAACGAGGAAATATGATTAGAAAAACAAAGTATCCAAACTGCGTCTTCTCCAAATCACGGCATCACCCTCCTCAACTGAGCTCCTGATGCCCGATACTCTGTAGTTTCTAACATTTATCTCACAAGATTCCTTATTGTCCATCCATACAATAATAATTTATACTCAAGGTACATAACATTGTAGTTGAATAGATATTTCAAATCATTTCATCAATTTTAAACTGACTTCAAGAAAGGAGCAGATTCTCAATTCCTCCGTATTTTTATGTAAGTTCTGCATTATCTCCACAAGTTGTGACCCATACCTACATGATAAGTCTTTTTTGATTAAAATACCCTCAGGCTTGTGGAGATCTGATGAGCTACTCCGGAAAACCCTATTGAGGTCTTGCCAATTTTGGCAGTTCAATTTTCTATATCCGAATCATTCCCAACTTATGTCAATCAATATTCAACCCAAAGGCAATTCTTACCTGATTCTCAGCGAGAACCCTCACCAACTTCTGTGGATCTCTTGTCACTTCTTTAGACAACACCATCAGTGTCCGTCCGTGAAGCAGTGGACCCCAAATTTCGCAAACTGAGTCCACAAACGTCAAGGCCGTCTTCCAAACGCAGACGGACTCGGAGTCTGAGTACGGGAATGTTCGGAATTGCCACCAGAGGCGGTTGCAGATCGCTGAGTAGTTCAGGCGTACACCTGATAAGAATTTCTGTGAATTATTTTGGATATAAACCAGCACTTTAATTGTCTTTTTAACCCCAACGCAAAAAGGCCCGTCTTTTTTCTAGTCTTTCTTTTATAAGCTTATGTCTGTGGTATTGTAGAGCCAAAACGACTTGACCGAGTTGAAAATGGTTTCTTATTGTCGAAAGCTGGTAGATGCGCCATGGTTCTTAGCTATGTTTGATGTAAATTGGAAGATAATTAGCTTTTAATACAGTGAGTTTGTATGTCCTGGATAATATATTGTGTCTGGATTTACTAAAGTTTCAATTTATGGTCAATAAGTTTGTTGCCTATTGCGAGTAATAGAGACACAAGAAAATTATTGTAGACGTGCAGAACTAAATTGATAAGACAGGTCAATTTAGTTCTGCACGCAATTGCAATGCAAGATAGTTATTGTATATCTGTCATAGACAATAACTATCTTACCCATTCAGAATCGCCATTTTTTTTAAAGAACATAAATGGGGGATGATTGCAGGAAAGGGAGGAAGGGGAAGACCTAAGCGCAATTACTTTGACCAAGTGAAAGAAAAGGTGAATGTCGTGTCGTACCAGGAGGATAAATCGAGGGCGGTGAGCAGAGAGACGTGGTTATTCCTCAACCGACAATAGCATCTTAAATTGAAGAAGGAGACTCAGAATCGACGAAAATATTTAGTTCCTTAAACATTTTAATAGCAAAACGTATTGTTAGTTGTTAATCCATAACACGTAAGGCGCAAAGCTACGAGCATAGTGTGTACATCGCATCAAAGTATTTTCCGGGAAAACAATAGATCATGATAATATCTATTGTCTCGACATACTCTCGAATATTTCATTCCTAAATTATAAAACCTTATATGCTTCTTATAACCAATTCTTCTTTTGGCTTCGCGTGGCCATTTATATAACTATATTAAATACAAGGTTATAAATGTGTTTCACGACCTGTTTGGTATAGTAGGTAGGGTGTAGATCTAATTATTGAAATACACACCTTTTGGCACTCCAGTACTTCCAGAAGTATACAGCACGATAGCAATGCTCTCAGGCTTAGACTGAGCCAGTAATTCATGCCCGTTAAGCCCATCGTATGGGAGACTGCTGGATTCAAGGGATAACTCTTCGAAGGAAACCATCGGAATGCCGCTGCTAGCGAACATCGCTGGGTTTGCTACAAGAAATTATGGTACAATATATAGATAATCAGGATATCATTCAGTGACGGTTTGAAATTCAGATATTTCAAGGTGGAAAGTATCTTTTGATAGTACGCAAAGTCTAAAGCGATCTCAAAGATGAGGTCTAACTTGAGTTTCAATACTAGGTATTTACCGGATGACTTTTTTACTATAAGGAAAAAACTACTGTACTAGGTAATTAATAGAAGGTATCGGCATAGGTAGTTTATTTTTTTTTTCAAAACCAACATCAAATATGGCGTTAATTGTGTCATTTGACGGTCGCGTTTGTAGACTATTCCACATCATTACATCATTAAATTAAATAAATAAACAAAATTTCGAGAAAATATATGTTCCAAATAAATTTCGCAAGATAGGAGCCCAAGGAATCCCGCCAGTCACATATCAAAATCAGGTCGGCGCAAGCGTTTTTTTTAAATTAAACTTTCTTTACCAAAAACTTCCATTTGACTTACCTAATTATGGCCTATTCTTTTCCTTACCGTAAAAAAAAACTCATCCAGTATTTTATTTATTAATTAATTCTCTTCTCTAGGGAGTAAGCTTTGTGGATGAGCAGTAATATTAATATTAAATTTTAAAAAAATCACGTATTTTTTTATTGTTGATAGCATCGGCATGGCTGGTTTATGCTCAATTGAAGATTCCGTCCATAGCACATACCTATATAAATACCTATATCTTACCTGTTTCATCATAAATGACTAGCGCAGGTTCAGCATCTTTCAAAATGTGCGAGATCCTCGCCTGAGGGAAACTGGGCTCCATCGGCACGTATGCTGCTCCTGCCTTCCACGCAGCCAGGAGTGTCGTCACCGTACTGTAAAAAATGTTAAGAAGCCATATAAGACTTTTGTATCACACACTATTGTATCATCAATCACCCACCGTGCCAATTTAAAACGGTTTCCTATGAAAAGCTCAGCCTCATTTGAAAAACCTTTATACATTAAGCCCACTCAAAAAAGGTTTGAAGTCTTTGACTGCCTATTCAACTCAGTGGCGTGAAGTTTCAAAATAGGGCAAGCCCGACATGTTTTTATGATTTTTACACAGCTAGTGAAATTAGATAGGTAACCAAGCATGACGTTTCAGTTGGACAAGTGCGAACGTTTAAATCAAAGATTTTTTACATACTTGGACTACAGTCCAGGGGGCCGATCGCGCTAAGCTTGAACGATAATAGGAAAGCTATATAATGTAGTCCAGGGGGCCGATCACTCTAAGTTTGAAAGATAATAGGAAAGCGGTATTCCCGAACGAGTACGACATTGGAACCTTCAAGAAACTAGCCTACACCTTCCTCAAAGGCCGGCAACGCATCTGTGACCCTTTTGGTGTTGCGGGTGTCCATGGGCGGCGGTGATTGCTTTCCATCAGGTGACCCGCATGCTCGTTTGCCGTTAGCAAAGCTATATACTGTAGTCCAGGGGGCCGATCGCGCTAAGTTTGAACGATAATAGGAAAACTAAACCAACTAAAAACGTTACGTTAAGCACATTTCGTATCGCGCTAATCATTTGAGCGGAAATGAAACTAGTTTTTTTTTATATTCCTGGTTAGGTCTAAACATTTTGGGTTTGGTTTTACTTAGGTAACGTCAACGATATAATCGTTCACAACAAATAGCGCGATACTACCATTTTTTACTGCAGCTAAACAAAACCAAAATCGTTCCGTTCGAACGTAAAACCGTTGTAAAAAAAAAAACTTATTGTTTACGAGGATTGGATTGGTTACCTACAAGATTATCATTATGATACCTGTCGGGGCACTCATCCATAATATGAGCAACCGTTTGCTTCTGGGTATCATAGTCGCATGCCGATGAATCTTTGATGTCATATTTGCAGAGGTGATAGGTACACTTTACTCACTTGTGTGTAGGCTGCATGCAGACGGCGATGACGTAGTCGCCATCTCGGTTCGCTCCTGTGGGTCTGGCTCTGGCAGCCAGGGCCCGGGCCAAGCCATTGCTGCGAGCTTCCAGGTCCGAGTAGCTAACGCGATGGTTACTGGTCTCGTCTTTGGAAGAAAAATTAATCTTTCACATGACAGGATTCAGGCCTTACGCAGATTAGAAACTTTATAAACTTATTATCAAATACTGAAGAATGCATCCATCACTGTCACTTCCAAGACTCATTTCTATCATTGACGAATTTTTTGACGACCGACCGGGGTAGTGGATAGTGACCCTATCAGCGAAACCAACCGGGTTCGAATCCCGTGAGGGGTAAATGTTTGTGTGATGAATACGAACATTTATTCCCGAGTCTTCGATGTTTACCCGTTATCTAGTATCCATAGCACAAGCTTTGCTTAGTTTGGGACTAGATGATTGGTGTAAGTGTCTGAAATATTTATTTATTTATCTAAATGATAATTTTAAAAAAAGTTGGGTATACTTTACGTCAGCCAACCATGGTTGTCTTTAACGTTTTTCGCGATCCCTGTGGGTTTCAATTATTTATTAGATTTACTTTTTCTTTTTTTACTCTTAGTGAGTTGGTGGCAAAAATTATAATTTCTTGAAGACCAGCGGCCACCACACTCTTTACTTGCATTGTTGTTCAAAAAAGGTTTTGAAGATTGCACTTGATAGTAAATTTTTGCTATTTCATCTATTTGATCATTTTAATGAAAATTATAAAATATACGAAGAGAAACTGTAATTATTTTGTGCAGTAAGTAGTGTTCTTTTTTTTTTCATGTAATCTGTTCGTTTACTTGATTGTTGTCATGTTTTAAAGATTACCTATTGCGTTGCGAAATCCGTGATTTGAAGTAGTCACCTTTACGCCGTAGTTGTGGCTGAATTCTGGGCGGATCAAATATGATTGGACACATTGACACGAAGAAGAAGTAGTCACCTACAATTATCATAACTACAGTTCGATCGTGCCAATTTGTTAGGATTTTATGTTTTCTTTTATGCACAACGGATTGGTACTTGGCCTCAATCACACCTGATGTTAAGTGAAGATGAAGTCGAAGATGGAAGCGTACTGACCCGGAAACCCCAACACATTTAGGGGACTGGCTATCTTATCTCTGTCAACCGGAACACAACAATGCTACTGATATTGCTGCTTGGCGGCAGATTTAGATAAGACGGTGGTAGCTATAGCCAGGCGGACATGTAAAATGCCCTACCACCAACTAAACCGAATACTAAACATGTACCCCGCTGGGGATCGAACCCGCGACATCCGATTCATAAACCCTATGTTGTTTACACTGAGCCACGGAGGAGGTTACTAAGGTACTGCGGCGGTAAGCTTTGAATGAAGTTTTTGAAACGCATCAAAATTCTGTAACTTTCGACACAAATATATAATATGCAATTGCATGTTTCAAAAATCCAAGATATCTTTATGATTAGTTATTCCCTCTTCCAATACGTGGCCATGAATGAGGATACAAGTAATTACTGTAATTAAATGTCAATCAAACCTAAATATTACTTATAGTTTTATTGCCATCATAAAAACATTGTCAGAACTACTCAGTACCAAGGTAACAGACTGAGATCGACCCTCGACATGGTCGCGGCAAAAAACTAAACAAAGATTTTTAAATAGACGCTTCAAAGAATCACCACGAACAACCTTACACGTCCCGACTGTTGGGCCACAGCCTCCACTTACTGGAAGAGGTTATGGGCCATAGTCCACCACGCGGGCCAGTGCGGTGCGGTGGATTTGTGACGGGTAGTGGCTACCTGACAGTCAGTGTTTTTAAGCCGCCTCTGTGTGCCTGCGTTCATATTAAAATAACGACCGAGTATTTTTACGTGCCCTCCGAAGCACGGACACATTCGTATTAAAATGCCACTCGTGGTCACCAATCCAAGGACTGACTGCTCCATTTTGAATTTTGTGATAAACAAAAAGTACTTCCTTTTAATAGTACATTATTGCAAAGGCCGGGAAATAGGCAATTGCAGGTCGAGTATGAGTTTGAAGGCCTAATACGAGACAGGCAATTGCCATTTCCGCCGAGGTATTAGTACTTTTCTCAAAAGAATGCAGGAAAATAATAAATATTTAAATAACAAATCAAGACGAATTTTCAGCTTTGCCGTCGATTTTCTATTTATCATCTGTGCCGAAAGGTAAACGCATTTACGCATACAGCCACGTGAACGCAATTTTTACTAAGCAAAGAGATTTTGGTATGCCAAGAATGATAAAAGAGATCCAATCAAAGAGTATATAATAACCCCAGCACGCCGTTTCATACAACATTGCTGGAGCGTTGTAATGTTCCAAATTCAAAAAACGCTCCTGCAATGGACTTATTTTTCGCTGTCCGTAAATTAGATACTCCGCGTGTTCTGTTTTCGAAAGTAATGACAATATTTCCATGCATGTTTGAGAAAAGAAAATATAATGCACAGGGTTGCCTATATAGAAGGCAGCACTGGCAGGGTCGCCATGCAATGTGGGGACCAGGAGGAGCAATAAATGAAATGCACAACTGGGTGATACGCGTATAACGCCATCAAAATGAGTCGTGCAATTACTTATATACTAGGTACACAATGTAAGAAGAGGTGCGTCATACATAACATACCACAGATTGCTTACCATCGCCAGTGGAAAACGAATAACTGTTAATATAAAGAAATTACTGCTTTTCGACCTAGATTAAATTTTCTTCCCAGTTTAATCATTTTTATGAGCTTTGTCTGGAAAACAAACTTACTAAGTAAATATGTTATGTAAAATTTAGAATGAGGTTAATATTTTTTTCCGGAAATACTTACATACATACATAATGTCACGCCTGTTTCCTTCTACTTCCTTCACTCTCATAAGGTTGTTCATACATGCTCGTCGGTTTAGGGTACTCTTGATTTGGCCTTTCTTTAAGACGGAAATACTTCTCCCATGTAAATTACCTGATATTGATCTTACATTTAGCAGGTCTTACGATAGGTTTATAGATGAGATACGATAATAGAGATCCCAAAAAAACACTTGGAATTAGTCATCTTATTGCACTTTAATTGGCTTTGTCGAAAATACGTAAAAAAGTATTGGAATGCTGGTACCCCGCCTCCCTCATACTTCAGCGTTGACACAATTAATTTTTTTTTTTTTATAAATAAATAAATAAATATTTCGGACACTTACACTAATCATCTAGTCCCAAACTAGGCAAAGCTTGTGCTATGGATACTAGATAACGGATAAACATACATAAAAATTTGTATAAACATTCATGACTCGGGAATACATGTTCGTATTCATCACACAAACATTTACCCCTCGCGGGATTGGAAACCCGCAACCATTGGTTTCGCTGACGTCACTGAGTCACTATCCACTACATCAACCGATCATCCTAAATTCGGTACAGTAAATCAATTAGTTGTCTATGAACAAACCCCCCACCTTCCGATGGCCCTATCAACCGTGTTGGTTACACGGGCCGAATCGTTGAGAGATGTGCTGTTGTCTACGAACAGTGTGGTCTATGGTAAAACAACAAAGTTACACTAACCAGAATGAACAAGTGCTGTGGCGTCACTGTCTGCCAGCCGCGATAGGTGGCGGGGTAATGGAGCCGCGGGGACCTGCACTCTTGCGCCGGCCACCACCGACACACGTGGCAAAGAGCCCATCGCGGGTTGGAACTGAAACAAAAAAAAATATTAACTATTGCCACCTTTCATGCTTAGCAAGTGAAACAATGGATGGACAGCATTTTGCTGGTAGTTTACACCGGGAACTTTAAGGAAATGCTGTATTCGGAAAACATGTTTCAATTACTTTTTCGCACAGCTGCTCAAGCGCCGCAAGTACTCATCCCTATTGGGTAGCCATGAGTTTGTGGCGCTTGCAGTAGAAACTATGGGACCGTGGTCTCCTGACACCAGGAATTTCGTCCACGGTCTCTCGACCAGATTGGTGCTGGCCTCGTGCATTTACGGGCTGGCGCATACCTCGCTCAACGTCTCAGTCTGGCTGTTCAGAGAGGTAATGCAACCAGTGTGTTAGGGTCCATACCGCAATCGGGAGCTCTGGATGACGTCTTTGCCTTATAGTTTTAATTTAGTTTTTATTTTTTATGCCTATGTAAATAATTATAATGTTTTCTTGGTGTTAAATAAATAATTTCATACATTGAACAAACATAAGACAGAAATTACAATATACATAAGGCGAGCTTATCTCTGTAAGAGATTTCTTCCAGCAAACCCTAGGAAGGAAAAACCAATTGAAAGTTTTTTATTGCAGACAAAGAGCGATACTTAATATAGAACACTACATTACCAAAACATCACTGTTATGGGAACACAAATGACAAAAGACAAAAAGATTAAGATTTAAATCAATGGTTTCATTACACGACTAGCTTATAATTTATAATATAGCGGAATAATTTACTTTGGTATATCCTTGTAGTATCATAGTGCATTTCCGTATATTTCGACGGTGAGCCGTGGATGTTGTTCAAGCATTAACCTCTTATTGTTGGGGATATTGGGGATATCCCTGACCACCCCATTTGGGATAAAGGTCGTGACTTTATATATGTATGTATAAGTGCAGCAGAGCATTTCGTATGAACTAAAGCAAGATCGCTTGTTAAAAGCCCAGTAAGAGGTCCTTCACCTTGTTAAAAGAAGTTGTCTAATTTAACCATTGATTTTAATATATAAGTCAATGAATTTAACATACTTAGAATATTGTTAATGTTTGTTGTGAAATTAAATATTTTTCATATTCATTTAATAATACACTTTAAAATACATTTTAATAATACTTTCAATAAATGTGAGCTCGAAAAATCGTTGACGTATTCACGTCCAGTCGAATGAATGCTGGGTCGAAAATTTTCGGATAGATAATTCCTGAGTCGACCATCTTAGATAGCACATCAAACAGTACCTACGAGATGAGATGACATAAGACAGCGGCGCATGACTGATTTCCCACTAAGCGTGTTTACGGGTCGTTACTCCATACTGTGCCAAAGATAAATAAATGATGATTCAAGATTAATTGCAAATTACATCACTTCTGAATAGAACACTAAATGACAATCAGGAAAATCCGCTTTTTTTTTGTTCAATTATTAGGCGTACCTACTTACGAGTAATTACGAATCTTTAATAACGGTGAATTTAGGTTAGTTATCATTAGTATAGTACAGTCGGCAAGACAATTAAGGTGGCAAGATTAATTTTTATGATATTGCTTGTTGGGTCTTGGTTGAATTTTGTTATCCTTTGCACCTTATTTTTATTTAAATAAACAAATATCCTTAGACACACACAGCGCCATCTAGTTCCACAGTAAGCAACTATAACCTTGTGTTGTGGATACCAGTTGGAACAGTTGGATATTTAATTTATTTAATCTTTAATTCAAA
Organism: Oegoconia quadripuncta; assembly: GCA_949316235.1. NCBI lineage: Eukaryota > Metazoa > Arthropoda > Insecta > Lepidoptera > Autostichidae > Oegoconia > Oegoconia quadripuncta. Next base: position 10,933,647 of record OX438745.1, read on the forward strand.
CCACATTTCTGGGAGCCATACAATAATGTTAGTAATATAACTTATCCACAATGTTAATGGTACACAAACAAAAACAATAGAACAATGCATGTCTAAAAAGTCATATGTATACTTGATATATACAAGATTAATTTCGGACAATGTGTATACATACGCCCTTCAGTAGCGCCCCACCCAGTGTTTTAGGATTGGGTGCTCGTACAGATTTCGGCCACCATATTCAGAATCCTGTCACCACTTCCACACGTCCTGCTCATCAAGGAGTAGACTTTTTTGCGCATTATCGCGGAGAAGTCATCTATACAATATTGAGAAATGATCCCTGATGAGTGCATGCATAGTGACAGAAACGAGGATTATATTATGATGTGATAAATAAATTTCAATAAAAATTTCCTTTTTCTTTTCTGCTACATATACGAGTATTTGTAAATAAGATCTGCCACCTTAAATGTATTGTCGACTGTACCTGTACAAAAACTTTGTAGCTCTACGATAAATGCCAAAAAATTCGCGACATCATTCACATATTACATTATTAACCGTCTTACAAATACGAGTGATGTGTGTTTGTGTATCCAGTATTTGTCCGGATGTAACTCAGAAATGCTTTTTCTTTATAATTATTATATATTATTATAGAAGAATTTAAAAATAACAGTATAAGTTTAAAAACCAAAAAACCCGACAGCATATTTTGTATTTTGTATCTTGGATTTTTTTACCATAAACTACCACACTCCGGGTATCAAGGTGAAATTAACGACACCATGCACTTCGAAACCGGTCAAGCCGGTTAGGCTATTGCGCCAAAGGAACGGACATACATACTTACCCTCGAAAAACATTACCCTTCTTTCTTGAGCAGTCGGGTAAAAATGTAACATAACACTACATCAACAAGGTTTCATATGACATCCCACACACTAATTTTGAATACGTACGAGGTAGGTAGGTAGGTAGCAATCCTTTATTTAACTACATGGTTGTGCTTGGGTCACCATTTCCATGCTGAGTTGGAGACCTTTTTGACTCCACCTTGCGACACCGACAATTAAATGGCAAACACAATGTTATTTTGTGCATGTGTCTCGACTGTGTAATATTTGAACCTGATTGTTTGTGTCATGAGATGGGTTTAAATATTTTTTTCTTTCTTTCTAAATAGTTTTTGAGATAAATGTCTGCGACTGACGGACAAACACCGAAATGATTGTGTGATCCGTTTTGTCACTTTTTGCTCCGGAACCCTAAAAAAACGAAAGAAGTATGACACAAATGGTCCCATTTATTCATAAATAGTTAAGTACTCCAATCAGTGCCCGCTGATGTCGTTGATGAGATGAGCAATGGCAGCACATCGGAATTGCCAGTAATTGGCGGTCAATTCTGGCAAATTGTTCAATTGTGGCGTATAATGAAGACCTGACTAATTGAATTGACACTTGCTCGGTTACGCTTATTTTGAAACCACGACGAAGAAGAACGGTTTTTCTTAGGTCTTTGTCCGAATGTAACTCAACAATGCGTGGGCCGATTTGAGTGAGGATGACTAAACCAGCGTCAGTGGCTTTGCGGTTAAGACGCGGTCTCCCAATTTGGGAGGTCAAATCAAATCAAAATATTTTATTTCATGGGATAAAATTATCACTTGAAAATGTCACTATTAATATTACATTTAAATTTACTGCTCATTCACAAAACTGACTCCCTAGAGAAGAACGAGCAAGAAACTCTAGGGTTGCTCTTTTAAACAGATTATGGGTTACAATTTGTGATTTGATAATTATATGAATAATCAGACAGCTGTGTCCAGGCTTGCTTATCATTCAAATAGTCAGTGATTTTATAATAGCCTTTTGCTAATAATTTCTGTTTTATGATTGCTTTAAATTTATTTAAAGGCACGTTTTAAATGTCTACTGGAACCTTATTATAAAAGCGCCCTTTGAAGGATTTACTAACTTTGTGAAGTCGGCTAACATAAACAGATAACTAGTTCTTATTCCTTGAATTTTTAGCGAATAAGGTCTGGGTTCGATTCCCAGGCAGGCCATGTACCAATGAGTATTAAATTTAATTTAATTACTTATGTGCATTTATCCGATGCTCTGAAACGGTGAAGGAAAACATCGTGTAAAACGCGCATGCCGGAGAAATAAAAGTTCTAAGGCATGTGAAGTCCCCAACCCGCATTGGGTCAGCGTGGTGGACTACGGCCCATACCTCATTATACGAGGCAAGGCCTATATCCCTGCAGTGGGATGTTTACGGGCTGATGGTGATGTTGACTAAATTAGGGGACAGGTTTTTAACACATTTGATTAAGATCGGTTAAGCCGTTTCGTAGATGCAATATAAAAATACAATACAAACAGTTTTTTTTTCTCTCACATACCGGATGAGTTTTTTTACCGTAAGGGGAAAAATATACAGGGTGTCCCTGGAAGTATGGATCAAATCGAACAGGGGCATGGGGAAGGTCATTCCCAAACTTAAGCTGAAAAAAAAAAAAAAAAAAAAAAAAAAAAATAAGAAAAAAAAAATAATTAATTATTTTTAATTAAAAAATTAAGCTGATAGCTTTGCTAGTTTTCTTTTAAAAAATTTTTTTGTATAAGCACTATTCGATAATATGAAAATGTAAAAAATTGATCATAACTTTTGAACCGTCAAAAATGGCACCGACATTCATAGGGTTAAAAAGTTTGGGAATGACCTTCCCCATGCCCCTGTTCGATTTGATCCATACTTCCAGGGACACCCTGTATATCAGGTAAATGAAATAGAAGTTATTGGCATACGCAGCTGTTTTTTTTTCAAAGAGATTGACACTGCGACAGGCGTGATTCTTAGGGTTCCTATCACGCATTTATTTAGTACTCATATTTTCTCCAAGTTTTCTTTATTTTATTTAATTTAATGATGTAATTATGTCGAATAGGCTACAAACGCGGCCGTCAAATGATACAATTAACGCTTCATTCTATGATAGTTTTGAAAAAAAAATTAAACTGCCTTTTTAACCGCCTCCGTGGCTCAATGTAAAACAACATTGGGTTTACGATTCGGAGGTCGCGGGTTCGATCCCCAGCGGGGTACATGTTTAAGTACTCGGTTTGGTTGGTGGTAGGGCATTTAAAATGTCCGCCGGGCTAACTACCACCATCTTATCTAAATCTGCCGCCAATCAGCAATGTTAATAGCATTGTTGTTTTCGGTTGTCAAAGATAAGATAGCCAGTCCCCCAAATGTGTTGGGGTTTCCAGGTCAGTACGCTTCCACCTGCGACCTCATCTTTACTTAACATCAGGTGTGATTCTGTATAGGTGTGTTCCTTGTATATGGGACGGTGTCAAAGTATCCGCACAAGTTGCGCCCCAAGCACCAAGGTACTAAGGTGGCTCCATCAGGTATTTTCCCGTCGTGCCTGAACGAGCCACAAGGCTCCATATTTATAATAATCATTCGCATTTAAAAATGTACGTATCTTACAATGGTCATAAATAAACAAGAGAATACTGACGCAACATACAAGTTGGCTAACATCACATGCTTCTCTCAAACATGCAAACAACAATATTAACATTTTGAAAACCAGTCCCAGTTCACTTCCTATTTCCCTGTACATTTTGTTAATTATTACCTAGCTACAAACTAAAAGCATGAAAGCCATTTTCAGGGCTTTACACCGATAAGAAAATCAGACCAATAGTCTAGTCAAGATATGCATATTTAGGGGTGTTTAACTTCCTATAATCTTAAAGACCCTGATTTTTTGTACATAGACAGAGTACTTATCAGTGATATTGTAAATAATATTTTCTATCAGGAGTTTGCTTCAGATATAGTGTAGGTATTTAGTTAAAAAACCTACAATATTAAATTAAATTTACCACTGTGCACTTCATTGCGTTGTAGAAGATGCTTTGATCTTCTAAGACTATTTTCTAAAAAAACGAATCAATAGCTACTTTATATTTTCTAAAAATAGTTTATTGAATATAGTGATATTTGCCCTCGGTGAAATTTTTCATAATTATAAAGAAGAAGAAATTATATTGCTCGATTTCTTTGAAAATAGTTACAGGGGTTCCAAGTATATTCTCCGACGCAATGTAATTCACAGTGGTAATTTCAATCATATAGTCTATATTTTATTACTAAATATGTATATTATAATTAAAGCAAGCTACCGATTTGTTAGATTTTTTTTTATTCTATCACTGACAGTACTCTATCCATGTGCAAAAAATCACGGCCTTTAAAATTATACGAAGTTAAAATTGTATCCTTACTGGACTACAAAGCCGTGATAATTGAGCCGTGTCTTCATTCTGTGACTGTTAAAATGCCAAGTACTCGATCCAGCCATCTAAATTGTACCTTAAGTGCGAGTCGGGCGGGAGTGAATGTTATATGAACTGAAAATTTAGAAAGAGCGAGACTATGATGTTTCTTTTATGCACAACGGGTTGGTACTTGACCTCAATCATACCTGATGTTAAGTGAACATGAGGTTGAAGCGTACTGACCCGGAAACCCCAACACATTTGGGGGACTGGCTGACAACCGGAACTCAACAATGCTATTAACATTGTTGCTTGGCGGCAGCTTTAGATAAGATGGTGGTAGCTAGCCAGGCGGACATTTAAAATGCGCTACCACCAACTAAACCGCGTACTTAAACTTGTACCCCGCTGGGGATCGAACCCGCGACCTCCGAATCGTAAACCCAATGTTGTTTACATTGAGCCACGGAGGCGGTTGTTGAAGACGTTCATCCGTTTCGCCGTGATTGAGGAACAACAGCCAACCAAACTTTCGCATTACATTAGTTATAACTTATGTATTGGTTAGATTAGTAAGATTAGATTATGGTGGAGAAAGATAGTTTTACTTGTAGCCTCTTCTAACCATCCCCTTTCTCAACTAGGATTACAATTATCCATCTTCCAGTGTCGTAAAAGGCAATTCTGGGATTTTTATGTGAGAACCTCATAAGATTTCTTTGTCGTACGTGCCTGCCATATCAAGCTTGATAAATAGCGAATTGTGTCAGCCCTGGATTTTATACTCGCATTTCTTTTCGCAGCTCAGAATTATCTACAAGTTATTTTAACCATTCTATATATTACTAGAATTTAAAGTGTTTGCTTATCTATCTGTAACTTAAGTTTCATATTGTAAACATGCAAATTATAATTACACTGCACGCTGATTTCTTTACAGGCTTGTGACAAGCTTAGAAATTATAGAGAATTCCCTTTGTCAAATCTTCAAAATCTTGACGAGTGATGTTGCCTTTTTGTTTATATTTCTTATAATTTGCGCATTCTGAGTTTTGAAGCCTAATAATGACAGAATAATTGTGGAGCAAAAGTCAGTGATGGTGTACAAGTGAAAGGAAGTGTAAATTAAAGTGCGTAATAAGCTTTCGGGGTCCCACAAGAAGCTGCCAAAATCTTTCGTAAAGCATTCTGTCACTTTACTGAAGAATGAGTTGACCGTGACTAGGCTTATAGTTACGCCAAGTATACGACGAATGACTTGTTTTGACTGGGACTGACTTCACTAAACCGAAGAAATAGGAAATGGCTGTTGGGGCTTAGATTACTTGTTCTCGGAGAGAAGCAAAAGTAGTATGTCAGAGTCGTTGCGAATGGAAATCAATAGTCTGTTTACCCTAACGGGAAACAGGCGTGAGCTTCTCTAGGGCGTGAGCATATGTATGTATGTGTCTATGGACTGTACCAATAGTTGTCATTGTTATGTATAACCGGTTTTCCTTATTCTGAATTTCTGAATCATGTTAACACATTTAGACTATTATTTTAGCTCACGGATACGATGTAGAAGTTAAAAATATTTAAGTCTCCCTTTTAGAGGACCTTGATAACTTTTTGTACAAAAGATACTCTGTTAATTACCGGTTTGGTTTACTGAAGTCCGGCTAAAGTTAGCTCATTTGATCGTTGTACAGTTAATTGGATTACACTTAATTCGACGGCCGGTTGGTGTAGTGGAAACTGACGGTTGCGGGTTCCAATCCCGCTACGGGTGAATGTTTGTGTGATGAATACGCACATTTATATTACATTGTACTTGACCTATTGTTTGTACTCTGTTATATGTAATTTTTTGGTGCAATAAAGAATATTGAGTATACAATACAAATATGTTTATTGCGCAAAATAATTTACTATAATTTTTGATGATAACAATAGAACACAATTAGAACACAATGAGCGGTCTTATCACTAAAAGCGATCTCTTCCAGACAATCCACAGCTATGGGACATTTGTAGGTAGAAAAACAGGTAGGGTGCACGATACTACCAACTAAAGAAATAATTATAGATAAGTATGCATAAATATAATAATAATATCATATTAATAGACTTACTTAATAATATAAATATATATAAATAAATATATATATTATATATGTATAAATACTTAATATATAGTATAATTTTTTGTACACAACGGGTTGGTACTTGAACACAATCACTCCTGGTGTTAAGTGAAGATTAGGTCGAAGGTGGAAGCGTACTGACCCGCAAACCCCAACACATTTGGGGGGCTGGCTACCTTATCTCTGACAACCGGATTGGTGTAAGTGTAAATAATACTGTACAGATCCAGTCGTAGAGTCTTTGGGATGTCATAATATATGTGTGATAAACCCCGGCCATCATACTAAGTACATTTTTTATAAATGTATGTAAATTGAATCCGTACATGAACATTTATTCTAGCACTAGCTTGTCGCCCGCGGCTTTGCCTGCATGGAATAACGTTATCGCGGAAATTTGTTTATCCCGCGGGAACTACTCACTTTATCGGGATAAAAAACACGTATATTGTATTTCAGGATAAATTCTACCAATATACCAAATTTCATCCAAATCAGTTCATCTGTTTCGCAGTGATTGAGCAAGAAACAAGCTAACAAACATCCAAACTTTCGTATTTATAACCGCCTCTGTGGCTCAATGTAAACAACATAGGGTTTACGAATCGGAGGTCGCAGGTTCGATCCCCAGCGGGATACATATTTAGTACTCGGTTTGGTTGGTGGTAGGGCATTTTAAATGTCCGCCTGGCTAGCTACCACCATCTTATCTAAAAATCTGCCGCCGTGTTCCGGTTGTTGGATAAGATAGCCAGTTCCCCAAATATTTGGGTTATACGCTTCCACCTCCGGCCTCATCTTCACTTAACATCAGTTGTAATTGAGGTCAAGTGCTAACCCGTTGTGCATAAAAAAAAAAAGAATTTTAATATTAGTTAGATGATTATATATGCAAAGAATATATGCAAAACTTTGAAAAATTGTCATGGTTAGTCCCAAGAGCCTACACAAAATAATTCACTCATATTATCTGTCTGTGGTATCTTCTGATCCATCAAACGTTCTGTTGACAGATTAGGTACTAAATGTTAATTAATACCTACCGTCTACAAGTGCGTGACAATTCTCGTGGACAACGACCTAAGCGTGCCAAATTAAAGATAATTGAACAAATCTCATTACAGCTATTGTAATTACTAACTACTTTCGAGCAGGCGCTATCAGTAATTATTTGTAGCCTTATTCTCATCGTCATTATGTCCACGACAACAGCTCATAAAGGCATTAAGTACAATTTAAGTTCATTAAAGGAAATGAAAATAAATACCAAATAATTATAAGGTAATGTTCATTTCATTTGAGCGTCGGTGCTCAGCGGTTAAGACGCGGTCTCCCAATTTGGGAGGTCCGGCTTCGATTCCCAGGGAGGCTATGTACCAAAGACTTTATAAATTTAATTTAATTATGTGCATTTATACGACTGCTCATGAACGGCAAAGGAAAACATCGTGAGGAAACCTGCGTGCCTGAGAAATAAAAATTCAAAGACACGTGAAGTCCACAACCCGCATTGGGCCACCATGGTGGACTATGCCAGTGGGATGTTTACGGGCTGATGATGATGATAGGTTCCTTAATTTTTTATTTTTTGTAATATTAATTGTTTATGTTTCATAAAGAAATGGTTTTGTGAGAAGGTACAATTGACAGCTTGTAAAGCATAACACTGCCAGTAAGAGCAGATCTCCCGTCCTGTAGCGCGCACATATAACTGATATGCGGTCGACTGTACATAGTATCTACTGAAGTATGTGTAACAAGAGCAACTCTTGAATTTCTTTCTCATTTTCCTCTACAGAAAAAGCCTTCGGAATGAGCAGTACCTTTATTTTTTTCATTTTAACAAGTTTTCGTATGTATGTACGATGTCCGTTTCAAAATTTGCAAAGCATTTTTCAACCACTTGCTGGTATCTGATTGAGCTGAGGCATATTTATGTATGTTAATTCAATATTATAGTATACCTTCGAACTGATCTGATAGAGCCGGGATGTAGGGACTGGAACTCCCTGATGGCAAATGGCAAGATAATCGAATTTGGGTTAGTTTTGTGCCATGAATAGTGGATACCTTCCATTACACATAATGACGAGGATCTGAAGATGAAGATAGGAGATTGGCCCTGGAACGCCTTGATGGACTTTATATTAATCGTCTTTGTACTAGAATAATACATGATAATCATGAAGCTTGTTTTTATAAGTATTTCTCACGTAGAACTTATTCTCTGGAGAGTCAGCGTTGCGATTGAGCGCAGTAACTTTAATTATTACTAAAAAAAAAATATCCTTAGAAATACACACAGCGCCTTCTAGTTCCACACTAAGCAACAGGCTTGTGTTCTGGATACCAGATGGTTGATACACTACATAAATACATTTTTTTTTTGTAAATAAATACTTATTATACATGAAAATTTATAGCTATTCGAACTTCGTAGACCAAAGCATTAAAATTTAAAATCAGAGATAAGATAGCCAGTTCCTCAAATGTGTTGGGGTTTCCGGGTCAGTACGCTTCCACCTTCGACCTCATCTTCACTTAACATCAGGTGGGATTGAGGTCAAGTACCAACCCGTTGTGCATAAAAAAAACAAATTTAACCTGTTCTCTGCCTACTACGAGTATACACGTAGTGAACAATTGTGTCTAGCAAAATGGCAGTGAATGTGTTAAATATAATTTATTAAAATTATAGTTAAATATTTTTTTAATGCTCTATTTATTTTATCGTGTTTTTATGTACGTCAAATTATACACAGTCCGTTTTCTGTCGGTCATCATAAAAAGCAGTTAGAACTAATCGATAACCTTAACCAGATCCTAATGTGGTTAATTGACCGTACTGTATTTTTAATAAACGTCTTAGTTATGATAAAAACCCTGGCGGTGAGGAAGGTTCGTACAACTTAAACTATTTCAAGGGCTTCTTGGCTTCAGTGATTTCACTTAACAACTGCAAATAAAGTGATTGAAAATACAAATTAACAAACTTACTTCATTTCGATTGTACCTTCTATCAATGAGAAAAAAAGGCAACGTTCATATGGAAGACGCCAAAGGGGGTGGCGGGTGGCGGGGCATATGTGTTTGTGTTGTGGCAAAGTACGTAGAGCGCGCGGCCAATAAGGTCCAACTCACAAAATTTACATTTTTAAATTTTATTTTTTGAATAAAATCTGTTAACTTTAATGTTTTATTTTTTATTTTTTTTTCGTAATAGGTACATCCTATACATACACTCTGCAAAGTTTGTCGGATTAATTTTGTTAGACCTTATATACAGTACACAATAGCGATGATAGCTACTGTAGTTGGAAACTGTAGTGTAGCTATAAACGCCCATCTCCAAAGCGACAGCGTACCAACGAATGTATTGTTATACTACGACGACCGATTGGTGTAGTGGATAATGACCCTATCAGCGAAACCAACGGTTGCGGGTTCGAATCCCGCGAGGGGTAAATGTTTGTGTGATGAATACGAACATTTATTCCTGAGTCTTGGATGTTTATATAAATATTTATGTATGTTTATCCGTTATCTAGTATCCATAGCACAAGCTTTGCTTAGTTTGGGACTAGATGATTGGTGTAAGTGTCCAAAATATTTATTATTATTATTATTATTATTATTACTTAGCTTGTTTTGTATATGGGTTTTTTTTATGCCTGCAATAAACGTTTTATTATTATATTAAATTAAATTATATTATATTATTATTAGCATTATATAAAATAAATATTGTAACACAACAGAACTAATAAGTATAACAACACCACCAAAATGAAACAAAGAAAGAAAAATTACAAAAAAATTCTTAAGTATCTACATAACAACTCGACACAACAGAAAAAGGCAATTAGCCTGTGGTACCTACTGAGTGGTTTAGCACCTAGTTATGTTTCTGTTTTAAATATAATATAATTTCTTATTGTTTTTTTATTTATTCAATTATACAAATACGAAATATTACATTTCCGGCCGCGCGTAAAATCGTATCACTCTCTCCAATTTAAGAGCTATGCTGTTGTTGGTGGAATCCTTTACACACTTCTAAATCTAGTATAGTCCAGTAAAAATACATAATTTTTGTGGTGTAACTTCCCATAGTTTTAAATTTACTGATTTTTTGTAGAAGGATAGAGAAAGCAGTAATCTGAGTAAGTAACCAGTAATAGAATAAAAATGTTTTGTAATCATTCTGTACTTTGCTTTATGTATAGTATAGGTATGTAGATATAAAATCTACTATGGTATCGATTCGGATGTACACCAACTAAACTAAACTAAGCTGAAACCAGTTTTAAAGTAGTACTGTCTCTTTCTCCCTGGAACAGTACGATGCGACGGCACCACTCCAAAACTGGTTTTAGTTTAGTTTAGTTGGTGTACATCCGAATCGACACCATTATTAAATTAAAGGTAGCACTGTACACTTCATTGCATTGTAGAAGATTTTCTAAAACAATTTTCTAAAAAAATAATCCCCTTCGGCGGATAATGACCACAACTGAAAAAGACCACAAATAAAAATGTCCACTTCTTAAAATGACCACTTCTCAAAATGACCACTTTATGAATTTCCTGTTCTTAAAATGACCATTTCTTAAAATGACTACATCTGTGAATGACCACTTCTTAAAATGACTACAGCTAAAAAAATGCTTATTCTAGAAATGTCTGTAGAGACGTTGAATTATTTTTACTTAAATGCAAAAATAGCTCAACTTCTCTATAGACATTTCTAATGAACTAATAAAAGTCACCACAATGGACAAAAAATAATTTTATTACCTAGTTTAAATTATAACTTAAAAGACAATAGCTTAATGTCAACTAAATAATACTAAAATACGTTGCTTAATTACATTTACGACCAACAATGACTACTTTATATTTTCTAAAAATAGTTTATTGAGTCGTGATATTGGCACTTTGTCAAATTTTTCATAAATATAAAGAAGTTATTGATCGTTTTTTGTATATGTATATGTATAAAAGTGAATCCTTACTGGAATAGTAGATAACAGATTACCTAATAGTACTAGCAACAAGCACCATAGAACGAGCACTGATTACAACCTTTTCAAGATATTAACCGCCTCCGTGGCTCAATGTAAACAACATTGGGTTTACGATTCGGAGGTCACGGGTTCGATCCCCAGCGGGGTACATGTTTAAGTACTCGGTTTGGTTGGTGGTAAGGCATTTTAAATGTCCGCTTGGCTAGCTACCACCATCTTATCTAAATCTGCCGCCAAGCAGCAATGTTAATAGCATTGTTGTGTTCCGGTTGTCAGCCAGTCCCCCAAATGTGTTGGGGTTTCCGGGTCAGTACGCTTTCATCTTCGACCTCATCTTCACTTATCGTCAGGTGTGATTGAGGTCAAGTACCAAGCCGTTTAGCATAAATATATTGTATATCTTTACGTTATTTTTTTTTTCTTTACGTGCGATCTAGAATTTTCTCGAGGACTTGCGCTGTCATCGCCCTAATTTTTTATTGCGGTCACTACTTACCTATTCTAATCATCTAGTCCCAAACTAAGAAAAGCTTGTACTATGGATACTAGATAATGTTTATATAAACATCCATGACTCGGGAATAAAATGTTAGTATTCATCAAACAAACCCCTATTATTTAAATGATTCGAACCAGCAACCATTGGTTTCGCTGGCAGGATAGTGACCCATTACACCAATCGGTCGTCTACGTGAAGATTTCGCAACTGGTCATTATATTCTTTGTGTGCGGCAACACAGGTTAATGACAGGCAGACAGTAGCTCCACTAGAATTTCTAGCTGTGTAACTATATAAATTGACCATTTATAAAAACTATGTTGTTATCAAAATACGTGATACTAGACACAAAGAGGAATTCAGCTACTCAAAGTAGTAAGGTAAAAAAAAACTGTGATGAAATAGTGCCAAATTAGTGCCTAAAAGAAAAAGTTTGGGCCATTGTAGTTTAAGGCCCGTATCAATAAACCAATCTCAATACAAGTCTTGAGGCTGTATCACCCGAGATAGGTTTTATAAAGTTGACGCTATCTCAAGCTCCTTGCTAATTTATAAACCAATCTTGAGGTCTACTCAGCTAAGATCACTTCTCAAGTATTCGCCTCAGCGGCGAATGAATGATAGTCTTGAGAATCGTTTAATAATACGTGAAACTCGGAGCACCTCTCAAGTGAGTACGGCTTGAGTATGCACGTGATTTTCAGGCCTCAAGTTAGGTTTACTTGAGACCGATCACAAGAGTGTTCTCAATCTTGAGAATGGTTTATTAATACGGACCTTTTTTTTTTTTTTTTTTTCTCTCAGTCTCATCTACAATCAGTTGTTTAACTATAAGTAGATTTATTGTAGGTCCTTCACACATTTCGAGTGCATCCTCCAGCGAGGATATCTACCCATATTCAGATTACGCATTTCAGGTCCCTTAGTCACTAAAGATATCTTTCCGTTTCAGACGTTTGTTGTAGGTACGGTTTGTCAATTGTGTAGCCAGTTCATTGGGATGTTTTTCCAACCTCTTTTGGTATTTGCCGACAGTGGTTTGGATTTCATCCTTTACAGTGCTAATATGTAAATTCTCGTGGATTTCGGCATTTGTAATGAACCAGGGTGCATTACTTGTTGCACGTAGAATGGAATTTTGCATTCTCTGCAATATTGCTATGTTAGAATTGCTAGAGCTTCCCCAGAGTTGCACGCCATACATCCATATAGGTTTTAGGATTGTCTTGTAGATGAGAAGCTTATTATCAGTCGATAACTTGCTGTTTCGCCCCATCAGCCAATACAAATTCTTGTATTTGATGTTGAGTTCATCACGTTTCTTTTTTACATGTTGTTTCCATGTCAATCGTCGATCAAGGTGTAGACCTAGATACCTCACACTGTCATGATGTGGGAGTGTCTTATTTTCCAGCTGTACCGGGGGGCAGTTTCCTCTTTTTAGTGCAAAAGTAACTTGCACTGATTTGGAAGCACTGGCTTTTATTCTCCACTGCCGCAGCCACTTGGTAATTTTATCAAGTCCTCTTTGAAGGATCTGTGTTGCTGCTACAGGATCCTTACTGCTGGCCAGTAAAGCTGTGTCGTCGGCAAATGTTGCAGTCGTAACACCGTCCATTTCTGGAAGGTCGGCAGTGTAGAGTGTGTAAAGTACAGGTCCCAGCACCGACCCTTGAGGGACTCCGGCTTCAATTCCGTAGAAGTTCGAGGTTGTGTCGGCTTCTTTGACTTGAAAAATTCGGTCAGACAGATATGAGTGGAAAAGTGTAAAGTAACTGTGTGGTAGACTAGATTTTATCTTGCACAGTAAGCCACGGTGCCACACTCTGTCAAAAGCCTGTTGTATATCAAGAAAAGCTGAGGAGCAGTATTCTTTATTCTCTAGTGTTTGTCTTATTTTATTGTATACTCTGTGGACTTGCTCAACAGTCGAATGTTGCTGTCTAAAACCAAATTGGTGTTCAGGTATTACGTTATTAGTTTGAAGGATGGGCTTGATTCGGTATAGCAGGATCTTTTCGAACAATTTTGACAGGATCGGCAACAGGCTTATTGGTCTATACGACGTCACTGCATTTTGGGGCTTCCCCGCTTTATGTATCATTAAAATCTGTGATACTTTCCATAACAAGGGAAAATGCTGGACTCGTAGTATCCCATTGAAGAGGGTAGTGAGGAAAACCGTAGCCTTTCTCGGTAGCTCTTTAAGAATTTCCTTAGTAATGAGATCAAAGCCTGGTGCTTTTTTGTCCTTAAGCTGTCTAATGGTTTTCCAGACCTCCCCCACAGTAACAGGTGTCGGTGGAGGAGCCAATTGGAAATCCTGATTTAATATTTGGTTAATCACTTCCTCAGATTCGTTTTCTGATGCTTCATTTGGAATAAAAACTGCAGATAGGTGTTGAGCGAAGACATTTGCTTTCTCTTGGGCTGTGCGGGCCCAACCTCCATCTAGTCTCAGTGGTGGTTTTACCTCTATTGGTCTGTCCTGATTCTTGGTGAATTTCCACAGAGAGTAATCAGTACGTGCTGTGGCCGTCAGAGACTCCATCTTTGATTCGAGGGTGTCATATTCCATTCCTGCAACATCACCTTAAGCTCAGCTGACGACTTGTTTAATGCGGCTTTGTCAACAGCTAATCTGCTTGTTTGCCAGACACGACGCAGCCTCCGCTTCCTCAATATGGCATTTTTTATTTCAAGGGGTCTGTCTAAGTGACGTCTTTTGTGTTCAATTGTGGGTGTATTTATCCAGCAAGCTACTTGAATTAGCGTTGTTATGTATCTCGCAGCATTTTCAATATCTTCAGCTGTTTTTAGAGCTATTTTAAGTTCAATGTTTTCTTCGATAAACAACCTAAAAGATTCCCAGTCCGTATGTGCATTGCACAATTTCAGTGACCGCTCGTATTCTATAAGCATTGTGCTTATGGTTAATATTACAGGATTGTGATCCGAAGAGCCATCCACACAAGGTTCCGGCTTACAGTAGTGTCTGCAAACTCCTTTGACAATGAAGAAGTCTATGAGATCGGGAAGCTTTTTGGTGTCTGCTGGAAAGTGTGTTGCTTCACCAGTGGATATGACAAATAGTTTATTGCAATCTATGGCTTGTTTTAGGTGTCTTCCTTTGGTAGATATCAACCTGGATCCCCAGTGCGTATGTTTAGCGTTCCAGTCCCCGCCGGTCACAAATTTGTTACCCAGGGTTTTGAAGAAGTGAGTGAACATTGATTCAGTTATCTTGTGTCTGGGTGGACAATAGACTGCAGAAACGTTTAGCCCTCCAGATCCGTCTTCAACTGAGACAGTCGTCGCTTGGATATGGTCAGTCCTGTAATGTGGTAGTACATGATGTTTAATGTTTTTCTTTATAATTACTGCAGTTCCACCATGGCCTGTACCATCTGGATGCTGAGTTGTATAACATTGGTAGTCTTTTATTTTCACAAATGTTGACTTTGTACAGTGCGCTTCAGAAACAAGTAGGATATCCAGATTGTGGTCTAAGATAAATAATTCAACTTCGTTTTTGTTGGGTGCTAAGCCATTCACGTTCCAGGTCGCTATCCTTAGGCCAGTCACTGTGAAAGTTTCTCGACAAGTTTTGTTATGAGGCTAATTAGAGCACTCATTTGTTGTACGATTAAGTCGAACTTCTGTGCCTGCGTATAAAACATCTGTTCGAGGGAGGATTTCTTTTCTATAGGTATTTCGGTATCCATGTTATCGTGAGTTGATCCAGTTTTCAGCATTTGGGCGAATGTTCGGTTTTGTGTTATGTTCTGTATCTGTTGCTGACGAGGTTGATGAGTATGTTTAGATAGACTGGGGGGGCGATTTTTTCTGTTATCCGTATCTTTAAATAAATTACTTTTGCTTCGCCTGGCAAGGATCTCTTTGTATACTTCGCAGCCTTTGTAGTTAGCTGGGTGGGGTCCGTCGCAAAGAGCACACAATGCTGGGCTTTTACGATCCTTTTTTGGGCATTCGGAAGTCTTATGTGATTCTGCACACTTGACACACCGGTACGGCCGCATGCAATAATTTTTTGAGTGGCCATATTGTTGGCATCGTTGGCATTGAACAATTGACGTTTTCTTTTTGGGGTCTTCAATGACAACAGATTGATGGTAAATGTATTTCAGATCTTTGGCCGCCTTGTTATTGGGCCCTGATACCATATTGACAAAGAAAGTTGAAGTTGGTTTCTTTTCTGTGCCATATTTGGCATTGATTATTTCGCCTTTAACCAAATTTCCCGTAGCTTCTATCTCTTCCTTTATAACATTCAATGGAGTTGAAGGATGAAGGTTTCTTATGACTATGCGAAAGCACCTCTCATCTTTCCTGTTGAAGGTGTGGCCTATTAGACCATTATCACGAATCAAGGTGATTATTCTTTTGTAGACCTCGACATCTTCACTACTGATTCTAAGTTGATTTCTATTTACTATTTTGTATGTAAACTGTTGCCTTTCGGCCACAGTTTCCAGTAATTCTGTCAGCTTGTTTACATCATCTATGCCGTATAACACTATTGGCGGAGGTCTACTTGGTCTTTTCGGTTTGGTTTGTGCCGTATTGCCCTCTGAAATCTTATCCAGAGGGTCTACAGGTAGATTGTTGAAGCTGTTTGAAATTATTACAGGAGGCGGGCTCTCTGAGTGTTTCCTCTTTTTTGAGCTTCTTTCAGGTACTCGTTGCCAGGAAGGTTTACAGCCGCGCCTATCTTTGTTGGTTGAGGTACTTTCCTGGGAGCAGGATGGTTGATTTGTTGTTTCATCTTGTGTACCACTTAGGAACATGCCCTTGTGAAATACTTGTTGTATTAAGGTTTTAGTTCCTTTTCCTGGATTGGATTGGTTTTCCCCATTTTTGGGGGATTCGTTCATTTCTAGCAACACCAGTAATGTCAGGTGTTATGTGTCAACTGTCATTATGCCGACTTGAGGGTAATCATAGATTTTTTTCGCCGACTCAATTTTACTTAAGACTGTTTTTTGCACTGTTTCACTTGATTTGCACTAAGATAACACAATATGTGGTGCACAGAGATGTAAAATGTATAATGAAACTTAGCACAATCGATTTAAGCTAATTTAACCCAATTGGTGAGTGAATTATCGTAGCGCGAACTAGCGTAGGTTAACACTTGACAGCGAACATTGTGCAATCTCTCTCAATACGGACCTAAGAGTTATTCAATATCTTAAGTGAGCTTTCTGACGTCACTTGTTGCTGGAATCCTCATTCTCATACGCAGAGACTGCTTTACCTGTGATTATAATTTATATCTCAAAAAACTTTGCATAAATAGTGCCATCGAATTATACAAGTCCCATAAATAGTTCTTCAAAAACAAGGAAGTTATCCAGATGACTTTGTCAAATGGGCAGCGCAGCTGAAGGTCTTTAGTTTTTTTTTTATGCACGACGGTTTCGTTCTTGACCTCAATCACACCTGATGTTAAGTGAAGATGAGGTCGAAGGTGGAAGCGTACTGACCCGGAAACCCCAACACATTTGGGGGACTGGCTATCTTATCTCTGACAACCGGTACACAACAATGCCATTAACATTGCTGCTTGGCGGCAGATTGAGATAAGATGGTGGTAGCTAGCCAGGCGGCCGCCTTCGTGGCTCAATGTAACCAACATTGGGTTTACGATTCGGAGGTCGCGGGTTCGATCCCCAGCGGGGTACATGTTTAAGTACTCGGTTTGGTAGGTGGTAGTGCATTTTAAATGTCCGCCTGGCTAGCTACCACCATCTTATCTAAATCTGCCGCAAAGCAGCAATGTTAATAGCATTGTCGTGTTCCGGTTGTCCGAGATAAGATAGCCAGTCCCCCAAATGTGTTGGGGTTTCCGGGTCAGTACGCTTCCATCTTCGACCTCATCTTCACTCAACATCAGGTGTGATGGACGTCAAGTACCAACCCTTTATGATTAAAAAAAAAAAAAGGCGACTTAAAATGCAAGTGCAGTGGCACTCTGTATTTTTTCATCGTTAGGTTGTGATAAGGAAAGATAAATCGTTTATTTGCGAGAATACAGTAGTATCATAGATCTTATTTTTTTATAAAAGCTCAGTGTATTCAACCTGCAAACAGACATGCACATATTAGTCAGCGACTCTACATTAACAAAGCAAAAAAATACACAAAATACGAACAAGTCAATTGTGTAATTATAGCCGATGTATGAATAAATGAATATGGATGTCAAAATAATAAATAAATAAATAAAAGGTATTTATTCACCACAAAGTTGATTTAACAAGTAATTAATTGATAATAAATTAGGTCAAACTGTGATGAAAAGGTAGGGACTCAGCAGATTTGCTGATTTTCAGTCCCCCCCCAAGTAGAGTTATACAAAAGTAGAGAAAAACAATTATATCATACATTATTACCTATATTTTTTTATATTCCATATTATATTCTTTGATATTGTAAAAACAGTGTAAAAGCCACGAGTGTGAGTGATATTTGATTAATATTTTGAAATCAATAATCAGAACATTTTTTATATTAACGGCGTCTGAGAGTTAGTGCACTTTCAGCTGTAGTTCCAGCTCTACGAGAGATGCTTTTGGAATAGTTGTATACTGACTAGCTGCTAGAATGTGGCTGCCCTGGCGGTCTCGAACTCAAACGGCCTCGAAGTTATATTGCACAACCAGCTTCGGACAAGTTGTGGGTGATATACTTGTATACCTTGGGTACCTAAAATCTGAGGTATTTGCCAAATGAGTTGCCAGCTCTATCTGTAAACAATATTTTTTCTTGCGTATTTAGTTGCGTAGTATCTTGTCTATTTGTGTTAGTATGTTATTGGCGCTCTAACAGTTAAATAAATAAATAAATATCCTTCATACATACACACAATGCCATCTAGTTCCACATTAAGCAACTAGGCTTGCGTTGTGGATACCAGATGGTTGATATTCTACACAAATACATTTGTTTTTATAAATACATACTTATTATAAATGAAACCATCCATAACTCGGGTATACATGTCCGTATTCATCACACGAATATATGCCCCTCCCCTAGCGAGATTCGAACGCGCGACCTTTTGGAATAGTGGTCAGAGTTTCTAACCACTACACCAAACAAGTCGTCAAAACAAACTACCATTTAAAAATAAACATTCTTAAAACGGAAGCTTCATACGCAAAATAACATCGGTTCCCCCGACAGGTCAGGGCGTAAAACGATTCGTCGTCTAAGGTCTGTTATTTCTGTATCTCTCCCATAGGGTTAGGTTTTTAGCTGTTTTGCGTCACTCTAGGGGAGGTGAGACTTTAGTTGTAGCCTACTATTTCACTCCTTCTTTAAATTGAGGTCTAGGTAGGTAGAGTCACGTAGGGCACCCTCTGCTTTCAACGCACTGGTTGTAGACATGCATGCGGAGCAAAAGGATAACAGAACTAGTACATAGTATCTATTAGTATGTTGAAATTTTACTGATTGAGCATGCGTATGTGTACGTGTGTGTGTGTGCGTAAATGCGGGTGTGAGAACATTTATTTATTGGGTCTTTACCTATGAAATTTGAGTTTTTTTTCTTCGCTAATCATATGTACCAATTCCTGCGACTTTCAAAGCTATATCAAATTTGTTTTTTATTTGGAAAATTGAATATTATTTCAAGGTTTCACATGCAATATTATTAAATTTCTGGGCTAAAATCACATAAAACTGCTATTTCTCATGTGCTTTCCATAATCATTTCTTGGATTCGCTGAAACTTTTATAAAGCGGTTACTTTTAAAAATTAACACTGCCTATACTTAACTTAATGTTATCCGATAATACACACAAAGTTTGGCTAAATTTGGATTTGGCGTTCCCAAAAAAAAAAACGAAAATGTTTGTATGGAGAATACAGTCTTAATTAAATTTTTCATATAAAAAGCCAATTTCATAGGTAAGGACCTAAATTTAAAAGTATTATGTATAATATACCCTATGACACTCCCGGACAAAAGGCGCCAAGAACCGTTTATCACGTAAATTTTTGCAATGTCATATACTTGTACCTTTAAATATTACCTATTGTTTAATGTATTAACCTGATTTGTAATTGTTTACTTCCTAGGTTAAGGTCAACAGTTTTACGCTGCGTTGTCTCGACGAAGGTCGAACTTTACATGAAGCAAATAATTCGTTTGGTATTTACGGCACAGATTAGATAATACTTACTACGTTTTACGGGCCAAGTCGGGCATAGAGAACGTGGCGCAACATCTTCACTTAACCTCAGGCGATTGTTTAGGTCAATGTCAAGTTCATTTACAAATCGGGTAGAACCAAAATAAAATGCCTGTATGTTATCGATTGTACAATATAAAAAAAAAATTATATACATAATTTATTTGTCCTAGAGAAAAAAGTAAAATTACGGTTTTTTTAACCCCCGACGCAAAAAGAGGTGTGTTATAAGTAATGTTATAAGTCACCGCTAAGTTTGTTTAACTAACCGCTAAGTGTAGCCCTTAAACAGGGGAACAGATTCGTATGCGTTTTTTTTATTTGATAGCAGGTACTTTGACATGTTTTAGTGAGTTCGGTTCACCTGTTTTGTTTTAATCACTTGTTTTCTCGGAGGTTTTCTAAATTTTCAAATAAATTACTATTAAAACTCCTTTGCTCATTCGACTCGTTTAAAAATTCACCTGTTATAGATGTATATACTATGACCCTATATACTATTTTATAGATGTATATATAGGAACACTATGCTTCAAGGCGTAAGAAACTGTATACTTTATAAACAGGTAAATCTATTTTCGGCCTTAACATATAAATTATCAGTTAAATATTGTATGAGTTAAGTATTTAATACCGCACAACCCACCTATTTCAAATGTACTGTCCTTACACCCAAAGGTTGCCTAGAAGAGATCGCTTTTAGTGATAAGGTCGCCAAATTGAACATTCTATTCTTACCACTTTTCTGAAACTGTATTTTCTTATCTGTTGTGCAATAAAGTGTATTTGTATTGTATTGTATTGTATTGTAGTTTTAGTAGCGCTATTGGTTTTCCGTATAAATGAATAAAAATTAAAATATAACTAAAAACTGAAAATTTAGAAAACCACGATAAAACAAATGATTATATCATCCAGATAGATCAAACCAACTTTGTGAAGAGCTAAATATCTCCGAAATGGGCGTCAGGTTTAATCAGATCTTTAAAAAAAAATAGAAAACCCTCGGAAGACTATAATATCATCGATATATACCAAAAAAACTCTATTAAATTCTAATTATATTCGAAATGGCTTAACTGATTTTTATCAAACATCTTTGTCTGGACTCCGGAAATATCTCAGTAGTGTGTGGTTGTTCTTATATTAAAGACTATACGAGGGGACAGGTTCTTAGTCATCTTTGATGAAACCAGGTTAAGTCGTTTCGAAGATATGTAGCTTTTAATATAGTTGGTTTAGTATAGTTGATCCTAATCAACTATATTAGCGTCGGTGGCTCAGCGGTTAAGACACGGTCTCCCAATTTAGGTCCTGGTTCGATTCCCAGGCAGGCCAATGTACCAATGAGTTTTTAAATTTAATTTAATTACTTATATGCATTTATCCGACTGCTCTTGAACGGTGAAGGAAAAGCTCGTAAGGAAACCTGCATGCCTGAGTAATAAAATTCAAAGAGATGTAAAGTCCCCAACCAGCATTGGGCCAGCGTGGTGGACTATAGCCATACTCCCTCGTAAACGAGGGAAAGCCTATATCTACCCATGCAGTGGGATTTTTACGGGCTGATGATGATAGTTAGTTTAGTCTATTTTCTAAACTTTTATTGCATTATTTAGGTATTCGCAAGTTGTATACACCAATAAGAAAAACAAATTGTGCATTATTTAAAATTTAATAAACGGCGTCGAAGGCCTCACCGTGACACGTATTCCACGGACCATCGGACGTGTCGCCTCGTTAAGCTTATTTTGTTATTAATTCAATCAATCCGTGACGCCACGCGACAGTGCCCAGTAGCCGATTTTAAATAACAATTAAAGTTAAAACCAGAGTAAAAAATCCAATGATACTGAGGTAAGTGCTGACACAGATACATAGAGTGATCGGGGAATTTGTTGATAATAAATATTTGAAACACTTACACCAATCATCTAGTCCCAAACTATACAAAGCTTGTGCTACTACTAGATACGGATAAACATGCTTAAACTAGACTAGTTTTATTTACTTAACGAACTAACACTAAGTTCTGAACCTTGATTTAGCAAAATAATTGACATACATTTTAAAATTACTGGCATTGGTCAGTATGGCCGAATCAGTTACATTTGAGAGAGTTGTTTGACAACCTCGTCGGTAACAAATATTTAACATCAAATCTGCATTTAAAGTTACGGGATCGACAATCCCGCCTCACACTCCTCCCACTGTAACTCCAATTCCAGGATCGACAGTGGTGCTGGACACGGCTACTACTGGTGGTAGAAGGTACCCTACGTGATTATTGCTACCTTGGACCTCAGAATAAAGCAAGAAATAGGTTTGTAAGTACGAAAAAAGGTTCCCACTCCCTACCCCTTGGCAATTGGGGAATTTAGCCAAGAAATGCAACATGGCGCTATTGCTAAACCTGTGAGGAAGGCAGTCGAGTGAAGCTCAGCCCCCTTTCTTTTATATACACCATGAACTGCAACAAGAGGTAGCGAGTGTGGCTGCAGTATAAGGCACTTGATAGTTTACCCCCTAAATCTGACGGATAGTTTATTTTAGGCGAGACTTTACAGTTGGTGAAAACAAAACTTCCGTACCCCTTAAAGCCGCCCTAGGGGACACTTTTCGAAGGCCGTCTTTTGATAATTTATGAGATAAAATAATTATAAAATGGAGTGATAGATCAATAATTGCTTATTTAATTCAATTACCTTAAAGTGGACTTGAACTTGACCGAGTTATGTCAACAATTAGAATAGGTACGTGAACGGCATAACAACTATTAGGGCACATTCACACTCGAATTCAAAAAAGTTTGTTTCGTTATAAAAATAACATTTGAGAAAGTCATGCATGACATACAATTATCGTTCATTCACAAGCAGACACAGAAAACGAGTAAGAAACTCGGGGGTTACTCTTTTCACCCGACTGCTCAGGAAAGGAGGGTAATGTTTTGTACTGTAAATCTGTGGACCGTGATAGTATTTTTTTTATACAGTTTGTCCATTTGGACAAGCAAAGGCTACTGAGCTTATACAGCCAAGTTTTGATCCACGCGGGCGGAGACGCGGGCGGAAAGCTAATATAAAAAAAAACGATTTGCCAATGGACAATAACCTGTTTTTCTACCTACAAAAGTCCCATGGCTGTGGGTTGTATGGAAGAGATCGCTTTTAGTGATAAGACCGCCTAATTGTGTTCTATTGTTATGATCAAAAATTATTGTAAATTATTTTGCGCATAAAGAGTATTTGTATTGTATTGTATTGTAGTAACCCTGTTGTGTAAGTAATGTGATACACATTTTAAACTATCAACAAACCATAGCTTTGGCAGCGAGCCTCGGGCTTCGCTTGACGAATCGATTCGTTGGCTATACATTGGCCTTTCATGCCATTGAGAGAACCTTTAATCAATTTCCGAACAGAACGCGAAATACGCTTCGTCATGAGATGTCTGCTCGTGTTGTGATTTCAAATGAAATCTGTTAATTTCCCGATTGCCCAAGGATGGGAAGCAAGTAATGTTTTTCTATTGCATGTATGTAGGTTTTATATGTTACCTCCTTTATCCTAAACGGCTTGACCGATTTCGAAATGCATGGTGTCGTTAGATTCGTCTTGATTTCTGGAGTACCATAGGATATATTTTATGGTAAAAAATCCAACATGGCGCTCTCGAAATGCAAAATTTGTAGTCGGGTTTTTTGGCTTTTAAACTTACCTATATTTTTATGTACTCGTACCAACTTGTAGGGGTTTTATCTGAAAACGAATGTTTGTACTGAGTTGTGACCCATTCGTGCTACTGCGGCATACACTCACTCTGTGTATTTTCTTTGTACTTTATTTATGTTTATATTTCATTGTTATATTTATTTTTTTGTATGTGTGTGAAGCTTTTATCTATCAAATTCAAATTATTTGTTTTGCCGGAATATAGGTACACAATCATCATCAGCCCGTAAACATCCCACTGCAGGGATATAGGCCTTCACTCGTATATGAGGGAGTATAGCCATAGTCCACCACGCTGGCCCAATGCGGGTTGGGGACTTCACATGCCTTAGAATTTTTATTTCTCAGGCATGCGAGTTTCCTTACGATGTTTTCCTTCACCGTTTACACAGGTACACAATGATGTTTCAATATTAAAATTAGGGCCATGTAATTTTTGATCATGCAAAATTTGACAAATCTATATTTATTATAATTATCTACTATTAATCAATTATACAATTTTAAATGTGCTATACATAACCCAACTTGCAAGGAATGTTCAAAAATTTACAACTTTTCAAAATTAATGTCATATCTTCAAATGACTCTTGTATTGTCATTTGACAATATTTTTACCCGACAGTTCTAGGAAAGCGGGTAATGTTTTACGAGCGTGTAGGTATATGTATGTAGATTCCTATACCTTGATCGATTTTGAAGTGCAAGGTGTCGTCACATTTGCCTTGGTCCCCAGAATGTCATATTAGGATACATTTTAAGTTAAAAATCCAACATGAGTTTTTAATTTTTAAGTACTTAAATTGTTGTTAAGTATATTATGGGGGAGATCTATGTCCAGCAGTGGACGTCTTGTGTGTCAATATCATAAGCATTGATTATTGAATCTTGACTCATGCAATGCAACGTTCTAAATTTAAAACTTGACGTAAAACTGGTTTTAAGCAGAACTCATTTAAATTTGGTTCTGTAGTACTGGCGTATGAATACACAAAAATCTGCTGCGAACTAAACAATTAACGAAGTATTGCCTTGGACGCGCGGCCCGTCGGAAGTGAGCGGTACCAAGGTTTTGGCACTGCATTTGGGTCAGTTGCCTGCAGTAGACTGCCAACCTTTCGATAATATGTTAAAGTTGTAAATAAATGACCATAATACTTGAAATCTATTCTATGAAGCCAGTACTTAGTGGTTTGAGTGGTAGACTGACAGATGACACAAACCTTGCTCTGCAAAGCACTTACAATTTCATTGATAAAGAATAGGATGAATAGATGCATTTATTACAACATGTACAGTCAGGTTCAAAACTGCAGTCATAGTCCAAGTTCAATGTCTGTTGTATATTGTCTATGCTAGAGAAGTAAGTAGGAGTGTAAGTAGACTCTGTATACGCCAAGTATATGACGAATTACTTGTTTTGTCTGAGACAGAATAATAAATTGAAGAAATAAGAGTAATAAGACATGGCTGTATCCCCTTTGCCTTCTCCGAAATAGCTACCACCATCTTATCTAAATCTGCCGCCAAGCAGCAATGTTAATAGTATTGTAGTGTTCCGGTAGTCAAGATAGCCAGTCCCCCAAATGTGTTGGGGTTTCCGGGTCAGTACGCTTCTACCTTCGACCTCATCCTCACTTACCTTCAGGTGTGATTGAAGCCAAGTGTTAATCCGTAGTGCAACAAAAAATAAACAAATCAAATGTTAAGAATTGTATATCTTCGAAACTGTTGAACAGATTTCCACTAAACATTGCTAAGAACTATCTTGTAAAAACCAACTTTCGAAAATAGAGAACCGTTTAAAATCGATTCTGGTCGTTTTGGTACTAAATGCCACACATAGAGAGGTCTCTAATATAACCTCCCTAATATTTGCCTGCAACTAGGTAATCTTTCAAAGTAGGTATACATACAATCATAATTTTAAAGGACAATCAAAATAATAGACAATCCTTTTTGTTCTACAGTACGTGTCATTAAAGCATAGCATCATCGCAAATTAAATCTAATTGACTAGTTAAGAATGTAGGTCGACGTGTGTCGGTAGCTCTTGTGGGTTAATAAAATAATGCAGACTGATGCATCGACTTACACACACCACATAGCTGTATACCCCGTTTCAATTCATCTACGTGACTATTGATTATAGACCAATTCCACTTGCATCCAACTTGTCTCAGGTTGCCTATACCGAAAAATATATATACCGAATTGTCGGCCAAGAGAATCTCACTGATCGACTGGATCCCCTGGCGTTGCGAAGAGACGTCGCGTCCCTCTGCATTCTCTATCGCATATTTCTTGGGGAGTGTTCTGAAGAACTGTTCGAGCTAATACCCGCTGCTCAATTTAACCGATACCTACACTTCTCGCCGAAAATTAAATTTCCATCCACATCACCTGGATGAGTGGAAATCTACCACTGTACGTTTCTCAAGAAACTTCTTACCACGTACGACCACCCTGTGGAAGGGACTTCCGGCAGCGGTATTCCCGAACGACTACGACATTGGAACCTTCAAGAAACGAGCCTATACCTTCCTCAAAGGCCGGCTACGCATCTGTGACCCTTTTGGTGTTGCGGGTGTCCATGGGCGGCGGTGATTGCTTTCCATCAGGTGACCCGCATGATCGTTTGCCGCCCTCTCATATAAAAAAAAACCCAATTCCGCTATATTGATAATGTCAAAAAATTGTGCTATAGTGCCAAATAGTGCTCAAAGGAAAAATTTGTACCAGTTATTCAATATTTTAAGTGAGTATCCTGTCTTGCTGGAATATCTCAGTTTTTTACAGGATACATTTCGGGGAGTGTGCGTTGGAATTACATAATCTTATTCCACCGTCACCCTTCCATCTTCGGACCACTAGGCGTGGGGAGGGATTCCACCCTTATATAGTTAATATACCGAATATACCGTTCGATTCTTCATTCATCATCCGAACAGCCAAGGCATGGAACTCCCTTCCGGCGTCATTCTTTCCTGAATCCTACAACCTTGGGATCTTCAAGAGCAGAGTGAATAGGCATTTACTGAGATCGCGTGCTTCATCTCCGACCACTCGTCACTTTCCATCAGGTGAGATTGTGGTCAAACGCGAATCCAGTCAAGCATAAAAAAAAAAAAAAAAAAAAATACTTCAAGCGTGTGGACGCAGGGACTGCTTTAGCTATGATTATAATAGTGCATAAATAGTGCTACTGAAATATACAAGTCTCATCATGACGACCTGTTTGATGTAGTGGTTAGAAACTCTGACTGCTATACCAAAAGGTTGCGGGTTCAAATCCCGACGATGAATATAGACATGTGTTCCCGAGTTATAGGTGTTTTTTATTTATATATGTATTTATTTACTAAAAAAACTGTATTTGTGTAGTATATCAACCATCTGGTTGATATACTACACACCACAACACAAGCCTATAGTTGCTTAATGTGGAACTAGATGGCGTTGTGTGTATGTCAAGGATATATATTTTTTTTTTTTTTTTAATTCTTATTTTCTCCTCTTTTGAGGGTATTACCTTATCATGCGGGCCGTAGCCAAGCATGATATTATTATTATTTCTATTTTCAATTTCTTTTTCTCAGCATGAGCTGGTATTATCATACCATTTACGGGCGTTAACCAAGTAAATGGTATATTCCTATTTATTTTAAAATTATTATTATTATTATTCATCGCTGCACACGAGCATTTTTTAAATTTTAATTCTCGTTCGCATCATCGCTCAGACGTGGTGAAAAGAGCTATGCATGTTACTCTCCGAGATTCCGGAACGAGATGATTGGCCAGAGTACCAAAGTCGTCGATATAACTCTGAAACTTAGCAGGCTGAAATGGCGCTCTAGCGCCTCCGTGGCTCAATGTAAACAACATTGGGTTTACGATTCGGAGGTCGCGGGTTCGATCCCCAGCGGGGTACATGTTTAAGTACTCGGTTTGGTTGGTGGTAGGGCATTTTAAATGTCCGCCTGGCTAGCTACCACCATCTTATCTAAATCTGCCGCCAAGCAGCAATGTTAATAGCATTGTCGTGTTCCGGTTGTCAGAGATAAGATAGCCAGTCCCCCAAATGTGTTGGGGTTTCCGGGTCAGTACGCTTCCATCTTTGACCTCATCTTCACTTAACATCAGGTGTGATTGAGGTCAAGTACCAACCCTTTATGCATAAAAAAAAAATAAAAAAAAGACAATATTCTCTCTATCTCTCTATTATGTTATGTTGTCTCTATTATGTTGTATCTGTATGTCTTTTTTTCTTGTGTGCAATAAATGATAAATAAATAAATAAATAAATAAATATTTAAGCGCCATGCATGAGTTACTTAAATTAAGACTGCATGTGTATTATCTTCGAATTTGTTACTACTTAGTGTTAAGAGGGTTTATTCCGTTCAGTGGCGCCCTCATTGGATAAATTAAGATTTTTTCTAAATACAGAACAAATAAAAACAATCGCTCTGAACCTGCGCTTTCGGGAAACCTAAAAGCTAATTATAAATAATACCTAAGTGGCTTTGATGGGGGAAGTTTTACGGTCAATCCTTTAGATTGCAAGCTATTCGGCTATGGAACTATTCAGTTAGACGTGCTCAGTCACTGAACGTATTCAAGGCACAAGTGAAGGAGTTGTATCTAGCCATCTAGCACCTCTTTTCGTTTCATACTCGCATTAATTACTGTGTGCTTAGTTACGTACTATTATATTTAATTAGTATAAATTCAAATATTGGTATATGTATTATTTTTTATATATATTATGTATGTGTGTTTGTATGTATTCAATTAACGTATGTATTTATATGGGTGATTTATTTATTTTATTAAAATTAGTTTACCGTGCACGCTACCTACATGTCATGTGCATAATGCTTCCTAACCCAAAGGTTGCCTCGAAGAGATCGCTTTTAGTGATAAGGCCGCCAAATTGTACTATCCCCTTTTTCTTATTTCTTTTTATGCTTCTTATTGTTGTACAATAAAGAATATTTTGTTGTTGTTGTTGTTGTTATTTTCCAGGTTTGACGATTATAAAAAAAAAATGCAAGGCGCCTTGTAAACGTAGGGAATCGAAACCGAATGCTAGAAAAATGTATTGACATTTGTAGATATGCCGAATGGCCGAATTACAAATAAATAGATTGGTTTGATTTTAATTGACTTGTTGAGAGAGAAGTCAAACAAGCTAACATAACAACTTACTAATATTATGTCAATTAAGCAGATATTGTAGGTATAGTTTTAAAACCTATTTTCATTTGCTATGGTCATTTCACATTGATTTCTTTTTTCAAAAATAATAACCTAGGTAAGTAGGTAAATGTACTTACATTCTCAAATCAATGACCTCTGATGCAGAACAGGTTTTTGCAGGAGTCGTGTACGCGATGGCAGGGCGTCAAGATCGCTAAACTAAAGCCCTTTCACACTCGCCGCCAAATACGGAAAAATTTTTTGTACTTATACAGGGCGTCCCAAAGTTATGGGACATGAAGGGGAAGTACCTTAAATATTGTAGATAGTGAATTTTGCTCAAAGAAGACTTTATGTTATTTTTAAAAGTTAGTAATTCTGCATTCATAGATTTTCTAAAAATTACTTGCTTCGGCTGGGAATCGAACCGACTTAAATGTGAAAAAAAAAACACCCTACTTTTATGATGCCAATCGAAAGAATAGCTAAAAAATAATAACTCTGCCTAAGTAACATAGTATTTTAAAAGAAAGGAACAACATAAAATGATTGAGTCAAATTTCAAGAAAGTTATTTATTGCCGACGACGTTCGAAAAGTAGCGATATTATCATTCCAAAGATAGCATTGATTATTCGTAAATAAGTACCCACTTCATAAAATAGGTACTAACATAGTTTTCCTTATTATAAGTGCACGTGTAGATGAAATGATAAAACTTGTATTTAAATTTCTTCTTTTGGGGATACGTGAAAGATATGCTATACAAAAAGCGATACGAGAACGTAGGCGAGTTGCAAACAGAATTGTGCCATATCACATCGAGTGTTCACCATAAAATGATTAGAAAATCAACAGGCAGCGGGCTCATTAAAAGATTGGCGATTTGCGTAAGACAAGAGGGATCACATTTTGAGCATTTAATTAATTAATTTACAAAAAAATACCTACTTAATTGACTACGGCAGTTTCATGTATGTTTTTTATTTGATTAAAATGATTAATTTCACGTTGTTCCTTTCTTTTAAAATACTATGTTACTTAGGCAGAGTTATTATTTTTTAGCTATTCTTTCGATTGGCATCATAAAAGTAGGGTGTTTTTTTTTTCACATTTAAGTCGGTTCGATTCCCAGCCGAAGCAAATAATTTTTAGAAAATCTATGAATGCAGAATTACTAACTTTTAAAAATAACATAAAGTCTTCTTTGAGCAAAATTCACTATCTACGATATTTAAGGTACTTCCCCTTCATGTCCCATAACTTTGGGACGCCCTGTATACCTACTGATTTTTTTTTTATCAATCAATAGCGTTTAGGAATGTCAGATTATTATAATTTGTATATGATAAATTGATAAGTAACACAAAAAATATAAACACAAAATTATACTAGTTCATTTTCTAAAATTAACTTCGACTGCCGTAAGTAAACAATTATACTGTAATTAGCTTAATTAACCAAAAGTTCACTAATGCAGGATTTAGTGTAGCTAATTTCTATGCTAAACCTCTATATAAAATATTTTATTTCATAGGATAAAATTATCACTTGATAACGTCACTATTAATATTAATATTACATTATTTACTGCCCATTCACAAAGCTGACTCCCCAGAGAAGAACGAGCAAGAAACTCAAGCTTTTGATTTCTGATTCGATAATTATATGAATAATAAATAAGACAGCTATGTCCATGCTTGCCTATCAATCAAATAGTGATTTTATAATAGCCTTTTGCTAATAATTTCTGTTTTATGATTGCTTTAAATTTATTTAAAGGCAAATTTTGAATGTCTACTGGAACCTTATTATAAAAGCGTATAAGTTGCCCCTTGAAGGATTTACTAACTTTGTGCAGTCGGCTAATATAAACAGATAACTGGTTCTAATTTCTTGTATTAAGTTGTGCCTATCACACGAATTTTAGAAAGATTTTGAGAACTTATTAAACAAACATCCAGGAAAAAGATAAAAATTTAGTCCTAACGAACATTACCACGCGGAAACCCACAAATTATTTGAAATTTATTGAAAACTAAGGGCCGTATTGACGGGGCAGTCTCAGGATTGAGATCGAGTTTCACTCTCAATAATATATTATATATATTTGATACTGTTCAAATTCAGATTAGACGGAAGAAATAGAATAATCTCAAGTATCATTCTATAAGTTTTTCTCAGTCTTGGGATAGTTTTATTAGTACGAGCCTTCTATAATGACTTGTTACACTTACATACAGCTTATATTAATATTTATGTGTGTGTGGAAGATAAATGGTATTAATAGTAAAATTAGATTACCGAAATAGCGGTACTATTGACTGAGACTGAAACATCTCGTTGAGAGCGGAACGTCTGGAAGTGTACTCAAAACGCATTTGTTGCCGCCTAGTTCAAGGTCAAGATCTACGTATCATTATTATTGCATTTCTCTTTTATTTTTCTTCTTTTTATATGAGAGGGTGGCAAACGAGCATGCGGGTCACCTGATGAAAAGCAATCACCGCCGCCCATGGACAACCCGCAACATCAAAAGGGTCACAGATGCGTTGCCGGCCTTTGAGGAAGGTGTAGGCTCGTTTCTTGAAGGTTCGTTTCTCTATGGTAATAGAGACCAAAAATGGACATTTACAAGTAAAGTAAAAAATACTAATTAAAAAAACACTTGCAATAAAATATCTTATGTAATAAGAATTAGAGCATAATCCGATGTATGTATTGTTTTTATTTATTTATGTATATTTATTCTTACTTATTATATTTATTACTTATTTCTTATTTATCTTTGTGGAGAGAGAGGAGGGAGGCCTTTGCCCAGCAGTGGGACAGTATGGGCTCCTAATAATAATAATAATAATATTATATATACTCATCTTGATTTGTATAATTGCAGCCTGCTTTCTACAAAGCTTTGTGTATCAGATGTTTCTCCCAACAACAAATTGTGTGTATTATTTAAGTAGTGGATAACTGTTTTGGCTGTATGAGAAGTAACTATTTGTTGTAAATTAATGTAATGTTTTTTTTTTTTTATAAGAGTGGGCGGTAAACGAGCATGCGGGTCACCTGATGGAAAGCAATCACCGCCGCCCATGGACACCCGCAACACCAAAAGGGTCACAGATGCGTTGCCGGCCTTTGAGGAAGGTGTCCACCCCAGAATAAGGAGGGCAGCCTGAGCGATGAGGGATTCTCCAGCAGTGCTGGTACCCTCCTGGGGTACTAACTCTTTAAATACCGCTACCATTCTGGAGAGATACTGGAAGGTGGGCCTCCGGCGCCCTCGCTCACCGGACGAAGCGCAGTGGCAAAATGCCACTACTCATTACTCATGCAATGTTAGCTGTTGTTATCCCAAATAAAATAAAATAAAAAAATAAATAAATCATAACTATGATTTCTTTGTAACAATATTTATGGCAAGACTAGGTATTTATTTTCTTGTATAATAATGAAGATGTTTACCTACAACTTACGTTGACCCATATCGAAACTAGTTTGTTTACCATATCATTATGACGAAGGTAAACTATAGCAAATATATAAGTTATCTATCTAATGGATTATTTTAATCTGTATGCTATGGATTATTTTATCATCTGATAGGCAGAATGGACTCCACTTGTTTACGGAGTGTGGACACAACGCAGCTTATAGACCGTCCGTCGGGCTGAAGCTAGTCTATTTGACCTCTTGTCCCCCCAAATTTGACTGCGCCCGGCCCTTCCGGCTTTTGTTACTCTCTTACTTAAATAAAAAATTATTAAAGAGGGTACCGTTTAAACAGATTTCTGCTAAAGGAAAATGCAAATGGTAATACTGATAAATATATTTTATTGAGATTATATATAGCGTGGGTTCGACTTTTTTAGCAACTAAATAAGGGCATCTGATTTTTAGAGATGGCAACGTTACGACCCTCTATTACGTGAAGTAACGCTCTTCCATATAAAGACGTGTCCTTTAAAGTGGTTCAATCCTCCTAATTTAAAATGTGTTAAATTTGTGTGTGTGTAAACCTTGAATCACTTAAATATATTGTTCTAACTTCATTTGATCAAACATCGTAGGCCTAAATTTGTTATGGATAATTATTTATCGTTTTAGCCTACTAATATTTTCATAATTTTATAATTACTAATAATAATGTCCTATAGCCTTCGATGTTTAGTTAAACATATTAGTTAGAAAAACATAATCACTAGTACTTAGGCGACTTATAAGTTAGAGATTTCAAATGGTTGGGATTATGTGAGTTGTTCAATTGTTGATCATTAGGGTGAACAACTCACATAATCCTAATTTTTTACCAATAATATAATATAATAAAGGAAGTAAAAATTTCGTCAAACATAATTAGGGCAAGTCAAAAGGACAAACTATAAATGTACATTGACGATTAGGATAATAACAAATTAGACGTCTAGAAACCTATTATGTAATCCCAGCGGATTCATCGCTGTATACATTCAGCTTTATTCAATCTACATTTCTACAGTAGAACATTTATAACCGGATAATGTGTGTGGTCTAGAAACCTGCCCTGCATCAATGATTCACCCAATTGCATATAACTGTATAAATCGAGAGTATTTATGAAGTCTGTCGGTCCATCAGGAAAAAGTGTTTTTAAATGTAAAAACCCGACAACGGTGACTGTGAACAACAGTAAACGTGTATTGCGATGAGATATTGGGCAAGTACTTATATAGTTAAGGTTACCGACAATTGCGACAGTTTAAATGGTCTGTGGTTAAAATTGACCATATAGCCTAAGCGAGGGGATCTTGTTACGCCAGGGCAAATGGTAAAACAGTATTTTATGATTTAAGAGGGTTTATCCCACAGACTTTCAAGTGCAATTTTCGAAATGAATAGACCGATACTAATGAAAATATACGTATAAGCAGTATAGGTACATAGATCTAAAATTTAGTTTCAATATTCTTTGTCGGAAATGTTCTCAACTAATTTTTTGATATATGAATGTGCTTTATGCGTATAAAATTTCATTAGAACGGGTTCATTCGTTTCGATAAATTTGAAAGTTTATACGGAATACCGTCTGGGATAAACCTAACCTAACCTTAGATTAAAATGTATTTATTAACAGACTTCTATAAAAAATTACAAATGGAGGAGGTTCAGCTGTTTGTGCTTTTTTTAAGTAGGTATATGTTCATCGCTAATTCCGAGATTTGGATGTTGCTTTTCGTGATTCCTTTTCTACTGTTATTTCTAAATTAGCACGTAGCTTGAGATAGCATCAACTGCTTAAGACGCATCTCGGTTGGTACAGCCTCAAGACTCAAGCTACGTGCTAATTTATAAACCAATCTTGAGGTCTACTGAGCTGAGATCACTCCTCAAGAATTCGCCTTAGCGGTAAATGAATGATAGTCTTGAGTTTCGTTTATTAATACGTGAAACTCGGCGCACGTCTCAAGTGAGTACTGCTTGAGTATGCACGTGCGTTTCAGGTATCAAGTAAGGTTTATTAATCAACACGTTTACTTGAGACCGGTCACAAAACTATTCTCAATCTTGAGAACGGTTTAGGCGAGCATTTAAAAATACCACCAATCAAAACCTAGCCGACAATAAAATACAATGCAATCCAATGCAATGCAATACAATACAATACAAATGCTCTTTATTGCGCAAAATAATTTACAATAATTTTTGATGATAACCATAGAACACAATTAGGCGGTCTTATCACTAAAAGCGATCTCTTCCAGACAACCCATAGCTATACAATGTTACTTACAACTGTTTATTTACCTACGTCTCGCGATGTATAACTTTATCCTACTGCTTTCACCGTCATTATAGTTAAGTAGTAAAAAGCTCTATAATTTTATCCACATTACCTTGTAACAAACAACTTATCGAAAATGTTTCTACAATGTCAAATGTGACGGTAGTTTCCCCATTTCATATCCGATTGACCTTTCTCAAGGGCGAGTTTTATACTTATTTATTCATACATATGCCTACTTGTATGTAAAACATCACAGTGGGATTTATATATCCTATACCTGCGTTAATAGTCTATTTTCTGATTTTCTTTTATTAGAAAGAATCTCGATGGGGTACTGGAATTATTTGTTGTGAAGTATGACAAGAAGGCTACTAGCGTCCCCTATATTGCATTTATCATGACGTTATATGCCCTATGACACTCCCGGGACTTGTACGAATCCAACGACACCTCTTTTCTCCAAATCGGCTGAGGGGTTTAGGCTGTAGCTGTAGGTGGTGACATTTCTTCCCAGTGTTTTGTACTCGGTTTGGTTGGTGGTTAGGGCTAGTTACTATCATCTTATCTAAGTCTGCCGGCAAACAGGAATATAATGAGCATTGTTGAGTTCCTGTTGTTATAGATAAGATAGCCAGTCCCCCAAAATTAGATTGGGCTGCCGGGTGAGCACGCTTCC
The DNA here is from genome assembly GCA_949316235.1 of Oegoconia quadripuncta. Lineage (NCBI taxonomy): Eukaryota > Metazoa > Arthropoda > Insecta > Lepidoptera > Autostichidae > Oegoconia > Oegoconia quadripuncta. The sequence goes on from OX438745.1 coordinate 10,969,195, forward strand.
ACCTTCGGCCTCATCTTCAGTTAACATCAGGTGTAATTGATGTTAAGTGCAAATTCGTTGTGCATAGAAAAAACGAACATACAGACGCGGTAAGTACATTACCCTCATCTTAGCTTCGCCATAGGCGGATAAAAAAAAAAGAATTCTTTATAGCACACAACATAAAAGTATGCGCAGGTGTACAAAACCCGTTTCATACAACCATGGCAAAGAAGCTGGAAACATTACCTACCCTACCTCTGAGTAGTGCCAAGCAAAACTACTAACGGTATATACATACATTGAAAATTTAGAAAACCTCCGAAAGATTATTATCATCCAAATATTAAGTCCTTACCTATGAAATTGGCGTTTTGTATGAAGAATTTCATTAAGACTGTGTTCTCCTGAGGTTAAGTGAAGATGTTGCGCCACGTTCTCTATGCCCGACTTGGCCCGTAAAACGTAGTAAGTATTATCTAATCTGTGCCGTAAATACCAAACGAATTATTTGCTTCATGTAAAGTTCGACCTTCGTCGAGACAACGCAGCGTAAAACTGTTGACCTTAACCTAGGAAGTAAACAATTACAAATCAGGTTAATACATTAAACAATAGGTAATATTTAAAGGTACGAGTATATGACATTGCAAAAATTTACGTGATAAACGGTTCTTGGCGCCTTTTGTCCGGGAGTATCAAAGGGTATATATATTATACATAATACTTTTAAATTTAGGTCCTTACCTATGAAATTGGCGTTTTATATGAAGAATTTCATTAAGACTGTTTTCTCCATACAAACATTTTTGATTTTTTTTTGGGAACGACAAATCCAAATTTAGCTAAACTTTGTGCGTATTATCGGATAACATTAAGTATAGGCAGCGTTAATTTTTAAAAGTAAAGTTTCAGCGAATCTAAGAAATGATTATGGGAAGCACATGAAAAGAGCCTCTAGTATCAGTAGTCCGATTGAGTAGTCCGATGATCGAACTACTGACCCTTTTAGTCCGATTATTTACATATTTCGATCGACCTCCCGAAATAAGAAATAGATGCGGTAGTATTAACTTTATTTTTGCATATTTATGAAAAGAGCTCTGTTCAAATTTTTTTTATTATGTGATTTAGCCCAGAAATTAAAAAATATTTCATGTGAAACCTTGAAATGATATTCCATTTTCCAAATAAAAAACAAATTTGGATATAGCTTCGAATGTCGCAGGAATTGGTACATATGATTAACGAAGAAAGAAAAGTCCAATTTCATAGGTAAATACCCAATATATCAACGACACATTGAAAAGTTGATATGGAGAGTTGTTAATATTAAGTAGTACAGTGGCACCACTCTGCCTTTCAGCTCCACAGAATACCAGCGTCGTGGTTACTCCAACCCGACACATGCTGAGTGGAGACCTTTTTGTATTTAGGTATTGTAAACTTACGTATGTATACATCTTTATAACAGAAATCTACTATATAATAAATATATACTAAATAGAATGCTACTGCGGCACACACTCGCTCTTTGTATTTTCTAGTCTTTACGTTTATTTGTATGTATATTTCTTTGTAATTTAAAATTGTGTAATTGTGTGAACGCAGTGGTGTAAATAAATGCTTTATCTATCTATCTATCTATCTAAATCCAAATAAATTCTTTCTTTCTTTCTTTCAAATAATAACTATTTATGTATTTAATAAGTTCTACATTAGAAATACTTTTAAAAGAAAGCTTTTAATGCTCCATCATGATTATCACATATTATTCTAGTATAAAGACGTGTATAAAATCGATCAAGGAGTTCCAGTGGCAATCTTCTGGCTTCATCTTCAGACCCTCGTCATCATGTGTAATGGAAAGTGCTCATGGCAACAAAACAAACTATCCCAAATTCGACTATCTTGCCATTTGCCATCAGGGAGTTCCAGTCCCTATATCCCGGCTCCATCATCAGATCAGCTCGATGGTACCATAATATTGCATTGTCACCGAACTTACACAAATGTGCCAAATTTCAGCTCAATCAGATACCATTAGAAAGTGGTTGAAAAATAGTTTGCAAATTTTGAGATGGACTTTACTTACATACTGTGATGTCCAGTTATTCAGGGTCTGGATTTTGTAGTAAAACCACTATTTTCAGTAAGTAGGTACACGATCAAATCAAATCAAAAACAAAAAACGTCCGCTCGCTCACAATGACAGGGCGAGAGTATTTTCAAGACGCCACGGTTGATCTGGGTACTACATTTATTTAGAATGGTACGTATATCACACATACGAACATTGAAAACTAAACAGAAGTTTGTAATAAATATTTAAGTATTTAAAAGAACAAACTGGACCGATTGTACTGAAATTTCAATGGGACCACTCCGACGGCATCTCCTTTAATTTACAAAAAAAAATCACTCGAATCAACCTCCGCATCCCAGAGTTATCGGTGTATATACATATAAAAAAAATACAAACGGCCGAATTGAGAACCTCCTCCTTTTTTAAAGTCGGTTAAAAACCAAAAACCCAACAACATATTTTGCATTTTACAGACGCCATGTTGTATTTTTTACCACAAAATGTATCCTATGACACTCTATGAATCAAGACGAAAAAAAAACATTGCGCACTTCAAAATCTGTCTGTCTGTTTAGTTGAGGTAACATAGAAATCTACATATATATGTATGTAGATTTCTATATATTTGTGTATATATGTTACACTCGAAAAACCTCCTTTTTGGGACTGCGGAGTAAATAAACTTTATTGCTCAAAATATCAATTCAAATATTTTAATTTTCTAGAGTGTATTCAGACGTCCGCAGCGTTGCCATTTGTTACATGAGGCTTCTCGTGTTTTTACCCGACTGCCCAAGGAAGAAGGGTAATGTTTTTCGTGTGTACGTTTGTATGTATGTTGATTTTTATCCTCCTTTAGCCTAAACGGCTTGACCGTGCATAGCGTCGTTGGATTCGTTTTGAACGCTGAAGTATCATAGGATACATTTTATGATAAAAAATCCAACATGGCGCCGGTAAAATACAAATATGCTGTCGGGTTTTTTGGTTTTTAAACTTAATTCCTTTAATATTGTGTAATAATAATTTAAAAATAGATATTGTATAAGGATAATAAAAAGAGTAAAATAATATAGAAATAAGATAAACACTTTTAATTCGTTTTAGGTGAATTAAATTTGCTGCACCCTCTATGACAGGGTGCATGTACTAGTTTTAAGAACTTTGCATGTAAGCATGAACGAAGAAATAAGTAAATAATAATATACTCTGAAGACTGGTTCACCCAGTCTAATAAAATATACAATAATTTTTGATGAACAACAAAAGCTAATTATCTTCGAAACGGCTAAATCGATTTTCATCAAAGATCATTAGGAACCTCTCCCTTAGATTAATACTAAATATGAAAAACCACACTCAAATCGGACCACGCATTATTGTGCGATTAATGATAATACTGTAATCATTTATTTGTAGTTATCGTTAATTGTGCAATAAAAAGTATTTGATTGATTGATCGATGTATATCGATCTACATCCGGACGACGACTTGACACACACACACACACACACACACACACACACACACACACACGTCTTTTACGTCGATGTTTAAAAAATATTACCTCATTATATTTTTGACCGCCTCCGTCGCTCAATGTCAACAATATATGGTTTACGAATCGGTGGTCGCAGGTTCGACCCCCAGCGGGGTACATGTTTAGTACTCGATTTGGTGGTAGGACATTTTAAATATCCGCCTGGCTAGCTACCACCATCATATCTAAGTTTGCCGCCAAACAGCAATGTTTATAGCATTGTAGCGTTTCGGTTGTCAGAGATAAGATATACAGGGCGTCCCAAAGTTATGGGACATGAAGGGGAAGTACCTTAAATATCGTAGATAGTGAATTTTGCTCAAAGAAGACTTTATGTTATTTTTAAAAGTTAGTAATTCTGCATTCATAGATTTTCTAAAAATTATTTGCTTCGGCTGGGAATCGAACCGACTCAAATGTGAAAAAAAAACACCCTACTTTTATGATGCCAATCGAAAGAATAGCTAAAAAATAATAACTCTGCCTAAGTAACATAGTATTTTAAAAGAAAGGAACAACGTGAAATTAATCATTTTAATCAAATAAAAAACATACATGAAACTGCCGTAGTCAATTAAGTAGGTATTTTTTTGTAAATTAATTAATTAAATGCTCAAAATGTGATCCCTCTTTTTAAGAACAACATTTAAAAATATCACTTCTTTTTAAAATATCTTAAAAAGTATGCATTCAAACAAACGCTGTCATAAACTGTTCCATTTTCAAATTATAAATTATTTATTTTTGTTTTTAATTTGCCTTCTGTCTAGCTTACAGAGGACGTATTGAAATACAAGTTTTATCATTTCATCTACACGTGCACTTATAATAAGGAAAACTATGTTAGTACCTATTTTATGAAGTGGGTACTTATTTACGAATAATCAATGCTATCTTTGGAATGATAATATCGCTACTTTTCGAACGTCGTCGGCAATAAATAACTTTCTTGAAATTTGACTCAATCATTTTATGTTGTTCCTTTCTTTTAAAATACTATGTTACTTAGGCAGAGTTATTATTTTTTAGCTATTCTTTCGATTGGCATCATAAAAGTAGGGTGTTTTTTTTTTCACATTTAAGTCGGTTCGATTCCCAGCCGAAGCAAGTAATTTTTAGAAAATCTATGAATGCAGAATTACTAACTTTTAAAAATAACATAAAGTCTTCTTTGAGCAAAATTCACTATCTACAATATTTAAGGTACTTCCCCTTCATGTCCCATAACTTTGGGACGCCCTGTATAGTCCTCCAAATAAGATGGCGTTTCCTGGTCAGTACGATACCACCTTTTCTTCACTTAACACCAGATGTTATTGAGGTCCAGTGCTAATCCGTTGTGCATAAAAAAAAAGAAAAATAACAATAAGCTACATAATGACGAATATACATAAGGTTTTGTTACTTCTAAACGATGTAACAAGCGTTTGTAAACCTAATTAATAAAAGAAAAAAATATTTAAAAACAGTAACAAATAAAGAGATGGAATTTAAATATAAACTAGAACAAATGTAAAAAATTGGGGCCGCATGGTAAGGTACCCAAAACGCTGGCAGCATTTCCTCGCTGTATACAGATACGTAAGCGTTGAGCGAGGAAACAACCAGCTCTCGCTCTTTAATAAAAGAAAATAAAAACACACGCTGGTCGCGTTACCTCGCGAACAGCTAAGACGTTGAGCGAGGTACACAGCTCAAAGATCACACGAGCCCAGAACCGATCTGGTTTCTAGGAATGAAATACCTAAGGTCCGAATAAGGTTACCATTTCAAAATTGAGGAATGCCTGAGTTGGGCGCCTAAAATGCTTGATTTTTCTGAAAAGTGCCTGCCTGAGGTACCTATAAAGCGCAGTTGGTAAGAAATTTAATGTATTACATACGTAGTGTAAACTATGAATTACCTATAAGACATAAATAAAATAATAGACGACCGATTGGTGTAGTGGATAGTGACCCTGTCAGCGAAACCAACGGTTGCGGTTTCGAATCCCGCGAGGGGTAAATGTTTGTTATGATGAATACGAACATTTATTCCCGAGTCATGGATGTTTATACATAAATATTTATGTATGTTTATCTGTTATCTAGTATCCATAATACAAGCTTTGCTTAGTTTGGGACTAAATGATTGGCGTAAGTGCTCCAAAAATAAAATATAAAAAAAGAAGAAAAAAAAACTGGAGAAAATTTCCTATGTATAATTTCTTTCAAAAGATCCTTCTTTCAAAAAGCAAACGCGCGAAATCACAAATGCCTGCCTCAGAATAATACCTGATTTCAGTATCTTTGGGCAAGGCCATTGTCCAGCTGTGGACGTCCTTCGGCTGATGATGACGATGATAATCTGACCAAAGAAGTTGCAATGAAGGTCTACGCACATTACCTATCCTCTAGGTATACCGACTTCAAATTGATGTTAAAAAATGTAGAATTCTCACATACCTACTCATACCTAATTGACCATAAACCTTTTAATATATTTAAATTCATGCGAACTATGTTTTGTAAATTAACATCTTACATCATTTATTACATTGCATACCATATTTAACTCTATAAACATAATAAACAATTATTATAGCTTGGGTATATTAGTTACGTACCTACTACAACGTGTTTTTATCAACACCAGTTTCGTTGTTAACAAATTTTCAAAAATGTTATTCAAATTTGAGCACAGATTTTATATGTATTTATAATTTTTATTACTACTTAGAATTTTTTTTTTCCTTTTTATTGCCGACGGGTTCGTACTTGACCTCAATCACACCTGATGTTAAGTGAAGATGAGGTCGAAGGTGGAAGCGTACTGACCCGGAAACCCCAACACATTTGGGGGACTGGCTATTTTATCTCTGACAACCGGAATACAACAATGCTATTAACATTGCTGCTTGGCTGCAGATTTAGATAAGATGGTGGTAGCTAGCCAAGCGGGCACTAGATATTTAAAATTTAAGAGGGTTTATCCCACACGTCATCCCATACAAACTTTGATGTCCAAATTTTCCGAAACTAATGAACCGATTCTATTACAGGATGCATGGATTTAAAAAGTAGAAAAAAAAAATCAAAATATCGAATTTAAAAGAATATATTGCATTTTCTCTGTTACTATAGAACACTTAACATCGCTCTAATTATTTTCAAGACTCTTTCTTAAAAAATGTTCTCAACTAACTTTTTATATAAAGTTTCATTGGAATCAGTTCATTCGTTTCGAAAAATTTGGACTTGATAGTTTGTATTTTTATTTGTTGTAATTGTTTGTAACCTCTTAACCATATTTTGTAAGGAATTTACTTCGGATAACTATAAATAGAAAATTTAGAAAAACCTCGAGAAAACAAATGAGTATACCATCTAGATAAACCAAACCAACTGTATTGCAAGCTAAATATCCACTATACAGCTTAACTGGCTAAGAACAGGTCCTTAGTTACGTCACAGATTACTAATAAGTTACTAAAGTAAGTTACGTACTATTCTATTTAATTAGTATAAATTCAAATATGGGTATATATTATATGTATTATTTTTTATATATATTATGTATGTATTGTATTCAATTAACGTATGTGGGTGATTTATTTATTTTATTACAATTAGCATAGAGGAATAACACTACCAATTAGTTTACCGCGCACGCTACCTACATGTCATGTGCATAATGCTTCCTAACCCAAAGGTTGCCTGGAAGAGATCGCTTTTAATGATAAGGCCGCCAAATTGTACTTTCCCCCTTTTCTTATTTTTTTATGCTTCTTAATGTTGTACAATAAAGAATATTTTGTTTGTTTGTTTGTTCAATTTTAATCTTTAATATGTAAATAACGTTAGTTATTATTATTTTTATTAAGAGCCCATATTGTCCCACTGCTGGGCAAAGGCCTCCCTCATCTGTTTCCAGTCGTTTTTGTTCTTGGCGAGCACAAACCATCCCTCGTTAAAACTGTCAAGCTCGTCTCTCCACAGTTTTCGCGGTCTGCCACGTTTGCGTCAGGCGGTTGTAGGAGTCCAAATAGTAATAACATTAGTTTATATATATATAAATAATTATTTGAGTACTAGCTTTCCGCCCGCGGTTTCGCTTGCGTGGAATAACTTTATCGGGGATATGTTTTTGGGGCATTCGGGTGAAATCGCACTCAAATTAGACCAAGCATTACCTCAGTAATATCTCAGTATGCCCGTACAAAGACTGGAAGGATACACTCACAACACCGGCAAACACGTACAAAATACGTACGTATTATATTTAATATATAATAGGTATGTATTTTTATAGTCTTTTGATTTTAAGTTGATTATTGTCACTTTTTTCTCAGTGCACGTCTATCCTATCGAACCTGTTTTCCTTCACATTTGCAGGGTCTTGCTGGAAGAAATCTCTTTTTAGAGATAAGCCAGTGCCTTTTGTATATCCTGTATCTAGTATGTCTTTGACTTTTATGAGTACTCGTGTGCAATAAAAATATAAATAAAAAATACAACACCCGTCGTTTTTCGTCGGGGGTTACAAATCAATTACTTTATTTTTTTCAAAGCATTTTCCACGATATCTCTAATTTGTGATCAATTTTATTTTTATTTTAAATAGGGTATACCCAGGATGGTCCCGTATAAACTTGATGAAGATGTGATGATGCACTACAGAAATAAAGAGAGGAAGCCCCATAGTCGCCTTTTACAACATTCACGGGAAGAGGCGGCTTGGTTATATTCTTATTAACCGACTCCAAAAAGGTGGAGTTCTATGTTTGTTTGTAAACGCTATATTGTACTTCATATAATTTACATGAATAAATTAAAAATTAAACTTACAGAAGTCGGTAGTATGGATGTTTTGACAATTTTTGGCATTTTAGTTTATACGATTGGGTCCTTGTTAATAATTTAATAAGTGATATATAAGAGGTATATAATAAATAAGTACTTCAAACCACGTAGAGTTTGAGCAATCTATGCCATTATTTTTTAAATTTATTCCATAACTTATTTACTAAAATCTTTATATTACTAAAAAATAATACTCACAATAGTAGACGTTACAAAAAAAATTCACGTAACACACAATCCACAATTTCTGAACGACACTTCACAAAAGTTTTCGCGCGTATTCCGAGTTCCGAATTCGAACGGCTGTTGATTTTTTTGCTAATCCGCCAGTTTATGCACAGGCCACGGCCACAACACGCAGACTGCCGACGTAGAGGGTCACAAGCAATTTATATAGACATCGGGTAACGAACGTCCGACCCAGAGTACCGCACGCGCCGTTTGCAATCTACGACTTACCTACGATAATCAACCCACTTGTTCCAGGTCTTTATCCAGAGGAACTAGATTTTCTTTCGTATGCCTAATTAACTTTTTTTTTCAAGCATCTACGTCCTGTACTCATTGCATTTAGCCGGGGCATGAATTCGCGACCTTCACAATCCAGTGACGTCATGGCTACGTCGAAACATGCATAAAATGTGCGTTATTAAAAATTAAGCTTCGGGTACTATATTCATTCTATGCTTCGGGTTACAATTCAACTATTTTGTTTGACAAAATTATTCAATTCAAATTCAAAAAAGTTTTATTTCGTATGTTATAGTAGGTATAACATTAAAAATCGTCAATTTTAAATAAGTATTATTTATGATTCGACATAGAGGAAAAAAAAGGAAATAATAGACTGGATCTGGATCATTATTGTTTTTAGTCAGATGAAACAGCCAGGCATTACTACGACTTCTGAGGTCTCATAAAGAACTTCTAACAAAATATCCGATATCAGCGATTAAAATAACTTTCCCGCTCTTTCTACCAACATCGTTACATGACGTTTTTGTGAAACAACGACTATTCTATTATAATTTTTCATGTTCATTTCTTGCACTCGATGTGAAATTAGGGCCGTATTAATAAATCTATCTTGAGATTGAGATCGCGTCTCAGTCTCAATACTATTTTATTGATACTGTTTTGATATGCAAGAGATTCTCAAGCGTGAATTTAAGGTCATCTCAATCTTGAGAATGGTTTATTAAACATATAAACCAATCTTGCTGTCTACTCAGCTGAGACCACTTCTCAAATATTCCCCTCAACGGCGAATGAATGATAGTCTTGAGTTTCGTTTATTAATACGTGAAACTCGACGCACGTATCAAGTGAGTACTGCTTTATGCACGTGCGTTTCAGGTCTCAAGTATGGTTTATTAATCAACACGTTTACTTGAAACCAGTCACAAGACTGTTCTCAATCTTGAGGCCTTACGGGCCTTAGAGTGTTTTACTCGAGACAATACACAGTACAGTCATTATAACACTACCTATACCTCCACTAATCCTCGAAACCGTTTTCGTGTCATAATGGCTGCTTTTAGTCCCTTGTTACAATTTAATATTAAATATTTTTTATAAACAATCTTCTTCCGGATGTATCTCAGTAACGCGTGGTCCTATTTTTTTTTATATCAAAGACTAAACGAAGGAACAGGATATTGACTATGTTTGATGTAAATTGGATTTGAATATATTTAGCTTATAATACAGTTTTATGGTGTATTTGGATGATATGATACCAGAGTCTATCGTAGGTTTTCTAAATTATCAATTTTAAGTTAGATTCCTTTGTTAATCAATCTAATATTAACTGGACCAATTTTTTGTCAACAGCGGACATCGTGAATTAGCAGTCCATTGGCCCCATTAATGATTTTTTTAATCCACAGCGGGTTATCACTTGACCTCAATCACACCTGATGTTAAGTAAAGATGAGGCCGAAGGTACTGACCCGGATACCCCTTATTTGGGGGACTGGCTATCTTATCTCTGACAACCGGAACACAACAATGCTATTAACATTCCTGTTTGGCGGCAGATTTAGATGAGATGGTGGTAGCTAGCCAGGCGGACATTTAATATGCCCTACCAGCAACCAAACCGAGTACTAAATATGTACCCCGCTGGGGATCGAGTCCGCAACCTCCGAAACGTAAACCCAATGTTGTTTACATTGAGCCACGGAGGCGGTTAAATTATGATTATTATAAAAAAAATGTTTGTGTATGTGACTGAGTATTACGTTTTTTACGAATACTGAACAGATTTCGATAAGGCAAGGATAAGACGACTGCATCCTGAGGGCAACACAAGTCGGGGGGCATATTCATAGTTAGCCCAGGGCTATCAAAACTCTAAATTAGGCAGTGTGGATGAATCAAACAAATTGAATTATGTAAACATAAAAGTGAATCGGTCAATGTCAATAGCATAGCTTTGACTTCTGCGTCTTTTTCAACTCAAGTGAATCAATTTGCTTGAACCGTGAAATATGGCCTTAACAGAGATAAATAATTTTGCGGGTCATTACAACTTATAATAAAATCTTTATACTAGGGACATAGACATGCATGCGGTGCATAAAGATAATCATCATCATGCAGGGATATGATCAGCCTTTCCTGAATCCTACAACCTTGGGATCTTCAAGAGCAGAGTGAATAGGCATTTACTGAGATCGCGTGCTTCATCTCCGACCACATCGTCACTTTCCATCAGGTGAGATTATGGTCATACGCGAATCCAGTCAATCATAAAAAAAAAATAAAAAAATATAGGCCTTCCCTCGTATATGAGGGAGTATGGGCCATAGTCCACCGCGCTGTCCCAATGCAGGTTGGGTACTTCACATCCCTTTGATGTTTATTTCTCAGGCATGCAGGTTTCCCCACGATGTTTTCCTTCACCGTTTAAGAGCAGTCGGATACATGCACGTAAGTCATCATCTCAGCCCGTAAACATTCCACTGCAGAGATATATGTATATGCAGTTCATTTTCCTCCATAGAATTTTTCTGTACTTTCCTCATTTACACAGTTCCTCGATAATGTGAAATACCGAAAGAAATTCCCATAACTCGTACGAGCAAAACTAAAGAATTTTTTTTAATAGAAATACAGGTATCCCAAAAATATGGACTTTACATTATCATTTTGTTACTTACTGGTGTCCGCCCGCTTGTTATTATATCGTCTCGCGGAAATTACTTGATATTTCAGAATAAACAGCACTCTATTATCTAAACCGCCTCCGTGGCTCAATGTAAACAACATTGGGTTTACTATTCGGAGGTCGCGGGTTCGATCCCCAGCGGGGTACATGTTTAAGTACTCGGTTTGGTTGGTGGTAGGGCATTTTAAATGTCCGCCTGGCTAGCTACCACCATCTTATCTAAATCTGCCGCCAAGCAGCAATGTTAATGGCATTGTTGTGTTCCGGTAGTCAGAGATAAGATAGCCAGTCCCCCAATAGTGGTGGGGTTTCCGGGTCAGTACGCTTCCACCTTCGACCTCATCTTCACTTAACATCAGGTGTGATTGAGGTCAAGTACGAACCCGTCGTGCATGAAAAAAATAAAAAAAAAATAAAGCGTCATTCAGGATGTAGTCTATCTCTGTACCAAATTTCATCAAATTCTATTCAGCAAAAAAACCATATTCAGCTATGTCAGCAGGTGCCAGTAACGTGAGTCCTGGCTAATGGTGGAACAGCATGGTATATAGTGTCCGCTATTGTGGTTCCTGGATAATTATAGAACACGCTGTCACCAAGCTAGCCACGTAGTTACATATGGTATACAGTAAGATAAAGTATGCATAACAATATTGATTGTACGGAAATGGTGAATGAAATTAATTACAATTTAACTAGTCGTTCTCTAAGAATAAGGGAATTATACCCACATCGTTTGTTTGCGCTTATCATAAGCAGAACGCATGCAGGGGAGCGTGCCCCCCTGTGTCGACTGACTAACATCTATAATAAATATCTAATATAATAATAGTGTACAGTTCTGAAAACAAAATTCAGACACCCTTCATCATTTACTTATTTAGGTTCAAAAATTGTCTTTAAATAAATCCAAACCCATCGTACAAAATTATGTACAAAAACGTATTATTAAATTTCTGAATATTTAGTTGGTAAGCAAGTTTGGATGGAGGCCGCTCGGCGATATTCAATCTAATTATCCAATAATTTTGTATATATTTCCTTGATTTTCGTAATCACAAATTGTAACCCACAACCTATATAAAAAGTGCGCTTGAGTTTCTTGCTCATCCTTCTCTGGAGAGTCTGCTTTGTGAATGAGCAGTTATTTTAATATTAAGAAAAAAAAAATTAACTTTGTTCATCGTATTTTTTATACACAACGAGTTAGCACTTAACCGCAATCACACCCGATGTTAAGTGAAGAAATAAAATCTACTATTTAGAGAATCTAACGACAATATCTCAACAAAGTGTATAAATGTAAAATATTCACACAAAAACAAACAGCAAAAACCATTCGCCGAATACGGTTATGAACCGAGGCACCGTTCTTTGACGACCTAATAGTGCGTGTGCGAGTTCCCCGAACGTGACGTCATTGCTTACGTCCTTTTATATTTTGATACATTCAGTGAATGGACTTTACCCGTACTGGTGACTAACTTTACCTAAAGCTTAACCCTCTTATTCATAAACATTTACAAACGCTTTATAAGCCTGTTTTAGTTAAAGTATGTTTTATCACTTTCTTTCATTACAACATTTCCTTATGAACGACAGAGACAAAACATTAATTGTGATTGCTTTCCATCAGGTGACCCGCATGCTCGTTTGCCTCTCATATAAAAAAAAACATACTTGAACTAAACCGGGCTTATAAAGCTTTTGTAAATTTTTATGATGACGGTTAGTGTGTTTACCCTTTGTGACCTGTTACCAGGAAAAGAGAGATGGTAAGTACGTTCTACGCGTTAGTCCAGGGTTTCCTAACCTATTTTGCGACAATCTTCCCGGATTACAAATGATATTTTTAATACGGGATTTTGTCCTATTTGTCTTTCATTAAATCAAGTGTCGTACCAAGAGGTTAAAACGAGGGCGGAAAGTAGAGAGACATGATCATTACTCCACCGACAAGAGCATAGCTCTTAAATTGAAGAAGAAGTCTTTCATTTGTCCCATGACAAAAAACAAAATCAAATATTTTTTTTTAATGCACAATGGGTTGGTACTTGACCTCAATCACACCTGATGTTAAGTTAAGATGAAGTCGAAGGTGGAAACGTACTGACCCGGAAACCCCAACATATTTTATTAACTGTGTCAATTAACATAATGTGTTAACGTTAAATCTACGTGTTAAATTGATTTTTCCTTAAACAATGCAAACATATTCCGTCCATCCCCCCTATTCATCTCTCTACGCGTCCTAAGAGGCTCTCCACACTAGTTGAGATGTCCTGCCTTAGATTTCGATTGGGACGGGTCCGTGGAAATCTGAAACAAAGAAAGGTAAAGATGTTTGTTATAATGTTGTCATCTTCGGACTACAAGGCGCGGGAAGGGATTCCACCCGTATGTAGTTAACATACCGAACATTCGCACTAAACGGTTCGACTCTTCATTCATAATCCGAACAGCCAAGGCATGGAACTCCCTTCCGGCGTCAGTTTTTCCTAAATCCTACAATCTTGGGATCTTCAAGAGCAGGGTGAATAGGCATCTACTGAGATCGCGTGCTTCATCTTCGGCCACATCGTCACTTCCCATCAGGTTAGATTGTGGTCAAACGTTGATTTTAGAGAAATTTATGTAAAACTGCATTCGTTTTTTTTGTATCGCATTCGATTTGCTGATATCGTATACTTCATCGTCGGCCACATCGTCACTTCCCATCAGGTTAGATTGTGGTCAAACGTTGATTTTAGAGAAATTTATGTAAAACTGCATTCGTTTTTTTTTGTATCGCATTCGATTTGCTGATATCGCATACTTCATCGTCGGTCACATCGTCACTTCTCATCAGGTTAGATTGTGGTCAAACGTTGATTTTAGAGAAATTTATGTAAAACTGCATTCGTTTTTTTTTGTATCGCATTCGATTTGCTGATATCGCATACTTCATCGTCGGCCACATCGTCACTTCTCATCAGGTTAGATTGTGGTCAAACGTTGATTTTAGAGAAATTTATGTAAAACTGCATTCGTTTTTTTTTGTATCGCATTCGATTTGCTGATATCGCATACTTCATCGTCGGCCACATCGTCACTTTCCATCAGGTGAGATTGTGGTCAAACCTAACCTAACCCAACTATCTACTTTCACACTACTACTGCACTATTATTTATGCACGTTTTTTGTAATATAAATTATATTCATAGGTATAAGCTCTGCGTATGAAAATTGGGATTCCAGCAACACGTGACGCCAGAATGTTCACTTTAAACATTGAATAACTCTTAGGCCCGTATTAACAAACCAATCTCAATACAAGTCTTGAGGCTGTATCACACGAGACGCTATCTCAAGCTCCGTGCTAATTTATAAACCAATCTTGACGTCTACTCAGCTGAGATCACTTTTCAAGTATTCGCCTCAGCGGCGAATGATAGTCTTGAGTTTCGTACCTGTAGGCGGACGCCGACACCGATCGGTGTCCAAAATACTTTTATACCTTCAACACTCGCGAACACCGATCGGTGTCGGCGGTACACCCGACTTTCAACTCTCAATTGTAATGATTATAGAGTTCCAATTCCTTTGGACTGTGTTTGAACTTGTTCTCTATTAAATTCCGCATCCAATAATGTGCGCCATGTCATGTTAGCTATGATATTTAGTCTGTATTTGCGAAAATATTTTTTTCTCTGTGGGTGGGAGTATAGGCATAGAATTCCAACTACTGTTTTTTATTAGAACAGGCTTAGGAACCTGGCCATAGAGCTTCCAATTCTCATAACAATTTATTGAATTACCCGTTTTTTTAAGAAAAACATGAAATAAATCTGTACTTTCCGTAAAAATACCAATTATATCGTGGATATAGGTATACCTACATATTACAACTCGTAACATTTTTCTGATTTTTTGTATTATAGCTGTAGTAGTGTTCATTCATTATATCCATAGATAATATATTCCCGTAGCTATAGCTTTTCACAGATTACAAATACACCCAGTAGAAGAGTATCTATAAACGTTTTTAACACCGCAGGTATTTTCGAAAATTTGACAGGCGCGCCGAGATACTTGACCCGCGGAATTATAAAAAGGAAAGAGAGGACACAGAGGTTAATTCTTTAAAAAGACTGACGTGGACATGTTCTCTGACGGGTTGAGTGAGTTTAGGAAAGCTGTCTGTGAGTATAGGTCGGGACCCTCATCCTCAAATTGAGGGTTCGTTTCTCACTCAATACATTAACCATCGGTAAACACGCCCGCTCCGGGACAGTACTACCAACTGAGAGTTAATTATATTATGACTTGTACTCTGTTGTTGTTTCTTGTTGTTCTTTTGTGTTGTTGTAATTCACGTAGTTTATGTTTAATTTTATTATTAAAAATTCAATTGTATCTAATGTACCCAGTTTCTGGAAGGTATTGATTTCTTTGACATTTATTTAATTTCTGAACATGTTTCATATAATATTGTTTAATGTCTACCGCTACAAATATTTGCATGTCGTGGTTACTTATAATTAAGGTGGCGCATGCACTGTGTACAATTGCGTTTTTACCACATTGGACTGGTATGTGTCAATCTTGTTAGTAATCCTAAAAATAAATAAATAAATAAAATAAATAAATTAATACGTGAAACTCGGCGCACCTCTCAAGTGAGTACTGCTTGAGTATTCACGTGCATTTCAGGTCTCAAGTTAGGTTTATTAATCAACACGTTTACTTGAGACCGGTCATAAGACTACTCTCAATCTTGAGAATTGTTTATTAATACGGGCCTAGGTAACATAGCTTTTTGTGAGACTCGAGCTCCCCGAGACAAACGGATTTGAGGGGCATTGTTTAATTAAGAATATATAATCGATTTAATAATAAAAGCTTAATAAATAATAACTGAATATTTTGGGTCACATGTCAAAGTCAAAAAATGTTTTAAGAGTACACTTAAAATAGTAAACTTACTTAACATCTTTTAAGCTACTGCTTGTTTAAAATGCAATTTTCCCCTGAGAAGAACAAGCTAGAAACTCGAAGGGTTGCTCTTTTAAAAGCTTTGATTTTACATTAAGGTTTTTATATTTCATTATTAAGTGTTATATCACGACCTGTTTGGTGTAGTGGGTTAGCAACTCTGGCCACTATACCAAAGGGTTGCGGGTTCGAATCCCGCTGGGGGCATATGTTTGTGTGATGAATACGGACATGTGTTCCCGAGTTATGGATGTTTACATTTATAATAAGAATTGATTTACAAAAAAAATAATGTATTTATGTAGTATATCAACCATCTGGTATCCACAACACAAGCCTATAGTTGCTTACTGTATAACTAGATGGCGCTGTGTGTATGTCTAAGGATATTTTATTACTATTATTTACATTATTATTAATACAAAAATTAAGTACAATTCATAAATAAGGATTCTGATGTCAATATCTTCTGCTTGTGTAGCGCTGGAACCCCACTTCTTGTCCTATTACATATTCAATAAAGATGGAAAATCATAATGATGATGTAGATGGAAATCGACTCACTACCCAACTAGACAGAAGAAACAGTGAGAAAAAAACGTCTAAACTCCATACTGGCGTCATTGGGCCATTGGCATTGGTATTATCAAAAATAATCGAGGGATTTCCTCATTCGTCGCGGCCAAAGTAATTAAAGCGCAAAAAAGAGGGAAATTTTTTAACATAACAACGGCTTTAGTTTACAATACAAATAATGTTCAAATGTTAAAATAAATATGCACAAAAATTTACACATGTCATGTCCTCATATTATCATTTCAACTTACAAATGGGCTATGTCGGTCACTTTCGTTCTTCTATGGATTTACAATAAGAATAAGAATAGTGTATTATGAACGCCACAATACGATACAAAAACAAAGAAGTAGTAAATTATAGCTAAAATAGGAACACAATTATGAAGAAGATCCCGACAATGCTGTCACGTGTTGCGGCGTGCACAAATGGGTTGGCACTCAGCTCATGCTGCGACGAATCACAGCGCTGGTTTTCAGTGCCCCCAAATGCCCAGTGACGCACGGACGCCACGTGAGGTAGAATAATGAGCAGAATAATAATAAATAAAGTCGGGTTAGTGTATGTATAGTGTAGTGTAAATATACAAAATAATAATTACGTAATAGTATATATAAATAAATACGTCAGAACATGGATATAGTGAGACTGTGATTGTATAGACTTCTTAATTCCTGATTGGATCTCGTAGTGAAACACCGAGCATCGCCCTCTCCATTGGTCACTGTGTGACCTTGAGCTTTCTAGGACAAAGTAGTCAGAGTCTACGAATTTGTCAGTACCATAAGTCATTACAACACTGAGGTACTTTGAATTAAATGGCGTTGCGTTCCCGGAGTTGGTTTCGTCGATTGGTCTCTTTCTCGAAGTTAGTCAAAATCCAAAATGCTGTATTTTGTAGGTACACGGTACTTTAAAAAGGTCAATTTTGCATTTTATAAGCTACTGCTTGTTCATAATGCAATTTATCCCTGAGAAGAATAAACAAGCAAGAAACTCGAGAGGTTGCTCCTTTAAAACAGGTTTTTATATGGGAAATTTTTTTCTATATTTCACTAGCTTTCCGCCCGCAACTTGGTCCGCGTGGAAGATTTCATTAAAATCGGTTCAGCAAAAATTTTAATCCAGGTCCTAATCTGTCTATCCACCAAATGTCATCCAAATCCATCCAGCCGTATAGGCGTGAAGAGGTAACAAACATACACACACAAACTTTCGCTTTATTTTATAAATAAAGTTGTAGGTATATTTTGAGGTTTTTTTTTTCACAATTGGTTAGCGCTTGAATCACACCAGATTAAGCCAAAAGTGGAAGTGCTCTCGCCCACCACCAACACATTTGGAAGGAAGGGCTATCTTATCTCAAACAGAACACAATAATGCTATTAATGTTGCTGCTTGGCGGTAGACCTAGAAAAATGGTGGTAGCCAGCCAAGCTGGCATTTAAAATGCCCACCCAACATAACCCCTCTTTTCGAGGTCGCAATCGAGGAAAGCAATCCATTATAATCCCGGAGCGCAGCAAATCTGTCCCCACAGTGGCCACTGATTGCTTCGCTCCATAACGACTTGCTTCCTCATTTATTCGTACAATTAGAGACCCTCCGTCGACTGACCTACAGTTATTCTAGAGCTACGCCTACAATACTACGACCTGCAGCAATAAATCAAGGACAGCAAAAATCTGTGCAATATAATTGGAGACTTACGAATTTTTATAAATTGTTTTAGGTAATGCATACTGGAGAAAGTGGCTGATATAACTAAATCGTAATGAGAATTATGGACGTTTTGCTCCCATGACGTTTCACATTGCCGTCGTCACCAAACACATTTTTATCTATCTGCGGCATTGTAGTGCCATAACGGCGAACTGCTTTTGATAATCGCCTCCGAGTTATAGAGCTGTATGTTTTTTTTTCTTTTTTTATGCACAACGGGTTAGCACTTGACCTCAATCACACCTGATGTTAAGTAAAGGTGAGGCCGAATGTGGTAGCTTATTTGAGGGACTGGTTATCTTATCTCTGACAACCGGAACACAACAATGCTATAACATTGATTTAGATAAGATTGAGGTAGCTAGCCAGGCGGACATTTAAAATGCCTTACCACCAACCAAACCGAGTACTAAATATGTACCCCGCTGGGGATAGAACCCGCGACCTCCGAATCGTAAACCCAATGTTTACATTGAGCCACGGAGGTGGATAAAGGATAAAGTACCACAGACCATTGATAAGAAAGAAACCATTAAAGAAAACTCTTTCACTTTCGTCCCTACATTCACAAAAAAAACTTGTAAGTTCCAGCAGTAGTGTGACGATCAGGGTATAGTGAGGTACTATACGCAATACTAGGTATACTACAAATTCTAAGTTTATGGTATGTAGTTATTGCATTGGCATTGTGTAGTCTAAACCTTCTTACCTTCGATAGGAAGCTTCGAAAAATTATCGTTTTATTTTGTCTCCTTCGTTACGTTATTAGTAGATAAAGACAGCAATCATGGTTCATCGTACGATTGTCAAGTATACAGGGCGTCCCAAAGTTATGGGACATGAAGGGGAAGTACCTTAAATATCGTAGATAGTGAATTTTGCTCAAAGAAGACTTTATGTTATTTTTAAAAGTTAGTAATTCTGCATTCATAGATTTTCTAAAAATTATTTGCTTCGGCTGGGAATCGAACCGACTCAAATGTGAAAAAAAAAACACCCTACTTTTATGATGCCAATCGAAAGAATAGCTAAAAAATAATAACTCTGCCTAAGTAACATAGTATTTTAAAAGAAAGGAACAACGTGAAATTAATCATTTTAATCAAATAAAAAACATACATGAAACTGCCGTAGTCAATTAAGTAGGTATTTTTTTGTAAATTAATTAATTAAATGCTCAAAATGTGATCCCTCTTGTCTTACGCAAATCGCCAATCTTTTAATGAGCCCGCTGCCTGTTGATTTTCTAATCATTTTATGGTGAACACTCGATGTGATATGGCACAATTCTGTTTGCAACTCGCCTACGTTCTCGTATCGCTTTTTGTTTTGACTCAATCATTTTATGTTGTTCCTTTCTTTTAAAATACTATGTTACTTAGGCAGAGTTATTATTTTTTAGCTATTCTTTCGATTGGCATCATAAAAGTAGGGTGTTTTTTTTTTCACATTTAAGTCGGTTCGATTCCCAGCCGAAGCAAGTAATTTTTAGAAAATCTATGAATGCAGAATTACTAACTTTTAAAAATAACATAAAGTCTTCTTTGAGCAAAATTCACTATCTACAATATTTAAGGTACTTCCCCTTCATGTCCCATAACTTTGGGACGCCCTGTATATTGGCAAATATGATAGAAGTTTTTGTTTAAAGATTTCGAACTTTTGTTTAAAGATTTAAAGTTAGTCTAAGTAAAAAATAACTTTCCAATGATTACAAAAAAGATATCATAAGAAAGTAAGTGGAAGTTTGTGGTCTCTGCCTACCCCAACGGGAAACAGATGTGACGTTAAGTATGTATCTAAGTAATATTATAAATGCGAAAGTTTGGATATTTGTTTGTTTGTTGCTCAATCATGGAGAAATGGATGAATGGATTTGGATGAAATTTGGTATATAGGTAGAATGGACCCTGGATTAAAACATAGGATACTTTTTATTCCGATAAAATGAGCAGTTTCCGCGGAATAAACGAATGAAACATATCCACGATAAAGCTATTCCACGCAGGCAAAGCCGCGGGCGGAAAACTAGTGTATCGTAAGAAAGGATTCATCATGAGGATTTCGAAAATATCTATCAAAAGCGAGACATAATAAGCAACGTGTGGCGAGCTTCTAAATCACACAGGCTATGGGATTGTGATGATAAAGTGGCGTTACTTACTTCATTTACCTACCAAAAAGGAGCAAATCATTTAATCTAATAAAATAATGGCGTGGTAATCCGGTTATTTTTAAATTTTTAATATGTTTTTTTTATATCGCTGTTGTTATTAATAATAGAAAAAAAGAATAAGAAATTTTTTATAGGTAGACTTGAACTAATACGCTATTTATTACTTAGTTAAACATTGTAATGAAGGTTTATAGGTTCCCGTACATATTGCGGTTTGTTTTACTATTTTTGATAACACTATTAGTTAATAAATTACTTCCCGTAGCACTTTGATATTGTTATATAATTTTACGCGACAATCTAAGCCTGTCATACAATAGCCTGACTAATTTGAATGAAACGAAGTGGACAGGACAAATTCAGTAGGGAGGGCTTCCGCTTCTGTTTGATTGAGAGCCTGGGCCAAATTGGAAATTTAATTGAAAAATGGGTCTTATACCGACCGACTTTTAGATTATTAATTTTATCATATCTAGCTTTTTTCGCGGCTTTGTCTATAGGGACTGTATAAAATTATGCTCAAATTTTTACAATTAATGTTTTTGATGGGATAGTAGTGTACATTATAGGTTATAGGGCCATACATTTAAATATACTCCAGTACATTCACCCATGATTTGGCGTAGAAATGGAATGGTCAGAGATAAGCCAAACATTAGCGTTTGGGTGTTACATTTAATGCTTGAAACAACATCCACGGTTCATCTTTAGAAATATTAAAAATCACCTGGATGAGTGGAAGTCTACCACTGTACGTTTCTCAAGAAACTTCTCACCACGTACGACCACCCTGTGGAACGGACTTCCGGCAGCGGTGTTCCCGAACGAGTACGACATTGGAACCTTCAAGAAACGAGCCTACACCTTCCTCAAAGGCCGGCAACGCATCTGTGACACTTTTGGTGTTGCGGGTGTCCATGGGCGGCGGTGATTACTTTCCATCAGGTGACCCGCATGCTTGTCTACCGCTCTCTCATATAAAAAAAAAAAAAAAAATGCACACGTGGCTGGGGGTGAACTGGTGGCCGTTGAACGTGCAAATCTGCTTAACTTGTCATGTTTTTGGTGCCTTAGTTTTTACGACTCCCACGGGACGAAACGGGTTAGTTCTATTCTTTATGTGCCGAAATCACACAGCACTAAAACATTGTAATGTGTTGATATGGTGGTTGGTCGAGGACGGAGGGTTCCGTAAATAAGACTCGTAGTCGATTGTGATGTTGCACGAACAAGGCCCTTTAATTATGAACAATATTATTATATATAATATTGGTATCGGCGCTGACTAAGCGATATGCGTTTATGTTGCAGTAAACCATGACGCTACGGTGAAACTCCGAAATAAGACAAGGTTATCAATACACTACAACATGTCATATTGCAACTCTTATTGCAAATTTATTTTATAGAATAGAAACTTCGAGCAGCCATTGGAACATTATTTTTGACAGTAATTGTATGTCATTTGGTATTTTATTATACAACTCACTACACGCTTCGCCTGTGTATAACTTTATCGCGGACATGTTTAATTTGTTTATCCCGCGGGAACTACTCGCTTTATCGGGATAAAAATATCTTATATCATAATCCAGGGTATATTCTACCTATATTATACCAAATGTCACCAGGTGTGATTGAGGTCCAGTACGAACCCGTCGTATATAAAAAAAAAAAATCATCCAAATCTGTTCATCGGTTTCACCGTGATTGGGCAATAAACAGACAAATAAATAAACAAACAAACATCCAAACTTTCGCATTTCTAATATTAGTTTAGATTAGATTTACAGCTATACCTATGCACGGTCTATTTAATAAAATGGATGAAATAGGACCTTAATTAACGGGTTTAGGACATGATTTCGAAAGACATATAAGCGAAAGCCATGCTTGCTTCGCTCCCGCCTTAACCTTCGATGTTAGGTTGACATAATTTGTAATATTTTCGAACTCATCGCACAACGGTATACATTCGATGCTTTCGCATATTTGTCTTTTCGATTAAATGGCCCATCAGCTAAATTGCGTTTCGTTCATATGGCACTTCGATTATCTGGCGTCGCACAAATGGCTTTCGATTATATTTTTTATTTTTTTTAAGAACATAAACAGTCAAAGCATAATACAAGAAACATATTGGTAAAATAATAATTCTTTGACAAACAGTGTCCACAGATAAAATTTTTCAGAAAACATATTCATATAACACCACCAGAACTATAACAGACGAATACATCGACATGCCCAAAAAAAATTTTTATGTACCTATATGCAATGGATCCCAAAGTGCACGAACAACCACAGCCCCGGCTTCTCTGCTTTTTTCAATCATTTTTTATGTAAATTATATTTTCTTCTTGTTTTTTTATTTGTAAATAGTAGTTGAGTTTTATTTATTTCTTTTAATTATGTACGTTCCTATGTTTTATTTTACGTTGATATAAATTAATAAAATACAAATTCTTGTGCAGTAAATTATTATATGTCTTTCGAAATCGGGTCCCAAACTTCTAATTAACTCACATGAAAAAGAAGATTAGAAACACAACTGTTTACGCTAGTAATGTAGTAGTAGTGCACAATCGCCCTTACATTGCATATAACATCTCCTTTCACAATCTACTATTCAAAGTCAGGGGGGCCATATCCCGATACGGTTACCATAGCAACCGCTAACAGCCGCGCACCGAGCTCCGTCAGTTTCTACATAATTTTTTACCGTTGTTTTAATTTTACTTTACTTTAAGCTTTTGAGTTAGTTTTAACCATGGACGAGGAGGATCCCTTCGGCGGGGCCATGGCCATCGGCTCCGAGACCACAGAGGCAGAGAAGGAGTTCGAAAAAGTAATTATGAGTAGTGTAGTTCACATTAAGCCGCGTATCCATGGTTGTATTGAGCAACAGTTGATCAACATTGTTGTTAACACGTTCCAATAGCTATCATAGATCGGGTGTAGATCGATTTTCCTGACTACCTAAATTCAACCGTATTTCTCGTAAGATAAGAATTATATCATTTTCACAGTCAGAAAAAGTTGGACTACAATCAAATGGCGCTGCTATATTTTCCTTTATTTTAAACGAGGACTTGCTGTGAAAATCAAAAAAATATTTATTTCGTAGGATAAAAATGATCACTTGAAAACGTCACATTCCCAGCTGATTCCCCAGAAAAGAACGAGCAAGAAACTCAAGGGTTGCTCTTTTAAATAAGTCTGAGTTACAATACAATTATATTATATTGTATTATTAAACTGAATATCGCCGAGCGGTCTATGTCCATGCTTGCTTATCATCCAGATAGTCAGAAATTTTATAATAACCTTTGGTAAATAATGGTCTCGATTCGGATGTACAACGAACTAACTAAATTTAAAGCAGATACATCCTTTTCTAACACTATTAACATGAAAGGGACGACTATAAATTAAGTCCTGTCAAATTAAGTTAAGAGCTGTCAAAACAAGTCGCTCCATAGTATTTTAATCGTGACGTCGCTAGGTGTACACCTAATATTGATAAAGAAGTGCTTGTTTTGATCCTTTTACTTAATTTGACAGGACTTAATTATATGTCGTCCTTTTCATGTATTAGTGGTTAGAAAAGGATACATATAATTTAAATTTAGTTTAGTTCGTTGTACATCCGAATCGAGACCAATGTCTGTTTTATGATGGTTTTGAATTTATTTAAAGGTAAATTTTGAATGTCCACTGGAGCCTTATTATAAAAGCGTATACATTGCCCCTTAAATGAGTTAGTGACTTTGTGTAAACGGCTGACATGAACAGCAAGTTTATTTTTATATAGAAAGAAAGAAAGAAAAAGTATTTATTGCCAACAAATACAGAAAATTTCATAGGTATAACATTTTGCATAATTAAATGTATTTATGGCAAAGGGATTGGGCGTCAGCATTTGCTGCCAATATGTCGTATGGGAATTAACAGCGCTGGTTTTCAGCGCAACCCCTCTCTCACTTACGTTTTCAAATAAACAACACAGTCAGGCGCATCCCTTATACACTTATATGTGAGAGAGAAAAAAACAGGAAAAAAAGAAAAAAAACTGCTGTTACCTACACGCGAGTGTGATAACAAAAAAAAGTGCACTCACATACATATAAATTTTACCCTTTGTTCAGCTTCACGACGGAGATCTTGAGATCGGCTAAGACGAATATATAAAAAAAGTATGTTTGTGTCTGTGAGACGGTATGTGTGGTTGTGCATGGTGTTGTGTTATATCTGGTATTAAAATTATGTATATAGTATACATATATCATCAAGTCCATCTACAATGGGCTGTAGGCAACCCGGTAACACATTGATGCAACAGCTCAAACAAAACTGTACCATGAGTACGTGGCTTTATTCGAATAACGGCACCATTTATTAAAAATATAATTTAGGGTACATTAGTATTTTACAGTTCATTTACATAAATATTGTAAATGTATATTTTTAATCTTTGTCAATTTCACACACTGCACTCCTTCGATTCATAGCTATATTACAATGACACAATACTTTGCTGCTACGAGCCTGCTATTAGGTCCTTACCTATGAAATTGGCGTTTTGTATGAAGAATTTCATTAAGACTGTTTTCTCCATACAAACATTTTTGATTTTTTTTTGGGAACGGCAAATCCAAATTTAGCTATCCAAATCCAAAAAAACTAAACTTTGTGTGTATTATCGGATAACATTAAGTTAAGTATAGGCAGCGTTAATTTTTAAAAGTAACCGCTTTATAAAAGTTTCAGCGAATCTAAGAAACGATTATGGGAAGCACATGAAAAGAGCTCTGTTAATTTTTTTTCTATTATGTGATTTAGCCCAGAAATTAAAAAATATTTCATGTGAAACCTTGAAATAATATTCCATTTTCCAAATAAAAAACAAATTTGGATAAATAATAATAATAATAATAAATATCTTTGGACATACACACAGAGCCATCTAGTTCCACTTTAAGCAACTATAGGCTTGTGTTGTGGATACCAGGTGGTTTATATACTACATAAATATTTTTTTTTTGTAAATAAATACATATATAAATGAAAAACATCCATAACTCGGGAACACATGTCTGTATTCATCATACATTTGAATATACAGGGTGTAACGGTTAAGTGTAGTCATATTTTAAGGGCTTGTTCTACCCATCAATACGAACAACTTTTACTATGGGGGCAACTTCGAAATCGCGAAAAAAAAATCAGCTGTTTCATACATTGCATCGGGAGGTTATTGAAATTTTCTATGGAACAGCTCATTTTTTTTTCGCGATTTCGAAGTTGCCCCCATAGTAAAAGTTGTTCGTATTGATGGGTAGAACAAGCCCTTAAAATATGACTACACTTAACCGTTACACGGTGTATATATATATAGCTTTGAAAATCGCAGGAATTAGTACATATGATTAACGAAGATATGGTGTTGCGGGTGTCCATGGGCGGCGGTGATTGCTTTCCATCAGGGGACCCGCATGCTCGTTTGCCGCCCTCTCATATAAAAAAAAAGAAGAAAAAAATCTCCAATTTCATAGGTAAAGAAAGACCCAATACATAACAAGCAGATTATAATACACACCCATGTTACACATGGATATCCTCTCCCAGAGTGGAACGGCAGAACATCGTCCAGTTCTTGGAGCTGAGTATATAATGCTGAGTCCCACCCCTCTTTGCCACAGTGGCACACAAAATTGTTGTTTTTATAAGGAAGGAGAGTAATGTTTTTCGAGTGTATGTATGTATGTAGCCTAAACGGCTTGTCCTATTTCGAGGTGCATGGTGGCGTTAGATTCGTCTTAATCCCCGGAGAGCTCTAAGCTGGAGAGTCAAACAAAGCCCCCGCGAAATCGGATTTTTGATTTTTAAACTTATTTTGTTATTAATATTTTATATGTCAAGTTTGTTTTGCATGTTTATTGTGTGTCTATTGTAGCGAATAAAATATTTTCTTTTTTATATTTCAATAATTGTAACGTTTCTCTTCGACGGAAGGAATTGGTTGTGATGAGAGCACCTATAGAGTCGGGCGCAGACGACAGGAATATTCTTATATTTCAGTTAATGTTCCCTGTATAGGTAGGTATCGGAACAATGCTATCAATATTGTTGGTTCGAGACAAATTTAGATAAGATGGTGGTATCTGGCTATGCGAACATCTAACCATACCGAATATTAAACTTGTACCCTACTGTTAATCAAACCCGCGACCTCCGTTTTGTAGAATTTACATTAAACTACGGAGGTGATCAAAATTTATGAATATTTATAATCGAAAGTTTGTATGTGAGTTTCAAATCAGATTTGGACGATTTTTTTTAACAGAGATGACATGGAATGATACGCCGAGGAAGTGCATTGATATATAATATTATAAACGTACAGATCCTGGAACAACTGCGGGAGGCGGAAGGGATGAAGATGTACTCGGATGTATACACCAAACTCTACGACTCCTACTACAAGATGAAGGATGAGAACGGCACACATATACAAGAGATCGAGACATTGAAGGTTTTTTTTTTTTTTTTTTTTTTTTTATAATCTTATTTTAAGGAGCTTAGTCGAAAGCGACTATGCCGCTCCGTTGGTACAGCTTACTTATGTACTAGACGGCTAATTCCTCCGTCGCACAGCAATTTTATTTAGATTATACATATTTTTGGCTGCTAGAGACGCAGGGTGTGCTAGAGCCCTATTGCATCCATTGCATGCATTGAAGGTTGATATCTTATTTAAATTAAATATGTCCACTGGCTTGTTCTAAAGGGACAAAGGCAGCTTCTTTTATAATTACATATATAAATAAATATGTCATAACAGCTCCAAAAAATTTAGTAGTAAGTAGGTAAGTATAATATAATACTTTTCGGTCGCAGCAGAAATTAAATGGCGGGTCGAGCTGAATAAGTTCCTCAACAACTGGTCAGAGGAGGCCAGGAACAGAGAGGCGTGGAGAGGAGGGAGGCCTTTGCCCAGAATTGGGACATTATGGGCTCTTAATAATATTAATTACTACATAATTGTATTAAAAATAAAACAAAACCGGCTCCTGTTTCTTGCGCCGCTTCTTTACCCACATGATTTCCGATTCCGAAGTGCTACCTTGAACATACTGACTGACAGAGAAATACTTAAGCCCTAAGTTCCAATAGATTTAAACGGATATTCCACAAATGATATGTATCTTATGGTGAAATAAAAGCTTGGCTACGTACTTTATGCTTGAAGTTTGAAGATACTCTAATTATCTTCCATTATTATCCCAAACTAGAAAGCTTGTAACTATAGATACTAGCTACATCAGAACTTACTTACCTAATTATTTATATAGCTAAACATCCATGATGAGAATTACTCGCATTCATTCGTGACACACATTTGATTTTTTTTCTTGAATTCGAAGGCAGGGTCACTACCCACTCTATGTTTTGCATCGTACACACAATTTCCGTATTCGTTTACCTAAAAAACTTATGTTAGTGAAAAAAACTTTCTGCATTCGTAAAAATACATATGAAAGTGCTCATCTCTACAATTTTCTCTACAATCTTTTTTTTTTATGACTGAAGGATACGCGTTTGACCACAATCTCACCTGATGGAAAGTGACCATGTAGTCGAAGATGGAACACGCGATGTAGATCGCCGGATTGTAGGATTCAGGAAAGACGCCAGAAGGGAGTTCCATGCATGATCTTACCAGCAACCCTGTCAAACTATATTTGACATATAATTTTTCTAAGACTTGAAATGTAAATCATCATGCATACTTGAAGTCAGCTAAGTTTTCTAACGTATCTAACATTTATGCAGACCAAAATGGGCAGATTCGACAGCACCATATCACAGTACCAAACTGAGATCGGCGACTCAAACAAACTTATAGAGAAACTTCGGCAAGACATCGGTAAGTCATAAGTAAATTATAACTATTCTTATTTCATCATCATCAATCTCAGCCCATATCCCACTGCGGAGTATTCTTATTTATTTTATGAATAATTCTTTATCCTGTATTAGTAGTGCCTAGCTCTACAGGGCAACGTCGCTAGCTTGAGGGGGAGCGAAAAGTAAAAGTTGCATGTGCCGGACAGCTTGAAATGTCGTTTACACAAATGCTCCAAAGATATATGGCGTGTCAGCTGACCGACCCTCTGTGTATTGTGAACGAGATTTTTACATCGAAGCTACAAATGACCCAACTACCACAATGGAAGCAGCCGGCGGTGACTG
The DNA here is from genome assembly GCA_949316235.1 of Oegoconia quadripuncta. Classification (NCBI taxonomy): domain Eukaryota; kingdom Metazoa; phylum Arthropoda; class Insecta; order Lepidoptera; family Autostichidae; genus Oegoconia; species Oegoconia quadripuncta. The sequence goes on from OX438745.1 coordinate 10,998,519, forward strand.
CTCCTATAGTCATCCATCTCCGACGGCCCTAATGTAGCCGCATCTCTGTTGACAGACGAGGCGCGAACCCTAGCGGATGCCATGCACGCGCGCGAGCTCCTCAGCGTGGAGAGTCTAGAGACCATGAAGCGGCTGGTCCTAAGGCTTGAGAAGGAACTGGACGCGAGAAAGCGAGCTGGTGATGATGATGCGTAAGGCCTGTATATAATATTGTTTAAACACCTGCGACAGGCGGCGGTCAAACACTTCTGAAAGTGCCTCTACAACGATTACCTGTTGATATTTTTACTGCCTCTTTTGAGGCTAATCAAATCGGCCGGATTCGGACCATTATCGGATATTCATTGGAGGTTGTTTTTAAAATAATTTTAGCAATATTACTGCCATGAGTGCCCGCAAACTCAAGGGCTAACAGAAGACTTCAATATACATCGTTTCACTGACCACGACGAGATTTAAAAAATCTGCACAACCGTTGACGAATAGGACACATCAATGGAATCAAGCGATGCAGATCACTCCTTGACAGGCTTTCGTTTAGCAGTGGACTTGTATCAAATCTCATGTCATAACAGTCCCCTCTGCTCTATCAAAGAGAAAGGGCTCGATTACAACTTCAATTTTACTCGGTGCCAGTCTACGTTCCTTCTTTTTTGCAGGTCACCTGGGTGACACCACCCTCATATTTATGTTGGCCGTCAGGCATCAGGGGTAGTCTTTGATAATTGTATTCTGTTATGAAGGATATTCAGGTGTCACAAATACAAGTAATTTACATTGCCAGCTAGTAATTCTGTCTGTGCCCTACCTAAATTTCCCCGTCATTGCTTCAGAGGGGCGACATCAGCGGTAAAAGAGAAAGAAAAGTTTGAGAAGGAGAAAGCGCGACTGCAAGGTGAACTGGACGGAGTGAAGCAGCGGCTGAACAACGCGCTCAGCTACCAAGAGGAGCTAGACCAGAAGAACTCCGCCGCTGAGGAGCATATTTCCAAACTGGAGGAGACCCTTGAGGTGAGAGTCACCAACTGCAGTTGTCACCTTACAGTTAATACTTTCTTCAGCTAGTCAACTGTATAATACATAATAATCTAAAAAAGGACACGATCTAGCTCCTAGGAGCCGCGTAATTGCTACATCAATAATCAGAGTATCACGGGCTAAGGTCAGATTGAATAAATGAACGTTTTTTACTGTTAAGTTAAATACCAGTAGGGCAACGAGCTCGCCATGCGGAGGCGTGTATCCAAAAGCCGTTGGCGAAACGACATTTTTAGCGAGTTTGCCAACCCTGACAATCAAACACTTGGCCACAGGGCCTCTTAGTACAGACTAGGAGGCATTCTCTCGAACATGTATCGGTATCTACTTAAGGAAGAGTATTTACCAGAAAATTGCAAAGAACCGTGATATTAACAGTTGCCAGACAAACACATAATTGACCATCTTCAAACCTTATTACTACTATCATAAATTTCTGTAAGTCTACTACACAGTAGTAAATACTTAGTATTTATAATTTTGATGATATCCCTTCATTTCGCAGGAAGCTGAGAACAACGCCGTCCGCCAAAATCGTTTAGTTGACCACCTGAAAGGCGAGAACTTCAGTATGAAGACCGAGGTGGAACAGAGGGGTCAGGCTATCGGCAACATCACCGAAAAAGTATGTAAAGTCACCTCCACACTTCCACATTCCTCCCAATGCAAGTCTTGTAAGCCAGGGTCAGCAGAAGTCTACATGAGTTGTATTGAGTAGGCTGCTTTTATAGGTAGATGTTATGACAAGTAAATAATTATGTTTAGTGTCAGCATGTCGAAAAGAGAGAAAAAGAGATTAACGAAAAAAAATTCATAGCACCGAGTTGAAATGCAAGAGGGCAATTATAGCAGATCAAAGCCAGGATATGTCGGAAAGAATCTGCTATATGTGATTCTTTTTTTTTATGCACAACGGGTTGGTACTTGACCTCAATCACACCTGATGTTAAGTGAAGATGAGGTCGAAGGTGGAAACGTACTGACCCGGAAACCCCAACACATTTGGTGGACTGGCTATCTTATCTCTGACAACCGGAACACAACAATGCTATTAACATTGCTGCTTGACGGCAGATTTAGATAGATGGTGGTAGCTAGCCAGGCAGCTAGCAAGTTGTTTACATTGAGCCACGGAGGCGGTTCAACTCACTCATCTTACACATCGGTTCAAAGACAACTTTTTGGTATTTTTAACCTACAGCACAGCAACACGCAATCTGTGAAAATTTTAACTAGTTATTTCTTAAGATACAGAGCTCTGACAAACAGACAGACATCGTAGGATTAACATTACTTAGGCTCCGTTTGGGCCCATTGGGTTACATGAAATTGTTAAGAAATTGAATAGACGGATGGATAGATAAGCAAGAGCTCATAGTCGTAATGTTTGACACACACAAGCCCAACACTGTAGGGTAGTTCAACTCCTTTCTTTTTCTCCCCATCAGCTCACGAAAGCGGAGAAGACCGTCGAACGTCGTGATAAACAACTCAAGGATATGAACAGTAAGCTGGAAATGGCACGTCAAGAGGAAGCAGCTGCCAACCTGAAAGCGAGCCAGCTTCGAGAAAACCTCGAACAGACCAATATCGCGTTTGAAAAGACCAAACAAACGCTTACGAATACTAGTAAGGAACTCAAGGTAGGAAATACTTTACCTAATATTTAAATACATTTATTCCTTCTAAGAAAGTTTATCGTTATAGTTATAGTTAGTTAGTTAGTTATTTTCTCATTGAAAAGCTTTATCGATATACAGCTATTCAATGAGCTAGAGAAAATGTCAAAATAAAATGGAAGCAAACAAACACACGTCAGAACCTAATGGATAGCGGGAATTGTGAAAGCCAGGTTAGACTCAAGTATACCTTAACAGTAGTTAAGGTATAGAGCAGCTGGAGGGCACCTGACAGCTGTCTGAAGTAGTGCACCCAAGTTCCAGGCAGCTGCCGTAAAGGTGTGGCTAATAGGCGGAGTTTTAGCCGGTGGGAGACCGGCACTACCTTCGGGTGGATATGGCCTCGCGCTTTTATAGCTGCGGGTGATGTCGACTCGAAAGTGTCCTATGAGGATTTCTCCACCCTCGCGAAAAAAAATAAGTATAGTATTTGCTCCGTTGTTCATACTCGCTTGACTATCTGTGGACCAGAAATGTTTGATTTCATACCCGTCTTGAGGGGAGGAAAAGATAGGGTACTATTTTTTTACAAATCTAAGTATTTTAAAATTTGATTTTTCGTCGTGTCTAATAAATCTTTTACGTAATTTGACATTGCTAAGATTTAAAGCCAGGTTCAGACAATTTAGATTTTTTGAAAAAATCTTTGAAAAATTCAAAGATCTTTGTATTAAAAGTTAAACAGTTCGAACCGATTTTCACCAAACATGGTATACGCGTCAATAATTGCCACAATTATTGTCAATGCTTTGTAAAGAGGGAAGAATATAATTACTTTCCTTTGCCTTCTTTTTTTTTACTTCATATTTTCCGCTCTTGGCGCGAAAGCGTTTTTTTTTTTTTTTTTATGCACAACGGATTGGTACTTGACCTCAATCACACCTGATGTTAAGTGAAGATGAGGTCGAAGGTGGAAGCGTACTGACCCGGAAACCCCAACACATTTGGGGGACAGGCTATCTTATCTCTGACAACCGGAACACATCAATGCTATTAACATTGCTGCTTGGCGGCAGATTTAGATAAGATGGTGGTAGCTAGTCAGGCGGACATTTAAAATGCCCTACCACCAACCAAATTTTATCTTAAAGTATTAATTTATTAATATTTATCGTCATTTCATTATTCACTGCTCACACTTATTTTACAATACATCACGCACTACAATTCGACGCAGCAGTGAGTATTAGAACATTTATTGTCAATTGATTTATTGAAGCCCATTTGGTAAGTACCTAATTGTAATTTTTCCTTTATTATATCCTCCGCTTAAATCGACTATAAAGGCCATGGAGGTCCATGCACGGCTCGTCTACATGGCTAAGAACATGTCCACTAATTTAAGCTTAAATATAAAGAACCGCACTCAAATCGGACGACTATTGAGATACATCGAACTAACAAACACACATCGCTGTCAAACACACAACACTCGTTTTTTTTTCATCGAGGCTTAAAAATATAATACTGTTTAACCAAATCTAAATGCTCGAGCTAGAAATGTATGTACGAAACAGATCATAATATTTAGATACAGCAAGATAACATTGTAATCTGACAAAATATTCAACAATCCGATATAGTTAATCTATTTTTTATATGTTTGTCTGTCCTTTCTATAGTTTAGTTTTCCGGTATCACTTAAGTAGGTACCATAACGGAAGCGTTCCCGAAGGTTTTCGTGAAGGCTGCCTGTATTAAATATCAATGAACTTGTTCGACAAAAATAATATTACGCCGACCTATTTTTAGAGTAACTTATTTACATAAGTATTATTTTGTTACTTATCTAGCCGAAGTATTATTGAAGGTAGCTGTTTATATCATTAATTGAATAGGTTAGGCATCTAAGTAATACATTAGTTATCACGAAAACAAATTGTATATTCATCTATAAAATGCTAATGACATAGTTGCAAATAAATGCTTACCTATCTAAAAAATAAATCTGCATTGCATGCATCTTCAAAACAGACTTCGGAATAGCCACTGAATTGTCAAGGGATCTTGATTCTATAAAAATATATTACATCATTCTTTTTGATATTGGTGGCAAGGTGCGGTTTTTGAATTATTCGCTTTGGAACGAATGCGCGAAAATGAGAGATTCGCAGTGCGCAATTCAAAGGTTCGCATTTTTGAAAAGTCACGTCATTCGCATTTTCGACGAATGGGTGAGTCTACCTAGTGCGCAGGGCACATGAGTGGAATCCATGTGCGACAAGGTGGACGGATGACCTGAAGAAGGTCGTGGAAAGTTGCTGGCTGCAGGCTTTGTAGTGCCTTAGCGAGTAGGGGTCCCAAAGGAAATCCTCGCATCCCGGGCGGAGTGAATTTACAATACAACACAAATACTTTCACTTTATTGCATAACAGAAATGTGGTAAGAGGAGAACGACGCGTTTTAGAACGTTTGACGACCTTATCACTAAATAAAACCATGCAATGCTTTGGGAATTTACTAATATATAAGCCCGATATAAATATTTGTACAAACTCATTGTGAGGTAGGTACATGGATATATGTATATAGTACATTATTGGTTTAATTCCAGAACATGATAGACGATGGCAACCGGCTTCGGAATGAAGTGTGGAAGCTCACCAAGCAGGGGGTGCAACAGACCAAGCGGTACCAGCTGCTGGAGCAGAACAAGGCTGGCATCGAATCCGATCGGTGAGCCTATATGTGGTTAGGGTGCACCCAGTGTAAGAGCGGGCGCACCGAGACGTTGAAGAAGAAGAAAAACAGATCCCTGACTTCTCCTTCACCTCCAATCGTGTCTTGACTTCCTTGCAAGCAAGGAAGCCGCCTTTCCCTTTTTTCATCCTTTCAGTCAAGTATGGGTGCGATATAGTTTAAGACACGTTATATCTCGCGCATCTGTCTAAATGCTGCTGTACGACTGTTATGTCGCTCATTTTGACAGATGCCCGTGATAAAATTTGTGATAAGATAAACTATATCTGCTTAAATTTTTTTTTTATGCACGACAGGTTCGTACTTGATCTCAATCACACCTGATGTTAAGTGAAGATGAGGTCGAAGGTGGAAGCGTATTCACCCGGAAACCCCAACACATTTGGGGGACTGGCTAACTTATCTCTGACAACCGGAACACAACAATGCTATTAACATTGCTGCTTGGCGGCAGATTCAGATAAGATGGTGGTAGCTAGCCGGGCGGACATTTTAAAATGCCCTACCACCAACCAAACCGAGTACTTAAACATGTACCCAGCTGGGGATCGAACCCGCGACCTCCGAATCGTAAACTCAATGTTGTTTATATAGGACAACAGGTGGCTGGAAGTGTGTACATGACTAAGATGGACGACCGCTTGTACATTGAAGATTTATTTCCAGCACTGGACAGACAGGCTTATGATGACGAAAGCAAGTTAACCTTTCTTCCAATCAAGACTGCTTGAAACATGTTCTGCCTGTTTCTAGCGAGCGTCTCCGGCAGCAGGTGAGCGTTATGGAGAGAGAGATCTCCCTCGGCAAGAAGCAGGCGGAGTGCGACAGGCGGGAGATTGAGAATCTTAACCGAGAGAAAGACATACTTAACAAGAACATGCAGAAAATACAGAGTAAGAATTCACGACATTTTTTTAAGTCTCCGCCGAAAGCCAGGTCGTGCATACAAAACTTATACCAAAATAATTTGTAATTGTTACATATTTTTACCCGAAGGCCGGAATTTTGAGAAATTTCTATTATTTCGTGCAGCCTTCCCGACTGGCTCTCAAGTGTTTGACTATATACTGGATAATCCGTCCGTACTCTTCCTTTTTTAGAAATAGAGTTTTGAAATTCTTAATTTTTTATAAGTATATATTAATAAGTATATTTTATAAGTATAAATGATTTATTAAAGTATTTTAATATAATTACATTTCTCATATAAAATACCTTTCACTCGTCAGACGAGGCGCTGGAAAACCTGCAAATGCTAAACCTGCAGGAGCAGCGGCGGAAACAACTGGAACACGAGCTGGAAATGAACGCCCGGCAGATCACTAAACAGCGCCTCATAATTCGACAGTTCGAAAAGGATAAAGACAGGTATTTAACTTTACCAATTCTATATCACAATGGACATAGTAGAGAATAGAATAAATTTATTCATCGACCACCATACCAGTCACATAATCTATTACTAGAACAGTAGGTATACAAAATCAAAAAAGAACTCAATCAGAACAATAAAAAAAGGCGTGACCCGTATTAGGGCGTATCGGGCGCGCCCCTCAGAGCTTATTTATTTAATACTAGCTTATCGCCCGCGGCTTTGCCTGCGTGGAATAATAATGAGCGGATATATTTAATTTGTTTATCCTGCGGATACTATATCGAGATAAAAATGTCACGTTTTAATCCACGGTATGTTCTACCTCCAAATTTCATCCACATCCATTCATCAGTTTCGCCGTGATAGATTAACAAACAAACACAGGTATTTTCGCATTTATAATATTAGTTAAACTAGTTAGATTACATCATAATATGAATTTAGAAAGACAGTGAAAATAGTAGCCGTCTGTCACAATATCGTTGTCAGATACTCAGCATTTCAGACAACAGATAGTGACTCTGCAGAAACTAACGGTTGCGGGTTCGAATCCCTGCGGGGTAAATGCTTATGTGATGAATCATCATCAGCCCGTATAAACATCCCACTGCAGGGATATAGGCTTTCCTTCGTATATCAGAGAGTTTGGCCCTGTAGTATATGTCATGACATGACATGACGCACCTCTACCCTTCTTACTCTAACTAGGTTAAGCGTAGTATATAAGCGATTGTACCATGTATTCGAGACGGATTATACACGTATCATCAACCTGTGCGTTTCTATTAATTGCTCTCCCAGGTCTCTACATCACAGCCCATAGTCCACCACGCTGGCCCAATGCGGGTTGGGGACTTCACATGTGCCTTTGAATTTTTAGGTCTCAGGCATGCAGGTTTCCTCACGATGTTTTAAGAGCAGTCTGATGAAGTCACAGTCATTAAATTAAATTTAAATACTTATTGGTACATCGCCTACCTGGAAATCGGTCCTAGACCTCCCAAATTGGGAGACCGCGTCTTAACCGCTGAGCCACCGATGTGATGAATATTAATTTATTCCACAGTTAAGAATGTTAATATAAGTATATGTGCATGTTTATCCCTAGTGTCCATAGGTATACAGTTTTTGATTAGTTTGAGATTTGGTGTCAGAAATATTCAAAAAAACTGCCAATGATTCCGCATTTTGCATGACCTGACTTTTTCGAAAATGACGTTGATTTATTTACTTATTAAGCAACTACGCAAAGGCCGAGGTCGGGGAACCCGAACACTATGTTGAGGACATATTTACTAAAAATGGCAAAACAGAATTGAATCCGTCTATCTGTCCGTCTATCTGTTGATCATTGACATTCATTTATCTCAGAAACTATTTGATGTAGACACTTGAAATATTGTATAGTTGTAGCATGACGTCACGCCGTGTCGTCGTCTAAAGCACACCATTTCTCTTACCGCTGACATCGGTACAAGAACCTTTATACCTAGTGTAGTATAATATTTTAGCGAGATTAGCCTGACAAAAAACTTCAATTGATCCCTCTCATAGATAATTTCTATAATTCCAGAATGCTGGAAGAGACAATCGCTCTAAATGAGAAGATCGATGAAATAACAGGTACGACAACCTTGCAACTGACTATGATATTTTGTCGAGTTTTGAAGAACGCTCATAGGCCTAGTGTTGATATTGTTTGGTGGCAGTACTACTTTGCTGGGAACTGATAATCAATAATTCTACCTATCACCACAATTTAATATACCTAAGTTATAATATTAAAAAATAAATACAGTAATAATCTAATTAATAAACGTATATTATAAACATGTAACTTTAAACGCCTCCGTAGCTCTATGTAAACAACATTGGGTTTACGAATCAGAGGTTGCGGGTTCGATCCCCAGCAGGGTACATATTGAGTACTCGGTTTGGTTGGTGCTAGGGCATTTTAAATATCCGCCTGGCTTGCTACCACCATCTTATCTAAATCTGCCGCCCAGCAGCAATGTTAGATAAGATTGCCAGTGCCTCAAATATGTTGGGGTTTCCGGGTCAATAAGCTTCCAGCTTCGCCCTCGTCTTCACTTAACATCAGGTGAAATTGAGGTCAAGTGCTAACCCGTTGTGCATAAAAAAAATGCAGGTACAAATGAAACATCCAGTCGTGGAAATATATCGTAGAGCCTTCGACCATAGGTAAACACGGTGCTGACTTATATTGACCTTTTTCCCGAAAGTCGCTTAATATACCAATATCTTTGACTCATAGATACTGTTTCTTTATAAAAAATTAAATAGACGGAATTTTAAAAAAGAATTGAGTTCAATACTTTGTATATCGTACACTGTAATGCACACACGCGCCTATTCTCTGTGCAAAAGTCATTCTAGCGCGAGCGACTACGCGACCTCAGAGATACTCCGGCCGCCCGCGCCTTGTTGCAGAAACACAGTAGAGCAAATAATATTTTGTTATAAGGGAAGAATTTTTAAAACGCGTAAAACTAGTATTTATTGTACATGAATTATACTTGCGGGAAATTAAGCCATTAAATTAGCACTGTGTCTACTGGAGAGCGATTGAAATTGCGAGTCGAGCTACCACTACATTGCTCTTCTTCGTTAATGTACCTTATTTATGCCCAAAGGGATAGTGCGTGACCTCAATCATACCTGATTTTAAGTCAAGATGAGGCCGAAGGTTGAAGCTCACACTTACTCAGGGAACGACTGTCTTTATCACGAGTACCCCGCTAGCAGTCGAACCTGGGACCTGCGTTTTGTAAAGTTTACATTGAGCCACGGAGGCAGTCAAAATTGTCATGATTTATATCAGTCACACTGATCCCTAGACGACGTCCGCCTCCGCGATGCCGACATCGCGGACCTGAAGAAGGCGCTGCGCGAGGAGAACATCAACTCACGGAAACTCTCCGTGGCGCTGGACGCGACGCGCGGCGAGAGGAACATGCTGCACAAGAACTACACGGAAGCCCTGGACGAGATACAGGACCTTAAGCAGAAGTTGAAGGTGACGTTTGTTCAGAAGCTTCTCCCCTATAGCATGCGTCAGGAAGATCGAGATAGAGGCAAATCTCCGAATAAAATTTCGTCTACGTCGTCTAATTATAGATATTTATAGTTTTTAGTAAGATATTCTGAGTGTTGTCCATTTTATATATAAGGTACGAGATATTTATTATTGCATTATGTACCTACAGCCTAAAACAAATAAACCCTTACAGGTCTGCATCATACCAAGTAACTTTTCTCAGGAAATCAACGTTTTTCTATAATTTTTTGGCTTCTATTGAATGCCTAATTTACCAATCTGCCTACAATATATTCATAACATTTTAAACCTAAATCGTTTCTGACTCTAACCTCCATTTAGTATTATTTTACTTCTATTCTAACAAACAAAACAATTGAATTGACCCTCAGATGCTAGCATATCAGATAGAACAGCTGAAAGAAGACATCAGCGGCAAGGAGTCAGGTTTGAAGACGTGCGAGGGAGCACTCTCGAAGTGCAACAAGAAATGCGAAATGCTCCGCATGGAGATCCAAAACGGTCTGACGAAGTTATCTGAAGCCAGGGCTGATATTGCCGCTTTAAGGCAAGAGGAGGCGAGACTTAACAGGATCATTCAGGTAAGTTTTTTCATAGGAAAACACATGTCCGATCCACCAGCCAAGGTAACCTCGGAGTAGGATTGTTCCAATCCAATCGCAGATAGATTCAACCCGTTCTGTACCATTAGATAGATCTCACCTGTATATACGATATCAACAGCCTTACATCGCCTAATCAATATAATCAAACCACTGATTTCCAGTGCAGATTGATGGATCTGATTAAGGTGTCAGACTACTGGCCATTAAACAATCAATCACTGTTACAATGCGCCTCTTTAGGTCACCAACTGGCATACCCACTGCCTTCAATGGAAAATAACCGAGTCCCCGCTGTGTAATACCTACCTAAGCTTATACTACAAGATAATGTCAGCAGTAATCACCCCTACCGCCTTGCTTCTTCATACCGTTTTGCTTCGTCATTCATAATCCGGATATAATAATAATAAATAAAAATTATATATTGCCTTAGTTCCGATTTAACTAAATGCTATTAACATAGTAAGAATTTTGAATAGTCAAGGCAAAAGGGAGTGACATCAGCTTTGCTGTACCGGGACAGATGTCACGGTCAACGCTGTTTTTCAGTCACCCCCCCTTCTCCCCGAGGTGAAGGGCGGGAGGATAGGTTTATTAGATTAGTAAATTTGATCATATTGTAAACAATTATTAGGAGAACACAACATTACAATAAAATAGAAATTAAAATATTGAGAACTTGAGTTTTGAGGAATTTGGACAACTTGGAAAATATTGGAATGATAAAGGAAATGGAGTTTGGAAAATATAGAACTCCCTGTCTTAGCCTTTATTTGAAATCAGCCAGGACCGACTGTTTGAGATGCTTTCTGAAGCATGGAAACACTCTTATTTCGTATTAAAATGCCATTAGTGGTCATCCATCTGAGATGCGCCAGATATTGTCGAATAGTGAATGCGACTGCGCCACGAGTGTTTCTATCTTCTACGTGAGAACATGGACAAGCAATCCCTGCATCGCCTTTTTGTTTTTCGCGTTAGGGAGAGGTACCCACTAAAACCCCGCGGCGACCTTCTTCGGCAGTAGGGAGGACCTGGGAACGCATAAGCGGCTCCAGATCCCTCCCCCGCCCCACCTCCCCTCGCCTCCCTGCATTGCCTATAGCAAAATGTTAAGTATTCAACGCTGACGAGATTACCAACTCCAGGAGGGCGACACAGCCCGAGCCAAGCTGATGAAGGAGCTGGAGGGTCTGATGAACGAGCGTGACGTGGTGGGAGCGCAGCTGGTGAGGAGGAACGACGAGATATCGCTACTATACGAGAAGATACGGATACTCGAGGTTACACTCCATAGAGGTGGGTGCCGAAGACTAACTGACAAATGACAATTATACATACACATCGATTAATACCTACGTATAGGTCCTTCGATCAGTACCTATACCAATTTCTGTCGCCAGGCATCAACGCTCTCGTTGTGCTTTAGTGTGAACGACAAGAGATCCAGTGAAATTACAGGTTTATGAGGCATTACTTTTGTGGTACAAAGCATTAGTATAAATATAATATCCTTGGACGTACACACAATGCCATCTAGATCCACATTAAGCTATATGCTTGTGTTGTGGATACCAAACGGTTGATACATACATGATACATAAATACATTTTTTTTGTAAATAAATATTATAAATAAAAACATCCATAACTCAGGTACACATGTCCGTATTAATCATACAAACGTATGCCCCTAGCGGGATTCGAACCCGCGACCTTTTGGTATAGTGGTCAGAGTCCACTACACCAAACAGGTCGTCAAGTCAAGTATAACCTTGTATATGATATCAAAATTGTCCATATTAGAAATGATCCCAAGCCAAACTACTAAAAAAATTTTTGTTGGATAACCTGTAACTCCTATGTGAATACTTATTTAATACATATGACGACGTCCACATTGTAACTAGGTAACATAGTTTTTGTGAGATTCGACCTCCCACGGACAAACTGTACAGACAGTTTTTCTTTCAGACAGGCTTTCAGAATCTATGCCATTGGAATCAGCTGAATTCTTTGGTTTGCGCCCTCTAGCTTCTTTTTCTTTTCCCTTCCTCTCAACGGTACAGGAGAATCGATTATTTCAATGTCTTTCTTTACACAGTCAATATGGAACATGACATGCACCCTTTACACTTTAAAAGGTTAATGGTTTTTCACAAATTTCGCAAACTTTCTCTGAACTAATCCTTTGAAAACGTTAGGTTTAGGATTTGTGAGTTCCTCGAAATAGACTTCATCTATGTCATATTCTTCGGGTACGATATCCTCAGTATCACCGACAGTTAGCTTCTGACTTAAGTAGATTTCCAGTAGGTTTCATTTGCGAGGTTTAATTAAGACCCAGTGATCGATTTAAGAATAAAGACTAATACAAAATAAATAACCTTTACTTCCATACCGTGACATAATAATGAACTACAATAAATTAAACATTTAGAAGACTATGAAAATATCGGAAAGGTAAACGAATTGTTTTAAAAGTTCGAAACGGGTGGACCGATAGGTATGCATCAAGCAGGTAGAGAACCGTTTCACTAACACCAATAGATAGAAAAACTTGCAAAATTATTTTGAACATCTTGTAACCACATTTACTTTGCGGTCGGAGAAATAAGCAGTCTTTTAGGTTGGAAATCGAAAATATGCGGCTACTTGTAACCTTTATCTATTTAACACTTTATTGCATGTAAGCATACCTACATCTTAAAGAAAACAAAAAAAAAATTTGCTAGGTACATGTTACATTCTTTCTGCAAATCCCAAAGTACCTATAAAGAAATCTGAATAACAGGCGAGCGACAGTACGAACAACGCGTGGAGGACATTAGACTGCTGCGGTTGGAGATCATCAGGCTGAGGAAGGAGAAGAACCTGCTCTCCAAAGGCATCGAGAACATGACAGACCTGAGACTTGAGGTATCTTATTTTTTGTTTTACTTGGCAGTAGAACGAAAGCAGGGGATGGTCAAAAGATCCCCATAGTGTCGCTTTAGCATCGGGTACATACATATATACCTACACAATTCAGAGTGAATTTGACTTCGTGTAATTCCTGGTGACGTCACTCTTGATTATGAACAAATTTTCCTAAGAAACCATAGTCCAATTCGATTAGACATACAAAGTAAACCGTTCTGAAACCAACCCTAGTATGGAAGTCCAACAATTTTCTGCTGAATTCGGATATGACTTCTAATGGAAAATTACAGGAATTACACGATATAAATTTCACCCTGTAGGTATATGTGTGCTTACGTATATGCCTGACCCTTGACTATTTTATTATATTTTATTCAGTTCAACTAACGATTATACAATGTAAGTATTGTTCTAAAAACTGTATGCGTATGCTTCCTAATTGTGTAAACTCTGTTATCCACAGCAAGTCTTGTACTTAAGTTCATATTAAAAAGTTTCGTTATAAAATATTAGAAATTGTATGTATACGTTAAGTTACATATTCACGTTGTGTAGGTAGGTACATGGTTTGAATTAATCCATTGCCTGAACTGTAGAAACCTAACCAGCCTTTAGATTATGTAACTTAATCGGTATCGTCATCGATTACGTTGACCAATAAGAAACCGTCAAATTGTCCAGCGAGCAATGAGCCAACCAATCACATTGAAGTTATGTAATAGAACCCCTATTGTGTAAAAATACAGTGTAGAATAGAATGTTCAGTTTATCTACATTTACATCAAGAACAAAATGAAACTAGATATTTGAAAGTAGGTTAGGAGTGGTATTTATTTCAGGCAGAGTTACTGAGTTCTAAAACCATTTATGAAATAAGTATCTGGGAAATGATTCGATAGAAAAAATTATAAACTAATAGGTTGCCAGTATGAATAAAAATAAACTTGTGACCTTCCCAGCCCGCCTATGCCCAGCTGGGTCGAGTCACGAGGTGTACATGTACAGAAGGGCCGGGACAGCTCTGGCCAGGGTCAAAACAGACCACGGATCACCACACCCACTTATTTATTGCATGAAACTGGTAGCACAGAGGATCGAAAGGGCCTTACAACTAACAAATTAACTATAGAGATGTCAAAAAAATGATTAAAATAACGGTGCGACGTTCATCAGTCAGTCAGTCAGTTTAAAATTTCCAATTTGAACTCCAATAACCCAAACCCACCAATGAGTATCAGCTCAAAAGAACGACACCTTTACAAACTTATTGACGTTGATTCGAAGTCAATCATTCAATAATTGGAATAATAAACGCTTCGGGTCGTTTATCTTTAATTAACAATGATATGAAGTACTCTATCGCGGTTCGGTCAGGTGTTCAACCTGGAGCGCGAGCTGGGGCGCGAGCGGCTCCGCGTGCGCGCGCTGGAGGAGGCGCTGGAGACGCCGCTCAACGTGCACCGCTGGAGGAAGCTGCAGGGGACCGACCCGGACAGCGTGCACCTCACACATAAGCTCAGGATCACTCAGAAGTGAGTATGCTCTGTCTGTCGGAAACCATACGGCAAGGTGAGGATCTGAGTTGTCACCTGGGAAGATGGTAATGACGAGTTAATTTAAATACAAAAAGAAACGAAAATGGTTCCATCTAATAACATAACATATCCTTAGACATACACACAGCGCCATCTAGTTCCACAGTAAGCAACTATAGGCTTGTGTTGTGGATACCAGATGGTTGATATACTACATAAATAGTTATATTTATTTATTGATCATTTATTGCACACAAGAAAAAAAACATACAGATACAACCTTATAAGATATTTTTTTTTTTTGTAAATAAATACTTATTATAAATGATCTATGAATAAACACAAAAAAACGTAGTAGATGCTTAATATATGGGTATAGCTGAAAATCAGTGTTTTGCTTTTTGAGCAATCGCAATCCCACACACTGAGCTATTTGTGCTGCTCCAGCACACACATACATTAACAATAGTCGTAATACGTTGCCATAATTGTATCGATCTAATTGTATTACATTAATTGTATGTATGTGACTGGAGGAAACAAATAAATGCTTTATCTATCTAATTGGAATTGCAATTGGAAACCTCACAAAAGCGCTAACATATGACCACTACAACAGTTTACATTATGTGTCGTATGACTATCATTGTATTTTGGTATGATTAATTATAATCCCATAACATAGCACACTATGGGTGGTGAAGTCTGAAACTACCAAATAAGGCACTAAAAACTGAGGAGCGCTCCGTAGGTCGTGTAACTGACTCAACCTGCCCGCAAAAGTTATGAATTTAACTATTCTTTTAAAATCGGTAGGTATTCATTAAGTTCTGTATGAAGTCACATACAAGTAAATAGATTTTGTATTCATCCAGTTGATTTTAAGCTCCTGCAGCCTCTTTCATTTAACATCAGATGTGATGTGAAGATCAACCCGTTGTGCATAAACACATCATAATATTATGAGTATCTAAGTAGGTATATTCTAGTAGATGTGTAGGTTGGAGCCTCAGCTTTTATTCACCCATTCCATTACCTTATGCTTTCAATCTCTCTGCTCTCCGTCTTCCTCTTGACCTCCTGATACGACACGACGTTCAACTTTTCTTTTATCTGATGCATGTAGCTTATTCTCGGTCGTCCTCTTTTTCTTTTCCCCCCTATTCTTCCTTCTATTATGGTTTTGATGAAATAATCGTGTCGTATAAGGTGTCCCAGCATTTTCCCGATTATGCTTTCACCGATCACAAAATACGTCACAATGTTATAGTTTCTGGTCAAGCCTCGACTCAGGATCGGAGGACAAATTCGTACCGACTAAAACATTGTTACCGGAGGAGTAATTATAAATTATAACATTTTTTTATAACTAGTGATCCTTGTTTTCCTACTTGTTAAAGTCCTTTTGTTTTATGAGGTCGGTTGTTGTAATTAATTTGCGAATGGCGTGCTCAAAATGATTCTGTCAAAGATTGGTTCAGTTATTATTAATATAACAAAGAAGATTCCTAATAATTATTTTTTGTTTCATTTTATCAAGTATCACGATGTTCAGTAAGGTTTATAATATTTAGTAGCATTTAGATGTAGGAATCAAAATAAGAAAAATCTTACTTTTCTATTTGATTGTTATAAATTGTGTTGTGTGACTAGAGTAAGGTGTGGCGTGCAAGATGACATAATGACTAAGATAGAAAGAGGTATGTTAAGGTGGTTTGGGCATATAGAACGAATGAGTGAAAGGAGATTAACGAAAGCAATTTATAACGAAAGTGTGAATGGAAGGGTCGGTAAAGGTCGACCAAGGAGGACGTACGCCAATCTGTTCGCACAAAAGGTCAGTGCGGTCAACCACTAACCGACGAGCGTGTATGAAGCACTTGATGAGGGAGTGGAAGAAGCAAATGTAGTATGTCAGGATCGTGGCAAGTGGAAATCAGTAGCCTCTGCCTACCGCAAGGCGTGAGCATATCTACCTATGTATAATTATGAAAATATATTAAAAGCAATATCCATTATAAACTGCTTTCTGATTAATTCTCTTACAAGTTAAAGAAGCATGTAATCATTATACATTTTATATAAGTTTTTATAGTAACTTGGAGAGGTGTTTCAATTAAACGGGCTAATTATTTAAATTAACACCGACTAGTTTTTCAAGAATTAACTCTATTGCAGCATATGTTTAATCTGCTTTTCCCGCGGGAACTACTTTATCGGGATTAAAAATAACCTGTTTTAATCCAGGGTATGTTCTAGGCATATACCACATTTCATCCAAATCCGTTCATCCGTTTCGCCGTGATAGATCAACTATTAACGAAACGAACATCCAAACTTTCGCATTTATAATATTAGATGAATTCCTTAAAAAATAAATACGATCAGTTTTTGGCGCTAGTTAGCACTTAGCGCACTTATTTGATGGACTGACTTTCTTTTCCCAATCATCCGGAACACATGCAGCAATGCTGTCAACATTGCTGCGGTTCGCGGCAGACTTAGGTAAGATTAAGTAAGTTTAGGTAAGATGGTAGTAGCTTATGTAGATGGTAGTAGTAGCTGGCCAGGAGGACTTAACAATGCCTAATCACCAACCAAACCCAGTACCCCGCTGGGAAACGAACCCCAGACCTGAGTTTCGTTAACCTTATGTTGTTTACAATGACCCACGGAAGCGGTAAAGTATCACGACCGTAACTAATTTACTAACGTTACCTAGTTTTGAAAGAAATCAAGCGAGGGCGCCACTGGGCCAACTAATCCAACTTAGGGGGTGTTTGATGATAACCACCATCAATAGTCCCCACTGTTGGGGCACAGCCTCCTATAACCATACGGGCCAAGCCCCTAAACCGCTATCGTTATCGTTTATATATAACTTTTCCTACGAGAACTCTCGCTAACTCTATTTAGGCTGTCGATTTAGGCGGTCAAGCCCCAGTGCCGATTGATAGATTTATGTCAGAATAGTGGCCATCTTGGCCCTATTTCATAAAAGTGACAATTGTAATTTACTATGGAAATTCGTACCTACATTGCTGGTTATGTTTAAACATGTAACATAAACTTAGTTACAAATCGCCTAATATGCTCAGTAATGTATTCAGAATTGTGTGCTTCGTCCCAACAACGCCACGGTCTCCGATTTGCATATAAATTAAACTACATTTAGTCAAGATTTTTAGAAATCGTGTAAAAATCGTCTTCATTTTTTTCATTTCACGGGCTCCGGGATTACAGGAGGGGTTCGGTAGCGCTATAAGTACTTCTACTTATCATTAACCTCTTCAGGGTAAATTGTGTTTAAGTTAAATGGACAGCGGAAAGCAGAGACGTGGTCATTACTCCATCGACAAGAGCATAGCACTTAAAGTAAAGAAGCCTTGTCATGAAATCATTCGTTCACTCGGTCTTTTGTATTACCAAAAAGGCTTTAATTTAATTTTGTCAACTACTGAAAATTTCATTTTACAATTGTCACTTTTATAAAACATGGCCCTGATGATAAGTAAACCAAACCTTAACATATCTTCAGATCAGGTAGATATTTTAGAGAGACCGTTTTATTTTTATCAGAACGATCTTCACTGTGCTGTGTGATTTTTTGTATAGCACGATCTTTGCTTCGCGTGTGGCAAGCTCGTGCTAGCGGTATTGCGTGAACTATGAACGATAAAGTACTTTTTCTATTTACGTCATAATAAGGTTTAATTATTATAACAAACATCTTAACGACTTCCCATAACTTATAATTTTATCACTTAGACAGAAATCGAACGAAGTTCAATTATGCAGATGGGTTGTTAAGTTTCCGGTTAATTGTCTTAGCATTCAATTTTAGTACTTATTTCTGCAAAATCGGAACATTGTCTTGTTGGTAGATAGGTATTTGTAAGGATGATTCAATGTCTGAATGAAGGACTTTTGCTAGCTATAAATAACGGCAAGCGATGACGGTTTAGAAATAACATAGATGTGGGTAGTTAACAAACTTTTCAAATAATCACAAAGAAGTGTGAAATAAATGAATAACCGACCAAATTAATACATCTCTTCTCTACAACCGGCCATCTTTTCCAGTGATTTTTCCTCTACATAGGTTGTCATTGATATTTATTGTGCTAGAAGCCATTTAATATTAAAAAAATAAGTATCAACAATACTGGCCCAAGGATGTGATCCATATTTTAGAAGTTCAAGGTATTTTTATCCTTCTGATGACAGGGTTATGTTTATCACGCGTACCTATCTATGTATGATGGGTCTTTAGTCCCTTTTGTATCCCGCAAACGGCTAAATGGATCGTGACAGTCCAAGAGTCGTGGAGTAGTCAAAGTAAACCACAGCGGCCATAATAGATATTGTTTGTCAAAATGAATAAAAAAATGGCCTTGAACTACAATATGGTATTAGGAAAGGGCTCAACATTCTGAAAAATGTATAATATTATAAATGAAACCTACTATGCAGCAGACGGTGTAGAGAGCCTCTAGGCGTTTGCATTATTTTACAGTCGGGGTTTTTTTAATTAGGTGATTATTAAAATATATAAATTAGTTATTTTGATTGAATGCCTAGGCGGATCGTTTAAATGGCAAAAACTAGGCCTACGTGGGGCTCCCACCTGGGCAGAACAGTTACCTATAACGCCATAAATATCTGCCATACATGATCAGGCATGCAACTGAATGGATAGTGTAACTGTCTCCGACACCGATATCCATATTACAAGGCTACATATGTAGTATGAAACTAGATGGCGCTGTGTGCTTGTCCAGGGATATTTATTATTCAACAATAGTCGCAGAGGACTTCTTAGACCTACTTACGGACATTAAACGGAAACTATGTGCCAAAGGCTATTATAAAATTTCTGACTATCTGGATGATAAGAATGCGTGGACATGAACCGCTCGGCAATATCCAGTATATTTTATTCTTATTTTAGATATTTCAAATTGTATTTCTATTGACTTATTTAAAAAGAGCAACCCCGAAGGTTCTTGCTCGTTCTTCTCTGGGGAGACTGCCTAGTAATGAGCGATAACTGTATGTCATGACGATTTCAAATGTTATTCTTATAACTTACGAAATAAAAACTATTTTGATTTGATTTGTTTTATTAAGGTCACTAGACCCCAGTTTGAGTACGTTGGGAATCGGATCCGCGACCTTTGCATTGTATTGGGTTTGCCTATGTGTAAACATTGGTGTGATAGCTTTGTTTTGTCCACAGGAAGGTGCTCAGACAGAGCGAGATGCTTGTGATGAAGGACCGCGAACTGAAGGAGACGAGAAATCTATATGGCGCTGTCAAAGACATGCTGGCGCTGCAGCCCAGCCCGGAGATACAGGTATAACAAGGCCACCTATAGAGGACCCTATTTTAATAAACAGCTTGGGACTTGTATATATCAGTGGCACTAGGTATTATTCATGCACGTTTTTTGTAATATAGATTATAATCATATAGGTAAAGCATCTCTCTGCGTATGGCGCAAATTTTTCCTTTGGGCACTATTTGGCGTTATTTCAGCACATTTTTTAAGTGTCAAATAGGTGAATTCCACTGTGAGAATTTACACGTGTTGTATTTTAATTCAATTTATTTCTTTAACAATGAGTGTAGATAATACCTATTAAATTGTTGTTACAGCAAACATTGATGCGAACACAACGCGCGCTCACGCAAAGGACGACCAAAATGAAATGCCTTATAGCTGGTAAGTTGCTGTCTTAATGGTTCGAATAACACTCCGACATAGGAATTGGGAGCGTCAGTGGCTCAGGTCTCCCAATTTAGGAGGTCCGGGTTCGGTTCCCAGGCAAGCCAATGTACCAATGAGATTTTAAATTTAATTTAATTACTTATGTGCATTTATCCGACTGCTCTTAAACGGTGAAGGGAAACATCGTGAGGAAACCTGCATACCTGAGAAATAAAAATTCAAAGTGTGAAGTCTCCAACCCGCATTGGGTCAGCGTGGTGGACTGGAGTACGGCCCAAACTCCTTCATATACGAGGGAAGGCCTATATCCCTGCAGTGGGTTGTTTACGGGCTAATATTAGTAATTGTAACCCTGTATTAGTAACCACTAATTCTTCTTAATTGTAGGAACCATTCGGCCGTAGATAAGCACAGAAAGAATAAGAGCAAAACTGGTTTATATAACAAATATATAGATAGATAGATAGAGATCTGGTATCCACAACACAAGCCTTACTGTGGAACTAGATGACGCTGTGTGTATGTCTAAGGATATTTATTATTATTATTATAATTTGAAGAGTGAATTGAACCGAATTAAAAATTATTTTTTTACAGGATTTCCTAGCATATGATTGACTACCTACCAGTATAAGCTAGCATCTAGAAAAAGGACCTTGATGGACCAAAAAAGTCTTCCGTTATGGATCCCGTTTTTACCTTAGGAAGTACTGAGATTTAACCCTACTCCATCCGTTCCAGAGGTAAACATGCGCGAACGCCAAGTTGCAGACCTCCGACTGGAGTTGGACCGCGTGAACGGCGACCTGACCTCCTTCAAACAGAAGTACTACGAGATGAAGCGAGCCCTGGACGCGGACGAGCTCCGGCGCCTGCGCGTGCCCACGCCCGCCTCGCCCCCCTCGCCCCCCTCGCCCGTCCGACACTCCGCCGGCGCCGGCGCCGCGGACTGCAAATGTGCCGAGACACTATGATTTCATTAATCCAATGTGTTTTCAAGATTGAAATACATTTGTTTTGTACTTTAGAGCTTAGCTATATCCAGCGCTTCCACGAGTGGACTTTACGGATTTTATCTCGCAGCAGTAAATCTGCGTGCAATATTTTGCGCTTTCAAACCTAAACGCAATGAGGGTATAAGACTGAGAAATGGATATGGGAACCTCGCTGAACATGACGAAATGTAGTAGAAATGTAGTACAAATCTAGTGCGGCAAGTGATTCACTAGGGCAACGCTGTCAGGTGTGCCTGAAAAATTGTCGCTCCAAATTGTACCCAAATAGAAATCAGCGATTTAGTAGGCTCATTTCATAAATATGTCCCCTCGAAATTGGAAAGAAAACACTCCACTGAGTCAATGACCGGCGACAATTTCCGTGTCGAGTCGTCAATAAGCAAGCACCTGTGGTGCTATGTTAGAAAAAATTTGTTGGCATGAAATTATATTTTAGCCGGCCGGATCATCTCTGATACAGGACACTTACGTGGCTGCCTAAATCAATACGAAGTACTAGTAAAGGGTGCAGTATCCGGTAGTCCTGCTAATAACGATGTTTAACCGTACTGCCAGCGGTATTGGTCGGCCAAACTAAATGCGACCTTATTGGAGAGCCTACAAACAGGAACAATGGATGGTGTGCTTCATTCCAGCTCGGACACGGTCGAAAATACCATAGATATAAGGGGGCACTCATGTCAGAGTTAGAGTGACGTCATCATACTCTTGTGGCAAGTAACATCTAAAAAAAAAAGACTGAACGCAGAATTTTCTACCATTTTTGGGTAGATTCATCGCCTTACTTTTTCAACCATTTTTTTTCCTTTTGGGGCATTATGTAAACAAGTTTTATACAAAAACCTGAGATAAAAGGTTGAAAGAAAGAAGAGGCGATGATTTAGTAATTATTATAAACTGATAATAATTAAAGTAAGATAGGAAATTATAGAGCTAGAAATATGCCCCAGTTGTTGAAATGGGAGTGAAGTTATTTTGTGCCAATTTTATGGCTGTCACTTTCTGTAGCAATGTTAAAAACTATGTGGAAAGCATTAGGAAATTTTTACAAAATGCTTGAAAATTAAACAATTTGAAATATAAATGTTGTTATAGGGAGTGATTATACTTAGTGGTTAATATAAATAATGATCTCTGAAATGTAGTTACGTTTTTTGTATATTTTATAATCATGTCCCGTAACATTTGTAATTTTAATCGTCGACTGAATACTTAAGGGTACACATATTGAGAGAATAATAAATAAAACACCAGAAATAATCCGAAAACAATAGTTTTATTTAAGAACTTTTTCACTTTCTCATAAAATATACACATTGTTTTTGTCATTAAACTAAACTGCAAGTAAATACTAATTTTAAATACCAATTCTCACGATTATCAAACAGGTGGATGCCGGGGGCGGCCCCGCTATTGCGTTTCGGTCTAACTTGGTGTTCGTCATGTACAAATGTCTCACTTAAACTCTATTTAGAAAAAAAAATAATCAAATGAAAGCATGATTTTGTACATTTTCAAATAAAAAAAAAGAAACCACGAAGACCTGTTTTCCTCTTTAATAAAGTGTGATGATAGAATTCTACAGTCCTTTGTTGATACTTAAAATTAACAGTTCGAATGCTTGTGGGACCTCAGGGGCATAGGGCGGGCGACAAATGCGGTCAAATGCTCAACGCGACTCAGCGACCGCGGCCCCTCACTTCCTACCGACCTCTTAAGCCGCGTTTACATTTAATGAGTGCACTAACAGAGACAATTCACACATTATACAGTCAGCTATTTCTTTCGGCGCTTCTGAGGAATCTGGAAGTGAAGAAGCACGTACTAACTCGGTGTGTGTACTGTCTCTGTTGGCTTACACTATTCGGAGCGTGTTCCACTAAGGTCCATACCCTCCACACTCCCCTCAACGCATCACACACGCTATAAAATTGTCCATATTCCATTCGTGGAATTGAAGATCATTACGACACCCCACACTGACACTTCCCTAGCACAAGTAAAGTTCGGATACAACATGGTATCTTACCAACATACCTTTAATCAAGCTCGATTCTTCCCAAGTTATTCGGAACATTTTTGTTCTCTGTAAAGAGTGTACTCATGTTTCTATATATTTCATAGTAGACTTATAAGTAAGGCACAGTCCACACGGATGATTTTCGTGACGGTGGCGTATGATAAATTGAACTTCAATGACTTCACCAAAGGAGTAACTTATCAGTCACCGTGGCAGTACCCATACGTGAGCACTATGCCCAACAGCGTGGGATCTCTACAGAAATGACACCTTAGTTTGTTAGATGAGATCTCACAGTGTTAATTTAAACTTTACAAGAGAACTGTCCTGTAACTCCGCCGTCACTGAGTCGCGCGTTCTTTCCATACAAAGGTCACAGATTCGTGGGCCGTTCACAAAAGTATCCTCCCTTAGTCCTTACATACACACATCGGCCCGCGATTGTCACGCATTTTATATAACAGTATATATATATATTTATATAGCTGTCCCAACTTACCGAATACAAACACAGAATCAACTATTCGCTCAATATTTTTTAACGCGCGACGTTTGCATTGAGACGTAGAATTTTCGTACAAAAAAAAACATGACATCTATCATGTCTCATACAAAATACACAACATTAAATCTCATTTATTTAACTAATTTGTGTACCTAAATGTACAAAAAAACACGTCATATTACATACTTTCAATAATCGATGCACTCAATTTTGTAACAGCGATTGCGTGATATATAAATTGTACTTTTCACCAATATTTATTTATACAGTTAACTTTTATTACAATCAATTACTATGTCAACAGAAACGTATATCAATAGATAAAATGTCAGTATATAAAATGTCCAATTTTCTATGTAAAATAATTTTTTTACCTTTCAATTTTTTCGGGTTTTCAAATACGGCACGGCAGCAGAATAAAATTTAATATATTTTTTTACTACCAACCTAAACCTAAATCCACAGCCTAAATCACTCCATTTCTTAAATTAAGTTGATAGTAAAAGTTGGCAAAGTTACACCTCAAAACCACCAAACAGAAAGTATGTGCAGAATGCAAATGCACATTCATTTAATTCGAGTAACAAAGGACTCCTCGATGAATCATTTTCCACAGTTTATGACTCGTGTATATAATTTTTTCGTAATAAAGAA
This sequence comes from Oegoconia quadripuncta, assembly GCA_949316235.1. Taxonomy (NCBI): domain Eukaryota; kingdom Metazoa; phylum Arthropoda; class Insecta; order Lepidoptera; family Autostichidae; genus Oegoconia; species Oegoconia quadripuncta. Next base: position 11,023,379 of record OX438745.1, read on the forward strand.
TTATAAAAAATACGCGATGTTATTATACGTGATTAGAAATACATTGCTTTATTAATTTTACTAACGTTACTTTAATAGGCCAACCCTAATTTATTGCTATCAAATGCCTGCCACAGTGGCGTATTTCAAGGCCCCTAAACGCACCCTCCTACAAATAACTCCACGCTATTTCACAGTACTATCCTGCATAATTCTCTCTCCCCACATTTATGTCGTATCACAAACTTAACATATTGAGCTATCCGATCCACTTAACGTCCACAATCTGAGAACGTAGCGAATATAGAGAATTAAGAAATTGGCAACAGTTTATCTAAAGTCATAAAGTGAAAAATAGGAAACAGACGATAGAATTACAATAACAACAAACACATTCTGCAGGTGAATAAATGACATATAGTGAGTGAGTGAGTGAGTGAGTACTCCGAATAGAAGTGTCCAAATTTATATGACTCTCGACTCTTTTAATTATGGAGTCGCACGGGACGCCCACAGGCCGCGATGATTCGGTTATTGTTTGGTCTGCTTCTATCAGCATAAAACTTTCACTTCTTAGTCTGTTAGACATCTGGACCCTCCCACTCCGAGCCAGCAGGTATAATACAATAAATCTACAGCGTTATAACGTCGGAATGCAAACGTAACGCAGCGCATGCACGTTATCACTCGTTGGCTTACGACATAGGTACTTAAGACATAGTGGGGTACTCTGCTGCTCTCTCTGTAAACGCCGCATCGTCACCGAGAATTTAAATACAGCAATCTAGATTTTTGTCTTTGCGACAATTGACCGTATACTAAATTCATATCGGTGTCCATGGTGGCGTTTATGCATTCACGGTTTCAGAAATGGCATCTTAGTCTATATCTTGTATTTAAGTGAAGATCAAAGTTAAAATAGACTATGAAAGATAAAATGTATTATCAGATGGGCGAAATACTTACGTTATTAATTAGTCCGCCATATTAAACAAAAACAGACACTACCGCAACATGTGAATTTTTTGCATGATATTTGCGACTCTCAGAATACTTAACTGCAGATTCACATAAGCATATCACCCTTTACCATTTGAATAGGGGGCTATCAAGACGCCATTTTATGTACATTCCTGTCTCGTCAGTCAACGCGCGACGTGACGCCTTCAAAGCCCGTTTTGTTATTTAACACAAATATTGTTATTCCTAGCACTGACTATTCACACATGTAATGGATAATGTAGCCGATGCCATTTAACATTTCTTCGTACAGCGGGCGAAAAAAGTAGTAGATAACAGAAAAGTGAGGAACTATATTTATATAACATGAAACCACTATACTATTTATGAATTTTCTACTCCTTTCTTATCCACATTAAGCTCCCAATAAACAATATGTTATTTATCTTGTAAAGTTTAAGTACAATGAAACAAAGTTCCTTACATAACGCGAATTAACTTTTCCTCTGCATACACTTTTCACTGTGTACACCTTTGTAATCCCTTTGAAAATCAATGCCTTTCAAGGGATTTCTTTCCTTTGTATTTTGCCCTGTTCATTTCAAACTCGTGCGCAGAATTATATTAGAAAGATGACTGACACCACTTGCAGTCTATCTTTTGTATATTTTGTTCTGTACGATCGCGGTGTCGATGCGGCGTATACAAGAGAGTCATTAGAGATGGCCCGTTGCGATGGAACGATAAAAACTATTGTTGTATGCGGCGTACGGTACTGCAACGTAGCGTGTGCCCTAGTGGACGTCGGAGCTCTCCTGCTTAGACAACTGGTGGTTGGCCGGGTCCGACGTGTTGATTGGCTGGAATTTGATAATAACTACAATTAGCTCTAGTGTAAAGAAAGACTTTGTCACTATACATACACCAAGTGCATGTTTCTAAAGTTAATGTTAAAAAAAATGCAGATTGAACCTCTCTCACTTAAACTGTACTAAAATATTGTCTACAAAATTCTAGAATTCTCCCTCTCATGGATTTATTCTCCGACAATTTAACCCTATTTCACTGTGTTTTTGGTGCATAAATATTATTTGGCCCCTATGGAGCAACTATAGCCTCTCCTCTCTACTGAATAAATGTTTTCTTTCTTTCTTTCCCATGTAGTTTAATGTTTGAAACAACATCCACGGTTCGTCTTTGGATATACAATGTGTAATCTCGAACCTTGATCAAACGAAATGGGCGGATATTAGAGACAAATTTATCGATGAAAATCAGAGATATATTTTTTTAAAGTTACCTACCCCAAAATCCCAGCGGTTTAATTTTTTTTTTTCATGAAAACTTAATTTATTAACTTTTTCTTCATTATTTCTTAAGTAAACATTGCATTTTCTTCAAAATAGTCTCATTTGAAAGCTGGATAATGTGCCTATCTAAAAAAATAAAAAACGATATTAATATCAAACAAAAACTTAAAAAAAAAAAAATATGAAAAGAAAATTTTGAAAAAAAAATCAAGTTTATTCTTATTTTTTGTCTGTAACTTTAAAACTAGGTCGTTATGCTGTACTTTTTTGCACAGTTTATTAAACTTCATGATTTGATCTACAAATTCACCAAATTGCAAAGCTCTATCTCTTTTCATTATCATAATATCCACCGTCAAAGTAGATCAATGCAAAAAATGCTTTGATTTTACTGAAGTCGAACAATGGCAGGTAAAGGTCGGAAGAGAACAGATACATGCCACCAGTACGAGTGAGTGAGAGAGTGTAGTATACCTATCAGTTATTGATGACTCAGACTTTTTGTATTTACATTTAATTATGAAATAAAACAAAGTTGTATAAAATCAATTAATTTATTAGATTTTCAAAATGACCCCCATTTTCCTGAGCACAGACTGTAGCCCTTAAAATTACACTGCGGGTTGTTTTTTTTAAAACGTCTCTAAGATTATTTCTAATGTCATTTCCCGCTGCAGTTATTCTTTCCAATAGCTCCTCTCTACTTCCGATTGGAGTGCTGTAAACCAGCTGCTTCATATGACCCCACAAATAAAAATCAAGTGGGGTCAAGTCTGGGCTTCGTGCAGGCCACGCCACTGGTCCTCCTCGTCCTATCCATCGGCTTCCATAAATTTGATTTAAATACGCACGCACGATTACGCTGAAGTGGGCTGGAGCGCCGTCATGCTGGAACCACATCCCGCGTCGCGTTTGCAAATTAACATCTTCCACCAAACGCAGCACTTGTTCCTCCATTTCCACGGGTACAATGACAGCACGTTCACGAAGGCGACGTCGTAGGCCATTTTCACAAAACTCTCTATGCACAGCTGAAAAAACTCTGTAGTCAACGGCAGGTCTTCCCGGAAATCGCTGACGATATTCTCGAGCGGCAGCGCGAGCATTGCCATCGCAGAACCCGTAAATGTAGTGGATATCCGCTAACTCGCGAGCAAGTAAGTTGTCTATCGCAGCAGACATTACGAAAAAAATGAGCGTATTCAACGTGCAAGTCCGGAAACGTTACAAGATGAACTGTTTACAAAAGTGAAACCCTGCCTAAACAGAGTTACCAATAACCGATATAACGCTCTCTCACTCACTCGTTCTAAGTGGCATGTGTCTATCTCTTTCGACCATTACCTGCTATTGTTCGACTTCAGCGAAACAAAATTTCTTTTGCAATGACGTAATTGGCGATGGATATTATGACAATGAAAAAAGATAGAGCTGTGCATTTTGGTGAATTTGTAGGTCGAATCTTGAAGTTTAATAAACCGTGCAAAAAAGTACACCATAACGACCTAGTTTTAAAGTTACAGACAAAAAATAAGAATAAACTTGTTTTTTTTTTCAAAATTTTCTTTTCATATTTTTTTTTTTTGAAGTTTTTGTTTGATATTAATATCGTTTTTTATTTTTTTAGATAGGCACATTATCCAGCTTTCAAATGAGACTATTTTGAAGAAAATACAATGTTTACTTAAGAAATAATGAAGAAAAAGTTAATAAATTAAGTTTTCATGAAAAAAAAAAATTAAACCGCTGGGATTTTGGGGTAGGTAACTTTAAAAAAATATATCTCTGATTTTCATCGATAAATTTGTCTCTAATATCCGCCCATTTCGTTTGATCAAGGTTCGAGATACAGAAATGCATACGATGACACAGGGTGAGCCCATCGACGATGAAACGTTTAGTTTGGTGTATGGCATAGGCCACGTATCTCAATAAACATGTAATAAGAAACATTTGTGTTGAAAAAAATCTGTCAAATTAAGAAATAAAACATCGACAATGGGCCAAAGGTGGTTTTTATCATTAATGATATGAATATATGATGAATGTCTTTGATATGTATCTGCAAACTACCAATAGCAACAATCGTGTAGAGTGCATGTATGTTTATAAAATATTTATGTATGTCTATCGTTATGTAGTATCCATAGTACAAGTCTAAGCACTTCTATATGCACAGATAATTTGGAGCTACATGATTGGTGTAAGTGTCGGGATATATTTATTTATTTATCAGTTTTCCACCATCATATTATTTTACATGATAAAATATAAAAAAAAATTGCATAAATGGTAAACATGTACAAATTTAGCCTTATAGCATAGTGTATGGTGCATGGTGTACGTACTGTGACGGTGTGACAGAGTGAGGGCGTGAGTCTGTGACGGTGGGTGCAAGGATGTGTGGCTGTGAGGGTGAGTGGATGTGAGGGTGAGTGGCTATGTTGTGAGGCTGTGACGGTGGGTCCGAGGATGTTAGGCTGTCACGGTGCGAGGATGTGAAGCTGTGACGGTGTGTGGGTGTGATGGTTTGACGCTGTGGTGGTGTGAGGCTGAAGGTATGACACTGTAACGGTATGAGGCTGTGAGGTTGTGAGGCTGTGACTGTGTGTGTCTGTAAGGGCGTGAGGCTGTGTCGGTGTGTGTCGGCGTGAGGTTGTGAGGCTGTGACTGTGTGTGTCTGTAAGGGTGTGAGGCTGTGTCGGTGTGTGTCGGCGTGAGGTTGTGAGGCTGTGACTGTGTGTGTCTGTAAGGGTGTGAGGCTGTGTCGGTGTGTGTCGGCGTGAGGTTGTGAGGCTGTGACTGTGTGTGTCTGTAAGGGTGTGAGGTTGTGAGGCTGTGACTGTGTGTGTCTGTAAGGGTGTGAGGCTGTGTCGGTGTGTGTCGGCGTGAGGTTGTGAGGCTGTGACTGTGTGTGTCTGTAAGGGTGTGAGGCTGTGTCGGCGTGAGGTTGTGAGGCTGTGACTGTGTGTGTCTGTAAGGGTGTGAGGCTGTGTCGGCGTGAGGTTGTGAGGCTGTGACTGTGTGTGTCTGTAAGGGTGTGAGGCTGTGTCGGCGTGAGGTTGTGAGGCTGTGACTGTGTGTGTCTGTAAGGGTGTGAGGCTGTGTCGGCGTGAGGTTGTGAGGCTGTGACTGTGTGTGTCTGTAAGGGTGTGAGGCTGTGTCGGCGTGAGGTTGTGAGGCTGTGACTGTGTGTGTCTGTAAGGGTGTGAGGCTGTGTCGGCGTGAGGTTGTGAGGCTGTGACTGTGTGTGTCTGTAAGGGTGTGAGGCTGTGTCGGCGTGAGGTTGTGAGGCTGTGACTGTGTGTGTCTGTAAGGGTGTGAGGCTGTGTCGGCGTGAGGTTGTGAGGCTGTGACTGTGTGTGTCTGTAAGGGTGTGAGGCTGTGTCGGTGCGAGTGTGCGAGTGTGCGAGTGTGCGAGGGGAGGGGCGGGGAGGGGAGGGAGTGACGCACCAGGCTGATGGGCGGCTGCGGCGGCGGCTGCGGCGCGGGCTGCGAGGGCAGCGCGGGGGGCTCGTGCACGGCCGTGGTGGAGTGCGCGGCCTGCGCGCCGCCGCCCGACCCGTAGTACCCGCCGTTCATGCCTGCAACGGGACCGACGCCCAGCTGTACCACACTGTCTCACTACCACCACTACCTACGCGATTAAGCGTCCTGATCCTGTACTGTACACACACACAGTTTAGCGGAACAGAGTCGAATATAGTACACACGCTCTCAAGCGTAGCTAGGACCTGGGTCGACCACTGATAACTTTCTAAGCTGCTGTTTCATTTAGCAAACATTTTTTATTAAATTTGTCAATTATGCTAAATTAAAGATTCATTTATAACAACAATTTATATTTACAAAAATCTGCTTACCGACTGGCAAACATATGACCCCCCGACTAGGAAGGCGAACACTAACCGCGCATTAAACACATGTTTAATGCAGCGTACGTACGCAGCATTAAACATGTGTTTTAATACTCGGTTTGATTAGTGGTAGGGCATTTTAAATGTCCGCCTGGCTAGTTGCTGCCATCATCTAAGTCCGTCGCCAACCAGCAATTGCATTGTTGTATTCCCATTGTCGGAGATAAGATAGCCAGTCCCCCAAATAAGATGGGGTTTCCGGGTCAGTATGCTTCCATCTTTTAACCTTATCTTCATTTAACTTCAAGATTAACGTCAAGGGCTAATCCGTACTTCAAAAAATCAGATTATTAGATACTGCAAAGAAATTTTTCATCTTACTAATCTTTTAAATAAAGGACCAATGAAATGAGCACTACACACACTCAATGAGATAGCAGACAGAACAGATATTCTCATATGCAGTATGAGCGAATTTCAAAAAGTCGCGTTATTTGTACTATGTTATTTAGCATAGATAGATATAGTTGGTATACATCATTGTCATTAGTTAACTATCGCATTGGAGTAATCTGTAATGATAATTATAAACTTGGTAAATAAATAAATAAATAAAACTTTTCTGTCATGTACAGCTGATCGATCACTTTTGTATACTAAAAAGTCTTTTTTTTTATTATTTCTACACACGATACCTAAGAACCTCCTTTCGGCTTAGTATCCCCTTACTGTCTAACCTCGTAAGTACTTCTCATATTCATATAGGTCATGCTGACTGGCACCGAAAACTACGAAATGTATTTTTGAGCGAGTAACTCGACCACAAAGTCATATCAGTGGAAAAATTAAAACAATTTAAAATAATATTGCATGCACGCATATAATGTAAATATTAAACAATACATTATTTATGAGTAGGTGAATACATACTTCAATTAATAAATTCCATTCGACAAAACATGACATCATTTTATTCAATGCACTCAACATCAAATTAACACACAAAGTGGTCAAAAATAAACCTCATCGACAGTCCAAGAATATTATTATACATAATATTTTTCTTTATTCATCACACATTACCTTGCAACACTGATATTTTTATTTATGATGGACAGGAGACATCTCGTTTGTTGAAAAGTGATGTTAAGATGGAGCAATTCCCAGTAAATATCTAATGTACCGCTAGTCTTAAACTTTGAGGAAACACCGATATGCAGACAGCATATATTAATAAGAAAAATTTAAACAAGTGGAATTCCATCCCGCGCCTCCTATACGGAAGACTTTGTGGCAAAGCACTTGAAATGAACATTTTCATTTCACTGGTAAAAATAATAACAATGTTAAGTTTACAACACGGAGTATATGTTTAATACATGGTTTGATTAGTGCTGGGGCATTTTAATAGGCCGCATGATTATATAAATCTGTCGCCAAGTAGCAAGGTTGTGACAGCATTTGTGTACCGGCTGTTTGAGATAAGATAGCCAGTCAGATAAGTTGGGGTTCTGGGTGAGTGCGCGACAATAATCGGCCTCACCTTCGTTGTGTTATGTATTGTGTAATGTATTCGAGGAACCCTCACCTTCGCTATAGGTGCTGGGCGGCGGTTGCGGCGTCGGCAGCGGCTGCGGCGGCGGCGCCAGCACCGGCGCCGGGCCCGGCAGGAAGTAGTCCTGCAAAGGGACCACGGTCAGACTTCAGAATTCAACATTGACAGTACCTTCATACATGCCAAAAAGCCCGGCTTGCACTAGTAAAATAACGTCGTGCCCTCGTAAAAATATAGTTCAAAGAATATGATAAAACATATCAAAAATTCATAGTGTTTCGTTAAGAGAATGTTTATATTACATCAACAGCCAATAAAAACCCCCCTCCTGGACGTAAATCTCTCCCATGGAACCAGTTGCATCAATTTCGTTCATCGAATCAGTAGTTTCAGAGATTACCCCAAACAAATAACGTATATGTTTATAAGGGTGTTATTATAACTGCATGACTTAAGTCGCATAAACAAGGCCAGTCGCGTTAGCTCAGGAGTATAGACGATCAACCACGTCGAGCGACAACAGATCCTTGTTGTGCATAATGTAGATAAGTTTATAAGCGATCAACCTTCGATCACCGCATAATTGAATGCCCCAATCGATGTGCCGGCAATGCACAATGCTCTATCAATGTCCAATCGATTGCCGATCGGTTTGGAATAATAGCACACAACGATCGACATTAAACGAAGGCCCATATTGATCTTGTAGGCGTAATAACATCTTTACTACTTTGGACTATTGACTTCACACCGAAAATGCCTTCTACTAAGTACTAGGCTAGATAGAGTACTAGTGCATGAAATAGTAAGCAAGAAAGAGACGACCAGCTGCGTGCATGTTCTTCTTTATTACACATGCAAAGGCGGATCTAAAGGCAGAAGGTAGGGGGTTCATTATGGTCATGGGCGACGTGACCTCCCCTTAGCTCTTTCAGATAGAACTTGAAATACATAAGTAATACTCTTAATACGCGTCAAAGTCTTGTTTCAGGTTTAGTGGTAAGCAGTCAAAGTCAAAAATGCTTTATTTTGTAGGTACACAGGGTATACTTAAAATAGTCAATTTTATAAGCTACTGCTTGTTCAAAAAGCAATTTTCCCCTGAGAAGAACAAGCAAGAAACTTATTACAAAAAGTTTTAATATTTCAATATTAAGAGTGAAATACCATGGCATGTGAACAAGCTGGTTATGTGTAGGGATGTATATATTTTATAATATACTTCCTTACTAAGTTTCTTAATAAGTATCTTTAATTTAATGAAAGGAGATTTTGTATATCAACAGGAACCTTTACAATAAGACATTATGACTCGACTACGTTTTGCTTTTAATTTGGAAGTCACCCGCCCTCAGTTGGCCAGCAGTGGCGTGCATCACCTTGTTGACGCAGTTGCGCAGACAGTCGGGGATGCGGCCGACGATGGCGCGGCGGATCTCGGAGGCGGCCATCTCGCGCAGCTCCTGCGCCGAGGCGTCCGAGTAGAAGGCGGCGTGCGGCGTGCACAGCACGTTCGGGGCGTCCTTCAGCGGGCCCTGAGGTTAAAGAGCATTATCTTTCTCAATAATTGGTAAAGAGTCTGATTGAATAGGCATTTACTATTTCATTTATTTATGTACTAGCTGTTGCCAACGACTTCGTTCGTATGGACCATGTAATTGGTTCAGCAACAAAATATGCCTATATGTTAATCCCCCATGCTAATTGTTTGTCCCCAACCCGCATTGGGACAGCGTAGTGGACTATGGCCCATATTCCCTCATATATTATATCACTGCAGCGGGATGTTTACGGGCTGATGATATGTTAATCCAGGTCCTAATCTATATACCAACCAAATTTCATCCAAATTCGTCCAGCCGTTTAAGCGTGAAGAGGTAACAAACATACATACACACACACAAAGCCAAAGTTTCGCATTTATAAAATTAGTTGGGATGTGTACGTGTTTAATTATTTGTTTATAATATTATAAGTAGTTTATTTAAATGTAGGTATCATAGGTATTAACCACATAATATATCATTTTTGGTTCCTTTTTTACTTGTTCCCCATCCCGTGTTAGTGCCTATTTGCAATAAAGAATATACATATATAAATACGAATATTTATTCCCAAGTCATAGTTGTTTATATAAATGTTTATGTATGGTTATCCATTATCTAGTACCAAGTTATTGAGTATTATCAGTGAATATAATGCACTCAGGCAGCTCGATTGTCCGCGTTCTTATAACCCTTACATCATCATCGATCGGAGTAGACAAATTAATTTTCCTTACGAACTAAATTCAGATTTATGCGGTAAAGATTAGAGTCGAACAAAATCTTAAAATAAGGGATAATGCAGCATTGGGTAGCAATGTTAAATTATTATTTTTTACCTCAGCTTGGAAAGGATTCGCTGATTCAATTTGATAGTTATAAGAGAAATAAAATTGTAAGGAAAATCTACCTGCTGCGTTCTAGGGATCATAATCAAGCATCATCAGAGCATTCAGCAGTAGCTTTCCATGTAGGCATGAGAGGTAATTAAATAAAAGAAAATGTAACGTTTTCCAGTGATTGTTTTTAATCCCCGACGAAAAACGATAGCTGTTTTATGTTTGGCAACGTTATGCATGTGTCCAGCCTTTGTCCGGACGTATCTCAGTATTGCGTGGTCCGTTTTGAATACGGCTTTTTTTTAATTAAAGACTAAACTTGGGGACAGGTCATTAGCCAAGTTCGATAAAAATCGAATCGAAGATATTTAGCATTTGACACAGTTGTTTGATGTATTTGGACGATATCAGTCTTCAATTTATAGTTAATTCCTGAGTCTTTGATTATCGTGTATGCGCCGTCGTTAGGCTACCTGGAATACGTTGAAGGGCTCGTTCTCGTGCACGTCGAGTGCGGCGGCGCGGATGCGGCCCTGCTTCAGCGCCGCCGCGAGCCCCTCGTCGTCCACCAGCCCGCCGCGGGCCGTGTTCACCAGGAACGCGCCTGCAACACACGGACAACTTCACTATTACATACGTACATAACATTACGGTCCAACTTCGAGAGAGGCCATTGAAGGATCGAACTCGTTCAAAATATCCCAGTGCTTGAAGACGAGTCTTTAATGAATTACCAGTGATGACATAGCACTAAAATATCTCACCACTGGCCACATAAGAGCACAGTCACGCAACGAGCTATGGAGAGGGTGACGCTCGGCGTTTCTCTACGTGATCGAATCAACAATGAGGAAATCCGTAGACGCCACTGACATAGCCCAGCGGATTAATAAATTGAAGTGACAGGATGAAGGTCACGGGAAGTCGCAAAACAAGAATGCAGGCCGCTTCCAAAAGTCCTGTGGCTGATATAATGATAACATCTCGACCTTTATCCACATGATGTGGCTGACCACATCTCTGAAGATATCCCAAACATTAGTGTTTGAGTGTTCCAAACATTAAGAGTTTAAAGCTTGAAACAACATCCACGGTTCACCTCTCAAAACACAAAAATGCACACGTGACAAGGCGGTGACTCCATCGCCGTTATAACATGTCAATAGATGTTTTGTTTTGGTGGAAAATTCCTTAGTCGCCTTTTACAACACCCACGGCAAATGACATTGGTGCTATTCTTTGTATGTGCTGACACCGAGCCTCACTATAACAGATAAATGCTTACATACAAAACAAAAATTAAGAGTAATAAAAACTAAAGTAACAATTAAAAGGGGACAACAAAAAGTGTGTGTGCATACAAAAGGGTTATAGCTCAGTGTATGACTTTACCCAATAGTAGGGTAAAATAGTGGTATTCTGCTACATGCTGAATTTGGTGAGTTTGGTGTAATATTTAGAAATCCTGACTGCTATACCAAAATAAATAAATATCTCATCCTATTTCCACATTAAGGGGACCCCCCACGAAATGACAGTCGACGGTCCTGGTACTCAAGTAATAATCTGATAAAGCCTTAACAGGAAAACACAAGAAGATTTAGGCCCGTATTTCAGAATGATGCTCAAGCGTAGATCTGCGCTTGAGCACAGTTAGAAAGAGATAATGCTATACAAGTTTTTAACTGCCCTGAAGCGGGGATCAGCTTGAATAACATATTATGATATGGGCCTTAGATTGAGATATTTTAAAGTATTGCAAACAGTTTTGTGCTGCTCAGATAGTTTACAATCGTCATAACGGTTTTCGGTAGCCACTGTGATCACTTTTAATGATTGTGGATAATCTGAGCAGTACAAAACTATTTGCAGTACAGCTTGACATTCTTGATTTTCCCTGTTAAGGCTTTGTTTATGAGATATATAGTAACAAAATGAATGGCAGCACCGTCGATTTTCATTTCACCCTAAGTAACTAGGCTTGTATTATGCATTCCAGATGGAATTTGTAAATAAATACAAATATTAATGAAAGAAAACGTTCATAACTCAGGTAAACGTGTTTGTATTCATCATATAAACTATGCTCCTAACGGGTCTCGAACCCGCGAATTTAGTATAGCAGTCAGGATTTCTAACCACAACACCGAACAGATCGTTCTATTGAACCTTTCACACACACATGGATTCAGCACGGCACGGTCGTGTCACATCATTGTTTTCGTATTTTGATTAATTGAAAAATTAAAAAACAAATAGATGTTCATTTATTAATTGCTCTCGTATTTACAAGAATCTTCTCGCCCTGTATTATTGGATAAGACCTTCCTTTTTATTAGAAATGAAAATAAAACACTTCGAATGGAAAGAGTGTTTTTCTTTCGGTACCTAAGCCACACAACCGCGTGGTAAAAACTACACCTCAAGATAAATAAACAGCATTTGAACACTTTATAGTCTTTTTATAGTATAAAAATGTAGGCTGTCTATCAGACAATAACCTTTATTATATACCCAACTAAGTAGTTCACAATAATATTTACTAAATATTACTTACTTTACTTTTTATATTTAGCTTATCATTTTTAAATGAATCATCCAAAATTTTTAATGCATCTGTGTAGCAAACCACACGCATTTCTCTTTCTGACTTTTTATGTTCCTTATAGGAACACAATTACGGAATAGCATCATGAGGTTTACTGCTACAGGTACATACTACATACATATATGTAAAAATATACATTTGATCTTAGTATTGAAAGTTTAAGTCTTAGATTAGACATTTGTTTAGTAACAATAGGGTAAATTGAGATAAGAGATTTGCATGCATCTTTGTTAGAAACGAGAGCTCGAATGTTGGTTTAGTTTATATAGCTGAATAAGCATACCTGGACGCATCTGTTTAATAGTAAACTCGTTGATGAGGTGGTGATTGTGCTCATTTAAGCTGCAGTGCAGTGATACACAATCACTCTGGAATAGGAGGTCCTGAAAAAAGAAACAAAATCTATTGAGATCAAATCAAAAATATTTTATTAGTGAACACAATGCTAGGGGCACTTTTAAGTTTGACATATTCACATACATACGAGTAAATGTACTATCATATCACTAATATTGAGTCATAGAAATTGGTATCTTTTCACAACTAACCCTCAATATTGTATCCATTCTGTGCATGCATACATACATAGAGTTATAGTCTAGGCAAGCATCTGATAAACCCATTTTAGTTAAAATATATTTCGTGTATTCATTTCCAACTATGAATTTAGTTAGTTCAGTTAGAGAGACAAAAAATATTTTAACTAAAACAGGTTTATAAATAATAAAATATAGTTCTATAACTTCAAAATACCTATATATCATATCATTCTTACAATGTCCTGTAACTTGTTTCGTGTGCCAAATAAAGTCACGCCCGTTTCCCATGGCAGAGTGGACTCCGTTTTCCCCGTATGGGACTTCCACATTATCCATAAGTCTGTGAAGACTTCCACAGTATGGTCATATGACTTCAAAGTAATTACATGGTTCTGCTTCTTACAATGTACTGCAATTTGTTTCGTGTGCCAAATAAATAAATTCATGACAGTTTTCAGTGGGCACGAGAGTGGACCCTACGAGACTGCCAATTTGTGGAGATGCTAAAGAAATATTCATATAGGACATTCGTTCATGTTACTTATTAGTGGCTACCACCTTTAGTTGTCAAACATAACAGTTCCAAGCTAGAGTAGTGAAAAATAGCCCTGTTAACTATGACGCTGATTAAACCCGATGTTGGTGTGGCCAAGCCCAAAAATCTATCTGTAACTCCAGCGGTTATCAATAGCGAGACGTTCAACGTTCAAAAATTAGCCGAAGCGCTTAGATAAACTTTTCAGCTGGACTTGGCGGAGACCAGGCAAATACATAGCAGAAAATGTCGACATACCTGCAACGTATAAACCCTGGTGAGACCGAGGGACTTCTCGATGCCGTCGGGCAGGTAAGGGTCGTAGAAGATGACGTTGAAACCGAACGCCTTGGCGCGGAGGGCGACCGCCGACCCGATGCGGCCCAGGCCGACGATACCGAGCGTGTCGCCGCGAATGCGCGCACAACCGGCTGCCGCTTCGCGAACCTGCTCCGGGCCTGGAAATATGAAAGCAGAACAGTCAGATTATGTTGGTACTCGTGGCGCAACTATGATTCGGTCAATTCTCATGGGTAGTGACTTTCATACGAGGGTTTCCATACATTTTAGAATATGTTAATCGATCAATCCCGGTTGTTTTCTTACCAAATTGGAGCCTACAGAACGCCAGCACGGCTTGAATACTGCTCACTATAATCTGACACAAGTTCGCTAATGCTCACTTGTACCTTGCATGGCAGATTGTATGCATGCATTAGGAGAATCTCCCGTAGAGGTCATTTGAGAAAAGGACGCATACCACCTTATAAGGTTGCCAGATGGGCAGAACTTGGCTGGGATTGTAAGCTATTTCATACATTGTCCAGAAGAAAGACAATTTGCACTGCGAAATTTATTTAAAATAATACTAACATAAAATATGTACCTTACACAGTTCATGAAATAATTTTTCTGCTGATTATTTCTATTTTGTCCAGCCAAAAGTCAAGAATTTTAGAATATTGTTCAGAAATTTTGGTTTCTCAATCTGGCAACCCTAATATCCTACGTGGTTAACTACATGGGAAGCGTTGATGATGTTGAGCATGCAACTGGTTCATTGGCATCCGACATAGCGGAAGCTCGTAGAGCTGCGTGTATCGAGATGAGATCTTAGATATCATATGGAACCCATTTCCATATGGTCATCTAATCTATGCGCTACATTCGCAACGGATGTACACATAGGCCTTACGTCCATCTCAAGTATGCGTCTTAGATGTGACCTGAATTGAAGAAAATTTGAAATTCGACGAAAAGTTAATTACCATTTTTCTTCTTGCGAGGTTTAGACTTTAATACTGATGTCAGCCTCATTGGGGATTACATTCTTTTGCTATGACATCTTTTCTCTACAATCCTTTTGACATTGTTATATACATTTTAGCTTTTATTGACAGAGGTTGACCCAAAGTCATATTAATTTCTCCTTAATAAAAGTAGGTAATAAAGCTAGGTGCCATTAAATAACCTTTCTTCTGCAATGGTTGTCTGTACACATCAAATTTCTGCAAGCTATGTCGAAGGGTTTATTCTGTTCTGTTCAAGGTACCACGTTCAAAGTTCAACCACCGTTTCGAAAGTTCAATTTAATTTCTTTATTGCATAAAAAGACCCGGAGCTCTATTAAGTAATTCGCCGATCACGTTATGATGTACGATTGGTCATCGCTCGCTCGGCAATTTGACGTTTTCTCATCGGTCAACGTTATCGATGAAGATACCGATGAAGTTACATAAATTCAGGGCTGGACGATAAATAGCTGGCTCAATAGTTAAGACCAAACTGCATCCGTAGTGGTTTAAATATCATCATAACAGTCATAAGACGTCTACTGCTGAACATAGGCCTCACTTAGAATGTCCACTCACAAGGTGGACAGACGACCTAATAAAGGTCGCGGGAAATCGCTGGATGCAGGCCGCTTCCAACCGGTCGCTCGGGAATTTTATTAAATTTTAAATTATTTTATTACAAACACAAGTATCATACGTAACCTTCAGGACAATATTTTGTGGGAGAAAGATCAAAACAACAAACCCACACGTTTTGTTTTTATTAAACACGCCAGCCAACATCAACACTGCTAAGGTACAGCTCCATCTTAGAGAGGGGGTTGGTTATAAGCACACATATATTGGAACTTCACAAAATCGTGAAGTGAAATTCAAACGTATTACTCGTAAGATAACTACTAACATTAATCAAACTTTTTATTTAACTCACATCCTATCCAAACTGAAGAAAGTGGTCACCTGATAGTCGGTGTTTTGATTCAATATACACCATGCGCTTTATTCACACATAAAATAAACAAAACTGGACATACCTGTGAATTTTTTCCCTTCCCGCACCATATTGGCGAGCCAGTACGTCCGCCGGTAAAGGTTTAATATGAGACACATCGTCGTGTCGGCGACCTCCTCTACGCCATACCCGGGCACGTTACATACTGCTATGCCTGGAACACCACAACGGAACAACTAAATGTCTAAATAACATTATGTTCTCTTTATTTTCCTAGAGGATGTTAGGTATCATTAGAGCTATTAAGCATAGTATCATGGTTCAGTTTAACCCAAACCGTTCTCCCAGGAAGCCGAAGGTCAGAAGAACCTGATAACTTCAGGGGCTTCTTCTTCAGACCTGTGGCTACCTTGTACCTTACATCGCATAATGATTTGAAGCCTTCCTTCATCCTGATCGTGTAAGTACTGTAGTTGGCGTATCTATAACACGTTCACGTACGTCAAACGCTTCTTTAAAAGCTCTTAAACTAGTGCTGTCGCTTTGAATATCAACGACATGAAAGAGATAGCATGATATTTAACAGGGTCTTAAAATAAGAGGCATTAGAATATTCGCGCATCAACAGTATCCCAATTATTGTAATAAATGTGAAAATAAAAAAGTCTGTTCCTCAAACCCAAAAAATGTATAGGATAGATTATATCTTGAATATATTAAGTGATTATCGCAGAGAATTTAACTAAACAAAAACAATTTGGACACAAGATCGGAAAGGGTCCCACCTCATAAACTATGGTACCCGACTTATTATCATATGTTCATCAAGTCATAAGATTATTAATAAATAGTTTTCTAACATCTCACAATAAATTAAATCAGAATCTAAAAATTATAAGCCAATTTGTTTGTGTAGACTTTTGTTGGTCTCGTATCGATACTATCTTCCCGAACAGCATGTTTTAAATCACCTCTATAAGTTGTAGATAATTGTGATAAGATAACTAATAATAGAATTATTCCACATTGGCGGAAATATCCATTTAAAATAATTAAGTCAGGCAATGAATTCAACAGAGACATTTATCAACAAGTAAACAAGATATTTATATTACAAGGAAAAATAAATTGAAACGAATTCAATATCTAATTAGGTAGGTACATCACTCACCTAATTCTCCGGCCGCTTTGACATCAATATTGTCGACGCCGGAGCCGATGCGCACTATAATCCTGAGCGCTTTGAACTTCTCCAAATCTTCCTTAGTTAGTATGATAGTATGCCACATGAGGGCCCCCACCGCCTCGTTGAGCACCTTCTCGTGGATCTCTGAGGTGGACTGCGCGTCGCAGAAGGCCACCGTCGCCACGTCTTTCAGTATCGGCATCTCGACGGTGCAGTCGCGACCGTCTAATAGGGCCACCAGGGGCCTGGAACAAACATACATACGAGAGTTAGGACGCAGCCGAGTATAATATATATAGATCATAACTTTTTATATTTGATTAAGTTTATTTATTTAACTTTTACATTTTAGTATATCATTATAGATAAAAATATAATCCAGCTATAAAAATGATCAACATAAAATAAAACATAGGCATAATAAATGAGACAAAAACAACATGTCAATTCAATAACAAATGAAATCGTAACTCATAATCAATAAATGATATAAATCATGAAGATAAAATCAAATTATACAAATAAGCGTCAAACATATTTGTTTAAATGATGGACTGTAGACACGTTTGACCACAACCTCACCTTTTGGAAAGTGACGATGTAGTCGAAGATGAAGCACGCGATCCCAGTGAATGACTATTCACCCTAAAATTTCAAATGATTAAGAACAGGTATAGAGTATTGAACATTTTGTGACTAGCTTGTATTAAGTAACCATACGGTGCTTTGGTTATTTTACTGTATAAATAAATAAATATTTCGGATACTTAATCATCATCTATCTATCATCATCATCAGGATCAATAATCTATTCTCAAACTAAGCAAAGCTTGTACTATGGATACTAGATAACGGGCAAACATACGTAAATATTTATATAAACACCTATAACTGTGTAAAACAACTAAATAAATAAATCATTAGGTACCCAATAAAAAAAAAAATTTAATTATCAAAACGTTTCATCATCTTGTAGCAGGCAGAACCGAAAACACGACTTCCACTACGACTTGATTCATTCCCGCTCAAAAAATTCTCTTGAGTTGGACTTCCTGTGACGTCACCGATATGATCGTGCTACGTTTGCCGTGGTCTTCCCCTTCCAACACCCATCCACATTCAGCTCATTCTTAACAAACATGCTTCATGTGAAAAAGCTAAAGACCAGTTCACCACTGCAAACCCATTTCTGTATCAAACAACATACAATCGTGTCCATTAATGTTGTTACATTAATTATAATTTTAAAACACACTACGAACGCGGGCTTAGTAAAATAGCTTGTTAATAACACCGTCTAAGTACAGTCACACAAAGAGTACACGTAGAATCACTGTTAACAGAGCTCGTCCAACTATGACGGCGCATACAATACACGTGTGAGACCGGTGCAAAAACTGTTACAGTTGACGTGTTGTCTGCTGTACCTACATCGGTCGACGGTTGCCACACATTACTGAAACATCCGCTATAACGACATAATGAGTCTGCGCAAAAACAATAAGGCTTGATGTTTTATTGTCCGGTTAAAAATAAAGTTTGCGACTAGTAGTTACCTACGTATCTATATAAGGTTAATGTCGTGACTTGTGAGAAACTAGTTTTAGATGATAATTTAGCTGCGTTTATATGTATCCAGATGAAACGAATTGGGAATGAAAAACATTTATGACACACAGATGCACTGTCACCATAAGAACTAGCATTGTTCACTTGTTTTCTTATCCTTTCACAGGAATAGAAGAATACTGGTTTGCATGTTGTCAAAGATAAAGAAGAAGTTGGTACCACCAGGTATTAAGTATTTTGCGAAAAACATTAGATAATGTGTGAATCAGTCGTTTAGAATAGGATCTGCCAGTCTCTTCCCGTAAAGGATCACGATTGACAACCCGCCGGCTCAGCGTGGCGGTCAGAGCAAACCCTCTCATAGAAAATGATGCAAATCGCACCATGGGGAGTATTATGTCCAACTGTGGACTTCTATGTGTGTGTGGACTGCTGATGTGAGGCATTATTTTCGAAATTACGCTAACAAAATGATTTTAATTGCTATCTCGATACAAAAAAGGGAAAGTCCGATTGGTACGATGACGGGAGGTGTCAAAAGAGATAAAAATCAAGAGAGATCGCACATTAAAACCGCGCTTAATATCTGATAATATCGTACAGATAGGAATCTATACCGGCATACATATATAAATTTAACAAACTTTCGAGTCGAGTAATAAAAAAACTAGACTCAGGTTAGCAATTACATGCGATAATATCTGATCTGACGATGAACCGGCATGTCTCTGGGAAATGAATCTAACTTTTTTACATTGACAGAGCGAGCGGCGAGCCGTTTTGTTTTGTATAGTTAATTATGTTCGGAGAATTAATTAATGTGTGCATGTTCAAGGACATTATATTTATTATTACATATTAATAAAAGGTCCCCGATATGCCAGTTTTATTCGTTGATAACTCAATTAACTGGATTTCAAAATTAAGATATGATCTTTATTGTAGGTACCTTATATTTGGTATCAAATACTTTTTATTAAAAACTGAAGTAAACGTTCCCTACGCAACAAATTCAGAAACATTCAAGGTGAGCTACTTGGCGTCATTTTTCTTGCAGTCAAAAGACATCGCAGCGCTGTGAGGTATATACCTATGTCCCGCAGTCCTAAAGTCATTACAGAAAGGCGTACCTACACGAATTTAACTTGTAAATTTGTCATTTTTACCATTCGCTATTTTTGAGTTTTTCAATCAGTATGTCCACCGCTTAACATAGGTCTCCCCCATTTCCAGAGCGATCGTACAATCAAACATATAACATTATTATTACTTGGGTGTTAATATTGTTGTTGAGAATAGTTAACGTAATTACTAAAATTTTAAGATTGGTGTCGATTCGGATGTACAACGAACTAACTAAATTTAAATTATATGTATCCTTTTCTAACCACTAGTACATGAAAAGGACGACATATAATTAAGTCCTGTCAAATTAAGTAAAAGGATCAAAACAAGCACTTCTTTATCAATATTAGGTGTACACCTAGCGACGTCACGATTAAAATACTATGGAGCGACTTGTTTTGACAGCTCTTAACTTAATTTGACAGGCCTTAATTTATTTCATGTTAATAGTGTTAGAAAAGGATGTATCTGCTTTAAATTTAGTTAGTTCGTTGTACATCCGAATCGACACCATTATACTATTAAAAAACTCTATTGTAAGTAGCAGTCCAATCATTCATTAGTAATTAATAACATCAATGTTGGCATCTAGCTTCTAAAATAAGATTTTATAAAACTGAAATAAGCCGTAGAAGTTAATTTTGATCGATACCCCACTCTAGCCGGCGGCTACCGTCGGAAAATTAGGTCCACGCATTGTTTTTCAGTGTCGGTGACCGCGTTACGAAGCCAAGGTTGGTTGGTGATAAGCGCACGGGTATGCGCCGCGTTACTACGTGAATAACGCGCTAATAATACACCTGCATGGCCGCCCATTCGAGCCAATGTAAATACACATACGAGCAAAGATATTGGCCAACCAACGTTTATGTGACTGTCAATATAAATTTATAATGTAAGGACGCGTAATTGCAAGGTCAATTCATTTTTCATTTGTATTTATTTTTATGCGCAATTTAATAAATTTTACGAGTGAAAGATACATATCTTTATTTATTACACAAAAAAATAACTTTAATGGATAATTATTTTACAAAAGTTGGACACGGTATTTTACAATATCAAATAAGTTCATGTATTGTAACTATTTAATGTTGATAAATACATAAGATTTCCCATCGCTTTGTGCATCATGTTGTTGAACCTGATATGTTGTGCCGGCCGACAAATGCGTGATCTTGATCTAGTTCGATCTTTTCTGGAGCGGTAAATTATAACGTCCTGTTATTAAGTTGATATCGGTAGATATAGATTGTTTGGCGCCCCAAACCATTCGTGAACCACTCTCCAAATGAAGGTGTAGATACTGTGGTGATTTTGAATGGTACCATATTACTCGTCTGTGGTAGGTATTGATTTCTCCGCGACTCAAATCGTTCATCTTCCGCAGTGGACATTTTCGGTGTTATACTCCAGACTCGTCCTAGTCCTTCAACCCGGCGATCGCTAAGCTGTATGATGTAGGTACATCATACCGCTCAGCTTACTCTACAACATTATAGGTATTCTTATTCTTATAATGTTGTAGAGGAAAATACGTGCGAAGCTATGAGTGTGATGAGTCGAAGGCTGAACGCGCAGTATCGAATAATTATCTTCAGTTTTAACGTCACTTTTATTAGGAGTAATGGAAGAGTTGCCCCTCCCTTATAGATGTTTTTATGCACATCGGGTTAGCGCTTGACCGGAATTACTAAGTGAAGAATAGGCCGGTGGTGAAGCGCGATTACTCGGAACTCCCGCCTTATTTGGGGCAATGGTTATCTTATCTCAATCAGAACACACCTTGCTCCTTGTCAATCTATATAAATCATTGATGTCGCATTAGTGTTACCAACCTATCGATAGTTCACGCTGCCGGAAAAACCGCCTCCATGGCCCACATATTTACTACTCAGTTTGGTTGGTGGCAGGACAATTTTTACATCCGCCTGGCCAGCTATCATTATCTTATATAAGTCTGCCGCCAATCAACAATGTTGATAGCATTGTGTTCCGGCTGTTTGTGATAAGATAGCCGATCCTCAATTAATTTGGGGGGTTAGAAGTGAGTGACGCGCTTCGGCCTCATCTTCACTTAACATCAGGGTGTATAAAAAAGTAGTAATGATTGTATCATATCATTACCTTTACGCACGGTCATTATGGATGAACAGTATCCAACACTGCATTAGTACACCTACATAAATATTGGATAGGTCAACTTCATTGCTCGTAAGTGGATAATGGTTGTCGATACCACACCCACGCGTTTGTTATTATAGGCTTGTCTTTTATATTGAGTTTACAGTTAGATAAACAAAGTGATCGATCATGCCGCGTTTACACGTGCAGCCATATATCAGCCAATTAGTTGTGCACTGGCTTGGTCGATTAACCGTTTGAAAGAAATGGATCGAAGACAGATTTCAGATTTCACCTTTGCACTTTCCCAGCAGTCAGATGTAAGCCAGGATCACAGTGGTACTCTGCACGGGGCGCCTACTGAAGGTAGACGGTGCCCTGCGTGACTCTAATACTACCTTGGACCACGGACTAAAAGGAAAGAATTTAAGGGTGAAAAAGTAACGAACATAGCACCACCTCATTGATAAAACGGGAGTTTGGAACCAATGGGAACTCAGTTATACACCGACTTCGTTAGCCAACTGTCGTATCAAATGCCAATTAATGTTGTAAAAAAATGCATGACTTGCCACAGAAAAGTGACCAAAAAATATGCGAGTACCTTATAATTATAACAATCAATATATTACTCGTAAAACTCATATGTTTAATTCATACTGTATTATTTCTTGTAAGTTAATAGGTTGTGAGCAGACTAAAAAAAATTTGGCCAATTATTTTCAGCTGTCTTATTTATTAGTTCTCGAAGATTTTAAGATATAAAGTTGTTTTATCTACTAGAAACCGCAAAAAAGATTTGTTCGCACGACCATTTCTACGAGTATGGCCACACAAATCAATGACTGGAGTAAATTTTAATTGTCATTCTACAAATCCACGTTGAAATAAATGCTTAGACCCGGTTAGAATTCGACTTCAGATTAATTACCACTACAGTTAGACGTTGAAAGGATCTGATTAGTACCACGATGGTAAAGACGATTTCGTGATTGAGACAGAGTTATCTCTGCACTATTGAGTCTGTTATGTGGCAGTGCTCCCAATTTCCGTTACTGGCTTTCCAGGGGCATTAATTAATCTGCTAGGGTAATTCAGTACCGGTACGCAAATTTTAGAATGTAAGTTACGATAATTTTAAAGGTACTAATTTTTTATTGGTTCCTAGTCATATTATAAAACTAACAAATCAGAAGCTGGCTCTAAATATATATTTAATTAGATAAATTCGTTATAAAACCAATATTAAATTACACAATGCTACATTGTTTCTACGATAAATTAAAAAATCAATAAGACACTTTCTCCATATCTGTCGATTTCTATTCTTATTTCCTAATTTTGGAGAAAAATATTCACAAATGCGCCAATTTTGATAATTGTTTAGGAATGTACTAACAGACGTAAACCTTAAAATTAGATTGGCACCAGTCGAATTAAATTAATATAATAAGTTACGTAACGAATAGACCAAGCTAGCCACACTATACCCTACAGCATGCTTGACTACTTAAAACGACAGATTTGCACTTAAAAATTAGGAAGAATTTTCTGTTTCTTCTAGTTAATTAGGTATTTTTTTTCTTCGGGAACATGGCGATCCCGTTGAAAACTTACAATTACATGTATTCATGAAGAGGGAGTCATCGCTAACAGACGGTGACTAGCTGACATAACTTCCTCGCCGCATTCGATGTTGGAGTGGATTTGAGAAATTCCTACATTTAATAAATTTAACTTTAGTGTTTATGTCTCCTCCTCTCCGTTGACCCATTCTATCAAAATATGCCTTCCGCTACTTATCGGAAGTTAAAATGTTCCGTTACTAAAACTAGGACACAAATCTCATCTATCAGATAGAGCGCACCAATCCCAATCGATAGAGCCTATTAACAACAGACAATGCTCCGCAAATTGACGGGACCAAATTAATTTCCAAAGCAAATACCCCCAAGTTGTCGACCAAGACTGGCTACCAACTTCTAATCAGCGACCCACCCCCGAATCGTCCCCAACCCCCTGCGTATAATTAAAGCACGCCCCACTGTGATTAAACTAATAATTTAAACTTTCGTCATAGCGAAGCAGAATTATTATTATTGCCGGCGAAAAGTTTCAGCGAAACGAGAAAGTAATGCCGAGGAGGGTGTGGGGTGTCGCGGAGTTTCGACCAAACTTCGCCGGGGCAGACGAAAACAGATTTGGCGGCAAACAAAGAGAGTTGGAGAGCGGGACTGGGGCGGCAACCCCTTCGGGCAAGTTTTGATGGAAACCAAATAGGATTAGCGCGTGAAAGAATAAGTTGAGTGAACCCAATGGACGACGGTTTGTTAACTTGCCGATAGAGGTGCGCGAGGGTGAAATTATGTCGAGTTGTGACACATTTACAGTGACGCAATTGTAACAGTGATAAGAGGAAGTTGCTACAGTTGAAGGTGCATCGCCATGTTACGTATATCTTTCGATTATTATACTAATAAAATTACATAATAATTATGTCAATACTGTTACCATATAATCACGTTTTCATGTCTCGATGGTAGTACTTAGGGTCCCAGTAGCTTAATTATTACGAATTACTTGCCTGCACTAAAGAAATAGAAATCCAAGTCAATATTGCGTAAAATCTATGCTACTGACTGGAACTCCTAAATACTATCAAAACATGCAATATGTAAATTTAATGTTAATGATCGCCAACCCGTCTTCTAAAATCGTCCGCCAAATCTTCCTATAAGTGATGCACTAGCACAAGGGTTAACGCCGAAACTGTTGCCTATACTAGGAAGGGTTCTGCTCTGCAGGACACCAGACCCCCCACATTTTCCAGTCAAACGTGAACACTGCGGACACTGCATGCCTTTGTAATACTTTCGGTATCTCTCCTGTTTCAGAATTACCTACCAACGGTCAGGAAAAAATTCGTCAAGATGGAATGCCCGACACTATATTAAATATAAAATGAGGTATTGGTAAATATTCTCTCCGTTACAAAGGTATTTTGTATCATTGAAATATAAAAATAACACTAATTTTCCTCATTTTAAAATGTCAAAATAATGGTCTTATATTTGACTACATAGTGCATACAATATACATACAATCTTGTCACAGTTACAAATCTATCACATAATCACAGCTACTCCGTTACACAACCCATAGCAACATCACAAACTGACGCTTCAGGAGTTGCTTTGAAAGAGAATGCGAATTAGACGAACCCCAATTCGATTCCAAGATCTTAGTAGAGCTATTTCCGAGTTACAAATTGGAATGGTATACTCGCCGACACCGAGCGTATATAATTATATAGTCGTATGTGTGAAAGTTTGGATGTTTGTTACAATCACGTTGACGCTATAACATATTGAGACGATTACAGAACTTGACTACATCCTTAATTAGTTTATTTATATTCTTTCTATTTTTACTCATAAATTTCAAATAATCCTCGCGTGAGACGATAATATACTTCCGCACGAGCGGAACTAATTAGTAACTATACCTACATAATATAACGCATATAATTGGCAACGGAATTAAGTAGGTACCTAAATACATACTTAAAATTTATAAAGTATCTAATTTTGTGATATACATAACCATCCTCCTGGGCATTCAATTCAATGGGTAATGTATCCATCCGCCTGCGACATATATATATATGTCAATAATTGGCGACTGTAATGAACATTTAACCCAAAAGCAAGAGATGGGTTGTTTTCGGGTGCAACGTTAACTTAATTATAGGGAACACTCACCTCGACTGCAAAGGTCCGTTCGCGATGGGACCCCGCATGCTATCCATACGCGCTCTCTTTGGCAGCATCTTGCGCTTGTCCATTTAAAGCGGCAGAGCCGCTTTAACCACCGCTCCGCAGCGCGTCACCTGCAACAACAGACGGTGCTATCATTAGTGTTAGTGAAACCCGCCTTCTCACTCAACGGAAACAGAGTCTATACTGCAGAGAGAGAGTGACGCGTGACTCGTCTTTTCCTGCTAAATTAGTCATAACGATCAGTCCAGTAAGTAAATAGTCTCTGATATGATAGCTATCGAAATGACAGACCAACACGTTCAGGGATACAGCCGCTATAACATTGAAATATTTATTGTGGCTAGCTTCGTGTTAAATTCGTAAATTGTATTCGGTTTCATTATTGGCGATATTTCGCCAAGCGGTACATGTTCATAATTGCTTATCACCTTAAAACCTTGAAACTAATGTTTAAATTAAACTCTTAGAGACCCATGGCTTTCTGAAATCGATTTTTAAAATATGAATTATTTTGTATAATTTGGAGAAATCTGAAAATTCGACGTAAGCCATAAGTGCGCGTTAATGACCGACCCCCGCCTAATCAGAACGAACATAGCACTGATTGCCACAGTACGACACCTTTGCTTTGTTAATGAACAGTTCAACCGGAAAATATTACCTTACAAAGTAACAGCTGAAAAACGCGTTCACCGGATTTTACAATATTCAATCATAGCAGTAATGATTGGCTGACTATCCCCAATAAACTTCACCTAAATGTTAACTCTGTCTGACGAAAAATCAGGGCTAGATTCTATGACTGATGTGACTACGAACCAAATTCTACTTTAAACATCATTGGTGAAAGTCACAAACAAGGAACAAGAATGTCATATACCTACTACTTATTGGATTTTGTCTTATTACCAATGACACTGCCGTCTAAAAATCTTAATCCAGATGATTTACTCTGGGTGTATTAAGTCAAATAACGGAATAAAAACACAACAACAACAAGTAGACATAAAACTGTTCTAAATAATTAATAGTACATACAGCATTATACCGCAAGTTATACGACTCGCAGTTGTTGAAAGTTATCGTCTAGCCTAGATGGTTATTGTAGAAACTGCGGATGACATAACCTAAATAAGCATTATCGTACCATTAATCCAGCGCCACACTGAAACAAGCATATTAAGACAACCATGTATAATGGCTTTCATTCTGATGTAATGCCTCATGTGAACAATTTTAACAAAGTGAACACAGTCGACCCTTGATGTAATTAATTGGTATATAAGGTCAAAGTCCTGAAGAAATTAGAGGGTGGGTTAGACGAGCAGCCGTCGTACTACGTAAATTTTTTTGCGTTCGATCGCTAATAATGGGCCGTTTAGCTCAGTTGCTTCCGGTCGCTTAATTTGGTTCCACGAAAGCGCCATAGAAGTCAGTAATTATCCCCTTAGATAAACGTCTAATGGATAGACTCTCTCGTGGTACCAAATGTTTAGCGATGGATCCCAAAAATGTTTACTTCGTACGACTGCTGAGCAACTTTTGCTGTGGGTTCAAATCTGAAATCGCGAAATAAATCTAATCGTCGATTGTTCTATGGAAAAGAATACGTTGGTACAGTCGCGGTCAACAGTCACATTTGAGCTGTAGTCAAACTATAACAATTTTTTTTCAACATCTTTGTGCGCGAGGCCAGTATACAGGGCGTCCCAAAGTTATGGGACATGAAGGGGAAGTACCTTAAATATCGTAGATAGTGAATTTTGCTCAAAGAAGACTTTATGTTATTTTTAAAAGTTAGTAATTCTGCATTCATAGATTTTCTAAAAATTATTTGCTTCGGCTGGGAATCGAACCGACTCAAATGTGAAAAAAAAAACACCCTACTTTTATGATGCCAATCGAAAGAATAGCTAAAAAATAATAACTCTGCCTAAGTAACATAGTATTTTAAAAGAAAGGAACAACGTGAAATTAATCATTTTAATCAAATAAAAAACATACATGAAACTGCCGTAGTCAATTAAGTAGGTATTTTTTTGTAAATTAATTAATTAAATGCTCAAAATGTGATCCCTCTTGTCTTACGCAAATCGCCAATCTTTTAATGAGCCCGCTGCCTGTTGATTTTCTAATCATTTTATGGTGAACACTCGATGTGATATGGCACAATTCTGTTTGCAACTCGCCTACGTTCTCGTATCGCTTTTTGTATAGCATATCTTTCACGTATCCCCAAAAGAAGAAATCTAATGGTGTGAGGTCCGGGGATCTGGCCGGCCATCTAATCGGTCCATTTGTACCAATCCATGTAGGAAAACATTCATTTAGAAAATCTGCTGCTCTCCGACTATTATGAGCCGGAGCTCCATCTTGTTGGAAAATTAAGTTTTCTTGCTCCGCCGCGGAATGGTTTCTTATCTTATCCCTTAAAATTTGAAGTATTCCTAAATACTTTTCTGTGTTCAAGGTTCCTTGGTAAAAATGGATTAAGAAAACCCGGTTTTTTAAAAGTCCGCACCAACAGTTGAGTGAAAAACGCACTTGGTTATTAGTTTCAGTCACTCGTAGGGGATTTTCTTTAGACCAAATACGATTATTGTTGCGGTTATACATACCGTTATTGCTAAAGTTAGATTCGTCTGTCCAAATAATATTATCCAAAAAATTTGGATCTTCGAGCAATCGTGCCTGGATATCAAGACAGAAATTTTTTCTCCTTTCTGTATCGCCCGGAAGTAATTTTTGAACCAATCGTCCTTCAACATAACTCTTAAAACCGTGTTTTTTTAATACACGGTGTATTTTACTTTTTGAAACTCCAATTTCATGTTCTCCTTCTCTCACCGATGCTTTCGGAAAAGCCGAAAAGTAAATTAAAATACCAAGTTCTTCGTCGTTGATCGTATGGTTTTCTTGCTGTGGTTCTCTTGGGCGTTTATCGAAACGTCCCAGAGTTTTCAAATTGTTCACAAGCCTTTTCAAAACTTTACGAGACGGTATTTGTCTATCAGGATATTTTACGCCATACCACCGCAAACTTCTAGAGATATCTTTATCGTTCAAAAAATATGCTTCCATTAGATCAAAACTTACTTGATATGCCATGTTCGCAATAAATTAACACAATAACACTTGTGTAAGTGAATTGAGACTAAACAGATCAATATCCGAAAAACAAACGCTCGCACATACTGTTCCATTTTCAAATTTAAGAACAACATTTAAAAATATCACTTCTTTTTAAAATATCTTAAAAAGTATGCATTCAAACAAACGCTGTCATAAACTGTTCCATTTTCAAATTATAAATTATTTATTTTTGTTTTTAATTTGCCTTCTGTCTAGCTTACAGAGGACGTATTGAAATACAAGTTTTATCATTTCATCTACACGTGCACTTATAATAAGGAAAACTATGTTAGTACCTATTTTATGAAGTGGGTACTTATTTACGAATAATCAATGCTATCTTTGGAATGATAATATCGCTACTTTTCGAACGTCGTCGGCAATAAATAACTTTCTTGAAATTTGACTCAATCATTTTATGTTGTTCCTTTCTTTTAAAATACTATGTTACTTAGGCAGAGTTATTATTTTTTAGCTATTCTTTCGATTGGCATCATAAAAGTAGGGTGTTTTTTTTTTCACATTTAAGTCGGTTCGATTCCCAGCCGAAGCAAGTAATTTTTAGAAAATCTATGAATGCAGAATTACTAACTTTTAAAAATAACATAAAGTCTTCTTTGAGCAAAATTCACTATCTACAATATTTAAGGTACTTCCCCTTCATGTCCCATAACTTTGGGACGCCCTGTATATGTGTGCATGAACTTTTGAACGCGACTGTACCAAAATCAAAATCAAATCAAAATCAAAAAATGCTTTATTTTGTAGGTACACAGGGTACACTTAAAATAGTCAGATTTTACATTTTTAAAGCTACTGCTTGTTCAAAAGGCAATTTTCCCCTGAGAAGAACAAGCAAGAAACTCGAGAGGTCGCTCTTTTAAAAAAAGGTTTTTATATTACAAAATTATTATTTTATATTATAATATTTCATTATTAATTGTGAAATAGCCTGGTTATGCGAACGGGCTGGTTATGTCCATGATTGTTTATCATCTAAATAATCTGATATTTTATAATATGCTTTCTTAATAAGTTTCTGTTTTATAGTATCTTTAAATTTATTGAAAGGAAGATTTTGTATATCAACAGGAACTTTATTGAAAAAGCGTATACATAACCCTTTGAATGAATTACTGACCTTATGGAGGCGACTTATGTGACCTGCAAGTTTATCTTTATTTCTTGTATTGACATCATGTTTATCACTATTTTTCCTAAATGATGCTATATTTTTTTTGACATATATTAGATTTTCAAAAATGTACTGTGACGAAAAGGTTAGAATATTATACTCTTTAAATCTGTCTCTAAGTGACACTGCAGGTCTCAATTGATAAATTGCGCGAACGGCTCGTTTTTGTAAAACAAAGATTGTATTGATATCCGCGGCATTTCCCCACAGCAAGATACCGTAAGACATCAGGCTATGGAAATAACTAAAATATACTAATCTAGCAGTATTTACGTCCGATATTTGTCTAATTTTTTTGACTGCATACGCTGCAGAGCTGAGCTTCTTCGCCAATTTATGGATATGAGGACCCCATTGTAATTTGGCGTCCAAAGTAATGCCCAAAAATACAGTGGACTCAACAAGGTCTAGAGTGACATTTTTTATCATTATATTTGTGGGCACCTCCCTGACATTAGGCAGTACAAATTTTACACATTTAGTTTTTTTCTCATTCAGTAACAAATTATTTGCCGTAAACCATTCTACTATTTGAGAAATAGCGTTGTTCACGTCGTCATAATTTAATTTTAGTCTATTTACTTTAAACATTACAGAGGTATCGTCAGCAAACAATACTATTTCATGTTTATCGTTTACAAGGTTTGGCAAGTCATTTATGTAAACCAAAAACAAAAATGGTCCGAGAATGGAGCCTTGTGGGACGCCCATACAGACTGTCGACCCTGACGATGTATTGCCACTGATATCAACCCTCTGAACTCGGTTACTCAAATAAGAATTCAGAAGGTCGAGAGCTCGGCCGGTTACACCATAATGACGTAATTTCCTGATTAAAGTGTCGTGATGAACGCAATCAAAGGCCTTGGACAAGTCGCAAAATACTCCTATTGCATCCCGCGCATCTTCCCAAGCCTCAAAAATATATTGTAAGAGCTCGATACCTGCATCGGTTGTCGAGCGGCCCCTTGTAAAACCGAATTGTTTAAATGACATTAGATTGTTACTGTAA
Source organism: Oegoconia quadripuncta (assembly GCA_949316235.1). Lineage (NCBI taxonomy): Eukaryota > Metazoa > Arthropoda > Insecta > Lepidoptera > Autostichidae > Oegoconia > Oegoconia quadripuncta. Next base: position 11,054,474 of record OX438745.1, read on the forward strand.
AAATAACTCGATATCTGATTTAATATAATTTTTTCAAAGATTTTGCTGCGAGTCGGCAGTATTGAAATAGGTCTAAAATTAGAGGGGTCTGATGTACTACCGGATTTAAATAAAGGTATGACTTTACTGTGCTTCATCAGATCAGGAAATATGCCATCATCAGTACATTTATTAAAGATATAAGCTAAGTGTGGTGAAATACAATCAATTACGGCACTAATAATTTTTACTGATAAACCGTGAAGGTCGGCAGTTTTTTTCTTGTCTAAAGAACGAAACATTAAAGTACCGTACGCATTAAAATTTTTCACGTCGACCATTTTCCCCGTTTGCAGATTTGGTTGCATAGTAAAAGTTGGCTGGTAGTCGAACCTCTCTTAAAATATATCACTGTTCTTAGTGTCAATGAAGAACCACTGTGTATGGCTACTCACAATGTCATTAGAGTCGGTGTTGACGTACTCTGGATGTTCTTGTGCCGCATATTTTACCTAGGGCAAAAACATAACTCGTCAGTTTTTACTATCCAATTGAATTGTATACTGTAATATTCTAATAAAGTTTTAGACATTTCAGCATTTATGGAATGGCTCATCGATTATGTCAAAGGAATTTGTGAACTGTAAACGTCACATCGAAAGTAGAATTTAATTTAATTTATTAGAAAAATAAATAATCACATTTAATTTAATTAATTGGTAAAAGATTATGGATTAACAGCTAATGAAAGCTAAAGATGGATGTTTATGGAATTCCTATATAATCATATGTAAGTAAATTTCCAAAAATTTGCCTCAACAGGGCTCATTCATATAGGGCTATTTTAACTGATTTACGATAGCGTGATGCCTATTCAAGTTAAACCAACCGTAGCTGTAGGGACTTCTCCACAATGACCCTCTTGTCTAAGCTAACATTTCAGAGAACCGCGGATGCTACTGCTTAAAGAGCCAGCACGCTACCCTTAATCATGTAAACTTGATTAATTATGGAGCCGACTGAACATCATTACATCAGCAGCCTTGATAAGTCCACTACTGCATATAAGCTTCCCTCATGGGGCGATATGCATTGTTTTCATGAGGATGAGAGGATTTCACCTAATCGCCACGCTTGGCAGGCGGGTTGGCGATTGCAGATTTTGGAAGCTCCAATACAGATTTTTGGACGCGTCAATGACACTGCTGTCCAACACCCACGGGAAGAGACGTGATAGTATAGTCCTGTATTTTATTCTGTATTTTATAAGCGCCACTACAGTCTCACGACAATTTAAATTTGTCTTGTAAAAAATATTGATAGATTGAGGAAGTCACGGGTAATTTCGGGCAATTGATTTTAATATTGTAAACGATAAGATTGTAACAGACGAAATGAAATTTTGTATCGACAATCCTATTTTTATTCTCTAACATTTTCCTGTAACACATTATAGACTGAATAAATATTTTTCTTTCTTTAGGTATGAATTGTCTATATGGAAAAAAACTCCACCGACAAGAGCAGGGCTCTTAAATAAAATGGTGATGATGAATTGTGTCAAATATCTAGGTTTGTTTAAAAACACGAACAAAATGAGAGCTTGTTGAAGTTTTCCTTATAAAATTCCTATCAGTTCCTAATTTTGTTTGGGTTTATTGTAATGCAATAGAAAGTAAACAATAATCGTTATTTACCCTTAACATCTAGGCACATACCTATACTATATTTTTTTTGGAAGAGAGAGCAAAAGAAATATGTCCAGTCATTAGCCATAATGGAACAAAACAATATAGATAAAAGAACATTCAAAGTTAACAGACTCGAACGCGTTATTGAGATAAAAGCGTATTCAGGACATGATCTATTTGCAAAATTTCATCCAAATCCGTTCGGCCAATATAATACAGCTCTTTATTGCACTAATAACAAAGGTACAAAGTTATTTCTGTATATAGACTGTTTTATTATGTTGTTATTGTAAATTGAAGATTACAATATATTATGTACAATTAGGTAAGTATACCTAAGTATTATTATTAGGCAAAAATAAGTGATTTAGCTTTTGCTTATTCGAGACCGTGGTCTCGAGCAGCGCCGGTTTTCAGTCACGCCCTTCCCTTCATTCCTTAAGATGCTGAGCGGAAGCATGTTGTATAGAGACTACATTACAATATCACAGAGGCAAATATGAGTTTCAAGAATAATACAGTTACACACATTGATCTTATTCATTATTGAGTAATAAACATACAAACACGCATATTTATAATATGTATTAACGGGAAGAGAACGGTTAATTTTTTCATCGACTTTTAGTTATAAATTTAAAACAATAAGCAACACCTTTTCATGTTTTGATTTTGAAATAAATGCTATTTAACTAGATGACCTAACTGTATTGCTAACCTTATTTCAATAAACAACATAAGGATTACAAAACGAAGGTCGCGGGTTCGATTTAATACTCGCTTTGGTTGGTGGTAGGACATTTTCAAATGTCCGCTTGGTCAGCTACCACCATCTTACCTAATAAAATGTTGATAGTATTGTTGTGTTCAGACTGTTTTGAGATAAGATAGCCAGTCCTCCAAATAAGTTTGGAGGACTGGCTAATGGTGCCGGGTGAACATGCATCCATCTTCGGTCTTATCTTCACTTAACAATGTGATTGATGTCAAGAACTATCCACCACTGCTGTTTTTACATCTACGATTTAGTCGCAATATCAGCGTTACCTATTAACGCCGCAACTAAGTACTCATTTTTATTACTACTATACTCGTATGTAATAAATAACAATCTAATATTCTGGCTAAATTAGTCTCACAACAAAGCTGGCATGATTTCCAGGGTCGTATAAGCGAGCGGTTGTGAGTCGAGGTCAACCAAGGACACGCGGCAAGGGCGAATGAGCTATCAAAAAGAAATATGCCGCAGAATGGACAGATTTATGTCTTTAGGTATTTCGTTCGTTCGATAGCGATAGATTCTGTCTGCAATAGTAAATTGAAAATTAATATTAAAATTGGAAACTTAGGAATTTATAGTGAATGAGAAGAAAGTGTTCAAGGAATCTTGAATAACATCGATCTTGAAGAACACGGGTTGAATTCTAGCACTCGCATTATTGATATTCTCTTAGCTTATATTTATGGCTATAAAATCATGATGTTTACGCCGCACGATATATCATAAAAACTTTCATGTTCATAATCTTTCAAATAAATACAGCATTTCTAATGAAACTTTATAGGCATAAGCAGCGTACATATTTACAAAAAAAATACAGGACATTTCGAAAAACAGTATTGAAACTAAATTAAGGGCGATTTTAAATTATCAAACACATAGCGAGAAACACAAGCAATTGTATTTTTAAATTAGATATTTAGAATAGAATACATTTATTCGTCGACCATGACACAAGTCACTTACCTAACCTTAAATTAAATAATGTGCTCCACTAATTTTTTAGTCCTATCGTGCTTTTTTTGTATAAGTTTCATTAGAATCGGTTGAATTATTTCAAAGATTTTGAACGTAATTTTGTATGAAAGGCTGTGGCATAAAATCTCTTAATGATTAATTAATGACGTAATGTTATTGCATGTTATATGTAGATAATCCATTAATGAACTAGTTAGTACTTGTATATTACTTAGTTCTATTATTTTATGTTTGATGCGTTATGGTGATGACAATTGTTTACTACTACTAGCTTCCGCGGCACATGCCTTTTGTCATTGTTATTTTATTTTAGTGTTCAGTGTAATGTACCTATCACCTTTACACACATTTAGTTATAAGCAGTTACTCGTAGTAGTACAATTTTGAAAATATTTTATTTAACTTACCCAAACTTATTTAAGATACTTCCAAAATTCTTTTTTATCGTTCAAAATTCTATGCCTACAGTTTTGTAGTGTTATCGTACTACATGCATTTAAGTGTTGTGCTCGTCTGTAACTGGAGTCCATACCAGATAATTTTAGTTTAAATGATTTTGTAAGATGTAATGTATGTACCTACTCTGTTGTGAGCCTAAATAAATAAATTATTGTTATTTTCCCGAAGTAAAAAGCAGCCAATCTATTCTTAGGCCCTTCAACTACCCGACATAAGAGAAAGACAAATAAACTTCTTCCGCAATTATATTATTAAATGAGTATGAAGTACGATTTGCAAACATTTAAACAAAGCTTTCACATCTTGCATGAATTCCATGCATCGTTTGATACATTTTACATATCATTTCTATCATTCACATCACTTGTACAGCTTAATGTCTAGTGATAAAAATTATTTCAAATACATGTTTTATCATTCGAAAAGTCAAATGTGTTAACTCAACTAACTGAGTTAACACATTTGACTTTTCGAATGATAAAACATGTATTTGAAATAATTTTTATCACTAGACATTTACCTAATTACATAATCCCAGTGTTGAAATGTTTGCAATTACTTTCGAACACAGAAATACACTTCGTCATACATAACCTAGCAGCACAAGTACATAGTCGCCACGTGTCGCGCGGTCTCCGACCTTCGGCGACGTAACCGATCGCCGGCCGAGCGGAATAAAGCGGGGAAATTGGTCGCGCCTAGGGTTACAAGAAAAATTCTAATAAAATGCCTGATTTTTCACTAAATTTCCTAATATTTTTTGTAGCCAGGTATGCATGCATGACATACATACAGGTAGCAAGATTTACCTTAACACTGTCGCTTCAAGACCAATTCATCTCTTACATATTTCTGATCAAACAAATAGTTTTTTTTGATTAATTAGTTTGTATATTTTATTGTTCACATGTCAGGAAGTGCTGATGTCTAGCAAGCAACCTTAGTACAGCGTACGGGCACGTTGCGGAGCCACTAAAGCGTTGACCCCACCGGTCATAGATTATATTATAAAACTTGAGATGGTTTAAAAAAAAATGTGGTTGGATGGATAATGAACAGGCAATGAATAGATAAAGCGTGTATTTGTTTCCACACTCACACACATACATTTAGCTTAGTACTATATTGATTCACTGATAAGGTATAAATCAACAACACTAACATAATTTTGTAACACTAACGCATGTCTGTGTGCTGCAGCAGTACAATTGGGTGAATAACCCACCACCTTCCCATGGCCCTACCACCTCTCAGTATACGGGCCGAACTTCTAGTGGTGTGCGTGGTCCTCAGACTTTCCCCACGCACATTTTCTTGACACTCTACAAATTATTTATCTGTATCCTGTCCATTTGTCGTCATTCTCCTCATTCTGGGGCTGACGCCACACCACAGCCCTCAAATGGGTCAGTGTAAGATTGCTAATTGGGCAAAACATTCATTTTCAGCTATCCCCTAAAGAGCAGAGCAACGTTTCCACGTTGCCACGATTCCGTCAAACAAGAGGAAACAACAAGTAAATAGCATTTTGAGACTCTTGAAATAGTGGTTTATACTGATAATATAGGTGCAAGTAAAAATAAAGAGACGAGGTGTTGTGCAGCTTAAGAAGATTGTTTTATCATAGTTGGATAATTGATAAAATATAAAATGAAAAAAAAAAATTGTGCATATTTATTATGTTATCACCAGCCCAGCAATCAGATGACATTGTGAAGTCCCAAATTATTGGACGATATTGACAGGAACCAAAAAAGAAGGATAACAAAGAAGACGCCAATACTCAACAGTGGGTTAACAGGGGTTGATGCTGCCTTGAAAACAAAATTTCTTCAACTAACACTTGAGCCAAAAAAAATTGTTTAGAGATTTGTATGAAACCTTAGACGAGACTTAACTACGATTTAACCCTCGGTTGTCAGTGCAAGTGAGGGCTTAGTTGATTTCTGATGAGATACCACAACCTTAGTAAAAGAACCGAAAGCATTCCAATATATGCGACAGAAAATTCTTGTATCACACGCCATGAAACGAGGCAACAAGTATTAAAGTCTGATCTACACGTTTACAAATCACTTGTAACTACACCTATATATAAAATATATACCCAACTATGTAAATGTATTACAGTTAACAAATTCGCCGGAATCTTATCAAAACTTGGTAATATTTCCAAGTGATGTAAAGCCCCGTAATGTTATTTCAACTCGCCAAATCTAATTACAGTTCGTGTAGAGCCCTCCCGCTCCCACTCGGAGGGATACTCGGGTATTTCGATCACGTCCCGGGAGCTTAGTTTAGGCTCTTATTGCTTGTAACTTACATTTCAATACGCAAATTACTTGTCTAAAGATGAGGGCTACGTTCCATCGGAGTCTGCTGTAATTTAATTCGAGATAAAACGACCCAGTCCCAGGCAGTCCCATGTGAAAATGAGGTCTACCTCTAATGAGGGTTTTATTTATTAGCTATACTTAAAGGTCTACCCAGCTCTTAACACTAAGCGCAAACTTGTTAGAAACACACTTTCCCGTTAAATAAAAAAATATCAAAAATTGATCACTGCAATCATAAAAAAAAAATGATTATATGTTCTGCAGCAACTTTAAAACAAGGACGTTTTTTATCTGTGTCTTTTTCTCTTTATATCCATTCTTCACGGAACTTCATTGAGTTTATAGTAATGTATTAATTAAGTTATGATTGAATAACAATAGGAACAATTTATTATACAGAATGAATTTGAATTAGTGTAATTCCCAGTAACTGGTGATTCGACCAGTTAATGGGAATTCGAATTCAAATTCACCCTGTATACGCCACAACATTGATGTCTAAGACAGATATACTCGTAGGTACTTAGCTTGGACATACTAATATTAAGTAATTAACACAATTTTAGTAAAACTCTTTTACATACCAATTTAAGACTTCTTTCACGTAGGTACTCTTTTTTTTTTTTTTTTTTTTTTTTATTCACAACGGGTTTGTACTTGACCTCAATCACACCTGATGATAAATGAAGATGAGGTCGAACTCGTAATTAGAATTAAATTATTATGTTATGCCCTATTTGTATTAAGATTAAGTTTTATTTTGGAATGTTATCTTTAATCCTGTAACGCAGATTTTCGATATTTTTTTATTAAGCGAGAAAATAATTTAAGGGGTGGCGCTAGAGCTCTCAAGGTCATAGAGAGCAGGTGGAATCTTAACATACATAATTTAATTCAACTTATATAGTTGATCGCAGATGTGAAGTAGAAGGGATTAATAGTACAATGTTTCATAACGATTAGGGAAGTGAAATCCAGCACCTTTACAATTATTAATAAATTCTGCTTGAAGTCGCAGAGTCGCATTTACCTAGTACTTATCCCATTTTACGAACCAGTGTAATTACTAGTGAAAGTTCAGAGTTGTTACAAGATCAGTCATAAAAGTGGGCAGGAACCCTTGGCGTTGACTCTACATAAACAAGTTCTGATATTATATGAGTCACACAATCTCGTGGGAAAACATGGCGTGACAACAACGTCATTAATATAAAAATACTAGCTTTTGGCCGCAACATCGTTCGCACGATCTATTCAAAGTCGCGCAATTTCCACATTTGATCAGCTCACTGACCTTACATCGAAATGAAACTAATTTACTTTTGAGATATTATAATAACAAAGCTAAAAACTCGCGAGCGAAAAGCCATTACATACTTTTTGAGTGATTTGCAAGTATTCTTTGTTAGATTGGTTTGGCTCGTTCGCTTGTTTATTTAAGTGAGTTGTGATTGTTTTGTTGAATTAACTTCGCAAAACCCGCACGGGCGCGAATGCCATTACCCCGCTAGTGCATTGCAAACTTTAATAGAGATACCTAAAATAAAAATATACAGGTGAATCTTTATACCGTAAGGAAAAAAATAGGACATTATTAGGTAAGTAAAATAGAATTTATTGGCGTAGGTAGTTTAATTTTTTTTTTTTTCAAACCATCGTCGATCCACGCGCAGGTCGGAGATTGATATGCGACAACGCTTTATTCGATGATGCTTTAAAAAAAAATCTACCGATGCCAATACCTTCTACTTTGATTACCAAATATGCCCTATTTTTTTCGTTACGGTAAAAAAACTCATCCGGTATAAATAAATTAATCTGTTTAGGTGTTATTAAAATAGCAATTTAACAATAAAGCACTCCCGAAATAGTGTAGGTGACGGCGAAGCTCACTCGCATTCACGTTGACATTTAAGATATATGTGACCAGCTAATAAAGACAAGCCTATACAAACTTGCTAATCTTTTCATTCACATTTTAGCAAAATAAAATGACACGATTTTGGATCGAGGTGTGGATTTTTAAAGTTACTATTAGCACAATTACAGAAAGCCAATGGATATGGTCTTGTAATATGAACCAGGTATAAATACTAGATGTGCAAGCACTTTTTTTCCCCAAACTTTGCGGCAGCAACACACAGGATTGGTTAGCTTGGTGGGCTATTTTCGAACACTATTTCATACGCGAAATATTTTGCGAGAACTTTGACATCTCGAATAACAACTGGTTTTTGGTATTTTCGGTCAGTAAGTAAACAGAGACTGCTATTACAGATTTAAAATGCAATTGACCTGCACTGAAAAAACCATTTTACGGAAACTAATTTGGTTATGAGTGAATTGAATACAATAAATGAAATTGTTACAGATCGGATATCAGTTTTCTGTGTTGTAGGAAACAAAGTTCTCATAATTCCTTTCAGTGTGTTATCTCAACGTGGACGAGAGAGCTCTACTTTTTACTAGTATTAAAATGTCACTAGTGGCTTTTGCATTTCGTTGGTGCATTCTCACTACTGATCGAGGGGTAACGTTTACCTACTTACACAGATACATCCTTTCTTTAATTAGTGTAGGGCCCCAAGTTCGCTTTGCTACACCGTGCACTAGATGCAGTATTTCACTATTAATTTACAAATTTCCAAAAAAAAAATTGTTAAAAATAAAACATTTGGAAAACAGTCCAAACAAGAGTTAGGGCCATTACGCATAAAAATACCAGTGTCAACCCCTCTTGGTTGTACCTACCTCCATACGAGTATGAATATAATAATTTTAGTCCAATACTCTCACAAAATGTGACCTATAGAATATAGAAACGTTCCCAACGCGTCCAATGCGAGTAATTTCCCTATTTAGAACGTGCTACGTTAGCATTTTTATAGGTCGCTCGGGCTGCGGGCGGCGCAAGCGTGTTGGTTAAAATATTGCGCCATAAACATGCTCCCTAGTGGCGCCGTCCGCAACGTATACTGTTTTATGCGAATGGATGCAGGAATCTCCATCACACGATCGGACACAGCATTCCTACTCTGTGTAACTCTTGTGCAGGATGACTGGCGGTAATCCGAACCACGCCACAAAAGGTGATATAAATGAATATTTCGCACTCTTACACCGGTCATCTAGTCCCAAACTAAGCAAAGCTTGGACTATGTTTCCTAGTTAACAGATAAACATAAATAAATATTTATATAAAGAACCATGACTCGAGAATAAAGGTTTGTATTCATCACAAACGGGATTGGAAACCGCAACCCTTGGTTTCACAGACACTATCCATTACACCAATGGGTCGTATAAAATTAATTGGCTATTACCTCACATTGCTATTTCGAACCAGTTTAACAAGTTATCCATAGATAAACCAACTGACAATGTTAAAAGTTAAATATCATCGAAACGGCTTAACCGATTTCCATTAAACATGGCTAAGAACCATCTCTCAAACACCAGCTAGCGAAAATAAAAAACGTTTCAATATGGTTCACCAGTTTTGGCACAACAATGCCACAGATAAACATATATCAACCCCTCTTTTGCTAGTGTTGACAAAGTACTTTCGCACATCGTAAAATAAGTGTCAGGAAAATTTTTAAATTTCTCAAATATCTCTCATATTTATTTTTACCCACGACTGACGGGAATGTTACCGTAACAAAGAGTATCCCAGTTTAAAGTCGACTCAACCTTACTATTTACTTGTAATGAACTTCAAAGTGGCGGTTGTGTCCACAGCATTCTAATTTCGTCAGTCATAATTTAGTAGATATCTCATTTGTGGCGGATGTAGGTACTCGTAGTTACAATTTGATGGTAGTTTTATTAGCCCTCGCCCGACGCAAAAAGATAAAGGTTTTTATTTACTTTAGAGTTCAAAATTAATGTGTTTTTAAGTTGTTAAGTATAGAGCCTGTATATATGTGGCATTCCTTCCTCTTATTATCGAAGCAAGTTTCAAATTTTATTGGACCAAACCTTGGCCACTCCAACAGTCTCTGTGGCGTTAAGGGGGTCGTCAAACGTGCAACTGTCAGGACACGCGGAGCAAGATTAGGCGATCCATGTCTGTGGGCGACACCGCATTCGTAACTATCACTCCCACCTTCTTTTTTTGATCTGGAACTGTTCTGATAGGCCGGTGCCTCTTTCAACCTCATCGGGCCGTCGACCGTATAACACGTGTAGTGAGGCGATGTAGTCACCATCGGAGAAACCCTACCTGCACAGTCTTTGCTGCGGCCGACCTGGGTCCGAAGTTCTATGTGGCATTAAAACAGCAAAACAGCTGCACTGAATGAAAACGGTTTTTTATTTTCTGAAGCTGGTGTTCACGGGTTTTAGCCATGTTTGATGGAAACCGGTTCAGACGTTTCGAAGTCATTTTCGAAGGATTTTAACACTGTTGGCTTATTTATCTGGATGATAAATTTATTTATTTATACCTAATGGTATTTCTTACATGCATCATCATCATCAGCCCGTATAATGAGAGTATGGGCCATAGTCCCCACACGATGGCCCAATGCGGATTGGGGACTTCACATTTCACATGCCTTTGAATTTTTATTTCTCAGCCATGCAGGTTTCCTCACGATATTTTCCTTCACCGTTCAAGAGCAGTCGGATAAAGTATTTAAATTTAAAAACTCATTGGTACGTGGCCTGACTGGGATTCGAACCCGGGCCACCCAAATTGGGAGACCGCGTCTTAACCGCTGAGCCACCGACGACGCTCCTCTTCTCTATATTATAAGGTCCTAATTTGTCCCGATTCCCCATCCACTGAGCACGTATTTTTTAAGTCGAAAGTATTTCAAAAATTATTTTATTTGTAAAAACTATAATAAAAAAAAACCAAACCTGTCGGGGACAAATACCGCTCCAGCCACGCAAATTGTAGGGGGTTCGGTTTTTTTTATTATTATTATTATTATTATTATTATTATTATTACGTTTATAAAAGAATGTTACTTTGCATACTTTGGCATCACGTATTGAAAGGGACTAATGAACTCTGTATATTATCAATTAGCTTTAGTTAGTTATTTAAGAGCCCTGCTCTTGTCGGTGGAGTTTTTTTCTATATCTCTCTTATTGTTATACATCTCATAAAACGCCATATTAAACCACAACAGAACAATCACAATCTTCCAATTAGCTTTATGAACGATAAATTCATATAACAATACTGATGCAAATTCTTGCCCTAAACCGACGAGCGTGTAACAAAAAATTACGAGTGACTGAAGCAAAAAAGCTGTGTAAGGATCGTAGCGAGTGGTCTCTGCCTACCCCTACGGGAAACCGACGTGACTTTATGTATATCAATCGAAGTATTTAGTGCTTTAGTCTACAACAGCCAAGATAAATTTCGAGAAACACTACCAAGTAGGTAGTCAGTCATTGCATTGAATATAGATAAGTAGGTATAGATCTGGCCGGCCTGTTAAGGCAGGGATATTCTTTGGCAAATACACACTTTCTGTCTATACAGCTCGAATAATATTGGATTAAATACCCTACAGATTGCGATCTGGGCCCGAATTCTGTAAAATAACCAACGTGTCAATAGTGTCTCAGTAGTGTCTCGATAGAATAATATTTGACATTTGGTATTCTACAAAATATTTATGGTCATTGATTTGCCACTGTGGAGCCATTGAAACGCCATAGTAAGACTATTGTAATGATTGGTATTCTGGACCACTATAGTGTAACAATGGCATCGTGATGGCCGAAGTAGTGGTAGTCTGCAAATATTTGACAGTTGTGTCTGTGGTATTTGAATAGTGTTTTGGTCATTGAACCGCCATTGTGAGACCATTGAACAACGACACCTTTTTGTGTGTGAATTCTGGAAATTACGCCAATTTAAAAAAAAGTGAAGTGGTTCGAGAGTCACGAAGGCTACATCGCGACCCATCATAATTACGTGAACGTATTGTTTTAGTCATGAGGCCTATAGCAGCGACTTTGCGGTGGAATATTTTGGCATTAGCCAACAGTGCCGACCGCCGACGTCGTCTTTTGCATCAGCGCCGCAAATTTCGCTCACTAATGCGAAAATATGTGAACACTGCCAGATACCATGTCCAATTATCATTCCAAGTCCATTACCCCATTAAATTTCACATATTAAATTGTTGACACTCACAGACTGTGATGCAGAAAGGGGATTATGGCGAACCCCTGGCAAAGGATCACCTATGTCGCGTCCAAGAATATCATATAGCCTTTCTTGGAGAGGAGTTAATTTTATAGGTCTTGAAGGTCCCCCTCCTAAAACGCAAAAGTTATTATGATTGAAGAAGAAGTTGTGGTAGAATTTGTAGGGAATTATCACGGGAGATAATTATATATAAAATCGTAACACACCTGTAGCTATCTTTTCTGCTTTCTCTACTTTTATTTTTTTTAAAAGTTTTGATTTATACTCATTATAGTACTGAAAAATGTACAAAAAGAATAATGTAAGATTAATATTTATGTAAAAATATACACCTAATACTTCAACAAAAATATCTCATTCTCACCAATCTCCATTGCTCTGGCGTTTTTTGTACGCAGTTGCTAGAAACACTGTTCAGCACAGTGGAGCCTTGCTCCCAAAGCCGCTTTGCTTGGCTGCGACCTTCCTTACTGCGGTTGCAATAACCGAGTGCCAACTCCCGGTTGGACTCTAAAAAATCTATTAGAGCTGAGAGCTGGTCGACGCTCACACTCGCCATGTCCAGCTACCCTTAAACACTGACCCTAAAATGTTGATAAGTGGAGGTTAATACAGTTGTTTCAATGTATTATAAATCAAAACTTACTATGAAAGAATAAGTATATCATTGCACACACAACACCGACCATATATGTATAGGTAACTCAACAACAATTAGGAGGTTTTCACTTTACTTACTTTAAACAGAAACACTTCTAAAAATAAAAACACAAGTTAGTTTTGAAGGAGGTACATAAAAGCGCCATAAAGTTTTTTGACAATTATTGACAGCTGTTTTTTTTTTCGCAAAGGCAAAGACATTGGCGTCTAAAAATACGTTTCGTTAGTTTTTACTCATGTTTTTAATGATATTTGATGTTTTTGATAATAAAACGCACTTAAAATGATTAAAAATAACCCCTACTAAATAGGTAATTGATAAAAAATTTTTTTTTTACGACGATTTTAAAAAGTAGTAGGTTTATGGTCGCATGGTAGGTTTTGGTAAGCAACACTAAAAACTATTGTATTGACATAATATTAACACACTACTGAGACACTACTGAGACTCTACTGAGCCGCCATTGAAGTTTTTGTAGAATACCGAATTTGCAACAATGGCCTTATAATATCTAAAGTGTGTCAATAGAGTCTCAATGATGCGTTGCTTATTTAAAAGTTACAGAATTCGGGCCCTGTTCGGGCTCAGATACCTCTCATTTCTCCCCACCACCATTATATAACATGGTTAAGTTCCAGCTGATCAGATTAAGTCGTCAGTTAAATTGGTGTGGTATAAGTGAGCGTGCTTCAACCTTGGTCTTATCTTAATATCAGGTACCGCATCGGTACAGTGCAGTTCTCTGGCTCTAGTAGCGCAGTCATAACCGGGATTACACAGCCAGACCTCTCAATGAGTTCTGGGTGAGCGCCTTCACTTAACATCAATGTAATTGTACCCATTGTAATTAATAAACGCCAACTCACCAGCGCTGCTGAAGTGACGTAGTCTGTCCGCGATCACCGCTCCATCGGCGTACCGGCATTGACTTGCCCGCTGCGTCGGCGTCGCTCCGGACGCGGCGCGCGATCCACCGCACGAACGAACGCACTCACACACACGCGCACACACGCACACACGCGCACAGCACTACGCACTACGCACCACGCACCAACCACAACACAACACTGGGCGGGCAATCCGGCCGCGGCACTTCACACGGTAATCCAGAGGGTTGCACTCACACCTGGAACAAAGAAAATGGTATGGTTATTCTCCTTTAATTTAATTGTTTTTAATAATATGATTGGAGTAGAATCAGTAAGGGTAAGGGTAACAACTACTTTTGCAATTCGGTAGAGATAACGTCGTTATTCTTTAACTTAACTTCCTCGATAATTTCGTTTTAGAATAGTAACATACTCTTCACATTTGTGATCAGAAAAAAAAACTAAACCAGATGTCTAGCTTAAATTAGGTGAAATTATCGCATGTTTGGATTTTTCATATAAAACGGGTAACAATATCCCCGCGTCTCTCCAAGGTATTTTTTAATATTACATCTATTGTTAAAATTAGATACGCTTGAACTAATTTATTTTCTCTTTGGCTGCTTATTTGTTAGCTGTGAAGGTAAAAAAAGTTGATTGTATTTTAATTGTGCCAAATATAACATGAGTATATAATATGGAAGCATTACAGTGTTTGTATTTTCACCGATTGGTAAGAAATTCTACTACCGTAAAAATTTAGCGATATAACATCGAACATTCATAACTCTGGTTGGTACAACGATTTAACCTATTGATCGAGGCAATTACAAAATTGAAGAAAAAGAGCTCAGAGACCGGCTGGCGTGTCAAAGAGAACATTTAAACTTTTTAAAGTTCTCTCAACCGTAGACACAAAGAGCCTGCCGAGGTTGAAGGCGACCCATTCTCTAAGTGGCACGTTCTTTTTAAAGTATTCTTGTTGGAAATCAGTTATTTAAATCGCGAATTTTCAACTCTACCATAGCCACGCTTGTCCAACTGGCAAGTGAATTAATAGTATGAGAATGCAAGTAACTAAACATAATAGCCAATTCCGTCAGTCATCGATCAAACACACAGGGCATCCACTGCTGAACATAAGCCTCCTCCATACATTACCAGAGCAACCGGTTGGAGGCCACCTTGATCGGGCAATTTCCCGCAGCAACCTCTATCGGACGGCGCGTGGTCGCCACTTTTATAACTTTTATGCCCTAACAGCCAACTAATCTCTTCATTACTGATTCGATCTCGCGGTGAAATGCCAAGCATCGTCCTCTCCAGGACTCGTTGTATAACCTCAAAAAGATTAAAACCTTGATATGCTTAAAATACTAATGTTGTACAACTACAGGTAAGTCGTCCTGCAAATATCGAGTTGAAAGGAAGGGCTTAGATTACGTACATTGTTTAAGATTTACTTTGAAGTTTGCACCCGCACCCAACAATGAAGCACCGTTATTATGGTGTCTCACAGCTTGCCAGTAAGCGAATAATGGTCCACTAAAATCTTCAACAACTGCAAGCCACGTTGCAACTCTGCCCGCGGGACTTCTATCATTCGATCGATATCTTTCAACATGTTTTAACGGAAAAGGAACAGGCTAATATATGTCATAAAAACCGATCGAGAGCTAAAGACCGCTCACTGATAATGACACGCAATAACTACACATTCAGACGCGTTAAACTGTTTCAATTCTGTATGGATGTAATCCAATCAGCGACATTTACAGTTGTACAGGAAATGTTATAACGCTTTTGTGTCCACTAAGGACCTGCACACTTACAATAAATTCTCATTACAATTAACTCTTTAAAACTGCTGCACTGTTTGTGTGCACCCCGTTGTTGTTACCCATAGTAAACTTTCTATGACGTAAGCGCGCACGATGCGTTCATGGTCAATATAGTTCCACCAGCTATCGTGACAGTTTATTTCTTGCACTGCCCGTAGCCATCACACCCCATAAGTACAAGTAGATCGAGTAAGAAACTTGGCACGCGTAGGATCACCGCGACCTCCATTTTTAAAAACACACCTAACACTAACTGTAGACTCTGCACTTCCTTGCCGAGTAATACAATGTATTACAAAAGTCGAACGTTGCGGGGATATGGATGGAACAATCGATGGCATGATTATGAGCCATTAAGTACTTTGATTAATTGCACTACACCAAATTCAAGTTATCGTGTGTTGCACTTCCTCGTACACGTATATAAAGTGCCGCACAATTAGGTACGAACCAGTCATTAATTCGGGTCGAACGTTACGGAGATGGGTTAATTTAGGAGTGCATAGAACAATCATTTGATTGTTATGTAGCAACTGATTATTTCCTACAATGACTACCACAATCAAACAATCCTGTCATTCACTGTAACATTCCACAGCATTATTACAGTTACTATGTGCCCTAAGTATCATCATTAATCTCGACGGTAAGTAAACTGGAACCTTCCGGAGAGAGTTGACAGAACAACCGGTGTTTTTTTTTAAATCTTTTTTGAGGAGATTTGTCGATAATCGACTATGCCGCTCCGTATAGACCAACAACAATACCAATATTGTATAATTTAAATAGTGTTTTCGCCGAGTCGGATAATGGAAAGGCTACAACAGAGTTGCAATAACCTACGTCATAATTTACTCCGCTTTGACGTTACCGCAGTATATAAGACACGTTCCGGACACATTCCATCAAAATTTGGTATACATCTTCCACAACTTCACACTCGGTGCAATTTGGTTATGGAGCTTTATCAATCATGTGTGTGAACTTGTTGAATGGGATGTGACCAGAGCTTAGTAACTTATTAGTAATCTGTGCCAGAGCGTAGTCTGAATGCTGCAACTACGTCTTTGCGTTATAATGAGCAGTTGTCAAGAGGTTCACATTGCATGGTTTTGTGCAAATTTTGAACAATCGGTGTTATAAGTTATAAGCTAATTAGAGCGAATACATCGATTATCCCCCAAATTCAGGCAATCCCGTCATTGACTGTACACGATGCACTTCCTTGCAAACGTATACAATGTGCCGCACAAATACGTACCTACCTTCATTAATCTCGACGTTACGTAAACTCGAACGTTACGGCGAGGCGAGGATATTTTTACGTCCGTCGCCCGGTGCGGGCGTAATATTTTACGGTTCATAAAGCCGAGCGCAGCAACGTTGTTGTTTTACTAGCCGACGTTACCTGCATTGTTTCCGTGTGTGCACGGTCGACCGAGTCTCAAGATACCAGTGTAAGGGGATCTCCGTTGGGAGCTTAGTGTAAGAGAGATATCAAGTCGCTAATATTGATGATAGACCCAATTGATCAATATCCAAATTGAAGAGCAAGACTGCTAATTAGGTACATTAAAGTACATCATTCGTAGCTTGGCTGATTTTAGACATTATGTTAAAAACACAGTTGCACTTTTTACAAGGTGACTATTTCGCGGAATCAAAGTTTAAACACTGTCATGACCCTGAACTCGTCTGTATAGTCGAGAGCACAACAATATTACCAGATAAGCAGAGCTCACTCTACTGTGGATGCGGCCGATTCAAGCTAAGTGTTATTACAAGTTTATTACTTGTTAGAGACATACTTATAATGACAGTAGAATCATTTCCGACTCTTAACATCCACATAAATAAGGTTTAAATTGGTTATGGCAAATTCGTCTTGCACGAGAAATATTAGAAACACATCAATAATTTCGACACACACGAGCAGAATAGCTCGGTAGCTCATTTGATAATAGCGGTGCCACCATTTGATATATTATGTAGTAGGTATTGGAAATAAACAAGTGGTAGTAATCTGTGGTTAATGTTACATTTAGTAATGCTATCGTCATAATTGTACTGTATAATGTATCAGGTGTCATTGTTTCTTAACCCAAATAAATGAAAAAAATCCTTCTTTCCTTGGGTCCGATACAAATAAACTAAATCAGAGGTTAAAAGTATTTAACGTAATATTGCGCACATCAGTTAGACTTTGACGAGTTTTTTGGCTGTGAGTGTATATGAATATCTACAAAACTAATCAACGTAGAACCCTACAAAATAATACAATACAAAGTCAAGTGCTATTTAACAAAAGTTAATCGGCTTTAAGCTTACAAAATAGACACCCTCCTGTTGCGGTGGCCCGTCCACTTGTAACGTGGGGTAACTTTTAATTAAAGGGGTCGTTGATCGCATTCAGGCAAAGCAGCCGCTTTAGTATTGCGGTGTTATTCATTTCATCGCCCTATGCATTTACAGGATGATAATGTGCAACTTTAATAGCTATGTGCAATACAAACCCGTAAGTTTGGATGTTTGTTTGTCTGTTCCGCAATTACGGATAAACAGACTTGGATGAAATATACACAGGTAGAATGTGCCCGGGAAAAGGATAGTATACTGTTTATCCAGATAAAGGGCGTAGTTCCCACAAGATGAACAAACTGTAAATATGAACGAAATTACACATATAAACGAACTCCATGCGGGCGAGGCCGCGATTAATGTCTTATAAAATTTTCCCAGATTTAGGTGTACTGTGATGCCTCCAAAAGTCCTTACCGGCAGTTCTCATAGTCTAGGGTAGATAGTTTGAGATTTAGTAATCGGCACAATTATCTGGCATTATTACTAATAATAATTAGCCTGGCGCCCTTGGCTCCGTCCGCGCGGAAGGAATCAATCGTAAAAAGGACCCTACCTAAATGTTAATCCAGAACATGGTCCAAATCCAATCCATAGAACATAATCCAAGTCAGTGACGTGCCCTCCATACAGGCAGAAAGGCAAGTATCACAAAATGAACAAGTTTTCGGACTACTTGTTCATTTAACTGTTTGTTTATTTATTTTAATCCGAATATTCTGTCGCAACTGCGAGTTGTCAATTTCTCAAATTTTATCTTTCTGCCTACTCTGCGACAAAACGCCACGCACCATAATGTTTTGCGTATTCCTCGACTTGTCAATATGATCAGGTGATTATACGACGACGTAATGTTTTAGCCATTCTGCACCTGTGGCATTTTGCAATTTAGTCGATGTGCTGATTTAGGTTTTCTGCAAAGTAGACTATGTGTTATGCATAATAATGTATATCTATAGGCAAAGTAGGTATTTATCTTTGATTACAGATCGCATTACTCCAAAATACGCATATCAAGTAGGTATCATCCAGCTAAATCCACACTAATCATCATCTTCCTGCCGTTATCCCACTCTAGGTGGGGTCGGCACAACATGTTTTGTTGGTGACTGACAGCTTCACCAGCCAACCCTTTCTAGATAGTTTACTTTTATACTAATTTTGATATTAGTTTGTTTTTTATGACTTTTGTCAGTTTTTATTTATTGATTTACTTGTCCGAGTTCAATTATAAAACCCCTCCAGTTTTAGCTCCTTGACTTTTATAAACAGGCTCCCTCCTCTTCTTCCACTCTCCTGTTTTCAGCCGTCATCTCCGTACTCACCCCTTTCACACACATTTCTCATTATACCTATATCCCTGCAGTGGGATGTTTACGGGCTGATGAAGAACTCACCCGAGCGATCATTCCTCATGTAGCCTACCACCACCTTCTTCGATCTTCCTTTGCATCCCTCCATATTCACACTTAGCACTCGCCTCGTTACGTGCCTTTCATCCCTCCTAATGTGCCTAAACCATGCTAACCACACTAATACCTATTACAAATGCAACAGTAACTCTGTCTGTCTTTTTGTTTCACTTTCACGACTAAACCTTGACTTTTTTTTTTTTTTTTTTTTTTCTTTTTATTCATTATATATGAAACAATTTAACACAATACAAAAGTGCACCACAGAAACCTATTCAAGGTTTATACGCAACACACACACAACACACAACACACAATAGGGACAATAGTCTTTAGTATTTTAAGTTGTAGGCTGTATATACTATTTATGTAACTTTTATATGTTCGTCCATAACTACCAAGACCATAATTTATAACTGAGTCAGCCAGAGAAAGGTATAACATTCTAAGTATGACATATGGAAGCTTATATTTTAATATTGCGAGTTTGGCACTTACAGCCCTCAACTTATTACAAACGTTTTCTATATGCGGTTTCCAATGAAAATGTTTATCTATAACAAGTCCTAGGTACGTGTGTTGATCTATGAGCTCGAGGGAATCACACGAGCACGACACTACTGGTTGATGGAAACACGAGTTTAACTTGTTTAACCTTTTATTGAAATTTGACAGGTGATCTGGAAAGGATAGGATATTTTAAAAAAAAAGACTCCGCGATAAAGTATGTCCACGCAGCCGAATCCGCGGGCGAAGAGCTATGTAAAATAAACAAAAGAAAAGTGTTAAATGGAACTAGAGAGCCATCGCTATGTAGTTGATACGTGTTAATAAATTGCTCGTAACCAGTGGTCATTCAAAATGATAAACCCAACGGAAATAACCATCGATCACGCCTCAAAGTGCTGTCTCGCTCTGCCTTGTATGTGGAATAACTGGTACATACAGTCGTACACATGGATACTTTTACCAACTTTAATCGCGTGTTAAACTTTAAATAACATTCGAAAAATTCAATATCTTCATATTTCGACTATAAGGCGACTGACGCAAGTTTAAGTGACTTTGGCAGTTTCTTTGGTCATAAAACTTTCCACCAAAAATCATCTATAGATTTAGACATTTTATTGCCGATGTGATCACCCCCTGTCCCGTGTGTATTATATTGGATGGATACTGTCTCAAACATTACACTTTTAATGTTTGAAACACCCAAACGCTAAGGTTTGGGTTATCTCTGACCACCCCAGTAGGGATTAAGGTGGTGACGTTATGTATATCGGTTTCTTTGCTTTATCTTCATGGCACTAAACCGATTGGAGCAAAGTAAACAGATAATTCAAAATCCGTAGGACGAGTAGATATAAGTACCTAGCGTTAATCTAAATCGAAAATAATTAGAATCCACGCATACGAAATAGCGGATAACAGCTAGTATATAAAAAAAATGTACCAACATTGTCTTACATTATGTTAATTTTCTGAATTATCATCAATAGCTAGTGGACTCATTTGGTGCAGGAAACATTCCTATAAGGAGGATATCTATAAGAAGTGGCCCGGAGCTCATCACCCACCAACATGTAACACTATCACGGAGGATAGAAAGTTGTGACAATCATAAACATTATATTTTCGAAGTCCTCCTTACCCACGAAAAAAGACAATCTTTGTATCCGTCTGTACGACCGGTCCCGCTGTGTAGCGGTACCAATCGAAACACCAATTTTACCACAATTAAAAGATAAGTGCCGACGATAATAACGAGCCCGAATTGCCTTTTGTCTTGTGATAGCCGCCAGTGTGTTGAAATAGTATAAGTCATTTTAGTATTCGATGCTGTTTAAAGGTTTGTATGCGGAGATAAATATTGGAACCGTGAAGATAAAGCAAAGAAACAGGCAAACTCACTTACGATTTACTTGCAATAAAATATACAATAAAGTTTATTTAAACATGCAACCGTTCCAAACAAAAATAACTAGTATTATAAATGCCAAACTTTGGATGTACGTGTGTTGTAGGATCACGGCGAAACGGATTTGCGTGAAATTTGGTATATATAGGTAGAACATACCCTGGAGGCCTGGACTAAGATATGGGATATTTTTACCCCGATAAAGTGAGTAGTTCCCGCGGGATAAACAGATTTCTTCGATAAAGTTATTCCACGCATATAGTATTACTATACAATCCTAGGGGTAAATGTATTGTGTGATGAATACAAACATTTATTCCCGAGTCATGGATATTTATATTAATATTTATGTATGTTTATCCGTTATCTAGTATCCGTAGTACAAGCATTGCTTAGTTTGGGGCTAGATGATTGGTGTAAGTGTCCGAAATATTTATTATTTATTTATTATATGTTTGTACCTAAGGGTTGACGGTTGAATAGAGGAGAGTGGAAGAGGATGACATGTTGTGTCGACCCCACCTAGAGTGGGATAAGGGCAGGAAAATGATGCCTGTACCGTACGTGTCAGACTACGAATTACCAAATGGTGAGAATAACGGCTTATGTCAATATGACACGATAACAAAGGCCAAAAAAAATAAAAAAAAAATTAAAAAAAAATTAAAAAAATAACGGCTTAAAATACTTAGATACTATATATTACACAATTATAAATGCGAACGTTTGGATGCTTGTTTGATTATTTGTTAGTTTGTTTGTTGCTCAATCACGGCGAAACAGATGAAGGGGTTTGCATGATTTGGTACATAGATAAAAACATATCCTGAATTAAAACATAGCGTAATTTTATCCCGATAAAGTCAGTAGTTCCGGGATAAACAAATGAAATGTATCTACGATAAAGTCATGGCGATGCCGCGGCTGAAAAGCTAGTATTACATACATTCCAAAATTTCTAGAGTTAAACATTCATAAATTAGCAATTAAAAATGTGTGTTCGTGAATGTGTACTACAGGTTTGTTCTTATTGTGCTTATTGTTTAAGCTATTGTTCTTTAAAATCTTTCGGTAGTAACGTACTTCCACGATATAAGCACGTGTTGTAATTTTAATTCGGTTTCCCAGACACTATAGAGTCTGAAATCTGCAAGTCGCACCAATTTCTGGCACAGATAAGAAAAAGGGAGGTTTAGATGCTGTCATCGTCTTAATAAACCTTTTGCACCTCCATTATGAAAGCCATTGGCCCTATTCTCCGAACCGCAGAGCTCTCTAGTACTCATGATATCGTACAATTACTATCAGAAACTCCATCAGCATCCCCGCAGACGTAGTCGGCTATAACTTTAATTAATGTTGAATCGCACGAGATATCCTCGCGTTTATGGTATACGGCACAGTAAGTCTGTAGCCAGACTTACAGTAACCCAACTAAGTCGTGTTAGACAGAAAGTGATACAAGTTACAGTAGCCATGTTGCTGGATAGAACGACATCGTGGAGAGAGTTACTGACTTACCGAGTTACAAATTGAAAATATAGCGAATTGCCCGAAAGGTTATGATAATATATTCGGACACTTACACAATCAACTAGGCCCAAACTAAGCAAAGCTTGTACTACGGTTATTAGGTAACGGATAAACATACATAAATATTTATATAAACATCCATCGCTCGGGAATAAATGTTCGTATTCACTACACAAATAGTTACCCCTCGCGGGATTCGAACCCGCAACCGTTGGTTTCGATGACAGGGTCGCTATCCACTACATCAATCGGCCGCCATTATATCATCCACATATAAATCAACTGTGTTAAAACTAAACATCTTCGAAACTGCTGAACCGATTTCCATAAAAAATAATCGTCAAGTTTTCGAAATAAAAACCGTTGTCTAATTTATTCAGCCGTTTTAACGCTACAATACCATACAGACAGACTTTAAACCTACCTACCTGAAGCATGCGGAGGTACCTACTCTAAGACTGCGTGGTGTACAACGGTTCGCCCTCCCGCTTTGTAAAGGAAGGCATGCGCCCTGCAGTGTAATAGGACTTCGTAATAGTATTGTATAATATGATGACTTATGTATTTCAATAAATCTCATATTAATTACGCGCAATCACATACACACATATATATACATTAACACTCGTATGTATTCCCACAAAACTACACTTGCAGAGATGTTACATTTTCTTCTTTTCTTTAAATTTAATATACAAAAAATCTTTATACCATACCTACTCTAAAAAGCTCATTTTATTCACGCAAAACAGTGAATAAAAAGGCCTTTTATTCACTGTTTTGGTGTTTGAATTTGGAACACAAAATATATCCGATCTCCATTTCAATGCTTACACAAAGTCCTTGCGCTAAGATTCGAAATTCAAACTCTTTGGTGCAAATAAATTCTCGAGATTTGATTGGTCGATATTTGCGACGAGGAGTTTGGCATTAGATTAAAAACTGTTTTGTGTTCTTTGCTGCCATTATAGAAAAAAAAAATAGTGAAAAATTTCTATTTTCGCTTAAATTATGTCTTTTTCTCGTAGTCATGGTATAAAGTATAGCGTGCAACTCCTGAATAAAGTACGAATTTATATCGAGGGCCATAAATCACTCGCGTCGCTCAGGATTCTAACAGTTGAATCCTTCACTTGCTCGTGACTCATCTACGGCCCTCGCTTTAAATCCGTCCTTTATTCACTAGTTGCATAATATACTATTATTTGCATCACAGATTGTATAAAAATTTAACTTGGCTACTTATTTGTTTTTCTACGGTAACTGTCTTCCTGCGATACGGTTCTAGGACTAGTGTAGGAGACAGAGTTTAAGTAATATACTTCTCAAACAATGATGCCAGGATAACATTTGTTTAAATATTATACTACCTATGGTAAAAAAATTGTGAGTTCTATAGTGTTTAATGGCATAATAATAAAGATTGTCATTTTCAATTACCTTTCACTTCGCACACAACAAGAGATACGTCGTATGAACCACCACATACTATTGCTAAGTATTATTTTACTCCTTTCAGTATTGTGCTTTGTAAAATGTATGTTCTCCTTTTGTGCAATAAAGTGTATTTGTATTGTATTCTGTGTACCTATGTTACTACATACTCTGCTTCCAAGTTTAAACACTTGAACGATATAGTTTCACTGACTTGGAACTGAGATACCTAAAACACGGAGGCAATAGTTATCAACCCCGTTACTGCTCCGGGACTGTAGAGAGCCGGCTGAGAGTGCCAAACGATAGTTATTACGTGCCTTTATCGACCGCTTTATCGGTATTCGGTATCTATAACATTTGTCTAATACAACTAGACTAATATTGGTAACAAAGTGTAATAGGGTATTATAGCAAAACGGAACGTGTCCAACCAAATTACTGTTCTGATAGTAAGCAGTAAGCTGTACGTTGTTATTTTGAAGAATGAATTATGAAACATTGTAAGCATTTTTACCGCGAACGACTTACCCTCTTCAGTAAAAAGGTAACTCTTGAATACCCGTTTCATAAATATTTAAGTAGAATGTATTTTATTTATACGGAGTAAGAACCTACTTACGTAAATGCAAAAGTCTATCTGTCGGTAGGACTCGGAGAAGGACATAGGCTACTTTCCACCCTAAAAAAGGCCGTGATAAAGTAAGGCGAAGACGCGGGCGGAAAGCTAGTTTTCCATAAAACAATGAGATATAATGTGATAGGTAACGAAAAGTAATATCCCTTAACTGGTGAGAGCTGACGCGCGCAACTATATGAATGGCGAAACGTACGTTTTCGATCGATTCAGATCGGCTGTAAAGCAATCCCCGGCCGGCAATTGAGCCGAATGACCCTCACACCGCTGATGCACTAGATAGGATATCGTGTGGCCGACTAACGTCTGCCAATCGGTCCGATGGCGCTACTACGGGCTTAATAGGGTTTACCGTGGGTACAGTTGTTGAATAAACATGCATTATATCACGCCAACAGCCAATAAAGGTCAACTATTTGACATAAGCTTCTCCTATGGAGCGATTTGCATCGCTTTCCATGGTAGGGTGTTTCATGGTCACCATGATTTTTTTTGCGAGCTCCCAATCCACCAATGATATTGCTGCTCATCACTGATCTATGTTGTTCTTGTTGTTCTGATCAGTGTTGGTCTTTACTCTGCCGGGAACGAGTGCCTATGGCGATAACATAGTTTTCTTCAGTTAGACAGTGAAAGCATAAAAAGCACTGGAGTAAGGCTAATGCTTCATAGTCCAGTATCGTGTGAATTATGAGGTGTAACTCTTCCGAAAATCTCACGTATCCTAGTATTTAACACATAGATATCGTGCATCAAATATCCTCTGACAGCTTTATCCGCTCTGTCACAACATACAAACTCCCCTGATGCTCTACTACACATAAATATAATCATAGTAAACCAATCACGGTACTTTTACAAACTGTCAAGGAGTTCTGAATTCCCCGTGGGTAAGAACAGTCTGAAACAGATATACTTTTACAAGCCTGCATAAATTTAAGTTCTCTAAGGTTCTGGGTGCGACAGTAAACCAGCGTTGAGCTTTTATAAGGTCAGCATATAGCTGAGTCGTTTCCCTTTCGCTGCTGCGACACTTAACTGAGTGTTCTGCTATTTTATTTGCCTAACAATTGTTGTATATGTGTCGAAGTGGCGAATAAATAGTCTCTTTCTTTCTAAGGAAATCTATCTCTAAAAGCACTATCGAAAAAAAATCATGAATGCCTGAGAAATCTTAATTCATCTGTTTCGGTCTGTACCTATCAGATCTTGATGAAATTTAAATGGAATCATGACGAGAGTACTTCCTTCAAAAAAACAACACATTTTTTTATGAGTCTGTTAGTTATATCTTACAAGGGACATCTCGCCTTCACACATTAACAATTTGACATTATCCGCCGTCATCTGCGAACCACAATCTCACCACCAGTTTGACCAGTCGATGATGGTACCGTGGCAATTACGCATATCCTGCCACTCGTAATTTACATGCGATAATCTATGATAGACGTGATCCTTCTCAAGATATCAAGTCGCGGCGGTACTTTCGTACGATATAGGTAAATAGTATTAATGTAACTAAGTATGATACTCACGAGCAAAAAATTTACCCACTTAATGTTTATCTGCAAACTGAAATGTTTAAGGAAACAGAATAGCAAGAGTAAAAAGAAAATACGCCTCCAATTCTTTTAAAAAATAAGCTTGACCGTGGTGCTATTTGTCAACTTATGTTTTTAATGATTGACAGGATACGCGTTTAATCGCCATCTCACCTGTTAGAGTGTGAAGTAGGAAACGGAATAAATTTGGGGTTTGGGGAAAAAATACTACAACGAATAATAAAACAAATAAAAAGAAAAGATAACCAATACGAGTTTATCAATTTATATAAGAAAAATAAGGCAGGTAAATTTTATTTACATGTATGTAAAGATCAAAATCCCGGTAGGAATGAAATCCGCGACCTCAGTTTTTACCACCTTGCACGTTGTGTGAACCAAGGAGGCAGTTAAATGCGGTAGATTTATTAGGACAAATGTAATTTCATTATTAGAATGTAACAAGTCCTACTAAACAGACGTTACATTTCAATTGTGTCTTGAAAACCACTACCAATCAAAAGAACTCGACCGAAAACATTCTCCAAATCACCTAATCCTACAACGCAATGATGGTGTACGTCGCATATTAACATACGAACAGCCAATTTGAATATTCATCGGTGCATTGCAGCAGTTTGATGAGTTAGCGAGCCGCCGTATAGACCGCCGAAGACGACGCAAAGTTACGCCCGACTTGTCACAAGCTGACTCGGCAGTTGCATACTATCTATCCACGTCTATAAGATAGTTTACACTATGCTTTGGTCTACGCTATCGATAAATCTGTGTAAACCAATTTGCTGCAGTAGGTATTCTAAAAGTGGTTATGTTCATAGTCCATTGAAGATGGGCAGCAACGTTTTTGTACGAAGTTTCCAAACATTTGAGATAACCAACCCGTGGCAGTTGTGCGCGTTGGGTCATGTTCAGCAATGCAGGCTATTGATGATGTAGACAACAGTACAATGGGAAAGCAAACTCCCTCCTTATCCCGATAGGTGTCGCACGCGCGATTATATTATGAGGGTAGAAAGTTGTTTCAAATGTAACTTGTAAAACCAAAGCTGTCAATTTCCTAGGATCAAAACTACTCGTGAACTGCTCAATTCTACCTTTTATTGCCAGTCACGAATTCTTTTCAATTCTAGTTTTCTTTTACTCCAACACTGCCCTCCATTATGTATGGATTAACACAACTAAACCCGTAACTTATTTACGAAGACGTCGCATGTGGCACCTCATTGGAGCGATAAGTAAATATATATATAGCTACTTATACTAGCAACTCACAGGTGGACTACTTTCCAAAACTAAAATGATCTGGACTTACCTACTAGGCAATAACAAATAAGAGGTCCATGTTAATATTGCCCATGTTAAGCGATCTTATTTACAAACGAATTTGATCTCATTCACTGTAGTTTAAACGCACGGAGGCAGTGGAGCTAGTCGCACCCGATGGCGTTATTTGCCCCCGCAATCCACTCCTTACCAACTTGCCACTAGTTCGGCACCGGACCAACTTCCTCAAGGATTTAAATATACTGGAAACGAATCTTTAAAGAACACGGTAGATACGATAGATAAGCATTTATTTGATTCCATGTGCACACACATGAAAAATACAACTAAAACAATAAAACACAAGTACAGAAACAACAAATATTATGTGTGTGCCGCAGTATACCAAAAGGCTACAATTCAGTGTATGGATTTGCCCGAGGCAACAGGTATTTTCTGTCTGACAATGGATTTTCAGTCAACAGCCGTAGATGAACTCTGAAGAAAGCTTGTTAAGAAAGAGGACGATCATGGCTTCTGAGGATCCTCAAATCGTCAAATCTAAACAACTATATCGTCAGTAGAAAGTTAAGAGGTTTTAGAGCAACGTTACAGAAATATAATCGAAGTTTACAAAAATTCAGTAGTTTCAGTTTATTTGATGCATTTTGAAATAAATAACATCTCGTTTCCGATAAAAGTGGTGTTTCAGCAAAAATTCATCAGAAATTATTCATAAATAAATGTCTAAAGTTTGATACTTTTAAGTTACGGTCAGGTAAAATTGGTTAAAGTAATTCAAATATTTTATGATAAAATGAAAAACAATGCCATTGACAATCCGAGCCCAATAGTTAGGTAGGGTAAAAATTACTAATTATTATGAAATATTGTAGGTATATATAGAGTACCTGAGAACTGTCACAACCAAGTGTAGCTTTAAACGAAATGTTACTGTGAAAAACCACAAAAAAATTACGCTTCAGCGTGGTCCTCATGGCAAAAATGCTCAGATCGATACAAACCTCTAATCGACGCAGAAACAAAAAACCAGCGATAGGAAGTCATTTTTTACAAAAGTGACGCTTTAGCCCGTCTTCCATTGTCGTTATAACAATGTTTCATCCAGTAACGCCACTCCAAGTTATTAGTACGAACGAAGGCTCCCAAACTTACGCCAACTGTACAGACGGGGGATGTCGTCCGCCCTCCCCCAAACCTCCGGCTCCTCATCAACAAACTTTCCCTTCGAGGCCAGCGGGCCAACTTGTGACGTAACATAATCTCCCTCATACTAGTCAGGAAAACGACTATTTTCTTATATTTTTTTTTGCAAATTTGGAGACGAATTGGTAGATTCGACAAATAAGCAGTTATGTATGATGTACAGTCAAGTGTAAAAACATAAGTGGGTCAACCCATCAAAAAGTATTTGAGATACATATTGTTTCTATATACTTAATATTATTCTTTATTATTATAAGTAAAGTGTACACGAAGTGTAAATATTAGATATTAAAATATTCTGCCCAATTAATCCTGGTGGGAAGGGACCAAGGATCGCTTGGAACTTTAAAAACGCAGTGTTTAGGAGTTCTTTATCTAAATATCTGACAAATATCAATCACCCTGGATTCATTTCGATTGGATTTGAATCCAAAGACGAGTGTTTGTCCTCAAAAGACCAAGCCCTACTCCACTCTGCCAGGACCCACACGGCGACCCAAATAAAAATTAAAACCGAATTACTGTATTAACATTACAACGAATCGAGAGCAGCGAAGTACATAACTCGTACAAATTGGACAACAATCCTCGTTTTGAAGCATTAAGAGTAGAAGAGGCCCCACCAAGTTATAATGAAATTCACTAGCAATAAAACTTCTCTTTTGACTAACCCGTAGGATACATTTCGCAATTTAGGGTTGCCATGAGTGATAAAATTATGTGCGTGTTCTTATTGCAATTGGATTGGATATTTATTTAAAGTTCTGCGGCTTCCTACTAGTTTATGGTTACTATAAGATACATCGAGTGTTTGGAAATTCGTGTTTATGCACTTTTTGTCAATTTATGTGCCTATTTTGTGGCTATCTTCTGTTCCTTTTTATTTATCATACATACGTATGTAATAATAATAACTATCTTCTTTGTCACTGAAAAAACATGTCATTTCAAATTAATTCCTCATCTTCTATTTCAGTCTACAGTGTAGATCGATTCCACGTTTAATTTTGTACTCTAATCGGAACAATCAACATGCTCGATATAGGCCTCTCCCACGGCGTATCTATTTCTGGGACCATAGACATGTGCCAATCGTTTCCATATACAAAACGCTTCATTTCTCGCTGCTGATTGGCTGTTAATAAACCGCGAATGGTTGACACTTGACAACCAATCGGCTGCGAGATATGAAGCGTTAAGAGTTTGTAGATAAGTTTTTAGAGTAAACTTCGGGTTGTCATCAAGACTGATGACGAACAAGATTAATGTAGACACATTAATCCACTGCTGGATATGGGCACCACAAGGCAAGGCGTGATCTTCGGCTTTATACCTCAGTGGGGTTGAAATCTACCGGCCCGACTTCCCGCAATGTGCGCTATTTGTCAGCAGTAAATTTTGTATTAGAAGACAACATTGCGGCTGTGTATAAAAGACTGCCTGCGTTCTCATCAAATGTACTTCATTTCGAACCAACTGGTCGATAGATCGTACGTGTCTGAAGGCTTTACTCATCCAGTCGCTCCTGGCAACCCGCGTCGCTCCATCTATAACTTCAGGTCGCATGCTGTTCCCACTTTCATTTATCTAAAATGAAAGCTTCCGCGATTGGCATCCCTATCGCAGCGTCAAGTTACGATCGCGAGCGTCGCATCGGGCAGACGAACTGGCAAACTTAGATAAAAAGGGACTAACATCCATTAAATCTTTTGCAACTAAGTTCGCAGCCCGCCACTGCCATGCCGTCTGTACACCACCTTATGTAGCCACCGCCGCCTCTCCCCCAATCTAGCTGTGTTATTGTTGTGCGGTGCCAATTTAACAACTTTCCTCCAACTCCTGTAAGCCTGGTACTTTTTAATAACAAGCATTGTAATAAAAATATTTTCTGCCGAAACTTTATACTGCCAATGTTTAAAATGACATATGTACAGAACAGTGAATATTGCTATGACTGAGGTTTCTGATGTACACTTAAGTAAAACTCGTTTTATAATGAGTATTGATTGAATTAGCATGCAACTATAAAATCGTGTTCCAAATACGACTTAGTGTATATTTTTGGTTGTGCGGTTCATCTTTTTACAAATACTATATAGCATTTCTATACGTGTAAGATTAGTTGTCTTTATTGACACGTAGGGTACAAAAGGTATTTTTTTATGTTCTATAGGTATGCAAGCGTATAAAGACACCGATACATTACGATTAGCCATATTCACTTCATAACTGAGAGGTCATTTCAGTAATTACATAATTATCATATTTACAGAGGTATTACATTTGATTGCTTAAGGACTACGTTAAGGATCACATGTAAAAAGTATGCGATATCTTCTGTATGTTAGTAACAAAAATTAAAGATAATAGGGTAGGGTAGGGTCTCGTGAATGTAGCGATGTATTAAAATTTTTATTATTTCGACATTTTTTTTTAACACAAAAATGACGAAATAATCCCACCATAACTTAAACCATTAACGCAAACTAGACTCTATATCTTCGACTTTATAACGGGTAGGTGGCCGCCTCTGGGCACACGCTGACGTTGGCCAAGCAGCTGCCGTTAGTTTCCCAAATGCTGAGGCACTGGTGGTAGAGAACACAATACAAGGGACAGATACAATAATGATTCTAATTCACTCGCGGATACGAATCACAAGCGGCTGCATTAATCTTATATTATCAAGGCTCGGGAACCTACGAGGAATGCTACGCGGTAGCCGGTGATTTTGAGAGTAGGTTCGGTCCGTTTGACACGGTGCGTCTCGCCGGAAATAAATAAAATATATTAAGGAGTACGGATTCCCAGCTATAGGGAGTTTCACTTGAGTATTAATTACTTGGTGTGTGTAAATACCACGCGAGTTTGAATATTGCGGTATTTACTACACATGAACGTATGGTTCTGAATCTACGAACAAATATTTCAGTTATCTCAGGGTACGAGTAGGGACAAGCTAATTATACCTATACTTCTTCCTATAAATTCCTAACGGATACGAACGGAGCGTTATAGATCGGTCCACGGTTTGGAAACACCCAACGTATATTTCCAATGGTAGCACGGAAGATGCCAGCTGTAGATCGGTCCGCAGTTTGAAAGCTCCAACATACCCCTACTTATACCTATTGTCACCTCTACGCCTTTTCCGGCGGATTACGACGGTAGTGTGGAAGATCTCAATCCACGGGAGCGATGTTGATCATTCCGCAGCTTGAGAACCCTCAAAATGCGGTCTCGCGGAAGATCCCAATCCACGGGAACGATGTAGATCGTTCCGCAGCTTGAAATACTCCGTGCACACTAATTATACGGTTCCTACGTCGCGTCTACTCCTGATACTATTCAAAGGCTGAGTGGAATCCACAACTCACGGGAGCGATAGAGATCATTCCGCAGTCTGTAAAATTCTGCCCCTCTCCTACACGTCGCGGCTTCCCAAAATTAAATCGGTAATATGGATACCTCGGTACCTAATTGTACTGTGAGCTAAACGCGGTCTAATAATGTGTAGAGTTCTACGGAAATATCCATAAACTGATTATAAATTACAAGGAACACAACAGCGAAGCAACTACCGACTTACTTGGTGTACCTCGCCACGGACAGACGGTAAGGCAGTACCGGGTTATATCTGCCGAAAGGTTTCGCTTCTAGAACTCGTCAGCGAATGCCTAATACGCACTCCTTTGCCTGCTTCATATATGCTTGGCGCGTGGTGCGGGTGGTGCGAGAAGCGGGCGGTGCGGTGTACGGCGCCCCTCATCTCAAGCCAGCGTAGGATGTTACACATCGACTTCGTTACTCCCCTCCTTCCTCAGAAGATTTTTTCCTGTAAGCGAAAAAATCACAGCGGATCAAGCGGCCCCGGTTTTTATTATCAACGGTATCAGTACGGCGCAAGTTTCGTGTCCTTACTAATCATGAGGTCTTCGCTCTAAAACCCTGGGGACAAAATATGTCGGCGAGTTGCTCAACGCGGCTGGTATGATGCGGTTTGTTGGGCCTTTTGTACGGGGTCAGCTTAACTGTACCCCTCCGGTGACTCTCGTTGCGTTTCTTGACTGAGCGGAGCAGCGTTTTCTTTGACTCCCCATCATCCAGTACCACATATGGCGGTTGCCCCGTTAGGGTGCTCCCATTCGCCCCTGTCTCCTCTACATCTACTTCCTGAACTATCCCTTCGGTCGACAAAAACCAGGCATCTGCAGGGTATCCCCACCCTACACCTTCTGGCAACACCACTTCGGATAATAAGAAAATAAAATATTTCTCACCAGATGGTAGGGAGAGCAGGTCTCCGGTTCCTTCCTCTTCCGAAGTTGTTCCTGAGTCGGTTTGTCGCTCGGTTAACCTCCGCTAATAGGAACTGGAGGTCGGTGTCATTCAGCTCTGGTAAAGGTGGCGGTTCACGCGGCACGAATGATCCATCTCGCCTTATCACAATTTCTGCGGCCATAATACTTTCCAATCAAAGGATATTGTAGTCGCGGCTCCTAACGAATGATTACTGAGGTCTCGATGCACCGACGGTCCTATTTTTCTGATGGTGTGTTGAGAGTAGATTTGAAATAATGTCTCGGTTGTTTTGCCCGCACATAAGAATATTCTTAGTGTAGATTGCATAGTGTTTTGGACCAATTTTTGCCACTGTTACTATAGTTCCGCGGTTTGAAATCCCCAAATAAGGCTGTACGACAGACCCTCCACTCACGGGAGCGATATAGATCGTCCCGCAGCTGAGAACTCTCGAATACGGTCACGCGGAAGATCCCAAGCCACGGGAACGATGTAGATCGTTCCGCAGCTTAAGAATCAAAATACGGTGACGCGGAAGATCCCAACCCACGGGAGCTATGTAGATCGTTCCGCAGCTTGAAAACCTCCATACACACCACGATTCCGCGGACGCGCCTACTCCCGATGCTTTTCCATGGCTGAACTGAGATTTCCCCACAACCCACGTAAGCAATAGATATCAGTCCGCAGTCTGTACAACATCACAAACCCCTATAGACGCGACGTTCCTTTAAAAAAATTAAAGACACGTCAAAGTCGGTAATACGGATGCTCGATAAATAATTGTACTGTGAGTTGGGCGCGGTCTGATAATATACGATTCAAACTGATTATAAGAAAGAAGGAACACATACAGCGGTGTATCTACTGATTTACTTGGTGTACCTCGCGTCGGACAGACAGACTGACACGCTTTAGAACTTTTCAGCGAATGTCTAATGCGCGTTTTTTTTGACTGGAACTATTGCCGATACGCTAATGGCTGCTTTAGCTGTATATGCTTGGCGCGTTGCGTTCTTACGAAAATTTGACACTATTGTTTACCCCGAATTTTCAAATAACTTGCTGTAAAACAATACATACGCTCCCCTAAATTGTTATCTAATATTATAAAAGCCTTCATCCTAACACAAAACACGTCAGAAAGAGCGAATTAAGCATAAGCAGTTAAGTTGGTTAAAATCGTAAGATAGGTAGCATGTTTTTGACGGATTAGTTGTAGCTCATACGATAGTTTCGTGTAAGCGCAGTTTGGACTGGGAAACTTTGTTGTGAACTACAAGTGCAACTCACAGTGAAAGTTAGTCGACACTTGGAAGAACTGAAACGGGTAGCAGAAAACTGGTTGGATTAATTTTGGACTAACAAACGTTCATTTTTTACTTAAAATACTTTTTTTTATGCACGACAGGTTCGTACTTGACCTCAATCACACCTGATGTTATGCGAAGATGAGGTCGAAGGTGGAAGCGTACTGACCCGGAAACCCCAACACATTTGTGGGACTGGCTATCTTATCTCTGACAACCGGAACACAACAATGCTATTAACATTGCTGCTTGGCGGCAGATTTAGAAAAGATGGTGGTAGCTAGCCAGGTTGGTTTACAATAACCAAAGAATTTCTGGTTTAAACTTAAGACTAGCTTTCTGCCCGCCACTTCGTCCGCATGGATCTCGAAATAATGACTTTGTTTTATTCAATTTAGAGACTATAAAAGATACAACGACGAAAATAGCAACGAACGTATCAGAAGAAACGCTCCCAACTAAAGAAAAAGCTCTCTCATACGTGTGCGACTACTTAATATGAGTAGAATAAGTATGTGTGAAGTCTATAATTATAAAAGGAAATCAGATAAAACCCTTACAAACAATATCAGTCTATTATTATGTGAAATAGTTGAAAAGGAAGACTTCGAAAGTCGAGCTGGCAAACTGGCACTCGCCAAATCGTGACGTGACACCGACAGTGGCGCTGCTCTACCGTAACGAAATTAAACATGTCTTCTCCAACGTCCTTCGCCAACCATTATTCAAATATTCGCACATCATACATCTATTACGGAGTGTACAGTCCTGCGTCTACTCTGTACGGATTACCGTAACACGCGGAGTAAACTAACAAACAACTGGCAGCGGAACAACAAGGGTTAGAGTACACGAGTTATAAACATAAACCAAGTCCAACCCCCGAACGGTTAGCATAACACGAAGTTGGCCCAAGTGTTATTGTTCTATAACGCGGAAAATGATATGGACTACGTAATTACTTAAACACTTCAAAGGATGAATAGGTATGTATTATTTTCCTTATAAAGACTAATTCTACTGGGCAGTAATTTTACTAGATTACTTTGGTGATTAATATTTACTAGCAATATGATGTACAGTCGACGGCACGACCCTGACACACCAGTGGAAGTACTACTGCTAATGTTAACGCAGCGACACCTGCTGGAAGTGGTACGGTCGTTGTGCGGCCACGTGTACGTTTACCTGGAGCACAGAAAATATTCGAAGAAATAGTTCGTGTATTTTTTGAGCCAATAAACGTTTTTCAATATCATCAATATCCTTAACAACCGTAATCCACAATCCCCACGTGGACCTAGTGCGTATTGGTGGATTTGAGTCAGACTAGTGGCCACCTGACAGTAAGTAGTCGATGCTGACGCGACTTATCTAAACTAAAACAAGTTTAAAAAGACAACTCTATTTTAAAACTAGTTTCAGTTGAGGGAAGTCACATCAGAATCAATCAGTGTTTACAAGTCGTGCCTGTAACTATAGGCCACCCCGTCTTGTTTGCCTACAATGAAACAAACCGGAACATACCGTTTAACGACACGGACCCTTTGAAACACGGAAACGGTCGTATAAAAATACCACTAGTGGTCACCCATCCAGACGTCACAATTCATTATAAATACACTTTATTGCACAATAGAAAAGAAAATACAATTACAGAAAGTGGTAAGAGTAGAGCGCACAATTTGGCGACCTTATCACTAACAACGATCTCTTACTTAACTTCGCTAATCGAAAATAAATAGCGACTGCACCACGGTGATTCAATGTTTTCAGTTCATTCTACTGAATACTTTTATCAGAATTATGAAGTAGCTTATGGAAAATTTTAAACACAAAGAAAGGCGGAATGTTACTCCTACATCCTGCAATCGCTTACCAAGAATGATATAGTAGGTAATGAATGACTGTACTAATGATAGCTGTCCAATTTAGTATTGTTCCATGTAGTATAATGATTTCGAAGTTGGCAACACTCAACTTACTTTTGAAAATAGGGTAAAATATAATAAAGAGTTCAATTTGGATCGCGTGTGTGGATCGGCGGTTTTCACCACAGCGTTCTCGAAGTTTTTCGGTTGTCGTATAATTTCATTCTAACAAGTATATTTGTCGTTACCACCTTTGCTTTCGCCACGAATGGCTGCTGAAGGCTGCTCAACCCTGGCTTCGAACCAATACAATCTCCCAGGAGAAAGGTAACATAGGCGATCTCGAGGTAAGTCCAGCTGGCCTTCAAAGAGAGAGCTGAAGGTACCTTCCACCTCTTTGTAGAGATCTTCGTTGGAGGGATCAAGCACCCTGGTGAGTCGCCCTTCTCCAAGCAATTAGTTCATTAAATTAGAACTCCGCCCTTTTCACTTATTTCTCGACCATACAGTCCACTTTATCACCAACAATAGCTGATGAAGACGATGAACAAGCGATGCCCCACCCATTAATCATATAGGATCTATACATATAGATAGGTAAAAGTTTATCCAGTGATACCACAATCAATACAGAACTCACACCAAACAATAAGAGTATTAAAGTAATGACGGTCACACAATGGCCTGACGCTCCCCTAATAAAAAGATTTGCCACCTATAACTACCAAAGCTTTAGAAGACAAATACGTGATATTAAAATAAAGAACTACTTATTACGTGAACTGAAGTTATTTACTTAAGTATTAAATCTTCCGCAGCAATAAGAAATCGTAATCGAGGTCGCCGCGAGACGGTCGTTACCGTATATGAAATAATAAAGAAGTCCCGGAGAAAATAAAGATGGTTGAGTATCTGAGCGGCAATTATCTCGTCTGAAATTACTCGAAGCCATTAAAACTGTATAAAGACGCGATAACTTTGACATCGCCGTAAGTGGGACGCGTGTGATAAATTTAAGTCGGTCATCTCGCTTTGTAGGTAATTCCGTTGGAAATTAAATATCGATATTCGGAATAACTTTTTCGGATAAAATCGATTTGAACTTGGAACTTGTTGGTTACGTAAAACTTAGTAAGAATACCTTTTACAAAGGTACGTCTGTTTTTAGGATAGGAATCGATGACAACGGGAGTATTGCTTAGCAGTCAAGACCAACTTTTTGACCTAGTGCCCGGCGTTCCGTTTCACTTATTTAAAATTGGATCAGCGAAAATGTACTCATAATAATTACAACCACAAACGGATTTCCAAATTTGGTGTAACGCAACTAGCGGCTAGTTGAGCACAAAATAATTTGTCCTGTAAGTGGGACAGAGCGCGGCGCGCAACCGGCGGCTCTTCGATCGCGGGACGCGGCCAGGTCATTCACCCCACCCGCGCCCCGGTCCGAGCGAAGTTACAGCATTTCGACGTGAGCGGTCCATTACTTTCCGAACTGAGAACCGAAGGAAGCAAGTGTCGTTTGACAGATCAATACCGGCTGTTTGGGGGAAATTTCGCCGCTTTGTGCGGTTGACGATGACTTGCGAACACGATAGCATCGTCTAAATAACCAGAGTTGGAAATAACGACATTATCAACGTTAGCTAAGCGATTGTTGACTTGTTAAGGTACCTACATGCGATACATAGGCTAAAAGGCTATTTGAAATAAAAAATCTAGCTAGATCGTTAAGTAGAATTGTCAATTCAGATGTACACTAACTAAACTAAAACCAGTTTTGGAGTGGTGCCGCGCATCGTACTGTTAGGGAGAAAGAGACAATACTATTTTTAGTTTAGTTTAGTTGGTGTACATCCGAATCGACACCAATGTTAATTTATGAAAATCTGACAGTCGAGTCCCCAACCCGCATTGGGCCAGCTTGGTGGACTACGGCCCATACTTTATCATTATATTATAAAGTATGAGCCGTTTTAAATTATAATTATACGAGAGTAGGCCTATATCCCTGCAGTGGGATGTTTACGGGCTGATGATGATGAAATGCTATTTCAGAGCAACACGAAGAGTCGTGTTGCTCTTTACGAATTTGAACTATGAGAAGAGTCTCTTTGCTCAAATTCGTTCAAAATCAGTGACTTACATTCAAGAATTATTAAACTAGCAAATGGAATTATTGGAGACATTCCTTAAATACCTACTTCTAGGCGTAACATTCGTCGTTACATTTATTGTATATATTTACCTCGACACCCACCGGCAATTTTTTCCCCAGAAACTATTGACGGACTCGCATAAAATACATTTATCGCTATCACATTTACACTCATGGTTATATAGATATAGATAAGATAATGTGACGCAATGAGTTAAAAAACTTTTATGTTAAACAGCAATTGGCTCCGAGGAGAAAAAGAAGAGTTTCTCGGCCACAGGCATTTTTGATGTCATTAAAAATTTCTGACGTCAACATGTTTTATTGTCACTATGACGGAAACAAAAAGCATTTGCCAGATGTTTCTTTGATTATATTCTGAAAGATAATAATTCTTGTTAGTGTTGACAAGAAATAGGTATCGTGCTTAGTTATCGGAGATGTTTAGTTGCACCTAAAAACAATTTATGCGCGGCAGGAGCGTGTAAAAACTTATATTTTATTTTATTGATAATACAGAATCAACAGCATCATTATAAAATAATATTACACAAAATTTATAAGCCAAAGTCATGCCAATTACAGATTCTCGATATATTACATCTAAATCGATGCATATGTTCACGAGTACAAGTTTTAGAAACCTGTACTCGTGAACATTTGCATTGATGCGTTTATACGAATACATATTACCTAAATGTCGTTGTCTAATTAAGAAACGCCGTCATTACAATGAGCCTACGATACAATATTTTTAGACAAAAGTATTTTTAACCGAAACACTCGTGGCGCAGTGGTATTTGCAATAGCGAAATAAAAACGAATACGTCATGTATAGAGACATTAAGCAACGTCTGGCGTGGCTATGGACTGACCATAGATGGGTGCTCACTGGTGGCATTTTCAAACATAAAGCGGTTGAGACGTGTGTATGTCTAAAATGGCTGAGGTTTCAATTTCGTGTTTAATAAAAAAAAAAAAGAATAAATTACAACTTTGCTTATTGAATTGCAAAGTTTAGTGGGAAACATGCAAAATGCTGAAAAGCGGGTCAGCCTGTAAAACTGCAGAAAGACAGGTGGAAGAGGGGAGACCACGGCCGGGGCAGAGAACTTTCTCGATCGATTCCATATCCGGCGGCACGTGTGTGTACGCCCCAATTACTTGTTCTTTTGTTGGTTAATGTATTAGATCAGTTGGGTGTACCGTATTTACACTTTCCGGAGCCACGTGTGCATACATTTCATAATCATAGATTGCCATCGTAACACAAAGCTCATAGTATCCTCTCCTCACCATATGTGTAGTAGGCATTTCCCCAGATGTTACACATAATTCTATACGTTCGGCACACCCCGGCAGGAATCGAATATGTTAGTGAATTTGCCGATCGATTTTGTGAACGTTACTTTAGAGTCGGTATTTCGTTCCAAAGCAAACATTCCGACCCATATCTGTGTATGTACGGCCCCTGCGACAGATACATATACTCTCACACTTACACTACAGTTTCGGAGTCTATAGCCGCAAGGTAATTTAGCCATAGTTCCGATACCGTATAGTACTCATATCATAGCTTCGAATCTACATTTTTAATTAAATTCATCAATTTAAAACACGCTTGACGGAATGAATATTCATCAAATAGTAAATAGCTCTAATTATTTCTCAATAACAGCTTATAGAAATATAGCAATCATTAAATATAATAGCAAGAAATAATTGTGATACTACTTTAAGATGAAACATTAATCATTCGAGAAAATCGGAATATTCATAAAATCGTAAACTTCTTGTGGCTGTTTTCTGTTAATAAATTACATCTCTTGATTCAAATTAACTTTGAGTAAGTGTAGAGATATCAATCATTTTGTTTACAAATAGTTTGATCAAAGAATCTAAATCACGTAACGTCGTCGTTTTCACAGGATTCCGTTTGAAACTTTTAGAGAAGTTATATCAAATGCCAATAGAACAAGCCGACGTCTCATCTAAAGAGTAACATTGAAGGACAAATAAGTCGCACCTATCTGCAATAAATTATGTATGTGCATTTTCCTAGTATCTGGTTAGAACAATCACACAGAGGCAATCTTCGATACGTCGTCTTATTTATAGGGACTATTTAATGCAAAGATTTCAACAAATCGATAATGAACATAATGGTGAATTAGGTAAAATGTTTCCATTTACAGAAATTTTTGAACGGGAAAATTGTGAGACCGCAAAAGGATTCGCGGTACGGTTTGACCCTATTTTTCGTTAACATTTGCGATAAGATCATGCTAAGAATGTCGACAGAAAAGAAATGGGCACAATAGAATGAGCTGACGATTGTTTCAGTACCTTACTTTACACAACTTCAGTAAACAGTTAATGGCCGTAATAGAAACAGAAGACCAAATTTCAATAGCCTGGTTCATTCCCTATTGGCGCGTGCATCCACAAGGGCATTATCCCCGATTGGAAAGCAAACTTGTCGTTTTGTACACTCAGTCACAACCGGAACGAGTCGAACAAAACGAACGCAGTTGCCGGCTCCGTGCGCTCCACAAAGGGGACGTGGAAACAATAATAATGGAAGTGGCACTGTTCGGACCGAAAAAAAATCATTGTCGACGCACCTCGGTAGACGTGGCGAGGTGATTCAATGGGGAGTTTTTGCCGACTGTGAAGAGAAACGAAGGAAATCGATCACTTCCACTGTCATTTATTAATTAAAGGTCGTTTGGATAATGAAATAAATATCAAACTCCATGTTGTTACGATAACCGGTTTAGGTGGATAACTAGCAGACCGAACATAAAGGTTAAAAGCGTAGCGAGTTTTCTCACAAATATATTAGCCAGGTTTAGGCTTTAACTAGGACACTTCTAGATGTCGGTTGTAATTAAAGCTATTTGTATTAATAGGTCGTTTGGTGGAGCATGAAATAAGAAATACCGACAACCATTGGTTTTTATTATTCGTTATTAATAAAAACCAACACTATCACGGGGCGCTCACACCGCAATATTTGCGTGTAAACTTCTCTAACATTCTGTAGTTAAATTACCATAATGTAGAAATTTCCCGGTTACCTACAAACTTTTAAGAGCGTTATGCAAAAGAGAAGACACGGAGCCAGTAATATCCAGCTTTGTTCCCAGCGGGGCAATTCCGACAGCGTTATTTTTATTGTCATCATCGAAACCGAAGCATTGTATTCGCGACCCTTTGTACAGCTGACATTTTAGTTACTTCTCTCGGTAATTGCGGGTATTATGCAGCATAAAAGCCGGCCTAATGACATGGCCGCGAACACCTTTGTCTTCCCACCGTGTTTCTCACGATGGCTGATCGTGTCATGCGAGTTTATTCAACATTTATACATTATATCTTTCGTCGAGATATCGGTTTTGTTTGTTTAGTTATGCACGTAAAGTGAAGTTAGAACTATAACATTTATTCTATAAAAAATCAATATTAGAGTGTCAAAGCAAAAAAAAAATACCTTTTTTATTTACTTTGCCAGGTGCAGATCCTATTGCTCCCATTTGTATTATTTCCATAAAAGTATCGAGTGCCTGGCTGTGTGCAGAATGAAGGTCAAAGAACAACATATTACTAAATAACTTCTATTGCATTGGTGACAACACAGTAACGCTAATCATTTTTCAAAGCTAGCGCATGATATGATTGTTTATTTGTCACATTAAAAACCGACCAAGTGCATATCCGATCGGACCGCTTGCGTAAAAGTCCGTTCCAGAATATAGTATAAGTTATTTTTATATATTATATTATTATAAGTTGTTGATGCGTTTATATAGACTTTTTACAGACCACAATTACATGTCATAAGTTGGTAGACGCAACCAACTTAGCTGTGATAAATATAATGATTCTTTAAATTTCCGTTATGTATTCAGATACCTATGTGTCAAATTTCCATGAACAGAAGTTTAGCTAGTAGGACGAGCGACA
This sequence comes from Oegoconia quadripuncta, assembly GCA_949316235.1. Classification (NCBI taxonomy): domain Eukaryota; kingdom Metazoa; phylum Arthropoda; class Insecta; order Lepidoptera; family Autostichidae; genus Oegoconia; species Oegoconia quadripuncta. The sequence continues at coordinate 11,097,198 of OX438745.1, forward strand.
CTTTATAGCTTAATATTTCGAAAATGGATTCCTAAATATTTTTTCAAGAAAAAGACAAACCGTAATCGTTTCGACTTATTCAACGATACTGCACACGATGGCGTATGCGAATAAAAAACTCAACACCACCGGACATGTGGGTCTTCAGCATAGCACTAATATTCTCCCAGTTAAACAGCTGTGAAAGTCAGATATGGCGAAACTAATACCTTAGTTTGACTATGGAACTATAAGTTTTCTGTCATTACGAAAGGTGTTCACCATCTATAACGGATTTTATTACTCCACTAGTCTGTGAGGCCGGCATCAGCGGCGCTGGCTCAGCTTACGGCCCACATAAACAGTTATAGCCTATCGGTTCAGCAAGGCCGAGTTTATTCGCCTGACTCGGCACTCGCAGCCCTTTGCTGTCACACGAGGCGGAAGCGAGCGACTTTCCGCGTAGCATCTCGTACTATGAATAGTAACTATTTGCCGTCGCTAGCAGAACTGACACGTGCCTAAATAGCAAATGCATTTAAAGTTGCAAGTAGTTGTATACTTGGAACCGTTTGGATGTATGTATAATTTTAGTAACAGAACAGACGGTTTGGATGATTTGTACCACATAACGTAAATATAAATAAAACTAGATTGTACAATACGAATGCTTAATAAGAACTGTAGAAGAGGTGTTACTCAGTAGTGAACTTATAATATGTGAAGCAAAACTCAAAACATAAATTGCAGAGCCTTGAACACCGCCTTACCGTCTACCTATCAGTATTTTTCATTATGCATTTCAGTGTGCGTTTCAATCATCATTCCACTGGACTACCAGGCGCTGAGAGTGTTTCCACCAGTAAGTCGTTGACTAAGAAGTTTGGCTGTTCATTCATATCATATCGCGAACTGCCAAAGCATGAAATTCCCTTCCGCGTGTTTTTACAAAATCCTACAATCTCAGGATCTTCAAAATCAGGGTGAAAAGGTTAGTGAGCTTCAAAGTAATACTTCGAACTGCATTTAAAATAATGCATCGTCTCTTTCTCTCCATTACATGATAATAGCACAGATTACTAATAAGTTACTAAAGTAAATAATAGTACATTTATCCAGCTAGACCTTACGCGACCAAGCCATAGGTTACACGGGAATATTCGCTATTCACAAGTCGCCAGCGCATAGAGTCGACTCGAGAGCAAAGTTCGCATTCTCGCGTTTCCTCTTACTGGCGAGGTCACGGGTCAACGCACACCGCGCGAGTTGCACAAACACCCAGCTCTTAGGATAATTAGACATGCAGTAAATCAACTAGCCGTGTCAAAAAAGGCATGGATATTGTTTTCGGGGCAAGCGAGACCAACGACGGCGTTGTTCTAATTGTGGTGGTTCGTTTGGCTTCTTATTTCTTGAAAAGACAATTTGTTTGCTAAACCCCAAATCTAAGTACTCCGTTTCCTACTTCACTGCAAGGTTGACTGAGTTGAGATATATTATAAGAGTTATCTCTACCTTTGTATATGACTTATCGTTTGTACTCTTATTATAGAGGTTTATAGCATAATTGCCACGACCACATGACCAACTAAATAGGTCTACCTTGGAAACACGAAAAAGCTCAGACTTCTATGAAGATTCTTTGCAGCATAACTGCAGGGTGCTGCCCTGAACCCGAGTTGCTGGGAGAGATTAATTTTCAGTTACATGATAAAATAAGGTGACGATTGTGGAATCACGAAACCATAATCACTGGCAAAACAACTGCAATTTCCATGCCACGTTGTATCGCTTCAGAGTTGTAAGTTGTGTTACTGGATTATATGATTACAGTACCCTCTATGGCTCAGCTCTCTAGCTTTCCGAGGGAAATGGGATGAAAGTAGTTAAGATATACGGCGCCAGAGCAACGCAAGCGATATTGAGGAGATTCTACTACTTTGTAAGGAAAATAACGCTGAAAACTGGAGCATCTTTAAACAACAAGCTAGCAGTTTCACGAGATATACATATAGTAGGTAATTGTTAATCTAATATCATCTTACATTTGTGGCGCTCTGGCTCTATCCTCCACGTAAAATAGACGGTCCCGGTTGTTTTCAATTGAAGGCAGCATCAAGCCAAGGCGATGGCCTACAGGGGCCGCTTAAGAACACTGTCAGGTCAGTCAGGTGGCCACTGGCCTGACACAAACGTCCTCTCCCAGTGAAGGGAGGCTGTGACCCAACAGTGGGATCGTGTAAGGCTGTTGATAATGAATATTAAATGATGAATGCATTTGAAAGACCATAAACGAGTACTCAAACTCACAGCCAAACACAAAACATAGAGATAAGTACAGGTTTACCGGTGAATTTTTTTACCGCAAGGACAAAATAAGGTATATTGGGTAAGTGAAATAAAAGGTATTGGCGTAAGTAGTTTTTTTTTTTTCAAAACAATCTCCAATTAAGCCTTGTGTCATTTGACGGTCACGTATGAAGCGTATTCCACATAATTACACCATTAACTTCAATTAATAAAAAAAAATGGAGAAAATATGAGTTCCAAATAAATTTCGCATAATACGAACCCTACGAATCACGCCAGTCGCATATCAATCTCCGGCCGGCGGCGCGTCGATGATGGTTTTGAAAAAAAAAAAAACGAATTATGCCAATAACTTCTATTTCACTTACGTAATGACCTATTTGTTCCTTACGGCAAAAAAATCATCAGGTATACACATTGGGGAGTGTACTGAAGCGCTAGTCGAAATGATGAACTACGGGAACGCTCATGTTGACGGGTAAGTTGTGGAACGAAACACCCTCCGACGTTGTCCTCGACCTATGGACGTGGGAACGTTTAGCGACTATTCAAGAGTAGAGTGCAAATGTTTCAGAACGGGCCTGACCATTTCTCAACAGTCCGTACAAGACATATTTAATTACGTGTTTCGTCCCATCTTACCTTAAAATATCCAATACGTAGGTCCCAGACCAACTGTTTGTCAAATTTCAGCACAATCGATTCAGATGTGTCGTTCGAATACTCAAACGTGTCTTAACTATAAGAGCGCTGTCACTTTCATGCCATACACATACAAAGCGACACAATGTTGTTTGAGGGACTCTTAAAGTTAAGAAGATTCGGACGGCAGTTATGAACAGGTAACAGACGGACAAACTTTCTCATTTATAATACCAGTGTGGATTTATAATGCAAGTTAAAAGTTATAACGTACACTGCGCCACAAAGTCTATTTGATTGAATGTTATCCCATCAGAGCCTTCTGCTTTTAGCCTTGTTTTATGTAAAAAACGGTCCCGGTCTAGTGGCTCTGTACTAGCAAGACCGATACCTATGCTATGGTATGGTACCTACTAGGTACTGACTTTCCGCCCGCGCCTCTATAAAACCACTCTTTTTGACCACCGACGAAAGACCACGGATGTTATTGATGGCATAGTGTGTGTTTAAGTGTGTTTTTATATATTAAAAGACTAAACGACAGGACATGTTCCTAGCCATGTTTGATGAAAATCGGTTAAGCGGTTTCAAAGATATAGCTTTAACACAGTTCTATTGTGTACTTCGGTGATATCATAGCCATTCGACGGTCTTCTCCATTTTATTTTTAATTTTGAGATTAAATTTGGGGATAGGTTCTTAATCATGTTTGGCGGTTTATCTGGATATCGTATTATATATAATCGTTTCAATGTATGACAACATCTAAAGTAACTTAAATTATTTTAAAATTTATCCAGCTTCCGAGCTACCTTACCGAGGGTAACACACTTTCGCATTGATAATATTGAGTGTGGAGTATGCAATGCAAGCTAAGGTCGACGATGAGTGACCGCTTCGATTTCGAGGCTACAAGATCTTGACCAGCAAAGTCCACATAGGTATGTTCAATAATAATTGATACCGTAAATATATTTTATATTTTCCAATATATATTTTCGTCATGCCCAAAATCATTTGGCTCAATTACTGCAACCATCTTTTTAAAACAAATGTTGCTACATTTGCTTGTTTGCTAACAAGAAACATTTTTTCTAATATAATGTAAAACGTCAATCACAAAACAATTCCTTTTTAGAAAACCGAGTGATTCTCGAGAGGTCAATCGCCGCACTCATGTTTCGCGCATTTTTTAAAATTACTTCGAAATCGTTTTCATAGATTTTGATTATTTTGTTTTAATAACGTTCGTTTGAGATATGTCGAATTGCCGCGAATGATTCGGATTTCGTTCATGACCCATGCCCTCGGACAGCCACTGTTCACCAATCACTCCACACGAATTCCGAGTGTACCTACACACTGCACACACACACACACTTTCAACCTGTATTTTTTCAATGCGGCCTGGATTTTACACGTTCGCCTAGCTCGCCCCTCCGATATTTCCAATCACGTTGCTGAACAAATTGCATCCATCCTCTACATGTTTCACAAAAGAAACTTCCTCAATTTACTACATCTTCTTTCACTCAATATTCTCTTATCTATCACACATCCACAAAGGTTTAACTACATAATAAAACTGAACGCGTATTGTTATGTAAACCGTACAAAGCATCGTGGTCTGTTGCTATGCTAGGTGCGCCGACTCTGCGCCCGCGCCGCACTATTCACACGAGAAAGCAAATGAAAGCGGATCGCTTTCGCGGCGGGCTCGTTGCGACACACCCGTTACGCGGTCGAGGTCGGTGCGTGCTGAACCGGCAATAATAGCCCTGCTCTATGTGCAGCCGACTCAGTACCTACTCGCAGTGAGAATTGTACATTACTATTTGGATAGACTTTGGTTTATCTATAGTTCGATAGAACCTAGACGTAGGCTCGCGTAGGGACCGCCTATATATTTCTGCGTTTCTTAACATGCGCATTATTGATTCGGTGCGAAGGATAAGAGAGCCAGTGAAATCACAGCCTTAAGAGGCTGGTATCTAGAAGGTTACAGATGTCATGGGTAGTAGTAATCAGTTTCCACCAGGTGAGCACATCGGGTATCCATCACAATGTGTAAGGTACAAAGAAGGCGACCGATAGCAAATATTTTATTCAACTAGACGCTTACGTTGGGTGGTGGATCGTCACTCACTCAGTAACCAGTGACGCTACACACATCCCTCTTCTGGAACCCTAGAAGACAGGTCCCGCTTAATGTCCCGTTTTTCCACATTCCGACTATACACAATATAACTACTCATCCAAAAGATATTGTCCTGAAAATGTATGTAAGTGTTACGTTTAAAATTAGGTAATACGCGATGAGCTTACATAATTATACTACTTTATACAATACTTTTTTTTTCATAAACTACAAAACAGAGTCATCAAGTGTTTTATTTTAATTCTCATATTAATTTGCAAACAAAAACCTTTTGTACAAAGTTTTGAATACCGCTTTTTGAACTCTTGTCCGGCTTATAGAATGATGATTTCTCGTAAAATTCGTATTTTAAAGTTGGCAATGCTGGTAGGGTTGTCTTATTATTAACTACTACGAGTTAGTTTCCGCTCGCGTTACGCGAATTACTTCATCGCTGACTTTTCTCTTAACTTAAGAAGCCCATGTCCTTCTCTAGGTCCCAGGCCGCCTCTCTGACAAATTCAATACGATAATTTCAGAGCTTTAATAGTAAGAAGATAGACACACTATGATAAATTAGTTGGGTGTGGATATTACGAGCATCTAATTATTAGCTTGCCATTTCTTAGCACTTCAATTAAAAAGGCAACGTTTTAAAACGGGGGAGAGCTCTACCTACAGCAATAGACGAATAAACTCAATAGCTTTGCTCATTTATCAAATAATAAAACGAAATCAATAAATCCGCGATTCAAAATGATATCGCATTAATTAGTAAAGAAAAAAACCGGCTGAACAAGTTGGACGCCTCGTGACGTCACCGGAGCTACGACAAATTCGGATATATCCGTTTAGCAGCCCTAGTGGACGCCAACAAACGCCTCAGCCGCACCGGTTTGAATTATTTTACATACTAATAAAATCTGCGGCGCAAACTCGTTCTGTGAGGCAATAAAAATCGTGAGACACGGTACTCCTAAATGGTCGATAACGTGTTGATGGGCTTTTTCCACCAACCATAATAGGGAGGTTTGATTTACACGGTTTAATTGTAGCGGGTGTGTCGGACATCCTTACCTGACTTATGATACTCGAAGTATTGCGCAAAATCTAACATTGATAAGAGAATTAGAGAAAAAAAAACAGGAAAATGTATTTAATAGTAATTCCATCGCATTGTTTGGCCGGGTAATAGAGCAACCAACAGTCTCGTTAAGTTAGGTAGGTACATACACGACTCCTCATTAAGTTTCCCTAGTTCCGAGAACCGGAATTCTTTTACGTTTATGTCACACATGAACAACTCGAGCGATTTTTCTGAGAAAACCTTATACAATTACATTTGCCGCGATTATATCCTTATTGTCTTGTGTTAACGTTAAATCTAGCTTACCGGCACGCAATTGTCTTTGGATATTTTGGTAACAATAATTCAATTACATCTTCGATCAAAGAAAAAGAGATACAGCCATTCGTACAAGTTTTTATGTCATTTTTTTCCGCGTTACCCACCCCTATCGCTTTTCCCATTCACTCTGACAGGTAACGGCTTGGTCTCATTGAAATTCAGCTTAGTCGTAGAACACGATTCTAACCAAAGAGCGGTAACTAGTTTTTTTTTCTGTGATCGAAGACTTTTATTTGCATTGGAATTGCAGAATTGCAATTATTATCTAAATTAGAATTCTATATGCAGCACAAAATGACAAGTTACAAACGACTTCTATAATGCGCGAGTAAATAGGTATCGTAATTACGTAGTACCGCTGCCAATTCGAATCACCTTACGAGGGAATTTCGTGTGGTGTCCCTTACCGATTTTGTTGGCACTGCCTACTAATGTAGCTCCGGTAAGATAATTTGTAGCATTCGAGGTTTTTAAAAAAAGTCTTCGTTCAAAATAGCATGCGATCAATTGTTGGTAATAATAATACTATTTTTGGAGGCAGTTTTTCTTAGAATTTACGGAAGCTACATTCGAATCAAGTCGGTGAGGGAGGGACACCTCGCGAGACTCTCATGTTAGTCATATCGGTGCGACTTGAGTAACAACTCTTACTATTGCTGCAGTATTGAAAGTAACATTCGTCGAACTCTACACACGACATATCTATACAAAGTCGCTATCCGTCTCTGTATATGCAACTTCGGAACGGATTTAAAATTAGTACAATTTATCATCAACGATGTATACCTACAATACTTGAGCTTGAGGATTTACATGTCTTAATTGACTACACTGCCACAGAGGGATTTCGTTTTTCTGGCTGATAGTTTGGTGATCGCAGTTATAATGTCGTTACTCAATATTATTTATACTGAACATCATTAATTAATTATTCTATAAAAGTTCGCCTTTTACGAACATAGGGGTTACAACGAGTTAGTTGGGTTAATAGTCAAAGCAGTGCTTTATTTCATACGATAAAAGTACACTTGGAAACTTTACATTTATGAATATAAATTTCTTATTTTATTTTATTCTTTGCCGAGAACCAGTTACTTTATAGAATATACAAGGGCCTAATTGATTAGTCGCGATCCACTGAATACGTGCTCTGCAACAATTTTCGCGGAAAAGTTCAGTTTTTTTATTTTTTTATAAACCGGACCTACACAATCACGTGTTCAATAAGGACTAATAAATCTAAACTTATTATTATTTAGTAAGAACATTAGTATAAACATGTCCATGTGTAGGGTCCTACTTATTCTTATTATTTATTTACCAAAAGATAAGACATGTTTATACTAATATCTTTACTTAAAATCAAAGGTTCAAAATTAGATTTGAATAAGAAAATTGTGTATTACATAACTAGCATCTACTTGTGAACTAGGTTAATAACCTGTATTTCAGCATACGAGTCTCGAACCTCGGATATTAAGTAGGAAAGCAATATTACACAGTCAAATTAGTTGACTTCACTAGACATGTCTAGTAGAACAATAGTGGAATTGTTAGTACACCGTCAAAAAAATTTGTTCCTCTCGTCATCATGAGTTTCATTTCATAACTCCAATTATCCCCAAGACATCCGACATGCCCTCCACCCAGTTAATGTGTTTCAAATGTGGAACGCTATGGGTGCGTGTCTCACATGAGGACCACTTTCTTTCGTAGCGTGTCGCCCGCTTATTTATTGACATTACCGTATAATTTATTACGTATAATGGTCCCGGAGCGTACAATAAAAGACCTCTGACTGTTTCGGTTGAGATTTATTAAATATGAATGCAAATTAGTTAAATGACATGTGAACGTGGTTGTCAGGATCGGATTTTAAATTGAAATTGCAACCTTATATACTGTGTATTGACGTTTCGTTTTCGTCGAAACAAGACGTTGTACATCTGAGATCTAGCTTGTATATATAACTGTATATGCCTTCCCTCGTATATGAATTAGTATTTTTATTTCTCAGGTATGCAGGTTTGCTCACGAACCCTAAAGCCTAAATATACCATGGATTAATGTATGTCTGATATACGCTCGTCCTTGGTAAAGTGCCGAAAGAAGAAGTTTATTGTTATTGTACATATGGATGGAAAGCAGGATGAGAATGAGAGGTTTCCTATCCAAGTCTTAATGACGTTTAAATGTATTTCTATAATGTGGATTTGATAAATATGACAGACGATTTTACAGCTCTAAACAAAAATAAGTACCAATGACCTAAGAACTAACTCTTCACGGAACTACAAACACTGCATAATTATTCCCACATCATTGTTTCCACGGAACGTGGCGGTCGAGAGCCGTGGTCCGCCACATACGTTCATTCAACCGTATTACGTCATGCCTCAAATAAAAACACTGAAGACGATTTTAAAACTAGATTGGGCCTCCTGAGGTTATCTGATCCGTCGTTAAATAAATTGACAAAAAAAGTTACGAGCTGGGCAATTTTTTACTATCGCAATCGGGGCCGGCCGGACGTCGACAGAGTTGTAAACTTGTAAAGGGGGTCGAGTACATAACTAAGGCAGCTAAAATATCATCAACAGTCTTATTCCCTACTGTTGGGGCACGGCCTCCTCTCACTAGGAGAGGAGGCATGGGCTACAAACCACCAAGCCGGCGCATGGCGGATTTGTGTCAAAGCCGCCCCTGTAGTCCACCGACTTGTCTTCACGGTTACCTTTACACGACCGGGACCGACTGCAACTTCACTAATCGAAAGCTAATCAAAACTGTAAGCTGAAGTGTATATTATATCAATAAGTGCGAAGCGGCAACGAGGTCGTTAAGAAACGATAGCCGTGCTCGGAAGAAACGGGGGGAAGGCCTTTGCAAGCTTCCAGCCCCGTTTGAGAATGACTTCCAACCCTAAAGGTAATATCTTTTTGAACTGTATTCTCACAAGTAAACAATTTGATAATGTGGTGGTGAAGAAACCAGAAAAGAATCGTGATATGAATTTTTTGCTAATCTTCATTTGTAGCTCGTTTACACGATGGACCAAAGATCCTATGGCCTATCACGATATGGTAGGCGAGATCACCCATTAAGTCATTGGATTTATTTACAGCCCCTTGAGTGGACGTCCTACGCTGTGCTTGTCTGTAGTGAATCAATTAAAGATAAATACCAGCAAATAATTTTAATTATTTTTAATTGAATTCATAAATAGTTAGGCTAATTAAATTTAAAATAGAAACCTTTAAAGTCGGTAACCACACGGGGAAAAATGTACCCAGGCCAAACTTTTGGTGGTATTCAGTGATAACAAGAAAACAATCTAACCCAACCATACGTGGCTTGTTCGTTGCTGACTTTGCGTCGAAGCCGATGAGTCAGACAGGAAAACTTTAAACAATGGTGGCACAAACATCCTCTACTAGTCTACATACCAGCACAGTATATCCGATGTGACTGACGATTCCAAGTATAACTCGTAACAAATCTGGATCACACAGTTTATCAAACTCGTACGGAAGAATTTAACGATGAGCGGTCGGAGTTAAATACCCAATTTCGAAACTTTAAACCCGGAAACAATACAAAAATGCCTGTATCGCCTTTTTAGCGTTTACAAACGCGATTATTACGCACATTATACGAGATATCAAAAAACTTCACTGTTATCGGGAGTAATTTTGATGTACTCGCCTATCATTAACATTTGATAATTAAATTTTGTTATCTCATACTTAACGATTAAAAAGAATAAAATGTAAATCAAAAAGAAATGTCTTATCTTTAATGAATAATGGACAATTGTTAATTATTATATTTTATACAATAAAATAAGTTGCACACCCTAAATGGGTAAACTGTATAAGTACCTACCAATCAATGTAACAACATCTTTGTAACACAGTTGTATGCAATAAATAAATTCTAATTCTGTGTTGTTGTTAGTTTGCATTTGCGTTTTCTTTTCGAGGTTTTTTACTGGCTCTTTCAAACACGCTTTGTGGCATCCATTGCGATTGTGTTATGTGATGAATGTGACAGAAAAGATTCTTTAGCTCTTTGCAATGTATGCACGAATAATGCATGTTAAAAAGCACGAAAACGCCAACCACTATTCAATGAATAAATTTTAATAAATTCTCACAAAATTTACTCGTATTTTTTGGAAGTGTTATTTATCCGCCACTGTGACCCTTTCGATATACTTAAATGCGGGACCGGGATTGGTTGCGCATTTGTATTTTCACCCTGTCCAACGAGTAGGTGCTAGATTCTGTGAAAACATACACGAAATGGCTTAGATCCCTTTCAATATCCACCTCGGGCACACATTTGCATTTCATATTGTATTTTTGCTAGATTCTATAAACACACGGACTAAATGGATTACATAGCCACACACGTATAGTAAAAACGACTATAATATATTCTTAGTAAATCATGAGTTTTTCGATAGTAGGTACATTTTGTTTATTGTTAAACTGAGTAAGTAATTACTGTTATTATCAAATAATCGTAATAATAAGCATATCGAAAAATATATATAAATTTTTGAGAAAGCTATATGTTTAAGACTACCTATTATAAAACGATTTATGTGACCGTTACACTACAAAACAAAATGCCTTCAACCAAAATCGAAGCATAGAATTCCCTGTCTGTGAACGCATGTGAAATATCGCAAATACGTACGTACACCATCATTTAACGTTGCATAGATAATTATCTCCCGGACGTTGCCGACTTGAATCACCTCACTGTTGCGTCTAGCTAGTCTGTGCCCGGTGTGAATGACCGTTTTACCGCGAGGACGCCATGCAAATGAGGCTACTCTTTCACTTGTACTGTGCTGGAGGACATCGCTACAGTAGATATAGACATGTGGTTTTACGGAAAAGGAATAGCGAAGAAGAAACTTTTAATGCGATCAGTCGTTCGGAAGTTATATCGCGGTCTAGAAAAACAAGTACTCCACGTTACTAAAACCGAAAGTACCTACCAAAAGTACTTATTCTTTACTAAAGAAATCCAGCAGACCGGCTTATTCTCTCTCTACGTTATTACGTCTCTCACGCACACAGTTATGCTTCGATATTGCTTCACTTTTCACTTCGGCAGTGTGTAATTCCATTTTTTGTAATCTGTGAGGACTCTGAACAGTGCGTTGTTATTAAATGAAGGCAGTAGAGTATTAAACGAAAAACGGTCAGGAAGCTACTAGAGGCCAGCCGTGCACTAGCAGCATCCATCTCCATATCCATATTACCAATCTCCCCAAATCATCAAAGCATAGTAACGAAACCTTAGAAAAATTATCTGAGATCATACCCATTACGAATTATTTGAGAAAGCAAAATAATGAATGGGAAAATGGCACAGAAATGTTTGTGTTCATTCACTTAATATTTCTCAAACAAAAAGTATTTAAGCAAACAAATAATGAAAACTCGACATGGAATTTAATTAACGGCCACATATTCTTGAAGATTCCTTGCAAGTGTCTGTCAAAATGAACCTTTAAAATGTTCAGATGCCATCTTTTTTGTGCGACTTGTTTTTTGTTGGCTTCCTCAAATTAACTTGGGTGAACTTGACCGCTCACTTGACAGTGGTTAAGCGACATAACTGTTGATGTAGGTAATACGTATGCAGTGCTGTCAATGTTGATTTTCGCAGTACAAAAAGAATCAGAATGCAAAATCGTTAATCGCCGGCCTGAATATGCACCCCAGGGTTACTGTACCGAAGCATTTTAAATTATACTACATGTTATTTTAACTGATCGTCAAACTAAGGCACTTCCCGTGCCAATACCTCGATTGTATGGGCAGAGCGGGGATCACGAGCCCACATAAAAATGCATCATTAAATGACCTTGTATTTACATGCACACTAATTAAAAATCACTAACTTTACCCGATCAAAGGCAGATAATCCTAGTAGAAAAGAAAAACCGCTTCAAATCTTGTCTCACCTTGAATTGACTCGATTCGACCTTATCTCAGAAGGTCGCAATGAGCTCCATTTACATTAATGTATATTTACACATTTATTCATACAATAGGTACACTGTAAAACTACTTTGTACTGGTACAGTCATTCTACGTAAGATCTGACGTAGGTATTTTTATCATCCAGCACAGTTATCATTCTCGTATAGGCCGCTATATCTGCACGACTACCTGAAGTGTCCGCAACTAGTCTAAGATCATTGTAAAGTATATTTGTGGGGTCAACTCGCAAAAGTGTTTTTATTTTATAATGTATGGACATCAAAGTCCGAAATAAATGTTTTCTTTCTTTCTTTCTTAAAAACAAGATCTGCACAGACAGAAACAGAAGCTTATTCAGATTTGCTATGGTTTCAGATTGGGTGCCATAGTAACATAGTTGTTCGGTTTAATGGTCTGGCAGATGACATAGCAAATGAAGTAATGGATGGAATTAAAAAGAAGGAGAATACTGCCTGTATGTACTGCGACTGTGAAACTGACAACGTAGAGCATTCCATAAATGAGTGCAATATAAGAAGTGATGCTGAAAGGGATAGAGCATTGATATATTGTCCAAGAATTCCTAGAAGCAAAATGAAAAGTTAAGAAAATGATGAGAATGCAAGAAAGACTAAGTTTGTGAGGAAAAGAGTGTTGTCGTAATTGACACTACAAATTTTGGAAATCTATGGGGGAGGCCTATGTTTACCTATGCCTGTATGATTATTATGCTGTTTATCTCACATCAACGAGAAGATTTTACGTAAATTCCTGATAGGCGCATTCAGAAGAGATGCAATTAGGGACAGTGATGTGAATTAGAATGCGTCACATGGAGACTTTATTCGAGTGACGTTTGATAATCCGAGAGCGAACCTATTTCAGCTTCTACGGTTTATCACCAACCACGTACTCATCTTTACTTCCTGCTGATTTGTTCCTGCGTTGTTGGTCAGAATTATATCCAGGTAGACCTACTAGCCTTCAGCGGTGCATAAAGGCCAAAGTTTACGCTTGACGTGTTATCGAAAGTGGAAATAATATTTGAAATACTTAATTATTTTAAAACGATATTTACAAATAGAATGACATTTGAAATGAAAATAATCAACTCATTACTAATCTAAGTAAATACAGACAATCGGCGATAAAAAAACGTGACAATGTTAATGTGCCTTCGTGTGACTATATAGGTATAGATATGTACATGTGTACATAAGATATACGTGTGACAATTCCGAGTAAAACACGCAAGTACACAATATTAGTCGCCAAGTGTGATATGATAAGGTTTTAATACCTACTTGTAATACATTTATTATTGATGCATTTGCCTACTGTAGGATTTTGGATGGTACTATACATATTTATACTTAATTATTCTTTTTGGTTGGGGACAGTCAATATGGTTATAGTAAACTATCTACCGAATGCGTCATCAAATATCCTCTTCACGCATCATCATACAAGTCATCTGATATGCAACTATGCATAAATATTAGTATAGTAACTGTTATAGAGTTCCACTCTAATCATGTTGCTGAAATCTTGCTGAAATTTAAATACCCCACCACTCTTTTGTTATTTTATGTTTGTTACCGCATATATACGCCATTTGTGCACTGATTGTTTTTTTTTTATTTGTTACCCAGAGAGTGTGGCCTATATCTAAATTTGGTTGAGATTGGCACTTCACAGATTACAAATCGGGATTCTTCGACGATTCAATTTACTAATGTCGAGCGTGGCATTAATAACATTCGGCTCGATATTAATTTAAGAACGTATACGCTGCACGGTACCCCACACTAACTTTTCAACTTCTTTAAAATGAATAAACTGAGTCTAATGAAACTTTACCAGCATGAGCCGGATATATAAGTCTTCAAAAAGTTAGTAGAGAATATATTCGAAAAATAGTATTGAAACCAAATTGTAGCTATATTAAAGTTTCCTTAGTTACAGATCAATGCAATTACCTTTCAATTAACTAGTGATTACGAAAATGTTCTCTATTCGCTCTAGTCTAAGTAATGCATCTTGCTTACGCATATAAAATTTCATTCGAATCTATTAATTTCGAATGTTTTGAAGTTGGTTGTTTAGATTGGCGTGAGACGTAAGCGCTACAAGTAGATGGTACGCACACAGGACCGAATATCTCCACTCACAAACGGCCTCGTGAGAATCACATAAAATAGCTGATTAATCAGTTACAAACCTGAATGCAAAATGCGAGTTTGTTTTGAATTTAACCTAGGGACTACCATTCTCGTTAACTTAGTTCATAAGCCAAAGGGAAATATGGGGTGTTACATGTAACGCGAATGGTCACAAAATGTAGTGCACGTAGCGTCGGGATCGCTTCACAAACGCTCGACGCGCTATTACCTTTCTTCGAGCAAGTTTTCACGTAAACGCGGCGGTAATAAAAGTTAAACTAACTCACACTGCGCATACTATACGCAACTTCACCGGTACAGTTGCGTTGAGTCAGCTATGTAACGCTATCAGAGCATATTTAGGCCAAGAACACACGATGGAAACAAAAGTAACGAAATTGCATCCGAGTTGCTTACAAGTTTCATATTCATGGTGAAGCCACACTTGACGCAGTGTTAGGAACTAGTAAGTAGTTTGGAACGCGTTTGAGACCAGAGACATGAGAGTTTGAACCAGTTGGGTCAGTGGCTTCAAGTAATTCAGCGGTATACAAATATGACAGAACTACAGAGCGCTTTTTGAGTTGTTCCCTTTTGTATGAGCATGCGAAAATTACAATTCATTTGTTCAATAAGTTACACTAACGTCAATCGTTTATTGCGCTCATGTTGTAACCTTGGTTTTATCTACTTAATAATGGAGGCATCAAACATGACCGCCGATGGGGCGTGGCAATTTCTAAAAGTAAGGATTTACATTCGTTTATTATATTATTTTTATTAATATTTTAAATAAGCAAAATTTCGATAATAATAATGGAGCCAGTGTCTTATTATTATTAAGTAGGTGTCAATGTCATTATTTATCATAAATACTAATTTAGAGAGGGAAAAACTCTTGCAGTAAATAGTGGGCTTTGTAGGTTAGGTGATCTTTTAATTTAAATGTTAGTATATTTTCTAATTGTGTCTGGAATTTTATTATATATTTTTACACACTTTGCTGTGGGACCGGAATATACTAACAGTTCATACCCTCACAAAAGCCTTAATCAAAATAAATGAAATATAAGGTACATTCATGGATGTTTTCATTTATAATAAGTATTTATTTACAAAAAAAAACTATTTATGTAGTATATCAACCATCTGGTATCCACAACACAAGCCTATAGTTGCTTACTGTGGAACTAGATGGCGCTGTGTGTATGTCTAAGGATATTTATATTTATTTATTCATTTTAGCAGTTTAAATTTATAATTACAGATCACCTTTTGAGAAGCGATTATAAACGCGGTAATTGTGTTGAAAAAACGATGAACAAATATAGCTTTTCCTTCGTAGATTTAAGAGATAAAATAACGTACGACGCGACGTAGCATCGTAAGAATAATCTATAATCAAATAACGCAATATGTAATGTAAAGTCAATAATCAAAATACATCAATGTTTGTCATCAAAAATAAGCAAATAATTGAAACTTTAAAAGACAATAACTAGGTACACGGATTTACGAGTCGCAAATTGCGACGGGTTGCGTCGTGTGTTACCCGCCGTAAAAGTAAGCACGGTGATGCTCTACCTACTCATTAGTGGCTGGAGTTTGTAACTAGTTTCTTAGGCAGCGCCGTGGGAATAGCAGACTATATTTGATATGAAAAGTCATACTCGTTACAGCTTCGTTACTGTGAGTTGCACCGTATGTACCGCCCCTTACGCACAGTTCGCCAGTTCAGCACACATCGCAAGAAACATGTTGCTTTTATGTTCCAACTATGCAAACTGTGCGAACGGGCCGCACCTTTTGTAGGGCTGCATAGCACCATGCGACAACTGTTGTGGCCAATAAAGTCACAGGTCACGTTTTGTCAAGACGTCAAAAAAACTTGGTGTTGTAACCGATACGTTAATTAATTATCTATAGGAATTTTAAAGTGTTATAAACGTACTGGACAGCGGTTGTACTTTTATCACAATAGTATATAGGTAAACACGCACCGCATTCTTTCGCTTGAAAGTTATGTATGACTAGCTTTCCGCCCGCGGCTTCGCCTGCGTTAGAATAACTTTATCGCGGGTATGTTTTATTTTGTGTATCCTGTTGCACTACTCACTTTATCGGGATAAAAATATCCTGTCTTAATCCAGGATGTATACCTATATACCAAAATTTCATGCAAATCTGTTTCGTCGTGATTGAGCAACAAACAAATAAATAAACAATCAAGCAAGCAAGCAAACAAACTTTGTCGTATTAGATAGATAGATAGATAAAGCGTTTATTTGCATATTACAGAAACACATACAAAAATATTCGACTTAACAATAATTCTGCTTGGTGTTATTCTTACACAATGTAGCCTTATTTCACAGTAATAAAAATAAAAACTAAAATTATTATCACATTAATAATTATTAGTTAGATTTTTGGCTACCAAAAATTTTAGGTTGTTCAGGCATTTTGACCTGCACCGAAAAAACTGCCAGACAAACAGTATGGCAACCCTGACCTATGCAAGTAATCGCGTAAATCAGGGGCCGCGTGCCAGTAGCGCGGCGGGTAGCCCGACAAAACTTCCCCTCCTCGGGACTAGTTAGATATTAATTGATTCCCTCATTTATTACAGCTAGCTCTCAAAGTTGTCCAATAGGAGGGGAATTTATTATTATTGTTAAATATAGTTTAATGTTATCTTACTTCAAGCGTAGGGGTTTGAAAAGTAGGCAAGTAGCGGAGTTGAAAGTAATCACGTGACTCGGAACAACATAATAAATATAGAAGAAATCAAACTTCGCAAAAATACAATTATTCTGCGAGGCCGTAATTTCATCACCACAAATTAAGGAATAAAGAGCTTAATGATTGACGATTCATATTTCAAAACCCGGCCAGTAATCCTGCCCCACACCGCAATAATCTCAAAATGTTCAAACACCTTTGTCATGCCTACAACTTTTTCACCCTCCGGAATTCACCCGTCGAATTTCGAATTAAAACGAATTGGGAGTTTATCGTCAAACGAAACTTTATTTCTACCCATCGAAATTCAAATAACTGTTAAAGTATTTAAAAACCATAAAACCCGACAGCATATTTTATATTTGAGGGACACCATTTTGGATTTTTTACCATAAAATGTGTCCTACGCCGTTTAGGCTAAAGAACGTAGCACACAAGGTTAGTTTTGTGGCCGATATCCACTGCCGCGTCACAGACTATATTGCCTTACCTTCCACGAGTAGAGAGACGAGGAAAATACCATATAAAGGTCAAATGTATTTTCTGCAGATTTGTAAGAAATTGTGGAAACTGATACAAAAACCACCTCACACTTTACCCGACCATTATTGTAACCGCAACCCCCTGACTAGTAACCGTGCATGATAGGTGTAAGGCCGAGGGCCCGTTTTCCTGTTTATCACATCACAAAGGGTGTAACGCGACACCGGGTGAATCGAGCCGTAAGGGAGGGCCCTTTGTTGGCTTTCATGTGTATAGATAGCACAGGCACTCGGCATACGACGGTACTATAACTATGTGATGTAACGTACTTGAATGTGGGTAGTCGCAAGATCAGGTCAAATATTTATGATTATAAATGTCCAAGTGAGCTCTGTTTGTTTGTTTTATCTTCGCAGCTGAAATTTAGAAGTTCTGCGTATAATTAAAAGGATAAAAAGTAGCAAAACAATTAACCGATTCCAATTAGCTGAATGTTCTTTAATTCCCGAGTGCCTGAAAGTAAACAAAACGTTTCAAATACAAAAGAAATGCCGGAAATAACATGGTAGTTTTATAAATTTTCAATTTCCAGGCTTACGAAGCAACTGTGGTAAAAGTTAAACGTCGTCGAAACGACTGGACCGATTTTCATCAAACATGGCTAAGAACCTTTCCCCTAGTTTAATAAGATTAAACTAGGGGAATATAAAAAAGGCGTTGTGTACAGTTTTTTCACCGCTGTCAAACACAAGTCAAATACAGTCGAAAAGAGGACTTCGCCGTTTTGAAATCGGTTAATTACAGTCGAATTATGAACTTATTTATTTAAACGCCTTTGGCTAAAAAATTGACAAACTGGTGACTGAAACGGGAATGATATGGATTACATCAACAACCTATAGTTACCCCGCTGTGGCACTTGAGGCCCAGATAAATAAAAATACTATGGATACTAAATAACCGATAAACATACACAAATATTTATATTTAAACATCCATGACTCAGGAATAAATGTTCGTTTTCTTCACACAAACATTTACCCCTCGCGGGATTCGAACCCGCAACCGTTGGTTTCGCTGATAGGTTCACTATATCCACTACACCAATCGGATGTCGTCGGACCAGATGACTACTTACTTATTACGTTATTAACTGACCAAATAACACTTGTTTGCGTTTGATGCTTGGTGGTTCATACCAACAAACTGAACAACTTATAAAATGAAACCAAGCCTAAAATAGTGGAAAAAACTGTCCTCAGATATTTTTGCGAAAACTTGAGACTTTGAGACGTAGCTAAAAAGTTTTCTATGGAACAGCTGGTTAAGTTTTCATACTTTATCCTCAACAATAAAATGTTGATTCATTCATCCACATGTAGTATGGATGAAAAGATACGAAATCTTTATGCGAACCCAACCCTCTGGCTAGACGAGTAGCCGGGCTGAAAATAGCTGAGTTGACGTATATCATCCGAGTGGAGTGTCACTCGCAAAATGGAACGGGTCCATAAAAATGACGTATACGCCATATCCGGACATTGTACATAATATCCAGATACGGTCAGGATACCCAATCTCCATCGCATACACTATATGACACTAATTTAAAAGCGCTCTAGACCGAAAATCTTTTACGATGTGATTTTGTATACTTGAACACTTTTTATTCATCTTCATCATCATCACTATAGCTTTCAGTTCACGTGGAAAAAGACTTGGCTCCATGAGCTCCCATACACTTTGCCTACTAAAACGGCACAAATTACACAAAAAGTCTTTATATAGTTTTTTTTTAATAATTTTTACTCCGGACCTAATTAAATATCCAAAACTATATCCGCTCGCAGCAGTTTTCAATGTTGCCCGTTCAAGCAACCCATTTACAATTTTAAGGGTTACTTTCATCCTGAAAAAGTAATGCCACGCTGGCGAAGCCGCTTGCAGAAGGATAGTCTTTAATGTTTACGGGTATGTTCCCTCCCTAAGAGCGACGCCTATGATCAGCAGTGGACGTCCTGTGGCTGTTATTATGTTCCCTGCGGGGCTCGTTCGTTTTACTCACCCTGCATAAGGAATTTTGACAATTATAGGCGGATTCAATTTATACAGAAGTGTTATGATCGACAGAAGTAATTTTATGACCTGACTTGGTCCTAAATCAGTTCAAGCGTTATTGCGTGTTGGGTGAAAGAATGTATACAAGTATTAAAGTTCATGTATAGTTAGGTAGTCTAGCGTTTCATATGTATTAAAATACCACCGCACAAGGATGTAAAAGGTCCCTTCTCCCTTAAGCCACATTTTCTTTGGCCGCAGATAAATCAGCGGAGTGGCAACTATGTGCCGAGCGCGGTTATTACCGAGTCGTCGAGCGTCGCAGGAGATCACGTAGCGACCGGTCGTGAGAACGCGTCGGCGGCCCGTCTCCTCGCACTGCTCATGGAATAACCAGTAACACTACTATTTACAGGTATTATGCGACATCATGTGTGTCGTTGATGACTTATGGCACAGAAACGTGGTGGCCTGTGCGTCATAAGAAAGCTCAAGGCACGGAGCTATGGAGAGGGCGACGCTAGGTGTTTCACTACGAGATCGAATAAAGAAATCCATAGAAAAGGCAAAGTCACAGACATAGCCCATTAGTAAGTTGAAGTGGCAGTGAACAGGGCACATAACTCGAAGAACATTAAAGTTCTAGAGTGGACCCACCGGCAAGTGCAGTGTAGGTGGAGTGACGACCTAAAGAAGGTCGCGAGAAGTCGCTGGATGCAGGCCGCTTCCAACCGATTGCTCTGGAAATCTGTTCAACAATGGACGTCCGGTGGATGATATAATAATGAATATGCATCATCACAAGAAGTGGTGTGTAAGTGTATGCGAGCAGACGTTGCGCGTTACACGGAACAGGAAGCGACACCGACAATTACTTAGTAAAAGCAGACTCATTTCGTCCAGTTAGCAGACTGAAACAGATGTTCAAATATGATTGGTTTGTCACTTCAGGGACTTGCAGCAATTCCTTCTGTGATTGACTGTCTCATCTCGAAAAATGCGATGAAATATCAGTTTTCACTGATCGCCGAGTATGAGCGAATGAGTCCTTAAACAATTAACTACCTATATCATTCTCAATATTTGATCGCCACCGTGCAACGCTGCATTTTAATCGCAAATAAATATTCGAATATCTGTAATGTTTCGCTAACACAATATTGTGATGGCGAAGCAATATGCACCGATTATCCATGCCGCAGTGGTCATGTGACGTCATGCATGTGCACCTAAACTGATTTGCTTTGTTTAGCGAAACGTGTGCATTATTCGAATTACTGCTCTCTACACTGTGGCGCTGTCGGCAGCCAGCCTGCGTTCAATTGCCGCCACCCGCCCGCCGCGCCGCTCCAATCGCGATCGTAAAAATGTGCAAGCTAACGGAAAAACACTGATGTGTGTGTACATATGTGCATGTATGTGATTATATCGTATGTTGTGGTACTGGTGGTCCGTGCGAGTCGTAAGGGACCTTTTCGCTTGGCTATGCTTGGTTTGCGATGTGTAATCGTTTTAGGAAGCAACGACATGAGATTTGAAATGTTAAAAATGTAATTTATAACAGATATAGTTCATAAACATCTCGGATAACTTTTGTAGACAGCACGCCTATTCAATGCATGACAAATGAATTGATCTTTACCGACTTACCTAAATGTTTTTCGAGTGTAATGGAGTTGGGGGTTAGTCACCTTCTAGGCACACGGATTTGGACACATTGTGTCCAATTAGAGATACCCGAAATAATAAACATTTTCAACGTAACACACAAAGACTTCTGCGCGTGTCCAGATTAGCCAAATTTAAAATAAATTGTGTTATCGCCAACTGGCAACACGCATTTTTTTATATAAAAAGGTACAGTCATCAACGTTCAACCTTATTAACATCACTAATGGCAATTAAATCGAACACACTACTACTAGCTCCATTATGTATGGTATACATAAAAACCCGATAATGCTCGATTTCCTAAAAAGGAGTATCATAGTTTATAAATAGATTGGTATTTATACTACTCATTTTGTCTGGCACAATATTTGTTAGAAGCTCAAAACGACATAAACACACAGACTCTCTACATCAAAAATACTAGGTACCTAATATTCACGAGAATATGTAAATGGGACACAACCGGAGCCCTCATTTAAAATGTAGATAACTTTTAAAAAGTGTCATAAAACGAATACCCCCAGAAACAACAATTCGTCGATTAAAATTGATATGTCGTATCTATTAGGTATGTAAATAAAATGCATTATTTGTGGAATTTTATCGCATCTCTTACGCAACTTTTATATCCTACCTAATTACTTTGTGTCAAGTTGTTATCTAGTCGGTAAGTAGGTGTTATTGAATTTTGGTTGGTCATAATGGTAAATGTTACAGTGGATATTATTTTTTTTTACTTATATGTGTAGCAATAAAGTAATTGAATCGCACGAGTGAGCTGTCTACAAGTAAATTGATTATTTTTCGACTAGATGTTTAAATTTTTATGCACTTATTTGGAGGACTGGCTATTTCATTCTACGCATATCTTATCTCAAACAGCCGTAACAGAATAAAGCTATTAATAAAGCAGTTTGGGGCAGACTTCGATAAGATGGTGATAGCTAGCGAGGCGGACATTTAAAATGCTCTTCCACCAACCAAACCTGTAACAAGTACTAAACATGTACGCCGCTGGGGATCAAACTCACGACCTCAGATTCGTAAATCCGTTGTTGTTTACATTGAGCCTTTCAAACACAAACTTACGCATTTATAATATTAGTTTGGATGGTTTGGGAGATAAATCCCCAATTCTACGTTTACTTTCAAATTAGCCGAAATTGTAATTTTCGGCACTAATACAATCATCAAGTACTACTTCACTTGGCCTCCAATTGAAATTGAGGCGACCTTCCCTTACCTAAAGGCGCCAAAGAAACCTCGTATTTAAGAGATGGGGTCTTATCGGTATAGTACTTAATCTTATGGAGTACGTACTCTTAAGAGAGAAAATAGCACCAGTACAAAATCGACTATAGCAAAAACAAGACGTCTGAAGTGGTTTACATTTTCTTAGATAACTCATAAGAACCAAGAAGATGTCTTAGTTAGTTGGTGTATCCTGATGTTTTTAAATATATAGAAAATAAAGCAAAATATATAAACTGTATGTATTTTTTTCAAACGTTCTATACAAATATTGTCTTATGCGATAGTTATGTAACATTAGTAGTAAGACTCACATTGAAACTGTTTAATCAGTAATATTTTACTGATCTTATTATTTTTTCACACATTCCGGGATACATTAGACACATTAAAAGTTTTATCGTTATGTCGAGTTAGTTAAGGTTGTATCCCAAACCGTAGATTCGATAACTTAAAGCTCTTTACACGTTAACTGCCGCGACGCATACACAATTGAAAATCAATTGTTTTCCGGTCACCGGTAACCGGCGCGGCGCTCAAAGGCTTAACGGGACTTGTAACTACATAAATATTTTAATTAAGAATAAGAACTCTGTATTAAGGATGCGACAACACAACATATTCAATCATCCTCTTCCAAAGAATCTTGACAATTTTAATATTACCTAACCAGGGGTGACGCAAACGGCAACTTGAGCGGTCGCAAAACCACTGTGAGGTGGTGTGTATGACGCTATTTCATCTCAAGATGCGCCTCTCACGGGGAGGCGGAGGAGCGAGAGGGGAACCGCTTGGCAACTGCGCTATAACTCGCCGACCATGTACAACCAGACAATCGCAATTATTATTAACAGATATACGTTTAATGATCGTGTGTGTGCTCAAACTGCCCGATGTAATAGTAGTGCGGGCGGAGCGGCGCACGCGATTGAGGTGTGTACGTCATTGCGGCGTTCGTGTGCGATTCGCTTAGAGAGCACCCGGTGGATGTATCGTTCCGGGGTGGGAATTGGCGGGAAGACAGTGCCGGGGGTGTAAGGGGGTGGCGGGGGGGCGTTTGTACTGTAAGTTATTAAGGCAGTAACTCAAGTATAAATCGTTGTCCTCGTGACCAGATCGGAAATGAATTGAAAACACTTAATAATTATAACAACATAGATCTAGAACTTCAACCGTATTTCTCGTCTTAAATATGATATAAAAATGTTATGCGACAATAGTTTTCATACTAAGAAACAATTTAACATTGGACTACATACCAATGCTACATTTTCCTTTATGTTCCCAATTTAAAAGGATCGTAAGGCCCATAAAGATTTTAATTAACTCTGATCTTTACCACATGCCCGCTCCTATCTATGTCTATAAAACGACTTGTATGTAAGCCTATAATGCTATCATGAAGTCAGATTATAGCAGATTGGCAGCTGTCACTGCACCTTTCTGAATGGGTTGTTTATACTCTTATACTAATATTGATCTGAATTCAATAATTTGGCTCCATTTTTTGGCTCTAAATGACATACAGAGCGTAATTTAATTCTTTGGTCTCAGGAAACTGCTAGGTAAGGAGCAATGAATCCGTGGAATGTAACTTCGTCGTATATTACTTAAACATAGTATTTTCATGCAGTTTTGTTCCCAAAAATTTGAAAAAGCCTGTCTTTTTTAGTTTAACGAACAAGCATATTTCCATACACTTTAGTAATTGTTGATAAATTCGCTTTACGTGAAAACCATATCGAAATATAAAATAGTCATATGAAATCGTATTGAATTGGACATATTTCGTAAAATTGTTATAGCTCTTATTGATTTCATGTATTTTGTTTATTGTTTGTTAGTATTAGGTTGTATGTTTCTTCGTTTTCTTGTATGTTTGCCACTTTTTATCTAACTATCAATCTATTTGGCTTCGTACTACGTTTCAAGCCGAATGCGGGGTCTAATTGTAGTGAGTGTGTATTGCGCAATACGCTAACCGTTGGTCAGGGGGCAGCTCGGCAGACATGACTGATCAAATCACCCTTTTCACACGCACTGCGTCACTATCTAGCATTTGCCTCTAATGATGCCACGAATATTTGCATAATTTCAGACATACGCATCGATATTAAACGATGTGGCGCTTCAGTGACTTAAAGGCCGCTAAATTAAATTTCCTCAAATATAATTCGACTCAAAGCTTGAATAATACCTACCTACTTGTTATAAATTAGCCTCTGACGCAGCGAATTTTTCCTTATTTCCCGGAAAAAAGTAGCCTATGTCCTTCTCCGACCTCTCATCTATCCTTGTTCAACTAAATTAAGTCATTCGGCGACGTGAAAGAAAAACAAACACACGTTCGTATTATTATATGAGTAACCATATAATGTACCGGCTTTCCGCCTGCGTGAAATTACTTTATCGCAGACGTTTATGTAAGGGTAGTTTATGTCCTTCTCCAGGTCCCAATTCAGGTTCCACGATTTGGTTCAGAGCTTTAGCAGAGAAAGGGTACCAGATAGTTACTATCACATTTATTGGTGTGTATATGAATCATCCACATCATAAAAGTGTAATTTCTACGGTTGATTATTAATCTATAACACCTGTACCTACATGACTATATTGTTATGTAAATAAACGCTTATTTACTAATTTTAACATTGTGCTATACTGACGCGGTATCAGATTTTTGAGTAGGTACCTATTGACTTATGTAGCTACTCCTACTACTCTGTGGTTAGTGAGTTAGCAACCCAATGATTTGTAGCGTGGTTGACGCTCATCCAACCGGGCACTCGAGACACGCAGTATAACTCATCGGAACAAAGATGGATAGACGGTCATGAGACACTGTCCATGTTGGGTGAATGACGAGACAGGCAAAGCCTATTGATGCATGCAAGGCCAGAATAGGAAAGCAATTTAACGAAGTAACAAAAAAATTCGTATTGACTATTGGATACCGCACGAGGATTAGTATTTTGTTGTATGAAACGGAAAAGGTAAAATGCAATTAAATGCGTTTTCCTGCCCACAGTAATATAAGTATTGTCATTAATTAACACTGCGCGGGTCAGACGAAAAGCATCGAGTTCAATTAAACATTTCTATTAATTAAGGAATTCCAAAGGCGAGCGAGTCTTATCCTTTTTTAATTCACAAAAAACAAAAGGAAAGACATTCTAGCCCTCCCATTTTAATAAAGTTCGTTCAAATTAAAACCCATAAAGGTTAATAGAGAACATTTGACATGTGACATGACAACTGAAAAGATTTACATTCCTTTGAACCAATTTTATAAATGTGAAAATTTTGTGAAGACATTTGTTACTAATCACGCATACACGGCTAAACGGATTTGTATGAAACTTAGCACAGATACATAGGATACATTTCATCTCGAAAATTTAAATAAATTCCATTGGACGACAAATTGATGAGACATGTGCAGAGCTGGCGGCTATAGTTTTCTTACAATTTCGTAAAAAGCAGAACACAAGGTAAACTCTTTACGATTCTCTCGACCATGACCCGGTGGATCTATCACGTAATTCACGCCCAATTAATTATCACAACACGTTGTTTCACAGATAAAGAATTGTTCCACAGATAAAGCAAAAAACAGGGGCGTCTAATTCAATCAACGAGCCGGACAGCGAACCGCACATTGTACAACGGAAAAATTTCACTGCAAAATTACGTGTTCGATTATTTTTAGCGCTTGTTTCAACGGATTTAGAAATTGCAGTGATTATTTGGCGCAGAAGCTATATAGAGGAAGCTGTGTAGACCAGTAGACGGGAGGATAGGTAATATGGGTGTCCATTCGCCCCCGAAATCTTTTGATACTTGGCTCTACTTCAATAATCTCAACCAATCCACCAGTATAGGCGGGTGACTTCCAGGGTGGCGATCGATTGGAATCTATGGTCTATGGGGGCAGGCCTATGTTCAGTAGCGGACGACCTGTAGTAGCTGAAATGATGATGATGAAACACCTGTATGTATGTTATACAAGCTTTTCTGAAAGTTTTACCCCTTCTCCCCTAGGAATAAGTGTACCAGAACGAGCCAGGGTTATCCCAACTATCGCTATAAATATTGAGGTGTCTTACACGTAAACCGATCTGATCTACCTTCCACTACTATCTATAACATCTAGATATAATATCTAGAACATCCCAAAAACTACGCCATTGCCTATAAACCCACTACTAAAATTAAAGCGGACTGTAACTTAAGCTAGTTTATTGCCTAGAATAAACTAATAGGATCGTATGTCTTTTGGTGGTCTGTAAGAACGAGCGACTGATCTGTTTTTACGTGAACTGGGGGACGCTCCACGCATGCAGACCTCACTTTTCGCCGGGGATAACCGCACCCGTGCCAAACCGGTATTGAACAAAGGTAACCAGATTAAAGTGAGCACACTTGTGCCACGCCCGTGTGCTATTGAAAGTTGCTCGACGTGTGTCCACAGAAAGAACACAAACAGCCAGTGGCATGACAATAGAGATAGTGGAGGTCAACTTGACGAAGACCATTAGCGGACGGATCTACGCAAATTGACAAGAGTGTCCAATAGACAATCAATACACGTTTTTTTTTATTAAATGTATAACTTTGTATAACTTTTATTATATAAATCCGAGAGAAGTTTCCGCATTTCGAGTAACTTTCTTTGTAAGCTGAGGGAGGTTGATAAGAACTTATTTAAAGAGAACTTTGCACAACTTTGTATTCAATAATTCACTTACTCAACTATATTTAAGGGCCGTGTCTAATCTACCCATTCGTTCCACCCAAACGCAACTCCTTTAATTTGGCTCATCATATAGCATATATTCCATTATCGTAAAAGGCGATTTTCAAATAAAAAACATCTAAAGTTTTGCACGTTTCAAAAGCGATGGGCTCACGCCCTGTCACGTGTGCATTTCTGTATATTTCATAAGGTGGACCGTGGATTGCTTCAGTCAAACTTTTAATGTTTGGAACACTCAAACATTATTGTTTGGAATATCTCTGACCACCTCATTTGGAATAACGGTGGTGACGTTATATATCTCATACAAATTTATGACAAATCCGAAAAAATTAAAGACGGCAGTTGCTCCCAAATGAAATACCACGTGGCTCTCCGCGGCACGTGCCAACGTTTTTCGAACGAGTTAACAAATAAAACTTACTGTAAAGTCCCGGGCCGTTATCACACCACAACCTGCAACAACAAAAAAATGCAAAATGATTAGCACGCCCTCCCATTGGCTGCGAAGTTCGGAAAAGCAACTTCGCGTGCACAATATCGCGTTTATTGTGGGACCGACCAAGTTTGATCCACTTTGAAACAACGTGGAATAAAGGTTTAAAATTCTGAACGCAATTTGGCTTCTTAATCCTATTGGCTTGCGGTTGAATTGTGTTGATTCAGAAACTCATTCTGGGCTTAAGAGCCCGTATAAGTCAGTTCTATAAATGGAGCTTAATAATCATTTAAAGATCGCAAGTTTCGATAGACATTGTCTTATTTGTCACAATACGTAAGAGAATAACAAGAAAATGAATGAACGAATTATCTGAATTCACTTTTAGATTCTATTCTGAAACAGTTTCAAATCACTGAAACATCAGTCGATGAGACAGCCTTGTAGGTATTTAACCACGTAACAACGCTATTGTTCTATACTGGAGTCCGAAAAATCTCCAGAGTTACCTCCCAAGAGGCAGATAATTGTAGATAACTTGAAGAAAACAAAGCGTGTACTAACGCTAAGACAAAGCCAAACAAGGCCCGGGTCACCTACACCGCTATATACCAAGTATACACAGAAGCGGTATACGCAGTCTCCGAGCCTAGTATAGACAATTATAAAGATATAGAGCGACACTTGGACATAAACGGAGCCACATGTAAACAGACATCAGTATTATAACTTTTGCGCCGCGCTTGATACTTTCAAACAGGCGTAAACATTGGATTGACTTAGCTTGGTTTACACATTACTTGCATTAAGGCCCGTATTAATAAACCAATCTCAATACAGGTCTTGAGGTTGTATCACCCGAGATGCGTCTTAAGAAATTGACGCTATCTCAAGCTCCGTGCTAATTTATAAACCAATCTTGAGGTCTACTCAGCTGAGAACACTTCACAAGTATTCGCCTCAGCGGCGAATGAATGATAGTCTTTGACTTTCGTTTATTAATACGCGCACCTCTCCAGTGAGTACTGCTTGAGTATGCACGTGCTTTTCAGGTCTCAAGTTAGGTTTATTAATCAACACGTTTACTTGAGTCCGATCACAAGACTATTCTCAATCTTGAGAATGGTTTATTAATACGGACCTTAGTGTGGAGTATTCAAAAGGTTCAAATTCAGTATAAACTTTGTGGTAGTATAAATACATCATATTATCATAGTATAAATACATCATATTAGCCGAAAGACGCCCACTGCTGGACAAAGGCAAAATACATAAGCGAATAAAATTTAACAGCCGCATACGAAGCAATCGGCGTATGCTCGAATGAAATGAAATTAGTTTTATTGAAACGATGTTCACTTTAAAAAAATCCATCTATCATATGTCGACTATTACTCGTAAACTAATTTCAAGTAGGCCAAAATTTTTCTCACTGGTTAGTCAGTATTTTCGAATATTCGGCTGTTTCCTTTTTATCAATGCATTCTCACACGACATGAAATTGTTCGGAATGAATAGTCCTATTGACAGCAATCTCATAGATTTATATGATCACATGAATGACCGAAGTTTATATAAATATTATTTGGGTTACTGTTACTTGACGAGCTGTGCAAGCGGTGACCGTGCGGCCGGGCGAGCGGGGGCGCCGCCGTCGTCGGTACGAAATGGACAATGCGCATAGAAAAATCAATAAAAGCGGGCACGGCCTTCGCGGAGGTCGCATGACGCCTCTCGGAGCAAACTAGTGAACTACTGTGGGGTTCAATGCGCGTTACGTGGCAAGTAGTGGCAACTCAATTGCGCCGCAAAAGTAAATTCAATTCAATTAAAATTGATCTACTTCGCCAAAGTATATATAGCCTTTGTTCGAACAAAGGCCCGCCTTCACTTTTGCAATGCGTTTTTCTCACGAGCGTACTTTTATAATAACCTTATGATAACGAAGAATTGTTGAGGTTTTTAGCATAAGTTAACAATAGCAGGTTACCTAAATATATCTACGGTCTTCAATCATATGATCCTATAGACAAAATGAGATTAAAACACCGGTCTTCGTTGCTGTATAATCTCATTAAAATTTAAGTTAAATGTGGGATAACGATACATGCCCGAACAATGGAATTTAAGTCTTATTGTAAAAGATTATGGATTAACATGTCATTATCTGATTACCGACTGAAAGCTAAAGATGGATGGCAGCTGATCCAGCTTTCAGGGCTCATTTTTATTGTTTATAGAAGACCTTTTATAGAAGAAGAAGACTTTTGCAAATATTAGCCTCAGTCAGATAAGGCTCATTTTTATAGGGCTGTTCTACATGATTAATGCTAACATGATGCCTATTCAAGATATAACAACCGCAGTTCTCTAAAATGACCCTCTTGGCTAGATTATCATTTCAGAGAACTATGCGGATGATTAAACAAGCAGCTTACCTACTACCAATAATTCGAAATAGCCTTCAATGACTAATTACGGAACCGAATGTACATAGATGACCTATTCCATTGTTACGGGTATAATTTTAATTCTGTTAGCTATCATTTGTTTAATAACGCATTCTTAATAGATCGCATTAATATTTTTTACCGTAATTCCTTGTCTACCCCTTGGGGTTACGTAGTGAAGTGTCGATAGACTCTTCTCACGCGTAAACGTCATAATTGTTGCATATACATTGCCTTATTTTTTATCACGATTACGTTACATTACCTACTATTGAAGCTACACCAGTTTCACATACTATCAATACAGTTTATGTATGTAAACTTTAGCTCGGAACAGTGGTTAGACTTTTTATAATGAACGACATTGGGTTCACAAAACGAAAAATGTTGCGATTCTACAATAAAATACAATAATGTTAATTTTTATAGTTTATTTTTATATCTTGTATAAAAATAAACTTGCCGTTTA
Organism: Oegoconia quadripuncta; assembly: GCA_949316235.1. NCBI lineage: Eukaryota > Metazoa > Arthropoda > Insecta > Lepidoptera > Autostichidae > Oegoconia > Oegoconia quadripuncta. The sequence goes on from OX438745.1 coordinate 11,128,160, forward strand.
ATATTATCCGTTTACACAAAGTTACTTAGTAATTTAAGGGGCAATGTAGGTATACGATTTTATAATAAGGTTCCAGTTGCCATTCAAAGCCTATAAATAAATTCAAAACCATCATAAAATAGACATTATTTATAAACGGCTATTATAAAATTTCTGACTATCTGAATGATAAGCAAGTAGGGAATACACAGCTCGACGATATTCAGTCTAATTACACAATATACTATTAGACACTGTAACCCAACCCAAAACCTACTGAAAAAGAGCAACCCTTGAATTTCTTACTTGTTCTTATCTGGGAAGCCATCTTTGTGAATGAGCAGTAATGTCAGTAATTGTGATATTGATAAAAAATGTGACGTTTTTAAGTGATAATTATATCATACGACATAAATATTTTTTTAATTTATGAAAATTTCTGACATTGTTAAATCAAATGTCACATTACATTGCGGTATCCTAACATACCGCAAATAGTACCGGAATGAATTCGCAGACTTTTCGAACCGGAGACCGCGGCGATAATGCTCTACTAAGGGTTTGTTGTTGTTTAACCCAAATAAGTTCAGGGTTCCGGATGAGCACGCTTTCATCTTCGGCCTATCTTCACTTAACTTCAGGTATGGTTGAGGTCAAGCCCTAACCCGTGGCGCATAGAAAAAAAACTATCATAATACTAGTATTGATGACGCAAACACATTTATGGAACAAAAAGAAATTAAGACAAAATCGAAATTATTTAATTAAATAATTTCGATTATTACATGAACACATGAAAAACATGTGAAAATACATATATACATGAATACATGTGGGATTCAAAAATATCACTTAATGATAATCAACATGTATTTTTTTTTAATTTACATCGCTAACTACTTACTAAGTGATACAATTATTTTACAACTTGTAGTAATATTAGCTAATAATTCAAGCAATTTCCTACACAACCTGCACTAATAACTTCACACGGATATACATAACTAATAAAAATTTGCCACAATATTTCTGACACGGACCCCAGGTAACTTAGTGATTGGTAGCATACCGGAACTATTTTTTCCAGTTCCATTTATTTATACAGAATATCAAACAGCAGTATCTTTTTAATGTCGAACAGAACAAGACCCCAACTCTGGAACTTATAAAACTTTCGTACTTTAATGTTTGTTAGTCAAATAACAGTTTCAAACTTCGCCCATTGGGTCCGTTCGTAGTGCTGTTTGGTACGTTCAATAATGCCCATTTCTGTATTTCGGACAAGACACGAAGGCCGGTCGTATTATTGATGTTTAACATAAGAGCCATATGGAATTGAAGTCAATTCTTTTCACGTCTTCGTAATTTGATATTATCAAACTAGAAAAAGTTACAAATTATTATATTGTATCAAATATTGACACGAAGGCCGGTCGTATTATTGATGTTTAACATAAGAGCCATATGGAATTGAAGTCAATTCTTTTCACGTTTTCGTAATTTGATATTATCAAACTAGAAAAAGTTACAAATTATTATATTGTATCAAATATTAACTACCTACTAAGTAAGAGCTCGGGTCTGATACCTAATACCTAGCAGTCTTTTGGTGTGGAAGATAAGAGACCATACCAGTTGCCAGGTAACGGTTGCCAGGGTTTGGTCCTGGAATGCGAGACTCCTGGATTTTTCAAATATATCCCGGGATCTTCAATAAGACGGAGCAAAACAATGTTTAGCTTATGTATGAAAGAAAAACTAACAGGGAGAACTTGCAACCGCAAAGCGCCTTTACACGTGACCTATATCGACAAATCGTTGGCACCTATCATATACCTACTACTAATTTGGTAGGTATCAATAGGCGCCTATCACACCTCTGATAAGGCGCATTACAACCAACTTGGCTATAGTTCAAAGAGTGGACGTGGCCACATTCAGTGCCAAGTGCAATATTTTTAGATGGCAAGACTGACCGAGCAAAATTTCGCACGCGCCAGCACTAATTTCGTCCTACGTTCGGGCAAAAGAAATTGATTTATTACAGACTAGCTTACGCTCGGGCGGTTTGCGCGTGTCGAATTCGATAAAATACAGATGGGTGAATACCTACTGAACCAGGCTAATGAAGGAAAATATAAATAAAAATGCTTATAAAATAAAAATATCTCCTATCGGAAGATTTTGGAGGGTGTGTAAGAATTTGTTTTATTACAGAGCGTTAGGTCACGCTGCGGCACTTTATGTGCGTAGAATTCGATAAAACGCAGTGTTGCATCACTGCAGGAAAACATTGTATTGAAATGGCAATGCAAAACTGAAACGATTAACTAAAAAAGCATCCAAGATAAACAAACTTGACAAAAAACTATTTACACAACTTGACGATGTGGCCGATTATGAAGCACGAGATTTCAGTAAATGCCTATTCACTTTGCTCTTGAGGATCCCAAGGTTGTATAGGATTCAGGAAAAACTGACGCCGGAAGGGAGTTCCATGCCTTAGCTGTTCGCATTATGAATGAAGAATCGAACCGCTTAGTGCGCTTATTTCTGAAAGTTTTAGATCACAATAGGTATATTCGTACGGTTGTCGCACATACAAGCGTCTTATTGGTCCGACTGTATTTTAAGCATAAACCATAGTAACTAGTTTTCATACAAACTAATCGACCACATGTTAAAAATCACGTGATATGCTCTGTATTTTAGTAATTAAAGTTGGTAGAGAACGAAATATGAGATTATTTCGTTGTTTTTGTTTTCTTACAAAACATAAAAATCTCGAAAGGATCATAGTAAAATAAAAACATACCTATATTCAAGGTAACTAGACAACTTTTATTAGCAAAATAAAGAAAATGTAGCACCATTTTTACAAGCTTTAAGGTGACGGTTCAAAATGGGCAAGTCAAATTAGAACCATTTCCAGAAGGAGCTGAAATTTGGCATACTTGTTCAGTTTTGATGACAACTGATGACATTTATATGATGGACATGAACTAATGCTGCAGATAGGATCGTCTCCTCACAAGGGTAACTCCTTAACGGTTAGCACGAATACAAAATTTTGCATACACTCAGTTTTCATAGTTAAACATGATTTTCGCGATAATCTGATGCTTATCTCCTCAACGGTTAATACGAATTTTCGCGATAACCTGATGCTGATCTCCTCAACGGTTAATACGAATTTTCGCGATAACCTGATGCTGATCTCCTCAACGGTTAACACGAATTTTCGCGATAACCTGACGCTGATCTCCTCAAAGGTTAATACGAATTTTCGCGATAACCTGACGCTGATCTCCTCAACGGTTAAAATTTTCGCGATAACCTGATTGTTAATCTCCTCAACGGTTAATACGAATTTTACATACACGGTTAGACTAGAATAATTATGTCATAATCATGACGCAGTATTAAAAACTTGTTTCTTTTTATATTTAGTTACTATCGTCTACCCTTCAGCAGTCATACCTACAATCAGCCAGGACTGGGCTGATGGTACCTTTTCTTTAATACGATTTGTTGTTCAATATACAACGAACAAAATGCAATTTATTCTACAAATGCGTACATTTCTCTTTAATATTTCGCAACGAAATTAATTCAATTCAATTGTTACCTACTCGTACAAACAGTCGCCGCTCATTAAATTGTAAACTGAACGAAATATAAAATACAAATTGGTTCAGCCATGTTTATTTATTGAAAATTGAATATGGAACTATTGCATTTACGGTTATTGATTTAGTGGTTTTACGTGTACAGCATGACACAGGCCCGCGGTCATATTCCATTTATGAAATTAATCTGTGGAAGTAAGATATACCTAGTATTACCTACCGCACATACCGCACCTAAACAGAGTATTATACAGAGTAAATTGACGATCGATTGGTGCAGTCGGTAGAATGTAACACCCTACATGTGAAAGCAACGGATGTGTGTTTGAATCAAACTATGAGTTAATGTTTGTATGATGAATACGAACATTGATTTCCGAGACATGGATATTTATAAAAATATTTATTTATGTTTATCAGTTATGTTACGACCTAGAAGCACAAGCTTTGCTTAGTTACTGCTCACTGCTGAGACTAGGGTAAATGTCTAAAATATTGATTACTACTTATTATCTTATAGGGTGACCGCGCATACAATTGCTGATACAATTTATCACAATCGTATTCCAATGTGAAAGCTGAAGTGAATAAGATCTACTACTGTCTAGTATTTATAAGGAATAATAGGCAATTTGCATTCTAAGTAACTACATGTAGACTGAACGCGCGCGAACGGCGATCGTAGTTATAACTTACGCTTTAAAATACGATTATCACAATCACGTTAAAAATAGACACAGCGATCTAAAATCGTGTTCGTTTTCACAGCATTCGCCAAAAAGAACAAAAAGAAACAATAGCATATATTTTTTTTCTATTCTTTGCCAGCTGACCAGATATTTTACATGACAGCGTGAATGCGCTGGCAATTGCGAGAGAATTTACGGCCTTCTACTAATATTAAATTCACGTAAATTTATATGTATTACAACCAATTGAAACCAACGGTTGCGGGTTCGAATCCCGCGAGGGGTAAATGATTGTATGATGAATACGAACATTTATTCCCGAGTCATGGATGTTTATATAAATATTTATGTATGTTTATCTGTTATATAGTATCCATAGTACAAGCTTTGCTTAGTTTGGGACTAGATGATTTGTGTAAGTGTCCGAAATATTTATTTATTTATTGCATTTATCTGTCACTTAGTACGTCCAAGCCACTATCACTTCGGAAAGGGAAATAATCTGTGGTAAAAGTTAAAAATAAAAAAAAATGAAAAAAATATTGAGAAAACTGTAACAAAAAGTTTGTTACAGACAACATAGAAAAGTGGTATTCGAACTGTTAGAGATCCGATCCGTAACAATTTTATTTGTAGTATATAAAGTTCCGTTTTAGTAATTGTAAGCAAAATTCATATTTTGAACAAAGTCACTCGTAACCAAATTAGAGGGGTCAATTAGTTTCTCTCAATGTGATTAATCATGAATAGCTTAATGAATGACATGAAAGTAATTTTGGGACATGCTAATTGTACACTGTTAGTTAATAAATTAAGTGAAGTGGAAGTTCAAGCATTGGACAAAAAGCTATGCGCTATAATATGTAAGAGAGTATGAGAGAGCGAACACGGATCTAACATAACTGTAAGTTCGGCGCCTTTGATCTCAATCAACGACTAATCTGCTTACTTGCTCGTGAGCAGGAACCCTTCTTTCTTACAAGGAAAAAAGGTGAACCTGAACTCCCCAATCAAACTTCAAACTTCAAGCATTTATTTCAACGTAAGATACATAATATCATTTGTTGAATGTCAATTTAAATCTATTGGAAATAAAAATAGGGCTTAAGCATTTTTCGGTTAGTCAGTATGTTCAAGCTACCACCGCTTAGGAAAGGGAAATCATCTGTGGGAAAAGAAGCGGCGCAAGAAACCCACAGGATCGTTTTCTTTATTTTTTATATGTATAAAAGATCCCAATGAAATATTGTGGGGTTGTAGAGTAGATTGCTTATATTTCATATATATGTTAGTTCACGATAGATAAAAAAATACATCTTTGAAAAATCTACGACTTTTTACAACATTTTTTAATGTCCAATTTGTAATAAACCAAAGAGATTGTTATAGAAATGAAGATTGTCATTAGATAGCTTTACTTCTTCAAGGTAAATTAAGGGATTACTTAAGTTAACATGTAGCAACTTTCTAATTCCATTCATTTTGCAAACTTCGGGTTAGCAACCTACACTTGTTTGTTACCCTCTTGAGAGAAAATGAATTTCCAAAATTTTGACAGTATACAGCCTGTTAGGAGACTGTCAAGTCCTTACTAATTTATTAACAGGGAACTAAGGAAATGGAACGCTAAAACTACACAACATTAATTGATTACTAATTTAACGCGTGATAGACGACGTTCCATTTCTTTACTCGTCCGTTACGTTTTCTTTTTTTTTTTTGCACGACGGGTTCGTACTTGACCTCAATCAGACCTGATGTTAAGTGAAGATGAGGTCGAAGGTGGAAGCGTACTGACTCGGAAACCCCAACACATTTGGGGGACTGGCTATCTTATCTCCGACAACCGGAACACAACAATGCTATTAACATTGCTGCTTGGCGGCAGATTTAGATAAGATGGTGGTAGCTAGCCAGGCGGACATTTTAAAATGCCCTACCACTCAAACCGAGTACTTAAACATGTACCCCGCTGGGGATCGAACCCGCGATCTCCGAATCGTAAACCTAATGTTGTTTACATTGAGCCACGGAGGCGGTTAAAAACGTTACTCATTTAAATGAATTTGTATTTAAAGCTACATTCATATTTCAATGTCTTAGCTAGCAAGAATGCTACAGTCTATACTATACAACCCTAGCTTATATGGCCCTAGTCTACAGCCAGTCGAGTGCAACAAACCGGTCCAACGCGTCGTAGGTACAACTTCGCTATTCCGGACTAAAGAAAGTTGCATTGCCGTAGGGTCGAGAGACGCAATACCTGTGCTGTGTTATTTATATAAATATTTTGTAGCCTTCAGGGCAGGCGAAATGTCGACATAAATGAAACCTAGTGAACGCGACCCTTGTGGGTATAACCTTCAAAGACGGTTATAAAAAGATTCATTAATAAAAATACCGCGAGGAGTTCCCGCCCCCACTTCAGGGACACGGCCATTCTCGTTGAGCGCAGGGGTCACATTAATACGCCACGCACGAAGACCTCACTAGTCTCCACACAAGGCAAAGACTGTCTGTACCTATAATTCAGTTTTCTTAAATTTTTAGAGTATCCTTAGCTGGAATGACCTCCCTCTCTGTTGTCACTTGACAGTTTTTATTTTGTATTAGCTTGGATAGTTATTTTTATTCTGATAGGTTTTTTACTTGAAACCATAGGCAGAAATAATTATACATGACCTACTTTTACTGCTGTATTAAGTTATTTGTAACCCCCGATGCCAACAGCGGGGTGTTACAATGTGTATCTGCCAGTGGCGCATTATAGCGCCAAAGTGGCTGGACAAATTTGAAAATAGTTTTAATTTGGGATAGCTGGTGTTTGCGCTATGATTCATATGTAATGTTTTATGGTTATATGTTTTATGGAATCGTTTCAGCTGTTTCAAAAATATTTAACGTGCACAGTTGCTTTGTATCAGTCCTGCCTGCCTGCTCGAGTGGGTGTATCAGTCATGGGTAGTAATACCTATTATCATGTAGTGACCATTGTTAATGTTTGTAGCCAATATTAAATGACTGAATTAAAATAACTTTGACCAAATGATTTATTAACATAAATTAATGATAATTTATAACTGATGCAATGACTAATCAGGGGTCTCTCTCGCGCTCGTACTTTTTATCCAAGGGTAATGTTTTTCGACTTTTTTTTTAGGCACAACGGGTTAGCACTTGACCTCGATCACACCTGATGTTAAGTGAAGATGAGGCCGAAGGTGGTAGCGTACTGACCCGGAAACCCCAACACATTTGGGGGACTGGCTATCTTATCTCTGACAACCGGAACACAACAATGTTATTAATATTGCTGTTTGGCCTACTACCAACCAAACCGAGTACAAAATATGTACCCCGCTGAGGATCGAACCCGCGACCTCCGAATCGTAAACCCAATGTTGTTTACATTGAGCCACGGAGGCGGCGACTTTATGTAAGATTTCTATGTTACCGCCGCTAACATAAACGGCTTGTCGGATTTCGAAGCGCAAGATTTCAGTCGATACATCTTGATCCCCAGTGACATAAGTACATTTCAGGGTAAAACATCCAACATGGCGCCCGTAAAATATAATGCTGTCGAGTTTTTGGTTTTTAAGTAGATACTTAAATGGTTATTTCACTTTAATAGTAAAAGAGGACCGTTGTTCGACACCAAATTAATTAATCCCAAGTACACATACACAATTTTATTCACCGGCCTTGTTGCCGTGAACAGTTTTCTCACGATAGGTATTGCACAATTTTCCTGTTGTTGCAATTTTGTGTCCGCTCAGGGATCGGTTATTATTACCTTTGAATTTACAGTGAAATTACTGTTTACTTTGAATCGGAAGAGATCGAATTATAAACCTATTTTTCACAGACAATGGTAGTAGGTCGCCAAATTAATTTATCTAATGCCCGGTACCAAAAGACAACCATAATTTCTTTATTATTATTATTCTACGATTTGTCCGTGTATAATATTTGTCAAAAGTAAATAAAAAGTTTCTATGACAATGATATCGCTATGCAACCAGCGCTGTAGCAATTGCTGCAGCATGTGCTGACATGGAACCAATTGTTTGAATCTAACTGCACTCACCCCATTTCGAAATCTCCGTGTTTTCTGTATTGTGTGGTAATTTTCTTGTCATTATTACTAACGTTACCCTTATAGTGTGGTGTCTTACACTTCTTCGTGTCAATGCGTCCAAAGCATTGATCAGACCAGAATTCAGCCACAACTTACGGCGTTAGAAATTAAGATAAATTCCATGTTGTCTTAATTTCAACCTTAAGGTAGGCAATAGAGCGACATAGTCACAAAAGTGATCAAGCTCTTTAAATTAAGATTAAAAAAAAAACTACGGCGTTGTCTGCAGCCACGTAAAGGTGCTCCATGCTACAGGTGAAGAGCACAGAGGGCAAGTGCGCTATGTTATGAGATGGGGTTCCACAATCGCAGTGCGTTCTTGACTGATCAATGAGGTCTCAAACGACAGACTCCAGCCCTCAGTTGATTTAAAAGCCTTCCAGGTCGGCCACCATAGCTTGTGGCCAGGTGGTATAATTGCACCGGTAATGGCTTATTAATTCCTGGTACTGTATAGGTAATAAAACTGTAACATACTGTACATGCCGAGTAAGCAGCTTCGAATAGGGCAATACCCGGTACTGTCGGATTCGTAAAAGGCGACTAACATAACAGCATAGACCATTGATGGGCAGCACCGTCATTATTGCTGAGTTTCCAATGCGATCGCTAGTCAGCCCGCCTCGTAGCATGAAAATTAACGGCGTATCCAGAGGGGGTGGGGTCATGACCTAAGTCTTTCTTAGAACACTCTCAAAAAGGCTTGTTTGTTTTATGGTAAGCAGCCTTATTGTAGAGCAATAAAACATTATCTTTCATTCCTTAAATAAATAAATATCCATCCTACTAAGCTTGTATTTGAATACAAAATGGTTGATATCTATATGAATACATGTTTTTTTTTTAGTAAACACATCCATAACTCGGTTACACATACTGTCTGTATCCATCATACAAATAATTATGCACCTAGCCGTATTCGAACCCACAACTTCTAGACATAGCGGTCAATCTCTAACCACTACAACAAATATATAGGTCGTCAAATATTTAGATACATTTATTATTGATATTTTGGAGCCCAAGCTGGACCTCGAGTATGTGAATACGGCCCTTGGGGACGATTAGGAACCTTGTATCCATCTCTAGACTGTAGATGTGAAGCATATAATTTCCCAAATTTATTTACTAGTTTTTCTAAAAAAAATAGTAATCATTATTATACTCATTCCGAATTTGTCCGCGAATTGTGTAACTGAGCCACCATACTCCCGCAGGTAGGTAAGGTAGGCGTCACACCCTGCGACGCTCGTTTACCCATATCGCGCTGCCCGCTCGGATTTATTTCACCATGTCGCCGAGCGCATAGATCACGCGCCCGAGTACTATAAAAAATATATATGTGAAACGTTTTTTCAGTTGAATAGAGGGCTACGTGCAATCTGAATACAGATATATACCAAAGAGTACCTACCTGCGCCACAGTTAGGACATCTATAGTCGATGTGGAGGTACACATGCTTACGTGACAGCGAAATTAGACGAGATAGATACACGACATCAGAGATTCAAAATAAATATTTCGGACAGGTAAACCAATTATCTAGTACAAAAATAGACAATGACGGTACATGTGGATACTAGATAACGGATATTTATATAGATATTCATGACTCGAGTATAAAACACAGATATTTACTATTAGCGGCATTCGAACCCTTAGTCTAGTAAAAGAGACGTCTCGCGTCGATAGACACTACGCGTCATGCCAGCCTCGCTGAACTTAATTCACAAACTAGACTGGATGCCACAAAGTTGGGACTGACAGAAGCGAAGGAAGTAAACATGCTGGATTTACATAGAAAGTAATTTCCAGTCCAGTGTCTGGATCCTTGAACCATTTCTGTGAGTTGCATGGTTAAATGACCCATACGAAGGTTTTACAACGAACGGTAAGGTCTTACATGGTTCGACACACGCAAAAAGGTCTTTAGCACCACATAACCAGATTGCTACTTAACGATAATTTATAAACTAAAAACTCGACTCGACAGAAAAAAAAACTATTTTGAGGGCGCCATGTTGGATTTTTTACCATAAAATGTATCATATGACGCTCTGGGGATCAATACGAATCAAACGACACCTCACACTTCAAATCTTTGAAGGAATGTTTAGGCGCAAGTCTTTTGGCTTCTTATTCATGACAGATGGATACAAGTCAACATTATACCTTAACAATTGATCATTTCGTATTTCCGACACACCCTTCATTTCCCACTCCCTTATCGGCGAAACTCTATTGATAAATTATTCGCTGCGACGCAATTCTTTCAGAATAAGGGACATCAAATGCAAATCACGTAAGGCCCGCGTAAAGAAAATCTTTGCGAAAGGGACGGCGGGTAATAAATACAGATCAGCTGGGTACAATTGTATTCAAACGTAAATAAATTGCAGGCTAAATCGCAGCCTATTCTGTATAAAACGGTTCAAAATTAAATTGTTACACCATGTAACTGAGAATATGCATTAACTTGACCAAGAGCACATATGGCATAGTCGCTATTCATTTTCGAAAACGAAGTTAAGCAATGCCTGGCGTGGTCATTCCTTGGATGGGCGACCATTAATGGCATTTTAATGCGAGTGTATCCGGAATTGGAAGTCTTTGTTCCGCATTGAGCCATTTTCAAACAGGGCTGGAAGCGTACTATCCCACCGCATGCCAAGGGCCTCGCTCCGTTTCTTCTGAGTCGTAGCTCGGCAATACTTTGCAGTTATTGGTTCATACACACATGTATATACCTTAGAAGCACTCCAATCCGCACTGGGTCCGCGTGGTGGATTATGGCCCACACCCTCTCCCAGCGAGGGGAGGTTGTGCCTCAAAAAGGCTGACGATGATGACCATAAAACTGAACAACCCGTTTGGTTTAAGCTACAGGAGGTAACATAGAAATCTGCATACATACACCCGAAAACTTTACCCTGCTTTCTGGGGCAGTTGTATGAAAACGAGACAGAATAGTACTATTACGTAGTCTGTGATAGAACGCCAAATCGTAGTGAAACCGTACCCAACTTACCTCACCGTAAGTACATAAAAAAATAATAATAATCATTTAATAAATGTAGGCAGTTTTCACAACGCAATTTATGTATGAACATTTAATAGACTATAATGAATTATTGAATGTGAATCGAATGTTACTGCAAAACTTGTTACGCTATTGAATGCTAAGTAACTAATTGATGCGCCAACACAACTTGAATAGCCACACCACAAGTTTTTTTCCTCAATAATCGATAAAACCATTAGACATTGTCTTTAATTATTCGTGTGGGCGGCGACACGATTACCTGCGCCGTAAATCGACAAAAAACCGATTCATAGCACCTACGGACAGTTCCGTTGGCGAAACAGCGCTAAATTGTATTACTCACGCATGACAACCAACAAATTGGATAGCGACATCAAACGGTTTCCACTTCAAACCAGAAGTTTAATCGCGTACCTTTCCAATTTAGATTGCTCTCGACATCAATTTGTCTCGAGATCAAAAACGTGGATTATCTTTAGGCAACGACGTTTATCAACAGCTTGTATGAAGGCAGTACTTTCTTTCTAATCGTCTTACGACGCCACAGCTGAGGGCATCGACCTCCCGCAAGATTTCATGTAACCACTGCAAACCCGAGACACGGCTTAAGCCCATCCAGTGTGTACACAACGGTAACCGGGAATCGTGCTAGTGTTTACTATACAATCGAGTTTACACTGCAAACGTACCTGATGGAACACTTTGGTCGAATCCAAACAATCCAGTCGCTACAACCGCACACACACACAATACGCGGCGAGGTTTCGTGGCCGAAAACAATAGTAACAATGGTCGGTCGCTATGCACGACGGCGTCTGGTCGCGGAGACCGTTTATCTGCCGGTGACAGCGAGCGCCGTTCGTTTCGAATAACAATAATGAGGCGACTAATTATTATTATTACCCAGCGGACGCACTCGCTATAGACTGTACGTAGAGGTAGGTGGCGTAATCGCTGAATTCCATATATAATCGTGTCGCGCGCACACACGCTCGCAGACGCACACACGACTCCACTAGGGTTGGCACTCGTACTAACTACTAGCACTTTATTTCCGTCAATGGTACTGTATTACTGACACATATTTAAAAATTGCGAATACTAATAGTAAAATAATTTAATAATCACGAATCTGTTACAACAAACGAAAAAGTTACAAAAATACATTTTTGTAATGACTGCGTGCGTGATCGGAAAACGGCACCCCCCGCATTGGAAAGTAAAGAAAGGAAATTTGTTCTCGCCATTCCTGTAACTTTCGCTTTTTCAGGTTTTTTCAGGGAAGTCCACGGCGAAAGATCAAGTCAAAAGTATCCCAAACCAACGAGCGTGTATTAACAACTTTATTAAAAAATGAATGAAGAGAAGCAGATGTGTCAATAACAAGTTGAAGTCTGTCTGTGTCTCTATCTACTCCAAGGGCAAACAAGCGTGACCAGTATGTAATTTTTTCATTCATGAATTTTAAATAGCGAAAAGTATAAATAGAGGAGCTATCAAATTAACTAAACATAAATGGTTAATTTATTTTAACCTTGGACTTTACAATGACATAATTATCTTTTTCAAAAGTAACAAAAAGTTGGTGGCCAATACGCAGAGCAATGACAAATATACCTGGAAAATAAATAATTAAAAATGAAAGTGTACAGTTTTCCTGGATTTTAACTAGGAAGGAATATTTATTTGGAATGATTCACAAATATATTCTTCCAAAATAAAAGTGGCAATAGCAACCCTAGCTCCGACGCGCCACGTGTGGTGACGTCGTCGCCGTCGTCGGCTAGGCGCAGGTAAGTATACAGAGAACGCGTTGGCGGGTACACGTATCGATCTCGCGATAAATTCGATACGGTGAGCGGTGAATGCACCGCTGGCATCGGCGATCGCCTTTCACGCCGGCGAAAACAGAATTCACGATTGGTGCACGCCGCAATGGCCGGCCGAGCTCATTGTGGGTACGAAGCGCAAGCGCAGCCACGCGGACGAGAACCTTCTCGAACGCGAGATAACACGTGTTGGTTATTAAAGGCGGGAATTGTGCAATGATTAATTAGGCGTAGCTATTAGCTTTGCTTCGTAATACACACACGAGCAAATAAATGAGGTCCACAGATTATTTCATCATGATAACGAAATGTATTTTGGAATTGCGAATAATTGAGCCGCCAAAAATTCGCAGAACAACCGACGTCAATTGGTTTCCTTTCTATATCTTAGATCTTCATCAAACATATATGGGATAGTCCTGCCTGGGCCCTGATTCTCGCGTACTCGAGGTTTCAAAATCCGTAGGTTTGTCACTTTTGCACTTGCCCCTATGGGGGAAAGTGACAGACAAAGTCTGTCGACATCGAAATCTAGAACACGTGAGCATCACCCCCGGGTGGTATATTTTTACAAACAAAAAATATCGTAATCGGTTCGCAACTGACGGAGATATCGCTAAACATAAGTACATAATAAGGTTGAGCATTAAAAAAAAAAATTTTGGACAGGGTGCCACATTAATAAATTTATTAAAAATGAACTTTAGTTTAAGCCCTTCAAAAATACAGTCGAATTGAAAAGCTCCACCTTTCTTGAATTCGATATAAATAAGTTAACCTATTAGAAAGAAAGAAAAAGTTTTTTATTTGACACCATTATCGCTTAATTAAGTTAGAACAACATTATATTTCAAGCCTCACTCATCTATATTGATATTTATTGACTGACAAAATAAACACTAGGCGTGTCAATTTGATGCTCCCGAGTGTAGGTGAAGGTGCTATTTGTTACGCGGTCGCATGCAGGGGTTCAAATTGCGATCGAGTTTGTAATCCAATTTGGAGGCCGACGCTTGTGCCATTTCTAATCGCCATAATTGGGGTACGGCCCGGCTCCAATTACCACTATCGCGACTTGTTTTCGGATAACTACAGAGGCGGAGCAATTTGTGTTCTGTTGAGTATTAAAAATTTATCACCACTTAATTATAAAAGTTCCTGCCTGAGCGCTATTTTCTATTCATACACGCATAACAGGTAATTTGATACGTTCTTTGAAGGGGTTAAACTAGAGCTCATTTCCAGTAAATGAAGTCATGTGGTGTGGCACCCTGGCAAAATGAGTAGTTATCGAGTAGTATTTTCTTTTATGTTGTTAACAATGTATTCGGACAGAGTGACATGCCTTGGGTTTCAAAATAGAGTAGGCCCGACAATGTTCTTGTGGTTTTTACACAGCTAGTGAAATTAGATAGGTAACCACGCACGACGTTTCACTTCTAATAAGTGTCAATGTTTAAATCATAGATTTACAATACTGTTTTTTTTATGCACGACTTGACCTCAATCACACCTGATGTTCAGTGAAGATGAGGTCGAAGGTCGAAGCGTACTGACCCGGAAACCCCAACACAGTTGGGGGACTGGCTATCTTCTCTCTGACACAATAATGCTATTATTTCCAATAGATTTAAATTGACATTCAACAAAAATGATATCATGTATCTTACGTTGAAATAAATGTTTGAAGTTTGAAGATTGCTACTTGACGGCAGATTTAGATAAGACGGTGGTAGCTAGCCAGGCGGACATTTAAAATAGTTTAAATAATGGATAATCCTGATCGAGTATTCGGTAAGGCAAGCCGGGCTTATATGAAGGTATCGCCACTCCGTTAAAGAATCAATGATTCTTCTAAGACACATAAAGCACGCAAATCAAATGCTGTTAAAATGGCTGTCGATAGAAGTCACGTGTGGTGTAGTTATTTTTTAAAAACGATCATATGGAAAATAGTAGTGTAAAAACTGCAGAGATTAACTCCTTGTACCTATCATCCATCAGCTATTCAACAAGATAATAATGTTTCCCTACTAAAAATATCAGTAATTAAGTACAGGTTAGGTAGTGTAACTTTTTTGTACATAGAGAAGCAATTAATAAAAAAATATATAATAAAAATATTTTAGTTAAGTAATTTTCGGATAGCATAGGATACCTACCAACCATATGAATTTAGTTGACTGGAGGAGCTCTCTAGTTTTACCCCATTACCAGTCACCCTGATATAGGTAAACAATAAAATCGACAACAATCGATCCGCGAATACTAGAGAGCGGAAACTTCTCACAAGACGCCTATTACGGAGGCGAGGCGTAAGGAACGAGTTCTCTAAATTGGCTCGCTCTCCGACCGAGTCGAGAGCGGCTGTCATCTCGCGCTCAATATGAATAGGCGAACCATTTAACTGTAACGCGAGGGCACAATGTGATTTAAAGCGGCAACGCACGTATCGCCCACCTCGTGACGCGCCGCACTCGACAATAACAATTCCCGGCCGAACACAAAAGAGATACAATTCGCATTGGAAAGCGAAAAATGACACTACAGACTGAATACACAGCAGCGTTCAGAGACAAATTGGTGTAGGTACCATTTTTTTTTGTAATTTGTGCTGAATTGCGCGACTGCGGCCCGGAAATCGCAGTCGTCCAAAAACGACAAAGCGTCCGGCTGTATCAAACCGAGCGGGGCACAAAAACGTCGACGTCAACAGAACGCGCTGCCGTCTGTCGAACGCGAGTGCTCGCTGCAAAAAGTGAATAATAGCAGACGGGCGACGACTCGACGCCGCACAATCGAGCTATTTCGAGACACGTTTTCCTCCTAGCAATAATACTAGCACTAGTAATAATAAGAGACTATAGCCATCCTGCACAGTCGGCGGAGATAACGATTGCGCGGCAAAAGCGCGGTATAAACGCGATCAATCTCGCAGCGATTAACCTATAATGGTAAACGAAACACGTGTACCGATGCGCAGCAAAGCGTACAAGGTGAACGACTCTGTTGTTACTTAAATATTAATAGAGAAAAACTCAAACAATACACCCTCTCATCTCTCACGATCGGAAACAAAGGTAAAGTAAATGTAACGCGAATTTAAGTGGCTTTAGACACATTTCTGAATGAATAAGTAACTTTGAGATAGGTTTTATTTAGCTCAAAAGTTGCCTCAGATAAGTAAGTCATCATTATAAATTGAGCAGATTCAGAGCGGACTTGATAATATATCACACTGGCTAAAAAAGTGGAGAATAAAGGCCAATGAATCTAAATCTAAAATATCACTTTTACGACTAGAAGAAAAACATGCCCTCCTGTCAAATTAAACAATGCTGAAGTTCCGCAGGCGGACTCCGTCAGGTTACTAGGTTTACACCTGGATAGGAGACTCACATGGCAGAAGCATATTATGACAAAAAGGAAACAACTTGGTATGCAAATTAGAAAAATGCACTGGATTATAAACCAGAGATCCAGACTCTCACTGGAAAACAAGATCCTACTTTACAAGGTCATCATTAAGCCAATTTGGACCTATGGCATTCAGCTATGGGGAACAGCATCACATTCAAACATCGAAATCATCCAACGGTTTCAAAATAAAGTCCTACGAATGATAACGAGTGCACCATGGTTCGTGCCTAATGAGCTACTACACAATGACTTAGCCATCGAAACGGTCAAGCACGAAACAACCAAGCAAGTGAAGTCATACAGGGAAAGGATTATACACCACCCAAACCGGTTTGCAACAGACCTAATGAAGTATCCACCAACCAGTCGTCGTCTGAAGCGGAAGTATCCCCAGGACCTGCTAAACCAAGATTGATTGAATGATAGGATGTAGCATGGGCTGCGCGCCTTCCATGCCACAAGCACCAGACACACCCTTACCAAATGTCCCATCTGAAGGCGACAGGAAGTAGATGAGATGTCAAAAAAAAAATATTATAAATTAGTATCAAATCGCCACTATTAGCAACATTGCATAGCAACGGGTCTCCATACATAAGGAGAATACGTTTTCCACCCCCAAAACCACACTATTGCCATGTTTTTTTGAATGGTGGCGAACTAGATTTGTAGGTTTTTAACTATTCTGATATTCGTCATATATTTAAAAGTATTTCCACTTCAGGATTTGCATAATGCAAATATTAAATAAAGGACAACAGCACAGATCCATACATCTTTGGGCCAGTTTGTTGTCACTTCAATTAATAAATATAGCCTTGAACTCTTAGTATCAGACGTGCTAAAAACCTAACACATATATTTTTAAAGGACTTTAGAAAAGAACAAAAGAGGTTTGAAATATGGTTTGGGGAACTTTGAAATTATATACTGGCAACATTAACCACATGCATTCTCACGCATGGAAACAAGATGCTAGGCCAAAGAAAAATTGTTTTTTCTTTTCAGAGTCGTCCGTCGCTCGCTCGCTGTTGCTGGTATCCCCATGGACGTAACAGTTTGATTGTTACGTCCATGGTTATCCCTACTTAAATTATAACCTCACAGTCAAAAATGTCAGTTGTCAGTTGTCACTTGTCTATTTTTTTTTTTTTTTGGAAAGAATTTAGTTTTTGTATAGTTTGTGAGCCAAAATGTTTTCTGAGAGCGATATTTTCAAATATTTCTTATAACTATACTAAGGTTCCAAAAATTCTTTTGAATAGCTAAGTTGATAGTCTTTAGTACCGGCTTTTTTTAGGTGTACCTTTTATTAGGTGACAAAACACTGGCCCAAAAATGCGGATGTCTTTTGTTTTAGCAATAAGTTCATTATCTTTTTGTACTAACTATGGAGGAGCGGAGTCCCCTATTACAGGCATTATTACGATTAAAAGGAAACTCCTGCTATAATATGGTGAAAGCAATCTTATAAAGAAATAAATTGATTATGAATAAAAAAAAATCAATGTGCAAATCCGTAAAGATTAAAAAAAATAAAGAACGGAAATTATGGACACCCGTTGGTACCCAGACCCTACAATCACTACCCTACCCTATAATACATTCAATCTAAAAACTCTGGTTGGCATTGTCGCAACGCAAGTGAAACCAAACAGCACACGTTTGTAAAGCACCCTTTTATGCACAAGGGTCCTGCATACCGAGGCGTCGCGCGTCACGCCCCCTTGACATAATTATCTCCCTTGTTTTTATGATAGTTGCCGAGTTGGGAAAGCGCGGAAGATTACGTAACTCGGGAAGGCGTGTTAATTTCAACTTGTATTTTATGCGAGTTCCACACACGTGCATGGTGGGTAGGTAGGTGGGGGGCGGGAGGGCTGTGGGAGGGACTGAAGATGGTATGTCAACTTCCGAGCGCAATTCTCCCAAGTGTGCACTAAAATATAGTTCAAAGTAACTTCTGCGAACTCCGGACGGTAGGTGGGTAAGAGCAGCTGCTGGAGATTTCAGCGTATTTGCTCGTTGAAAATTGATTCAATAAGGTCCTCACAAATAAACCATCCATAGAGTCAGGACTCGAGCGAATGAGTGTTCCGTACATACATACGTAACGTCATGACCTTTATCCCAAATGGGGTGGTCCGAGATATCCCAAACCTGGCGTTTGGGTGTTCTAAACATTAAAGTTTAATCCTAAAAACAACATCCACGCTTCAGCTTTCCAAATATACATAAAAGCACACGTTATAGGGGGTGAGTCCATGGCCGTTAAAACGTGCCAATCTATAGACGTTTATTGGTGGAAAGTCCTATAGTCGCCTTCTACGATACTCAATTCTTTAAATGACAGCGAAAACCGTATCAAAATCCGATATGTATGTTTAGAATAACTAAGCGCACAAACAGACAGACGTGGGTAACGACTTTATACTACATATATTTAGAGATAAAAGGCGGCGCACATCGAGTTCGGTTTTGTAATTTTGGGACAGAACACTAAAAATTAAACTTTTTTACATTGAATTTAGATTCAAAGTCTCTCAAAGCCTTTCAACTCATTCAGAATGGTAACTTATTAATCTAAGTAAACTGCCTCAAGATTCTCCCAAGCAATAAACTAACTTTCCAGCATTCTAAGTAAAGCTAAGAGCTACTAATTAAAGTTATAGTAGATTAGTGAACGAACAGTAACTGAGGATTTGTACAAACCCTTCACAGGATTCTACTTTAGTTATACTTAGAATTAAAATGAATGCTCTTAATTACACTCAACTAGCGCCGGCCCCGGCTTCGCACAGTTACAATGTAGGCAGAGTATGTTTTTGATACTCGTAATTTTAAATTTGCCATTCTTCTAGTATATTCATTTAAATTAAATGCTGTAAAGAGCGATTATGTGCAAAAAAAAAAAGATAAGATAGCCAGTCCCCTAAATGTGTTGGAGTTTCCGGGTCAATACCCTTCCACCTTCGACCTCATCTTCACTTAACATCAGGTGTGATTGAGGTCAAGTACCAATCCGTCGTGCATAAAAAAAGGTAACTACAAAAATGTATTTGGCGTTTGGCCGTCAAAAGTTGGTACTCTGGGTAATAAATAAAGATAAAGTTACAATTATGTTTAAAAACTTTTTTATGAAATATAACGATATAAGCCATATTTTGTATAGTATAAAAGTCGCCAGATCATACCTATGTAACAAGATAAAATTGTGAACACACCTTCTACCCATTTACCGACGAGGTTTCCGTAAGATGAAAATGTAAAAAAAATGTAATTTTGTTTTAAGTCTTTTGATCAATAAATAAAAATAAAAAAAATGGTATAAAATTACCTAATATGTGTAAGTTCATATGTTTGGAAATGCTTAGTTATGTTAGTACTTAGTTAGTTAAACTATAAGTCCAAAGTAACAAATCATTGTACTCAAAACATTTAAGACTGATTGTTTCTGAATTAAGTATGTATGTAAAAGATAAAAATGTTTACTGTGGATTATCTTTAGCAGATAGAAAACTACCACTGGGGACTTCTTGGAGCCCGTTTTGAGATATCCAATTCCGCAGTTATACATTGTTTTTTATATATATCAGAAGGTTTATAGTCAGCATTGACAATGTAATTACCGAAATTTTTTTCCGACTTGTATACAAAACATCGACTTTACTAATCTACAAATATGATATGCTTGTATTATATATGTAACACTTAAATTCTCTAAATGGCAGTGAAAACCGTATCAAAATCAGTTGCGTAGCTTAGAAAAACTAAGCGCACAAACATAGCTACATTGTTTTATACTACATATTTAAAGATAAAAGGCGGCGCACGTCGAGATGAATCGAAAACGATCTTGAGTTTGTGTCTCAGTCTCAATACCATTTTTTTTATACTGTTTTAACATGCAACATATTCTTAAGCGTCAACTTAAGGTCATCTCAATCTTAAGAACGGTTTACGGGTTAAGTTACGAACTGCAGTGTGTTTTATAACTAGTTAGGGAAATATTCTTGACCAAAGTATAGACAAAACTCAGTAGCAATATAAAAACAAAATACAAATGGGCGCGAGGCACGGCTTCATTAGCGTGAAAGCCGAAAATGACTCACTGCTAACCTCGGGAGGGCCTGAGACATCCGTCGTAATTGAATGACATACCTGAAACAACATATTACATTATTAGTTATTAATTTACAATACACACTAACATTAAGAATGAATGAATTGTTTGTTCAAAAGTTACAGAAGTCGATATTGGATGTTGGACAATAAAGTTTTTGCATCGGGAGTAAAAAAGCACACATAGAACTGACAACATAATATTTAGTACTACTTCGTCATAATAATGATTGGCTGACAACAAAGTCCAAAGTTTTCTATTTACCGTAGAATAATTCGTAAGAAAATCGAAAACTATACAGGGCGTCCCAAAGTTATGGGACATGAAGGGGAAGTACCTTAAATATCGTAGATAGTGAATTTTGCTCAAAGAAGACTTTATGTTATTTTTAAAAGTTAGTAATTCTGCATTCATAGATTTTCTAAAAATTACTTGCTTCGGCTGGGAATCGAACCGACTTAAATGTGAAAAAAAAAACACCCTACTTTTATGATGCCAATCGAAAGAATAGCTAAAAAATAATAACTCTGCCTAAGTAACATAGTATTTTAAAAGAAAGGAACAACATAAAATGATTGAGTCAAATTTCAAGAAAGTTATTTATTGCCGACGACGTTCGAAAAGTAGCGATATTATCATTCCAAAGATAGCATTGATTATTCGTAAATAAGTACCCACTTCATAAAATAGGTACTAACATAGTTTTCCTTATTATAAGTGCACGTGTAGATGAAATGATAAAACTTGTATTTCAATACGTCCTCTGTAAGCTAGACAGAAGGCAAATTAAAAACAAAAATAAATAATTTATAATTTGAAAATGGAACAGTTTATGACAGCGTTTGTTTGAATGCATACTTTTTAAGATATTTTAAAAAGAAGTGATATTTTTAAATGTTGTTCTTAAATTTGAAAATGGAACAGTATGTGCGAGCGTTTGTTTTTCGGATATTGATCTGTTTAGTCTCAATTCACTTACACAAGTGTTATTGTGTTAATTTATTGCGAACATGGCATATCAAGTAAGTTTTGATCTAATGGAAGCATATTTTTTGAACGATAAAGATATCTCTAGAAGTTTGCGGTGGTATGGCGTAAAATATCCTGATAGACAAATACCGTCTCGTAAAGTTTTGAAAAGGCTTGTGAACAATTTGAAAACTCTGGGACGTTTCGATAAACGCCCAAGAGAACCACAGCAAGAAAACCATACGATCAACGACGAAGAACTTGGTATTTTAATTTACTTCTCGGCTTTTCCGAAAGCATCGGTGAGAGAAGGAGAACATGAAATTGGAGTTTCAAAAAGTAAAATACACCGTGTATTAAAAAAACACGGTTTTAAGAGTTATGTTGAAGGACGATTGGTTCAAAAATTACTTCCGGGCGATACAGAAAGGAGAAAAAATTTCTGTCTTGATATCCAGGCACGATTGCTCGAAGATCCAAATTTTTTGGATAATATTATTTGGACAGACGAATCTAACTTTAGCAATAACGGTATGTATAACCGCAACAATAATCGTATTTGGTCTAAAGAAAATCCCCTACGAGTGACTGAAACTAATAACCAAGTGCGTTTTTCACTCAACTGTTGGTGCGGACTTTTAAAAAACCGGGTTTTCTTAATCCATTTTTACCAAGGAACCTTGAACACAGAAAAGTATTTAGGAATACTTCAAATTTTAAGGGATAAGATAAGAAACCATTCCGCGGCGGAGCAAGAAAACTTAATTTTCCAACAAGATGGAGCTCCGGCTCATAATAGTCGGAGAGCAGCAGATTTTCTAAATGAATGTTTTCCTACATGGATTGGTACAAATGGACCGATTAGATGGCCGGCCAGATCCCCGGACCTCACACCATTAGATTTCTTCTTTTGGGGATACGTGAAAGATATGCTATACAAAAAGCGATACGAGAACGTAGGCGAGTTGCAAACAGAATTGTGCCATATCACATCGAGTGTTCACCATAAAATGATTAGAAAATCAACAGGCAGCGGGCTCATTAAAAGATTGGCGATTTGCGTAAGACAAGAGGGATCACATTTTGAGCATTTAATTAATTAATTTACAAAAAAATACCTACTTAATTGACTACGGCAGTTTCATGTATGTTTTTTATTTGATTCAAATGATTAATTTCACGTTGTTCCTTTCTTTTAAAATACTATGTTACTTAGGCAGAGTTATTATTTTTTAGCTATTCTTTCGATTGGCATTATAAAAGTAGGGTGTTTTTTTTTTCACATTTGAGTCGGTTCGCCAGGTGGCGCTTGTCATGTAAACATTGCTCCGTATAAATTTTTATTCAAAATAAGTTAACTACTATATTTCTTCACGAAAATTATAATATCATCCTTACAAAAACTGGCTTCATCAGTGACTTCATTTGTAGTGATTAAAAGTGATTAAAATTGGTGAATTCTGTCTGACTAACAAATGTTGGAAATTTTCTGGTGCACAAACTTGATTACCAGCGATAACAAACTTATATATCGATTGAAAATCATCACGTCATGAACAGTAATTTAATAATTTGTATTATGGACTAAACAGTGAAATTTTTAATTGTGCGTAAAAGTGCATAAATGTGTTGTTATTTAAAATTGGAGGTACCCTACCATTCACTAAACGACTACCGGGCATGTGATATAAGTGACCGTAAATTTCGTCAGTTTCTGATGTACTTGCGTGGTCGAGTGGACAATATACACGGGTTTCGTCAGAAAGTCCCCAGTTCAAATCCCACCCCCGACAACGAACTTTTTTTATTTTTTTTTATTTTTATTGCATAGTTACAAAGCTAATTATGGCACCCAAAGCTGTCTGTGCACATTGCAATAAGAAAATTCAAGACAAGCATTTTCTTACTTGTTCCCAATGTAAAAAATCATATGATCTTGCATGTACTAATAGAGAAAAATTGTACAGCCTGATGGATAAGAATAAGAGAGATTCCTGGATTTGTAGGGAATGTAGTGGAAAATGTAAAAGAGTACAAAGCAAAACTAGTACACCGAAGATCATACATGAGGAATCAAAAACTTCGAAATCCAATAAATCTGTACAAAGTGAAAAAATACAAGAAACAATAATTTCAGCAAATATAGAATGCACCCAGATATCAAATATATCGGCTGAACATGTAACTGTGAGGAAATATAACGTACCGACACAAAACTCTTTTGAATCCTTGTCGGAGGAGGACCATTTCGATAGTGCTATTCTACGTAATGATACTATTAATAGAAGTTGTCCGGAATTAGCCGTAAACTACAGAAGTGAGTTAGAGGAAATTAATGAGAAATACAAAGAACTACAAATTAAACTTGATTCAGCCGACAACGAAATAATTAATCTGATGTTAGAAAATAGTGACCTAAAGAAAATAATTGCCAGCCATGAACTACAGATTAAAAAACTGCAAGAAATATGTAAATCTACATCAAAAAAGAAGAGAAATATAAATAAATCGATGCTTACATCTACTCAGATTGACAAATCAAACTATATGGACTGCAACAAAAAGGCTAATGTTTCGTATGACGAAAGGCAAGTAGAAAATGTTGCACTAAACAGAGAGAGCCTAAATCTCAAGGTTAATATAACTAATATAGAAAACAATTATCCAGAGACCGACCTGAACGGTAGAGATAACAATGTTGATTTCAGTAATGTAAATATGATACATATACTGGGTGGAGAAATTTGTGTTGGACTAGCTGCAGCCTTAATAAAGTCAAGAGAAAGCAGTAAATATAAAAGATACAAAATAACTTCATTTGTGAAACCTAATGCACCAAGTGAAGAAATACTGAAACCATCAGTAACCAGTAACGCTAACACTGATGACGTGATTATTATTAATATTGGAGATTTTGACCGGAATCCCATTAGACTAACGACTGAGCTTAGTTATTTTTTAAAGACAAATTATAAACCGAAAATTATTGTTTTAGGTGTAAGAAATGGTACTTACTTAAATATTAATAAAATAAATGACACACTAAATATGTACTGTAACTATTTTGATAACGCTTCTTTTCTTGACATAAACGATATAAATTATTATGATAAATATTTTTTAAGGAAACTGTGTTATAAAATTAATGTTCTTATTGACACTATGTATTATGAAGACAAATATCTGGGTTACAAGAAATTGAGAGTCACAACTAATTATAGTTCATTGAACAAGATAGGTAAAGCTTTGAGGACTTACAATCCACTCGGTAAAATGAGAATTCAGAGGAAAATTACAGAATATTTTTCAAAAATCAATACCACGTATAAAAATCGCACTTCTACAGGATATGTTCATGCATCTGCTCATGCGCAAAGTGCCACTCAGGATTTAGGCAAAGAGTTTTTTCGAGACTGACGACTCTTTTGCAGTTTTACATCAGAATATTGCTGGTTTAATACATAAACGGGAACTAATAGAGCTTGCTCTAAATGAGTTGATGGGAAGTAGGGGAAAACGTTACGATATATTATGTTTTAGTGAAACGTTTATAAAATCAGGTAGTGAAAGAAATATCTCTATCAATGGGTTTAATCTGGTGTCATCATATTCGAGACTCCACCAAAAGAGGGGTGGCGTGTGTATCTTATGTAGAGATGATCTAAGAACAAATGAAGTATCCTTTCTGGAGGATTTAGCGGAAGATTTTACATTCGAATGTTGTGGCATAGAAGTTTCGGTGATTAAATGCATCATTGTATGCGTATACAGAACACCAACTTCTAATATAGAGTTATTTTTTCAAAAACTTGAATGGCTCATGAATAGGTTGAAACATAAAACAAAACACAAAATTATTTTAACTGGTGACCTAAATATAGATACACTGCAAAATACAAAAAAATCGAATGAACTAAAGAGAATTATGTCTAATTATAATTTTAAATTGCACATATTAGATCCTACTCGCAAAAGTGCTTGTTTGGATCAGATGGCTTCCAACATACCTGTGGTAATAAGCGAAACGCATAAACTTGGTCTATCCGATCATGATACTGCACAATCCATTGAGTTTAAAGTCTCAAACAAAGTAAAGATGTTGAAATCTTGGTATTATGAGAGAAGGGAGTACAATCTGGATAATATCTCTAAGTTTCAGGATTGTTTAAAGAGTTTATCGTGGAACTCAGTGTATACAGAAAATGACATGAACAAAGCATTCAATAATTTTTATGACATCTTTAATCTTTTATATAATTTATGTTTTCCTTTGAAAAGAATAAAAGCCACAACGAAGTCAAAAACTAAACCTTGGTTTACAACAGGTATTAAAAAATCTGCAGTCACTAAAAGAGTCCTGCGGTTTGACTATTACAAAAACGCTAAATCTCAAACGAGTAAAGACAGATACATTAAGTACTCCAAACTCCTAAGAAAATGTATAAATCTTTCGCAAAAACTGGCAAATTCCAAATATTTAATGCAATCTAAAAATATTGGCAAAGCTACTTGGAAAATTATTAACAATAAAACTGTGACTAACCCTATTACTTCAACTATTGACAAAATAATAATAAATAATAAAATAATTGACGATCCAAATGACATTGCAAATGCTTTTAATGATTATTACATAAATTTGACAAATTCCAATAAAAAGAATAATGTTGCTTCCAGCATGATACATATGCCTTCAAACCCTTCCAGTTTATTTTTAACACCTATAGATGACCATGAAGTAATGAAAATAATTATGTCATTGAACAACACCAATTCAACAGGCCATGATAATGTAAAAACAAGCGTACTAAAAACTTGTAAAATTTTTATTGCCCCTGTTATAAGTTACTTAATCAACCTTTCATTTTGTAGTGGAGTTTTTCCAGACCATCTAAAAATATCAATTATTAAGCCACTTCATAAAAAAGGTAGTAGAGAAAACATAGACAATTATAGGCCAATATCACTGCTACCTATATTGTCAAAAGTCTTCGAAAAAGCAATGCATGACCGCTTATCAAAATTTTTGCGCAATTTCAATATAATAAAACCTGAACAATATGGCTTTCAAAAAGGTAAGTCAACGTCGTCGGCTGCTTTCTCACTAGCCGATAAAATATTAACTTGTATGGACAAACGAATGCAGGTTACAGCGATTTTTTTCGACATGAGTAAGGCATTTGATTTTGTTTCACATAATATCCTTCTTAAAAAATGTGACACTTATGGTCTGAGGGGTATTGTAAACAAATGGCTTGAAAGTTATTTATGTAATAGGACACAATATATTGAAATAGGAAAACTTGACACCAATAGAGAACTCAAGATGCACAGGTCGACAAAAAGACATAACGGGTATGGAGTGCCACAGGGCAGTATATTGGGGCCTCTACTATTCTTACTGTATATAAATGACATATCGGATATTACTGAGTATGAGTGTATCCTTTTTGCTGACGATGTGTCTGTGGTAATACCATGCAAAAGCACTAAAACGTATAATTACGAAATAAATAAAACAATAAGCAATATAGTTAGTTGGCTTAGCTGTAATAATTTAAATGTAAATTTAAAGAAAACGACATATATACAATTTATTAATAAAAACGGTAAGAAATTGTCTTTAAATGTTAATTTTGAGGGCCAACTTTTAAAGGAATTATCCCAAACGACCTTCTTAGGTATCATATTAGACGACAGATGTTCATGGGCCAATCATATTAATAAAGTGTGTAATAAGATTAATTCTTTTACATATGCTCTGTGGAGACTCACACAAATTGCCACAAAAAAAGTAGCCATACAGGCTTATCATGGTTACGTCGGTTCCTTACTCAGGTATGCAATCATTATTTGGGGTAACTCATGCCACATAAATCAGGCTTTGATAGCACAGAAGCAGTGCATCAGAGCAATCTGTAACGTTGACTGCATGACGTCATGCAGGCCACTTTTTAAACAGCTGAAATTACTAACAGTGACCTGTATCTATTTATATGAAATAAGCATTTTTGTTAAGATGAATCCCGAATTATTTAAAAAACGGACAGAAATTATTAGTTTTGGCAACAGATTTCCTAGTAGATTAGTGGTTCCTAGCATGACGACAGCTTTGTATAGTAGAAATAGTTACGCCATGGCAATACGTATTTATAATAGCTTAAGCGAGACTCTAAAACTTTTACCTATTAAAATGTTCAAAATGGAACTCAAAAAGTGGTTAATAGAAAACTGCTTCTACTCTATAGATGAATACTTTAAATACATGAAAACTCAATAATTGTAGCCCGATATTTAAATTTCTTGCTTTATTTAGTTGTAATGTAATATTTAATGTATGTAGGTATATAATAACTAATTAATATTAATTCAAATGATATAATAATTGTGACTAGCTAATGTAATTAATTGTATGTATAGTTGTAATTATAAGTAGATAATTGTTGCATGCCAACCACTGCTGGCGAAACATGATGAAACTTCGCTAATGTGCTAACATCTCATTTATGTACCATGTTTCTGCAAATAAATATTCATTCATTCATTCATTCATTCATTCGATTCCCAGCCGAAGCAAATAATTTTTAGAAAATCTATGAATGCAGAATTACTAACTTTTAAAAATAACATAAAGTCTTCTTTGAGCAAAATTCACTATCTACGATATTTAAGGTACTTCCCCTTCATGTCCCATAACTTTGGGACGCCCTGTATACCTATTCAGTACCTACCTACTGAGCTAATTCTGTACAGTCATTTATAACTTTGTCCCCGCCCAACTAAAACAATATTCGCAAACCTGAAGACATGTCAAACACGAAAGGGGAACACTTCATCGATAAATCAACAATTCCACCCACGGGAGGATTCTATACACAACTAGATGATAGTGTACTTAGCTAGTCAAAGGAGTACGCTTTCAAAAGTCAGCTCACATCCCGAGGGTGGGCCGCAGTTGGGTGGTAAGTGGGAGGGTGGAGGCTCCAAGGTCGCCGCCCTGTAAACGTAACCTAACACGGTTTGTACTGTAGGTATCTAAACCGAAAACAGTCAAACAACTTTATGTACCTACACTTCCTTCGGTACTCAAAGTAGTTTTCTTCTGCCGTTCAGACTAGACTGCCTCAGGACGGTGGATAATGCTTTTCGTTTGTATATAATGTAGATTTGTTACCGCATGTAACCTAAACGGAGTGAGCGATTTTGAAGTTCAAGGTGTCTAAATTCGTCTTGATTCAGACTGTCATTGTAACATTTTACGGTAAAGAAAATCCAACAACTGCGTAGCATTCAAGCAAATGGTTTGACAGCTTTTAAATGGTAGTAGGTACTTTTTTTATGCAGTAGGGTTTTTAAATACTTATAGTTTGATCATGTCACATAGCATACCGCAATGCCTTCGTACAAAATCCCACTACAACCGCATCCCGCGTCTAGTTTCGGTGTATACCGCGCTTGAATTTAAAAACCAAAAAACCCAAGTGCATATTTTTTATTATGCCGGTGCCATGTTGGAGTTTTTATCACAAAATGTGTCCTATCACAAAATGTGTCCTATGACACTGGGGTTCAAGACGAATCTATCGACACCTTGCACTTCAAAATCGGCCAAGCCGTTTGGTCTACAGGAGGTAACAAAGAAATCTATATACATACAGACACTCGCAAAACATTACCCTCCTTCCTTACCTTGCACTTCAAAATCGGTCAAGACGTTTGGGCTACCTGTAACATAGAAA
Organism: Oegoconia quadripuncta; assembly: GCA_949316235.1. Lineage (NCBI taxonomy): Eukaryota > Metazoa > Arthropoda > Insecta > Lepidoptera > Autostichidae > Oegoconia > Oegoconia quadripuncta. Next base: position 11,157,722 of record OX438745.1, read on the forward strand.
TCTACATACCTACTTATACGAGGCTTTTTTGCATTCCTCTGGCTACACTTCCATTTGTAGAGGGGGAGGAGGAAATATTTTTTTATTTTCCTTCTTTAAACCCCTTTTTCTTCTTCTTAAATAAATTTGTGGTCCAATATAGCGTAACCGTAGCGGACCCGTTTACTTTCAGTAGGCGACGTTCAGCTAGCTGTACCGCTGTTGATCCTGGCTAACAGGAGTTGCAGTGGGAGGGTGTGGAGGTGGGTCAGCTATACCTACTTACATATAGACACTCGAAAAACATCACCCTTCTTCCTTGGGCATTCAGGTAAAAATAGACTAATGCGGTGTGCATTGCTTTCGACACATAAAAATGATTGAACCAAGGCATCTCTTCCCGTGGGTGTCGAGAAGCCATTAGAGACTTTTTAATGAAAAAAATAACATTTCAACGGCAATAAGCTCCCTTCGGCCAGTTTACATTTCTGTATATATTGTATGATTGGAGTAAGAAATAAAAGATTTATCTCTCTATCGTGGATGTCGTTCCAATCTTAAAGCTTTTAATGTTTGGAATTTGTAACATTTGGTAATCTGAACATACCAATAATCAAGTCACTCTTAAAATGATTTGGACAGAATATTTTGTATATTAGAAATTTTAATACATTGGACTACGTGGACCTGTAAGGTAAATAGATAAATGAGAAATAATTTAAAGAGCATGTCATAACTACATTAACAAAAAAGGTTATTGCAATATTAGTGACTACCTGAATGACAAAAACGCCCAGTGGTATATTTCGCCCAGCTCCCATAAATTAGTTGCTAGGGCAAGTACTCTTTTATTAAAAAAAAGAAAAGATCAATGATCCTGTGGGTTTCTTTCGCCTCTATTTGTCCCACAGATGATTTCCCTTTCCTAAGCGGTAGAAGTTAGCACATACCAACTGACAGAGAAACGCTTAAGCCCTATTCTTATTTCCAACAGCTTTAAATTGACATTCAACAAATGATATCATGTAGGTATCTTACGTTGAAATTAATGCTTGGAGTTTGAAGTTGGTTAGGTACTGAATCAAATGCATTCCACATAGGTAGACATGTCCGGACTGAAGGCTACCAATAGTGGGAAGAGGAAGAAAACAAGAATTACCCACTGCTCGGCGACATCAATAGTCTGTGGCGCAACACCCTACGGACATAGCTGAGTCGCTGGGACTCTGCTGTAACGATTAATATTGAAACAAGGCCTAACATATTGAAACGAGTTCTCAATAGGTTGGTTGAATTCGTTCTGTTAAATTGCGTTGGGAGCATTGTTGCTGGAGAGGCATTGGGTTCAACAGGGCACTGTTATATGCTGTTATGGTGGCAGTAGCTGTTGCTAAGGTAGGTAAGGTACTTTCAGCCGCGGCTTCCAATCGGTCCCTCTGGATATCTATGCGGGAGGCCTATGTTCAGCAGTGAGGGGGAAGCCTGTGGCTGATACGACGATGATGAAGATTACTTTTAACGTGACCATAAAACTCATAGATTAAGAAGATATATAAAACTATATTAAATTTTTAATACAGAACAGGTTATAGCTTGATCAAATTACACCAGATATTAAGTGAAGATTAGGTCCAATTTGCTTCCGGGACTGGCTATCTTATCTTAAACAACGAACCAAACCAAGCAGTAAACATGGGAATTGAACTCGCGACATCCGTCTGTAAACCTTATGTTCTTTATACCATACGGAGGCAGTTAAATTTTTGTGAGTTGTTCGACCCAGTCCATACCCCCCAACAAGTCCACAGCCCCGTTCAACCTTACTGCCACAGATAAAGCAAGTTTCAAAAGTTATAATGAACGCTCAGAAGCATCGTAGCAGGTAAGGCCCTAGTCCTATCACCTCATGTGAATGCGAGCTATACTCATTAATGAAACTAAACAGATTTGTGAAATGCCAGAGGTAAACGAAAGTTTCAAAGTGTTAGAGAATGTTTATTGAGTTTCAATTCATTTATAGATAACATAAATTGAAGTTATAACCCCCCCCCCCCCCCCCCCACGTAAAATGATCACGGTACAAAAAGCAGCTGTATCAAAATTTTATTATCTTCGAAACGGCTTAACGATTTATTTCAAAAATGGCTAAGAATCATCTTGGAAACACCAGCTTTCGAAACTAAAAAACTATCTGTTTTTGCGTCGAGAGGTAAAAACCGCACACGATAATCTATAGAAAGAAAATAGTTTATCTATTTACTTACAAGCCAATAGTAGATACTTTAAATACGAAGAATTACTAAACCAAAAAATTATAACCTGTAACTACCTAGTAATCGTAATATTGAAACGGCTTGAAAAGCAATATCGTATTAAGCCATTTCACAAGCAGAGTTCTTCCACAAAACCTATTCCGAAGTCAGCATTCAATTCTCGTAATTTATTATAACCCTATATCGCTGCTCGCGTGTGTTCGTCGAAATATGCCACCTTGCATATTCCGTGACCACCTTTAACGGCAAGTGATACCCGGCTTTGAAAAATCGATTTTGCAATTGTTATTTTATATTGGGTCGCATTACTAATACGTGATATCTTAGTGACAATATCACGTTTATTGCCCATTTGCGTTTGCACTGGCAGTGCAAATAGTTGGGCACTGAGTCACTTTATTGCGTCATGTTCGTCGTTGCGCTCAATACGTGTTACACTGAGTAATAAAATTGTATATTAACTTATCGGAAACGGATGAAATGTGTGCATGGGTTTGATAAGTTTGATAAAAATCTTTTTATTATTAAAAATAAATGCGAAAATACATACCTAATCCATAGTATGTGGCGTTTGTGAGGTGGAAACCAATAGAATATTTATTACTCATGGACTTGATTCTACGTAAACAGGCAACTTATATTATAGTAAAACATAGTCACAATCTTCATCAAAAAAGGTGTAGTCAGAGATATCCCAAAAATAAGCGATAGGTTCTGTGGGATGGTTGTTCCAAACATTTAAAGTTCAATGCTTGAAAGAACATCAATGGTTCAAATTTCGAAACATACAGAAATGCACAAAATGACAGGGGTGCGCCCATCGCCTTTAAAACGTGCAAGTAAATAAGATGCTTTTAGATGTAAGTTCCATAGTCACCTTTTACGGCACCCACGGGAAGGGATGTTGGTTCTATTCTTTTTACGTGCCGAAACCACACTTCACTATATAATACAAATAAACTTTAAAAAAGAAAAAGTCGGTGTCACAAAGTCGAGCCAAAAAGGTTAGGAGCTTAGTGGCCCTGAACTCCCAAAACTAGCTTCTAAGACAAGTGGAAAAAGTTCAAAATGATGATGTCCAACAAAAGAACCTATGTTATCCGACGATTAAAACGTTGCTTCATCACTTAAAAAATATTGAGATACGGTCGATAGGTCTGTGTGTGGTAATTCTGCTCTCGAAATGAACGGTTGCGGGTTCGAATGTAGTAATGTTTGTGTGATTAATGCGAACATTTATTCCCGAATCATGTAAGTTTATATATGAATATATATCACTACGTTTAATTTGGGACTACATATCCGAAATATTTATACCCAAAGGATAGGCATACAATAGGAGACTGCACACTTCTTGAAACACTCACATACCATTTTTAAACGTGTAACGCTTCGGGCTAGTCGGTTACTTCAATTGAATTTAACGTTTAAATAACAAAATTCTGTTCGAATTAAAACTTACATCAGAAATGTTTAGTGTTTGTCTTGATAAAGACGAATAAAATTTCGTGATTTAATTAAAGTTAGTTAAGATATGGATATTACTGTCTAGTCTAGCAAGGCTATAATTTTAACACCATGCAAGCTTGACGTTTAAAATTGAATATTACATTGCAAGAAACGACACTAATAATACGTCAATGCAGCCAAATCAATCAAGATTAAATAATAAGAAAAAACTTCGAAAATACATAATATTTAATTCTATCGAGAACAATGTCCAATCAAATTTAACTCTGACTAAACATAAGATTAAAAGTTCAATAGCATACGTACAAACAAATATTTATTAGGTAATCTTAACAGTTACATTATTAATGCAAAGCAAGGACATCTAAAGCGGCCACGTAGGGAGCTTCTGGTGACATTGAGCGATGTCGATACATTCACGTACCTATCAGCTACGTATCCAAAGGTCACACCTTTGACCCTTTAAGAACGCGTCAGAATTTGTAATATAAAATTTACTTTACACAAAAAGAATTAATCTTACCTCACTGTTGCACAATTCAACCATTTACATTCCACTTCATTCGACAAATCATCAATCATGCGAGGTAACAAGTTCAGGGTATCGATTTTGAGTTTTTACCATTGGCAAATCAGGAATGATTCTAAAAGTTAAATTTCCTAACCGTTCGTTGCTAATTGTAATAGTAGAAAATGTTAGAATTGACAGATGTCAAGTGTGCAGGGATCTTCAACTTTTTATTTTATGGCAAATGTGTGCTCGGATCTCATAATGCTAATAATATACCAATTTTGCATTAATAATGCATATAAATCTGCTGAAAAGACATCAAGGCATGAGAAGCGCTGCTACACTTAAAAAAAAAAATAAAGACATTCAAGCGTGACATTACAAAATACGGAATATTGTGTCCAATAGAAAATATTGGTGTAACATTTTCGCGTGCTATTATTTTCTATACGAAATGTGAAAACTCAAGAATCGGTGAACGTGTGCCTTTGTCGGACAATTTGAATGTCGTGTGTCTGTGGTCACGCATTCGAAACTCAAAATTCGGTGCCCAGGTATGAATTAGACAACCGTTGCCCATCCCTAGCGGCTTTTCTCACTTTTTATTCCTGACGTTGACGAAAGCCGCGAGCGATCGCCGACCACCTGGCGAACGTCTCGGAACCAGTTCGAAGCATGCGTTGTTTATCGAAGGCATTCGAGTTGCCAACCTTACCTAGCTAGTCACATTAATACCAAACCAGTAAACAAGGAGCAAGTATACATCAAAGGATATTTATAGCGTTCTCCCTAAAATTTCGTAAACTTTACGAATTTTGTTTTTAAAGTATGTACAAAGTTATTAAGGCATTGTGGATGACGTCACAACAGAGTCGAGAAATTGTATATCGTATTTCCAAGTACAGACATTTTAATATAGACCTTTTTGAGGCAAATTAAAGAGCCATCGACGTTGCTACTTTTTGGGGCCAATTTTTGCCATTGACTCGAAAAAGAAGTATTGTCATTGTGAAAATCAAGCGTTTCTTTAGGAGTCGACCCCAACTGACATTCAGTCAAAAATGTTAACATTATTAAAACTGGTTGTACTTTTTTACCGCAAGGAAACAAATAGGGATTACTAGGTAAGTGACATAGAAGTTATTGATATAGGTAGTTTAATTTCTTTTTTTTTTTTTCAAAACTATCATTGACGCACGCGCCGACCGGAGATCGATATGCGACTGGCGGTATCCTGACATGTGAAATTTCTTTGGAACTCATATTTCCTCATTTTTTTTTTATTTATTTAATTTAATGATTTAGTTATGTGGAAATAGGCTACAAACGCGACCGTCAAATGACACAAAGCTTCATTCGATGATGGTTTATTTCGCTTACCTAATATGCCCCTATTTGTTTCCTTACGATAAAAAACTTATGCGGTTTATTCACGTGGAATGAAGCAATATATTCTTAATTGGCCTCTGAATTTAAGGTGGTGTAATAGCTCTTAAACTGACGACAGAAATTCATACGGAAAATCGGTGTTATTTAAATAAAATGAGTCGTCTGCTGCTGGGTTCCAATTTTTAACGAATATTTTCTCATACGAAATTAATTCGCAGAAATGGATTACAAATGTTTCTCAACTTGAATTACATTATCTAATAATTCAACCAATCCGAGACATTGAACTTTGTTTCTTTAAAATTATCTTTTAAATATGTCTCAAGTTTAATTTTGTATATAGCAAAGTTTTCACCATCTTTCATTATATTTGGTAGACTATTATTAACTGTACCCCTTCAGATGATATATTCTTTTGGCCATCGTTTTCTGTTCATGGTGGAAGAAGTTTCGAATTTATTTTTACCCGACTGCCCCAGGAAGGAGGGTAATGTTTTCAGAGTGTTATGTAGATTTCTGAGATGACGACCCATTTGGTATAGTGTTTAGGAACTCTGACTGCTATACCAAAAAGTCGCGGGTTCCAATCCCGCTAGGGACATATGTTTCATCACCATCAACTTCTGGTCATGTTTGTATGATAATAATGACATGATCTGCTATACATAACTAGCGCTTAGTGTGGAATTAGATGGCGCTGTGTGTAAGTCCAAGAATATTTATTTATTATGTTACCTACCTCCTGCAGCCTAAACGACTTGACCGATTTTGGAGTATAAGGTGTTCTTAAATTGTGTCACAGGATACATTTTATGATAAAAAAAATCCGTTGTGGCGCCGCCGGTCGGGTTTGCGGTTTTAAAATATTGCTGCTTATTATGTTTGTACGCATAAACAGACCTAGACTTCAAACTTATAGCACTAGTGTTTTTGTATCGGGAGTTAATCTGTCCGCTGCACGTAACGAAGTGACACATATTGACGTCACACTTGTGTTACTGTTTCATGTCCTCTGTTGCGCTAATAGCTACCTAGTTAAGTCGCATGGGAACGCAAGCTTCGCTGTCGCGATTACTCTTTTTGTAACCTCGTTCCGAGACTTTGCGGTGTGTACTCGTACCTGTACCTGTGTAGAATGTGTTTGCTTTAGCATTTTGTTTTTAAGAACGTTGGAAAGGTTAAAAAAATTCTTTATACATACTTAAAAATAGTCCAACTAGGGATCTTCTTGTGTCGCAAGCAGAATACTTCGCCACAGGTCTAAGGTATCTTATTTGCGGGTTAGAATCTGTTAGAGGTCAGCGTTTGTATGATGATCCGAATACATGAATTTATGTATTTTTATCTCTATTAATCGGTATCGACAGCACATAGGATTTGCCTACTTTGGGAGTAGATAATTGTAAAGTGTCCTAAGTGCTTATTTATTCACCTATATTTCATTAATTTTGGGTCAATAAGGACTTCGGATACCAGATCGAATTAATGTACTAGTATAAACTCAGTCAAAACAAAAAGAGTTGTATGGAAAGGAAATACAATACAAATACACTATTGTACAAAAGGAGAACACCTACTCAAATTACTTAAGTGGCGTGTGATTACCAGCTCAAAAGAGAATAAGGCAAACCTATTTTTTCCCGTGGGCGTAGAGTACCTACAGGAATTTATTATATCGAGTCATCATAACACGGACCAATGATAGGCAGTAGTCATGTCAAAACAACACTAGCAAAAAAAGTTTATTACAAAATTTGTGACTATCCGAATGACAAACACGGTTGGTGTACTTTGACCAGCTACCAAAAATCATAAAATTGTAGAAGTTGCATACTTTTTATTAGAAAAAAAAAAAGAGAAATAAAGATGGATCCCTTGCGCCGTTACATTTTCCACATTAGCGGGTAGTATCTTGGGCATACTAAATTGGCATTCAACAAATGATATCTTACGTTGAGACAAATAATTGAAATTTAAAGTATTGGTGTGAGGCTCATCAGCATCTCTCATCATCCAAAGTAGCGATTAAGGCAACATGTACCACGAACGAGGTCTTTACCCAGCAGTGGACTTAGATAGCTTGATGTTCCGACTCTTACAGATATAAAATTAGAAATTCCGTCTTATTCCAATGTCACAATATCAAACAAAATCCAACGTCAAAGAACTCGTTGAACGATCCCGTTTCTACAGAATCGCTTAATGTACCATGAAAGCGTTTCTCGGAAACCGTTTTCCATTCAAATAACTCTAATTACGTGAATATTCACCGCGTGGCCCAGTGGTTAAGCTTTCGGCTGCCACGCTAAAGTGGACTCGGGCATTGGACGACATATGAATGAGTGTACGATGTAGGCCGACGCTGACGATCCGAATGGGTCACAGGGGGTCATGACTCCTGTAAATTATTCACGACAATTCGACAAATCTCCTAGTTTACGAAAATCTAACTAATATTATATGCATGCATGTTTATTTGTTTGTTGCTCACTCACGCGAATCGGATGAACGGATTTGGATGAAATTTGGTATATAGGTAGAATATATTCCATTCTTTATTGCAAATAAACACAAAAGACACATTTGTCAGATACAAAAACAGATAGGTAGAATATACCCCGGATTAAGACAAAGGATTTTTTTTATCCCGATAAAGTGAGTGGTTGCCACGGGATAAACGTCTAAAATTATATCAAAGTTATTCAAAATATGTGTAGATTTAAGAAAGAACACAATTTAAAAAATGCTAAACATGATTGTTTAGAAAATGAATAGATGATTTCTTATGTTCTGATTGGCATTTTTCATTTTATTGAGAAACGCTTTTGCTTTGTTTTCATAAGTTAGCACTTGGAACTGCGTACTGAGTCGAGACCCCCTTGGATTGGGTAGAAAACATATATAAGTACCGAGTAAATTCACATGAAGTCTTCATCTGGTCTCAGAGCAAATATTACATTTCAGCAAGTAATTGGTATTACGAATTAATTCGTGGCCATACAAGCACAGGAGAAACGTTTGCTACAGAAAGGACGCCCCACTGTGCTAACCCCCGTCGGCCCCGTTTGTGCCGTCACCGAGGAATTTCATTAAATCTTTTCTTAGTGAACGGATGTCTACGTCTTTTATGGAATCCTAGTACTTACAAATTTTGAGATTTTAGGCGCAGTCACAGACAAATTCTTCAGCTATTCCATGTTTGGATTTAATCGTAGAAAGGTGGCATAGGTATCAACATGATTTGAACCAATTTAAACAAACAGAGCGGCAAGCTAACTGCTTCCATGAGTATCATACTATTACAAAAAACATTAGTTTTAAAAATAAACAACTATTTCCGTTACAATATCGCGTCGACAAAAAGATATCCGATTACATGTCGGAATTTCGCATTAATTAAAGGATTTATTCACAATAATTCACACATCTATTACTTAGTCGGCACACAGCAACCGGTCGAGTCAGCGACCGGCTCGTTTTTGCCCGGTAAGCGAGAGCGTCCACATAAAAGGAACGAGTCGATTCAAAGACTTGCTGACGAGGTAAGCGGCGCTTGTAGGTACTCATTGTTTCCATAGGGTACCGTTAGCTTAGTATATACACTCTATCACTAGATACGCTGTTTATAAAGGTACCAGTTAAATTATTTTTATTGGTAAGAATTCCGTAGGTATATTGTATTTGCACATTACCCAGAAAATGCAATATAGTTTTCTTAAACTTTTCGACCGTTTGATAATCAATTAGAAGTTGTCATTTTATGGACGGACCTTGACCTCAATCCCAGCTGATCCCACAACTTATTTAAGGCAAAAACGAAAAAACAGCCAAAATACATCAATTGCTGCTTGGCGGCAGAGTTAGGATACGATGGTGATAGCTGGCCAGGCGGACATTTAAAACTGCCCTACCACCAACCAAACCGTATACTATAAATATGTACCTCGCTGGGATCGACCCTGCGACCTCCGTTGTTTACATTAAACCACTATTAAATATAGTGGGTAAATATTTATTTACTTACTAATTCCTTTAAAAAAAATGGCCAACACCAAACCCCGTTGAAATCATTCCTTTTCTAGCTATGACAATAGACACACACAAAAGCTTCAAACACCTTTCAGACCTCTAATTTCGCATCGGATGTCAGAAATAAATTAAAACCAAGTAATTTAAACTTAAAAACTGCCCGCAACACCGAGCACCTAATTCGTGAAGAAAATCCATACTCCAAATCCGGTAGGTACCTAAATAAATCGCCGGAAGCGCCTCTTAAAAACCTATCAAAGCCCGGGAGGCTTTCATTAATGAGAATTTACGGGCAAAAATGAAATTTGCGCAAAAGTAATAGAACTTTGGGAAACAATCCCGAAGTGGATCGGAGTCGTTTCGCTTGCGTCAGCTTCTCGGTCGGGTTCACTCCCGTTTCGTATAAGCTATATTTGAAACTGTGGCACTGAGAAAAATGTGACGCTGTCATTGGTTAAATGTTTAGACCAGTTCTTGGAGTTTTGACACTGATATGATAAAGTTATCTATGTGATATTGACCAATGATTGAGTTTGTTTCTTTACACGGTGTGTTATATTCGGCTATAAATAACTCGATATACTACTTTACAAATTTATAAGTATCATTTATTCGGCGCCCCTAGCTATACATAATATGTACATGACATTGAACGACATCAAATTGCAAGTTAAGTAAGGTGTTACAGTATACAACCTCTAAGGTCGCTGTGCCTACCTTTCTTCATACAATGTTTTATGTGAACGAGGTAGCAATTTTAAATCTGTAGATAATGGTGTCGATTTGGATGTACACCAACTAAACTAAAACCAGTTTTGGAGTGGTGCTGTCGCATCGTACTGTTCCAGGGAGAAACATACAGTACTACTTTAAAATTGGTTTTAGTTTAGTTGGTGTACAACCGAATCGACACCATTATCCATTTATATGTTATATGCACTGACCGATTAATTCGTACCTATCGCTCGGATTTAATGAGTACAAGTACGTGTGAGCAAAGCAGTCTTAAGAGCTTTTGGTAAGTTTAGGCGGGATAACTGCTTGACACTGCGTTGCAAAACTAAACCCGGAAAGATAAAGTGAAAGGTCTGACAGTGAATCTTCCAAATAAAAACGTTGACCAAACGACAGTACGCGCGCACGGCACAAGCCCGCCACGTAACGTCGTCGAGAGTCCGCTCGGATAACGCGAAGCTTGCGAGGCAGTACGTAAGCTGAATCGAGAATCAACTTATTTGTCTGGCAAGACAAAACCGAACACTGGGTAAATAGTTACATGGCAATGTATTACATTGATACTGACAAATGAGTGAGATAGAAGGTGAAGGCTGATATTCAAAAACTAATATAAGTATACTTATCCTCCTTAACTACAGTACAATTTATGACTAACGAAAAAAAGGAGATAGTTCAAAATTCGTATGTACATTTTATACTACGATCATTATACATACATAACGTCACGATCATTATCCCAAATGGAGTGGTCAGAGATATCCCAAAAGCTTGTTTTTGATGTACAGAAATGCACACATGATACGGTTGCTTTTGGTGGACAGTTGCATAATGGTCTTTTACACCCACGGTATCTACTTTTTATGAGTTCGAAATTTTTATTATTTAAAAAATTACTACTTGCCACAATTACCGTTTACCCCAAAACGTTTGTTTCAAATATCAATTGATTCATGGATAATGCTTACAACGAATTATTTTATCCGTGGACTATTATTACAGTGTGATTTTAGTAACCAACAATTAAATAGAAATGATATTTACAAAAGTAACCAGTTCCCAACAAGTCAGTAGGCTATCAAAATATAAAATACGACAAATGTAAACAGCACCGATAACGCTGTCGTGGTTATTCATAAAATAATAGGCAGAAGGCGTCTTTCTTCGTAACACTAATACTTCTATCTTATCAATATTCCTCGTTTGATGTGCTGCAAGTCATTTCAATTCAAATTAATACCTTTATCTCAAAGAAAATTTAAATTCATTACAATGTCGTTGTAAAAGATCTTGTCTGCCATTATTATTCGAAGCGGCATTTTTTGATGGCAATCATTTCTTTTGCATTATTCTTTTATGTATACTTATTCATTTTTTTCACTTGTATTAGTGAAACAAAGAGTAGGTAGAAGACGAATGTTGTTACATAGGGTCTTCTGTAAAAATATATGAGACGTCAAAGAATAGACCGAGAAATGAGATCCAGCAAGAACGCTACTTTCAATATATTATTATAACACCTACTCGTATAGAAACACGAATGCATTACATGTCATACAAACTTTAAGATAACCTCTCTCCATTAACCTTACATATTCTAATAACTAATACTAAACATCGCGTTGATTTATTCTACGCCGTTTAATATATCAGAATGTATTATTAATAATATTCCAATAGTAGTTTTCGTCGCCATAGTTATTAAACAAGCACTTGTTAGTTCGTTGCATGTGATGTAACAATGTGAACTGTTGTGACAATCAAACACCGACGGTAGCACATGCTGGGCACTTGTTATTATTATTCTTGACGACAGGTCGTGGGTTCGATTCCTGGTGGACTACGTGTTTAATGCATGAGTTGGTTAGTATGGCATTTAAGATCCTTCTTTCTATGTACCCCATTCCAAGTCCTATCGAGGTGGCGGTTCTGTCGACGTCATATAGATTTGATGACGAAACTTTTGCCGCCAATTGTTAAGCAGTTCTAGTTTCCCCATCAGTATTCCTTCATCTGATTCTGATGAAATTTAAATGGGATGGCTTTCTTTTTTTACCTGTCTCTTCCCGTGGGTGTCGTAAAAGAACACTATGCAACTGTCCACCAAAAAAAAAAACATTCATGGACTTGCACGTTTTAACGACGATATGCTTACCTGTCACGTATGCATTCTGTACATTTCGAATGGATGTTGTTTCAAGCATTAATCTGTGTACGCCAATGTTTGGGATATCTTCGATAATAAAGGTCGTGACGTTATGTATGTAGGTACATAATCTAAGCCCAAATTAAGCAAAGCCTGTACTATGGATACCAGATAAACATACATATGTTAATAAACAACCATGACTCGGATCTAAATGTTCGTATTAATCACACAACCCGCGACTGCCAGTTTCGAAAGCCCCAGTCCACTCACGTGCCCGTCAATCTTGATTTTCAATTTTGATCATGACGCTTTCAAGCTTTGTCATCCAGTTCGGATTAGTTTCTCCCCATTACACACAATCAGCAAAACACGAATTGGCCAGAACGCTTAGGCTAGATCAATACATGTCAAGTACAGTCTGCTACATAGTTCGTACAAGGCTGTTTGACATGGTTAATGGTAGCGTGAAGCATGTATATTCAAGCAGGGGTCGAAACAAGTTCAAAAACTATCAGTCCAAAAAAATTAATATTTCAATAGGATTGTTTGTTGGAGGCCTGTTAGGGATAAAAATAAAGACACCCATAGCCAACCACCAACACTCTCTTTATTGTGTTAGTAAATAGCATAAAAAAAATCACACACATGCTAACTAATGTGTAATCATTATACATACTTCTTTAAAACAACCGAATAAAAAGGAAACATTTGAAATGGTAGATCTAAGAATTGTTCAATGCTTGATTACAAAATCAACAAATTATAAAGATGAAATACAAAAATTTATATAATAATGCAGGAATTAAGATTTCCAGAAGTTAGTTATTAGTGCATTTTTCTTGTTATCGACAATTTTTTATTATTGGTTCCTCTTTTTTCGCGTTTTCTTCTCGTTCTTTTCTCTCTTTAACCATAATCTAGTAACAACCCTTATTAAAAAATCTGATCATTTTTCTGACCAAATGTACAAAAAACTGACTTTCTCTGATTTAACTGACTAGTTTCTAGAGCTATACCAACAGTTTATTACCCTTTTGTCATGATTTGCCATAAATAGCCAGCATGCTACCATTAGTCATCCAAAATAGCTCTATATGATTAATTTAGGGGACCGACTGTACAATAATCTACATATTGCGGTCATTTGTGAGGCAAACAACGTAAACGGTACGACTCTAGCTGTTTACTCACAAGATAAAAATTGTAACATTCGCAATCGTTCCCAGACGACTCGTGGCCAACTTCGTGCGGGCTAAGTAATTGCCTTGTACAGTTTGTCGCGGGCAAACTTACTCGCTGACTCATGCCATGCTACATTTTTGTAACGATCGTTGATAGAAGTTTTATTTGACAAAAGTTTGTCGCCAGCCCTCAAGTTTGTATACTTCTATGTTTAGAATATTATTTTGGAACCCAGATAAAACAGTTTAACAACAGTTTTCAACTCCCCAACTACTAAAGAGTTTTACAGCAGTAGACTGCCGTTGAACGGCAAGTCGCTTTTATGTTTGTAAAAACATTCCCCAAAAAATTGGCATAAGTTTGCTATTACTTTTCTGTATAAGCATTTGTAATATTGCTGTTGATTCTATGTAAATAAATAAAAGGGAAAACCGAGAATAAATGTTTTTAGAGAGTCAAGAAATGTGCGCACGTTTTTCAAAATTCCACTCGAAACACCAAGACGGGGCTATGGGAGGTGGTGGGTCCAACTACAGAAGTGTATTTGCTTATTCTATACACACTAATCAGAAACTTGACATTCCGCAATTGTAACACAGTGTTCCCAAACTAAAACCTAAATAGAACAACTAAGGCATTTCCAAATACAGCATTTAGTCTCGTTCGTTACTGGCCGGGCTTATTTCCTGTCGCTGACACACCATTCTCTGCAAAAACAACGCGCCTCCATAATACTACAATAGGTGGCTGACTGAGCTAAACGTCCCCCCCCCCCCCCCTCCTCCCACTTACATGACTCAGCAGCGAGCTTTAGATCAAATTCGACGTCGCTACTTTCAGTGACTTGTTTTTCGATGTAACGACGGCGTTTTTTGTCGATAAAGCATTTGGTAATGGGGCTATTGATAATGTTAAAGGTGAAGCGGTGAATAGAAATTATAGAGGAGCGCCGTTCGGAAAGTTCTTTTGTTCCTACAAGTTCCGGAAAGACTCGAACGAATCTTGAGAACGGAAAAGTTTCGCCAAGTTTCAGTACTATTTGAAAGTTCCGACGCAAGGTTAAATAATAGCTTCGACTTTTCAAATACCAAACGAGAATAACTTTAAAATTACCAATTTGTTTTGGTCGACATTTGGAGAATTGTTGAATAATGAGTAATAGTTATTTTTATAAAGCAACGGCTCTGTTTATAGATGAATCAGAAATTTTCTCCCACACTTAACCTACTCACCGGCTCGATAGACATTTTGTTGAGTAACGAATAAAAGCTGATATTTCAATTACCGCTCGATAACGTCAGTACCAGAGGTTAATAACACCGGGAAATACGGGGCGCTCAAACCACGCCGGTTTTCCGATACAAACGGAATCCAATTAGCCGTCCCATACCATCTCGCCGGCTTTCATTAACTGCCCGAACGAGCGGAAACCGTAAAAAAATACCTAACCGGGAACGGGCTCCGCGAAAACAGCTTACACAAGAGGCCATTAAATAACAATTTTAATGATATCAGCGATGTTATAAAACAGACACATAATTGCGTTAAATGTACCACCAAAAGTAATAAAACTTTGAAATTAATATGGCTGTTCTCGAGTATAATCGAGCATTAAGCCCATTATGGTGCAATGGTAAATTTAGGGTTAAAACTTAGTGATCCGTAAATCTTTCTCTCTCCAATACCGGTCGTGTCCCTTTCGGTTGAGTACTGTGTTCATTTCATAGAAACAAACGATTTTATGGCAGAACTAATGGGGTGGATAGCCATTAATACACATACAAATTTCTTAACTACGAAACTACAAAGGGGTATAGGTAGAATAGAGCCAAGTTTCTCTTGACGACTATTATGCAGCACAGGATCAAATTAAACTACGCTGAACACTCAACAGGAAAAAAAAACAAATTCCATTCTCAACTTCAGCATCTCTATGCAGAGATTATTATCTAATTTGTGCCTCTAAATGCCATGAAATTTACAATAAAGATATTATGAAGCTTCGACTCCGACTAAGTAAGATTGGAACTTAACGATTCAAATTGTGCCTCGGAATCCAACTCCGACAATTTTAAAATGGAGGTGTGGACATGTGACGGAAGAAAAAAGCGGTGGAGCTCAATTTTAGTTTTGCGTAATTTCTTTAATAGAGACAATTTTATTTAGCTACTTTAAGTCCTTGGAAGCCAAATGCTCCTCAATTTTCAAAAACATTTCGAAGATTCAGCTTAGCTATGTCACTAGGGACACTAGAGCTGGCAATTCCTTTGCTCAATATTTAAGTATTAGTATTCAGCAAAGAAACTCTACGAACGCTTTAGGTACCTTGCCTCGCGACTTTACACTTCTTTTAGCTTTCTTTTAAGTTCCGTATAGCTATTTATTTGCTGTTTGTTTTCCAAATAAATTTCTCCATTTTATTTTATTACTTAAACATTTTACCCTTTGTTAGTTTGATGCTGTCACATCCGTTACGCGGTCTCTGATTAAACCACATTTACATCGTTTACTTGCACACGGTTCTCGTATCGGTAAGTAGCACTGCTCATCTACCAGCCTTACTGATAGAATTCAATAACGGGAACAGCTTGCGTAAACTCATTGCAGGTCAACTAGCGAACTAAGATTCCTAGATTTCATTTTTTTTTTTATTAAAAACTGGTTTCGCGTTTGACTACAATCTCATCTGATGGAAAGTGACGATGAAGCCGAAGATGTATCACGCGCACCCAGTAAATGCCTATTCACTCTAGACTTGAAGATCCCAAATCCATAAATAATAAAAAAAAAGAAGAAGATTTCATATACCTCTCAGTTGATTCATAATCATCAAAGTCAAAAATGTTTTATTTTGTTGGTATACAGAGGGTACACTTAAAATAGTCAATATTACATATTTTTTACTACTGCTTGTGCAAAATGTAATTTTCCCCTGAGAAGAACAAGCAAGAGACTCGAGGGATTGCTACTTTAAAATCTACTACTAAATCTTTTAAAATCAGTTTCTTATCACTGGGAAATACCGATTAGAGGATTTGTGTCAGACTAGTGCTCATCTAACAGTGTTTATAAGCCGCCCCTGTAGGCCATAGACTTGTTTAAACAACTGCTACAATTAAAAACAACTGAGACCGATTATTTACGTGCCCTCCGAAGCTCGGAATCACTATGCAAACCAGACATTGCTTAACCTCACTAATCGAAACGTGCTTCTTTCTGTTGTTTATTTACAAATCATTGTCAACTGTATCCACACAAGACGTTATTTACACCCTATCGTAATAACGGCTATAAATTCAGTTTATGCAAAGATATTTCCGTATCAGATAGCAATTAAACATAAAAGATTAGGACGTGGTGCATTGTATGCCGTGTGGAATTGGATCGTAAATTCAGCTATTAAACGTCCACAATGCCCGCAATAAACAATCGCATGACAACAAATGGATAATTCGCGTGTGTACGCGCTGGACACACTATTCAATCATGACTTATTGATCTATTCAATGAAATCACACAGCAAGGTTTGGATATTTGATATTAAAATAGAACATACTTTAAAAAGGAAAAAGGCCACATCATAGGTAGAACAGAACACACATGTTCCAGGTCACTGCACTGAAGCAGGGTACCCTTATGCGCTGACCCAAGTAGTAAGACGTTATGTAGAGAAATGCACTGAAAGCATGAGATGTGTTGTACATTATGCTGCTGTAGACATGTAGGAAGTCTATTTTCTTCCACTTCGAAATTGTCGTTATCAATTTGAAACTTTGCAGTGTATGCAATCTGATGACAAAATATGACATTGCATATTGCATTTTCAAATTGATACGACAATTTAACGCAATCGAACGCAAATTTTTTTACGTGGTACAGCTGCAAAATAAATATTAATAATAGTATTACATATATCACAGTACAACCGACAAGCATGTATGAATAAGTGGCAAAAATTTCTTTAACGACCAACGATAACGCTTCGACTTTTGCAACTGATGGGGTGACAAAGACAGCCAATCTATTGGGAGTAATGAATCGATAGCGTTTGTCGTTATAGAAACGTTTGCCACTTCTCTAGCTACACAGGCGTGACTTTATGTATGTAAACAATAAGTTATACAAAGGTATATAAGGTATCTCTATAAAAGATCTCTTTCAGCCAGTATTGAAGTAGGAAACGGAGTAAATTTATGGTATGGCAAACAAGCAAATAGCCTGGAGGAAAATGATTACTACCGCCCATGACATCTGTAACCCTATAACATAAATTGAAACCCCCCCATCCAGATCTACAAAGTAACTGTGTTAAAAGTTTATAATGTTCGAAACGAAAGTACCTTTCCCGTAGTTTAATCTTGAATTTGAAGAAACCATACTCAATTCGGACCACACATTATTGAAATACATCTGGACAAAGATTGGACACACAACGCCGTCAAACAACCCGTCGGTTTTCGTCGGGGGTTAACAAGGCGGGTGATTCATTATCGCATCTTAACAGCTTCCAAGAAACCTGTGATCGCAATCTGCATACGATCGCGGACAGCGATTGCGACAAATACTGCAACACAAAGCGCGAATATAGGAGAGCCTTATATCCAGACAGTTATAGGTTATATATAATGTACGGGATACCTAATGCCCGCGCCAAAACAACCTGTCAGTGTGTTTTGTCTGAAGGTGAAGTATTATAATACCAAGTTTATCAATATTAAAAGAATTTATGCTGATTAGATATCTCCATAGTTCCTTTGTTGGCATGCAAAAACATGTACGGGTAATTCCGGTACGGCAAAAAAATGTATTCCGTTCAGAAATCATCCATAAAATTTGATCAGTGTCAGTCATCTTATCTTCGATAAATTGGACGGCTAGATATCGGAAACAATATTTAGATACAAATGTTGTAAATAAGTAACAGAAAGATTGTAATCGCTATTTGGTTTCGATTAGAGAAGTTAAGCAATGTCTGGCGTGACCACTTGTGGAATTTTGCTATGTGCTTCCGTTCTTCAGGGGGCACGTTTAATAGTCAGTCCTGATTGTTTTTAATTGAATGCAGAGTTCACACACACTGACACAATGGTCACTAGGCCCGTGTGGTCTATTATGGCCCGCATATCTCCCAGTGAGAGGAGGCTGTGCTCCAACAGGGACGTTTAACGCTGATGATGATGAATGGACGACAATACGGAGCAGTTATACATGTTTATCTTTATTTGCACGACTCTGTTACAAAATCGTTACTATACAGAGTATACAGCCAATAAACCACACAGACGGACGCGGTGCAAAAACCACATGTGCACTGGCCGTCTAAATACGTTTACAAGTGTTGAAATTGATTACTTCATCGACTGTAAAGTTTAAACTAGGATGACAACTTGTCATACTACTTCAAAGATACTCTTTCTGGAACTCGAGTCTAGGTTTTCACAATTGTCCACAATCACAATGTCGCCGTACTTGGAATATAAATCTCCAAACAAATTGTCGCTTGTAGTTCGCCAGTAGACAAACAATTCAGACGAATTCCATAATTTTTTTTGTGAATTTCAAAAGCTAATAAGGTGTTCGTTAAAATTTATGCGCTCTTCCTTATTACTAGAGTTGATATAGATTACCACATGAGACTGTGGATTATCTAACACAAACGAGAAGATAAAAGAAATATCCACAATTATAAAAGTTATTTGGCTGTGTACAAAACGATACTCTTGCAAAACTGCATTGTAATGTTGGTAAATATTCGGTACGCAAGTGTACATTAGATACGCAACAAATATTTTTAGATAACCTCACAGTTGCGCCACATGACTCCCCCGCGATTGGTGATTGGAGCATGCTAGAAATACAGCTCTATTTTAAATTATCACTAGCGTTCACCGCGGTGACGCTTGTATCTACTGTACTGTGAAAAATTAAGACTTTATTCTAAAGATAAATAGATTTGGTATTTCAGTCTGAGTTACAATAAATAAATATTTCACACACTTACATCCCAAACTAGGCAAATGATTCTAGATAACATTTATATAAACACAATATTTATATAAATATCCATGACTCGGGAATAAATGTTCATAATCAACACACAAACATTTACCCCTAGCGGGATTCAAACCCGGAATCGTTTGTTACGATGGCTGTGTCCAATCGGTCGTCAACACGTCGTCGTCGCAATACATAGTACAAATATCAAGACAAAGTTGGTATGTATACTTAGTAGATAGAATACATATATTACAATATGATTGGATAGCAATAACTGAGCGGGGTAATTAGACCATAGATGGTTTTTAAATAATTTTTCATTCAGTATACTACTTAGTACTATTATACATACATAAATAAATACACGTATTAAAGGGGGAAACGATGCGTATATTGTGTGCATGTGAAATCTTATAGTTATTATTTCTATTCTAAGGAATTTTCGCAAGCTTTACGTACAAAAGAATAAAATTACTTGGCATATTTTTTGTGTTTCGTAGAGTTTTACAAAGGATCATTTCAACTTTATTTCAAAAGCAAATGTAAATATTTAGGAAAGCAATAGCAGAAAATTGGAGATATTTCATTTTCAGGAACGTTAATTAAAAATGGGATCAGTTTGTATTTTACTTGTCTTACATCTCGTTTTTCTTCTGTTGGTACCTCTACATTAAATATTGCAATTGAGTAGATCAGATTCCACATACATTGTCATATAACTAAGGGCCGTATTTCAAAACCAAACTCAAATCTCTAGTAAAACGAGTTTTAAGTCAATTTTGATTTTAGAATGATGCTTGAGTCGAAATTCAATAATCAATACTCGAGCGACCCGTTATCATAAACATTAATTTTAAATCAATACTCAATAACAATTTCATTTACTTGAGTAGTCACAACCACACTTGAGAATACCGTATGAGATTTGATGTAAAAAGTTAATAGATTTTTCAATGAAACGTATGTTTCTAATGTAATATCATTAATTTCCCGATTACATAGGTAAAATACGTTAAATTGCACACGGTGCTTGTGAGTAGTTACTGCTTTAGCTGCTTTTTTTTAAGAGGGTTTATCCCGCACGGTATTCGCTATTTTCAAGTCCAAATTTATAACCATACTTTATAACCATAAAGCAAGTATATAGATCTTAAAAGTTGGTAGTGAAAAGAGTATTACTGCTAAATTAGAGCTATTTTAAGTTTTCCATTGTGCGAAATCGAGTTTTTATAGTAACCCACGAGTTCCGTAGTAGCGCTGCAACTTGACAGCAAACACAGACTAAAAATTTATATCTCTCTCTCCAAAAGGATCCGAATTACAATGGAAGTTGTACAACAGTACTTTCATTGAAAAATTATAAGTCGTGACAATTTATTAAAAATATACGTGAAATCAACTATAATAATCGCGTTTTAATTAAATACCAAACATCCATAGTAACATGTTTATACGTATAAATTGATATTCATTACAATCGGGCTATTCATTTCGAAAAATTTGGACTTGAAAGTTTGTATGGAATGCCTTGTGAGATAAACCTGTTTAAGTTTCTAAAATAAATGGACCGCTTAAGTCTACATAATCAGATACTCAAATAATAATCAGGTGATTAGAGATCAAATGATGCTTGAGAGTCGATCTGTAATAATGGCGTAAAGCTGGTAAGATGTAGTGCGCACTTTAGTGATGCTCTAACGTTTTATTTCGTTTACAACAAACACATAAATAGTACTATACCCCATCCACTAAGTCACTGAATAAAACTCTGCCTAAGGAAATAAGAACTTGACACTTATAGTACCAACGACATAAAGTACCAATAGTCTCTTTAGGACAAATGAATAGCAAAATCGTGAGCTAACACCCCGCTGCCTTACACCGCTGTGATTAGAGCCCCGAGTATTCTATTGTTCGCTTTCTCAATACCGGCTGTGCTATAAATTCAGAGTTATCTAGCGCTATAAAGATAACTTCCCGAGATGAGTGTGAAACAAGATATATTTGCCAGCGCTGAAAGGGTTTTAGGGTTCACGTAGCTATTACAGCGTCTTATCTAATTACCGCTGTCTGTAATCATTCTCATTTTAAACTGACTTTAAGAAAAAGGAGAAGAGAGAGATAAACTCCTGGGATAGATAATGAAAATTTACTAAAGTCGGTTGTTTGCCAATTTTGGCAGTTTAATTGACGACCGATTGGTGTGGTGGATAGTGACACTGTCAGCGAAACCAACGGTTGCGGGTTCGAATCCCTCGAATTTGTGTAAAGAAAACATGACCGAGTCATGGATGTTTATTTAAATATTTATGTATTATCCGTTATCGAGTACCCATAGTACACGCTTTGCTTAGTTCGGAACTAGATAATTAGTGCAAGTGTCCGAAATATATATTTTAAAAAATAACTTATTTTTGGGCATATAATATTATATTAAAATACAAGATGGGTTATTCATTTGATTTAGTTAATTAAAACATTTACAATCACTTATATGCAAAGTATAATCGAGAGCGATTGTTATAATTGAACTAAGCCCATGATTCACTCCGATTCACTAAATCAAAGCTCGAATTTGGGGAACAAATTGCGAGTCCTCACAAACAATTCGACTTGTTGTTCACCCAGTTCAACTCGTAATAAAAGTAGGTGAGCGCTGAGTGATTCAACTTCGGATTTTGACGGAAACACTTGAATGTAATATTATTGTACAGTACTCTTAGATTCTAGTCTATTACTTGAAGATAGTCAACTTTACCCGACACCGAAGTGAGGTCTAACAGTTAAACTGTAACCACTTATCTAATGTGCGATCTTGATATCCATTTTCTGACCAGTCATATCGCATTCCCGAAACCGATCCGCCCTTAGATTACGTAACTTCATCGGTATCGTCATCGATTACATTGACCAATAAGAAATCGTCAAATTGCCGAGGAAGCGATGAGCCAACCAATCACATGTCTGAACGTGCATAAAAAAAAAATAGAACCCCTGGTACCATAAATTATCGATAACCCCACTGGGAACGAAGCAACGGCAGTGACCTCAACAAGACCAGTAATCCATATGAAATTCTCACGCGCTTCAATATTCACCAAAGTTAAATGAATAAACAAGTACAAATCCCGTTAATTCGTACGAATCAATATGGACTACACAAAGCCAAATTACAATTTTAATAGGTCGGTCAGCGGACCGTCCGCCCCCCACCCGAGGGGGGTGGGTGCAGTAGAGTGGGGTAGATCCGAGGCAAAGCGGTACTAACTCAAATTACGTTATATATCGGTTTTGATAATGTTATCGAACACCGAGCGTGATTTCTGTTTGTTTTGCTTGTGAAATACAATAACGCGCAAATAAAATTTAGTGCCTGGTCATTTCATGTCGGCGACTTAAAATGGAGATAAGAGGTTGTGGGTTCGATTCCTAGTTGTGACACGTTAGTTACTCTTATTAGCAATTGTAAAATATCCATCTTCGGCCTTTTCACGTGGATCATGTATCGTGGAAAATCCCTGGAACTTTGTGAGTAAAAAATTTTTGGGTAGCTTCTACGGAGAATGAAAAAACTCGTATAAAGTGAACAGAAAAAACAACGCTTTTAGATTGGGAGTTAAAAGTTTTTCATTATGACGAATCAACTTTGTTTTCTCTCCAAACTAAATTAGAATTGAATTTCAGAAACAACAAACAGCACATAATTGATATTTCAAACGAATTATGAGTTTTATGTTTTCTTAGGTTGTTTATTGTCACCATGGCATTGTGATACGTTTAGTTAGAGTACAATTTTCGACTCTTTTTTTTATGCACAACGGGTTTGGTACTTGACCTCAATCACATCTGATGTTAAGTAAAGATGAGGGCGAAAATGGAAGCGTAGTGACCCGGAAACCCCAACACATTTGGGGGACTGGCTATCTTATCTCTGACAACCGGAACACAACAATGCTATTAACATTGCTGCTTGGCGGCAGATTTAGATAAGATGGTAGTAGCTAGCCAGGCCGACATTTAAAATGCCCTACCACCAACCAAACCGAGTACTTAAACATGTAGCCCGCTGGGGATCGAACCTGCGACCTCGAATCGTAAACCCAATGTTGTTTACATTGAGCCACGGAGGCGGTTAAAGGAGGTCTTCATTCATAATGCAAACTTCCGGCGTCAGCCTTTCCTTACAAGTTTGGGATATTCAAGAGCAAGGTGAATAGGCATCTACTGAGATCGTCACTTTCCATTAGGCTGTGGTCAAACGTGTATCCAGTTAATCATAAAAAAGCGTGCGCCTGCTAGGAGTCGATATGGTAACTCGAGTGGTAATTTCGCTCGCATTTACTTACTCGATTCGAGTAAAACGGCTCGAGTCGCATCACTACTACGGCATACAAGGCTGATCTTTTATCGGGCGAAGATATCAAGTGCCTGATAGACTCCACTACATTCGTGATAACAATAGCATGATTCAACGATGAAAATTACTCACTTGATACCGGTTTCGAGAGCCAAGGTGGATAACAATCAACTCCTCGCTCGGCTGTATATAGGCATATACTACCCAGTGTTGGGCATTACGCGTACAAATTTTCCCCAACATTATGCGAATAGTTAATTACTTGGCAGTTCGAATGAAATTCATCGCCATAAAAAAATATATTTGTTAACGACGAGTAGGTGTTTTTAGTTGGTGCTATTGCGGTCGTCCATAGAACCACAAATTTACACCATACGGGTGGTACTACCGGGTCAGTACGCTTGCACCTTTGGCCCTCATCTTCACTTAACATCAGGTGTGATTGAGGTTAAGTGCTTAAAACCCGTTGTGCATAAAAAAAAAAACAAAATATTCATGGTTACCATAGCAACCAGTTTTCATATAAAAACCTACATGAAAAAAATATGCGATATTTTCCGTATTTTACCCGACTACGGTGAAGCCAAAAGGAGGGTAATGTATTCACCGTATCAACAACCTAAACGCTTCAGCCGATTTGGACAAATACAAAATTATTTCTCCTATGAAAACTCAAAAGTGACGAAATACTAGTGACAACTTACATAAAATATACAAAATATAAACTACCACTTGTATTATAATTTACGTATTAGATACCCCCATTGCTATTATAATTTACGTATTAGATACCCCCATTGCTTATTTTATCTTAAACACCCTAATAGTAATATTGGTCATCATCATCCCGTAAACATCCAACTGCAGGGATATAGGCCTTCCCTCGTATATGAGGAAGTATGGGTCATATAGTCCACCACGCTGGCCCAATGCTGGGTGGGGACTTCACATGCCTTTGAATTATTTATCAGGCATGCAGGTTTTCTCACGATGTTTTCCTTCACCGTTTAATAGCAGTCGGATAAATGCAGATAAGTACTGAAATTTAAAAATTCATTGGTACATGGCCTGCGTGGGAATCGAACTCGAACCTCCCAAATTGGGAGACCGCGTCTTAACCGCTGAAGACTTACACTCCTCCCTTAACTAGACCCTACCAAAGTTTAACTTTTATTACTAAAAAAAATACCGAGACTTCGTTCGCTGTTAATCGAATTTTAAACCGGAACTTACAAGTAGGTGATAAATCGGAATTTTACATACAACTAGTAAAATTGTCACGGATTTCTGAGAATTCGGTCACTTTTTTGTAGGTGTAAAAATGTTTTGTTACAATCTTCCCAACAGTACATGTATACGCAAAGGGTTCACGCTTGATCACACCATGTTAAGTGAAGATGCGCGCTCATCCGGAACACAGCGCCGTCGATAGGATAGTGGTAGCTGACCAGGCAAACATTTAAACATACCACCAACCAAAATAAACTCTGGTGGACATGATCACAGGTCACTGTAGATTAAATTATACTATCACTATCATGTACATGCCCATTGTAAGCTGAATAAATGTTTTTCTTTCTTCTTTCTTTCTTTCTTCTAAGATGAATTTCAGATTCACCCTGCACTGAGTGCGGAATAAAAGAAACCAGCCAAAATTTCCTAGCTGAGTGTGTGGTCTACTCCAGACTAAGATGGGAAATTTTTGGCAAGGATAAAATTGCAGAAAAATTACAGTATCTGAAATACGAAGACACCATAAAGTTCTGCAAGAAGACCGGAAGATCTAGTGAAAGGACTGAACCACGTAAAGGGAATTGGATGGATAGTCCCACAAGTGGCCCGACCATCCGTCTGTAACCTGCAGACGTCCCATCCCCAATACTAAAATATAGACGAAAATTGAGGTGGCCATACAACTCCCAAGTTTAAAAAGCGATTGAATACGAAGCCAATGAATAGGGATTAATGAGCGAAAACGTGAGAATCAGAAAGGAATATAAAACGGTCAATCGTGATAAGAATTATAAAATGCTGAAACCACGTTCGAACGAACCGCAAATAACGTCAGATCGAAAATTTTGTCGAGTTCAGCTCACTGGCCTCTCACATACGTCCGTATTTACAGAGTACATAACTCCCAAGCGAGTATTATTGTCAGCCCTCAGTTGCCGCAAATATACATGTATCCCTTTTGGTTTTGAGTAGATATCACGACTTGAGTAGTAGGTAAGTTTCAATAATAATCGTACCCTTCCCAAACTGGCTCAGACAAAGAATAGCGACAACCCGTCCCATCCCGTGGGTGTCTTTCAAGATAACTGATAAATCAGGGACGGACAGCAGAGGTAATATTCAATGATGTAAAGCTTCCAAAAACCCTCACATACTCAGGCAAGGTATGACGATTATGTGGTAAATCCTCCTATGAATTATATGCATTCATGTCCAACCGTAGCTGAGCAGGCTAATGATGGGATCCGAACGGAAAATTCAACGGTATGAAATAAGTCCATAAAAATGCATGACCACTGTCTGTTCGCCACCGTGCAACTCGCATGAAAATCCTCCCCGAGACAGGTGCGATACATCGGTCAGGCTGCACGCAATGCCATTTTACGATATCTGACAGCTGTACATTTTATATGAGATCGCATTACTAATAAACCGACCGGTATCACACCAGTTTGAGAGCCTTTGCTACCCACGGATAAGACAAGTACTTCTTTCTCTTCATTGCCGTAGAATGACCCGAAAACTATAACAGTCATTTAATTGCATAGACGACAACAATTTGTGTAAATTCATGGAGAGCCGTGAACGCCACAGTTTGAGAGTGGCTAAAGCGCATCGACCATAGCCTATAGAGGAGATAACAGACGAGGGCAAAGGTCAATACACCAGGATAACAGAATAGCTGCCAGAAAACATAGAATCGGTTATTGGTTAGCCCTCTCAGCCTATTGAACTCTGATTGGCTCTGTCGAGGACGCGTAAATGACAACCTTGTGAGGGTCAAGTGGAATACTGTATGCCTCCCTCATACCTCAGTTGGCAGAATTAATTAGGGTCAATAAATCAAACGTTAGACCTCAATCTTTCTTTTTCATTATGCACAACGGGTTAGCACTTGGCCTCAATCACACCTGATGTTAAACGAAGATGAGGCTGAAGGTAGAAGCGTACGGTCCCGGAAACCCCATCTTAGTTGGGGAACTGGCTTGCTGTTTGGACGTAGCCTTAGATAAGATAAGCTAGCAAGGTGGACATTTAAAAAATGCCCTACCACAAACCAAACCGAGTACTAAACACGTGGGGTACGTGGATCGAACCGGTGACCTACGATTCGTAAACTCTACGTTGTGTTCATTGAGCCACGGATGCGGTCTATGAGATATGTGGCCGATGCTTTAGCGATAAACAGAATCCACTTGAGTTTTACCTGTTCAAATGTTACAATGTCGGTACACGACCATGGAGAGTGATGAACTCGTCAAATAAAAAAGAAACAAGTGAGACAAGTCCATTAAACGCTCTGACGTGTACGGAAACCCCCGGCCTCAGTGACAAACGAGACCGATTTGCTATTTAAGGATCCGGCAAGTTCTAATCTCCACACAAATGTAAGTGTAATTAACGTCAATAGAAATGAAACTTTAATCAGATCTAATTTAGTCAAGTCTTTTGGAATAATAACATAAATTGTAAATTCAGACATCCCGCTGTTAAACTATGAACATAATATCATGCAGGTAAACCAAGCAGCCGTAGCCAAGGCAAGAACCATTTCGAAAACGTCACACGCGGAAATAAAAATAAAACATTATTTTCTAATATATTCAGTGGTTTTGGCGCTTGACATAGGTCCCTTTTTGCGTTAGGATTTAAAAACCAATCACAAATAAGTTTGTAATTGGTTTTTAAATCTAACGCCGTACTACGGTAAGCCGTAAGACAGTCAAAACAAATTCGATTGTTCGTGTATTACAGATTTATTCCTCAAACGTACTGCAATTTATCTAATTATAGCCTCAACAGTACGCCACTGTTTAAATATAGGTACAATTTTTTTTAATGATTAACTGGATACGCGTTTGACCACAATCTCACCTGATGAAAAGTGACGGTGTGGTTGAAGATAATGCACGCGGTCCCAGTAAAGCCTATTCATCCTGCTCTTGAAGATCTCAAGGTTGTAGGGTTCAAGAAACCCTGACGCCAGAAATTCCATGCATTGTTCTGTTCGCATTATGAATTTTATTCTATTATAACTAGTGTTTGAACTAGGGTAGTACTCAGTAAATTGGATAGTAACGACGTCTGGTAGATATTACGCAAAACACACAGGGCCGAGAAAATGCAGAGTAGTTCTATTACTAAATTACACATATTAAATCGGGGCATTGTTTGTTTCAACTATGTAGACAACTCATATAATAACAGACAATGTCTCTTTCCAGCTGCTAACTGGCTATTAAGAAAATTGACAATACCTCTTTACCCGATCTACAATAAATCTCTAGTATTTTGTAATAAGTAATTGTTTAACAATTATCATTTTGTAGTTAAACTATATTTAAAATAAATGAATCTTTGCTGTGACGGTGACCAGTCGAAGTACTCAGAAAATGTCTAGGGAAATAAATGATAAGTCATAATGTGACAGCGTGATGCGGGGTTGTCCAACAAGCGAAGAAAATAAATCACCCGAGTATCCACAGGTACAACTACTTGTAGTTCTGGTATTACTAACTATTAGATCTAAAGATACCCATGGTCCAAGGGATTAGCAAGTTAAACTAAAGCCCATTGGGGCTTTAAAGTTCTAGAGTGCGGACCACACACCAGCAACTGCAGCGTATAGGACGTTCCCGCGTCCGTTCATCGGATTTGCCATGATTGAGTAACAAACACAAACTTTCACATTTATAATATTAGTTTGATGGATAGTTGGATTAGATGCATTATTGGATGGCCCCTTTCTTGGTTCCCGCGTTTGTTTTATTCTAGATAACAACTATTTTTCGTCGTGCGTAGGTACGTCGGTGGCTTAGCGGTTGAGACGAGGTCTCCCAATTTGGGAGGTCCGGGTTCGATTCCCCGGGAAGGCCATGTACCAATGAGTTTTTAAATTTAATTAATTATGTGCATTTATCCGACTGCCCTTAAACGGTGAAGGAAAACATCGTGAGGAAACCTGTATACCTGAGAAATAAAAATTCCAAGGCATGTGAAGTCCCCAACCCGCATTAGGCTAGCGTGGTGGACTATGGCCCACATACAGGGATACGAGGGAAGGCCTATATTCCTGCAGTGGGATGTTTACGGGTTGATGATGATGATGATGATGATGAACGACTATTTTCGAGTTATATTTATTTACAAACATTTGTCGAGCGGATTATGCAATAAAACGTAATCTTTTCCAAATTCTAGTCGTAATAGGAACCTTTTAAATATGACACTAAAGTTTATAATAATAGGGACCAAATGATATAATACGTTAATAATAACAGCATTCCGCACAGTTGGTACACAAATCAACATTATGAGGGCTGCAAATGACTGTTTTGCATTTGATGCAATAGTGTCTTGTCATTCTCCAAACGTCGGAAGGACTTATGTAGATAATTTTACATACATTCCGCAACTCTTTTTTTATTATTACATAGGAAACATACTTAGACAAACAAAATTTGTCTGAAAATATGAAATGAAGGCCTAATTTTCATCAAATCACTATAAATAATTGCGTAAACTTTCGTCGAACAAACGTTCAATGGACATTTGTCACTTAAAAAGACGAGGTAGGGAAAGAGACGCGGGCGGGGTCGCAGAGAAGTAGTAATAATAGTCTATCGCTTGCAGGTGTGTGTCGAGCTGATGTTTAGTTATGTAGGGTTAAACAGGACCCCACGTTCAAAACATTACTCCACCGATTTTCGTTTCCATGAATTTCGTTTCGAGATCGCGAAAACAGCAACGTAGCGAATCGCTAGCGAACAAAAACGCGAATCGCGCTAGTGACAGAGAGCGTCTAATTATGCGCATAATAACGAGCCCCTAACACTTACGGTTATTAACGATATTTTTATGCTAAAAGCGAGCAAGTGAAGTGTAAGACAATACTATCATACGGGTTCTGTATTTCTGTGTCAGAATGGCGGGTGTACTCGTCCGATTTCCATCATTTATTGTATAACACATGTACTTGCTGTGTACTCCAGTGTGCCTATCCCAGAAGTCAGTGTACCTCTATACAATATTGTGAAAAATAAGTACACCCGCCATGTACCAGAAAATAAACTATTTGTACTCGTATGTGTAACTACAGAAACAAGCATCAAACACAAATCAAGCGGCCCTTTAACTGCCAGTCGCAAATAGGTTTGCTTTACATATATTGTCATTAGAGCTGTGTGGTTTCGGCACTCAAATAGAACCAATCTCTTCTCGTGGATGTCGTAAAAGGCGATTATGGGACTTTCCACCAAAAACATCTATAGATTTGCACGTTTCAACGACGATGGGTTCACCCCCTGTCACGTGTGCGATTCTGTATATTTCTTAAGGTGAACCGTGGATGTTGTTTCAATCATTATCTTTTAATATTTGGAACACCCAAACGCCAATGTTGGTGGGATAAAGGTCGTGTCTTTATGTATGTATATTGTCATTCATTTTTTTTTTAATTTTATGGTATATTGTCATTACCAAACGAGTGGCGTGGGCAGTACTTAGACCGCGTACATTTGAGAATTATCGTGTCGGATACGTCCCTAATCCCTGGTGTTCTAATGTCATCATCAAAAATTATTCTAAATTAATTTGCGCATTAAAGAGTATTTGTATTGTATCCTTATTATAACTGATATACAAAATATATTCGCAAGGGCCTCTATCTCACACGGAACGCTAAAAACCTTGGACCTTCCCCCTGACGACTCTATTTGCCCAGGGAACAGGTGTCGACGCCATTTTGATGTAATTTATGCAAGTTGCAGACCTAGTAAATTATTCCTAATTAAAGTGGATTTATAGATACAGTGGGGCTTCGGCAGCCAAATACAACGTGTTTAATTATAAGGCCATGTAGTGTCACTTGCTGTTGTGACAGAATAATCACATGCCGGTTTAATATCTCGGTAATGTTTCTGCATGAAATTAATTAATTAACTGTCAAACTGTAGCCTAATTTATTTTACAATAAATACAAATTGCGATGACCTAGTTATATTATTATACTTACTGGTGTCATATACACTGACAAGCAACAATAATGGGTGACTCAATAAGTCTTTCGTTTTGATAATTAAAAAGTACTAAATACATCGATTTTAGTTTTTTTTTTTCAATACCCTATGAGAAATTTCCATTAAACATGAAGGTGTATTGCTAGAAAATTGAATAAACGTAAGCAAATTCACGGTTCATTTACTTTTTGTTAAGTTTGGTGAACCAAAAGAGGCTCTACTACCTGGCCACAAGCTGAGGGCCGAGGTCGGTTGCTGTAGAGCAAACCTGATGAAGCCGAGATTAATTGACCAGTCCACAAACGCACTGCGATTGTGGACCCCATCTCAAAATATGGTGCACTTGCTCTCCTACCCTCTGTGCCCTCCACCTGTGTTAAGCAGGACCTTTGCGTGGCTGCAGACATGGTCGTAGTTATGGCTGAATTCTGAGCGGATCTAATATAATTGGACGCATTCACGCTACTTAAGAAGTCGACTTACTATTCTAATGGAAATTTCTTGTATAACATTCTAATTGATGGAATTCTATACTGTATATATTGGCACATATATTAGAACACTACTTTGTAGGTGATCCTAATAAATAAATTCAAATTTTGTATTATCAAACAAATCAGACAAACTGTTATATCGTACGTATTATTATAGTACCTGCATACTATTATACACTATGAGGTATCTATTATGATTACTCAAAACTCTATTTATATACCTAGGTTTAAGTAGCAATTAATGAAGTTTTTGTAATAATACTGCTTCTGAATTTTGTATTAGCGATGGATGAAGTGTGTGTGGAATGCCTGTTACAAGTTATTAAGTTTTTTAAAGCGGCGAATTCAATTCGATTTATTAATTACTATTTACAACCAAAAATACAAGTAGTTGTTGCTAGATTTATTGGGTGACCTGTTATGTTGTTCGTCAGTGTATTCAAAGTAACCTACCATTAAATTATCGGATGTGCTGACATCGAGAGAGAGATCATAAAAAATGTTTACCAAAAGTTCCTTGAATGTCGCTAAGAAGCGAGATACGATGCGAATACCTAATTCAAGTGAGTCTGAAAAATACTTCAAGATAGACGGCAACATTAATATTTTATGACAACCGATTGGTATTCCGGCATTCAAAACCAACTGTTGTGGGTTCGGATCTCACTAGGAGTAAATGTTATATGTTTATCCGTTATACATATATAGAGAAGCCATATTCCAAACAAGGCAAAGTCTGTCCCAAGACTAGATAGATAATTTTTATTTACTAATAAAAAATATATATTGGACACTTACTATCCGACTCCCGAACAACGGTTGTGGGTTCGAATTTCGCTTAGTAGTCAATATTTGCGTGATGAATATTTTGGGTATAAATATTGGTGTAAGATTCGAAAAATTTGATTTAAGTATTTTACTTTACACCTCACTTAAGATCGCCCCTTTTCCGAATTAAATCTCCTCGGACCTTTTGCTCATCCGCAACGGGGCGAATGTATCTAAATTACATTAACCTGGGATCTCCAAATTACGGCCCATGACTAGCAATAGGTTTGGAGATCCACAAACTAAACATAACAAAATCTAAATCAAGAATTAGAACAATAAATTAACTACAAATTGGTGTTAATTCAATGAAATTTACGCAATATTTAGACATTTCTTAGTCCACTCACTATATTTATTTCGTTCAAATATTTATAAACCTGTCTTTGAATTTTTAGTTGTCACATGCTCTATAGAAACCATTGAAATTTTTTAATGTACTTTAGTACATTAAACATTAAAAAACCTTTCATTTATGAAAGGCTAGAACTGAAAATGTTCTTTTTTTAATAAGAATAGTTACACACCACATATAAAACTCGCAATGTCACCCTTTTCGTGTGTTCGTAATTAAAAAAAATAAGAGTCCAATTTTAATTGTACGCGTGTGGCGTGGAAATGTTCCAGCTATTAAATATCATTGCATTCAGGCGGAATGCTAATAGTACAATGAATAACACGCACAAAAGAGAAATAAAATCAAACAAGTACGGCGATGATTGTAGGCGAGTATTTAACGAACTCAATCGATACCCGATCAGCGAGTCAGCTACATACATACACACTAGCGAAGCACACATAGGCATAAGCGTGTGAACTGTGAAAGGATGCGGTCAGAACTAGGGATGTTAGTTTCGAAACTACAATATAAAATAAACTGTGTTATGAAATAAAAATTATGAGTGTGGTTCTGTTCTTAGATGTTTAATTACTGTAATTTGTTGATTACTACGATATTGTGTATGTTTGAAGGTTTCGGAAATAACGGTTACGTAAAAATATACAAACTGAACTAGAAAGCACAGAAAGGCAAAAAAAGATATCATTTTAAAGTTTGATTGAATCGCTCCGAATATAATTTAATTTACAATTGAAAATTAGGCATGTGATGGAGAACGACAATTTAAAGCAAAAATATAATAATCATTATCACTTTTTCTATAAGCAGAACCTAATATACGAAATAGAAATAAATTCCTAATAAAATTACGTTGGATTTGTGTTTCGTTCGGATATTGACAGACAATTTGAAGGTTTAGCATTCATTCCGAATTTACAATTTACACGATCGTAAATGTACGAGTACGATTCAGTACCAACAAATATTTTATATTATTTTTTCGTTTTAATATTATATCCGAAATAAACGTGTTCCACATTGGAACACCCCTAGTTTACACAGCACACATCGACTATTTACCGACAACTATCAAAGTTTCATGGGTGTCATCTTTTAACTCTACAAGCAGAGTTTATAAAGTGTCTGGCAGAAGTTTCGTGGCCGGGCGAGGGCTGTAAGCGTGCCGCGTTCACCTCTAGACTAGTTTTAGTCTATTTTATCGTGAACAAAAATATCACTGCAGACAATTTATAGAAGATCAATGGCAGCCAGCACATAACTAATGCACTGACGGTCAATTAATCTTAGTGGGTCACTTTCGAAACCAACGATTGCTGGTGCGAATCCCGCTAAGGGTAAAAATTTGTTTTTACGAACATTTATTAAGATTACATACAGTACAGGCTTTGTCTAGTTTAGTTAAATGGGGTGACTAAGAGCTTGCCTCTCTAGAGCAGGTATCCATTCTATTCCTCAAACGGCACTGGTTTGTGACTATTGTATGAAAGACAAAGCTATAACTGTCATAAAAATAATATAGTATAAATGACCACGCGGTAAGAGATTGCCTCTATTACCGGTCCGTTGAAAGAAGGCGTGTGGCAGAGACGGGAAGTATCGAGTTATTTCTCAAAATCGTGACAAGCAGTTTCGCCGTTTTCTGGTAATTTTACAATTGTTTGATATGCAGCTCTAGTCAAGGGACGTGATCATTCTAACAACAATATGTATTTTCGCAACCTACGCATTTTCCTTTAACGCATCCCTAGCAAGGAGCGCAGTTCTAAGTTGTGCTATACTTAAAACAGTAGATACAGCGTCTTGACATTACAGTAGGTACGAACGTAGGTCGAGGCGATCCGATGCGCCATGTCTGCCTTTGTTTATCTCACACACATGAATACGCAAAGATAGATGCCAGTGCAAAACGTACAAATATACATGAACAGTTATATAACTATCTGCGGCAACTGTTTCGCTCGCGCTATTTTTCAATTTATCACTGACACAGGGAAAGATAAATGTTTAGCTACATATTGGAACGCATGCGCTTTTTAAGGTTCTTTATGATGTAAAACGAATAGGTAGGTAATGGTGTAGTAAAAGTCGTGTATGACAATGTTCTTAATGTTATACGTAAACGTTCCGAGTTAAAATATTGGGCACTTAATTTACAATAAAACCCACAAGACGACATATTTCCACGCGGGCGGAAAGGTCAAAAGTTATTGTTTTGAGTCAACTGTTGGATAGCAGACTGTCGCGAGTCATGATTGTTGAGATACTAGTCACTTTAAAAAAATACCTACTGCAATTTTCAGAACAAAGTAAATGGTTAAATTGACTTGTTAGATTAACCTATAGAACAAAGTAACACTAACCTGATAGAAATCATTGTCTCGAAACGCACCTCAAATTAAATCTAAATTAGAAACAGGTAAATTGATAGCTTGTTGATATCTGACTCATAACATAACAAATTGGAGAATTCCTGTGTCATCTATCTACTATAACATTATTATCTATGAAAAATCGATGTTTTGGCTTTAGTAATAATAACACCTCTTTCCTTAATACTTTTACATATATTTCTCTAGATTACCCATATGCAAGTAATATGTTTAAATAGGCTTTAGTTGTTAGTTTTGTCTAAGTTGAGGATCTCTTGTTGATTGTCTTGTTGATAGGTCTTTTCCAGCCTCGTTTGGCTTTTTAATAAATAATATCTATTCAATAAAAGAAGAGATTAAAAAAGTAATTCTTACTTTTTAAATGATATTCCTGTGATATTTTTTTCACAAATTGGAATAGCATGAAATGAGTCTGCAAGAAATATTCATAATGAAATTTTACTATGTAAGAACCTAATGATAATATTTCCTTAATATATGTCATCACAAAACTTTATGTAACAAATTAATTTCAAGCTCAAAAGAATACCAGAGAATATATATGAAGACTGGAATACAAAAGCTATAGACACGAGAAACATACCCACAACTTTGAAAATGAATACCATTCAAACTTTATACCCAATTCAAAGTTAGTTGTGCGAACTCCGTACTAATTTAACTTTTCTTTGGGGCCCCCAACAATGTCTGTTTGGCATTCCTCTGAAACATCGACATGTACTTAAGTGAGCGCTCACAAAAAAAGTTGATTCAAAACTTGGTTTAGCGACTGCTGCTGACAAACTCAACTCCACAAAATGGAAGTTCTGTATTTAAGGATACGAAACTATACAATATAGTTTAGTACGATTATAGGGATGAGAAACTAATGGAGTGAATAAATATTGTCCAGCCACATCTTATAGTTTATGCCAGACTAACGTAGGGCAAGGGACAGACTTTCCCCTGCAAAGATCCAGAACGGTCCACCATGCAGCCTGGGCAGATTTTTCATTATGATCAAATATTTCCATTTGCTATGATTAACGACAAAGCAAAAGAGTCTGTCAAATCAATCTTTTCATACAATCTTAATGGTTTCGGACACTCTTGGTCTTTATTTTAACAGGCTTCAAAAGTTCATGATAGGGCTCTTCCATGATGCGATTTGCAACGCTTTACATGAGAGGATTTGCCCAAATCACCATACTCAGAAACATTGGGAGGCGTCGTACTAATACCTTTTATGCTACCCATGGGAAGAGACAGGTTGGTCCTATTCTACTCCGCTGGTAACCGGCCTTGGGTAATGCTGTGCACACATGGTATTTATTTCAAACTTCTATATAGTTTCCTCCATACTACAATGGCGATTAAAATAGTTTCAGTTAGGTATTAACTGGTTGGCATAGTGTGGCAAATTTGAAAAGCCCTGCTTTTTTGAACTGACAGGCGTTTCTATAATTTTAGTAACATTTGGCCTACAGCAACAGCTCTAACTTTTAGAATTTAATTTAGCTAGTTAACTATTTTAACCTTACCTGCTCTTGTAACTACCAACTCTTCGCAGTTACAAAATCCAAATATTTCGCACTTTGACACCTAAATCAATTTTCATAAACAATTCACACCACAACACTGTAAATCTATTATAACTTGCTATCTATGATCCGTGCATGTGGGCCGGCAGGGTCTTGTCTTGACTCACTACTATGAAAATACTACGTGATGAGGAATGGTCACATCATCAAATTCTCGAGTTTAGAAAATCGGTTCGCAACCACGGTCGTCGCGCGGCAAGTAAAGACGTGACGCGTCCGCGCCGCGAGAGGCAGTGTCGTCGGCCGCCAACCATCCATCGCCCGCCGCGCGCCCCGAGCACCCACCGACCCGCGCCGCTATATCACCGCAACCATGACGCCAATACTTTCCTTACAATTTACACTGCTACAATCTCTTCTAGCCTCAAAAAACACGCCGCAATCCCTTATACATCAACAATACTACATACCTACAATGAATTACTCAAGGACTCACCGTAAATATGCCGAATCCAACAACAAAGAGTAACCAGCCACGCGCTCCAATTATAGGACACACACAATTCACGAAAGCACAGGATATTGCAGAAAAATTATATCACAAAACAGTCAAATATGTCCACAGTCGGCTCATAAAGTCAATTTGTTAAAAGTTTTTAAGTTTTTCGTGGGAAAAACGCTAAACTGAGAAAGTAAACCCCAAAGCACCGCCAGCGACGTACAAAATGGCGGATTTGCGTAATGAAAGTGACGCGCTGACGCGCCGACAAAACGCATGGATTTGAATGTTTGTCTATGGTCAAAATGTACACGATGTGCTCCTTTCAAAGCATGCTCACAATGAGATTGTCAATATAAAAACTTGAGCTCACCGACCCCAAGGGCTGACAACAAAGACCTAGGTTTATAAGCTTAAAGGCTCACAATCAGAACATCTCGCAATTTCAGGCATTTCTAAGACAGGGGGCTATTATGATTTCTTGTTACCATTCAAATGCCGCTCAGTTTATATAAGATATTTAATTTTTATAAGCCTAAGTGCAATCAGTAAACTGCACGGAATTAAATGGTCAATTTTATTCTATCTTTTGTTTTAGATGATCGAAGTTTACGACATATTTAAATGGAGTCAGCTGACTACATAGATGGTTAAGATAAAATTAGGGTGACAAATGGAGAAACGAAGTCGGGCTAACGGTTATTGTTGTCAATTTCTAGATTTTGACCGCGCTCTCGTGGGATGTTTACCAACCTACATATGTTTTTTTTATTTTTATTTTTATGCACGACGGGTTCGTGCTTGACCTCAATCACACCTGATGTTAAGTAAAGATGAGGTCGAAGATGTATACAGATTGGGACCCTTTAATAGCCAGACTTGCACCAATGTCCTCAGTTGCACTAATCCAGCAGTACACACACTACACAGTTCTAATACATAGTACAGGTGTAGTTAGGCACGTAGATTATACCAGGCCAGGTTCACTATGCACTTTAGGAATAAAACTACAAGTACAGCGGTGACGAGACCTTGCTGCATGCTATATAATACAGTACGGGTGGTAACCCTAGTCGAGGCTTGTGTGCGTAGCTCGACACGAATCTAATTCCTAGATTATGCCACCTATCTTTACTAGGTATTGTGCAAGGGTCTCCAAAATAAATAAAGCTCAACCGTTAATTTGGAACTGTAAATATTTTTGTATATTTCAGAGAACATTTTTTCACAGAGGGCTAAGTCAAGACCAAGGCCCTTGAGACCATTGAATTCGCCAGTGTGACTCTTATGCAAAAATTTTTGGAGAGCCCTGGTATAGAGTATTCTGTGGATAAACCGGAATAATGAATTGAACTATCTTTCATATTTGTTACAAATAATTCAAATGTGAAAGTTGCCTAATGAAATCCTACGCCTGGAATAGTAATCCAGAGATTCTTATGCAGATTGATTTAGCTGGAACGACTTATGTAGGTACACCCCGCAATCTGCAACCAGTGACGACAATCCATGACAGCAGTAATAAGTTCTTTGCATGCACGAGAACACAAAAATGGGAAAGCAATGGGATCGCTCACTCGATGTTCAGCTATACTCTTTACTTGGGTAATGGCAGTGTTCCGAAACACGCAAGGCAATAGCGATATTACAGTCTGCTAACATGCCTCGCAACTTATTGCGAGCGTCTTAACAATGGACTAGAGACATCTCTCAAGTGTACCATGATAAGATATCATCGCTGGGGGTTTGTGAGCAGTGTGTCAAAAGATTGAAAGATTTATATAATTTGGTTGTGTAGAGGATCGAGTTTTTTTGGCTTACAACACATATTATATGACCTTATACCTATAAAAATAGCCTATATATTAATCCAGGTCCTAATCTGCCTACACACCTTTCATGCAAATCCGTCCAACCGTATAGGCGTGAAGAAGTAACATATAAATGCAGACTACACACAAACTATTGTATTTATAATATAAATTGGGATATTAGTTGGGATTGGAAGTTGGGATATTCCCATCCACAGAGCAGTGATTTACTAGCGTTTAGCTTTACTAGCGTTTCTTGCGCCTACATAAATGGAATGGCCTGTCAGCATCATCGGTGCCGTGTTTGTAACTCGACACCAAGAAGCTATAAACACCATCATAAATAAATACCATTCTTCGCTACTCGACGTCTTCTATTCTGCCTATGATCTTGGATTTTTAGCGGGAAATAGAGAACTGATTTGTTCCATGTTTCTATAGAATACATGACATGTAATAAAGGCAGAATATTGATTGTACAGAAAAAGTCAGTGATTGTGTACAAATAGTAGAAGTGCGTAACAGAGCCTTCGTGTTCCGACCTAAAGCCGCGTAAATATTCTGTAAGTCAAACAAAAGACTAGGCTTTATATATAGGCTTTCCCTTAGCCTCTCCAGAAAAAAAAGCTTTATCTATGGATGGTATTTTTGATAGACTACGCTACAGCAAAAACGAAGTTGTGAAAATAAAATTCGGTCGAATACCTAATTCTGTAGAAAATACTTGAGATTTTTTACGTGATATAGTGCAATTATTTTCTTTCCAAAAAAGTTTTCTAATTTGATTCTTTTCTGATTATGATTTTTTGAAGTCATAAGAAAAAAAGAGTTTGCAATCTCATTCAGAAACCTGGATGTCTTTGCTTGTTTGACCATAATTCTAAACGCACTCGACGTGTTTCCGTGGTAGGCATAGGTAAGCTTTTTTTGTTAAAAAATTTTGCGTATATTTTACGAAAAGCTTCAAAAATAATTCTTTTCATTGTAAAGATCCTTTTTACCGTTAATTTGTTCTGGCAATTAGTTTATCTTTGACACTTAAACTCTAACGTAAGTTATACGCCATTTCTATACTATGTTTATTGTCTTTCATTCACAGGATCAGCTGAGTTTTGTTTTCGTTCCTTAGGATTTCTGAAAAGCAGTTCTCGTGGCACCCTAGACATCTCGTACACGTGTTATCGAGATCAGATATCAAATCAAGATACAATATGAACGAATTAAAGTCCCTGGAACATGCCACCTTGAAGGTAATATGGCCATTTTTTTTATCTAAACTTATACATAGCATGTATAGAATAACACATACAGTGAAATAGATATAACTTACTATCGTGTATACATAAGTATAATGTAGGTCAATAGTCAATATCATGTACATTAAAACTTTCCTATTATCCACATATTGTAGTATATTATGACTGCCTTCTCACCTAAAGTCTTTGTTTGGTTTCTTCATAAATCAGTGTAAGAATATTTTCATTTCATAGTCAACCAGTGTCATCTATAAACATATGTTTGACATATGGCTGCAGTAAATATTATAGTGGCCCAGACTATAGTACCTACTTAGTGGTAAAACTTTTCTATTTTTTATCTTCATTTATGTAAGTAAGTATTTTTCTACAATTTTTCATTTATTTTCCTGTCATAGACTTCAACTCAGAAGTTTTTATGTACAACTGGATACCGTTTAGCCTTGGTCACACACAGAATAGTGAAATCTGTGATACCTGTAAAAGCTAACGCCAATTTTAAATTTTCTCTTCTTCACATATTCTCATAGGTACATAGAGCTGGAGTGAAGCAATATGAAGGGCATGACAATACACACAGTCTTTCCGTGTTGTTTCCCATACTAACTTTCGATGTCCAACTATATACAACAAAAGTAATGACGATTGGTTTATAATTGACACAGCAAACTGCAAAAGAAAAAGTACGAAGTTACGGCTGTCCGAAGCTATTTTTGTTAGAGAGTAGACCCCCTGACTCAATATTGTGGACATGTCCTTTCTATGGAATTCTCGTGAATCTTAGTTTATGTACTTTATATGATATCTTTCACTTCCTTATTTCATTTACTTATTAAGCTGCTGTAGGTAACTTGTATTGGTATTTTAAGCTGGTCAGGCAAGAATGTCTGAAGACATCAGACAAAATTTACCTTTCCTTGGTATCATAGACTCCTAGCCAGAAATCTGTCTGCAAGTACTAAAAATTAGCAATTCAATGTGTTTTGTCTTAATTCCAAACCGCCATTAAACATACTACGTTCTAAAGGCTATTCTGATTATTTAGAAGCAAGCCTGGTTATTAACTATTTGACGATATTGTGTCTGTTTAGTTATATTTTTTCTTTGCTATGTGGGAGCACAAATTGTAACCGAGTTTCTTGCTCTTTCATTTCGAGTTAGCAATAATTGAATATATATAAAGCTTATTAAGATAAAATTGAAATTTACTTCCCTCTAAAGGATAAGTATTGTGTTTTTTATGCACAACGGATTAGTACTTGACCTCAATCACACCATCATGTTAAGTGAAGATGAGGCCGA
Organism: Oegoconia quadripuncta; assembly: GCA_949316235.1. Lineage (NCBI taxonomy): Eukaryota > Metazoa > Arthropoda > Insecta > Lepidoptera > Autostichidae > Oegoconia > Oegoconia quadripuncta. Next base: position 11,199,504 of record OX438745.1, read on the forward strand.
AGGTGGAAGCGTACTGACCTGGAAATCCCATCATATTTGGGGGACTGGCTATCTTATCTCTGACAACCGGAACACAACAATGCTATTAACAGCGGCAGATTTAGATAAGATGGTGGTAGCTAGCCAGGCGGGCATTTAATATGTAGTAATAATTTTTTATTTTCAGTTTTACTGGGGTCCTTTTTTAGTATATTAAACAACCAGAAATAGGTGGTCAAGTCCAAAGTCACCTCAAGATAAGTGGACACTGTGCTACATACGCCCATGTTCTGAAGCTGTGGCATAAGTCTCCAGAGCATTTTCTTGTAGATGGTGTAACCTTACACTGCATATAACAATGCAAGCTTTCATTTAGCCATATTCCAGAAATTCTACAGTTAGTGCAGGTTTTCATATTACTTAAGCAGTTATGTAAAGTATCAAGGGCTAAGTACTCCTTCGAAAGAATTTAAGTAATTAAGTTACAAAAAACGCCAGTATTATAATCATACAATTATCTCTCCAGGTGCCATATGAAGTGTTCAACAAGCGCTACCGTAACGCTCAGCGCACATTGGACGTGGAGGCGCGGCAGGTGTCGCTGGCCAGTGGGGAGGTGGACGCGGCCGCGCGCCGCTCCGCCACCGCCGGCGAGATACACACGCTGCTCGGGGGCATGGTGAGGGTTATTATTTAGCATTACCATCAATTTTGTTGCATACTAATTCGAGGCGACAAAATTTTTTTTTCAAGCATTAATATTATCCCGGACTTAATTAGATATATCTTTGAAATTTTCATCAAAATCCTTTCAGTAGTTTTCTGTGATGTATGTTCAAACAAATAAAATTGTTCTTGGATCTCTAACACTATATAATGCGTAAGATTTTCTGAAACTTATGGCCACTTGACAGTCGATGAAACGCTACCTTTTTTATTTCATTGCCTGTTTCCTAGGTGGAGAAACTGACTGCGATGAAACGCAAAGCCTCGGAAGCCATAAATGAGGAGTTGCAGGCAGCTTGTGTCTGCAAGAAACGCCTTGAACACCTTAAGCAACAAGCTAGTGCTCTCACCGAGCCCAACTCGCCGCAAGTCAGGGTGAGCATATGCATGCAATTCTGGATGCAAGTCAGATATTCTCTCTTACACATTTACCGTAAATCATACACAAATTAAAACAATAACAAATGATGACGCATATCGGTGCAATAATATAGTCCATACTCAGCATGTGCTGTCGGTAGAAGCCACAGTGCTGTCGATTCTGCCAGAACCATGTGAGATATTTGTTATGTGCGCATTGCAAAGCATATTTGTTTGCTAAGGAGAGTAGTTCCCGTGAGATAAAGAAACGAATTCTAATGCTCTGCCTGACTAATCCTGGTCACGGAGACTTAAAAGAAATACTGTATCAGACCTCAGTGCTAGATAATAGCAGTAAGTAAAAGAGGTCTTCAAATAAAGAAGGCACTCTGAAAAAAGAAACTTATTCTGCAAAATGGCCTAGATTAAAAGAAACACTTAAGTATAAAATTTTACAACCAAATTGAATTTATTACATCCTATGTCCACAGACCACTCTGAATCAATGGCGCAAGGTGCGTCTTGACAGGATGCTGGTTGATTATTTCCTGAGGAATGGTTACTACGACTCTGCCAACAAGCTGGCAGATGCGAGGGGGCTGCGAGATCTCACTAATGTTGGTGAGTAGATGATGGGGTTCAAACCTTTGCTTTGTATCGTATCATATTAGATAAATAACTATGGAATGAAGTACTGGTGGCGCTGGTGTTATTCGTTTTCGATTAGCATAGTTAAGCAATGTCTGGCGCTATCAGCCCTGGGATGGGTAACCACTAGTGAACTACTAGATTTAGATAAAATGGTGGTAGCGGTCCCATTATTGTTTAACTTCAATGAGAATGGACTGTACCATGCCCTACCACCAACCAAACCGAGTACAGATGTATGTAACATCGGTTTACACAGCCCGTTTGTTTATATGGGTTTTATTTTCAGTCTCTCGGAGGTTTTCTAAATTTTCAATTTATTTATTGCTATAAATAAAAGTAAAGTAAATGTATGTTCTCCTTTTGTACAATAAAGTGTATTTGTATTGTATTGTAAAGCAATATTTGGGAGGCCTATGTTCAGCAGTGGATATCCTCTGGCTGATGTGATTATGTTGAATATTTGTCATTGAGATATCTACCTGGCGGCGGCTGAAGTGGAGGGGGAACTGCGGCGCCAACGCACGGCGCGCTGCCTGCAGTGGTGCGCAGACAACAAGTCCAAGCTGCGCAAGCTCAACTCCACCATGGAGTTCAAGATACGGATACAGGTATGCACTCTACAGGGCGTCCCAAAGTTATGGGACATGAAGGGGAAGTACCTTAAATATTGTAGATAGTGAATTTTGCTCAAAGAAGACTTTATGTTATTTTTAAAAGTTAGTAATTCTGCATTCATAGATTTTCTAAAAATTACTTGCTTCGGCTGGGAATCGAACCGACTTAAATGTGAAAAAAAAAACACCCTACTTTTATGATGCCAATCGAAAGAATAGCTAAAAAATAATAACTCTGCCTAAGTAACATAGTATTTTAAAAGAAAGGAACAACATAAAATGATTGAGTCAAATTTCAAGAAAGTTATTTATTGCCGACGACGTTCGAAAAGTAGCGATATTATCATTCCAAAGATAGCATTGATTATTCGTAAATAAGTACCCACTTCATAAAATAGGTACTAACATAGTTTTCCTTATTATAAGTGCACGTGTAGATGAAATGATAAAACTTGTATTTCAATACGTCCTCTGTAAGCTAGACAGAAGGCAAATTAAAAACAAAAATAAATAATTTATAATTTGAAAATGGAACAGTTTATGACAGCGTTTGTTTGAATGCATACTTTTTAAGATATTTTAAAAAGAAGTGATATTTTTAAATGTTGTTCTTAAATTTGAAAATGGAACAGTATGTGCGAGCGTTTGTTTTTCGGATATTGATCTGTTTAGTCTCAATTCACTTACACAAGTGTTATTGTGTTAATTTATTGCGAACATGGCATATCAAGTAAGTTTTGATCTAATGGAAGCATATTTTTTGAACGATAAAGATATCTCTAGAAGTTTGCGGTGGTATGGCGTAAAATATCCTGATAGACAAATACCGTCTCGTAAAGTTTTGAAAAGGCTTGTGAACAATTTGAAAACTCTGGGACGTTTCGATAAACGCCCAAGAGAACCACAGCAAGAAAACCATACGATCAACGACGAAGAACTTGGTATTTTAATTTACTTCTCGGCTTTTCCGAAAGCATCGGTGAGAGAAGGAGAACATGAAATTGGAGTTTCAAAAAGTAAAATACACCGTGTATTAAAAAAACACGGTTTTAAGAGTTATGTTGAAGGACGATTGGTTCAAAAATTACTTCCGGGCGATACAGAAAGGAGAAAAAATTTCTGTCTTGATATCCAGGCACGATTGCTCGAAGATCCAAATTTTTTGGATAATATTATTTGGACAGACGAATCTAACTTTAGCAATAACGGTATGTATAACCGCAACAATAATCGTATTTGGTCTAAAGAAAATCCCCTACGAGTGACTGAAACTAATAACCAAGTGCGTTTTTCACTCAACTGTTGGTGCGGACTTTTAAAAAACCGGGTTTTCTTAATCCATTTTTACCAAGGAACCTTGAACACAGAAAAGTATTTAGGAATACTTCAAATTTTAAGGGATAAGATAAGAAACCATTCCGCGGCGGAGCAAGAAAACTTAATTTTCCAACAAGATGGAGCTCCGGCTCATAATAGTCGGAGAGCAGCAGATTTTCTAAATGAATGTTTTCCTACATGGATTGGTACAAATGGACCGATTAGATGGCCGGCCAGATCCCCGGACCTCACACCATTAGATTTCTTCTTTTGGGGATACGTGAAAGATATGCTATACAAAAAGCGATACGAGAACGTAGGCGAGTTGCAAACAGAATTGTGCCATATCACATCGAGTGTTCACCATAAAATGATTAGAAAATCAACAGGCAGCGGGCTCATTAAAAGATTGGCGATTTGCGTAAGACAAGAGGGATCACATTTTGAGCATTTAATTAATTAATTTACAAAAAAATACCTACTTAATTGACTACGGCAGTTTCATGTATGTTTTTTATTTGATTAAAATGATTAATTTCACGTTGTTCCTTTCTTTTAAAATACTATGTTACTTAGGCAGAGTTATTATTTTTTAGCTATTCTTTCGATTGGCATCATAAAAGTAGGGTGTTTTTTTTTTCACATTTGAGTCGGTTCGATTCCCAGCCGAAGCAAATAATTTTTAGAAAATCTATGAATGCAGAATTACTAACTTTTAAAAATAACATAAAGTCTTCTTTGAGCAAAATTCACTATCTACGATATTTAAGGTACTTCCCCTTCATGTCCCATAACTTTGGGACGCCCTGTATATTATACTATGCTTTTGAGGCCTGCAGATCAATTGTATTAGCAGCCCATAAAAATCTACTATTGAATGGAAGGTTTTCATCGCTGTCCTTGGGAGGATTTTGCCCTAATCACCACTCTAGGCAGGCGGGTTGACAATCGCAGGGTTTTTGGGAGCTCCGCGCCAATAACGATACATTAGTCGTCTTCTCAATCAGTACTTTCCAATTTTCATAGGTAAAGTTTACACTTGAAATTAGTGAGGTTTTTGTAGCCACCATGCTTTCGGAATTTAGTCTTTTGAGAAGAAGCACGGGCCATACACAGACATTTATTTGACATCTACTGACACTCTTCGTGCAGAGGACTACCGTTCAAAACACCTGTAACCGGATAAATTCGATTCTGTTTCAAAAACAGCGGTCACAAATAAGCTGTGGGTGGACCTGATAGACTTTATAATTTCATTAACTCGCATTGGAACACTACAGAATATGCATTGATTGGTAGCAAAAATAGAGCCTGGTACCCATCCCCTACAGATAAAGACTGCTATCAAAATTATGCTGTTGAGACTATCATGTTAATGTTTACAGGAGTTCATAGAGCTGGTGCGCGAAGAGCGTCGCTTGGAAGCTGTGCGGTACGCAAAGAAGCACTTCTCCAGCTACGAGGAGGGGCAGCTTGAGGACATTCAGCACTGCATGGGCATGCTAGCCTTCCCAAAGGATACAGGTAGAGTTTAGTAAATTTTAAGAAGTTTTTCAAAATGTGAGAACATTCTTCAGGAGTTTTCTAGAAATTTCTTTAGTACATTTGATTTATAATATTAGAGATGTTGCAGAAAACTTTCCATTGCATTGAACCTGATGCTATCGGTAAACAAATATCGGAGATATGATTGTTAACCCCCGACGTTCAGACTTGATGCCTGTTCTAATTTCAATGTGGTTGTCTTTACATTTAAGATTAAACTTTCCATCAATTTCGCAGCAATACTATCACTTTTCAACTGTTTTTGAGTAGAGAGTTTGGTTGGTTGGTTGTTGGTAGGGCATTTTAAAATGTCTGCCTGGCTAGCTACCACCCATTTTATCTAAATCTGGCGCCAAGCAGCAATGTTAATAGCATTGTTGTGTTCCGGTTGTCCGAGATAAGATAGCGAGTCCCCCAAATGTGTTGGGGTTTCCGGGTCAGTACGCTTCCACCTTCGACCTCAGGTGTGATTGAGGTCAAGTATGAACCCATCGTGCACAAAAAAAAAGAGATTACAACTTGAGCATGGTTCTGTACACGGGTCGAAATGTTCAATGTTTGTCTGCTGACGTGCCCAGACGTGGAGCCGTACCGCTCCCTGCTGGGCGCGGAGCGGTGGGCGGCGCTGGTGCTGCAGTTCCGCACGGAGCACGCGCGCCTGCTGCACCCCGCGCGCCTCCCCGCGCTCCCCGCCGCCGCGCAGCTCGGCCTGCAGGCGCTCAACACGCCATATCCTTTACAATATACTAAATAACACGTTACCTGTCCCTGACGTATGTGCTCCTAGTCACTGCAGGTGCTCACTCGCATATGTTTGTAGTGTTTGCGGCTGCGATATTAGAATGAAAGAATTTGGACTTGTTTATAAAAGTATTTCTAAAGTTCAGTAGATTTCTAAATCCAAAGACGTGTTTTGTGCCGAAATCCATAGTGAGCCATAGCGGCGTCGATTAAAGACACGGATAACGACAGAGTAAAGTCCGCATAAGACTTAAGTGTGGAGGTCGACGAGCATATTACACAATTGTCTAGAAAAAAGGGCAACTTTCAAATCAGGAGTCATTTCAGACATATTTATCTAAATTATATCCCGAAAACATAGAAGATTCTATTTGCGTGAAGAGGTAGTTAATCGATTCCATACTGCGATATTGGGGGAAAAATAATTGATCCACACCGATGTAATAGAGTGACTCCAGCTTGCATTTTCGAGGTCATTTTTCTAACCGTTTTAAAAAGATTCCCATCATCATCAAGAGCTCCTTCTTACACACATTTTTTTGTAATAACACAAATTAGAGGAACATTGTCGGTTTTTCAAAACTCAATTTAAAATCAAGTCTTATTAGGTATTCAATGTCATTACATTCCTGCATACGGGCCTCATCAAGGCGGATTTCAGGAAGCTGCTACAAAATCCTTAGAAATTCCTTCCATTTTCAAGATTTTTAGGAATATATTTATGCAACTAGTTATAATGTCAAGTGAAAAGAATTGCCGATTTTTGCGCTATGTGAAGATTCATAATTTGCACCAGCAGGGCTACTACAACTTAGCACGACTCGAGTGACATAAGAGTAACTCGCGTGCGATATAAGCCTACTTTCTTCAAAATCGATTGGAGGTCATGTTGACAGCTGTCAAGCGACAGCCAATCAGCTGCAAGAGCCAGTATATGTCGCGCGCGACTCTTTCTCACTCGAATCGCTCTAAGTTGTGTAGCCTTTCTGTTCGGAGACTAGCTAAGCTCGAAGGTCTTTGAGTAATGCGGTCTTGAACTTTCCATAGAATAATCGTGCAAGTCAAACCTTGCAATTTATCTACTCGGGGTCTGGAGTCTTTTGCAACAATTAGTGCCATCACCGTCTCCAGTTGTCTAAAAAAAGCTGTCCTTTTTTATGATTAACTGGATACGTTTTTGACCACAATCTTACTGAATGGAAAGTGGTGATGTGGCCAAAGATGAAGCACGTGATTTCAGTAGATGCCCTTTAATTATCCTGTTTTCCTGGTCCCAGTGCCTAGTAATCGTTTAAGTTTCTGAAGATCTTGCATGCAAGTCTGACAGCATTTATGGATATTTGACTTCTTTAAGACAAAGAACGAAGCGGGCAGAGACGAGCAAAATATTGCGGTTTATTTTTTAGTACCATTAAAAGGTTCCAATGTTCCGCCTCAGCGTTGGCCCCTTGGGGGGATAAAACGGATTTTTGTAGGTAAGCCGAGCCATAGTGATGAGCAAATTAGTGGAAGGATAGAATGTAGAGTGTAATGTGAGTGCGGCGGCAGTGTGCCACATTTCACCTCATCTAGATTCGTATTCCTTACGGGCGGGCCTCACGATTTGCCGCGAGCCACGATTCCCTTGACTCTGCGCACTCAGTGCTACGCGGAGAGCACGAAGGTGGCGGCGTGCCCGGCGTGCCAGCCGCCGCTGAGCGCGCTGGCGCGGGGCCTGCCGCACGCGCACGTGTCGCACTCGCGCCTCGTGTGTCGCCTGTCGCACCGCCCCCTCGACGAGCACAACCAGCCCATGGTGCTGCCCAACGGGCAGGTCTACGGGGAGAAGGTATGCTATACACCTCGCGTGTCGCCTGTCGCACCGCCCCCTCGACGAGCACAACCAGCCCATGGTGCTGCCCAACGGGCAGGTCTACGGGGAGAAGGTATGCTATACACCTCGCGTGTCGCCTGTCGCACCGCCCCCTCGACGAGCACAACCAGCCCATGGTGCTGCCCAACGGGCAGGTCTACGGGGAGAAGGTATGCTATACACCTCGCGTGTCGCCTGTCGCACCGCCCCCTCGACGAGCACAACCAGCCCATGGTGCTGCCCAACGGGCAGGTCTACGGGGAGAAGGTATGCTATACACCTCGCGTGTCGCCTGTCGCACCGCCCCCTCGACGAGCACAACCAGCCCATGGTGCTGCCCAACGGGCAGGTCTACGGGGAGAAGGTATGCTATACACCTCGCGTGTCGCCTGTCGCACCGCCCCCTCGACGAGCACAACCAGCCCATGGTGCTGCCCAACGGGCAGGTCTACGGGGAGAAGGTATGCTATACACCTCGCGTGTCGCCTGTCGCACCGCCCCCTCGACGAGCACAACCAGACCATGGTGCTGCCCAACGGGCAGGTCTACGGGGAGAAGGTATGCTATACACCTCGCGTGTCGCCTGTCGCACCGCCCCCTCGACGAGCACAACCAGCCCATGGTGCTGCCCAACGGGCAGGTCTACGGGGAGAAGGTATGCTATACACCTCATGGGTCGGTCAACAACCAATGCCGATGTAGCGGTTTGCAATGGCCATTTGCTGCCTAAGGCTTTTGATTACGTATATCATGAAGGTTTGGTTAAAAAATTACACCGTTATGGTATTACCGATATGGTATATATGTATATAGTGCTTCCAACCTTTTGGAATCATACGCTTGTAATCGAAATCAGGGAATTGACGCCTCTAGTTCTTACTAGAGGCGTCAATTCCCTGAATTCGATGTCTTCATCGTCATGGTCCCCAGTTACAATAGGTGTTCCACAAGGCTCACTTTTGGGGCTATTCCTATTTCTTGATTATTAATGATCTACCCAATCATGTAGACAGAAGCTATGAGATAACAATACTTGCTAATGACACCTCTTTTCTATTCAAACTTAGACGATAGAAAGTTCGTTTACACAAAGTCACTAATGCCCGGTTTCTATAGCCAAGAAATCGTTTTTTTAACACGACTGGTAGAACTTTTATCTCAAAAAACTATTACAATTTAGCCCAGGGAAAATACGGTAAAAAATTAGTTTAGCTAGACATAATTCAGCAACAATTTATATAATTGCTATCTTATATAGGGTATATTAAACATGTAAATTTGAATAATTAAGCCCAAAAAAAACGAGCGCTTTGTCTAGATTTTTTTAGAAAACCTTATATTTAATTTGTATCTTAATAACAAACCGTATTTTCCCTGGGCTAATTATTTATGCTGCTAAATTTAAGTAAATTAAATTTTTACTGAAGTTAACAGTTGCGGATTTATGGTGGGTGTAAAAGTGACTGCGTTTCTCCTTGTAAAAATGACTTGTCACCTTTGAGGTCAGGGCATGTAGTGATTACTAAACATACGTTTAGTATGTTTAATTGCATAACCTTGATTCTTATAATATTAATCTAGGTGGTTACCTATTGGTATCAATTGCTTGCGTGTGGCTGGTCACACGGAATGTTTAAAAGAAAATCTGTTTCAGGCCCTCAAAGAGATGGTGAAGGAACACGACTCGATCATTTGCCCGAAGACGAAGGAGGTGTTCTGCATGAAGAGTGTTGAGAAAGTGTACGTCATGTGAGCACCTCATCTTGTATATAATGTAATTGTACGCGCGGCATGTATGTAGCATTTTAAGGCTTCAAACCTTTACGGTTCGTAAATTATACGTTATTTACTCTTATTTAATTTTTCGTCGGTCCAATTTGGAATCTCCAAAAGGGTATATGTGGTTATTATCACGTAGGTAATTTCTATGCGGCTTGGCTGAATGTTTACTTTACTGACTTGTATACAGATACCGGAAAGGTCTTCACAACGGTTGTAAACACTTGGTAATATCCTGATGGAAATGTGAAAATATTTTAGCTCTGCTTAATTGTAATTACTAGTCTATTATTAAGACGGGTCTACTCAAATGGACACGGTCTGGCTAGTCAAAAGACCGTGGTGTCCTAAAAGTATTCTATTGGGTAGTGTCACTTTTAACGGTCTGCGTAAGCTTATCTCTTGCAACAAGAATATCTAAATTATTAGGTTTTCATTAAAATAAAAGAAAAATCAAGAAAAATATTGATTATCATATCAATCTGTCTTTTATTGCTACACATGCAACAATTTCATTGTCGAGCACAACTCGCCGCATCAAAGCGCTTAAAAAAAATCTAGTTACTGGATATAATCCAGCAGGGCTACTACAACTTAGCGCGACTCGAGTGACATAGATTAGCGTACGAGATAGCCTACATCTTTCAAAGTCGATTGGCGGTCAACTTGACAGCTGTCAAGCGACAACCAATCAGCTGCAAGAAACTGAGACTATTGTAGTAGCCTTGCTGTTCGGAGACTAGCTAAGCTCGATGGTTTTTTAATGGAGTCTTGAACTTTCCATAGAATAATCTTGCAAGTCAAACCTTGCAATTTGTCTACTCGGGGGACTGGAGTCTTTGAGGAACTTGGAGGAACAACAATAGCCATCACCGTTTCCAGTTCCTTACAAAGTGATTTCGGTGGGCTACATTTACTATGATCAGGGCAAAAATTTGTTTACGTTTTTCTTTAGAAAGGTTGTTCAGTAAAGCTTTACTCATTAAGAATACTCGTATGCATCTATGATATACTCGAATTCTATTGTGTTGTATCTTTAATATTAAACTCGAGTAAGACAAGAAAGCTGAAATTTGCTTCGACCGACTTAAATACTCGATGCAGGAAGTTGGCATGAGCGACACAATTCGAATCACTTGTATAGCTAAGCAGGTCCTGGACCAAAAACTAGGTTTTGTAGGACTACGCGCGATAAGCGATTCTCGCACCTTCCTCTTTTTGGTTCGATCTAAGAGGAAAAAGCAACATTGCTCGCCGAAGCCCTGGTTAATTATACCAGGGCTACCATAACCCTATATGTCCATGCAGGATTATCTCCTACCTCGCTTAAACTGAATAGCATTTGAATAGAAATATCATAGTAGCCCCCTAATTCTGCCAAGCCGCATCAAGAATTGGAACAAACTCTTTGCCTAGTGGCTCATCTATACTGGTTCGTCCGTCTTTTAAGACTGATTGAGAAAACCCGACACTAACGCATAACGAATATACCTTAGTGAAGTTCAACCGCGACATGAACAAGATGGTTGTATAAAACGACTTGTATAAATCAAACGTTAATAGTGTAAATGAGCCACAAGTTTTACATAATATTTTTCGTTTTGTAAAATATTTCGTACAATATCTATACTCGATCATGGACTATGTAATTCTATCTTTTAAGGTTTCCAAGTATAAAGATTGTATTATATTTTAGTGCTCTCTTGTAGCATAGCCATACATAACTTGTTGCTATGAGAAGTAAATGCAAATCAAAAATACTTCGTTTTATTTAGTATCTGCCCAGCTTATTCAAACAAAGGCGTTCCTAAGATCGCGCTCCGCAGCCTCCTAATTTGCATCGACTTAATAAAATAAATATTTCGGACACTTACACCAATCATCTAGTCCTAAACTAAGCAAAGCTTGTGCTATGGATACTAGATAACGGATAAACATACATAAATATTTATATAAACATCTATGACTCAGGAATAAATGTTCGTATTCATCATACAAACAATTACCCCTCGCGGGATTCGAACCCGCAACCGTTGGTTTCGCTGACAGGGTCACTATCCACTACACCAATAGGTCGTTAATACCGCGCACGTACATGCAGTAACGTAAATTTTAACGTGTAACTTCCCTATATTAGTTCTAAATTTTATTTGCGCTCATCTTGGCATCGCCACTAACAAGCCCTTATAAATATTTTTTAAACGACGTTTCTGCTTTTTGGTGATTTATTTCGACAAATTATTGGTGTTATCGGATCTTCGCTAGGTGCTGTGGTTTGGAAGACAAGGCCAGAATGAGCGCTCATTTACTAGCCCCTATATCTTTTATACGGCCGACCGACAAATTCTGATATCTCGTGACAAATTCTCCATGAAGTCACATTTCGAGTTTAAAATGCTGATCATACAATTTTTGCACTTGGATGGAGTACTTGCCTCGTTATAACAAAGTTTACCACAGTTTTTACGCCAATACTAGAAAAAAAATATGAGGGTTATTAACAAAAAATTGCAACTAACAAATCTTTTAGAATGTTCACAAAATCCTAAGATAATTTTTTTTTACAAAGTGGCCTCCTCACTCCACACGCACATGGAATTAATCCTTAGTAACAAAAACTACTTATATCATCTCCGTAATTCAATAAATGTTCTAAACTTGCCTATCACGTCAAAAGACTACATTTCGGAGGAATTAAAACAAGGAAATGTATTTCAACTAAACATTTTTATTGATTTAAAATAAACATTCTTAAAATATATTGACAGCCGTTAATTACAACGATTATAGAATACTCATAAATGGCCATAAATTATCACAATTTATTATATATTTTCACACACAACTACCTATACAGCAGTGTGAAACAATTTCTTGTATTTGTACAAGATCCATTCAAATCTCTTGGTGCTGGTTTAGTTCATAAAAATTTAGAAATGGTCACTAACTCTCGAAAGTGAAATGACCAGTTTAGTTTTGATCATTAGTAAATACAAAAAATTGTTACATACCGTATTAAAAAGTAAAAAAAAAAAAACAATAAAATGCAACACCTACAAGTAAATATTTCAGTGGTATACAAACAAGGTGACTAATTAGTGATTATTGACAATAAATAACGAGTGACCAGATAGTGTCTTTGCTCCACGTAGGTGCGACTAAAATGCAGACTGTCGCAAGTTGTACATCAATAAGTACTGTAGTAGTTAATTCATTTTGACAACCTAACATCGTATATATACCTATCACAATGACTACCTAATCTAGTATAGTCTGGGATGCAAGTCGTGGCAAACATAAAATGACGGCGTTACCTTCCATGGATAATAGTATAGTAACTTTTATCTCAAACAGTTGGAATACAACAAAGATATTGACACCGCTACTTGCCACCAAGGTAAAATATTGACAGTAGACGTAGATGGTGGTAGCAGACTGACATGGTGGTAACATACTTAAATGGTGATAGCACAGGCCAGAAGCCTATTTTAATATGCCATTTAGTGAATTTCAATAGAGATAGAGTGGTAGCGGACTTACATGGTAACACACTTAAGTGATGAGAGCACAGGCCAGAATCCTATTTTAATATTCCATTTCGTGAATTTCAATCTCAAAACCGAAATATCACACAATTATTCTGCAACAGACTATCGCCGCTAATGTAGGCTCATTTTGAACTATGATATATTCGCACTCGCATCTGGGTGAGGTAAGCTAATTCAACGAAAACCCCACAAAAATAAACTGCACTAAAGTTTAATATAGATAATTCATTTATAAATGTACAATGAACAATCAAAAGGTTCATTTTAGCTCGGAATTTTATCACACAATACTTTGTTGCAATATCTTTATCTGCGAGTGTAAATGTGTATTTTGAATTATTGTGTTATTAATTTTCTCTAGTATGATAGTAATTAGCTAAATTAATAGGGTGTAATGAAATTATTATTCCCCATAAAACTATATGGCGTCCTGCTGCACATTTTTTTTAATACAATAAAATGAACCTTTATACATTGACGTCATCTTCGTTCGAGAGGGATGTCGACATATCATTTTTTTTAATCCAGATTTCATTAACAAAGCAAAGAATTTCTACTCGAGGCATTTTATTATTCTAAGAATTCCTATTTGTTTAGCTAACCTGTACCACAGAAAAATAACCAGTACTCGACTCGATCATTCTCGAGGAGCGTGTTGGCTACGTCTCGTTCTATGCAACATCGCCATACGTGTACAGATTTGCCTTGCATGCTTTGCATGGGATTTTTGATGATTAAAAAAATATAATTTTTAATGATTTAAAATTTTATGAATAACCGTGTAAATTAATTCGGAGCGCTAGCTATCACAACTCTATAAAGGGCCAATCGATATCAACTACAGAACAGAAAATACATCTCTCAATGATACAGAAACAGAAGATAATAATCAAAGCGCCCAAAACAGAGCGATACACTAAAAACGTAATTATTTTCAGATCCCTATCACTTTTACTTTCGTAATTTGCGTATCTATGTTCTCGTTTATTAGTATCTTGTGAACTAAATTGGCAGTTTATTATCTATGTATTTCCAGCGCGCTCAAATTACATAAGTCGTTACTAGAGATATCAACAGTAGATCAGGTTTCAGGGAATCAAATTTACACCCTGTGGAGTAGACATGAGGAACCTATAAAGCTACAAATACAAAAGCTCATCATTAACATGCTACATGCTTGAAATAGCTCGTTTTTTCTAGCAATGTATTGACTAAGCCGATTACTTTGCTTGTAAGGCCCGTATTAATAAATTATTCACAATAGAAGTCTTGAGGCTGTATCAACCGAGATGCGTCTTAAGCAGTTGACGCTATCTCAAGCTCAGTGTTAATTTATAAACGAATCTTGAGGTCTACTCAGCTGAGATCACTTCTCAAGTAGTCGCCTCAGCGGCGAATGAATGATAGTCTTGAGTTTCGTTTATTAATACGCGTACCTCTCAAGTGAGTACTGCTTGAGTATGCACGTGCTTTTCAGGTCTCATGTTAGGTTTATTAATCAACACATTTACTTGAGACCACAAGACTGTTCTCAATCTTGTGAATGGTTTATTAATACGGGCCTAAGAGTGTAAAATCCATTGCATATTTATAAAATGTTATGTAAAAGAATACCAAATAGGATAAGTGTAAAAAAACAGAATTATTTCACAATGATACACTTAAATACTACCTATAATATATTATGGAAGCTGTGTGATATAAGACTTGATTATTAATTAATTATAGTATTTAGGTTTTTATATACACCTAAGTATTTCCTAATGACGAACGTTTAAGGGTTGTACCATACACATCACGTGAGTGCGCCCCGCTCCTGCCTAAAGCCTGTGTGAAAGGAGGTATCTCGTTCACACCTATACTAGCTTTGCGGGTGAGAGCGAGACGCTGCATACGCATCAGTGCGAATCGCTGCTGAAAAAGCCTAGAGGGCGTATTCTTTGTGATATTCCATACAAACTAAGTTCAAAATCTTCTAATATCTAATTTAAATAAAGCCAATTGCATTTCTCTATTACCGGGGAATTTAAAATATATACAACAGATCGCTTTTAGTGATAATTGTTTTGTATCGTTATCGTTAAAATTTTGTGTAAATTATTATTGTACAATAAAGAGTATTGCACTAAAATGGCTAACTCGAAAAGTCATCTACTCACCATTTAGGCTTATGTATCCTACATATGAGTAAAATATAATATAAATATTTCGGACGCTTACACCAAACATCTAGTCCCAAACTAAGCAAAGCGTGTGCTATGGATACTAGATAACGGATAAACATACATAAATATTTATATAAACATCCGTGACTCGGGAATAAGTTCGTATTCATCACACAAACATTCACCGATTCGAACCCGCAACCGTTGGTTTCGCTGACAGGGTCACTATCCACTAACCAACCGGTCGTCATAAATAGGTTTATTCATTCAAAGCTTTAGAGACTGTATGGAATATCGCGAGGAATAAATCCTCTTAGGCTGCGTTCCCACTTTCACGAAGTGTAGGTAAATGAGCCATGTATTTCGCAACTCCATAGCAGAGCGGAAAAGATGGGCATGTTTATTGGATGATTCTTCTCCGCACAGTTAGAGTGAAGTTAAGAGGGTTAAGTCCGTCCAGTGGCGCTCACATTTCATAAATTAAGATTTCTTTTTAAATACAGAATAAAAAAAAAATCGCTCTGCCCTACACTCGGGAAGCCTAAAAGCTAATTATAAATAACACGGTTATTTTCGAGAATTACAAATTATTGATAAAAACTGTCACTTTTTTATAGCCGTGAATTCTGGTAAAATGGTATTATTTGTAATTAGCTTTTAGACTTCTCGAATGCAGGTCAGAGTGTATTTTTTTATTTATTCTGTATTTAATAAGAAATCTTAATTTCGTCATTGGACGGAATAAATCCTTTTAATGGTAAAAGTAATGTCCAAATCATTTAACAATATTCACCAACGGACCATTTCAAACGAAATCCAAAAACACTGCAGAAACTATCGCAAAATCACTTCACTTCGAAACGTCCGAAGTTGGAATGGGACATTACTTTTGCCCATAATTTCTCCCATGGGACATGGTTATGGTAGAGATCATAATACTAAGGGTACAATGTGTGACTTACAAATAACTAGTATTCCATTGACGGTGCACGTCAATAATTAATTTTGTACAAATTGTTTTGGTTTATTGTATATAATTAAATATTATTTATTATTCAAACAACTTACAAGGGAAAGTTGTGGAACCAAAATCACCACATGAAACTGATGTTAAGTGAAGATGACGTTGAAGGTGGAAACGCTCTCCCCGAAAACCCGAACTGATTTGGAAGACTGGATATCTTATCTCAAACAACCGAATGCTATCAACATTGACGCTTTAGCGGCAGAGTTACCAACCGAGAAATATACCCAACAGGGAATAGAAGCCGCGTCCTTAACTTTGTAAACATAATGTTGCTTACATTGAACCACGGCAGTAACTAAATTTTAAGTGATATCGTCAAATGGGCAAGCGAACAATGAGTCGACCAATCACATGTCAGACCAAATTTGAAGTCTTATTATTTATGGGTCGCGTTTCACAATCGGAGTTTTCACAGTTGGCTATAGAATTCATTACCAATGAAGTTAGACAATAGCGATGCTGATCAGGGGTTCTTTTACATAATTTCATCGATATCGTCATCGGTGACGTTCTTTCATGTGATTGGTTGGATCATTGCCCGCACGGCAATTTGACGGTTTTCATTGGTCAACGTTATCAGTGACGATACCAGGGAAGTTACATAATCTACGTATTGGGCCTTTACATCTAAATTCAATGGCAATGAATATCACCGCCAAGTCTAAAATAGTAAAGATCCGTGTATGAAATTCGACGAATGACCGAGCGAATTAATTGGCGTGATCTTCATATCATCTCTAAGGCGATATTATAAGGTTCACTTCTGCCTTTCAATTTGGATGAATCAACCAAACTGAATCATATAAACATAAAAGTGAATGACTTCTGCATCTTTAAATCAAAGTGAATCAATTTGGTTGAACCGTGTAATAGGCGTCGGTGGCGCAGCGGTTAAGACGCGGTCTCCCAATTTAGGAGGTCCGGGTTCGATTCCCAGTCAGGCCATGTACCAATGAAATTTCAAATTTTATTAGTTTATGCGCATTTATCCGACTGATCTTAAATGGGAAGGAAAACATCGTGAGGAAACCTGGATGCTTGAGAAATTAAAATTCTAAGGCATGACCTACATTGGGCCAACGTGGTGGACTATGGCCCATACTCCCTCATACGAGGTAAGGCCTATATCCAGCTTTACCACCAAACTCGTTCAGAAACTCGTAACTTTGGTGACTTCACGTCCTCAACCTTCCCTTGTTAGATCCACGTCATACCAGCGATTTGTGAATGTCTAGTATTATCGCAAGATCTACAGAGATATCCTGCGATATTACCCACTCACAAAAAACGCTCCTGTGACGTTACAGACGTCAATATTTACATTTAGTCCGTGCTTTACACATGATTCTTCTTACACTTACATTGACGAGTTCTTACACTAAATCCGTATTTACACATTACGTACAATCGAGTATTACACGATTTTAAAAATATACATAAGTATTAATGGAGCTTGTCACGGTTACTGACATGATTTTGAACGAAACAAATGTGACCCTGATTTGTATTTGATTGCGAGTAGGCTTGTTTCACATAAAAACTTATGGTTTGTCCTCGATCACGCCTGATGTTAATTGAAGATGTCGCCAGGCACACCAGGAACCCCCAACTTATTTAAAGTGACTCTGGATTACAACAATGCTGCCAACATTACTGCTTGGCTGGAGACAGACACAGATGGGTAAAACCAGCTGCACTCTCTCCATGGGTCCCGTAAAAGGCTACTAATGATCGCTTGCATCAGTTTCCACGTAATGAAGGATTGATTTTTGTGGATCCAGGACATGGGATTTTCTCAGGAAAGCCACTGAAACTGATCTTCGATTAACAGTTACCAATTATGGCCCCCATGATCCAAGTCGCATTTTCAATAGCAAATAACAAACTTCCAATTAATATGTGAAAATTTGTATGTTTGTTTGTTGGTCAATCACGGCGATTAACGGATTTGGATGAAATCCGGTACATTATATACCCAGGTATTGGACAAACCCGGGATAATACAGATTATAAATTGTTTCAAGTCACCGGAGGAACTTTTTTTTATGATTGACTGGATTCGCGTTTGACCACAATCTCACCTGATGGAAAGTGACGATGTGGTCGAAGATGAAGCACGCGATCCCAGTAAATGCCTATTCACTCGGCTCTTGAATCCTACAACCTTGGGAGGTTGTAGGATTCAGGAAAGACTGACGCCGGAAGGGAGTTCCATGCCTTGGCTGTTCAGATGATGAATGAAGAATCGAACTTCTTAGTGCGAATGTTCGGTATATTAACTATATACGGAACTGAATCTATTTTGGCAAGATATTCATATCTTATTATCCTCTTAGGAGATAAAGTAGATGGTAGGTAGGTATGTGGAACAAGCCTCCCGCTAATACATAAAAGAGTATCACCGCACTAGAGCTTAGTTTCCTAACTTATACACAACGTAATGAAAAAATACTCTTTTCTGTGAAAATAATTTTATCAACATTTCACTCTTACTTAATCGCAGTCTAATTTCGAATACTTTGTAAATAAGCCCATTATAAAAAGGGGACAATTACCGAATATAAACAGAATTTCGATTTCATACTTCGACTTCGGGGTATTTTACACAACTCTGTTTAAAATTACAATAAAAAGTGATATTTTTGATTACTAAAATATTTCGCTACTATATAAAGAATAGTAGGTGTACATTATATCTCTATACAAGGTACTAGCTTATTTAGTCCCGATTTATTGATCACGTGATTGTGTACGTACAAAGTATTCACAATTTTGTTTATAAAACAATAATAATTTAACCGTCAAAATTTGGCAAAACAACGGACTTCAGTAAAGTTCCATTCTCTATAAATCATCGCATCAAATCTTAACCAAAGTTACTCATATGGGACAAAACAATCGGTTAACAATTCATGAAAACATACATAAAAAAATATATACAGACGAACATTCCTTAGTCCTTAGTACCTCCTTTTTTGAAATCATATAAAAAACCCCCGAACCATTCGGCGAAAAGTACTGCAGCAGCTAGTGTTGCCATCCGTCAGGCTGTTTATGTTCTTACTTCAATGAAAAATTATTAAAAACTTGGATCTGTTAAAGCAGGTTTAGGTTAATACGGATTAAAATTTATTATTATTATAAAATAGGTTTTGTTATATTTCTTTGGCAAAAACCTTGTTTTAGCGTCTGGAATAGGGACCCATAAATCCGGCTTTTTTAGCGGTTAAGTCTAGCCATATTTTTTTACAGATGGCAACACTAGCACTCAAATTGTAGGCGGTTCGATTATTTTTATAAATAAAATTGTTATTTGGAATACTTTGTACATACATAATCACTAATTCAGGTCTCATAAATAGGACCTACTATGTCGAGCTAAAAACATTGGTATATGACATAGCTTAGAATAGCTATAACAGCTTAAAACATTATCCGAAGCAATGGCAACTTACACTGTGACTAATATTTTAGAATTTTGTATAGACCATAATATTTTCTTGGTTTCGTCTCCGCTGTCCAGGTAGTGTACAGTTCTCGAGGCGTAAGATCAGCTTTGCATTTGTGTGAGTGCACACAGATAGAGATACGGCTTGTGGCGCAGCGCGTCCCGCGCATTGTTTAAACGCGGCCTGAGGCGCGGCGTGTCCGCTGCGCGTCGCTTCCCTGCCGCGCACATGCCGCACTTCACCTCTTGTACCGCTAGCAGCTTGACGTCACTCACACAAATGCAAAGCTGAGCTTACGCCTCGAGAACTGTACTTGTGAAACCCACCTTTCACAACATGGGTCGAAATTGTCACAAAAAAGTTCAGATTTGTCTTTGTTCATAATGGTTTATAAAAAGCTATTGTTTTACCTATCTAATAAAGTAAAAAAAAATACTTGGGCCACTAAAGTAGTGTCGATTTTCAATTCATAGGGTACCTACCCCCTTAAGTACAGTACGGAACGAAACCAACGAAATTTCATGGTATACACACATTTACAACAAATTCAAAATGAGCTAGACTATGCTAAGTGATGTTTCTATACGATGAGTTATATCGTGTATTTGAGGATCAAACTTGTATTATAGAACCAAACGCCAATAAATTATTTAGTCGGCATTATTGATTGGCAGCTATTCAATAGTTTTATGATTTGGTTAATAGCTAGCTAGTGTAGTTTAGGGAGTGGTTGTCAGCTAGCAGTAGTGCGTCATGACCGCCATGACAGCGATGCCAGCCACTAACGCGGCGAGGTGTTTGAGCGATTCCAGCCGGTCCTGCTCCCGGAGCAGGTCTGGGAGGACAGTCACTAGCGCGATGTGGAGGAACCCACCTGCTGTGAATGGGACTATCCATGAAGTTTTCGCCTCTGGAATTGGAAATGAAGTATATTTTATTTACTCACATTTTCATTAATTCTATATTTTTTATGTACTACTAATAAATGGCTATCTTATCTCAAACAGTCGGAATACAACAATGCTATTAATATTGCTGCTAGCGGCAGACTTAGATGGTAACTGTTGTACCGTGTGGTTTCAGCAACAATAGAACCAACCCATCTCTTCCAGTGAGTATTGTAAAAGGCGACTAAGGGACTTTCCATCAAAAAACATCTATTGCACGTTTTAACGGCGATGGGCACTTTTCTTTATATTTCGAAAGATGAAATGTGGATGTCGTTTGAAGCATTAAACTTTTTATGTTTGGAACAATCAAACCCTTATGTCTGGGACATCTCTGACCACACCCACTTGGGATAAAGGTTGTGACTATGTATGGTAACTGTTCCAACAACTTACCAATAGCGTTCCTCGCTCCACTGAACATGACGGCCGTCATGGCACCGATCAGACCAGCTGATGCCGTCGCCTGAAAACAATTATCTATTAAAGACATACCACTCGTGGCGCATTCGTTTTGGATTAGCGAAGTATAATGATAGTATGGGCCATAGTCCACCACGCTGGTCCAATGCAGGTTGGGGACTTCACATGCCTTAGAATTTTTATTTTCAGGCATGCCGGTTTCCTCACGATGTTTTCCTTTTTTTTGTTTAAGAGCAGTCGGATAAATACACATATTAAATTAAATTTAAAAACTCATTGGCACATGGCTCGCCCGGGAATCGAACCCGACCTCCTAAACTGGGAGACCGCATCTTAACCGCTGAGCCACCAACACTCTCGACGCCATTCATGTTCTTTAATTCCGTATTACATAATAAAAGATCTTACAAATACTTGAGCTAAACATTTGAGATATCATTTTTGTATTTATATATATTTTTTTATATGCATAACGGATTGGTACTTCACCTCAATCACACCTGATGTTGAGTGAAGATGAGGTCATTTAACTTTTTTATTATATATTAGCTTTCCGGCCGCGGTTTCACCCTGTTTGGAATAACTTTATCGCCGACACACGACTAAAAAGTGCCTCAGGTAATTTAAAACCTTAAACAGCTTCGTACATTTCGGCTTGATATACCCTTTTCGGTACTCGTTGTATAAGTACCCCGCGGAGAATCAATTCCGCTACATCAGTGTTGTATACCAAGTTGTTTACATTGAACAACGAAGCGGTTACATTAAAAGGGTCCGACACGGCATTCCAAACACACTTTATTCATATAAGCAGGATATACACGGTGTTACAAAAATACCGGTAAAGCTGAAACGGTGTTAAAGGATCCCTTCAAGAGTCTATTGACAATATATGAAAACCGTACAATATTAGGTCCTTACCTATGAAATTGGCGTTTTGTATGAAGAATTTCATTGAGACTGTTTTCTCCATACAAAAATTTTTGATTCTTTTTTGGGAACGGCAAATCCAATTATCGGATAACGGTGTATTACCGGATAACATTAAGGTTAATTTTTAAAAGTATCCGCTTTATAAAAGTTTCAGCGAATCTAAGAAATGATTAAGGATGAAAAGAGCTCTGTTCAATTTTTTTTTATTATGTGATTTAGCCCAGAAATTAAAAAATATTTCATGTGAAACCTTGAACTAATATTCCATTTTCCAAATAAAAAACAAATTCGGATATAGCTTTGAAAATCGCAGGAATTGGTACATATGATTAACGAAGAAAAAAAACTCCAATTTCATAGGTAAAGACCCAATATTATGACTTACCGAAAAATTAAAATCATTTTTAATAAAAACCATTAAATAGTCGTCATGGAAACACTATTACAATGTTTTTATTAAAAATAATTATTTTTTCCGTAAGTCATAATATTGTACTACGATTTTGAAAGTAAGAAAAGTATTTATTTGGATTTGTGTTATAAAAGTATATTATCTACAAAATTTACAACAATAAATCCAAAAAGGTCTCCACTCGGGTTTTCATATATTGCCAATAGACTCGACAAGGGATCCTTGTAACACCTTTTCAGATTTACGGGTATTTATGTAACAGCCTGTATAGATATTAAAAAATGGTAGAAACCCTTTTCGAAATATCTAATTTATCTGTTACTATGGAAAACTGAAAATCACTAATTTAGTAGTCTGTTCTTTTTCGAAAATATTCTCTACTAACTTTTTAGATCTATGTATACCATGCAGGATAAACCCTCTGAACAAGATTTAAATAAACAATCTTACCAATTGAGCTTTGGCCGCCTCCCAGCGCGAGAAGCCACTTTTCAGCAGGATAGCGAAGTCACCCACCTCGTGGGGTATCTCATGCACTGTCACAGAACAGCACTGATTTAAGTTCTTCGATCTTAATAAGAATTCAAGTCTAATTGGATAGTACATGATCTAATAACACGTTAATGGTATAGTCACTTCTAATAATAATACATAAATATTTATATATCGTAGATAGCGATAAATTAGCGATGGAATTTATTATCCAAACGGTCAACTGACTATCATAATACGCGGTTAATGGGAAGTAAAAATGGTGGCGCTGATATCGCCGGAAATAGCGCGGTGACGACGTTAACAGTTATATTAGGTCTTCACATCGAAAGTGGTACACTTCACTTTGCTACCAGCCGTCGAAGGAGTCGGACCACCACTGGACATCAACGACCATGAGGGACTCTGATTACCTACTACCATCGACGCTTGAAGAATCCGGTGAGTCGTTACTGAATAAGACTTTGATTATGGAATTTGAGCAAGGAGGAACTATAGACAAGGTACGTCTGAGTTCCACAGAGTGCACGCGGGGGCCAAGTTGTATGGCACATGTTTTCTCTTTAACAGAAAGCATCTCAGGTTCCATGATTATAATCGAATGTGAATACGTTGTTAATTCGCTTATAGTAGTTTGCAATAATATCGCCTTTGCCCGAGCCCGGTCCCTTTGTCCCGGTCGCTAGCAACGCCCACACACCCCCTCACCCATCTCCGACATATATAAACATCCATGACTCGGGGTTCGAACCCGCAATAGTTTCGCTGACAGGGCAATTATCCACTACACCAACTTCCTTACGGTAAAAAATCTCATCGTGTATAATCTGCGTCGATATGACTCTCTTCGGGACTGGTTCAAAGAAATTAATATTTTAACTGTTCCTTCACAATTTATACACGAGAATATTATGTACGTACGAAAAAATATTTCTGCATTCCCAAAAATAGTGATTTTCCTTACGGTAAAAAAAAACTCACCAGTATATTGCGCGGACTGCTTTTGCACATACTAATTTTCGACGTTATCAACTCACCAAGAATAGCGAAGGTGGTGAGCAGGCCCACTCTGAAGCCCACGAGGAACGAACCGCCGACTGCCAGACCGTGGGTGAAATTGTCTATGGAGTTCGCCATCAAGTTAAGGTACCCCGCCACCTGTGGACCGTTAAAATTAACTTTTCAAACCATAAATCCTTGAGTGAGATGCGGAATGAACCCCATAGACTTATACAAAAAAGCACGCGATTGAACAAGATAGAGTCGAGACGACCTATAGAAATAGTATTCGCTCCACCTGCAGCGTGTTCATAAAGTCTGTTTAACCATAACTTTGAACGATAATACTATACGATAATATTATTAATAATCAAACTAAACCATAATTCGTATCGCGCTAATCGAATTTGAACTAGTATTTTTAAATATTCGCGGTAATCATAAAATGTAAGATCAAATTATTTTTTTGGCATCATAATAGGTTCAGTGTGTACCGTTTATTGGACATATTTAAGGACAAAAATAGGATACTGATTCCTGAGATGCAGGTGTCTACCTAGTTCGGGAAGCAGATTAAAACTAAATCTCTAAACATATTGCCTTCGGTTTACTTTGGTAATGTCAAGGGTTTACTCCCCCCATCTTTCGAAACCTTATACACCAATCATCTAGTCCCCAATCTAAGCAAAGCTTGTACTGTTGATAATAGATAACGAATATACATATATATAAATATTTATACTGGATGAGTTTTTTTTATCGTAAGGAAAAAAAAATTAGGTCAGTGAAATCATATTTTTTCGATGTTTTGATTAGAAAAAATCATATTTTTTCCACATTTTTTTATTTATTTAATTTAATCATGTAATTATGTGGAATAGGCTACAAACGCAACCGTCAAAGGACACAATTAACGCTTTATTCGATGATAGTTTTGAAAAAAAAAAAAAAAAAAATTATATATGCCAATAACTTCTATTTCACTTACCTAATATGCCCTATTTTTTCCATACGGTAAAAAACTCATCCGGTGTAAACATCCATGTCTCAGGAATAAACATTTTATATATATTTTATGTTACATATATTTCGCAATATATTTATGTACCTAAGTTTATTATTGGCTATGTTATGGCTATTTAATGTGGTGGACTATGGCCCATACTCCTCATTATACGACGGCAGGCCTATATCCCTGCAGTGGGATATTTACGGGCTGATGAGGAAGTTTATTATTTGGTTACTTTAAATTTCCTTTACTTTTTTTATTATTCGTTGTAATATTGTTTTCTTTTGTACACAATTGCTGCTAAACCCTTAATTTAACTCTGTTTCCTACTTCAGTGCTCAGGTTGAATGGAAGAGATCTCTTAAAGAGATAACACCACCTTAGTATATGACCAATCGTTAGGGTTGCCATACGTCCCGTATATACGGGACTGTCACCGTATTTGTCCCATATTTCGACAAAATACGGAAATAGAATAGACAGGTGAGGGGCGCAAGCGCGATAGCCACTACTGTGGAGATCAAATCTCATCAGATCAATACCCATCTGTTAGAAAACTCATACTACGTGCACATGCTTTACATCTTCGGCTTCATCGTCGCTTTCCATCAGGTGAGATTGTAGTCAAACGCGAAACCAGTTTTTAATAAAAAAAAAAAAAACATGCGTGCAAAAGTAGTTAAGTATAATAATACAGTTCAAAAGCCGCGTGCCGGTATTGAATGTCTTAGGCCCGTATTAATAAACCGTTCTCAAGATTGACATGGCCTCAAGTTGACGCTTGAGAATCTGTTGCATATTAAAACGGCATCAGAAAAAATGGTCTTGAGACTGAGACGCGATCTCAATCTCAAGAAGGATTTATTAATAATAATAATAAATATTTCGGACACTTACACCAATCATCTAGTCCCAAACTAAGCAAAGCTTGTGCTATGGATACTAGGTAACGGATAAACATACATAAATATTTATATAAACATCCAAGACTTGGGAATAAATGTTCGTATTCATCACACAAACATTTATCCCTCGCGGGATTCGAACCCGCAACCGCAATTAATACGGGCCTTAGGTTCGATTTAGGCATCAGAAAAGAAAACGTCCCGTATTGATTTCTACAAGTTATGGCAACTTATGGAAGTTTCTACTTTATTATACTTTGTACTGCAATAAAGAATAAATTGAGTGGTTTACTGACATCTTTCCTTTCGCTCTTTTCCTTGGTAGCTTTGTGTGCTTTGTCCCTCGCCTCCCGCAGCAGACAGCGCCCCATCCACCGGTTGCCCTTGCATCGCACTGACCCGTTCGCTGGGGTCGCATTGCAGCATTGGCCTTCGCCTAAAAATACGAAGGAAGGAATAATATAGAATGACAACGCCCACCATTTTTTTTTCTTTACCCGACAGCTCCAAAACGAAGGGTAATGTTTTTCTAGTATATGTAAGTATGTAGATTTCTATGTTACCTCCTAAACGGCTCGATCGATTTTAAAGTGCATGGTGTCGGTCGGTTCATTTTGATCCCTAGGCCCGTATTAATAAATAAATATTATATAATAGTATTAAGCAGTTGACGCTGTCTCAAGCTCCGTGCTAATTTATAAACCAATCTTGAGGTCTACTTAGCTGAGATCGATTCTGATCGCCTCCGTGGCTCAATGCAAACAATATTGAGTTTACGATTCGGAGGTCGCGGGTTCGATCCCCAGCGGGGTACATGTTTAAGTACTCGGTTTGGTTGGTGGTAGGGCATTTTAAATGTCCGCCTGACTAGCTACCACCATCTTATCTAAATCTGCCGCCAAGCAGCAATGTTAATGACATTGTTGTGTTCCGGTTGTCAGAGATAAGATAGCCAGTCCCCCAAAAGTATTGGGGTTTCCGGGTCAGTACGCTTCCACCTTCGACCTCATCTTCACTTAACATCAGGTGTGATTGAGGTCAAGTACGAACCCGTCGTGCATAAAAAAAAAAAAAAAAAAAGATCACTTCTCAAGTATTCATCTCAGCGGCGAATGAATGACAAGTCTTGAGTTTCGTTTATTAATACGCGCACCTCTCAAGTGAGTACTGCTTGAGTATGCACGTGCTTTTCAGGTCTCAAGTTAGGTTTATTAATCAACACGTTCACTTGAGACCGGTCACAAGACTGTTCTCAATCTTGAGAATGGTTTATTAATAGGGGCCCTAGAGTGTCATAGGATACAATTGATGGTATAAAATCCAACATGGCGTCCGAATATTACAAAATTTGCTGTCGAGGTTTTTGGTATTTAAATACTTAAATAGTTATTTGACGAATTGGTCGGTCTTGAATGAGCGACCACTAGAGGCGTTTTCATATGAATGGGCTCAGAATTACGAGCTCGCCGAGATTCCAGTATGACTTGGCGTTGTTCCCAAAAAACAAAGAAAATGGAGCCTAGCAGCAATGCTAATAGCATTGTTGTGTTCCGGTTGTCAAAGATAAGATAGCCAGTCCCCCCAAATGTGTTGGGGTTTCCGGGTCAGTACGCTTCCACCTTCGACCTCATCTTTACTTAACATCAGGTGTGATTGAGGTCAAGTACCAATACGTTGTGCATAAAAAAAATCTGAAAATTCGCAACTATTCAGAAAGTCTTTAAAAATAATATTCTACTGTACTTAATAATATTATATCATAAATATAATATAATGTAATAAGATATCCTTGAACAACTAACATAGAGGGTATCACTTAGTTTAGAAGGTGGCATAGCTTTAGCCCGTGTACGAGAGTGCCCACACCATATTACGATAATTGATGCATCTTTGGCTCAGCGGTCAAGATGCAGTCTCCCAATTTAGGAGGTCTGGGTTCGATTCCCAGGCATTCCATGTAATATTTTTTTTATGCACAATGGGTTTGTACTTCACCTCAATCACACCTGATGTTAAGTGAAGATGAGGTTGAAGGTGGAAGCGTACTGACCCGGAAACCCCAACACATTTAAGGGACTGGCTATCTTATCTCTGACAACCGGAACACAACAATGCTATTAACATTGCTGCTTGGCGGCAGATTTAAATCGTGAGGAGAAGTGCATGCCTGAGAAATAAAAATTGAAGTCTCCAACCCGCATTCGGCCAGCGTATACGAGGGAAGACCTATATCCCTGCAGTGGGATGTTTACGGGCTGATGATGCATTTTCATTCTCACCTTTAGTATTGTTGTTAAAAACACACGTGTCGTACAACTGTTCCGCTGTCACACTGCCGTTCCCCCCACAGATCCCCTCCCCCTTCCCCTTGCCCCGCTGCTGTCTCTCCATCTCCAGCAACTTCTCAATCTCTTCTATCTCTATCTGCTTTATGGAGCCGTTGTGTGCGTGCTCCTCCGACTCTTCTTCTTCACTCCCTTCTGTCGTGGCGAACAGTTTCTCCACCACGATGAATATTACCATGCCGAAGAGGCACCACAGGCCGCATTTTAGTGACACGTGTTCGCCTTCTGGAATGTTGAAAGGGTAAAATTAACACAACATCACATCGACATACTATATAAATATATGTAAGTATATTTATTTGTTAAAAAGATACAGGCATTCCTTATTTATTTTATAATGAAAACTTACGTACGTATTTTATTTAATATTAAATAGGTATTTATTTTATTATATTTGAAGTATTATTATTATAGTCTTTTGATTTTAAGTTGATTATTAACACTTTTTTCTCAGTGCACGAATGTATGTCTGTCCTATCGAACCTGTTGTCCTATACATTTGCACCCTCGCTGGAAGAAATCTCTTTTTAGAGATAAGCTAGTGCCTTTTGTACATCCTGTATCTAGTATGTATTTGACTTTTATGTGTACTTGTGTGCAATAAAATTATAAATAATAAATAATACTATAAAAGTCCAGTAATTACGGCAGCCGTATCAAGTAAAAGAATTTGCGTTCGATCGCTTTGGCGCTACGTAAGCGCCATACAAGTAAATAAATGATAACTCGACACGTCTATCCATTAGACGTTTATCCCCTTATCCTTATCTCTAGGGCGCTTACGTGATACCCGATTTAGCTATCGAACGCAAGCGAGATTTTTAGCGATTGAACGCAATTTTTTTTACGTAGCGGCTGCAGGACATAATAAGTAATTATAACTAGATATAATTAAACATTCGTTAAATTTTGCTCAAAATGCTCAAAAGGCAGAATGTAATGGACCTTATTTTTAATATTAAAACACCCTTGTGTACCTATATTCTGGCAAAATAAACATATAGTATACCGGATGAGTTTTGAAATAGAAGTTATTGGTATACTTAGGTAGTTTCATTTTTTTTTTCAAGAACGCGCGCTGTCCTGATATTGATATGCGACTAGCGGGATTTGTAGTGTTCCTGTCATGCGAAAATTTTGAACTCATATTTTCTCCAAGATTTCTTGATTTATTTGATTTAATTATGAAAAAATAAACTATCTAAGCCAATACCTTCTATTTTACCTTTTCCTTAAGGTAAAAAAAACTCATCCAGTACATATCTCTTTTGTTAAATGTCAAAACTTTAACAGAAAATCTGAAGAGAACAGAACATTGGTAGTAAAAATACTGACTTTACTGAACATTTTTAGGAAAAACTGACTTTTACTGACCGAAGTTTTCGGCCCTTGGATGATAATGATAACCCTACCTGTTTTTCTACCTACAAATGTCCCATAGCTGTGGGTTGTCTGGAAGAGATCGTTTTTAGTGATAAGACCGCCCAATTGTGTTCTATTGTTATCATCAAAAATTATTGTAAATTATTTTGCGCAATAAAGAGTATTTGTATTGTAATGATTAGAGCCTGCATATAATATATGCGTGGGTGTATGCACATGCATTTGGCACAAACCTCATATCATCATTCCGGCGAATTGCCCGATAAAGTTAACTGCGCCCGGGCAGACTCGCCAAATGATAAAATACATATAAATCAAGATCAATTACCATGTCCCACTGATAACCCTTTACGAGGATGATAACATGTTACATACAAATGTACCTATTACTGTTCCATCATGGAGTATCAACGCAATCGAAAGGACATCTTAGATAATTAATTACCTGTACGTAATTCATTACTCAATCCAATTCATTACAATGAATGACATTTATAAATAAAATAGGTACCTATAGTTGGCAAGGTTAGAGCCCTGGCGCCTAAATGACTTTTTACTATTATAATGGCACAAACACACCCTTAGAATGTATCACTTACAAAATTACAAGTAGGTAGGTACCTATCTCCCGGTCAAAATAAAAATTCCATATACCTTTTTATTGCACGAACTATGCTTGTTTAGCCGGTCTTGTGATCATTAGAGATAGGTTTAAAGTGTATAACATTCTAACCTTTTCGTCACAGTACATTTTTGAAAATCTAATGTATGTCAAAAAAAATATAGCATCATTTAGGAAAAATAGTGATAAACATGATGTCAATACAAGAAATAAAGATAAACTTGCAGGTCACATAAGTCGCCTCCGCAAAGTCAGTAATTCATTCAAAGGGTTATGTATACGCTTTTTCAATAAGGTCCCAGTTGATATACAAAATCTTCCTCTCGATAAATTTAAAGATACTATAAAACAGAAACTAATTAACAAAGCATATTATAAAATATCAGACTATTTAGATGATAATCATCCCTGGACATAATCAGATTGTTCGCATGCCAGGCTATTTCACGATTAATAATGAAATATAAAAACCTTTTTGTAATATAAAAACCTTTATGTAAAATCAAAGCCTGATTTTAAAAGAGCAACCCTTCGAGTTTCTTACTTGTTCTTCTCAGGGGAAAATTGCATTTTGAACAAGCAGTAGCTTAAAAAAATGTAAAATTGACTATTTTAAGTGTACTCTGTGTACCTACAAAATAAAGCATTTTTGACTTTGACTTTGACTATAATGTAGACATATACTCTGAATAATTTAGCAATTTATAAAAGAAAAAATAAACCATCTTTTTTGAAGTCGGTTAACAACTGCTTCAAGAGTTAGGTAGAAACCAAAACATACATTAAAAAAAAACTACATTCAAACTCTTTTTTTTTATAATTAACTGGTTACGCGTTTGACCGCAATCTTGCCTGATGGAAACTGACGAAGATGAAGAGAAGAGATGAAGCACGCGATCTCAGTAGATGCCTATTCACCCTGCTCTTGAAAATCCCAAGGTTGTAAGATTCAGGAAAGGCTGACGCCGGAAGGGAGTTCCGTGCCTTGGCTGTTCGCGTTATGAATGAGGAGTCGAACCGCTTAGTGCGAATGTTCGGTACTACTACATACGAGTGGAATCCCTCGCCACGCCTAGTAGTCCGAAGAAAAACTCACTTTTTCCTAATTTTAGGTCAACGAAATAATAAACAAAGTTCGGAAAGGGAAATCGTCTGCGGTTGAGCGACACTGCAATCTAGCGATAGCGTCACGGTGTTGCCACACTAAGGCCTACCAACTAAGGCGTCCGACCTTGATCGAAACTGGACAGTTTCTATTGGTTTCTATTAAAAATTCAACAGTGTGCGAAGTGCGAGTTTTGCCTCGTTTTTAACTTTACCATCGCGTTCGCGTCTACGCAAAAAGTAGGTACCTATGAAAAAAAAAAACGTTTTGCAAACTATCCGCTAGAGGCGCTGCATATTTCTTCATACAAATGGTCACGTAAACGTGAACGCGGTAGTAAAGTTAAGTCGAAACAAAACTCAGACTCCGCCCTCAGTATGGTGTTATATGTAGTATTTGTCTGTCAGCAATACTTTTTCAAATTAAGTAAGTATTTCAAAATCAAAAAACCGGACAGCATATTTTGTATTTCACGGGCGCCATGTTGTATTTTTTATCATAAAATGTAAACGTTTATGTCGCGCGATATAATATTTGTCCTGCTCATTCGTTTAGGCGAAATAAACAACTATCTCACTCTCACGTCGCGTCGCGCGCGACAAACAAGGTCATGCTACGGGGGCTGGCATCAAGACGAATCTAACGACGCCATGCACTTCGAATACGGTCAAGCCGTTAAGATTACAGGCTGTGCCAAAGGAGCGGACATACTTACATGTCTTACATACATACACTCGAGAAACATTACCCTCCTTTCTTGAGCAGTCGGGTACGAGATAGAACAAAAAACATACAAACTGCCAAATTGAGAAACTCTTCCTTTTTGAACTCGGTTAAAAATAAAACGAATCTCACAAGACGAGGAGTTCGTTTTCCGTTAATAAATAATAAATACTCTGCTTTTAACCCCCGACACTAAAATAACGGTGTCATAAATTTGCAGCCACGGACCAGGGTCTGCGTTTGAAGCGTATGTCTGTCTGTGGCATTGTAACACCAAAACGGCTGGAGCGAGCTGGAGTTTTTTTTTTTCGAAAAAGTGTCTGGGGTATGTATGGTTGATGTTTTAGCCATGTTTCATTCAAATCGGTTCCAAGATAAACCTTAACATATTTGCTTTACTTTTTACGTGATATTATTACAGTTCCTCGGCCGTTTTCTAAACTTGCGATTTATAGTAATTCGTAACTCGTTCGGTTCAAGAACGAATTATCAGAAAACTTTTCGTCATATTTCGTCCCCACCTCTGCGAGTCTTCTCTTTTTAATCTATCATTATTATTCAATATTCATTTTTATATTCAATCTTCATTTATTCCTTTCATAAAAGACTTAATGCAAACCTTAGTAGTTAAAAATACAATCTCTTGTGTCTGGTGTCTGTGAAAGGGAACAACACAGGTGGTGTTCCCATCAGCACAACTTAGGGCTAAAAGAACATTCAATTTACATTCAACTTATGAAGACTAATAAATGACATAAACAATGCTGTCATTATCTCTCATATAGATGTGTATTGTTTGTGTGCGTCTGTGTGTCTATGTGTGTACGCGTCTAGAAGTTACTTGTGTTACTGTGAGTATAGACAGCAATATCACAAAGAAACAAATGTGACATGCTTAAATATGTATTATGGAATGTATTTAATTATAATAACAAATAAATACATGGAACTTAGAAGAAAATTAAAGGAAATGTAAAAAGGCAAGGTACCGATAACATTGGCAGTCTGTGCTGCGTTGAGCTCGCAAATAGCCGGCCTTGGGTAATTTTTCTTTCTTTTTTTTTTTGGCGCGTGGATACGCACTACGCGTACCGCTCGCCTGGGGGACGGCGAGACTGTTGTGTGGGACTCGCCTCCCTGTCGGGGATACCCACTACACTAAAACCTCGCGGCGACCTTCTTCGGCAGTATAGGGAGGACCTGGGAACGCATAAGCGACTCCAGCCCCCCCATTCCCGGAGGGCGTCTAGCGTACCCTCCGTAGGGGGCGCTGTCGTACCTCACACCGCGTCAGTGAGCGGTATGAAGCGCCGGCCTCTGGTACCTACCCAGTGACTATAGCTTTGCGCTTCGAAAATTTAAGAGCGCCCGGTTCGTGGCACGTACTCTATGCGGTTTCGATTAGAGAAGTTAAGCAATGTCTGAAGCGGTCTTTGAATGCGTGATGGATGATGCGGCAACATGATGGATTATTGTCTATACTCTCTTCTAGTGGGTCCTGGGCACCAAGAGAGACACATGTGATGTGTACGTTAGGTAAAGCCAATAAAAATTATATCATATAATCTCTATAAAGCCGAATTATTACAATAATAAGCTCATTTCAGGTAGCTATTATTTGGCGCCTAGCTAATATACTGATAAGATAAAGAGTTAGCAATGAGGTAAAGTAGCGAGCATCTTGGGCACTCTATACCTACCACACGGGCCGAACCTGTGATGAGCTGGTACAGGTTCTTTAGCGGGGAAAGTATGAGATAGAAGCCTATATACGCACCATGCCATCGTTTGTCACGTGCGACTTAGTAGGATAGTTGTATATTTCGCCCAAGCAAATGAGCAGGACAAATATTATATCGCGCGACATAAATGTTTATCGGGCCCTTTATGCTACGGGGCAGGTCATGTTCATAGTTTATATGAAAAAAAAATACAATAAAAATGGTACAATTGAGCGGCCTTATCTCTTCCGCGCAACCTTTATAACGTTTGTTACCTTTTTAAACTCCAACGAAAAATGTTATATGTGTGTTTGTGTCTCTAGTCTTTCACTGGATCTCAATAATGCATGGCTGGATTTCAGTGCGATTTTTTAATATTTCATTCTTACCACGAACGATCACCCTGTGGAACGGACTTCCGGCAGCGATATTCCGAGTACGACATTGGAACCTTCAAGAAACGAGCCTACACCTTCCTCAAACGCCGGCAACGCATCTGTGACCCTTTTGGTGTTGCGGGTGTCCATGGGCGGCGGTGATTGCTTTCCATCAGGTGACCCGCATGCTCGTTTACCGCCCTCTCATATAAAAAAAAAAGTAGGGGTAAGGTCCTTAGCCATGTTTTGATGAAAATCGGTTCAACCCTTGTGAAACCGTATCCGATTTTTTTTTATGCACGACTGGTTCGTACTTGACTTCAATCACACCTGATGTTAAGTGAAGATGAGGTCGAAGGTGGAAGCGTACTGACCCGGAAACCCCAACACATTTGGGGGACTGGCTATCTTATCTCTGACAACCGGAACACAACAATGCTATTAACATTACTGCTTGGCGGCAGATTTAGATAAGATGGTAGTAGCCAGGCGGACATTTAAAATGCCCTCCCACCAACCAAATCGAGTACTTAAACATGTACTCGCTGGGGATCGAACCCGCGACCTCCGAATCGTAAACCCAATGTTGTTTACATTGAGCCACGGAGGCGGTTAAAAATCCTATAAACTTGTGATCGTCAAGAGTAGAGTGAATATCCATTTACTGAGAACGCATGCTTCATCTGCGACCACATCGCGATCGTCACATTTTGATACAGCTGGCGCGTTATTCTATAACTTTATCGATATTGTCATCGATAACATTGACCAAAGAGAAACCGTCTAATGTCAAGTGAGCGACGCGCCAACCAATCACACGTCAAAACGTAATCGATGACGATATGACCCCGCAGATCTCTACGATGCAAGTTCCAACTTATGGTCAAGTCAGGTGGAGTTTGGTTCATTAAGTAATGATTTAGTTTAAATAAAGGTTACTTTATTTATATAGCAAACTGTAAAATAATAATTATAGTCGGGTTTCTTGCGGACAGCATATTTTGCGGACGCCATGTTAGATTTTTTTCCATAAAATGTATCCTATGACACTCAGGGTACCAAGACACCATGCACTTCGAAATCGGTCAAGCACAATACACTCGGAAAACATTACCCTCCTTCCTTGAGCATTCGGGTATCACTTTAGACTTTCTATGTCGTGTATCATAAAGTTAAAATCGTACTACAATAAGTTGTGACCCTTAAAGTGATATCAAGCGTACATAAACAATGCATTCGTTGCAATCGTGACAACAGATTCGAATCGAAACAAAGAAGTATGACAAAGCTTTCCCAATATGAATATGACACATACTCTCAAATACAAATCTAAACCACAGATTATAATATTTTTAAACCACTAACACAAAGAAGTAGGTATGACAAAGCTTTCCCAATATGAATATGACACATACTCTCAAATACAAATCTAAACCACAGATTATAATATTTTTAAACCACTAACACAAAGAAGTAGGTATGACAAAGTTTTCCCGATATGAATGACTACACACATTCACATAAACAAATCTTAACCACAGATTATATTTCTACGCCACAAAAATGCAAATAGAACTGCACAATAATCACTCAATGTTTTTCTACAAACTTGCGGAGAGAGGAATTTAATTGTCTGTGGTTCAGTATATAAACAACTAGCTTCACGCGCGTGGAATCACTGAATGAAGGAATGGCTTTGGTGGGCTTTTACCTTTTATCATCTTAAAGTAGTCTATACCTCTGCTAAATTGAAATCTGAATCTTCAGAGCTAAGTAGTGAAAAAATAACAAACATAACTAATATCAAAGTGGCCTATGTCCTTCTACAGGTCCCAGACGAACTGTCTGTCAAATTTTTATTCGTTCGATTCAGAGGTTTAGTCTTGAAAAGCTAAAAAAATATAACTTTAATAGTAAAAGTAAATATTACTTTCGCATTTACAGTACGTATATGTCACCGCCAAAGTGTGACATTCAGTTATTATATAGAATACCTAGTTATTCTATACAATACAAGTTCATCTAGGCAATGTGTGAAATGGTAGGTTCTACGGAATGCCTAGGTATTCTATAGGATTTGACGATCTGTTTGGTGTAGTGGTTAGAAACTCTGACCACTATACCAAATGGTCGCGGCTTCGAATCCCGCTAGGGGCATA
This sequence comes from Oegoconia quadripuncta, assembly GCA_949316235.1. Classification (NCBI taxonomy): domain Eukaryota; kingdom Metazoa; phylum Arthropoda; class Insecta; order Lepidoptera; family Autostichidae; genus Oegoconia; species Oegoconia quadripuncta. The sequence goes on from OX438745.1 coordinate 11,235,812, forward strand.
TTTGAGGTGAATACGCACATGTGTACCCGAGTTATGGATGTTTTCATTTATAATAAGTATTTATTAAAAAAAAATGTATTTAATGCAGTATATCAACCATCTGGTATCCACAACACAAGCTTATAGTGGCTTACTGTGGAACTAGATGGCGCTGTGTGTATGTCCAAGGATAATTATTTATTTATAGGATACCGGACAATACAGATTGCCGATAACATTAACATTCTATTATTATGTATTAATAAAACCACAAGTACAACAACACGGTTACTGGACTATCAGCCACTGAATGTTTCTCCGAATCATCTGGTATTTATTTACAATTCAACTTACTATAGTTTATTTATTTACACTTACTCGGAACACAAAACCTAACGAATTATAAACGTGAATCATAAAGTAACATAATGTTATGCGTTATTCACGTTTCAATATCGCTTCTAACGCCAACAGGCAGAGTTGACATTTAGTTTGGAACACAGAACCTCCACGATAATAAATATACCAGTCTAATTATAAACTGCAAAGTTTATTTTGCGGTTCGGTGAATCGATTATAGAACGTAGTGGTTGAGAGTAAACAGTTTTAGGAGTGTATGGGAAGTTGCAGCGAGCACGTGGAGAGGTAAAATGGAGTGGGTCAATGGGTGAGAAAATGCATTAAAGCTTTTCCGAGACACAAAGCCCATCTCTTGCGCAGTGGATTTCGACTAACCTAAAAGTCTGAGGCAGACTCCAACCTTTAAATTTTTACTTCATTTTAACCGAATTCCACAAAGGAAGAGTTTATAAATAAATAAAAATCATTTAATTCAGGATTAGAGCCCATATTTTGATTAGTAACTTAAATTAAATTTTGGATTGGGTTATCAATTCGCCTTTTGTATGTAGGGCGTGATATATTTGCCAGTTGTGAACTGTGAAGAGTGGTCGTATAGCATAAAGGTGAAGATCAAATGATGTACTCCGGAGATGGTGAACGGAACTTTGGTGAAGTCGGCTTTGTAAATTTTTGGCGGTTTGGAATATATTATTTACAGAACAGAAGAATATAACACATGGAACTTTTTAACTATTTTTATTTTAGGACTAACAAACAGTATTACAATTACTAAAAATTAGCCACAGATTACTAAAAAATTACATACACTCAGCTACTGAGGTATGAGAATCAACGAATTCATTTTGGTGTATTTTTGTGTTAGTGTGTGTGTATGCGTGTATGTGTGAGCGAGCATATGTGCATGTGGATGGATGGAAACTACCTAATAAGATAAAATAAAATTCTATTCTATATCTAGTTGATTGCTTTCCATCAGGTGACCCGCATGCTCGTTTGCCGCTCTCTCATATAAAAAAAAAAAAGTTTTTTTATCGTAAGGAAAAAATAGGGTATATTAGCTAAGTGAAATAGAAGTTATTGGCATAGGTAGTTTATTTTTTTTTTTCGGAACCATCATCGACCCACTGGCCTGCAGGAGATTATTGATATGTGACTGGCAGGATTGCGATCCGAATTTTAATTGGAACTAATATTTTCTCCAAGTTTTTTTTAATTTATTTAATGTAATTATGTGCGATAGGCTACAAACGCGACCGTCAAATTCCGCAACGTTTTATTATATTCTATGGTTTTGAAGAAAAAAGAATTAAACTACCTTTTTTTTTTCTAATGCACAACGGATTAGCACTTGACCTTAATCACACCTGATGTTAAGTGAAGATGAGGTCGAAGGTGGAAGCGTACTGACCCGTAAACCCCAACATATAGGGGGGACTGGCTATCATATCTCTGACAACCGGAACACAACAATGCTATTAACATTACTGCTTGGCGGCCTACCTATTATTACCTATGCCAATACCTTCTATTTCACTTACCTAATATGCCCATTTTTTTCCTTATGGTAAAAAAACTCATCCAGTATACTAGTAGATACCAATTTTACAAATCAAGAGCACTTAAAAACTAATATAAAGAGCCTGTGTCACCTCATCATTTAGAATGTGGCACAGGTTACGCCCGTGTGGGAGAGTGCCCAAGATGCTTGTTGCTTTACCTCGCTGGATGAGCGAGATAAGTGCCGGCTCTTGGGTAGCCTGAGACGTCGAACAAAAACCAAACGGTTTTTGTGGTTTTCTTTTTAAAATACCAAACGTTTTAACAAAGAGTTGGGACATAATATTAGGTATACCTACAACATGCGATGCAAATCGTGCTGGCTTGTTGATGTGTGTCTAATTGTATATGAATCACTATCTTTATTTTCATAGGCATTATTTATACTCGAAAATAGTCACTTTTTTACAGGGGAATATACAGTCTTCATTTGAGACGTAATAAATGTACAACGGGTTGGTACTTGACCTCAATCACACCTGATGTTAAGTGGAGATGAGGTCGAAGGTGGAAGCGTACTGACCCGGGAACCCCGACACATTTGGAGGACTGGCTATCTTATCTCCGACAACCGCAACGCAACAATGCTATTAACATTGCTGCTTGGCGGCAGATTTAGATAAGATGGTAGCTAGCCAAGCGGACATTTAAAATGCCCTATCACCAACCAAACCGAGTACTTAAAACAAGTACCCCGCTGGGGATCGAACCCGCGACCTCCGAATCGTAAACCCAATGTTATTTACATTGAGCCACGGAGGCTGTTAAATTACTCGAAATAAATAATTACTCGAAGTGTGTTCTTTTATCCCCTGATCTAAAAATAGGCTTGTTATAAATATAAAGCATGTGTCTGTGTGTGCGTTTGCTTATTTTGGTACCTCGGACTATTCCTTAGACATTTATCTCAACATCCTTACTCCTAGGCGTTTACGTTGTATATCAAATTTAGTGATCGCAATACCACAAAAATTTTTACATGCCTAAGAGCATAGCTACAGTGGATACGTGCGTCTAAATGCTTTGGGAAGTATTGGGAATACCAGTGGCGTGCCGTCCATACAGGCAGAAAGGGTGTGCCTACCCTAGAATTCTAAATGCATTGTCAAGATAAATGATTCGATGTCAACAGAAATATTATAAACAGTTGCTATAAGTTTAAATTTACATTTTGTAGTTGTATTTTTTTTAATTTAAATACACGTTTTATCATTTTGCCTACCGTGTGACAAAACGCTGTGCTCACCACTGGGGTATACCATATCTGATATGATTATTTATATATGATTTTAAAATACGAATGAATCCATAAGCGTCTTCCTCATTTTTAAAGATAAATGAGACATTTTTTTTATTATTTTAATAAGTTTTTTGTAGCGCGAATTTTCTATACACACAATTTATATATATACGACCTGTTTGGTGACTTTGGTGTAATGGTTAGCAACTCTGATCACTATACCAAAAGGTTGCGGGTTCGAATCCCGTTAGGGGCATATTTTTGTGTGATGAATACGGACATGTGTACCTGAGTTATGGATGTTTTCATTTATTAAAAAAAAAATATTTATGTAGTATATCAACCATCTGGTATCCAAACACAAGCCTATAGTTGCTTACTGTGGAACTGGATGGCGCTGTGTGTATGTCTAAGGATATTTATTTATTTTATTTTTATTTTATGCACTACGGGTTCGTACTTGACCTCAATTACACCAATCAATAATTACTATTTTACTAATATAAATCAAAGAAAAGCGCGTGTCGCTTCAATAGCGACACAAGGTTGAGCAAACAACAAACACTTAAAGCAGTTTTAAAAGCAGCGACACTTGAACCCGTACTAATTACAATGACAAATTGATTATACATACTTAAAGTAACAAATATGTATGTGCAGGCAGGCATGACAATGGCATTGAGTTTGTTTGAATTTGTTTTTAGTTGTTAAAAAACAAATGACCTATCTAAAAAGTAACCTATACAGGGTGAAATTTAATTCGTGTAATTCCTGTTTACTGATGACTCCACTCCTGATTACGAATAACTATCCAATATAGAAATTGATTATACATACTTAAGTAACAAATATGTACCTATGTGTATAGGCAGTCATGACAATGGCATTGAGTTTGTTTGAAGCTATCGCTATTCTGCTATAAATACACATCGTGTTTACATAACAGTACGCAGGAAGCAATGCAGTATTAGCTATCGAATAGACACCTTTATTTACTTAAAACAACACAACACCTTAAAGACGAAAGTCTTTTACACGACATCCTAATGGGCTTAAATTGGTGTTAGCTGGTCGTTGTTAATTGCCTTTGTTTTGTAATATGTAATATAAAATGTAATATTATTGTAAAGATGGAAACCAATTGAAAAGATGTGTTGTTGCGGAGTTTCTTGTCGCTTCTTCTCCCTAACCACCTAGCTTTAGATTCTCTAACATACTAAAATCTTAGATTAAATGTGAACTTCTGAAGTGTTGACTTTATTATTAATTAATTGTTATAAATATATATTGTTAGTGCATGTGGTGTTTACCTGTAAGTGATTGTTACACTTAACGGTATCAGATTACTTAATGTGTATTTACAATTGTATTGGTGTAATCAATTGTTGGTGAACCTTGAAAATACAAAAATAAAAATAAAATTAAAAAAAAATAACCATAACACCTTGTGAAGCGATGTAGTTTAAAAAAAAATAATAACATGTTGACTTTTTGATTGATTGATTGAGTGAGATAGTATTGAGACCAATAGATAGGTCATTCGTTTTTAGTTGTCAAAAAACAAATGCCTGTCTAAAAAGTAACCTATACAGGGTGAAATTTAATTCGTGTAATTCCTGTTTACTGATGTCTCCACTCCTGATTACGAATAACTTTCCCCAAGGAACCATAGTCGATTCCACCAAAAATTTTTCGATTACACATACAAAGTAAACCATTCTGAAAAATTGGCTATGGGTCCTAGCGGAAAGTTGTTCGTAATCAGGAGTGGAATCACCAGCTGAAAATTATTGGACTTCCATTTGAAAGGTAGTTTCAGAATGGTTTACTTTGTATGGCTAATCGATAATTTTTTGATCGAATTCGACTATGGTAACTTGGGGAAAATTGTTCGCAATCAAGAGTAATGGGAATTACATTAATTCAAATTCACCCTGTATTCAGTCTAATTATACAAAACTGGACTCACAACCAACGCCGTCACAAATAATATCCGCCACTTTACATCGGGGATAATTAAAAATGAAGTACAATAATCTTAACTACAATGTCATCAATCAACAAATGTGTAAATTTTTTTTTATGCACAACGGGTTGGTACTTGACCTAAATCACGCCTGATGTTAAGTGAAAATGAGGTCGAAGGTGGAAGCGTACTGACCCGGAAACCCCAACACATTTAGGGGGACTGGCTATCGTTATCTTTGACAACCGGAACACAACAATGCAATTAACATTGCTGCTTGGCGGCAGATTTAGACAAGATGGTGGTAGCTAGCCAGGCGGACATTTAAAATGCCCTACCACCAACCAAACACAGTACTTAAACATGTACCCCCCCGTTGGGGATCGAACCTTCATATAACATCAGGAGTGCTAACCCGTTATACATAAAAAAGTCACAGCACTGTAGAATTAGTATGACGCCGACTATACACAATATAAAATATACAGAGAAACAGTTAATACATTTTTTTAAGATAATAAATAACCAGTATGGTACCTACGTACGTACCTTTAGTGTTGGCGAAATCGTGCTGCCAGGCCTCTGGGAGCAGGTGTAAGAACACATCGCCAAGCAATCCGCCCACTGCGAAGCTAAGCAGTATCCTCAATGTGGCCGCACCAGCTGGAAATAAGGACAAAAATTACATTTTACAGCTCCAGGTACACCTATAGACAATAAATTCAATAAATCATACGTTCAGACATGTCAAAAATTTTATATTGCGCATTTTAATTATTTGATGTTTATTTTTAACCGGCTCCAAAAATTGAGGAAGTTCAACTTTCGTCTGTATGTTTTTTTTTTTGTTTGATAGCCAATTTTTGACGGTTCAATAATTCTTTTTCGTTTTTTAATACTTCAAGGCGATAATAAACTTGAGGACAGCTTGCTGCCCGAGCAACCATCGGGAACACTAATTAATAATATACATATATTGTGGTGTTGGGGTTTCCGGGCCATTACGTTTCCACCTTCGACCTCATCTTCACTAGGTGTGATTGAGGTCAAGTACCAACCCGTTGTGCATAAAAAAACATATATAAATCTTTTTTTCTATAAAATCAAGACTCACGTCAATTCGGTACTAGAGCCGCGCGAACGCACCAATTTTATATAAACTTATACCATAACGTACTTATTTTTGAATTTGTCTTATGATTACCTTTCACTAGATATAACGACCAATTTATTATCAGCCACAGGACTAGCCCATAGATTTCTACAACGACTGATTGGAAGTGGCCTGCTTTCCACAACGACCAATTTTGCAATAAATCCGAATATATTCGTTCTTCTTCAATTTAAGAGCTATGCTCTTGTCGGTGGAGTTAATATATATTCATGGACTGTTAAAATCAGCATAACCTTCCGGGTTTCCGGGTCAGTACGCTTCCATAATTCCAGTTGTGCATAAAAAAAATCTTTTATTGCTGGGTAAAAATCGCCAAGTACCACGGTACGCGGGCAGACACATCTGCCCGCGTGATATAACCGTGAGCCATGTTACACCATTGGTTTTTACGACAATTGGTTAAAAATAAGTCAATCATCGATCAACCTGTCTGTTATCTAATCGTCGCCTTTAGATAAAGGTCGTTCGCTTAGCGCCGAGCGAGTGTTTTGCTCTCTGGGTGACTCGCATGTCAATAGCCTTCTGCCGGTAAAAAATACTCGTAAACAACGCTATGTTAATTTTACAACTAAGCCTTTGCGAACATACGCCCGTGGTGTGCCGCAAACCTATTTTTTTTTTCGATTCTTGACTAGTTTTTCTATGGATAGAGAAGACCGTTGGGCATTAGGGCCCGTATTAATAAATCGATCTTGAGAATGAGATTGTGTCTTTTTTGTATTTTTTTTGATACTGGTTTAGCATGCAACAGATTCTCAAGCGTCAATTTAAGGTCATCTCAATCTTGAGAACGGTTTATTAATACGGACCTTAGTTTGGTACTTTATAGGAGTGCAGCAAGCTTGACGTAACGACGCGAAATTCGTTTAGCTTCGCTCATGTGCGGTCTAGCGTCCGCTGTAGGAACCGAAGTATGAAAAGACGTGGTAGCTACATAAGCGAAGTTAAACCGACTTCGCTTCGTTCCCGGTGTAGCCTGCGCTTTAGGTGTGTGATCTAAGTAATTAATAAAAATATTGATATTAACTCTGTTACCTCATATACCTATAAATTAACCTAACGTACGATGAAACTGAAAAATTAATCACAGTGATGACAGTATTAAAAAGACAGCACATACACAAACTTCCATACTCATGTACACACACAGACATATACACATTATTATACACATCAGAAGCAACAAATTTTTATATATATATAATCTTATTCAATTGATACTATATTATAGAAACTACACAGTCGAATGTATGACTTTGCTATTTATGAGAAGCGTCAATAGTGGAAGGTCACATATGTAACACAGGATTTCCTAATATGGATGTTAAGTACTCAATGAAAAGAAGAACTCGATGTAAAAGGAAAAAGTAATAAACATAATGTTATACGCCTCAAGTCAGTAGCGAACACGTGTGCCTCACAACGTAGGTATTACGCCTTATCAAAATAATATTTAAAAAGTATATAAAATCAAACACTTAACACGTGTATATTGCCATAAATCTTGTAAACATATCTCAAGATGCTAGATTTTATAGCTAATTGTTGTTAGTGATTGCCCTTAGATATCATCGATTGGTTTTATCTCTAACGTGATTATTTATTACTATAATTGTAAGGCTGGTGGGTTCTGCTATCTTCTTTACCTTCTGTAATCTTACTTTAGATATTTATCGATATAAATTGGTACATCTTTTTGTTTGTTGAAAACTAAAGTAGTTTAATATAACTAATATTTCATAACAAATAAATATATTTGTTATGAAATCATTGAAATGCATCTATTTGTGTAATTAGAATATGTTGGGTCTTTACCTATGAAACTGGAGTTTTTTTTCTTCGTTAATCATATGTACCAATGCCTGTGATTTTCAAAGCTATATCCAAATTTGTTTTTTATTTGGAAGATTGGAATATTATTTCAAGGTTTCACATGAAATATTTTTTAATTTCTGGGCTAAATCACATAATAAAAAAAAATTGAACAGAGCTCTTTTCTTGTGCTTCCCATAATCATTTGTTAGATTCGCTGAAACTTTTATAAAGCGGTTACTTTTAAAAATTAACGCTGCCTATACTTAACTTAATGTTATCCGATAATACACACAAAGTTTAGATAAATTTGGATTGGCCGTTCCCAAAAGAAAAACAAAAATGTTTGTATGGAGAAAACAGTCTTAATGAAATTCTTCATACAAAACGCCAATTTCATAGGTAAGGACCTAATAAATTGAGGATTTTTTAAGAGTATCTACCATACTCAAAGGGTTGCATGGCAACGAGACAATATTCATCAGCCTACGCCGTGAGTCCGTCTGTCACAGTGGTAAAATGTTCAAAATATTACATTACATGCAGAAAAACAGTGATGGCAAGCACTTCTACTACTCCAAAATCTGCTTTAGAATGCCTAGATAAGTGTAATCAAAAACTATATCCATACAATTACATATTGCTACAAATGTTGGCTACCCTGCCTGTGTCCACTGCTACCCCAGAAAAGACTTTTTCAAGTCTAAGGAGACTGAAAAACTACTTGCGAAACACAACGATTTTATAGTAACTATTGTATTGTATTAATATCATTCAGTTTAAGTGAAATAACTTTATCGCGGAAATTTGTTTATCCCGCGGGAACTACTCGCTTTATCGGGATAAAAAGTATCCTATGTTTTAATCCAGGGTATATTCTACCTATATACCAAATTTCATCCAAATCCGTTCATCCGTTTCGCAGTGTTTGAGCAACAAACAAACAAACATCCAAGCATTCGCATTTGTAATATTAGTTAGATTCATGTACTTAATTGTAGTTTTATTTTCTTGAAAAAAAAAAACATAAGTGGCCGCCAGTTCATTTACAAATTGGCAAAAATAAAATGTTCAAGAAATCAGAATCCAAAGGAGGAATCCCATACAAATATAACCGCGAACAAAATTGCTTTAAATGTACCTTCCTTATTTAAACAATAAAGCGTATTTGATTGATTATAGAGGCCTACGACAGCGGCATAAAACAATTTAGTAAATTATAGTCATTTTTTTTTATAAATATATAAAAAAAACGACGTTAATTTTGCTTGCCTTTGATGATAAGAACGAACAACTCGAATAGAATGTATAAATCTATTTTTTTTATTGCTTATTCATTGTCTATAAATGTCATATGAATACGTTGGCGATTGCGAGTAATTCGCGGTCGCCCCACTGGGCCATGAAGTGATATATAAAAATAGAACTATATAAATTGAAAATTGAGGAAACCCCCGGGACTAATAAATCATATATAGTACCTAGATTCACCGATACACATACCTACTGTGTTAAGAGGCTTTATTCCGCCCAAACAAAATTTGGCCTATAACCGTCGCACGGTTTAGACGAGCCGATAGACACCTCATTGATAAAAATCCAATCAGCCGTTGGGATGATTCGAGGGTATAAAGAATCCCACATACATACCCAGCTGGGTGTGAAGAACATAACCCTGTCTGTGCTGTAGCGCAGCAGAGTAAAATACGAGACAAAAGGCTACGCTGTGTCAGGAATTAAAAATAGGTACGTTTAGATTGACCTACAAATAGTGAAGATGATATGAAGCGCCATTTATCTTGCCTTCCTCGTTTTAGTAAATATTTAAGTTTACGAGTTCATTGATATCACACACACATAGACCAGGGACGGACAGCAGCGTCATTATTGCGCAGCTCCAAAAATTTGTGATCGTCAATCCGCCTGCCTAGCGTGGTGATTAGAAAAATTGCTCTATGGAAGGTGTCTGTACAACGGTGGACGCCATATTTTAATGTGTGATGCAGTAAGCCATTTTTTTTATGCACGCCATTTTTTTTTATGCACGTTTATGTTAAGTGAAGATGAGGTCGAAGGTGGAAGCGTACTGACCCGGAAACCCCAACACATTTGGGGGACTATGGCTATCTCTGACAACCGGAACACAACAATGCTATTAACATTGCTGCTTTGCGGCAAATTTAGATAAGATGGTGGTAGCTAGCTAGGCGGACGTTTTTAAAATGCCCTACCACCAACCAAACCGAGTACTTTTAAACATGTACCCCGCTGGAGATCGAACCCGCGACCTCCGATTCGTAAACCCAATGTTGTTTAAATTGAGCCACGGAGGCGGTTAAGTGTGCCCTCCATACAGGCATAAAGGCAGTGCCTACCCTAGAAAATTGTAAGCTTTCCTCGAAATGCATTGTAAAGATAGCGGATTCATACTGATGTGAACAGAAATAACTCTAAACAGTTGCGAAGATTACTATAGGAGTAAGTTATTATTATTAGGTGTTTTTTTCTAATTTAATAGTATATTTTATCATTCCGCCTACCTACCTCATGACAAAACGATGTCCACGCCACTGGCGTGATGTATTTTTTTACTGGAATCTAAGGGGTCGATCTCAAAATTAAGCCTGCAGCGGTATCGACCCTACGGGCTGGCAACGTGTCGCAATTTCTGTTATATCCGTGACTTTCCATCTTTTACGCCATATCTAAAAAAATATTAAAAAATAGATGTTTTTAAAAGATGGGGAAAATTGCCTTTTAAAGAAGCAGTAGTGGACTATTTTAAGTGTACCCTGTGTAACTATAAAATAAAGCATTTGATAGATAAAACGTTTATTTGCATATTACAGAAACACATTTTATGACTTCTGCTCTTTTTCTGCTCTTACTTGGTTGTTGGGCACTCACTCCTTGTAAATGTTCAATAATTTTAGTATTTTTGAAACGCGGTGTATTGAACATATGACGGTTACAATTTATAAATAATAAAAAATAAAGTACAATAGGTCAGAGAAATGTACAATCGGCCAACTGTCACCGGTATTAATACGTTCACAGAATCGGACGATACACTGTTACGGCAATGTCATAAAGGTTCATATCATTATCTGTATTCAAACACTTATCTTGTAGTTTTTGATACGAAGACAGACAGACGACAGCTATAGTAGGTACCTATTATGCCCGCGCTAGCTCATTGGGTAACTACCCATATTTGATTTACTGTACCGAATTGATTCTATCAATTAGTTAAGGTATGAGGGAGGCTGGGTACAGCATTCCCATTGGCCCTCCCAAGGTCGTTATTTATGTGACCTTGACACAGCCAATCAGAGTGCAACACGCTGATAGAACTAGCCAATAACTGACTCGAAGTTTTTGGGCATCTGTTCTAGTATCCGGATATGTTGATAGATGCCCCTATCCTGTTATTAGGAGGCTGTAGGTCGATGGGTATAGTATCGGAGCGTTAGTAAGGCTAAAATTTACGAGGCTCTTTTGTTTTTTTAAATAGTAATAGTTCAACAGTTATTTTCTCAGTTTTTCTTTGAGAACAGGGGTTTGATTGAACTGCGCATATTTGATTGTCGTGTGATTCACCTCGTCACATCGCTTTCATCGAAACAATCGTGAAATCGCGCGATTGAACGTCGCCAAAGTGCCAAAAACGTAACGCAGCATTAATGCAGTCACAAGGCTGATTGCCGATATTAAATGTATCGTGTGTGTCTTAGCCTTAATAGTATAGCGCCATGTAAATATTTGGTATTGTTTTATTAAAACTTTGTTTTTTAAAATCAATTAAATCGTAATCAAATCGGCCTTAAAATTACCTAAACTTTATAAGATTTATTTACATACTTGATTAAAAAAACAAAGTTATGTATGTGGTAAGGTAAGGGTGGTAAGGGACGTCGTGATCGAAGATGAGGCACGCTCACATGACCAGTATTTTGGGTACTGACGCGAACCAGCAGAGGTACCTAAGCCGCTTGGAATGATTATGCGAAAGGAGTTGCAACTGAAAGTGATACTACCTTGTTGCTACAGATAATTACAAAACTGCTTAGTTACCGGGATGCGACATGGGTTTTGTTCGGTCAATCAGTTACAGTAACAATAGAAACAAATATCATGACATTCTCCAATAATCGCGCAGGTGCTATTTATAAAAGTGTTGGCACTTCGTAGGAATAATATACGCGACCTTGAAAGGGCATTCACGGGGCACTGCTGTCTGAGCAAGCATATGCTTCGCTTGGCTCTGCCTCGGGCCGGCTGATCAAACGTCAGCAGCGAATTGTAAGTTAGTAGCCATCACACAGAACGGTCGCAATGATACAGGGGTCCGTATTACACGTAACTATTAAGTAATCTGTGGTGTTACGGAGATGGAAAGTTCTGCAATAAGTTTTTCTACGCCTTAGCAACGTAAATCACGGGATGTCACAAGTATTTAAACGTATTATCATAGTAGTAACGCCCAGATATTAGTTTATCTATCAATTCATGACTTCTCATTCTATTGTAACGGAATAAAACTTGAGGAGCCATTCATTTTCATTGCTGTCACAAGCACTCGAGATTAGCGTTTTAAAATAGCAATTTCTGTAAAATAATGAAATAAAGATGATTTATTGAATACGACCTATCTCAACCTAGCTACAAAGTGCATATCCTGTGGCGTTACGTGTTAAATTAGGTATTGTGTCGCGGGGTGCGACGTCAGACAACCTCCTCGTGTGCCTGATGGCTACTTGTCTCCCTGGATACGTCTGGGGGGAACGGTAGTCGTTGGGCCGGTGCACCCTGGGCATCGGTCAACAACTTCCCTTTTAAGGGTTCTTGTTGACCGATGGCGAATAGTCTGACACCGGGGGGCTCCTCCGCGTGTCCCTCTGGTTTAGCAGAGGGCACTGCGGATGGAGCAGGAGACGCTCCCCTCCTAGTGGGGGAGTAAGGGTGGGCTCGATGTGCACTCGCACTGCCGCCGAGCAGGCCTGGGGAGGAGGTTTGGGGTGAACCTCCTACCCCTTGGCACCGCCGGGCTCGTAATCCGGGACCGCGGCTTTCAGCTGCAGTCCGGGACCGAGGGTCTTGGCTTAACCGCCCGGACCGCGAGGAAGGAAAACCTCTATAAAAAACCAGCCCAAGTCTCGGCTCCGAGGCCCGCCTCGGCGCCGGGATGCCCTCGTCGTCCCACTCCCGAAAATTCGTTTTCGGGAGTGGAGCGACGAGGGATGGTGGAGGGCGAATTCCACCACAGCGGGCTGCGGCGAGGAAGCGGCGCTCCCTGAGGAATGCCCATATGTCCATATGGGCAGGGGACGCCGTGGAATCGTCTGCAGCACTTGGGCGACCTCTCCTTGACGACTGCAGCTAAGGCTGCGGCCGTCGACGAGAGGTCGTGGGAAGCGGCCCTCTCCCTCTGCTCGCAGGGGGAGACGGCGGGAGGGTTGGGGGGGCGGTTTTCCCCCGCCTCCTCTCCGGGCCTCCCGCTGTTGCAGGCCGCTATGGTAGGGGACGACCTCTCTGCTGAGAGGTCGTAGCCGTGCGGGACGGCCACTCTTTGCCGGCCGCAGCCAGGTTCGAGCTGCGGACGCCAAGGAGAGGCCGTGGAAAGCGGTCCTCTCTCTTTGCGAGGTCACTCGCAGAGCGAGGGGAGATGCAGCCGCATGGGGGGCACGGAGGAGAGCTTATCTTTAATGATAGGCGATCCTCTGCCCCCCTACCCTGCGAGGCCGTGGGTGGCGATCCGGGGGGATCGCCGCCCACACATAGGCCCCGCGAGAAGGCGCGCGCGGTGTTTTCCGCGCGCCTTCTAGAGGTGGCTGGACCAGGCGATTCCTCCCTGCTCCAGCCCAGAGGTGGGCCTGCCGCCGCTTTTGTCCTGGCGGCGGGCACCGCGCTGGCGTGGCTGCGGACGAATACCAGATGGTACCCGCGGCCACGCCGTCAACGGCGCGCGCGAGGGAACACCCAGGAGTTTTTAGTCGGTAGGCCGGCACCTTCTGTGCCGGAGTCCGACATAATCCGCCCCCCTCCCCCGAGGAGGGCGGATAAGCATGAGCGTTTCTCCTGGTAAAAAAAAAAAAAAAAAAAAAAAAAAAAAGGTATTGTGTCGCAGGGATGTTGATTTTAACCCCCGACGAGAAACGACGGGTGTTGTGTGTATACGTGCGTGTGTCCAGTCTTTGTGCGGACCTATCACAGTAATGCGTGGTCCGACTTAAGTGCGGTTTTTTTTATAATAAATACTAAACGAGGGGACAGGTGCTTAGCTATGTTTGATGAAAATTGGTTAAACTGTTTCGAAGATTTTAACACATTTGGTTTAGTTTTTCTGGATGATATCATTGCGTGTTTTCTCGGTTTTTTTTTCATTCTTATTAAGCCCCGAGTAAACAAGCTATTCTTGCTCAAGTGATGAGAAATCCGCGAGTAGGTAATTGTTAAGATGCTAGCTGTCTCGAGTGAGACAGCAGCCCTCGCCGCGTTCGTATAATAATCTCTAATGTGCGATAATCCTGCATAGGTATGTGTGTGTATTTGCAATGCAAGCACATTAAAGTGACTCGCAAAATCACAAGTTATTTTTGTTGCCACACAGATAAATATCTGTTAATATAATAAATATATTACGGTTTCGTACTAAAATCCTTCTAGTTTCGTCATATCCATTCCTCTCTATATTTTCTCGCAGACTATTACTTTTTTTTATGATTAACTGGATACGCGTATGACCACAATCTCACCTGATGGGAAGTGACGATGTGGCCGAAGATGAAGCATGAATTAGTGCCATAAGCTGTGATTGTGTTCTATATATTATGTATGTATCTTGAGAAAAGCACACTCGTGTCAGTTAGTTACGCAAAATTTACAGACTTTCATGTACGACTAAGGTTTTGCTCCAAAGCCATCAATTTCTCATAGTAACAGTCGCATAGTGCTATCAATCTAAGACATAATTACTTAAGTAACAGCTATCTCGCGTAGTTTTTATCATACCTATATCTAAGTATGCGGATGTTATGTATACTCATAAAATGGCAGCAAATATCAGGAATCGTTTTTATATATCCTGTTCCTCATGATGACAAATCGCCGACGATCATTTGTATCATCATCATCATCAGTGATCGACGGAGGAAACTTGGTGGATAATCCTGGAATACGAACATTCTACCGCTATCCATACTCCTCGGTAATGCACGGGGTTTAGCATGTAATAGCTTGTCCAATATCTGTGGTCGTGTAGTGTTGGCCAACATGTTGGCGCACGATGTGCGACTTTGGCAGTCTTTAAACACGTATCAGGTGTTGGAGAAATGATGGTCAGTGTCCACACGTTGGCCGTGAATTTAGTATGCAACCTGCTCCCAATTTCTTGTTTCCCACTTATTTTTAAGAGCCCAGATATTAGACACTTCGATAGTACTGGGTACCTATGAATATGGAGATTTTTGAAATTTTGAACTTTTATAAAACGGTTACTTTTAAAAAATGAACACTGCCTATACTTAACTTAATGTTATCCGATAATACACACAAAGTTTAGTTAAATTTGGATTTGCCGTTCTCAAGAAAATTTCAAAAATGTTTGTATGGAGAAAACAGCCTTAATGAAATTCTTCATACAAAACGCCAATTTCATAGGTAAGGACCTAATACTTAAACGCTGCCGTACCGCCTGCAGTGTTCTAATACACGTGTTAGTTTACAATACTACCTTTGCACTTGCACTTTGCGCTCCACCTCGTTCGCCGCCCCATGCTTTTAGGCCCGTATTAATTAATCGTTCTTGAGATTGAGATGGCGTCTCAGTCTCAAGATAATTTTTTCTGACGCTGTTTTAATATGCAACAGATTCTCAAGCGTCAATTTGAGGCCATGTCAATCTTGAGAATGGTTTATTAATACGGGCCTTAGTGTAAAGAAGGCTTAAAAGTAGGTAACACTAGAAAGGATGAAATTGTGATTTGTGGTTTCGGCACTAAAAAGAAGAGAACTAACCACGGTTGATAAAAATCATGATTGTTTTGATTATGACAGAATTTATTAATACTTAAAAAATATCAAATAAATCATATTTTTTTTTTACCGGAGATGGTGGTTTTGACCTGTTAATTGACAACTTTCTAATAAAACTACCATTTTACTACTAGTACTAGTAACACTAACAGGAACGAAAGACAACGAACAAAGCACGGGGAATCACCATTTTCCCAAAATGATGACATCTACATTTATTTACAATTTTTATGGTGTAAACGTGATCTGATTCTGTAGCCAGAATTGTCTCCCTACATGGGTATACTCAATAATAAATAGTTGTATAAATATAAAATTGTTTAGTCTAAGTATTTTTCTTTTCTACTCCCATAACATTAAGATTTTAAATAATCAATGAATTTTTATGCAAAAAAAAAACACAATTTCGTTTTAAATTACAGATTTTAATTTAAAAAATCTCTTGAATTAATTCAGGATAAAATAAATAATAATAAATAATAACTACGACTATAGGACTACATCCATCAACTTGTACGTTTTATTTAACGGCAATGCCAATGGGTTCACCCCTGTCACGCGCGCATTTCTCTTATTTCGAATGGCGAACCGTAGATGTTGTTAAGCCGTAAACTTTTAAAGTTTGGAACACCCACCCATATTTGGGATATCTCTGACCACCCCATTTGGGATAAAAGTCGCGACGTATAGTGATAATTTTAAACTATCACGGAGAATAAACCTATAATCAAACAAAGAAGATCTGGGAGAAAGCAAATCATATCCGTGTAAAAATTATAAAATATCCCTGCTTATTACTCGGAAACTCTTATATTTCATAAATCCAAGGATCTACATAAAGATAGATAATCGTAACGACAATAGACGTCGTATCTATTTATTTATCGCGTGTTGGATCTATCAAGTGGTCGCAAGTTAGTTGCTCAATGGTGTTTCACAAGTTGTCAACAAGGTGCAATCTCGAACTGGACAATTGATACAAAACTACACGGTACAGTGAAGGCAGTAGGGCAGTTTGGTTTTTCGGCGCGAATTCAGCGAGAGATGTCGCATTTTTACAAGCTTATAATTCGTTTGCAATGTTCGTATAATTTAATTATAAGTATGTAAGGCGTCCGTTTCAAAATTTGCAAAGCATTTTTCAACCACTTGCTGGTATATGGTATCGAGCTGATCTGATGATGGAGCTGGGATGTAGGACTGGAACGCCCTGATGGCAAATGGCAAGACAGTCGAATTTGGGCTAGTTTTTTTGGTGACATGAGCACTTTCCATTACACATGACGACGAAGATCTGAAGATGGAGTCAGACGATTGCCACTGGAACTCCTTGATGGAGGTTTATGTTACTCGTTTTTATACTAGAATAATATGTGATAATCATTATGGAGTACAAGCTTTCCGCCCGCGGCTTCGCCTGCGTTGAATAGCTTTATCGCAGAAATTTGTTTATCCCGCGGGAACTATGCACTTTATCGGGATAAAAAGTATCCTATGTTTTAATCCAAGTTTATGGTCTATCTATATACCAAATTTCATCCAAATCCGTTCATCCGTTTCGCCGTGATTGAGCAACGCACTGCACACGTGACTGGGGGTGAGTCCATCGCCGTTGACACGTGACAACTATAGAAGATATTTTGGTGGAAAGTCCCTTAAACACCTCCTAAGACACCCATGGGAAGAGACGAGTTGGTTCTATTCTCTTTGGGTGCCGAAACCACACAATGGTTAAAAACAGTTCAGTTTGAAAAAGCATTCCCGTTTCTTCCAATTAAAGTCCCATTCGGCGTTGCTGCGTATTTTTTTTGGTCGCTACTGTACCTAAATTACACTGGCTGTCAATAACAAATAAACTATTTATTTATGTAGACCTCCATCATGTACACTCATTATCTCATACGTGACAGATAAGTATGAACTAACGCTACTGAATTTTGTGATCTTACTATCTACATGTCAACTAAATAGTAGATATTGTATTAATGAAATAATATATATATCTAAAGGACGGGCGTGTTATCAACGGCTATGAAGGACTAACTCTCTTTGCGTATGTTGAAGTTAAAGGACAACACCCCTGACTACTCGAAGGACCAACATCAGCTACGAAAGATGTGTTAGCCCCCGACGCAAAACAGAGTTGTGTTATACGATTGAAGTCTTTGTATGTCTGTGGCATTGTAACGCTAAAACGGCTGGACCGATTAGAAAACGGTGTTTTATGTTCAAAAGCGAATGTTTGAGAGACGGTTCTAGACATGTTTGATGGAAATCGGTGAAGCCGTTTCGAAGATATTCAGCTTTTAACACGGTTGATTTGTATTATCTGGATGACATCATAGTCTCGACGGTTATCTACATTTCCAAAGTTATAATTGTTCTACATTTACAAATAAGAAGGCAAACGAACTGATCGGCCATTGGGAAGTGATCATCGCTATCTACGAAAAGTTGCAACACCGGCTTGCGAATGCGTTGATCACCTTCAAGAGCTCTGAACGACGCCATGTCAAAGCTTCGTGGAACAATATCTACAAGAAAAGTACATGTACAGTACTGACAGTTGTTGAATACCAAGCGTTGAAGAAGTAGGTAATTCTATTTATTCTCAATTTTTTATTTAACATAATGCCAGGAAAACTCACCGAAAAGCAGACTCAATTTAAGATAAACTGTTATTGAAATCAGGTAACGAGTTCTCGAGGCTTAATATGTGTGAGAACCCAGCTGCGAGAAAATTTTAGAAGTTTTTTTACCATTGACGTGACAGCCAAGGTCTGGTGGATGTCGTCAAGCGTCAAATCAAAAGGGCCACATAATATCATGGAGTAGTACTTACAGGAATGTGAATCAGTGGAAATAAGTAGATAATAATTTATGATTCACAGGGAATAATATCCTTGCTTAACAATTCAAATGTTATAGAAATTGTTAAACTTATAAGCTAGTTTAAGTTTTGGTGTTTTTTTTTAGGGTTAACTTAAAGTTAAAAATTTGAAATTTTCTCTGTGATCAATTATGTCAACTATATCATTGTTTTGTTTAAATAAAAACTAAGACTATTTTTGGGAAGAAACTGCCTACTGTAAGTGTAACACAGTGAAAACTAGTACAGTTGGCAGAACTTCATTGTTAAAGTGCTGATATATACATGAAATAAAGAGATTTATTTATTTATTTATGGGAATACCCTCATGTCTCATATATTATAACGACGACGTGTTTGGTGTAGAGATTAGAAACACTGACTGCTATACCGAAAAGTCGCAGGTTCGAATCTAGCTAGGGGCATATGTTTGTATGATGAATACGGATACGTGAACCAGAGTTATGGATGTTTTTCATTTATATATGCATTTATTTACAAAATAAAACATGCATTTGTGTAGTACATCAACCAACTGCTATCCATAATAGAAGCCTTTTTTTTTTTTTTTTTTTTTTTCTAGGGGAAATACGTTTACGCATTCGACCCGCCGCTGTGGGGCAGCGACGGGGATATGTGGGACTCCCCGCTCCAATGACAGGAGCGGGACTACCCACTAAAACCCCCCGGCGACCTTCCTCGGCAGTAGGGAGGACCTGGGAACGCAGAAGCCTAGTTGCTTAGTGTGGAACTAAATGGTGATGTGTGTATGTCCAAGGATATTTATATTATATTATTTATTAATGGCCGAAACATGGTCTCCGACTATGGGCTTCATAAGAAAACGTAACGGGCGTAAGCAGGGGAAACGCACAAAAGATTCCGATTTCATCAAAGTGACTGGGCATATGTCCAAACATAAGGATCGATCAGAAATCAAGTGAAAGATGATGAAGAAATGGCAAAGGAATTCATTATCATTGACGTTAGACACTAGTTGTTGAAAGGGCATGTGAAAACTGTAAATTCACTAAGATGAATCTGCAATTTTCGCATCAAAAGTGAGCGACTTAAAAATCACACCCGTGAAATGTCGCAATGAATTACGTAGGTAATAATGATGTCGACGAGTGACCGACGCGAAGTCCGAAAGAATTGCAATTAAGAATAACAGACAGTGTGAAAGAAATAGATACCAATCTCTATCTCTTTCACATTTATTGTTGTTTACGGCCGGCCTGTTTGGTGTAGTGGTTAGCAACTCTGACCACTATACCAAAAGGTTGCGGGTTCGAATCCCGCTAGGGGCATATGTTTGTGTGAAGAATACGGACATGTACACCCGAGTTATTGATGTTTTCATTTATATTAAGTGTTTATTTACAAAAAAAATGTATTTATGTAGTATATCAACCATCTGGTATCCACAACACAAGCCTATAGTTACTTACTGTGGAACTAGATGACGCTGTGTGTATGTCCGAGGATATTTATTTACTTATTTATAGTACAAAAGTGACACCTATGGATGTCTATCGAAGTTGAAATCGTACTTAACGCGAAAATCAAGGGTCAGTAACAAAATAGTAGAGGAGTAGTACAGAGAGGACGATTTGTTTGGTGAAGTGGTTAAAAATTCTGACTGAAAAGGTCACGGGTTCGAATCCCGCTAGGGGCATATGTTTGTATGATGAATACAGACATGTGTTCCCGAGTTATGGATGTTTTCCATTTATTTATGTATTTATTTACAAAAAAAAATGTATTTGTGTAGTTTATCAACCATCTGTTATCCATAATACAAGCCTAGTTGCTTAGTGTGGAACTAGATTATTTCTTTTAGACCCATGCACATTTACTAGCTGGCACGTAGGCTTGGCCGTGGAGAAAAATTACACAATGAGCTTATAACAAAGCTTATTATTTACAACAATAACAATTTTTATGTATATAAAAAAAAACAAAAAACCCGACAGCATATTTAGCGGGCGCCATGTTGGATTTTTTATCATAAAAATGTAGACGCTGGAGCTCAAGACGAATCTAACGACACCTCGCACTTCAAAATCAGTCACCTAGGGCAGTCAAGTAAAAGCTTTGTGTAACTAATGCACGCAATAAGTGAAACTAAAAGTTTTGTCTGCGACAGACAGAACAAAACAAATAATCTTGCAACATAAATTACTATAGTAGCCATAACAATGGTTCACAATGTTACTGTGTCATGTCAATAACCATAGTGTTCAGAGTACGCAAACAATTGGTCATCAGATAAAAGTCGCGCCTTCTATAAACAAAACATTTAAGAAGCCAGCGTTACTGATAAAACACAGTTTTATTAAACGTTATTTCATATGAACTATGAACTCCTGTGCAGGCGCGAAACGGCCGTAG
This sequence comes from Oegoconia quadripuncta, assembly GCA_949316235.1. Classification (NCBI taxonomy): domain Eukaryota; kingdom Metazoa; phylum Arthropoda; class Insecta; order Lepidoptera; family Autostichidae; genus Oegoconia; species Oegoconia quadripuncta. The sequence continues at coordinate 11,257,200 of OX438745.1, forward strand.
ATTACATTTAAACGAAGTGGATTTTTTCTGCGATATACAGAGTGGGAAATAACAATGAGTGTGTAAAAAACCGTATGAGCGTCGGTGACTCAGTAACAATAATAACAAATATCTTTGCACATACACACAGCGCCATCTAGTTCCACACTAAGCAACTAGGCTTGTATTATAGATACCAGATGGTTGATAAACTACACACATACATTTTTTTTTGTAAATAAATACTTATTATAAATGAAAAACATCCATAACTCGGGAACACATGTCTGTATTCATCATACAAACATATGCCCCTAGCGGGATTCGAACCCGCGACCTTTTGGTATAGCAGCAGAGTTTCTAACCACTACACCAAACAGGTCGTCAAGTCTCAGTCTCAGTGGAGGAGACCCATTCTCCCAATTTCGGAGGGCCAGGTACGATCCCCAGCCAGGTCATGTACCAATGAGTTTTCAAATTTAATTTAATTACTTATGTGCATTTATCTGACTGCTCTTGAACGGTGAAGGAAACCTGCATGCCTGAGAAATAAAAATTCAAAGGCATTTGAAGTCCCCAACCCGCAGTGGGCCAGCGTGGCGGGCTATGGCCCCATACTCCCTCAATATGAGGGAAGGCCTGCCTGCAGTGGAATATTTGCGGACTGATGATGATGATGTAAAAACGTGACGGCATATGTCGTATATTGAGGACGCCATGTTGGTTTTCAAAATGAAACTAACACCTTGCACTTCAAAATCAACTACAAGATGTAACAGAATTCTACATTATACTCGAAAATTACCATATCACTTTATTTACTTAAATAATTTTTGTTTTAATTTATTTCAAGTAAATAAATGAAATCATTATTTTGAGACTCATGTTGACTTTGGGTTTCAAAGAGTTTAATAATAGTGTTAGTTACTTTAGAAAATTTCTATAATATCCGCATATTTCATTTGATCACGGTTTGGCCAGATATTGTAGTTATACAATGGTGATAATTAAATTCTTGATTCTGAATCCGTATAGTTACCCAATAATCCACCATATCACATTTATGACAGGGTATAACAATTGTTAACTGCAATTTAGACATTATGTCAGATTTCATGGTTTAGATAAAATGGAATTTATTCCTTATTTTATTACGGACTTTATTGATTTTTTTCTAACAGACAGGAATTTTACTAAACACCCTAAAAGAAGTTTTTTTTTTATGCACAATGGGTTTTTTACTTGACCTCAATCAGACCTGATGTTAAGTGAAGATGAGGTCGAAGGTGGCAGCGTACAGACCCGGACACCCCAACACATTTGGGGGACTGGCTATCTTATCTCGGACAACCGGAACACAACAATGCTATTAAATTGCTGCTTGGCGGCAGATTTTGATGAGATGGTGGTAGCTAGCCAGGCGGACATTTAAAATGCCCTACCACCAACCAAACCGAGTACTTAAACATGTACCCCGCTGGGGATCGAACCCGCGACCTCCGAATCGTCAACCCAATGTTGTTTACATTGAGGCGGTTAAATTTATTTAAAAATGATATATTTTTTAACACTTAACCTCAATCACACCTGATGTTAAGTGAAGATGAGGCCAAAAGTGGAAGCATACTGACCCAGTAACCCCAATTTATTTGGTTTCCTTTGCCTGTCTTTTTTACCCGATTACCCCAGGATGGAGGGTAATCTTTTTCGGGTGTATGTATGTGAATTTCTATGTTACCTCCTGTAGCCTAAACGTCTTAACCGATGTTGAAGTGTAATGTGTTTGTTAGATTCGCCTTGATATTTTATAGTAACAACCAATATGGCGCCCACAAACTACAAAATATGCTGTTGGGTTTTCCATTTTTAAATACTGATATTGTTATTGTGCTGAATAAAATTACCCCAGAATGATCTTCAAAAACTTTTTTTCTTTTCATTCTCCAATAACCCCATTTCACTAACCCTTTCATTGATATTGACTTTTTCATACTCCTACATGTCTGGTCATCATTTTGTACAAGTATATTCTACAATTTAAGTTTATGAAATAAATCGATATGACATAGTTACTTACTATAAAGTTCCACAAGTCTGTTTCCATTTTGTAATTTTGGCTCTATGGAACCATATGAAAAAAATAATGCCAATCGACATTGATTTATATACAATATAGATATGGTCGACCACAGACAACATGGTTGTGCAGGATTATTAGTAGTTTAACAAGAAATACATTATGTTTATTATTACTTAAAAGACACTGCATACTTTTGTTTTTTCTTTCATAATTGGTGCAGTTTTTCCATTTAGATTGTCTCATATTTGTCATACATAAGAGAAAAGTAAAGTTATATTTTTATGTTAAGTAACGATTGATAATAAAATCTATGATCAACCAATTGGGATATAAATTGTTTCATCATTTTCCTGCCCTTATCCCACTCTAAGTGGGGTCGGCACAACATGTCATCCTCTTCCACTCTCCTCTATCAGCCGTCATCTCCGTACTCACCCCTTTCACATACATATCATTCCTCACGCAATCTACCCACACCTTCTTTGGTCTTCCTCTACCTCTGTATCCCTCCACATTCATACTTAACACTCGTCTTGTTACGTGCCCTTCATCCCTCCTCATAATGTGCCCAAACCATGCTAACCTATTACTCCTCAGCTTTTCTGTTATTGGCGCCACTTTTAGACTTCCTCTGATATACTCATTCCTGATCTTATCCATTCTAGTCACACCACACATCCATCTTAGCATTCTCATCTCTGCCACATGCATTCTACTTTCATCAGTTTCTTTCATTGCCCAACATTCAGATCCATACATGGTGACAGGTCTTATGATGGTTTTATAAATTTTGCCCTTGAGTTTCAGGGGCATTCGTGGGTCACATGTAGTCCCAGAAACCTGTCGCCATTTCATCCATCCTGCATTTATTCTGTTCCTCACATCCTGGTCAATATTGCCGTCGTTCTGAAGTAATGAACCTAGGTACCGAAAATTTGAGCAAATTGGTAGCAACTCCCCGCTTAAGGCAATATTGGAAAAACTGGATGGACCACCAAAGTCGCAGAACAGATGTTCGGTTTTCGTTCTGCTGATCTTCAGTCCGACACTCTCCAGTCTTTCCCGCCATTTTTCCAACCTGCTCTGGACCTCAGTCGCATTTTCTCCGACAAGGACAACATCGTCGGCGAACAACATACACCAGGGTGCCTCCTCCTGTATATTTGATGTCAGTGCATCCATAATCAGGAGGAACAGATAGGGGCTTAAAGCCGATCCCTGGTGTAAGCCCACCGCCACGTCGAACCTGTCGGTAATGCCGGCTTCCGACCGGACTTGTGTGCCGGCTCGGCTGTACATGGAACGTACGAGCCGCATGTACTTCCCAGGCACTCTTTTCTCTTTCAAAGCCCACCACAGAACCTTTCTAGGGACCCGGTCGTACGCCTTCTCCAGGTCAATGAACACCATGTGCAGGTTTTTATGCGCACGTTTGTACTTCTCGCACAATTGGCGTAGTGCGAATGTGGCGTCCGTTGTTCCTCGACCGGGCATAAACCCGAACTGGTTCTGGGTTACCTCACTCTCCTCTCTCAATCGTCTGGCAATCACTTTCTCCCAAATCTTCATGCTATGTGACATGAGCTTTATTCCTCTATAGTTGTTACAGTTTTGTACATCACCCTTGTTCTTAAAAATGGGCACCAGAAAACTGTTGCACCATTCCTCAGGGATCACCTCCTGTTGTAACAACTTATTGAAGAATAAAGTCAGCCACATCCATCCATCTGCTTTTAACAACTTCCATACTTCCACTGGTATACCATCAGGTCCCACAGCTTTTCCAGTCTTCATACTTTGCACGGCCTTCTTCACTTCATCCACAGTCACCTCTTGCACCACACCTACATTTGTTGGACAATCTTCTACCTCTCCACTCCAATCATTCTCTTCGTTCATAAGTCTCTCAAAATACCCTTTCCAACGTTTCCTTATATCCTCCTCATTTGTCAGAACTTTTCCTTCTTCATCTTTTATGCATTTTACATGTACAATATCCCTTGCTTTCTTCTCCCTTGCCTTCGCTAATCGGTACAGATCTTTTTGTCCCTGTGGGCTCTCTAGTCTTTGATACAATTTATTTTGTACTTTAGCCCTGGCAATAGCGACCGCCTTTTTGGAATTCCTCTTACTTTCTGTATACCTTATTTTCTTTTCCTCTTTTAAAACTGTATCTCTTTCATCAACTTTCTGCCACTCACGAAAAGCCTTCTTCTTTTCTTTCAAAACATTTTGTACTTCTTCATTCCACGACCAGGTTTCCTTATCTATCTTTCCTTTTCCTTTCGTTTCCCCAAAGACATCTCTCGCCGTACATCGCATACATGTTGCCATTTCATTCCAACATTCATTCACTGACTTCCCTTCCATATCATTCATTTCCAACATTTTATCCACGACTCTCGTTCTAAATTCTCCTGCATACTCATCCTTCTCCAGCATATACCATTTTATTTTAGGTGGGGGCTTTGGCTTGTTACTTGAGACCTGGACCTTGATCTTTACCTCCAACACAAGTAGTCGGTGTTGGGTTACCAAGGCTTCACCGGGTACCACTTTACAATCTTTAACTATTCTAAGAGTATTCCTTCTAAGGAGGAAATAGTCTATTTGGGTGGTATTATTGCCGCTACTGTAGGTTATTAGGTGTTGGTCTCTTTTTTTGAAAAATGTATTGACTATGGCAAGATCGAAAGCCGTTGCCATTTGTAACAGATTCTCTCCATCTTTATTCCTGTTTCCAAAACCCCACCCCCCATGTACTCTTTCATACCCTCCATTTATCCTGCCCACGTGACCATTAAAATCCCCTCCGATGTAAACATTCTCATCCTGTGGAATTTCCATCATCACTGCATCAAACTCCTCCCAAAACTTTTCTTTCACTACATCGTTACATCCAGTCTGCGGTGCATATACACTTATTACGTTCATTACTTTGTTCCCTAATAATAACTTCACTGATATCAGTCTATCATTTACTCTCTTAACATCTGTCACACATTCTTTCATTTCATTATCTAAAGCAACTCCCACTCCATTCCTCTTGCCATCACTACCACAATAGAAAAACTTGTATCCCACACCAATGTCTCTTGCTTTCGTTCCCTTCCACTTCGTTTCTTGCAAACACGCCACATTTATCCGTCTCCTTTCTAAAAGATCCGCTAACTCTCTTCCTCTTCCGGTCATCGTTCCAACATTCCAACTTACAAACCTCAGTCGTACATCCTGGACTCGCTTCTTACGTTGCATCCGTCCCTGATGCAACAACCCTTGTCCATTTTTCGCATCCGCCGGGTGCTGCGGTTGCGCGTCGCCTCTGGGGTACGCCCTAGCCCTATCGCACACAATTCTTGTATCCATGTCATGTTGTAGAGGTTTTGGCAGTGTTTTATAGCCGGCCGCCTGCCTGACGCCAACCCTCTTTGGGAATGCTGTTGCTGGTGACATCCCTCACCATGCGGGTGCCCCTAGGTGCTTGGTGGTATGCACCGGGCCTGTCTTTCCCTTTGCCGGTTTCTACGACACCCCGGATTGCGATGGGGCTGGCACATTCTACGTTTTTCTTTCACTCCCAGGCCAGCATGGAAGAATGGGATATAAATTGTTTGACAAATAATAAACAAAAAAAATCCAGATCACTTTCATTTCATGGGCATTAAATCAATTAAATTATTATTTATTTACAATTAAATTGTGTACTCTCATGTTCCCATCCCTACACTTAAACAATACCCCTTTCTTTAAGTATAGGGATGGGAACATGCTGAGTTCTTTAGCTGGTAATCATGGCTGGCTATTTCACATCTATATTTATATATGGTTTATTTATCAGTATGTGTTAATTCAATAGACAACAATTTAAAGTACTGCATTTCGCTCATGTAATTCCTGTGAACCACTATTCAAGACATTGGGTATTCTGGCAGACCCTGAATTGTATATCCTCATATTAGTATGTAACTTTTGTTAAACAAAACTTAGGTACATCTTTTTAAGACAGTTACAATTGGTCTATGATAGCGTTCCTAGATTTCATGCTATATGAGTAAGAATTTATAATGCTCAGCCTAGTGATATAAGAAAATTGACAATCAAATATTTTTGGAAGGGACTAGGAAAAAAATTATTATTTTTGGTTAAAATATGAAAAAGTAAAGTTATTAAAATTTAGATTGGCTATTTGGATGCTGTTCTAGAAATTATTATTGATAATGTATCTCACTATATCTGACGAAGTAAACATTATCATTATAAAAGGCCAGCAGTTGACGGATATAGGCTGACGAAAAAATGTGTGTGTCTAAGGCTATAAAAAAAAAATTAAATAACGATCCATTGCATGAAAAATTTTGTAAACAAGGAGACTTACCGCCGTCTTTGAATGAAGCTGTCTCATCTATTGGTATGATAAGTAGCGGCAGGATTCCACTGAGCCCCACCAGCAGTGATGCAATTCCAGAAAACAACCAGGGATGTTCATCCAACTCTTCGATTAACGTGAAAAAATATTCAGGCAAATACTGTGTTAAAACTGAACTTCCCGCGGTTTCCATTTTTATTGTTCTTTTTTCAAAATATCTTCAAACACAAATTGACCAGTCTTTTTTCTATTATATCAAAACAATAGGTCCATTTCACAATTTCGACCGGCTTGGACCATTCGTCGCGATGAACTAATTCAGTAATAAACAGCACACCGGAGATGTTCGCATATTTCCGTGATAAAGACTCCTTCCAGACGAACTAATCTGCACTGAGATCGAGTGCGCCCGACAGTTTCGTTTATATTACTTTTTCGCACTTGAAAATGATAAAAGAAGACGAGGGTAATGTCATTTCATTTGATTGCGATGCGCAACGCTATTTTCGGTAAAACAATTGGAATCCCCGACTAACAAAGCAACTAACCAGTCAACAAACCAAACTGGCATTGGCTGGCATGAGTGAGAGAGCGACTTGAGCGAGCGAGCGGCATGGCAAGCAAACAACAAACAAAAGTAGCCTAAACTAGCATGCAAGCAAGACAAGAACACAACAACAAAGTGTTGCCAACCCGATCAATTATTTTACCTATACTATAAAATTCACAAATCCCCATAAAACGGAACCTGGTTATAAAAAAGTATCAGAAAAACGATCAAAATTGATTATCTTTTAAAATTACTGATAAAATAAAATGACAAACATTAAAAAATTATCATAGATTTGACAACATCGCTAGAATTTTTTAAATTTGTGTTATTGTATCGTCCAGAATAGGAATGAGTAACTTATATAATTTGGATCTTATACTAAAAAAAAACTATAAAAGAAACCACAAACACGCACCCACTCATGCACACGTACACACACACACACACATGGATATGTACACTCGACAAACATTACCGTCATTCTTGGGGCAGTCAGGTAAAAAGGCCCTGGAATATACAGAAATGTTCAGTTCATTGCTTTAAGATCAGGGTGTTACCTTACATGACCAAACTTATGGGCCTGGTATCGCTAGCCTTCTGATCACTGGCTACTTCGACAATACGCACCACTAGTTCTTTGATGAACAGACGCGTTTCCGATGATCGAAAGAGCTGAAGTTTATAGCCGTGTCCTATTGAGGTTTTCGACAACGACTGCCGCAGCCCCTGCACTTCTGGAGGTGGAGTTCCAAATGCCGACGTAACGTATCATGCTAGCTGCCTCCTACGCCTCCATGGTATGAGTGTCATACCATCATCGGGCCTCTTTTAAACGTTGCATGCTATGCAGTTCGCGTCTAGAATAACCGGCTTCGATCCTCCGCCATAATTTAAGACAACGTGACGTGGCTGTGGTGGCCCAGACGGCCGACATTGCAGCCGCAAGAAGAGTGATGTGGCTCATTAATTAGTTGAACCAAGTCGCAAACTAACGGACAAAGAAAAGATGGTATAATTTCGGTTTACCTACGTTCTCAGAAAGCTACGCCTGGAACCAATTATAGCCCGACTGGTACTAACAGTGCAAGGAAATGGAAATGAAAAATGATCGTAATATTTCATAATCATATCAGTCAAAGGACATCCACCGCTGAACATGGGACTCTCTAATAGATCCAGAGCGACTAGTGGGAACCGGCTTACGTCCAACGACTTCCCGCAATCTTCATCAGGTTGTCCGTCCACCTTGTGAGTGTGTGTGAGTGAACGTCCTAAACTGCGTTTGCCGGTGCCTGGTCTCCACTCATGATCTTTAATGCTCCAACGGCCTTTAGTTCTTTGAGTTATGCGCCCTGCCTACTGCCACTGCAACTTACTAATTTGCTGTAATAAAATTTGTATTAAAAACATCTAGAAATGTTCTGATTCTAAAAAATCATATTTATCCCCAAATCAAGGGGGATTATCCCCTAAGTAGTCACCACTGAGAACAAACAAAACAAAGACGCATGACATAAGCGAATGAACGATAAAATTGAATGAATGAGAGGATAGATTAGGAGAAAAAGATGACATGAAGAAAAACGGAGGATGTTGCCATGTTGAGCTACGAAAAAATCTTATGTTCATAAACTCCACTACCAATGATTTCTCTGAAAATTATTGTCTTGCAGTTAGTTATAGCAATCACATCTATGCATATAATGTTTAGTTTTGATATTATCTAAACTTCAGTCGTATTTTAAAATTGACGTAATACCCGTAGATATGTTGATGTTTATTCTCTGTTTGAATTACTTTGAATGGAATCGCTGAAATTGATATTACTGTTAATGTTTAAACAGGTCAATCATTCGAACATTTCATTAGTAAGCTTTATTTACCTACCTAGGTGGATAGACCTGGGTGAATAAAGTATAAAAAATTCGTTTACTTTCCGTTACTTGTTTTCCTATGCACCTACTATGCAGTAGATAGTAGTGTTTCCTTTGGTGGTTTGGAAAAGATCACTTTAAATGATAAAATCACCTTTGTACACCTCTATAAATTGTTTCTCTGTATTGGGTATCCCCCCAAATAAGTTAAGTGCTCCGGGTGAGCGCGCTTCCACCATCTGCCTCATCTTCACTTAAAGTCAGGCGAGATTGAAGCTAACCTAACCCGTTGCGCATAAAAACAATCTATTTATTTGTATTATGTGTACAATAAAGACTTTTTCTTCTTCTAATTCCTCTTCACCTAGTCATTCCCAGATTTCAATGTGATTGTAATTTATTCTGTGCATAATCAAGAGTACTTTTGTGTGAAGATGTAGTAATTATTGTAACATGAACATTGATTTATATAATATATAAGTCTATGAACATGAACAATTGTTTGGTTTAACATTATAACCGAAGCTTTATGCATCTTAATTTCGACGAGTTGTAATAATTTTTCCTAGCTAAGCAGAATTTTATAGCTGCTTCGTAAAGTTTTTAAAAAGCATGACATCTTAGAAAGTAGAAATGCTCTCAACTTGGCTCATACTCTAACATCACCGCAAACCAAAATATATTCAATATTTCGATCAATGAATTCTTCAATGATACTATTGTCGTTATGTCTAGTGTTACCCACTTACTATTATGAAATTAATAGCACGAGGTCAATCTAATAGTAAACTTATATAATGATTTCCTGACATCACCTGAAAAGTTTTAAACGATGCTAAAGAACCATCGATGCGTTACTGTGGCACAAATGCAATACGAATCTTCTTGGCAGCCGTTGCGTGCCCAGCGCCCAGTTGAAGCAAAATGTCGTACTTATTTTGGCTTGCCAATTTAAATATCTAACAGCGTATAGGTACGATACATCTACTACAACTAGTTTTACCGAGCAAACGTCTCGATTCGCATTTGTATTCGTTACATATTAAAGTCGGCCAGACAACAGACTTCGAGACGGAAGTGTGGTGCGATTAAATCATTTAACGTTTCGTAAATTCGCGCCAAAAGTCACAGACAGCTCTTTAGAAATTAAAACGGGAATTAGTTGTCCCCCAAACTGATTCTAGTTTCGGGAATTTATTCAAACAGTGCATTGCAGTTGAGTGAACATGGATTCATGGGGAATCCTGAATGTCGACACCGCAGCAGCAGCAATATCAAGGGATGATATGCACTCAAGCTTTCGACGAAAACAAGTTATGGTAAATATATTCAATAAAATAGATTTCTGTATCAAATACCAAATTAGAAGTTATAAATAAATTACAAAGCATCTGCGTACCGTTAATGATACGTTTTAATTTATTTCATTTTACTCTTACCTTGAAGATGTTCAAATTAACGATTTGAGGGCGAACTAAAAATACCATTTGATAGGCTATCGGTACTCTTAACGTTATAGTGATCCCATAATTCATTACCAATATTATATTATGCGAATGTTTATTACTTAATCACGCTGGAGCAGCTGAACGGATTTAGATGAAATTTTGTACAACTATGGACTATGTCTTGAATTTATTAATTTAAATTATGGATCCGGATAACTTAATATTTCAAAACTATTTATTCCACGCGAAAAACTAGTTGAAACAAAAGTGATATTTTGAAAAGTACACACTTATTATTATTTATGAATTGATATTTTACATATTGTGTGATACATTCAAATGAGAAATTCGCATTTTTTAAATTAAGATATTAGCAAGTAAAAGTCTCTGATACTACAAGTGGGGCCTAATGCTATCTTTTATGGCAGTATTATTTTAATTGACTTTGAAAGCTCTGTGACGTTATTGCAAATTACTACTGTACTCATGGAGTACGGAACATAAAGATAGCAAACCTTATTCAAGGGATTTTTTTTTATTTTTAATGTGAAATTAAACTGCTTGCGTAGATTTTAATAAGACGGTTTGCTGAGTCTGGGACTAAACTAAAACCATGTCTATTTTATGGTACCAATCGATATGGTGAAGATATGATGAAATCTCTATAATAAACAGCCTCCTACATTTAAAGAAGACTAAGAAATCCAACATTTAATAGATAATTCTTGTTACTATGGGCCATGAAGGGTTTTTATGTGATGACGGGAAATCCTCATGTAGCCCCATAGAATGCATGACGCTATTGGAAACTATATCAATCTCCTATCGATTTTTGCCTATTATCTTCTTTAGATAACATAAAGTAAAATTATCTTATGTAGTTTATTTAGGTCTTCCTTGGAGACAAAATTGTTTATTAAAGAAATTGTATTCGTATCGTTGACTATTCTAATACAAAGTTTTCTTTGTTACGTTTTTGTAGGATAAATTTCCTCCACAGGAAACCTAAAAAAATAGGGGAATGAAGTTCTCAGAACCTTTAACCGTAAAATAATGTTTGCTTTAACTAAAATGTGTTATATTATATATACAAAGTAAATTCCCTTAACATATTTACAACCAAAAAGATCAAAATGGCGTGATTAAGCATAAATTGAGAATTTAGAGAACCTTCGCGGAAACAAACGATTATATCGTCAAATTAAACTAAACCAACTGTGTTATTTATTTACTATACTATAATACAACATTATTATAATAGCGGTAGCTTATTGTGGTGCCAATAAACAGTTTACACCTATATGATTTTAAAAAAATATAAAAAACTGCCTATATTAATTATATTGGTATAATAATTCGCTACAGAAATGTTACGTGGATTTTTCAGTAAGTGGTACTGGCAGAATAACCAGCACTGTGGTATGAACCACTGTCTGTGCTGCAGCATATGCCCTTTCAGTGCACAGTAGGTACAGCCCATCTCTGGGAAAATGTTGTATGGTGTGCGTCTGTATATTCTGCTTTCATTTATTTATTTATTCTATTTGTTGATTACATAGGGTTTATTGTTTTTATCTATCTATCTATCTAAAAGCTAAATATTTTGGGAACGACTTACTGTTTTCCATCAAAAAAGGCTAAGAACCTACTGCCAAGTTTAAACTTAAATATAAAAATAATTGGAAAATCACAAAACATTGAAATACTCATAGAGTTTAGTTTATTTATTATCATAATTTTACACACATTACATGAAGTCTCTGCTTCCCAAACTAGGTACAAACCTGCATCTCAGGAATCAGCATCTTCTATTTTTGTCATTAAATATGTCAATAAACGGTACAAACAGAATATTTAATTATTCCAAAAAAAATTTAGATCTTGCACCTAAATTATCATCGAAATACGCCAAAAAATGTCTTTAATGCTAAATATTTTCGAAACGGCTTTACCGATTTTTAATAAACATGGCTAAGAACATGGCCTCTTGTTTAGTCTTTCATATAAAAAAATCGCGTCATTTCGGACCAAGCATTACTGAAATACGTCACGACAAAAACATACACCGCCACTGTCAAACACATAACACCCGTCGTTTTTCGTTGGGGGTTATACAGGGTGTAACGGTTAAGTGTAGTCATATTTTAAGGGCTTGTTCTACCCATCAATACAAACAACTTTTACTATGGGGGCAACTTCGAAATCGCGAAAAAAAAATCAGCTGTTTCATACATTGCATCGGGAGGTTATTGAAATTTTCTATGGAACAGCTCATTTTTTTTTCGCGATTTCGAAGTTGCCCCCATAGTAAAAGTTGTTCGTATTGATGGGTAGAACAAGCCCTTAAAATATGACTACACTTAACCGTTACACGGTGTATATTAATATTTAACTTTTGCGATAGTCATCAAAGAGATAGAAAATTATATTTGCATATGATTCGCCTGAGCTAAAGAATTTATGAAATATGCCAGTGAAGTTGGCTGAAAATATGTTTCCTCAGTAAACAAACAGTCGTCATGCAAATAGACTTTCAGTTAATATGTTTGACAGGCCCATCTGTTCAGATGGCTTACTATCAATTATTAAAAATAATCATGTTTCGAAAACATTTTAAGTTTGACATAAAAACAAATATGGTCTGAAATTAAGAAACGGCACTTATTTTTATGTGACATTGTGAATAAAAATTACTATAAAATTATTTGGAAGCAGCATACAATTTTATTAGTTTGGAATGTTATTCATATGTTATGCAGACACTCATACGAATCTTTAAATTCACATTATCACTATATAAATTGAAAATTTCGAAAACAGATAGAATTAACCAACTGTGTTAAAAGCTTAACATCTTCGAAACGGCTGGACCGATTTCCATCAAACATGGCTAAGAACATATCCCTGGGCTTAAGCTTAAAAACAAAAGACCTTCGAAACACTGTCTAACGCCATGCCGTTCTCCTTTGGTTGATACCTTTTTATTATAAGTTGTCACTGACATTTGCTGTCTTAAGCCGTAAAAGTATTAATAATCCTCTTCCAAGGACATTTATCGTTTATAATTTCTCGTCTCCCGCTGAACACCCAACGACTTCCAAAGATTTCCGCCGGCTCATCCTCATCTAACATCTTCTACATACTGTGGCCTACTCCTGGACATCCTCTACAGCATCAGCCCGGGAGTAGTGCTTCAACTGATTTCAACGAAATACACCAACACTGTATTAAAAGATAAATATCTTCGAAACGGCTTAACCAATTTACTCCAAATATGGCTAAGAACCTGCCTCCTCGTTTAGTGTTTAATATAAAGAAAACACACACAACGACATCAAACACATAACACCCGTCGTTTTTCGTCGGGGGTTATACTTTTCAGAGGTGTATGTGAAATCATCTGCGTTAATGCTTTCCGTCCGCGCCTGTGACTGCGTGATATTATTTTATTGCGGAATAATTGTGGTAAGTCGTCCCAAGGGAAACTTTTACAGGGATAAAAATTATACAAGTGTTTCTTCCAGGACCATTTCTACTTGTTTTCAAAATTTCAGCTAAATCGATTCAATCGTTTTGCCAATCCGTTGGATTATAATAATCGTCATTATCACAGGACATACATTGCTGAACATAGTTGGATTATACTCGACAGAAATTTAAAACAAAAGCATTGTATACAGTAAACCAAATCATTATAATTAGGTATGTATGTCTACTGTTTATGCCGTCTGACTAATACTGATCATTAGCAGACACGCAGTTGTCTTGCATAATTAATCGGGGTGTTATCTATTCTTGGTATAGTGGGCTTAGATGAATCTGTATTACTGATAGCAATCAGTGTGTTTCAAAAAACAAAAGATATGCGTAAATGAGCGTATTTTCGCGTCGCGCAGTTTCGCATGTTTTCGGTAGGTACGAATAACTTTTATAAACAGAATACAATTGTACAAAAGTCCCAGGAATTCGAGTTCAGTCTGCGGGGATGAGTCATTATTCGCTAGGAAGTACCTATATACTTGCCAAAATGTGTCGAATCAAGACGCGCGACAGCATTTGGGTCACGAAATTTTAATTATGATTTTAAGAGAAGTAGAATAATAAGGCAAGTTCATTTTAAATTTTTTAGCCAATGTCATTATAAGGGTTAGGTACTTTCTTTTATATGCACAATGCATTCTACCACCAAACCGAGGACTAAACATGTACCCACCGGGAAATGGAATCCGCGACCGCCATTTAGTATACCTTACCTACCTTACATAGAGCCACGGAGGTGGATCTTTCCTACATTGATCCTCCTGCTTAATGTAGAACGTAGCGCTATTATTGGACTCACGTAGCATTGGACAGACAGTTTAGATTGTCGGTTCTATATGATAGTCATCAGGTCGAAATGGACTGTTTCTTTACCTGAATCATAATTTATGTTGATGTGATGTGATGAAAGCGCACACACTTAGAATCCTCTACTTGTAAAATATAAAAATTTCGAAGATTTCAAGTGATTATGTATCCCCAACTCGCATTGAGGCAGAGTGGAGGACAATGGCCCATACTTTCTCATTATACGAGGGAAAGCCTATATCCCTGCAGTGGGATGTTTACAGGCTGAGATGAGATTTGTATCCTATGAAGTAAAAAAAATTCATTGACATACGTCATAGGTACACAAGAATGCTATCTTCACTGCTGCTTGGCAGAATGCTGGAAGGAATATGGTTGTAACTATTATAGTATGAAATATGTACCGCTGAGAATTAATTCTGTGAGCTCTTTAAACCGAATATTATTACAAGCCAACGAGGCTAGTAAATTAATGTAAGAAGTAAAATAAAATAAATTGATCAAGTGTGTTTTGTTACCTCGTGGATCAGAATACCAAATTAGACGAAAGAAAATTACTTAAGAAGGGTCGAAAGAAAGTCACACAAACGTGAAGTAGATATGTGTATTAGATCCTTTATAAGTAGAATAAAACTCTGGTTAGATACTGAAAAAAAGAAGCCATCGTAATTTTAAAACAGAGTTTGCATTACACAATAGTATGACTATGAGTGTGTTTAATTCAATAAGTAATAAATAAGGACACATAATATAAAACACTTGATTTGAATAATATGAAAAAAATGAATGGAAGAAATCGTTATACACGATTAAGCCTCCCAATTTGTAGTTTCAATAGTACATTTTTAGTTCCTTTACTTAAGCATTTACAAATTTATCGATAAGTGAGGCTACCATGAGTTCACGCAACCTACTCTCATTATAGAAAACTATGTATCTATCACTGTCACTCACATCGGCAACGAGTAGCTGTACTGATTGATTTCTTTAACATGTATTATCGACATAAACTCGTGGTAGTCATACTGCATTTCGTTCTACGGTTCCTGTTTCTTCCCGTCAGATTGTAAAATGCATTTAACGGACAAAATACGGTCTAGGTGTCAAGGACATAGTCACACACAGACACAGGTACAAAGTAACATAAAATCATTTTAATCTTCACGTTTATTTTAATAGCGACTAATATTGTTAGAATCAGGAGTATAATACCATCAAGGGCGCTTTTACACCTCATAAAAACCACTAAACTGACTCAGTGACACAGCGGAAGACTTTAGTCAACTAAAATTAATGTTTCCTTATCAGGATTATCATGCCTTGTATTAGTAAAGACAACTTGAAAGAAGTGTTAGGATTACTATTGTCTTAGGACATTAGTTATTCTGTAATCGTTTTGGACTTACGACTCGCGTCGAATCCAATTTACTAATGTTAATAATAATATTTGGTTAATTATTATTAATCATGGCGGATTGAATTCGCCTGTTGATTGTCTGGCATTATTATAATCCATCATGATTGCCTCGAATCCACAGAGCAATCATATTTTTAAACCATAAGATACTTAATATAAATACATGCTGCAGCTCGCTGAAGACGAATTATTTTGTAGCTCGGAAATCCCCTGGTAGTTTTTCGATTTATTTTTCATGGGAAATTTTGTGAGTCAGATAGATCAGTGAATCTTACAAAGAAGTTTAAATTTCCCGCTTGACCCATTGATGAATGTTTTCAACATAAATCTTTAAAAACCCTTAGGTAATCCTATACATTAAAACATTTTGACATGCAAACTATAAGTTATTTTTTTTCTATAGTATTACATTTCAAAAAGGAAAATTAAACGATGAACAGATATATTTCTTCGCTCACTTTAGTTCATTCGACTCCCAGATGTTTCCAAAATTAACCACAGCGTGCGATCCAGCGTCTGCCGTGAACTTTCCGCGCGTATGAAGTAAAAATCTATTACGAGTGCAGTTCCCGTAAAATTATAATTTGTATAGCAATTTCGTGTGTATGTGGTGTTAAATTATATCAAATAAAATATGGATATACCAACTGATGTGTGGGGCCAACTGGCATTAGAAGCTAGTCAGGTTTATTTGACTGAAGGAGGACAAATCAGGAGTCCGTTCGCTAACACGGTAATGTTACGGAAATAGTTTTGAAGGGCGTCTTCTTTCCATACTCAAACTCGCTATACTGCATCAAAATAAATGTTCATAAATAGAAATTCATTACAGATGCCCGCTTACTAATTTCTAGCATTTACATTATTTTACTACCTTACCAACGTTGTCATAACTAGTCCGATATAGATAATTCAATTAGTATTTAAATAATAATCACATAAGTGCACTATTTGATATTTTAAATTTTTAAATGTAGGCATTGTATTAAGTAGTTTTGTTTAGGATGCAACATGTCTTAAATCACTTTTTTTTACTTGTTTACAGACAATAGAGAAGCTACCAGATAAAGTGCTCCTTAACATTTTCTCATATCTATCACATAGAGAAATATGCCGCATGGCAACAGTATGCAAACGATGGCGTATAATGGCCTACGATACAAAGCTTTGGACACACGTCAGTTTAAGACCTGAAATATCAGGCTTACACGTTGGCAAGTATTGTTTTTAGAATTTATTAATGAACTATAAACTTATTAAACGATGCAATGAAATACAATTTCGTTTATCACGACTGCGACAGACTATAATTTCCTCGTAAATTATGTTACCTGTCATTTCAAGATAACGCTTTTTGGCATGGCAACACTATTCTAGTCTAAAAATAATATTTGTTTCGCGGCGCCACTTACTTCCTTCCGTAGCTTGCACAGATTATAGAAAAAATTGCAGTTTGCAATAGATGTCATTACAAACTTTCTTACTCATTCATATTTCCGTCTATATTTGAATTTCTGTTTGTTCATTTGTTTATTAATTTTTAACAGGTTCACTAGAGTCGCTGCTTGCTCTAATTTCTATAAGATTTGGACCATCTCTTCGCTATATCGAGCTTCCGATTGAATTGATCACGCACACGGTCTTACATGAGTTGGCGGCAAAATGCCCGAATTTAACACACATGCTACTCGACTTTAGTACTGGTAAGTCAAATTTATTATAGATTAATTAAATAATATTTAAGTAACTAAATAGGTTGGAGGAATATGTGTTGCTTGCACTGACCATTTACTTTCTTTTACTATAATCTAAGATGCTCATCACGTAGGTAGCTTCTGTTAGTCTCGTACTTTTAGGCCTGTGTTAATAAACCGTTCTCACGATTGAGATGATCTTAAGTTGACGCTTGAGAACAGCAAAGTTAATAGCTTTGTTATGATCCGGTTGTCAGAGATAAGATAGCAGTTTCCCAAATATGATGGGGTTTTCGGTCAGCACGCTTCCACCTTCGGCCTCATCTTCGCTACATTTAAGTTCAAGAGCTAATCCGTTGTGCATAAAAAAAAGAATCAGTTGCAAATATAACAGAATTAAAAAAAAAAAAAAAAAAAATACGCGCCGAATACAGAACCTCCTCCTTTTTTGAAGTCGTTTAAAAAAGGTTTTGGAGACTGAGACGCGATCCCGATGCGGACCTTAGTTTTCGAACTCTGAACGTAATCGTAAAGAAAAAAATGCTGTAACGAATATAACGGCACACTTTGGTGCAATGTAGCACATTTCAGATTGTGCCTGACTTACTTCAAAAGGAGGTAGTTCTCAGTTCGGTCGGTAATACATTTTTTTATGTACGCACAACGATAACTCCGACATTTGGCAGTTGATTCTCGTGAAAACGAAAGAGGATACCGTCAAATTGGTTCTTTTGCAATTTCTGTACAATCGGGATAATCGTTTTTTGTATTTATAATAAATAGCAGAATCGCATTACATATTTAGTCGATTGTGCGGTTTTTGCGCGGAAACTAGTTGCAGTTTTACTTTGTACAGAAAAAGTGTGGAGAAGGTCGGAGTGATTACCAAAAATAAACAAATCTAAGAACATAAGGTCGAGCTGGTATACGCCAACAGCCCCATCCAAACTCTAGGGCCCGTATTAATAAATCAATCTCAATACAAGTCTTGAGGCTGTATCACGCGAGATGCGTCATAAGAAGTTGACGCTATCCCAAGCTCCCTGCTAATTTATAAACCAATCTTGAGGTCTTCTCTGCTGAGATCACTTCTCAAGTAGGTACTCGCCTCAGCGGCGAATGAATAATAGTCTTGAGACCTCTCAAGTGAGTACTGCTTGAGTAAGCACGTGCGTTTCAGGTCTCAAGTAAGGTTTATTAATCAACACGTTTACATGAGACCGGTCACAAGACTGTTCTCAATCTTGAGAATGGTATATTAGTACGGGCCCAGGAGCCCGACGGGTCGCCATTGCACGAAAATGCTCAGGGAGATTGGCAATCATACTAAAAAGCAAAAACTAAAAATTAAGAGTTCTTTTTTTATTAAAAAGTTTTAACTTTGGATAATAGGTAACCGCCTCCGTGGCTCAATGTAAACAACATTGGGTTTACGATTCGGAGGTCGCGGGTTCGATCCCCAGCGGGGTACATGTTTAAGTACTCGGTTTGGTTGGTGGTAGGGCATTTTAAATGTCCGCCTGGCTATCTACCACCATCTTATCTAAATCTGCCGCCAAGCAGCAATGTTAATAGCATTGTCGTGTTCCGGTTGTCAGAGATAAGATAGCCAGTCCCCCAAATGTGTTGGGGTTTCCGGGTCAGTACGCTTCCATCTTCGACCTCATCTTCACTTAACATCAGGTGTGATTGAGGTCAAGTACCAACCCGTTATGCATAAAAAAAAAAAAAAAAAAAAAAAATAGGTTCACTGTGGTGTCGGTGGATTGGTGGATAGTGACACTGCCTGCGAAACCGACATTGAATTGAATTGACATGAATACCTACAAACGTTTTCTCCTGAGTCTTTGATGTTTAAATAAATATGTATGTATGTTTAGCCGTTATCTAGTATCCAAAGTACATACATATAAGTTTTGCTTAATTCGGGACGGTAATTAATAATAAATATTTCGGATACTTACACCAATTATCTGGTCCCAAACTATCCATAGTACAGGGAACTAGATAACGGATAAACATACATAAATATTTATATAAAAATCCAATGACTCGGAAATAAATGTTCGTCTTCATCACACAAACACTTACCCCTCGCGGGATTCGAACCCGCAACCGCTTGGTTCGCTGACAGGGTCACTATCCAGTACACCGATCGGTAGTCGTCGATAATTGGGTCAGTATCTGAATTATTTCTTTTCTAATAACAGGGAATTTGCGATAAAACTCGAGAAGAGAAAACTGGATTTTATTTGTAGGCTGTTTCCGCGAGTTGTTTTTATTTATGATTGTTTTTACTTTTAAAACATATTCCTATAAAGTTTCCAGAATCACACTGTGATTGTATTATACTATTTCAGCAATGCAGTTGCACGACTTCTCTGAAATGCAGGCATTTCCTACCAAGCTGCGTTACCTATGCATCTGCCTCTCGGAGGTCATCTTCATGGAGGGTTTCATGAGGAAGATATACAACTTCATCAACGGTCTCGAGATATTACATCTCATAGGTTAGTATTTGAGTTACGTATAATACTTAAATGAAGGTAATAATAGTAGGAAAGGAAGGAAGACCGGCATTTTAAAATATTTTTTATACCCCGACGAAAAACGACGGGTGTAATGTGTTGTTGTTGTTGTATGTGTGACGGCATTGTGTGTGTGTGTGGGGGATATGTGTGTGAATGGGATGTGTGTGTGTGTCTGTGTGTGTGTGTGTGTGTGTGTGTGTGTGTGTGTGTGTGTGTCCAGTCTTTGTCCGGACGTATCTCAGTAATGCGTGGTCCGATTCCAGTGCGGTTTTTTTTATATTAAAGACTGAAAGGGACAATTTCTTAGCGATGTTTTCGTCGCGCAAAATCGATTAACCCGTTTATGGCATTGTAGAAAGTATGGGGTAGGCTAATGCTCAGCAGTAGACGTCCTGTGGCTGATATGATAATGATGAGATAGAAATTTAAATTATTAATTTCCGATTAATACCTAGGCTAGCCCTTGACGGACTATAAGGGTCCCGATTATGAAGACATTATAGAATATGCAACAATCAATCAATCAAAACAAGCTAAACGGCAAATTTGACGACAGATTGGTGTATTGGATCGTGGCCCTGTCTGTGAAACCAAGGGTTGCGGGTTCGAAGAATACATTTATTCCCGAGTCATGGATGTTTATTTAAATATTTATATATGTTTATCCGTTATCTAACATCCATAGTACAAGCTTTGTTTAGTATGGGACTAGATAATTGGTGTAAGTGTCGGAAATATTTAATTTAATTAATTAACAATTACGTCCAGGTACCTACGAGAAAGTGGAAGAGGAAGAGGAGGAGATCTACGAAGTGATCAACGTACACAAGCTGAAGTCTGCGACCCCGAATCTGCGCGTCATCAATCTGTACGGCATCAACTTCGTCGACGACTCGCATATAGACGCATTCAGTTCCAATTGTATACAGGTTTGTTTATCGCCGGAAATGATGGATGGACCAGCAGGCAATCACGCCTGTTTCCCGTAGGGGTAGGCAGAGACTACAGACTTCCACTTGCTACGCTCCTAACACACCTCTTTTGCTTCATTCACTCTCATAAGATAGTTCTTCTCATAAGGTAGATCAGGTTGGCCGCAGCAAAGATAATCTGTGCAGGTGGGGCTTCTCCGATGGCGGGAGTGATCGATGCGAGTGCGGAGTCTCCCCACAGACAATGGATCACGTATTGTCTTGCCCCCCGTGTCCTGACAGCTGCACCTTTGACGACCTCCTTAACGCCACAGACAGTGCTGTTAGAGTGGCTAAGTTTTGGTCCAATAAAATTTGAAACTTGCCTCGACACGAAAAGAAGAAGATAAGATAGTTCATACATACTCGTCGGTCCTACTCTTGACGGGTACTCTTGACTTGGTCTTTAAGACATCCCCGATTTGATCATGGTACGTTCGCCGTGGTCGTCCCCTACCTAACACTACCATCCATATTCACATCGTATCTTTTTCGTTAGTCTTCTACATTAATCCTCTCCACATGTCCAAACCATTTCCTACCTTATTCAATCTTTGTCACTACCTTTAAGCCTACCTTTTTCAATCTTTGTCACTACGTCTTATTTCACACTGCTTAACTCCCTAATTACACTATTCCTGATTCTATCTTTTAAAGTCACCCCATTCATACTTCTCAATGATCTTATTTCCACTGCTTTAATTCTAGTTTCATTCTTTTTCTGTCATACCTAGCATTCGATTTAGCGATCGAATTTTTTTTACATGGTGACGAATGCTGGTCCATAGAGCTCAGAAAACTAATCAAGTTCGCCGCTAACTCTGCATGCTGACGTGGGAAACCCCTTTATACGTTCTCTAAGCCGCTAATCTTTCACAGATCTTGTCTCTTAGATATCTTGTATGGACATTTTCAAGAGTCAGTGTGGTAAAACTAAATATACCTACACTTTTCCAAATTGCGAACGATGTAGGTAATTTCGCGTAATACTAGGATTCCCCACAGATGAATTTTGAATAGGTACTCAGAATAAGAGACTATATTAGACAATGTGTGACATCAGTTCATCACAATATGCTATAGTATACTGGTTGTTATAAAACAATTGCCACCTGAATATCAGTCATACCACGACTGAAGGATAGAAACTCTTCGTCTGTCTATGATTTAATTATTAGAAATGTCATTCCAGTAACGAATACCTATTATGTGCTATACCACAGAATCCCAACTAATATATTTACTCCTATTTCAATGCTCAGGTTGACTGGAAGAGATCTCTTAAAGAGATAAGTCCACCTTTGTACGTGACCTATTGTTTGTACTCTGTTATTGTAATATTTTGGTGCAATAAAGAATAATAGATATTATAGTAGGTACTGTTATCCCAACTATAATAATATGTATGTATGTGTGTTTGTTACCTCTTCACGTCTATAAGGCTGGACGGATTTGGATGAAATTTGGTGGGTGGACAGATTATGACCTGGATTAACATATAGGCAATTTTTTTTGCTGAACCGATTTTGATAAAATCTTCCACGCGGGCGGAAAGCTAGGTATAAAATATATAATATATAAAACTAAAACTAAATAAAATTAATAAAAAGGTTAAAATTGCGAGAGGTTGTCTTTCGGATTGTTCTTTTTCACGACTAAACCTCTGAACGGATCGCATTGTTTGGCAGAAAGGTAGCCTCTTTTTGGAGAAGGATATTTAAGATAAGATGAGCGTCCCCGATATGATAAAGTATTTTTTTTATGTAACACGAGTGAAGCCGCGGGGTCGGTAACAGACAGACTTGTTCGAGGACAGACGGCTGTTGAACGTAAATTATTAAGTTGATCTGATAGAATAGAAGATAGAGCCGGAAGTTAGCAATACGAACTCTGCAAGCAAACAATGTAATCTATAATCGAGTTTGGGCTTGTTTGATTTACCATGATAAGTAGTCTGATCATTGATAGTATCCAGGGTCTGATATTGGAGCTGTAAAGTGGCACAGGAACTCAGTAACGGTATATACAGTTGGCCACGTATATGGAATCGTCTTTATGAGTAGGTATCTACTAAAATAATATTTGAGGATCAAAGTCTCGCGATGGAGCATTACCAGCTTCTTTTTAACTCCCGACGAATAACGATGAGTGTTGTGTTTGACAGCATTGTGTGCATGTGGGTGTCCAGTCTTGGTGTCCGGATGTATTGGGTCTTTACTTATGAAATTGGAGTTTTTTTTTCTTCGTTAATCAATTATATGTACCAATTCCTGCGATTTTCAAAGCTATATCCAAATTTGTTTTTTATTTGGAAAATGGAATATTATTTCAAGGTTTCACATGAAATATTTTTTAATTTCTGAGCTAAATCACATAATAAAAAAAAATTGAACAGAACTCTTTTCATGTGCTTTCCATAATCATTTCTTAGATTCGCTGAAGCTTTTATAAAGCGGTTACTTTAAAAAATTAACGTTGCCTATACTTAACTTAATGTTATCCGCTAATGCTAATACACACAAAGTTTAACTAAATTTGGATTTGCCGTTCCCAAAAAAAAATCAAAAATGTTTGTATGGAGAAAACAGTCTTAATGAAATTCTTCATACAAAACGCCAATTTCATAGGTAAGGACCTAATATCTCCAGAAATGTGTCTCGATTTGAGTGCGCTATTTAAAAAAAATTAAAGACTAAATGGGGGTATTAAAAAGGTACTAGATGACAAGTTATATATATAGTAAGTCATGTGGGAGATATTTAGCTTTTACAGTTTTTGGTGTATTTGGATGATATCATAGTCCTCAGGAGGTTTCCTAAATTTGCAATATATAAGAAGTATTTCTAATGTTGAACTTGTTATCGAAATTTCTTACAGTTGGAGTGTTTGGCCGTGAACTATTGCAACAAGGTGACCGGATCTACAATGAAGACCCTGTTCCAGAGGTCACGAAGACTCACCTGTCTACTCATGAATGGATGCAGTGAGTATCATGAAAGAAAGAAAGAAAGAAAAAGTTTTTATTTGGCACCATTACTGTTTAACTTATAATATTTAATGACGATATAGGTACCTATTACAAATTTTTATACAACTTATTTAGTCGTATTTATTGTCAACAATTTTTATGTGAGTTAAAAAGAAATTGAAAAGAAGAATTGCTCAATGCAAACGCTGCATTTAGTTTTTTATTCCCAGTATAAGAAACTAGATAAGGACTCCAAAGGCTGGTGAAGACAAGAAATCCAGCTATATGTCAGGGTTAACTTTTAACGCTGCTGTCAGATCAGACAGAAGAAATAACTAACAAAAATGTCAAGAAACATTGATATAAAAAGTAAAATATAGTATACTAAAAAGGTAGCAAAAATATATTCAGTTTGAAAGGGACGTAAGTTTTCTTTATCACATAATGAATAAGTATAACTACGAAGAATAGCGCTATAAGTATACATAGGTATTCTAATCTATGTTCATGACGGCCTATTTGTATAGGTAGACCTGTCTTTTTTTTTATGCACAACGGATTGGTAGGTACTAGTGTTAAGTGACGGACTTACGTTACGAGTTATGGATGTTTATGTAGATAGTATATCAACCATCTGGTATCCACAACACAAGCATATAGTTGCTTACTGTGGAACTAGATGGCGCTGTGTGTATGTCTAAGAACATTTATTTATTTATTATTATTATTACGTTGTCACTTGAGATACTGTTGTGTATTTATTGTTATCTGCTAGGGTGCTTGTGACTGTTTTACTTAGAAGCATGTTTTGCTAATAAATAAATATAAAATATTTTAGTAGGTAAGTAGGTAGATATTAAATATAGTATAATATAGTAGATATGGATTTTTTTTTTTTTATATGAGAGAGCGGCAAACGAGCATGCGGGTCACCTGATGGAAAGTAATCACCGCCGCCCATGGACACCCGCAACACCAAAAGGGTCACAGATGCGTTGCCGGTTTCCTTTCAAGTTACATCCTTAATTTGAGACCGTTTACAACAAAAAAAGGTTCACCACTGGTACTTTGTCCCATCCGTTCGAGCATAGCTTCCTCTCACTGTGAGCATCCATATACAGAGGGCGGAGTGTGAGTTTTGTTTCAACTTAACTTTACTACCGCGTTCATGTTTATGTGACGATTTGTATGAAGAAATGTGCAGCGCCTCTAGTGGACAGTTTGCATAACGACTTTTTTCATAGATACTTTTTGCGTAAACGCGAACGCGATGATAAAGTTAAAAACGAGACAAAACTCTCACTTCGCACACAGACTTATATCACACCCGAAACGAACGTTCCCGCGAGTCATGGCTATTTCTTTAGATAGACTAAGTATGTTCGTCCGTTATCTAGCACCCATAGGTTTTACTTTAGCACTAGATAATTGTCTGCTGCACTAGGACAGCACTGAACCCTCCAAAGTGTTCCGCCTCCGTGGCTCAATGTAAACAACATTGGGTTTACGATACGGAGGTCGCGGGTTCGATCCCCAGCGGGGTACATGTTTAAGTACTCGGTTTGGTTGGTGGTAGGGCATTTTAAATGTCCGCCTGGCTAGCTACCACCATCTTATCTAAATCTGCCGCCAAGCAGCAATCTTAATAGCATTGTTGTGTTCCGGTTGTCAGAGATAAGATAGCCAGTCCTCCAAATGGCTTTGGGGTTACCGGGTCAATACGCTTCCACCTTCGACCTCATCTTCAATTAACATCAGGTGTGATTGAGGTCAAGTACCACCCGTTGTGCATAAAAAAAAAGTACCTACTCCATTGAGCTCATCATCAAACGCAGCCACAGATAGGTCTCTACTGAAATAAGGCGACGACGACTTGTTTGGTGTAGTGGTTAGCAACTCTGGCCACTATACCAGGTTGGTTGCGGGTTCGAATCCCGCTGGGGGATGTTTGTGTGATGAATACGGACATGTGTACCCGAGTTATGGATGTTTTCATTTATAATAAGTATTTATTTACAAAAAAAAATGTAGTTATGTAGTATATCAACCATCTGGTATCCACAACACAAGCCTATAATTGCTTAGTGTGGAACTAGGTGGCGCTGTGTGTATGTCTAAGGATAAAAAAAAAAGGCGATCTGGTTTAAAACAGACACAACTTCCGAACTTTCATGCGTTTTTACCATTCATATTACTGGCATTATAATTCGAGGTAGCCTGCTGCTACCGCCACGCTCACTGCAACGAGGCGCAGTCCGTGGTGTATACGAAAGCCGGATGTCGAGTGAAGCCCCAGGGATGGCTCTAGTGCCAGGTTACATTTAATTGGCTAGGCTCCCATTTGCCAAGGGGAGAAGGGGGAAACCTCCCTTTTATTCCTATACACACCCTATTTCTTTCTTTAAAGGTAGCAATAGAGTCATGTAGGGCACCGTCTACCTTCAGTAGGCGCCGTGTCTAGTACCACTGTCGATCCTAACTTATAGGAGTTACAGTGGGAGGAGTGTGGAGGCGGGATTGCTGAAATAGGCCTCCCTCAACCATATTGAATATGTATCTATTCCAATCGCAGGTCTACAGTCCGATCATGTTATGCAAGTCGAGTGGGAGAAGTCCTCAATCCAGGAGTTGGATGTAACCGCTACAGATCTCTCAACGGAGTGCCTTATCGACATGCTGACGAGGACCCAGAATCTTAGATTCCTGGCCGCTGGGCAGATCAACGGGTTTAACGATTCCGTGTTGAAGGCTTGGATGGAGGCTGGTACTGCTAGGTGAGTTGATTTTCCTTTTTAGGGTTACATACAGTCAGGTATGGTCAGGTTCAAGGCGCAGTCGCTTTCGCTATTCGTTTTCGATTAGCGAAGTTAAGCAATATTTGACGCGGTCAGTCCTTTGATGGGTGACCACTAGTGGCTGTTCCCGAGCTTCGGAGGGTATGCTAAATAGACGATCCCGGTTGTTTTCAATTGAAGGCAGTCGTTAAGCCAAGTCGATGGCCTGCAGGGGCAGCTAATCCGCTTTTACACTCTCATAGTGAGGAGGCTGTGCCTTAACAGTGAGGATGTGTAAGGCTGTTCATGATGACAGTCAGGTTCAAAACTATGACTGCAATTTTGACCCTGACTGTACCAAAAAGTAAAAGCGGAACCCTGATCGTCCTGTGGTTTTCGGCACGTAAAAAGAATAGAACAAATCCGTCTCTTCCCGTGGGTGCCGTAAAAGGCGATTAAGGGACTTTACACACCAAAAACATCCATAGACTTGCACGTTTCAACGGCGATGGGTTCTCCCCGTGATGTGTACATTTCTGTATATTTCGAAAGATGAAATGTAAATATTGTTTCAAGAATTATATTTATGTTATTGATGTTATGTTTGGGATGTTTCTGATCAGCCCATTCGGGATAAAAATAGTGACATTATGTATGTGAAGGATCACTGTCTTGTCCGTTCAGATCGTATTAGATTTATCAAGCCCGTAAACAAGTGGAAATTAATTTAGCGACCGATTGACATAGTTGGATAGTGACCCTCCTTTAAAGACTAACGATTACGGGTTCGAATCCCGCTAGAGGTAATTGTTTGAGTGATGAATACGAGCTGGTTTGGATGTTTCTACAATAAATATTTATGTATACGTTTCGTTAAATAGTACCTATTCGCAGTCAAAAGTTTTTGCCTATTTTCGGACTAGGTAGATAATTATTGGTGGAAGTGTCTGAAATATACATTTATCTGTCTACGGGCTTGATCACCATGTATGGACGTGTTTGCTTCCCTTTTTAGTGGAATATTTATATTTTATATTTCCAGGCACTTCCAAGTAGCCATGAAGTTAAGGAAGCTGTTAACGTTTTCCTTCATTTATCTCCAGGAACCTCGTTGGTCTGGATGTGGACTCGTCAGATAACCTGACTGACGAGGCTCTGCACCGGTTCCTCTCCCGCCATGGGTCCCAGCTGTGGGGCTTGGTGCTCAGCGGGATGCCCCACATCACCGATCAGTTGTGGCAGAGTGTACTGCAGCTGCTGACAAATGCCAAGTGAGTATCATTCAATGTCAATTCATGTCGACCTGTTTGGTGTAGTGGTTAGAAACTCTGACCACTATACCAAAAGGTCGGGGGTTCGAATCCCGCAAGGGGCATATGTTTGTATGATGAGTACGGACACGTGTACCCGAGTTATGGATGTTTTCATTTACTTATGTATTTATTTACAGAAAAAAAAATATTTGTATATCAACCATCTGGTATCCACAACACAAGCCTATAGTTGCTTAAAGTGGAACTAGATGGCGCTGTGTGTGTGTCCTATGATATTTATTTATTATACGTACCTACGGACACGTGTACCCGAGTTATGGATGTTTTCATTTATGTATTTATTTACGGAAAAAAATATTTGTAGTATATGAACCATCTGGTATCCACAACACAAGCCAATAGTTGCTTAAAGTGGAACTAGATGGCGCTGTGTGTATGTCCAAGGATATTTATTTATTATTCAAACTTCGATAATTCATTACATATATGTAACTAAGTACCAGTGGAATAACTTTGTCGCTGAAATTTGTTTATCCCGCGAGAACGACTCACTTTATGGGGATAAAAAATATCCATAGATTTTGGAGGAACGTAAGGTTGTTGATGTTGTTTGAGACAATTTTAAGTTGAATATGCTTTTACAGGATTCTGATAATGGGCACCCAGGAAAGACTTGGAGTCAACATTCACGTTGATCAGGTAAAGTTGGATGTCTGTGTGATTCAAAGAATAGAGCTAACCAAGATTAATTTACGGAAAATTATCGAATCTTCGCTGATAACCAAACCCTCGACCTCTTTTTTTTATTTTAATCTTACTTTATTTTGGGATTTTTATCCTTTTGGATATGTCAATCCCATTGTACCTAAGCTAAATAGCGACAGAGAGAATTATTGGTGACCCTCGACCTCAGTTTTGTTAACATTATTGTTTAAGCCAACAGGTATGCATGGTTCTTTCGCGCCTAGAGCACAGCATACGAGGTTAACAACTGCTCTTTTGTCCCTATAAATATTGCCTGATGGCGTCCCTGTTCTGTTTCTTAAAATATCAACTGTATAATCCCTATTTCAATACAAACACGTTTCGGTTATAATTGCAAAATTTAGGAATACTCTATCAGC
Organism: Oegoconia quadripuncta; assembly: GCA_949316235.1. Taxonomy (NCBI): domain Eukaryota; kingdom Metazoa; phylum Arthropoda; class Insecta; order Lepidoptera; family Autostichidae; genus Oegoconia; species Oegoconia quadripuncta. Next base: position 11,286,600 of record OX438745.1, read on the forward strand.
GGTAAATTTTGTTTTTTTTTTGAATTTTCATTATCTGTCCCAATGTACATTTCGCTACCTGCACACAGCAATACTTAGCTGACAATAACACTCTGCTTGCCGAAATCAGCTACTCTGGCGTCCCTTTATTTTATGTTACTTATAAAAACTAAGCATGTGGTGAATAAATATACCTTTATTATTATAAGACAAATTCTGCTTTAGGTTTGCTCTTGAGAATCTCACAACACCGAGCTATGGTTCGTTTGTTTATACTCTCTACTCTACTAATTTTATAATTAATTACACTAAATAAGTACTAACTACATTTAAAAAAATTATAAACATTTCACATTTTTGTAACAATGTACAGGTACCCACCTTGTTTGACAATCACTTTTCTTTTAGACTGTGGTGTTAATTCGGTTGGCACACATGTACAAACTAAATACAGGCGGGCAGCGGTTGGCAATTGTGGAAATCCTGATCTGTCGTGTTTAGCGGCCGATCGAATAAAATGCCACGAAAACTCAAAAAAATAACTCGGAAACTATAAATTTCGAACTGACTTGCGAAAGATAGCTGTTTGATAAAAAAAAACAAAGGAATATTTTGACGCGTGAAAAATGATGGAAGAATTCGACAAAATAGTTCAATCAAAGTGAGTGTGATGAACATACTTTGATACATAGGTACTATTTCGTTTGTTTTCCGTGCTTTACTTGAGAAAAGTAGGTACCTACTACAAGCCTTGGCCGCATCCAGGCATTCATGTACTTACAGAGTATGTGTCTCGGCCCACATTTACACGTTCGTCCATCAATGTCTCTTTTCCCGACCGCTGCAGTACTATTAGATCAGTCTTATCCTTTGTTGATTACGCGCTCTCAAAATCGTCCAGAAATCATTTACGTTTGGTTGTCATGTCTACGCATGCACATAAAGGAATTATTTACTCTGAGGAAGTTATTTTGTGGAAACTAAAGTGACAGGTACTACTACCTACTCTCAAACTATAAGGACCTCATATTCAACTAGAGAAATCGATGGGCTAAGGTATTGTCGTCTTTTTTGTGTGCTCGTAGTCAAAGAAGGATAGAATACCCTAAATTTAGTTTTACAAGTATGCCAACCCAATCGACATCGTTATAATTATGATAAGACATTGTGAAAATAAGCTTAATGTTAACGTTACTTAGGGGAAGCTAACCCTTTTACTTATTGCTCTACTACTGAAAATGAGGTTTTCAGGTACCTATGTGTTCACAAATACATATTTACCTCTATATGAACAAAAACTACTTCTTAATGAAATGTAAGCAACAATAAATTCACTTATTTTCCAGCTGATGGATGGCATAGCGAACAGCTGCCCAAATCTGGAACGTCTGGAGCTCCGCTGGGACCCAGAAAACCTTCGCTTCAGCGACAAGAGTCAGAAGGCCATCGATATTCTCCGTGTAAAGTGCCTCAAGCTGAAGTGTCTTGTACTCAGGTGAGTACATAATTTATTGTAGGCTTGTTGTAAATCTAGACCAACCACTTTATAATACCTTATTCGTGATCTTCCAGTGACGGCCGCTACTACGAAATCGTGAAGGCAAACTTCGAGCGCGCCGATCGCACCACTGTCGTTCGCACCTCCACCAACTGCCGCGTGTCCAACTACTACCTACTCTCAAACTATAAGGACCTCATATTCAACTAGAGAAATCGATGGGTTATTTAAAACTTCGGCGAAGTGTTAGTCGGTTCGTTTTTTTATGCATAACGAGATGATAAGTATGAGACCGAAGGTGATGGAAGGCACTCACCCGGAACTTCGCAACTTATTTGCGGGGTGCTATTGCTGCAGGAAAGCTGGTTTGGATAAGATGATGGTTATAGTCATGCGGACATTCAAAAATGCCTTACCATCAATAGCACAGAATACCATACATGTATCCCGTTGAAAATCGATTCCGAGGTCTCCGTTTTGTAAACCTTGTCTTGTGCCGTTAAATTACGAATTTCATTAAACTCAAAATTAAAGGATAAGATAAGAAGTTATACAGATGAGCCAATTACCCTTATCATAAATATGAAGCTTTGCTTGACAGGAATATCATTAGTTACGTTCTGAAGGATCGTAGCACAGCACACCCTACGTCACCACCGTGTAAAATAATTACAATGACGACGCCGAACGGTACGGTTATCGAACGATTCTATTGCCATAAATGGCGCCCAACTTGGGGGGAAACCTCAAGCAAATTGGGCGCCACTTACAGCGTTTGGTAAAAGTACCATGTGGCAATTATTCTGCAATTAGTGACGTACGCTGCGCTATTACACTAGCAGCCGTAAAACAAAAAAAAATGTCCGAACTGCCGTCCAAAGAGAAAATTAACTTTATTACAATATTGTTCAAATGTTAATTTACTTTAATTGATCAGACAGACTGTCTACTTTGACTACTACAGGTAGTTATAATTACCATGCTCACTGTACATAACTATCTATAGTTTTAAAAGATTCTTTCGAAGCTGGAATATTGTCGCGACTGTTTTACGACCGGTCGCGGTTGTGCAATTATTATATAGGCTATATACATTCAATGTAGAATCGATAAGTGTTAACTGACAAGTGATTCGGTATGTCTCTTATTATGTGAGCAAGAAAAGTCAGGGACATATTATTCAAAGCGAGAAGTGGCGCCCGAATACAAAAAAAAATCTATTGCGAATTATGTCTGGAAGAGTTTAAAAAAATTCTCGTTTACAGCTGCACGATGTCGTTAGATACCCTAACCATGGTAGCGGGTTCAAATTCCGCTAAGAGGATTTGTAATATAAATAAGAGGATGTGTACCCGAGTTAGTGATATTTACATTTATTTACAAAATGTAGTTTATCTTAAAATGTCTTAAATTACACATAATGCTTTTTTATATATACTTCATTAAGTTACAAAGTTTTATACTTAGAACTAAAACAAAGCATCTCTTATGGAGAAGGCGAGCCCTTTTGTTTTATTTTTAATAGTCCTGTTTTTTTTTAATATGTATGCTTATATGCAATGAAGTGTTAAATAAATATAATATAAATATTTCCGACACTTACACCAATCATCTGGTCCAAATCTAAGAAAATCGTGTGCTATGGATACTAGATAACGGATAAATATACTTAAATATTTATATAAGCATCCATGACTCGGGAATAAATGGTCGTATTCATTCAATCATCTACCCCTAGCGCGATTCGAACCCGCAACCGTTGGTTTCGCTGACATGGTCACTATCCACTACACCAACTGGTCGTCAGAATCTGCACTCCACACTCGCCTTAAGTCTAATTATAAATAATACCTAAATACCTCAAATTACGGTTATCGAGAATTTAAAATAATTGATAGAATTACTACTTTTGTTATAATCATGAATTCTCGACAATAACCCATCAAAGCTATTTAGGTATTATTGGTAATTAGCTTTCAGGCTTCTCGAGTGCAGGTCAGAGCGATTTTATTTATTCTGTATTTAAAACGAAATCTTAACCTAATGAGGACGCAATGGACGGAATAAACCCTCTTAAAAATCCAGTAGAGCTTTTATTTGAAGTTGCATCGATTGTATATCGAGGAAATAATTGCTTGTTTAACACTTATCAATTCCATCCTAAATATCTGTTAACTTTTGTATAGATAAATATATATATTTATTTTTTGGAATGAAATGCTTAAGTCTGTATTCTGTCAACTAATTACGTGGTACTTAGTATCCATTTTTATGTGAGTATGTATGTGTACTGACAACTCAGTCCGTACAGTATACCGGCAGATTTTCTACCGTTTGGTTCAAAAAAATATGACACATTTCACGCAAGGTTAAGTTACTACTATTTTGAATTCTTTAAATGATAATTTCGAAAAAAATAAAAGAGAATTTAAAATGTAACGTTTTATTTCGCGCTGTCCATACAGCAAAGCTTACATTGGACACTTTCTCGATCGAAAAAATTCACGAACAATTTTTTTCATTTTCTGAACTTCTGAACATTATACGTAGATTTTTTTATATTGAGAAGACTTCTATTTATTAAGATTATCAAAAAAACTAGCAGCTTTGTCGAGGTTCATATAAATCTAGAATAAGTCATCGCTCCTACATATAAGCCATATTTTTTTCCAACGGTACAAAATTTCACCGATATAATATGAACTGGTATTAACAGTAACATTCATAGGTTAATTATGTTGAAACTGCCTTTGTTTTTCATATAAAAATAAATTATCAAAAAATATAAGAGTTAGTTGAAGTTTCATTTCATCACAGTAGTATAATTAGTACTTAACTATAATTAAAATATATAATTGAGCTCTCAAGCAAACAACAAACAAGCGTTACACTAAAATAATAGTTTATTTACAGTTTATTATGAGAAAAAATTACTATTTTTATAATTTTTTTCATTAAGTTACTTTCGAAATTAAAAGCTATTTCTAAACACCATACTATTTACAAATAGCTTTATTATTTATCTAGTATTTATTTGCTTTTTTCACACTTTTATATGTATTTTTTTTTCTATATTTCGCATATGCACTTGCAGATTTAAAGATAAATGATAGAAAACAGTGATATAAAAGGAATCATCCGAAATCACTAACTTAAGTCTAACAAAGTCACATTTGCAAAAAAATCACAAGACAGAATTTAAACGCAGCTCTCAAATCACAGGTATATCTGATTTATAAAAAAAAAACAATAACTTACTATACAAATTAAAAGTACCACTCATAGTGTAGAAGTTATTTAGTCTAAGTGGTAGTCTTCATCTAGCAGTCATCTCACTCCTTCGCCTAGTAAGAGATCAGGTTCCTCCTCGAGCAGGAGATTTTGGTTATTGCTGTTTTCCTCGTTGCCAGCTTCAGAGTTGTTGTCCTTGTTGTCTATATCTATTTTGTACAGTATGTCGTGACACAGCGGACACCTGTCCTGCACGTAGAGCCACTTCCGCAAGCATACACCGTGGAAATAGTGATTACACCGCGTGATCTTTGCCGAGTGCATCTCTTGGTAGCAGATTGCACATACATCATCCAGTCTATCGAGTTGGTCGATGGATGCCTCTCTTAAGGAGTTGATTTTATTGACAGCTGTTCGACGCTTCATGAACACCGACCATCCCGCGCGCGCTTCGCACCAAATATTGAAGTACGCATGTATACACATCATAACAGCACGAATTGCTCCACCCGACTCGAATAGAAGTATCCAAGCCCCGTTGAAGAACAGAAATATGCCGAAACAGAATTCTATCGTATTCCCAAAAGCTCTAATGTAGTAGACATAATCGTCCAGTTGCTCCCAAAATGTACTCCGGTAGGCGTCGATGAGGAATAGCGAGTAGATCATGAGACTGACCACGACTTTGACTATCACCTCTATACTGAAAGCGCTGACTGCCAGTAACCAGGTGGATATAGTATGCTGCGACCACAGGTATACCAGTAGAGATATTGGGAAGACGATTAGAAAAGCGCAGACGGCCAAGGCGCGGACGTGACGATGGGTGCTCGGGTTGTGAGAAGCACTCAAAGACATCAGCATAGGATTCACTATGTTGTGCAAAAAGTGCAATAAAGCTGTGAACAGTAAACAAAAGTTCCTGCACAATCTTATGAATCGTTTCTCCGGGTTCAGAGACGTCAAGCCAGTTTGCAGGGCGAGTATGTAAAAGAGTATAGCCGATACCGTTCCAATACTTTTGTCCTCTTCCTCGTCAGTCAAAAGGATCCATTGGAAGAAGTTCCCAATGTAGTGGCAGAAGAAAGAAATCACGGATGTCATCCCCAGAACAGCCGTGATTGTTTCGCATCCAGTCACGAGGAGTGATTTGGCCATCGAAGCTAGTGATTGGACTGCCAGCAACGTGGAAACTTTCAGGCCTTCCTCTGTGTCCTCATCGTAGTTATCCATGAGAAGTAGTATAGCATGCTCCGCCACACGCATCACCCAGAAAACTCTTAGAACGCATGGCACGTTCAGTCGCATCCATTCTGTCTCCACTAAAGCCGACAGCCCATAGTTGCTGACAAAGAGTCGTCCGTGTTGATAGCCAGCATATATGACTTGTATCACATTATACGCCGATGACCAGAGCACATATTTCACAAGAAACAGCGGCAGTAAAGATGAAAAAACCGGGGAATGGTGCAGGAGATTCGGAGGGACTGGTAACATCGCTAGAAACGAAGGTGCCATGAAGCTCAAGGGCAATAGTTTTTGTATAGTTGGATGACGTGGCCCTAGATGGACATTTCTGAAGAGGACGGCTAGGAGGAATTGTATGGCGAAGTTTTGTATGACCAAGATACCTGGTCCGTCGAGATCAATCAGGTTCTTTACGTTTAAGTTGAGTATATCCTCGAGGATGCTTGTCGTGGTGCTCGCCGTGGTGGCGAGGGTCAGGGTTTGGATCTGCTTGATGGCCGATACGTTTGTCCAGTACGAGACGAAGACGATGCCAACGGACATGAGGTAGAGGTACACGATGATTAAGTGTTTCGTGTATAACACGAATATGCAGAGAGCGGACATGCATCCTGGAAAGAGAGAGACAATAAGATGTTAGTTTGTTTGTGTAATTAGTTTAGTCACATAACCTAATATAAATCAAATGTTTAGATTAGGGCTACGTCCCTATAGTGGGATTCATATAACATTTTCTTCGAGCGAAATAAATTTCTATTCTATTCGGAAAATATGCCTTAATTGCCACGTTGGGCAAGTTGGTGATCGCAAATAGGATCCTCGCACCAAAGACTCTGCATGCCGTCAATGGTCCATCTTGCCTTTATAGATCGGTGCCGTAGCGTAGTATATTTTTATAGCAATTTAAATTCGTAATCCAGTCCACTATACAAAAAAAAAGTCTTCAATACCACATCACAATTAAAAAATATTTAATAAAAATAGCATAAATAGTCTTGCATGCTATACAGGGCGTCCCACGGCTATGCCACATGGAGGGAAAGTACCTTGAATTTTGTAGATGGAACATTTTACTGAAAGAAGACATTATTTTAATTTAAAAAACAATTTAAACTGCATTCATAGATTTTTAAATAAGTACATGGTTGAACCGGGAATCGAACCATTTATTTATAAAAAAAAATTACCTTATTTCTGACACTATGTTATTTAGCAAAAAATTATCCTTATGATGAAGCCTTTCGATCGGTATGATAAAGTTACATGGTAATTTTTTTTTTATAAATAAAGGGTTCGATTCCCGGTTCAACCATGTACTTATTTAAAAATCTATGAATGCGGTTTAAATTGTTTTTTAAATTAAAATAATGTCTTCTTTCAGTAAAATGTTCCATCTACAAAATTCAAGGTACTTTCCCTCCATGTGGCATAGCCGTGGGACGCCCTGTATATCTCGGATGCTACACAAATGAAATCATCATCAACAGCCTTACACGTCCCCACTGTTGGGGTAGCCTTCTATCACTGGGAGAGGCCATAGTCCACCACGCGAGCTTAGTGCGGATTCGTGTATAGTGGCCACCCGACAGTCAGTATTTTTAAGCAGCCTCTGTAGACTTAACGACTGCCTTCAATTGAAAACACCCGGAACCGACTATTTAACGCGTCCTCCGAAGCACGGAATCACTCGTATTAAAATGCCACTAGTGGTCATCCATCTAAGGACTGACCACGCCAGACATTGCTTAACTTCGTTGATCGAAAACAAATAGCGATGACACCACTAGCACCACGCACAAATGAAATGCCGGGTTCAATTCCCGATGAAACATCAGTCTTCCCCGAATTCTCTTGAGATGTTCATGTCCAGGGTGAATTAGGTAATCGAGTAATACGATATTTCGTTTATTTACAGATTAACATTGTGGGAGTAGTTCAGACGCGGTCTCCCAATTTAGGAGGTCCGGGTTCGATTCCCAGGCAGGCCAATTTATAAATTTAATTTAATTACTGAAGTGTATTAATTCGACTGCTCGTGAGGAAACCTGTATGCCTGAGGAATAAAAATTCAAATGTGAATTCCCCAACCCGCATTGGGCCAGCTTGGTGGACCCATTCCCTCATATACGAGGGAAGGCTTATATCCATGCAGTGGGACGTTTACGCGCTAATGATGATGACAGATTAACATTGACAGTAAAAATAATGACCTAAAGTCTGGTCAACGAAAGCGCGACCTGAAAACAGGCGGGAAGTTCAAAAAATCTCCATGTGGTATTACTAAATATAGCAGGAGAAAAAAGTTTTGATTCAATATTTTTTATTTTAACGACAACCAATTTGTTTGCCCAAGGAAGGAGGATAATGGTGTATGTATTAATGTAAGTGCTTGTATATATTATAAGAAGAGATATAGGAGATAGGGAGACTCCTGCTGTAGCACTGCTCTATGACGTCATCAGCTACGCCGTAGTCATCCCAGTGCTACGAGAGGGGAAGAGGAGGAGAGGAGAAGGTAGGCACACCTGTTTGAGCTATTGTCAAGAGCGCGCGTGTCAATTGTCGATAAATTAAACACCACAAATATCATTTACGAGTTGTCTCATTTCTGGACTCTAACAGTATGTAAGAGGCGAAAATACGCAGCCCTGGGATAGGGCTACTAATATATGCTCGTTTGGGTAGAGACCATGGGACCGTGGTGAGCGGAGGCGCGTCGCCACATCAAAGAGCTCGTTGCGTCTGGTAGAAGTATCGCGTGATCAGAGGGCTGGAAGCTACCTTGGGTAACATATGTTCTACCTATGACGTGACCGTATGTTCCAGGGCCCTCCCAACCCGTAGTAGTTGGTTTTGACAACCCAGCTGGACCATGAACATATATTTTTTTCACTGTTTCACCTCATTCAGGGCCATTTTGGTGTAGTGGTTAGAAACTCTGACCACTATACCAAATGGTCGCGGGTTCGAATCCCGCTAGGGGCATATGTTTGTGTGATGAATACGGACATGTGTACCCGAGTTATGGATGTTTTCATTTATAATAAGTATTTATTTACAAAAAAAAATAAATGTATTTATGTAATATATCAACAATCTGGTATCCACAACACAAGCCTATAGTTGCTTACTGTGGAGCTAGATGGCGCTGTGTGTGTGTGTAAGGATATTTATTTATTTATTTATTTATTTTTTCCCCCTTTTGATACGTTTTTGTCAATATCTTATAAATTATGTTCTGTATTATAAAATTATGTAAATCAGTGACACCATGCAAAATGCATATGTGTAGATTTCGTAGGGCAATTCTAGTTTAGTCAGTGAATGAGTGACATTTCGCTTTTATATGATTGCCGACTTGTTCGGTGTAGTGGTTATAAACCCTGACTATTATACCAAAGGGTCGGGGGTTCGAATCCCGCTAGGGGCATATGTGCCTATGATGAATACGGGCATGGTGTACCCAAGTTATGGACGTTTTTATTTATTAATTTTGTATTTTTTTACAAAAAATATATTTGTGTTGTTATAATAAATAAATATCCTTAGACATACACACAGCGCCATCTAGTTCCACAGTAAGCAACTATATGCTTGTGTTGTGAATACTAGATGGTTCATATACTACATAAATATTTTTTTTTTGTAAATAAATACTTATTAGAAATGAAAAACATCCATAACTCGGGTACACATGTCCGTATTCATCACACAAACATATGCCCCTAGCGGGATTCGAACCCGCAACCTTTTGGTATAGCGGCCAGAGTTGCTAACCACTACACCAAACAGGTCGACCATCTGATATGGATATCCATAATACAAGCCTAGTTGCGTGGAACTAAATGTCGCTGTATGTGTGTAAATACAAGGATATTTTTTAAAATTTAATATAGATTCAGTCGACTACTATCAAAATTATAAAGTTAATTATATATTAGCCTTTGACAGCTTATGATGTGGCCATGTGAAAACTTTTAAGAAAATTCCAGGTCGCGCTTTCGTTGGCCACACTCTATCAATTTAGATCATTCATAAAATTATTTTTTACATATATGGCCAATCGTAAGTATCACCACAAGATATTCTCTTTACTCGTGGTCCCACCGGTGGGTCGTCTAGAGGCATACTTCAAGAAATTAAAGAAGCTAACTAAAACAATAATAAATCGTAATTCGCACATACCGGAAGGAAACCACAAGCAATAGTAGGTATGTTGTGTACTAATTTATTTGTATAAATACGCAAGTCATTACAGTATTGCATAACATTATGTATATGATATATAAATAGATGATGTAGATTGCCTTTAGATGTTTCGAACAAAACAACTGGTTTTTCATCTGCTACTTATGAACCTGTTCACACGGAGGCTTCGGCTTTAACACTAACTGATGCTGACATCTTTAATAATATCCACGACGACCGTTTGGTGTAGTGGCGAAACCCTGTCAGCGAAACCAACGGTTGCCGGTTCGAATCCCGCGAGCGGTAAATATTTGTGTGATGAATACAAACATTTATTCCCGAGTCATGGGTGTTTATGTAAATATTTATGTATGTTTATCGATTATCTAGTTTCCATAGCACAAGCTTTGCTTAGTTTGGTGACTAGATGATTGGTGTAAGTGTCCGAAACATTAAAAAAAAAATAACGAATATCTTTGCACATACATACAGCGACATCTAGTTCCACGCTAAGCAACTAGGCTTGTATTATGGATACCAGATGGTTGATATACTACACAAATACATTTTATGTAAATAAATACATAAATAAATTAAAAACATCCATAACTCGGGAACACATGTCTGTATTCATCATACAAACATATGCCCCTAGCGGGATTGCAACTGCGACCCTTTGGTATAGCAGTCAGAATTTTTAACCACTACACCAGGTCGTCAAATCTTTGGATATATTCTGGGATTTTTGGGTGATATCCACATCCACGACCTCAATCAGGCGATGCTATGTACTGATTTTGCCACTCGTTTTCATAGGACTTTTCTTCCACCAATTATGCTGACCCCAGCGTCTAGTGTTAGACACCCAAGGATGGCTTGTGCCTTGTAGGTGATATCCATATCTTGTCTGTTTTTTTTTTTTTTTTTTTTTAATATGAGAGAGCGGCGAACGAGCATGCGGGTCACCTGATGGAAAGTAATCACCGCCGCCCATGGACACCCGCAACACCAAAAGGGTCACAGATGCGTTGCCGGCCTTTGAGGAAGGCGTAGGCTCGTGTGATGAATACGGACATGTGTACCCGAGTTATGGATGTTTTCATTTATATTAAGTATTTATTTACAAAAGAAATGTATTTATGTAGTATATCAACCATCTGGTATCCACAACACAAGCCTATAGTTGCTTACCGTGGAACTAGATGGCGCTGTGTGTATGTCTAAGGATATTTATTTATTTATTATTATTATAACTCATGGATATATGAATAATCGCTTGTTGAGGATCACCTCAACTGATTTTATCTGATTTTTGTCACTCTGCTCGTCTATCTCGTCTCCGTGGTGACTTGCATTGGCTTTCTGTTCCACCAATGATGCCATTGTACCACGTAGACGAGCAGAGTGACAAAAATCAGATAAAATCAGTTGAGGTGATCCTCAACAAGCGATTATTCATATATCCATTGATATTATGACGACCGATTGGTGTAGTGGATAGTGACCCTATCAGCGAAACCAACGGTTGCGGGTTCGAATCCCGCGAGGGGTAAATGTTTGTGTGATGAATACGAACGTTTATTCACGAGTGTTGGATGTATATATAAATATTTATGTATGTTTATCCGTTTATCTTGTATCCATAGCACAAGCTTTGCTTAGTTTGGGACGAGATGATTGGTGTAAGTGTCCGAAATATTTATTATTATTATTATATAATAATAATAAATAAATAAATATCCTTAGACATGCACACAGCGCCATCTAGTTCCACGGTAAGCAACTATAGGCTTGTGTTGTGGATACCAGATGGTTGATGTACTACATAAATACATTTCTTTTTTAAATAAATACTAATGTTCCTAGCCTCTATGTAGTGTATCATTCTCAAAAGGGTTGCCGTGATCTCATTTCAAAGCCAAAAATTAGTATGGAGATTGGATTGCATCCTGGATTTCACGAAGTACGGAAGCTAAAGAAGAATTCGAGGACTAAGTTAATTACAGTCGTTATAAAAGTAGAACAAGATATTAATAGTTATTTTAAAAATAATCGACATTTTAAAAAAGTTTGACTTTTTTTTATGCATAACGGGTTGATACTTGACCTCAATCACACCTGATGTTAAGTGAAGATGAGGTCGAAGGTGGAAGCGTACTGACCCGGAAACCCCAACACATTTGGGGGACTGGCTATCTTATCTCTGACAATCGGAACACACCAATGCTATTACCATTGACTTCAAAAATGGGCGAATTAACGAATGTGTTAATAAGGAAAACTGCATATATTTCTTTAATTCAATGCTAGAACTGTTTGAGGAAACGAATTAATCCAATAGTTAAGAAATTCAATGGAGGTCACATATAAATAGTTTGAACAGTAATATATTCTACCCAAGGTAAAAATATATGAAGTAATGTGTTTGACAAAACGCTACGTGACGCAATATGCGGTTCACTTCAAAAAACAAGTGAAGAGTCGTAAGTAATGTTTTTTTTTTTTTTAATTAGAATGGGATCGCTCTTGACCTTAATCTGGACTAATGTCGAGATAAGGTCTACGATGGAACGAGCTTTCCCAGAAGATGCCTATTTAACCTGACTTTAAAGAGCTGCGGGTTATATGCGATTGGAAACAGAGACGGAGGCAATGCGTTCCACTCCTTAGCCGTGCGCATGAGAAACGAAGACCTAAAACGCTTGGACCTTATAAATGGCACGTCAACTAAGTGCGGGTGATATCCTGCGGTACGTCTTGAATTTCGATGTAAGAACGGGGATGGCGGGATCAACTCATGCAGTTTGTTATGCATGCAGTTACAAACTCATGTTTGTCAGACATTTGGGATAAGAGTCGTAACGATGTATTTGTTTTAGGCAGATGGTTAAATTAGACATTCCTTTGAATACCTAGGCTATTGATTGCCTAGGTGTTTGTGTGTGAGGACGTATCTCAGTATTACGTGGTCCGATTTATGAGCAGTTTTTTTTTTATATCAAAGAGTAAGGAGAGAGGTTCTTAGCCATATTTGATTGATTGATTTGATATTTGATGAAAATTACTTTCGAAAACATTTAGCTTTTAATGTTATTTGGTGTGTTTCGGTGATAGATCCGTAGTCTTTCGAGGGTTTTCTAAATTTTAAATTTTTTAATATATTGTATTAAACTCGGGGATAGGTTCTATGCAACTTTGATGGAAGATATTTCACTTTTAACATTGGTTTGGTCTATTTAGACAACATAATCATTCGTTTACTCAACGGTTTTCTATTTGATTTTTTAATTTTTATTGCATTACACCAGAAACATTTATTTTTTATACCAGAATGTGACCGTAGACCCACGATCTTAATTTAAACTTTTTTTTTTTTTGATGCACAACGGGTTGGTGCTTGACCTCAATCACAGTGGAAGGTGGAAGCGTACTGACCCGGAAACCCCAACACATTTGGGGGACTGGCTATCTTATCTCTGACAACCGGAACACAACAATGCCATTAACATTGCTGCTTGGCGGCAGATTTAGATAAGATGGTGGTAGCTAGCCAGGCGGACATTTAAAATGCCCTACCACCAACCAAACCGAGTACTTAAACATGTACCCCGCTGGGGAGCTCCGAATCGCAAATCCAATGTTGTTTACATTGAGCCATCGGAGGCGGTTTACTTGCTTGCTACTGCCAGCCGTTTCTGAGAAAACGCGCCTTGATACAAATACGAACGAACAACGAAGTGACCCTATAAGGGTTACATTTGTCTAAAATGAGATACGGATCCCTAAAAATATGCAAGTAACTATACTTAGATCCGTCAAAGTAGTGGAATGAAGTGATTGACCTTTTTGTACCCATACCACAAGGAACGTCAAACCGGTTTTAATTGCTTATTGGTCATGTTATTCGGTATCAAGTCAATTTTGAGTCCGGAGCAGATCGCATGTAGTCTAAAATATGAGATAATAACACGTGACTGACTGACGGTCACCGGGCCAATACAATTTTTGACCCCCGACGAAAAACGACGGCAGTGACGTGCACAGCATTTACTACATACTCTTATAGCAATCCTCGCAACAGTTCAGCAGTGGCGTGTCAAGGGTTTCAGAGTAGGGCAAGCCCAAGTACATTTGATGAAAGATTTGTGGTTTTTACGCAGTTAATAAAGTGAAATACATCATGGGGCGCGTTCCCACTTTGTCGTGACGTCAGATAGTCGTGTAGTTTTAGGTGTTGTGGCTTATATGTTTAAATGGAGGTGTTCACATATAGAATGACATGATTTACTGTCTACGACATTTTTTGCAGTGACGACAGATTGTCATGGCAGTGGGAACGGAAACGCACTACTGATCTCCAAGAGAACGTAGAGGCGACTGTAGATTTGTAGTTTGCTAATGATGTGTAAACGACAAAGCGACTGTCGTGAAACGATAAAATGTCGTCGCGATCCAATGGGAACAGCTAGATACGATGGTCGCTAAACGATAAAAATTTTTGACGACAAACAATCGTATTAATGGAAACAGCTAGAGATGACAGTCGTCCAAAGATAAATTAATCGTTACGATATAGTTGGAACGCGCCCTTATTGCCCTATATTTTGTTCAATCTGGAGGGTCATATTCAATTCCTGTACTATCTAAAGATCAAAAAGGTTAGAAGTTGATATTCCTGATTGAGCATTTGATTAAGGCTAAGGCATGCCGAGCTTTTGGGCTTATATCATGGTACCGCCACTGCTGTTTCGAATATTTCTGTTCACATCAGTATGAATCAGCTATCTTGATAACGTATTAAGAGGAACGCTTACAATTTGCTAGGTTTGTCTGCCTTTCTGCCTGTATGGAGGGCACCGTATGCTGGCCGGATTAATACCTTTCGCGGGCCGGAGCTGGCCCGCGGGCCGTACTTTGCCCACCAACTGGTCTAAACAGTTCACATGGGGTACGCTCAATCGGTTTCTACAAGCTTTTATTATTAAGTTTGCATTGTTGCATGTAAGTTGTCCATTTCAAAATTTGCAAACAAAATGGTTGACAAATGTCAACCATTTGCTTTTATCTGATTGAGGTGAAATTTGGCACATTTATGCAAGTTCGGTGACAATTCAATATTATGGTACCATCGGGCTGATCTGATGCTGGAGCCAGGATGTAGGGACTCGAACTCCCTGATGGCAAATAGCAGGATAGTCGAATTTGGGCTAATTTGTTTTGATACCATGAGCACTTTCCATTACACATGATGACCAGGGCCTGAAGATTGCATCAGTGGCAACATTTTTATTCTTAAACTCCATCAAAATTTATATTTTTATAAATAGTAATGTGTATAACTTAAGCAAGATAATAACGAACTAGTATAGATGATTGCATTATTCCACAAATTACTAACAGCTCAGTAGTAAGTACAAAACTAAAGGAATAATTAAATTAAAATAAACAACGCTATCTGCCTGTTATACAGGGTGAATATGAATTCATATAATTCCCGTTCGCTGGCGACTCCACTACCGATCACGAACAACTTTCCCCAAGGAACAATAGCCGAAGTTACTCGTCTTTGTACTAGAAAAATATGCGATAATCTTAGAAGCTTATTTGTACCGATTAGATTTTCATACGGTAAAAGAGTAATTTATAGTCTCTACTTATTTCTCAGCATGCTAGATATACCGTTAATCCGCTCTCAACTTACACAAATCGAGGATCAAATTCTCGGCCAACAAACGCATGTTTTAAGTTTAAATTAAGTTTTACCGTCAAATGTAGTTATTTAACAAGCTGTGCTGTGTCACAGTGTGTGTTGTTAACAACCTGGTCCCATTCTTCTTGTGAACCACACGGCTTACTGTCTATAGATGGTGGATACCCACGGGAAAAGATGAACTCTTTTCATTTGCGACTTCTCGTATATTTGTACTTAAACAGAGCTGACAATACAATTTTGGATTTCAAGGGCGCTCGATCTCGCTTTAGCTCAGGGAAAATACGGTTTGACCTCGGAAAAACAGATAACCGCGATTTTCTTGAAACATTTATGTGTTGTAAATGTAGTAACAATTGCTAAAAATTGAGCATTTGTAAGAAACGCAAGTAAGTAAGTAACTAAATAAGCTGAAGTTGAAAAATGTGTTACTTTAAAAAAAAAATGTGTTACTTTAAAAAAAAATGCTCAATTAAATATCAGTTAGTATTTATTGTTATTACGATACAAATTAAAAATAGGGTTTTCTAAAAAAATCTAGACAGAGCGCTCGTTTTTTTAGGCTTAATTATTCAAAATTACACCTCTAATATACTTCTATAAGATAGCAATTATATAAGTCGGTTCTGAATTATGTCTAGCTAAGCTAATTTTTTACCGTATTTTCTCTGGGCTAGTAAAAAATAAGAACAACCCGTCTTG
Source organism: Oegoconia quadripuncta (assembly GCA_949316235.1). Classification (NCBI taxonomy): domain Eukaryota; kingdom Metazoa; phylum Arthropoda; class Insecta; order Lepidoptera; family Autostichidae; genus Oegoconia; species Oegoconia quadripuncta. The sequence continues at coordinate 11,303,156 of OX438745.1, forward strand.
TCTCGCGATTGTCGTAATGGGACTTTCCACCAAAATTAATCTGTCACGTATGCATTTCTGTATATTTCTAAAGGTGAACAGTGGATTTCCAATTCAATTTTTGTTTGTACAGGTGGTTATATTAAGAAAAATAACAGTTAATTATGGATCCTGTCGGGCACAAAAATTTTGAAGAGAGGAGGACGATTCCTACGGAACATTGTGTTACATTATATTACAAAAATACATTAATTCGTATTAGTTTATTATTTAAATACACACATCAACATTGATCAAATCGGGGACGTCTTAAAGAAAGGCCAAGTCAAGAGTACCCTAAACTGACGAGCATGTATGTACAACCTTATGAGAGTGAAGAAGCAGAAGAGGTGTGTCAGGATCGTAGCAAGTGGAAGTCTGTGGTCTCTGCCTACCCCTACGGGAAACAGGCGTGACATTATGTATGTATGTATGTATCAACAAAGTCTAGGGATATTAGTAAATCTCAACGGATTGTTTTATTTTTTTAAGATCATAAAATAACCTTTCATATAATTATACCCTCTCCAAACAAACTATGTATAGTTTTTTCGATAATCGACAAAATACTAAATACCCCTAGACTTTGTTGATGTGTGTATTCATGCTTTAAACTATTACCCTCTTATTCATAAAAAATTACAAACGCTTTATAAGCCTGTTTTAGTTAAAGTATGTTGTGAACGACAGAGACAAAACATACTTTAACTAAGGCTTATAAAGAGTTTGTAAATGTTTATAAATATATCTGACCATCCCATTTGGGATAAGGGCCGCGACGTTATGTATGTACTATGTGAACAGACTGGTTACTTGGTTCACCTCTCTTGCCTATAAGTCATTATCCACCACGCGGCCGCACGGGATTGGTGGAATTGTAGACTGACGGCCACGTCGCAGCCACGTGACAGATAGTCTTTTCAAGCCGCCTAAGTAGGCTATCGTTTTGCCTCCGGGATCCGTCCAAGTTCTGACATTACTTAACTTCGCTATTCAAAAACGAACACGTATTGTACTCGTAGTTTCGAGAAGGCGCGAAGAGCTTAAATAATCACAATGACGTCGCAACATAAAACATAACAGTACATGACGGCAATACTCGAATAACTTCAAATAATCCGTGCGAATGAACTTAACGACTGGTTTTTGTTTATCTTGCGGAAGTATCTACGCAATTAGCAGCATCTCACAGTCAGAAGGAATTTTTAACACGCAACGTAATGTTTTAAGTTTGAATCGTACGTCAGCTGCCCCTTCCACATCCACTGATCTATCCCTAATGGTAGGGATGAACGGATTTCTTTTCCATTTTTTGTAAGTATGGCGGGATGCATTGATATTTTACTTCCACGTATTCCTCCTATGATAAAGTAGTAGTAGATTAGCTTGCAAATGGACATGTTTTGAGGAGGGATGAAATGCATGTTACTAAGAGAGTGATGAATATGGTTTTTTTTTTATTATTGACTGGATGCGAGTTTGACCTCAATCTCACCTGATGGAAAGTGACGATGTGGTCGAAGATGAAGCACGCGATCCCAGTAAATGCCTATCCACTCTGCTCTTGAAGATCCCAAGGTTGCAGGATTCAGGAAAGACTGACGCCGGAAGGGAGTTCCATGGATTTCGATGGTTGGGAAGAGGAAGAGCAAGGAAAAGATTGTAGACTTAAAAGATGGCTGGATTGTGAGAAGGGTGATATGAACGAAAATTGCATGCGAATGATGAGGTAACAGTTGATAGAGAAGATTGGAAGAAAAAGACGTACTGCGCCGACCACAAATAAATTGGGGCCAATCACGGAGATGATGATAAACTTGCATTCTTGATGCTGAAAGAACCTTCATCAAATTGTAAAGTGTGTGGTTATAGAGGACGTTTCCGATGGAGTGTGTCCGGAACGATGTATAGGAAGGCAAATAATTGTGCAAATCACCCCTGTTTGAAGCTGTTCGGGGCTGTAATATCACATTGGTATTCTCTGTATCAGAGATTGGTATTGGTGGTTACCTATCACGAAAGCGAATTTTTGTTTTCCAATTTTAATTGTTCGAAAACGTTTCCCATATTTTTGTTTTCTGTATGTTTCATTTCACCGAAAAAGCATTCTACAGAAGTACGAATGTACGATATTCAAATGTAATTTTTTTTAATTTACATTCACATCAATACATCGCTGCATCCGATGGAACCACTGGGAAAAGCACTTTGCCCACTCGTCCTTAGGGGTCTCTTCGACGGCCTTTTGAAACGCAGCCACTGCTTCCTCTGCGTCCATAAAACGTTTTCCTCGAAGTTTTTCTTTTACTTTCGGGAATAAATAAAAATCGCTTCGGTCGGGGCTATACGGCCGAATATACCCAATAATTCCATGTCTGACGTCGCCAAATAGTCGATAGTTTGCTTGGCGGTGTGCGACGAGGCGTTATCGTGATGAAGGAGGATCCTACTGCGAAGTCGTTTCTTCCGAACTTTTTCAAAGACAAGTGGCAAACAATTTTTAGTGTACTCTGCAGTAGCTGTTCTTCGATCCTCTAAAACAATTGTTGTGTAATGACCTGTCCTTCCGAAGAACGAGGCCACCATCTTTTTTCCCACGCTTCGACCTCTCTTCACTTTAGTTGGCAACTCCTCGGAATGAAACACCCACTTAGCAAAGTGTCTTTTAGTTTCAGGATCATAACAGTAAAATAAATAAATAAATCACCACGACAGAGTTTTTGGTCCTCTGTCAAATTATGAGGTATCCACCGGGCACAAAGCTTCCTGACCGCTAAATGTTCATGGAGGATTTTGTGCACTTGACTCATACCGATGCCTAAGCTTGTCCGAATCTGCTGATAGGTCACTCTTTTGTCAGTCTCTATCATGCGCCGCACAACACTGATGTTATCTTCGGTCGTTGTCGTAGAAGGCGGTCCCTCACGCAGATCATCGGTGAGATTAGTGCGACCACGTTTAAACTGATTAAACCAGTTGTAAATAGTATCGAAGTCTATCATAACTTATTGTTGACTTAAATGACATCGAAAGTCATAAAAAATCATTGCACGAAAATTTTCTCGCGTTAAATTCATGCTGACGTGACACAGACAATTTTCAATGTGCCCCCAAATCGTAAAACAAATGACAAATGAATGAAATACATACACAGCGTATTGACAGAGTTTCATTTTCAAAATTTGAGATTATTTTTTTATTATATCGTTTAAAAGTGGCCAGTTCTAAGAACTTTCAGTGTCGCCCTCGTAATGCGAAAGTTTGCGTGTGTGTATGTATGTATATTTGTTACCTCTTCCGCCTATACGGCTGGACGGATTTGGATGAAATTTGGTGGACAGATTAGATTAGTACCTGGATTAACATATAGGCAAATTTTTTTGCTGAACCGATTTTGAATCTTCCACGCGGATGAAGTCGCGGGCGGAATGCTATAGTTACCTCATATTTCAGACTACAAATGCGATCATCTCCGGACTCAAAATTAACTATCTCTCTCTCTTATTATCTTGAGAGCTATGCTCTTGTCGGTGGAGTCCTTTCTAATCATGACACATATAGACAATTTTTTTTACTGAACCGATTTTGGTAAAACGGTTCACGGACCGAATTCGCAGACAACAGCTGGTACTCTACTATGGAAATAAACACGTGTTTCAGCACTTAATTCTTTCTGAAAACATCGAAATCTTTAAAAACACTTCTATCCATATCAATACTTATCAATGTCCACTTATCGATTATTTAATTTCCGTTTGTAACGTACACATTACACTTTATAAGTACTACGAAGAGCGCTGATTTCTAAGGCCCGTATTCATAAATCGATCTTGAGACTGACATATCAATTCAATGGAATGGAATATTATTTCAAGGTTTCACATGAAATATGTTTTAATTCCTGGGCTAAATCACATAATAAAAAAAATTTGAACAGAGCTCTTTTCATGTGCTTCCCATAATCATTTCTTAGATTCGCATAACTTTTATAAAGCGGTTACTTTTAAAAATTAACGCTGCCTATACTTAACTTAATGTTATAATTATTATATACACACAAAGTTTAGCTAAATTTGGATTTGCCGTTCCCAAAAAAAATTTAAAATGTTTGTATGGAGAAAACAGTCTTAAAGAAATTCTTCATACAAAACGCCAATTTCATAGGTAAGGACCTAATACTATTTTAGATTTTACTCTTTAATACTCAATGACTGTGAAGAATGATTGATATGTTGTAATAATTCCAAATTCAAACTCAAAGTATTTGAATAATATAATAGGAAAAACGAATAATGTTGTTCTTGTTTATTATAATACTTATTTTGCATTTTTAGGTAGTTAACACTTTTGCCAAGTAAAAGAAAAGATGAAAGTCGTGTCACTCGTGTCCTACCAAGAGGTTAAATCGAGCACGGAAAGCAGAGACACGTGGTCATTACTCCACCGACAAGAGCATTCAACATTTTAAAACGAGTAGCTGTAATAATTACATATATGACTGATTGTAGTACCAAATGTTAAACTAGAAATAAAGTAAAAACATTAACCAAAAAAAAAGGCTCTTCAATAGCCAAAAAAAATTCAACATTCATAAACAAATGCTAGATTACTAGCGGTTTTTTAAAACGCAATAAATAGTTTTATAATAAAAATTGGTTTTTATTTTAAAATCCACATGGACGGTCTCGTGAGCGGTAAGTTAGACAATAAGAAAATTTATTTCACCTAATTATTAAAACAGTCAACGTACAGATGATATAATATGACTAAGTCTTACTGCAGATTCCAGAATCCTGTGAATACAATTGAAGATAATATAATGACTTTGCATTTCAATTTGGTAGTTTAAGTTACGCATAACTAGGTAACAAAGGTCAATATGTAAAGTTGCTTCACTTTTTAACATTGTATCATTCATTACAAAAACACTGTAATCTGGATCACTAATTAATGTACCAGTGCCGCACTACATTTACAGTTTCATTATTTACAATAAGTACCTCAAAGTCATGGATTATAACGCAATACTGAAACTAGGACCTATGGCATCCAGCTATGAGGATTAGCAGAAACTTCAAACACCAAGTTATTAGGTATAAATGTTCCAAAATGGTGTGCTTAAAGCATTAGTGAAAGATTTATGGTTCACAAAAATGGGAGACATTCATGAGTACCTACTTGAAGATGTCCACTGTGAAAGAAGAAGTAAGTACAGTAACAGAAATCTATAATAAAGATAGAAGAACCCATCACCAAGCTTGCGTACTTGAACCACCCAAGACGCTTCAAGAGGCTACACACATGGGATAAACTGTGCAAAGGATATATAACGGATAAAAGGCAATGGCTTGCCTAACAAGCCAATTACTTTTACAACAACTGCTTATGGTCAATATGAATATTACCTAGAATATAAATAATATAGAATGAAAGTCACCAATATAGTCCATAGAGGATTAGTATATAAAGTGGCAAACTGATTGAAAATCTGGTGTTTAAAGTAGCTAGATGCTGGCTGTTTCCAACTGGTCGCTTTGGAAATCCATGGGGAAGCCTCATGATGGCTGATGTGATGATGATATTACATAGAGGACTACGTAGCTGTAGAGGCTGAATGTTTTGAAATAGTTTTTATGGTTTAGCTACCTAACACATAATCTTTTAGAAAAACCATTTCAAAATTATATCTACATATAGGGTAGGTAGGCAGCATAAGGGGTGGTGGAACAATCAAACCTGTCAATTTCAGTTTTGCTTTTTTGCAATAGAATTTTTATGTGTTAGCAAATCTGTGATATGTGCTCTCTCTGTCAGAATATCAATAAAAAAGTGAAACCAACAACAAAGTAAGTTACACCAGTCAACCTCATTCCGTGTCTTAGCACAAACAGACCCTGGTAATAATGGCCGTTGGCAATATAGACAATAATTAACTATAAAATAAAAAGTTGAAGTACATATTATAACAAAGTATGTTCGTGTTTTTATTGAGCTGTTTATGTTGTACACGTGACTCTCTAAATAACTGGCAAAGTGCGAGTCGGTAATCGCCCTTTATTTCCGTAGTATACAGGTATGGTTGATGGCACGAAGACGATCATAAGGCTACCAGTGTAAGGTTTTCCGTAGTATACAGGTATAGTTGATGGCACGAAGACGATCATAAGGCTACCAGTGTAAGGTAGCCGTGCTACCGGAACTATAATCGAGACCCACTTAAACTAAATAAGTAGGTACTTATCTTTTTTTTTTTTATGGTTAACTGGACACACATTTGACCACAATCTCACTCGATGGGAAGTGATGATGTGGCCGAAGCACGCGATCTCAGTAGATGCCTATTCACACTGCTCTTGAAGATCCCAAGGTTGTAGGATTCAGGAAATAGATAGGATAAATAGAAAAAATAAATTTGTCAGCTTCTCTTCCAGAAGAATATTTTTATAAAGTTTTTAATGCAATATCTCGCTCAACCAGGATCTAGACCAATAGTTTCGCATAGACTTCATGCTGGTCAACCTCATTCAGCGTTTTATCCATACAACTGGACTCTGGCAGTAATGGTCGATCGATTACGATCTATATTAATAGACGACCGATTGCCATAAAATAAAAAGTTGAAGTTGAATGTTCGGATTTAAGACACCACATTACATAAATTAAGTTTGGATGTTGCTTTGTTTGTTTGTTGCTCAATCACGACGAATCAGATGAACGGATTTGGTTGAAATTTGGTGTATAGGTAGAATATACCCTCGATTGAGACATAGGATATATTTCATCAGGATAAAGTGAGTAGTTCCCGCGGAATAAACAAATTCCCGCGATAAAGTTAATCCACGCAGGCGAAGCCGCAGGTGGAAAGCTGGTAAAATACATAAATTTTGGGTCTAACATTACAACATCATGCGATAGATAAAATATTTGTTTTTGTCTGAGCTTACGAATTACATTATGAATTGGAGTATTCAGTATTTGTACAATATATGTATAACATAACTTCCAAATTACTAACTAGTTTAGTTTTTGACATAGATCTTGTAATAAAAATGGTTTGTAGGTTTTTTTTACTAGAATGTGGACAACCCCCATATCTTTATTTTTGAAGAAAAAAAGAATAAAAAATGGTCTCTACACATGCACGCCAGGATAACAAAATACACAATAAAAAAACAATTGGATCGAAAATGAATAACACCTTCCATAGAATATTAACGAATATTGCATAAGAAAAAACTTTATCTAGTGTCTATACCGACATCGTTGCATGATAAAAAACGTAATTTCTCAGATGCTGATATTATGCAACAACGATTATTGTATGATTATACTTTTAAAAAAACTTTGTCTGCCGACTGATATTGATAATATTGCTTTATGATAAAAAACCTAACTGTTCTCACACCATTTTCTGTCACTTTGCTGTACATATCATGTGTTTGTCAACAAGATTTTTTAAGAGGATCTGCCCTAGCTTTTAAAACTTAAATTGTCTGTCAAAGCTTCTTTTTAATTTTTCAATCTTTAAGCAACAGACTTTGATTTTTTTATGTATGTGCATTAACTTGTTGCATGCTTTAAAGATTGCCCATGAACTTTGTCAACCGAACTTATCAATGCATTTCTCATTAGTCACAATGAGACAACATTATCACAAAATTTAGACAACAGCTAGTAGATAAGAAGTGTATTGATTTCTATTAAGTTAATTAATAAAATGAATATCCATTTTTCACTACTTGGAGCAAAAATAAACATAATGAACAATTTTGCAGTAAGGCTTTTGTTTAACGCCCAGAAAAGGGGAAACTGTAATAAATTTTCACACATCACTTTAGTTTGATATCTCAGTATTAACAGCTTTTGACATTTACGAAATCAGTGCCATTTAAGTTCCGGGTGGTGCGTGCGCAAAAGGGTCAAATTACTGGGTCACAGAAAAAATCTAGTGTAAATTCAAGTGTTATATACATATTATTTATTTATTGAATTTATGCTTTTTTAAGGTGAAGAATAAAAAATTTAATAAAAGTAGGTTAGAGCTCCATGGTTGGTATGTCGGAGTACTACTGGGGCATAAATACCTGAGGTGTGTTATAGGTACGCCTGTCTACCAGTTGGGGAGTTACCGGTTAATATAAGTATACCTAATTTTTTGATCCAATTGTCCCAATCTAATTTTAAAAGAGGCCACTTAGCAGGAACAGTGCCAACTCACACCTACATGAGTCACTCTTCCTTAGAAGTGATATCACATCAACATCCTACAGACATTTATTCACTAAAGCGCATAAGCCTCTCTCATTGCACGATTTGCATTTGTTTTCATAAAGAGGATTTGCCCTAATTTATATGTTGGGCAGGCGGGCTATCAATAGCATGTTTTTAGGAGCCTTGCACTAATGATTCTGATGCATGGGAAACTATTAATGGTAATAGTTTATGCTGTTGCGACTCAATAATCAATACCATAACACTAAGGAAACAAATTCCAACAAACATCGTCTTCATCAATTTAAGAGCTACGCTCTTGTCATTGGAGTAACGACCACGTCTCTCTAATTTCAAACTAATTTACTTAATAATAATATTGTTATTCAATTTATATAGCTAATGGTGAATTTTGATCCAGATCTTCAAACTTGTGCCCTGCTTCCCCGCTCAGTAGCTTTTAGCAGTAGGTGTTAGCTCTTAATGTTGATACAATATGACTAATATATTTTAAATTTCCTTTGTAGTCATTAAAATCTGACCACAACTTGCACAACTTTTGGGCAGAAAACTGTAGTCTGTTCATTTATAGTTAGCATAACTAGGCATATTGTGACATTGTATATGCTAAGATTAAACAGCGAACAGGATTTCGAAACAGCAGTTTCTCAACATAAAATGAAAGGGAATCATAGACTAACCTGTGTGTTACAAAACTTTTTTTTTTAGTAAAACATTAGATGAGGACTCACCTAAACAGCAAGTAAGAAACTTCAGCAGCGTGAAAACGAACGCGTTGTAGAAATTGGCATCGTAATAGTTAGCATCTGTGTCGGAGACATCGACGTGGTCCACCGTTACGTTACTGAGGACAGACACTTCTTCCCCGCTGGAGACTGGCAACCCCAGGCTGATCTTCAGGAATTCATCCACCACAAACAGCGGCGGCACCCTCAGCAGCACCTCCACAAGGGCTAATGCCTTCGACCTCAACGACATTATTCATTTATGCGAATCTTCGCGCACGGTAACACTGCCAATTTTGTAACCACAGCCGAAACGACGGACGGCCAGCGGTTGTTACTGGATAGTGGGTCGGTATTTTTATTTTGATTGTTTGATACAACGTAATGATATTTATGAAAATATGACTGAAATTTTTGCGATAATAAAAATTTGACACTACAAATTTGGTGTTGCTAGACTAAAATATTTTCAGTGGCCGGCAAATATGAAAGGAAAAAATCTATTTTAGGTTTTAGTGGTATGTTTATGTCTTTATCTAACTAAAGGATTGTGCGTTAAAATAAACAGAAATAGACGGTAGAAGAGTCTAAATATTATAATGCTTAAATTATCTAAGGTTAAGTGCAAATAGGTAGGTTAACTATTGTAGGAACATTTATTTTTACGATTGTGGTGTTGTTGTAAACCCCAAACTGCAAAAAGTTTAATCGTTTATTAAATTCAATAATCCGTATACGACATAACGAAAGAGTCCAAAAGATTTCCTATTACTTACATAAAGTCTGTGAAAAGAGTTGAATGAAACTTGCATGGACGGCAGGATCCATCTTCACAGCCCTTTTTCATTCGCAAGCTTCCCAGTCAAAGTATATTCAGTGTTACCATATAGGATATATGTTTCCTTTCTTTTCCGTTTTCTACTCTAAATCTACCGTAGGCTACACATTATCTAGGATACCTACCGGGCTAAGCAATTTATTTATTATTTGGTTAAATAATTTCTGGAACAATATTTCTCGTCCTCTAGAAAAAAATTAGTTCCGTGCATAGACTTACATTATTATTGAGTATGAGCCGACCGGGTCGTTCAAACAATCAAAATGGCACCACTTCATTGGTGTTAAAATGGGAGTTTGGAACCAATGGGGTAACACATCGACTTTGTTTGAGAACTGTCCTAATAAATGCTGATTTATAATATTGTAAAATATAAATATACATCACTTACCACAGAAAAGTGAGTAAGTAAATAACTATATAACCGACGACGACATATTTGGTGTAGTGGTTAGAAACTCTGACCACTATACCAAATGGTCGCGGGTTCGAATCCCGCTAGGGGCATATGTTTGTGTGATGAATACGACCGCGTGTACCCGAGTTATGGATGTTTTCTTTTATAATAAGTACCTATTTACAAAAAAAAAATGTATTTATGTAGTATATCAACCATCTGGTATCCACAACACAAGGCTATAGTTACTTACTGTGGAACTAGATGTCACTGTGTGTGTGTCTAAGGATATGTATTTATTTATTATTTATTCATTTAAATACTTAAAAACCAAACACCTCGACTGCATATTTTGTATTTTACCGGCGTCATGTTCGATGTTTTACCTTAAAATGTACACTCTAAGGATCGAGACGAATCGAACGACACCTTGCACTTCAAAATGTGTCCAGGCGTTTAGGCTACAGGAGGTAACATAGGAGTCTACAATAGAGTCTACATAGAATAGTCTAAGAGCGTCGGTAGCTCAGCGGTTAATCTCCCAATTTGGGAGGTCCGGGTTAGATTCCCACGCAAGCCATGTACCAATGAGTTTTTAAATTTACTTTACTTAGGTTCTATGTTCGTCAATGTATTTACTTTTTTTATCTTAGTTAGGCACGTATGTTCGTTAACCCATATTTTCGATTTTGACGATTATTATTTTGTTTGTTGGGTTTACCGTCAAAGTATAGGTCCTATATAAATTTGGTTTAGATCTGATGACGTCCTCTGGAGATAGACCCAAACAGTATGTCATTATTATCATAGCCACAGGACGGTCACTGCTGACCATAGAAAGAAAGAAAGAAAGAAAAATTAATTTAATCCCATCTCATGACACAAACGATCAGGTACAAATATTACACAGTCGAGACACATGCAAAAAATAACATTGTGTTTGCCATCTAATTGTCGGTGTCGCAAGGTGGAGTCAAAAAGGTCTCCAACTCAGCATGGGTTGTAGCCGTTCACTACAACGCTGGTTTTCAGTGGAGCCTCCAAATGACGCATAATGATAGAATTCCAGAGCGACTGATTGGGAGTTGCCGCATCCAGCGATTTCCCGCGACCTTATCAGTTCGTCTGTCCACCTTGAGAGTGGATGCCCTACGCTGCGATTGTGATGTATGGTCGCCATTCGAGAATTTTAATGCTCCGCATGTCATTAGTTCCTCTAGCTATGTGCCCTGCTCACTACCACTCCAACTTGCCCTTCCGCTGGGTTACATCAGTGACTTTCGTTCGCTTACGAATTTCTTCGATCCCGATTCGATTCGACAGTGAAACGCCTTCTCCATAGCTCGTTGAGTGACTTTCTTATGAGGCCCATAGTGAGAGACACGTACATAAGTCATCACTGGTAACACACATGGGTAGAAACCCCAACACATTTGTGAGACTGGCTATCTTATCTCTGACAACCGGAACACAACGATGCTATTAACATTGCTGCTTTGCATTGCATGCAATAAGGTTTTTGCTTGGTTAAATAAAGCTTTCTAAGTATTACCTATCTAGAGTGTAAATGTTTAAACGATCATTATACGCATTGTTTCACACTTTCCCAAATCTGCAACCCCAAACGGTAGCTACTTTATATTCAACGAAAAAATACAACTTCATAAACTCTCTTTATTACTACCAGACGGGGTTGGGTAACTCCAGAGCGAACAAAACATACCTATTCAGGCGAACTTCGAAAGCTAACAGAGTCGTTTGAATCGATTTCAATTTGTGCGGCTTCATAGTACGGCTTCGGCGTTCGGGGGAAAATTAAACCCCTAAATGCTCCGTAATTGTATGAAAGCTGGGTTGAAATTGAACGAGTAGTAATTAGTATATTTAAACGGTGGATACTCGTGGAATTGAGATTATATGAATTATTGTAAGCTTTTGTTGCTTAGTCAGTTTAGAGTGTTCAACGGATTCGTGCCTTATTTTGGAAAATTTGGAACCCTTGTAGGGTAATTTTGTATGTGCAAAAAATCATATATTCCTAATTCTAATACATACTCTACAATTTTTATCACGGCCCATAATTTTATAGAAATTTAAATGTGTATCGATACTGGAATATAAGTCTGGATCCATTCAACGAGGTTATACATAAATAGTAGGACCAAACATTAATATGCTTAGGCAAAAGTCGACGAGTTTAACGGGGTATATATTCACATATAGTTTAACCTCAGAATACATCAAAATGCTGCTGTACGACTGTTATGTCGCTAATTTCGACAGATGCACATAAAATATGTGATAAATTATATCGCAAGTTGTCACGCTACCACGCTGCTTGCCTTTTATGAGACTTCTTATATACAAAAAAATATGCGTTTTACTAAACAAAATACCTACGAAGTATTACATAAAGTAATTAATAAATTCGTAATCTGATAAGAAAATACTCTTAGACGTTTCTTCATACGTCAAAGCCTAATCGTAGCTAATACTTGTGTATCTAAACGAGCCTATTTGAATAAATAAATACCTAAATATTTCGGGTAATTCGAATCGAATCTAATCCCAAACTAAACATACGTACATACTTTTATATTATACATACTTATAATACAAATGCACTTTATTGCACAAAAGGGAAATATACATTTTTACAAAGCACAATACCACAGTATTACAAATATTGTAATACTGGCACAATACTGAAAAGAGTACAATTAGGCGGCCTTATCACTAAGAGCGATCTCTTCCACGCAACCTTTGGGTGTATGAGTATAACTTTATAGAACAGCTAGGTTGTGCAAAATACGGATGCAGATATGAAATAGCTACATAATTAATTACTTATTTAATAAACAATAATTAAAACCATACATTTATACATATATATTATATACATAAATAGCTATATATATATATACATATAGATGGATACTACATACATAACAAAAATAATACACACATGCTTAAGTACCTTAATAAATATATAATAAAAGAATTAAACAATTTGTAAAGCAAAATTACTAATTAATGATGACCGTTGAAAAAGAATAAAAAGTAAATAAATAAAAATAAAGACTAGATTAAAGGACTAAAACAAACTCTTTAACTCCTGGCTTGAAAACATTCAAAGACTGAACACGTCTGATGGATTCAGGTAGATTCCACATATTATAATCATCCATGACTCGGAAATAAATGTTCGTATTCATCACACAAACGTTTACGCTTAGCGAGATTCGAACCCGCGACCTTTACTTTCGTAGACAGGGTAGTGACCCTGATCCACTGCATAAATCAGTCATCAAAAATTTCCGTATTATTATAGGGGTATAATATTCTAAATCTTCTTCTTCGTATCAATGTGTCCGATCAGATTCTAAATAACAATTTTGTTTAGAATAGATTATCTATATAAAATTTTTTATATAGTTTATTATTTCTAGCAATCTTGAATAAATTTATTTATTTATTTATTTACATAGAATCAACAGCATTATTACAAAATCCATGTACAGAAAACTAATACCAAACTTATGCCAATTAAAGATTCTTATTATTTTACTGACAATGGGTAGTTACCCTTAAAATTAAACCTTACCGACTCATAGTCACACCAAGTTATCACACCAGTGTTACAAACAGGATTCTTTTTCTTGTTAGTCACACTACTAATTTTTCCACACCATTTATACTATAATTGCTAGTGCAGTACCTGTTGAAAATTTAGGTTTAACAGGAACAAACTAATATATAATAATGTCAACCTAACACGAAGGGTATGGCGGAAGCGAGCCGGGCGAGCAGAGCGAGCCTAACCTATCCATGTCGGGGTGCCAAAAACTCCCGTGCTCGCTTCGCTCGCACTCGTCCGGCTCGCTTGCGCCAGTTAAATATAGATGACATCCCAGATGACATTCCATTTTACAGGACAGGGCAGACTATGACAGCCCTAGTTAGGGAATAAATACAATAAATGGTGTGGAAAAATTAGTAGTGTGACTAACAAGAAAAAGAATCCTGTTTGTAACACTGGTGTGATAACTTGGTGTGACTATGAGTCGGTAACTAAAGTGAATGGGTAATGATTTAATTAAATTACAATAAAGGTACTATTACATTATTAATGATAATATTATTATATAAATATCAATAAAAACAAATCAAATCCTCGGTGGTCAATAATAATGCTTGGTCACAGGCCTATCCGAGTGAGAATTTTCCTATGAACCCGGCATCGCAGAGGCTTTGGGATGAGCCGATCTGTTTAGAGACTCAAATAGTTCTTCTAGAGTCCGCATCGGATCTAGCAGATCTAGCTTCTCGTAAGCCAGAATCAGGGTACTGGTTGCAGGCTTTACCTTCGGCCAATATCGGTACCCTTTTAGATCGGACCACCCTTTCTTTGGCCGTCTGTCTGAGACTGGGCCTAAGGACTAACCAACCTCATTTGTGTAGGTGTGGAGTCGCAGTCGACGAGCGCGGTCACCACGGCCTCTCTTGCCAGCGCAGTGACGGTCGTTTATCTCGCCATTCAAAAAGACGCCTCTGAGTACAAGGTTTCATATTTGTGCTCTTTGGTGTGGAAACCTTAGGCCCGTGGGGTCCGGAAGCGCGAAGATTCTTCCAGGATCTGTCTTCGCGCTTGATTGATACCTCTGGGGACAAAAAATCTGGCAACTATCTCGGACAGCGTATTAGTATAGCTATCCAACGAGGTAATGCTGCCAGTCTTTTGGGTACCCTTCCTTACAGTACGGACCTCGAGCACGTTTTCTACCTTTCTTAATTTTGAAAGATAGAGAACGTGTTCTTGTCTGCTCCCGTGTTTTTCTTTTTCCCTTTTTTTTCTGTAGGTAGTTAGCTCCTTAAATTAATTATATTTGTATACAGTTAATAATATTAAATATATGTATTAACTTGCCGGAGCCAAAAAAAAAATATTATTGAACCCTGTTCTAAATTCCATTATAATCCTCAGTGATATACGAGTCGTTATGTTAATATGTCTAAATTACATAGTATTGAAATTGAATTAAGCCAAATGAAAATGTCAAAATTATAGATCTATAAATATGTACAAAATATTATGTGTGTTGTGAATGTCTGTGTGTGCAAGAGTTAGTGTGTGTGACAGTTAGTGTGTGATGGTGGTGGGTTTTGCAAGATAGAGTAAATTAATCTTCCATTTTGTTTATAAAATAATAAATAATGTACACCGAACCGAATGGAAAGAGGTCTCAAGATATGGTTCTCCTTCCCTGGAGTTTGAGAGGCGCTGTTATACTTTGGGATGCTACTAGTGTCGATACCTTTGCACCGTCCCATCTACCAGTTACATCTAACAGGCAGGATCTGCAGTCGCATCCATTGAGAACCTCATACGTGTCAAATATGCTAGTCTCAGTGGGGATTATATGTTTGCTCTGTTTAGGGTGGGGGTCAGGCGCTTATTGTCTTTTTCGAGAGATATTTGAGCGTTTGATTAGAGTTTCCACTGACCGGAAGGCTAGCCTTTATTATTTCGCTATTCAAAGAGGAAACGCACTTAGGGCCTGTAAGAGTGACATCTCTAGACAAGTGTCACATCCCTTTGGAGTGGGACACCGGCAATGCATATGGTTGCGGAGTTGTGGCCGAAAATTGTTTGTGTTATATTAAAGTTAATTAAAGTACTTTTTGTATTCAATTATTACAGGGCCGTATTAATAAATCGATCTTGAGATTGAGATCGCACCTCAGTCTCAATACTATTTTTTTGATACTGTTTCAATATGCAACAGATTCTCAAGCCTCAACTTAAGGTCATCTCAATCTTCAGAACATTTATTAATCCGGGCCCTCGTTTCATAAATTACCTCGTTATATAGATCTGGGACTTTTTTTTCTTACCTCGCATCGTAGGGTGTATGTTCTTGGCTTGGAGAGTAGGTAATTCCGGCATACAAACTATATTATTAAATTAAGCGTAAAATCCTTACAATCAGATCTGTGCCTCAGGAGGATCTTATTTTAATAACACCTAATGTAATGTAGCCTACTGAAGAACAAATAAATCGTATAATATTCAGTTGGCAGTCAGTATCGGTCTTATAGACGAAGAATCCAGCTTTGCCTTATTTCGATTGTTTTCGTTGAAGTATTCACTGTCAGGTGAACAAGTCTGGCCCATACTGTCTTCAGTGAGAGAAGTCTGTGTGGTGTAAGACTCTTGATGAGGATGAAATTATGTATCTACTCGAGTGTTTGCAGCTTGTAATTTAGTACAAGCATTTAACAATTGAACGGAAATTTCGCATATAAGTACGTACAATACAATACAATACAAATACACTTTATTGCACAACAGATAAGAAAATACAGTTTCAGAAAAGTGGTAAGAATAGAATGTACAATGTACGTACATCGGATGACAATCCAATATTATATGTCATTGAGGAGTCGACTCACCAGTAAACGGGAAATAATAAAACAGTGAAACGCCATTGAGTTTGTGGTAGTTTCTTGACAAGTATGATCATAGTGATAAACATGATGTCAATACAAGAAATAAAGATAAACTTGCAGGTCACATAAGTCGCATCCGCAAAGTCAGTAAACAAAAAAGTTTTTCAGTAATGTTCCTGTTGATATACAAAATCCTCCTTTCAATAAATTTAAAGATACTATAAAACAGAAACTTATTAAGAAAGCATGTTATAAAATATCAGATTATTTAGATGATAAACATTCATGGACATAACCAGCCCGTTCGCATAACCAGGCTATTTCACAATTAATAATGAAATAATAATTTTGTAATATAAAAACCTTTTTTTTTTAAAGAGCAACCTCTCTAGTTTCTTGTTTGTTCTTCTCAGGGGATAATTGCTTTTTGAACAAGCAGTAGCTTTAAAAATGTAAAATCTGGCTATTTTAAGTGTACTCTGTGTACCTACGAAATAAAGCATTTTTGATTTGATTTGATTTGATACGTTAATGATATACATGGTAGGCACAGGAAACCAGCAACGATATGTGCTAATCCCTCGATTCCCCTATATTTTTTTCCTTTATTTTATGTTTCTCGTCTTTGTATGCCCTACTACAATGTGATGATCACGAGCTCATGATGGAGTATTAAAAGATTGTAACTGATTTTAAAAATAAATACTAACGTTTATGATCTAAAAACGCAATGTAAACCTATAAACACATGTTACTAGCCGAACATTACACAAAATGACAATGATTTGATGAAGATAATACTTCTATATGGACAAAAAATGTCAGCAATCTGTAAAGGCACGTGGCAGCCACGCTCCACCCCTCCGCGCGCATTATTAAATGTAAAGCAATTGAGAATACCTCAAAGATATCGTGAATCCGCAGTAGTATTGTATTACATGTTATCTTTTATTTACGTTTCCGATTGAGGCGTATCACCTTACAATGGTACTAAATTAAAATGTTATTGTTTCGTGCGGGAATCGGTCGGTGAAATGTTGGTTTTGTAAATGAATGGATTGTAGAGATTGGGGGAGGTATGATAGGCTTCCCTTTGGGCGATTCATACTCTGTCTCTTTGTACGTATAATTCGGTTTAAAACCTCACTATTTAAATTTTACCGAAAAAAAAACAGGTTTATAAAGGATAAAAACGACGGGTGTTAGGTATTTGACGGCGATTTATGTTATATCCAGTGCAGTTATTTTATATTAAATATTAAAAATTAATTTAAATTACAATCCTTATTTCGTTCCTCACAATACTGTAACTAGATACAGGGTTGACACCTCTCAGTAAGTATTAAGATACTTGTATCAGGAAGTCTCACTCCTCCATAAACAAATGTTATTTCACAAATAAACATTGCAACAAGGACATAATTTTATGAATAAATTAATTATAAACGAGTAGATTGCAAGATTGCCGGAACATTGAGAAATTAAGATGCGGGATGGCCATGTTTGATGAAAATCGGTTCAGCCGTTTCGAAGATATTTAACTTTTATCACAGTTGGTTTGGTTAATCTGATTGATAATCATCTGTTTCAAAGGGGGTTTTCAAAAATTTTAATGTATATAAAATGTATATGTATGTATGTATTTTTTTGTATTTTTCTTTTTACCACCTTATCTAAGTCTGCGCCAAGCATCCATTGTTGACATCATTGTTCCGGTTGTTACAGATGAGATAGCCAGTCCCCCAAATTCTTCTTAGCGAGTCGATGGCAAAAACATGAAATTCTTGAGGACCAGAAAGAATTAAATTAAATTGGGTGCTCTGGGTGAACGGGCTTCCACCTTCGGAATCATCTTCACTTAACATCGGGGGCTCTATCGGTCATCGGTTACGTTCTGACTTGTGATTGGTTGTCTCATCGCTCGCTCGGCAATTTGACGGTTTCTCATTGGTCAACGTAATCCATGACGATAGCGATGGAAGTTACACAATCTAAGTGCAGGTATGATTGCACAATCGACCTCTCAAACGCTAACCGCTAACGCTAAGAATGAAGTAAATCGTTTAGATTCGATTTCGTGGTCCAAAATATAGGATAGTTATGGTTGTCAATTAGAGATATCATTTAGGCTAGTATTAATAAACCATTCTCAAGACTGAGATGACAAGATAGATTACAATGAGTTGACGCTTGGGAATCTGATGCCTATTAAAACAGTATAAATAAAAATGATATTGAGACTGAGACGCGATCTCTATATCAAGATCGATTTATTAATACGGCCCTAATACGGCTTCAGAGTGTAGCTCAAGCGTAGATCTGCGCTTGAGCATAGTTAGAGTGAGATGCCGCTATGCAAGTTAAATTAAAGCTGTCTCTTTTTAACTGTCCTCAAGAGAAGATCTCTGTTTTAGTAACATTCTGTAATAAGGGCCTTAGACTTTAACTGCTACTGAATAGTTGTATTGGTTTCTCTCCTTCAGAACTTGCTTTTACAGACAATGTGCAATAGAACCAAAGGTGACGTAGAAGGCGACTAAGGGACTTCACACCAAAAACCACCAATAAACTAACAATGGGCTCACCCCTATCACCTTATTTTCATATCAGAATGATTATTAAGATAGATTATTATTTTTATTTGCGAGTGAAAAGTGCAGGTGAATAAACCAAAAACTACAAACAGATATATCCCCAATCAAAAACAAGACAATACAGTACAAAGATACCTATATAAACAACAAATATTTATTGTGAAAAAAAATAAGCTACCACTTGCTACACAGCCGTAGGGCAAACACAGGTGGTAAGTAAAAAAGACATTGTCGGCATATTAGAGCATGGTTCCGTGAGCTCAGTAATGTTTGCTGACGTTTGTTTAGAGATTAACGCATAGTTGCTTGTTGTGATGTTAAATGGGCACTTGAAATTGCTGAGATTTATCAGTTAACTTTTAAAATACGTGGGAATTAGGACAACATTCAAAACATAATATAAATAAAAGTATTTTAAGTAAATCACATAGAGACAACAAATATATAAAACTCCATAACAAACATGGAAAATATATCTTATGGGCATAGTACCTACCTAGTACGCTAGGTGTACTACGCAATAGCGAAAGACGATAGCTCGAATAACAACAGCGCGAAGACAATATTGCGAAAGTACCATTGCTCGAAAGTGTAATTGCGCGATGGTTCATTTGCGCGAAAACTTAATTTCGCGACACACAAAAGCGCGAACGTTTATTTGCGAGCGATTATGAATCTTTTCCTATGACTGAATGATCACTCATTCAGTCATATTAATAATTAAGCGAGCGAGCGAGCGAAGCAAGTGTGCAATATGAGCCGGGGCACCCCGACACTGTTGGTTAGGTTCAGAAGGTTAAGGCGCCGCCTTAACCTTCGATGTTAGATTGACATATTTGTAATAAAACAAAATATGTACCCAATGTATTTGTCTATCGCGCAACTACACTTTCGAGCAATGGTACTTTCGCAATATCGTCTTCGCGCTGTTGTTATTCGAGCTATTGTCTTTCGCTATTGCGTAGTACGCGTACACCCTAGTACGCTAGCGCCATTGCCCCGCTGAAAGCATAAGCTCAGCAGCTAAGCAAAGTAGGCATCAGCACTCACATCTCCAGAGACGAGGACCAGTCTAATGGATAATCCTTTACAAATTGTTTTGTGTCGGAAGACCAAGGACCCAATGTCTCCATTGTCCACATAAATTGAAAATTTGGCAAACCCCCGAAAAACTATTTACATAAATCCAGTTAAAAGCAACTATCTTTCGAATGAAAAAGTCATTTTAAAAACTGTTCAGCCCTTTTGGTGCTACCACAGACAGACACAGACTTCTCATTTAATACGGCACATACGTAATATTTGATTTTCTGTACTTGTGTTTTATTGTTTTAGTTCGTTCTTTATTGACTTACGAAAAATTGATCCACATGAAACTTTGCCTCATCATCATATCAGCCGAAAGACATCCTTTATGTATAATTCAAGCTCATGATTAAAAGTACTTCATAAAAACCTATTGCTAATAGCAAAAGATTAAAATGAAATGAAATATTTATTCACAAGAATATGGTCCAACAAAAATTGATCTTTAAATATAATACAGCGCGTTCGCATATTCTGCCATTTATGGCGTGCAAATATCATCGTCTTAAATCATAATATTAAATATAGCAAATTATTAAATAAGTGAAATTAGTATTAATTATTAACGATAAATTAATTAATTTCATTAGCTGAAAATATGCAATAAAAAGAAAAATAAATTACTCGTCCCTCAGAAATTCCGATACTGAATAATAAATAAACCCTTCTCTAGAAAATATGCAAACACCTGATTTTTAAATATTTTACCAGTTTTATTTTTGAATTCATTAGATTTCTTTTGTGCACGTCTTATCTGCCTCTTCAGTCATATCTCTTTTTCGTAGGTCTGCTGGAAGAAATTTCATTGTAGAAATAAGCAGAACCTGTTGTGTCGTCTCTATTATGTTGTATCTGTATGTTTTTTTCTTGTGTGCAATAAATGATAAAATAAATAAATGATTATAAATTCTAACTGCCACACAGTACACGCCTTTACTAAAAACTTGAAGTTTTTGTACTGGGACATACAATTTGTACTCATAACCACTTCTGCATCTTTTATTTGTAACATCAGATTGTTTAGTAAATAAGTTGATGTTTTTGTGTACAAATAGGCATATTTCATACATAATATATAGGCAAGGAAATGAGAGATTTTGGTCTTTTTTAAACATTGGCTTACAACTTTCAAGGAAGTCTGCTCCATTTATTGTTATATATCCTCCTCCGCTCCATATTGTTCCTCATAATGTAAGATTACGTGTGGGTACTACATATTTATTCCGGATAAGTTTTTTACCGTGAAAAAAAAATAGGGCTTAGTGAAATAGAAGTTATTGGCATAGGTAGTTCATTTTTTTTTTCAAAAACGCACACGCTGGCTTTGCTTTGATAAGTAGGATTCCTATCATGCGAAATTTATTTTGTAGTCATATTTTCTCCACGTTTTCTGAAATGATGTAATTATGTGGATTAATGCCACCGTCAAATGACTCAATTAATACTGGATCGATGATAGTTTTGAAAAAATACCAATACAGAAGGTAAGATAATTTCACTAAGTACCTACCTACGGCTTGTACGGCTGTAGCACACACATACTCTAGTGTATCCTGATGTTACTTATATGAATTGTTATAAAATATGTTTATCCAATTGCTTTGGAACTTATGGTATGTGTGTGACTGGAGATACAAATAAACGATCTATCTATCTATCTATCTATCTATCTACCTAATATGCCCTATTTTTTTCCTTACGGTAAAAATACTCATCCAGTATATTTCTAACAGCCCTCTTTTTCCGGGGTAGTCCAGCGATTATTAATAATAAAAATTGCCAATTGACTTCAGTAAGATTCTGTTCTCTATGCCAAGGGTGCATCAAATAATTTTTTTTTTTTTATAATAAATATTTCGGACACTTACACCAATCATCTAGTCCCAAACTAAGCAAAGCATGTGCTATGGATACCAGATAACGGATAAACATACATAAATATTTATATAAACATCCATGACTCGGGAATAAATGTTCGTATTCATCACACAAACATTTACCCCTCGCGGGATTCGAACCCGCAACCGTTGGTTTCGCTGACTGGGTCACTATCCACTACCCACTACACCAATCGGTCGTCAATTATCTAAATACAAAATTACTGTCGATTGACAATTTTGTCGGAGATATCACTAAACCGAAGTAGACGAATTAAAAGCCTTCTCCTTTTTGGATTCAATTAAAGGAGGAGCTTCTCAATTAGTCGCGCTTAGGTAGAATGTTTCGTTCAATGTAAAATGACAAAGTATTTAATGCACTACGATCTAAATGTTGGAATGGTTTTTTTCTGTGACGTCAGAAAATACTTGAAACAGGTATCTTCTTTTTGTGTTTTGAACAATGGAAGCCGGAGGGTGAGCATTGATTTATTACGCCTCAGCCAATAGGGTGGCGGCGTGCCACGTGAAGGGTGGTAGGATGTAATTAACTATTAGGTGTATACATAACGTACCTATACACTCCTCATGATTGTATGTATATCTACATAACTAAAAACTCGGTGCTGTGTAGTTACAGCACGTAAAAAGAATAGACCAACAAATAGAATCTTCCCGTGGGTGTCGTAAAAGGCGACTAAGGGACTTTGCACCCAAAAACATCTAAGTAATCTTGCAAGTTTCAACGGCGATGTTTTCATTTCAGTATATTTTGAAAGATGAATCGTGGATGTTGAATCAAGAATTAAACTTTTGTTTTTGGAACATCCAAATTTTAATCAAAATCAAAAATGCTTTATTTTGTAGATTCACACCTATGCTCTAAGGATACATAGGGTACACTTAAAATAGTCAGAAATTTTGATTTTTTAAGCTACTGCTTGTTCAAAAGCCAATTTTCCCCTGAGAAGAACAAGCAAGAAACTCGAAAGGTTGCTGTTAAAAAAAAGGTTTTTGTGTTACAAAATTATTAATTATTATTTTATATTATAATATATCATTATTAATTGTGAAATAGCCTGGTTACGCGAACGGGCTGTTCATGTCCATGAATGTTTATCATCTAAATAATCTCATATTTTATAATACTTGCGATACCACCCTTTAGCGATAAAAGTCGGGATGTGATGTATGTACTCGTATGTTAACTAAATCTCCTAAAACAAAAAACCTACAAGTTGGATTTATTGATACTGCAGGCCCGTATTAATAAATCAATCTCAATAGAAGTCTTGAGGCTGTATCAACCAAGATGCGTCTTAAGCAGTTGACGCTATCTCAAGCTCCGTGCTAATTTATAAACCAATCTTGAGGTCTACTCAGCTGAGATCACTTCTCAAGTATTCGCCTCAGCGGCGAATGAATGATAGTCTTGAGTTTCGTTTATTAATACGCGCACCGCTCAAGTGAGTACTGCTTGAGTATGCACGTGCTTTTCAGGTCTCAAGTAAGGTTTATTAATCAACACGTTTACTTGAGACCGGTCACAAGACTGTTCCCAATCTTGAGAATGGTTTATTAATACGGGCCTAAGACTGTCTATATTTCTTTACACGAACAGTACGACTTCGAGAATGGAGTTCCCAAGTGACGACCGATTGGTGTAGTGGTTAGTGACCCTGTCAGCGAAACCAACGGTTGCGGGGTCGAATCTCGCGAGGGGTAAATGTTTGTATGACGGATACGAACATTTGTTCCCGAGTCATGGATGTTTATATAAATATTTAAGTATGTTTATCCGTTATCTAGTATCCATAGTACAAGCTTTGCTTAGTTTGTGACTAGATGATTGGTGTAAGTGTTTGAAATATTATTTTATTCAAGTTCCCTACTAATTATGGTGGGGAGGAAAGTCTATAATCATTATGTGCTGTCAGTGAAGATTTATGATACTGAAACGTGATCCCTGCGGACCTCATAAGAGCTGAAGGTCAAACGATCTGGCCAGGTTGCCCTACCATCAACCAAAACGTGTACTAAGCTGGTAATCAAACCCTGCGGCTCCGTTTTGTACACCTTATGTTGTTTATATTTTGTTTGCTGCTGTTCATGAAGAATAAAAGAATAAATATGTTGTGTTCCGGTTGTCAGAGATAAGATAGCCAGTCCCCCAAATAAGATGGGGTTTCCGGGTCAGTATGCTACCACCTTCGGCCTCATCTTCACTTAACATCAGGTGTGATTGAGGTCAAGTGCTAACCCGTTGTGGATAAAAAAAAAAAAAAAAAAGGAATAGGACGTTTTTTTTTTTCATATATTTATTAGGACCACAAACAAGTTCACAATATATTGTCATATATAAACAACTTAGACTAAACAGACATTAGTAATTGTGAACCCAACATCATTGGTCACAACGTAATTATCATGTAATAAAATATTATAGTAATGTGAGGCCTAATACAGCAAACTGTCAACCAACTACAGAAACTTAAGTTATATATAGGTGGGAGTCTAGGTGGAGTATATACATATATACATATAATCCATGAAATACATTTATGTATATACAAGGTGTTTTGAGTTTTTTTTTTTTTTTTTTTTTTAACACCAATCATCTAGTCCCAAACTAAGCAAAGCTTGTGCTATGGATACTAGATAACGGATAAACATACATAAATATTTATATAAACATCCATGACTCAGGAATAAATGTTCATATTCATCATACAAACATTTACCCGTCGCGAGATTCGAACCCGCAACCGTTGGTTTCGCTGACAGGGTCACTATCCACTACACCAATCGGTCGTCAAAAGTTGTGTCACTTGTGTATTATTACGAGTTTGTGAAATGTAAATTTGTTATATTTGACGTAAATTAATATGGTTTGTGTGCAATTATTTAGTTTGATAAGGTAGACTGGGTATCCGATAATATACCTAAACGGCATGTTATAGACTTTTTACTATGATACTATATAATATAGATAACGCAGGTGCAGATTTCAGTAGTATATTTTCCTAATTGGGGGATAGTACCGTTTGTACTCTGTTATTGTAATATTTTAGTGCAATAAAGAATAATTTGATAGTAGGTAAGTTAAGTTGTAAGCGTGTTGTTCCTATTTAATGGGACACGGATTCATTCAACCTGTATACGCTCCATCTTAATTGTTCAATCAATCAATCAATCAATCAATCAAATACGCTTTATTGTTTAAATAAGGAAGGCACATTTAAATATCTTATAGGAACTACAAATTAGGCGGCCTTATCGCTAACAGCGATCTCTTCCAGGCAAACCTATCATCACGGAATTCAATACGAGTAATTAAGTGGGTTAGCACAAATAATTTCTTAATTGTTAAGTACATCTGAAAGTTCTGCTGAAATCAAAAAGTGTTATCTTATAGGTATGCAAAACATTAATAAGTACTATATGTGATGAGAAACAATAATAACTGAACAATCTGAACAAATAAAATATATCCATACAATTTATACCAATACATACATGTTATTTACATATATATTATATATAATAATAATATCTATATTAATAATATAATATATAATATGATATATAATAATAATTATAATTAAAAAAAAATACATAAGTTTGGGGGGATTACTATAACTGGTAATATAGTATATATAATTTGTTTGTTGTGTATTATTAAACACATGTACCGATTCTATCTGAGTGGGTTAAAAAGTCCTAACCAAATTTCAAAGTGCACACAGACCGGAGTAGGTACCTAATCCCGTGCATCAGGACATCCGGCTCGGACGCAACGGCCGCAGTACGACATCCGACACTTCCGCTTCCGACTGATTATCGACTTTCATGAGCCAGGTGACTCGACCCGATCGATTGGACTACAGACTTCGCTAACCAATAAATTGGTGGCAATTATTTACCTAATAATATCATTTTTATTCTTGTCGGAAGTCGGATTTCATTCTTTTATCCATAATTTCGAAGAAAATTTAAGATATATGAATTACAAGATTTGATTGTAATTGATGTCAATCTAACAAGCTGTCTGTCTAAACAGCTTATACAAATTCTAATACTACATACACAAGTGTGTATACATTGCTTTAATTACTCCGCAAATGTTAAGGAAAGTTCATTTAGAAACTGTAAATAGAGATCGTCATTGTATTGCACAACGAGGACGTCACTTCGAACATCTGCTTTGAATAGGTACAAAATTTTGTACTTACTAAGAAATAAAATGTATGGGAGTGTTTAATGTAATTTTTTAGGTATCTATTAATACTATATACAAAATTGACGACCGATTGGTGTAGTGGATAGTGACCCAATCAGCGAAACCAACGGTTGCGGGTTCGAATCCCGGACGGGTAAATGTTTGTGTGATGAATATGAATATTTATTCCTGAGTCATGGATGTTTATATAAATATTTATGTATCTTTATCAATTATCTAGTATCCATAGTACAAGCTTTGCTTAGTTTGGGACTAGATGATTGGTGTAATTGTCCGAAATATTTATTTATTTATTTGTGAATTCGTCAATTTGAATTGGTCCTTGGTGTATCTATGAATAACATTTTTATTATAATAAATAACTATAAGAATTTCAATTGAAAAATAACATTCAGAGAAACAAATGAACTATGTTAAAAGCTTAATATTTTCGAAACGGTTTAACCGATTTAAGACAACCATGGGGAGTAACACAACAGTCACGTGGGCCGCATGCCGTGCGAGTTGTGGGCAAACCCTCACTCAACATGCGGTACAGAGTGGGTATGGAAATGGTTTTCATCATCATCATCATCTTCCTGCCCTGGTCACAATGGCCCATTTACCTGCCTACCAATTAACATTATTTTTTTGGTACCCTATAACACACAGATACTTACTGGTGGTATTTTAATACGTGTGTTTCAATTCGGAGGGCACGTTAGGTTGTTTCCAATTGATGGCGTCGTTAAGCCAAGTCGGTGGCCTACAGGGATGGCTTACAAACACTGACAGTCAGGTTCAGTTTCACACAAATCTTTAAGTCCGCAATGGGCCCGCGTGGTTGATTATAGCTAGGATTGCCATACGTCCCGTATATACGGGCCTGCCACCGTATTTGACCATCCCGTCCCGTATTACTATATGTCCCGTATTTCGACAAAATACGACATTTAGTCCAGATTAAGGTCAAGAGCGATCCCATTCTAATTAAAAAAAAAAAAAAAAAATAGAATAGAGAGGTGAGGGACGCCAGCGCGATAGCCACTACTGTGGAGATAATCTCATCAGATCAATACCCATCTGCTAGAAAACTCATACTACGGGCACATACGTACAAAAGTAGTTAAATATAATAAAACATAGTTCAAAAGCCGCGTGTCGGTATTGAATGTCTGGTTCGAGTTTTAGGTTTCAGAAAAGAAAACGTCCCGTATTGACTTCTAGAAGTTATGGCAACCCTAATTATAGCCCACATTTTATTCGAGTGCATTCACAGTGGGGATGTGTAACGCTGACGATGATTACTAAAACTTTTCAAAATATTTACCAATATTTTGGTAGATGTTAAGTTATTTAGTAATTAATTAATTGTTCTGTTCCAGCGATCAATTTTGCCCTAACCATACTTTTGACCTCTATTGCTTTCAAATTGAAACCCAGCGATTGAAAACCAGCGTTGTAATGAACGGCTACAACCCATGCTGAGTTGGAGACCTTTTTGACTCCACCTTGCGACACCGACAATTAGATGGCAAACACAATGTTATTTTTTGCATGTGTCTCGACTGTGTAATATTTGTACCTGATTGTTTGTGTCATGAGATGGGTTTAAATAATTTTTTCTTTCTTTCTTTCTTTCAAATAAAGTCCGAAAAGTAGGAAGAATCCATTTTTCAAACCTCAAGTGGGCTTTTGTCCACAACCTAAGGCCCATACTCAACTCATAAACCGTGCTCAAGTCATGATCTCCACTTAAACTAGTTGAAAAGAGAGAGATAAAGACTTGAGCGTTGTTCTGATACTTTATTGTTTAGGAATCAAAGGCATCGGATCATATAAGTACTAAATAAATAAAACCCATATCCATCATGGTGTGAGGCAGGACCACCAACAAACCAGGCATTTCTGCTCAGTGAGCTGCGTGCGCGCAGTCAGGTTCGCCACTTGCTCTCGCACGGTGTACCTTTCGGCGAAATATATAAAAAACTAACTTCACACGGTATTCATTAGCGACAAAGTTTGGCTTCGCATTTACAAAAATGCGCGGTAACATACCGTTGTTCTATAACAAATTCTTTTTAGCCCCTGATGGGAAAAATGAGGGGTGTATAACTTTGAAGCCTGCCGTTATCTCTGTGTCTCTTTGTGATATTGTAGCCCCATACGGCTGTACTGATTTGAATGTGTTTTTAATTTTCGAAAGCTGGTGTTTGCGAGATTGTTTTTTTTAGCCATGTTTTATAGATAGATAGATAAGCATTTACACACACACACACACATAATAAATTTTACATATGAAAAATACAACTACAACAATAAAACACAAGTACAGAAACAACAAATATTATGTGTGTGCCGCAGTATACAAAAAGGCTACAGCTCAGTGTATGGATTTGCCCTAGGCGGGCAAAACACTGGTATTCTGCTGAAACTGGAGGGTTGGTTTTTAGCCCTGTTTTGGTTTATTTGGCTGAACTGACAAAACAATTCCTTGGGGTTTTCAACATTTTCTTTTTATAGTTATTGGCTTACTATGTTTCAATCAGGTATGTTCTACCTATATACAAAATTCTATCTAAATCCGTTCATTCGTTTCGGCGTGATTGAGCAACAAACAAACAGATAATAAACAAACAAACATCTAAACTTTTGCATTTATAATATTGGTAAGAAGCTCCCCGAAGATGAAGCACGCCAAATAAGGGAGCGTTTGCCGTATACGAGCTTGCAAACGTCGCAATTTTAGGTGTATTTTTTATGGACAACGGTTGGTACTTGACCTCAATCACACCTGATGTTAAGTGAAGATGAGGTGAAGTGAAGATGATTATTTCATTAATAGGTATAACATTTTAACAGACGCACATAGAGCCTCTATCTTTTTGAAATCGATTAAAAATAAATCCTGCGGGTAAATCTTACGAGAATCTGAGGCAACTGCGTAAGCCTGTACACTTCATGAGATAATCAGATATTGACCACGAAAATTATTCATACAGATACAGATTCATTATGATCATATTATTTGTTATTCTCAAAAGTTTTTCAACAGTTTTACACGTCCTCACTTCGGGGCACAACATACTCTCATTGGGAGAGGGTTTGGGCCATAATCCACAACTCGGGCCCAGTGGATTTGTGTTGCACTGATGGCCACCTTTTTGATGTACGCGGGGATCAATAATTAATACAATAATTGATTTAGTTGAATAAACTTATTTATTTCTTTACTGCCTTTTCTTTTTTGCCTTTTTTTGCCTTTTTATTTTTTTAACTACTAATTACGAGTTTGCGGCACTTGCCTTCGAAACACTGGGCCCGTGGTCGTCCGACACTAAAAAATTCATAAAAGAGGTGTCGGATTTGCTAATCCAAGCGTCAGGTGACCTCAGGGCGGGCGCCTTCTTTACACAAAGACTAAGCCTGGCGGTGCAGCGGGGCAACGCGGCTAGCGTGCTGGGGGCAATACCGCAGGTAGGAGAGCTCGAGGCGATACACTTTTTATAGTTATGTAAATATAATATATATATATATTATTATCTCTTAAGTATTGTATTTGAATATTATAAGTCAGTGTATTTTATACAATGCACACAACACTCAGTGACTCACTCTTTATAACTAAAAATGAAATACTCGTATTGGTAGAGATTTTTTTACTGCCTTTATACATATTATTATAGCGCACCGTGAGCTGCAGAGCATTGGAGAGTGAGAGTAACAGACACTAAATAGGTTAGGGTAGTCACAGACTACAAAGTGCATAAAGCCATTCACATAATATAGCCTAATACATCTTACAGTCAGTGTTTTTAAGCCGCCCCCAGCCTACCTTCAATTAAAATCAACAGGGACCGAATATTTAACATGCCCTCCGAAGCACGAAAATACTGGTATTAAACCGACAAGTCTGCGAGAGACGAGTGCGAATAGCGAGCACTTGAGTCCATTAGGATATATGACATATTGTACGGTCTACCAGGCGGCATTTTTGTATGGATTGGAATCCCTCTATCGATCGTTTAAAATTTTAAGGTTTCAATGTATAATTTTTATTTTATTTTTATTTTATTTTATTCGGAACACCAACAGCAGAAATAAAAAGGTTGGGTACATAGAATATTTCAACAAAGCCATTAAAAGGTATTCGCAGATACATTCTGATTAGACTTATCAACCATAAAAAAGAAGAAATAAACTCTCCGGGAACCCTAGGAGTGTGCCGTGCTCAAGGTGGGGCCAAAGAATTTAGTTATGAATATTTGTTTAATAAAATAATAATGGTTGCTTGGTCAACGTGGACTGTACATAACCAGGCTGTGGCTGGAAATCAGTGGCTGCTGATTCCCAGCGACCACACGCAGAGCTACAGACCCTTTTTGTCATAATTACAAATCATTTTATATTTTAGTTTTAACTGTTTTCTTGGCAAGTAAAGATCTTTATTATTAATATTCGATAACGAATAGCGAATGCGACGACCACGAGTGCTATTTTAAGTTTTTTTTTTTTTTTTTAAATAATGATAGAACAAATAAAGCCAAAACAAATATACAATTACTTGTCAGCTAAGTTTGAACACCTTTGAATCTACTGTTCCTTAACGACAAAAATTTTTTTTTTTTATGCACAACGTGTTGGTACTCGACCTCAATCACACCTGATGTTAGTGAAGATGAGGTCGAAGGTGGAAACCTCAACACATTTGGGGGACTGGCTATCTTACCTCTGACAAACGGAACACAACAATGCTATTAACATTGCTGCTTGGCGGCAAATTTAGATAAGATGGTGGTAGCTAGCCAGGCGGACATTTAAAATGCCCTATCACCAACTAAACCGAGTACTTAAACATGTACCCCGCTGGGGATCGAACCCGCGACCTCCGAATCGTAAACACAATATTGTTTACGTTGAGCCACGGAGGCGGTTAAAATCATGGACGACTGGAAGAAATCCCGATGTGAGATAAGTCCGCCTTTATGCATTATTTTACAAATTTGTTTTGTATTTATTTTCTTTTGTACAAAAAAGCGTTTACTAACAAGCCGAATTGCATCTAAGTTCAACACTCAACACGGTGCAGTCTCCATAATCTTCAGACACCAGTCCAGTGAGTACAAGCTCGGATGTGAGCTCGCTTCACGCACCCAACCCCCGCTACCTGGGTGGCCGACGTCGGTCGTTGTCACGGTGGATTCACTAATCGACACCGATCATCATATCGCATTCATTCGCTTTCCGTTCAGTCGCTTGCGTTTTTTTTTATTGTTAACAATGTTTATTTAAATGAATGGGTGAATGCGTTATGTTGTATACTCGTAATATATGGATGTTGATAGTAAGGACAGTTGTAGATTTGTTTCATGTTGCTGTAGTGATTAGAAACTCTGACAACGACCTGTTTGGTGTAGTGGTTGAAACTCTGACTGCTGTACCAAAAGGTTGCGGGTTCGAATCCCGCTAGGGGCATGTTTATATGATGAATACAGACATGGTGTTCCCGAGTTATGGATGTTATTCATTTATATGTATTGACAAAAAAAAATGTATTTCTGTAGTGTATCAATCATTTGGTATTCATAATTCAAGCCTAGTTGCTCAGTGTGGAACTAGATGGCGCTGTGTGTAGTATGTGCAAAGATATATATTTTTTTCTTTTTAATCGAATCCGTAAAAGGAAGAAGTTCTATAAACGGCTGTATGTATTGTTATTGTCACCTAGCTTTTCGTCTTAACTTAATTATTTCTTTATAAGTTTCCTGATAAGGTTTTACAACTTGTCCTATATAAAGGTTTGTACAACGGAGATAGAAAATGGACACTCGTGATGTTAGGATACACAAAGTGTAATTTAGCTATTTTGACAATGTCAAAAAACTGTACTGATTTAAAATGCGCTAAATAGTGCTTAAAGGAATAAAATAGTGCGACGGTAGTTTAAGAGCTATTCAATATATTAAGTGAGCATTCTGGCGTCACTTGTTACAATACAATACAATATTTAAGAGATAATAATAATATATATATATACATATATTATATTTAAATAACTATAAAAAGTGTATTCGCCTCGAGCTCTCCACCTGCGGCATTGTCCCCAGCATGCTATAGCCGCGTTGCCCCGCTGCACCGCCAGGCTTAGTCCTTATGTAAAGAAGGCGCCCGCCCTAAGTTCACCTGACGCTTGGATTAGCAAATCCGACACCTCTTTTATGAATTTTTTAGTGTCGGACGACCACGGGCCCAGTGTTTCGAAGGCAAGTGCCGCAAACTCGTAAGTAGTAGTTAAAAACGCGTATTTCCGGCACTTTACTCTCTGCGCGAGATCGGCGGCAAAGATTACCTATGATTATAATTTATATCTAAAAAAAATGTTGATAACTATTATAAATAATATTATAAATATACAAATCCCATAAATAGTAGTGCTTCAAAAAGAACGAAGTTATTTAGACATCTTTCTGAAAGGGGGCAGCGCATTGACGGACTTTTTGTCGACCGCATTTTTTTGTTCTCCGTGCATGACTGCTATTGCATAGAATAAGTAATTACTATACATTCCATCCTCCAGGATAAAATTGTCTGATTTGGAATTTTTGTCTGGCCAACATAAAGCCCGTCATCTGTGTCTAATTGATCACTCAAGAAGGGCAAACCGCATGATACTTTGACAATCAAAAACCAATAGGGAATAAGATTGAGCCACGAGTGCTTCCTATTTACGTATTGTATGTGTGTCCTATGATTGACCCCCAGAGTGCCCCAGGTTTATAGCAGAATATCAGTGACTTATCCTTCGGGGGCAAAGCTATGGATGCTGTAGCCTTTTTGTATTGCTGCAGCAATACAATGCGTGTGCACACAGGCTTTAGTGATTTTTGTTTTTTTAATGTTTGCATACTTGCAAACTGCATACGCATTTGACCACAATCTCACCTGATGGGAAGATTTATTTCGAATTTCAGATTTATTTTCTTTCTTTACTATGAAATATTATTGCGTGTATGACCACAGTTACACAATAAATGCAAACATTCTCTCATTTATTTCAAAATTATTAATATTTTCAATAGTAAGGTGTTCGAGACGATAAAACAAGATGGGGTCGCTCTGCGGGGACGACGGTTGCTGGATGGACCGTCGAAGGTAGTGGAAGAGGAAAAAGACACTGGGAAATCTCAAAAGGTAAACAATAGTAAGTATATACTTACTCACCTAGTTATAGACATAATAGGATTACAAGGTTCCATCTTTTACAACCGCAGTCTTAAAATTTATAATTGGTAGGTTATTACGTAAGCACTTCATTGTGTAATATTAAGAGACTAGAGTTTTTTTTCAGTGTATTTTGAAAATGCAAAGCGAAGGGCCCCAAAGTCATTATTTCTAATTTACGATACAGAAAAAAAATCTATGATTTCTCATCGTTTGACCACTAAACTCTAAAATTTCCAGTCCATTCGCATTGTCAGTTCACAGAGCACCATGGTACAGTCACAGTATTACAATATCTTCCTTTGTAATACTGTGGTACAGTCGTGGAATGAATAGGTTCCTTTCGCCTAAAGACAAGTTTTTGATTTGACTTGAATGTCAAATCAAGCTAACATGACGTTTGTGCCGCATTGTGACATATTTATTTACCGACCTTTTCCGAGCTCATGTCAAACTAATAAAAAGGTTTTAGCTCAACTATTCATAGTCAAGGAACACTAGTTCGGCTAAATATTATGAACTCTGTCGTCAAAGAGTTAAGCATAATTTTCTACGCTAGTTTAGAAAGGTGACATAGTGCTTACTAAGGCCCGTATTAATAACACCAGTCTTGGGATAGGTCTCAAGTAAACGTGTTGATTAATAAACCTAACTTGAGACGACCTGAAAAGCTGAAAACTTGAGAGGTGCGCCTAGTTTCACGTATTAATAAACGAAACTCAATTCGCTGAGGCGAATACTTGAGAAGTGATCTCAGCTTAGTAGACCTATAAATTAGCACGGAGCTTGAGATAGCTTCTACTTCTTAAGACGCATCTTGGTTGATACCGCCTCAAGACTTATATTGAGATTGGTTTATTAAAACGGGTCTAACTGTAAAATTAAACTATTTGAAAACTGACGAACCTTTCCATTCCGCGACTGTACCTACCTAGCTATTTATTATGTTTCTACCTAACCTCGTCTATCAATCATGAAATAAATAAATAAATATTTAGGACACTTACACTAATCATCTAGTCCCAAACCAAGCAAAGCTTGTAATATGGATACTAGATAACGGATAAACATGTTTATAAACATCTATGACTCGGGAATAAATGTTCGTATGCATCACACACACATTTACCCGTCGCCGGATTCGAACCCGCAACCGTTGGTTTCGCTGACTGGGTCACTATCCACTGCACCAACCGGTCGTCGTATACTAAAGGGCCTATGACATCATCCTAAATTCAGAAACTAATTCGCAATAGAGGTACATTGCTGGGGAAGCTTGGTTCTGTTAATTCAAATATTCTTATGAACCAGCCAGCAATGTAATCCGAATTAGTCCAAATAGGCCCTTAACACAAATAGTGAAAATTAATAGGATTACACTTTGATCAAGTTTATATAAGTATAGATTAGGTACAACTCCTACAAAATCTCACATTTCTACCTTTCGACCGTCACCTATGACAATATCGCATGCATAGAGAAAGGTCTTCTACATTTCAATGTTAATTAGGCGAATATGTGTATAAAATTAAAAATATTAGATTACTCACTGTAAACGCTTCTCACCACAAAAACGAAAGCTTCCGCGGGCAACGCCATGTTAACCCGATACGCGTTGACAGCCGCTTTCCCGCGCACAATATGTCATGTTTTTTTTTCAGCCGAGGGGTTGGCTACAAACAGCCAATTACGGGGGCGGGTGGAGTGCACTTAGCACACTTGATAGATAGCCATTTAGTCACCATCAACCCGTTGGAAGGGTTTGTTCTCTCCCTAAAATGATAATTAGGGAATCATTTAAATTTCCCGAAAGAACGCTGGTGTTGCCATCGCGCGTATTTTAATTGACCGCTATGTTTAATTTAATTAGTGTATACGACAGGTTGTGTTTGTGTGACTGATTAAATAATGAGTTGTTATATTTTTGTGGTTTATAGTGTGATTTTTGGATAATAGCTCTGGATTTAACTTCAGGAAAGGTCAGTTTGTTGGTTTAGATATAGCGTTGAGGTGTAGGTAAGGATAATATTGAGATAAGAGTGATTGTGATAGATAATTGAATTAAAAAATTGACATTTATATGCACATGTCGCTTTAATGACGCATAAAATTAGTTTGTTTAAAAATAAATGTTAATTACCAGTCTACCTATTAATAATAAAAGTAACATTTTATTATTAAAATAACAGGCCAAATTAAAAAATATATAAGATTTATAATTCAACGGACAGAGTTCCATTTGTTGGGCAATTATAGAATTTGTTATTTTCTGGTAACGCGGCTCGAAGGACCAAATAATGTTTTATTTTTAATTAAACTATTATTTAAAGTGCGGACAATATCACAATGTAAACATACAGTGAACAGAAGAACCTCTGATGAACAACCGGTCAGTGGTAGACCTCAAGTTTTCTAAAAATCGGGTCGGCGGGGAAGGTACCACCCACTTACTCCCGTGCTTGCCGCCCAGTAGAGTTATTAAAGCCAGTGAATTTAATATTCGAAGAGTTTCTTTGGCGCTTAGTCATTTCCATGACCGCTATGGTTTATCAACCCGTTATATCAAGTGATACGCTTAAATAAACAGCAGTGGTTAACACCATCATAAGGATTCTTGTTTATTTTTCAAACCTAATTAGTTTATATAAAAATAAATTAAGAGTGATAATTTAGAAATCCCCTGAGTGAAATAATGGATAACCAAATCTGTTCAATATAATTTGAACAGACTTCGACACTTTACTATTATTATTATTAAATCTTTTCATCATCTCAGCCCGTAAACTTCCCACTGCAGGGATATAGGCCTACCAATGCGGGATGGGGACTTCACATGCCTTTGAATATTTATTTCTCAGGCGTGCAGGTTTCCTCACGATGTTTTCCTTCACCGTTTAAGAGCAGTCGGAAAATAGCCTTCATGCTTCTTCGTATCTTGACTCCTCCGAACTTGAGCAACAAGACCAAACTCAAACTGATCACGTAGCAAAGGAATCTAATAAAGAAATCCTAAAGGGGTGTGTAGAGTAGCAAAACTTTATTTATGTATGGCACTCGTTCCCAACATTGCTTCGCTAAAGTCGAAGATCCAGCGATTGCTCTCCATTTAAGCAACCCTGACTCTGGTAAATTTTAGGTAGAGAATGTAAACATTCATATATGTTTTCGTACTTTATTTTGGAAAAGATCGGAACCCTTATTAGTCAGTCAGAAACGCTTTATTTTGTAGGTACACAGGTTACACTTAAAGTAGTCAATTTTAAAATTTTTAAGCTACTGCTTGTTCAAAATGCAATTTTCCCCTGAGAAGAACAAGCAAGTAAGTCGAGGGGTTACCCGTTTAAAAACAGGTTTTTATATTACCGAAGGTTTTTATTTTTCATTATTTATATGATCACTTTGTTGTCCGTCTGTCTGTCCGTGTGTCAAAACCCGACGAAAAACATTAGTTGTTATTTCTTCGAGCGAGGTGTGTGTGTCCAGTCTTTGTCTGGACTTATCTCAGTATTGAGTGGTCCAAATTGATCGCAATTTTTTATATTATAAAAAAATATATATAAAAATAAATTGGTATTCGATAAGTGTTGTATTTCGAAGATATACCTAATGATTAGTTTCTTCGGGGATAACCCCGAGGTAAAATTTGAAAAACTAAATTTTCAATTTATAATACAGATACGGCTGGAGGTATCAAGCTGAAGTTAATGTCGAATACTAAGGTTTACTGCCAAATCAAAATTTGAAATCAATTTTCGCATTTATTTTTTCATTGGTGCCATAAGCAAGATCTTCTTTCAAGTCTCTGTCAAGTTCAAGTTTCTGTCAAGATTAGGCTCTCATACAAAAGTAACTCTAAAAGGCTTCAAACTTTAATAACCTACTCCGTCATTTAATTTAGTTTCTCAAACTAAAAATTAGTTAGCGACATAATTATTGAGACGCCCCTTTTAGATCATTAAAAGGCGTCTCAATCTACTTGTGGAGCCACTTTCATATATTTACGGTTATTAATATAGGTAACTGAGATGTTTTGACCCTATATTGTGCAAATAAAGTATATTTCTATGTTCATTAATCTCATTCTTCTAGGTTATCTAGTTCATTTCTAGGTTAATTATATGATAGCAAGTACAGATATTAGGTATACTTGTTTTGTACCTATTCAAAATAATCTGAACAAAGTCCTATGGAAGCCTGGCCTAGCCTATGGTAGATAAGCTACATATTAGTTTAATGCTTTGCAGTTGTTTCCTTGTTATAACAGGTAATATTATAAATGCGAAAAATTAATTCTTACAAATTCTTACAAAAATATCGCTTATTGTAAATCAATAAGTTGTTTTACTTACATCACTTCATAGGATCAAGGCGAAGATATCTACATAACGTGGCGACGTTTATCCCAAACTGAGTGGTCATAGATATCCCAGATATTCGCCTTTGAGTGTTCCAAACATTAAAAGATTATTGCTTGTAACAACATCCATGCTTCACCTTCGAAATATCAGGACGCACAGTGAGAGGAGGTGAGCCTATCACCGTTAAAACGTGCAAGTCTATAGATGTTTTAGGTGGAAAACCCCTTAGTCACATTACCACTCGAACAGATGGAGTGGTTCTATTCCTTTTAATTGCCGAAACAACATAGCAACTCGACGGCAAGAAACTCCATAACGATATATTTTTACAACTTAATATTATATTTATCTCAACTAATATTATAAATGCGAAAGTTTGTGTGTATGTATGTTTGCTACCTCTTCACGCCTAAACGGCTGAACAGATTTGGTTGTAAGACAGATTAGGACCTGGATTAACATATAGGCTACTTTTATCTCGAAAAATTCACTGGGTCCTAAGTCACACTTAGATAGGTTTTATTAGTGGGAATACTTTTGAGACATTGATAATTTAAAAAAAGAGATAAAATACAAAGATTTTGAAAAATATGTTTGTATAATGCCAATGGGTATGTGAGAAGTACAATATTTAGTGTTATAACAACAATAGTTTGGTGTAAGTGTGGGAAATATACCGGATGAGTTTTTTACTGCAAATAAAAAATAGGGCGTAATAGGTAAGTGAAATAGAAGGTATTGGCATAGGTATTTTTTGTTTCAAACCACCATCGACACGCCCCAGCCGGAGATTCGCAGGGCTCCTATCATGCGAAAAAACTCATATTTTCGCCAAGTTTTTTTTTATTTATTTAAGGATGTAATTATGTGGAATAGGCTACAAACACGACCGTCAAACGACACAACGCTTTATAATGGTTTTTGATTTGGAAAACGAAATAAACTATCTATGCCAATACCTTCTATTTCACTTACCTAATATGCCCTATTTTTTCTTACGGTAAAAAAAACTCATCCGGTATATATTTATTTATTTG
The DNA here is from genome assembly GCA_949316235.1 of Oegoconia quadripuncta. Taxonomy (NCBI): domain Eukaryota; kingdom Metazoa; phylum Arthropoda; class Insecta; order Lepidoptera; family Autostichidae; genus Oegoconia; species Oegoconia quadripuncta. Next base: position 11,342,208 of record OX438745.1, read on the forward strand.
CAAGGTGGCTTAAAAAGCTATTAATCAACTTCCAGCCATGCCAACGCGTGACTACAAGCGTCGGAAATAGCCAGCATCTCACGATGCGAGAGGGTTGGACCGCCCATGCGCTGTAAAGATGCGCGCATACGAGAGGCGGGGCGATGGATTGCTACGTACCCAACAACCCGCAGTACGGTCTGGTGGACTACTGCCAGGGCCACGGGCTCTGCTGCGACCCTCTACAGTGCAGCTGTTTGGAGGGACAGCTGAGGGAGTTTTCAGAAGATTGTTGCCAGGTAGGTGTTGGAGTTTTAAAATCAAAAACTGTTAAGGTTTAAGATTTTGAATTGCTTTTACGTGTACATAGGGTAGGTTTCGCAGAAAAGTAAGTGTCAAATATTAACTTAGGTCAGTTCCTCAATTGCAATATTTAAAAAAAGTTGAAAGACATTACCTCTCTCAACATTCGTGATATTATCATGTTTACTTAGTTATATAATATATATTTTACGTTATGCATATATTTCTTAGTATGTATATATAATATTATATTTTATGTAAATTTACCCCCTTTTCCTACTTCAATGCTCAGGTTCATTAGAAGAGATCTCTTATAGAGATAAGTCCCGCCTCTGTGCATGACTTATCGTTTGTACTCTGTTGTATGTATTTTATTAGTATTCCATATTTATTTATTTATATAAAAGTTTAAAAAGATAATTACAGGTGTCACAAGACCGTATATAGGCTTACCCGAACACCGTAGGTACCTTATATTGAAGATTCAACGTAAGACACCTAAAGAATCTGAAATTGAATTCGTGAAGGTACGAATGGCGTAGACAAGCTCCACGAATCTATAATTGCACCTATCCAGATCATTAAGGTCTATGTTTCCTCTTCTGCCAATCAAGGAACTAAATTTGTCTCGGAAATGATTGATTTATGGAAATTCTTTTCTATTCGTCTGATAATGTTAATTTGCCGTCGGTATGCAATAGCAAGTACAGATTATTAATATAGATTATTATTAGGTATACTTGTTTTGTATTCAAAATGATCTGAACAAAATCCCATGACTATGACGCAGTTGTTCATAAAATTTGTCTTACCTAGATAAGCTAATTAGTTGAATGCTTTGCAGTTGTTTCCTTGTTATAACAGGTCACTAAAATGTTATACAAACTTTCAGTTTCATTAATATCAAAGGGTTCTAAAAGACAGGTTAAGATGTTTCTGAAATGTTGAGTGCTTCCACGATCTGGCTTCCTAGGTCTTAATAAGGAGGATAGCAAACATAGACGTCTTCTCAGTATAACGTTTAATCACCGACAACCGTATATAAAAAATAGACAACAATAAGTATCAAAATACTCACATACATCACAGTTTCAAAAATTTACTCTGTCAATAACTTCATTCAAAACCAAAGGTTCTTACAAAAATATCGTTTATTGTAAATCAATAAGTTGTTTTAACTACATCATTTCATAGGGTGTTATAGTCAAGGCGGTAATACATATCTACATAAAGTCGCGACGTTTATCCCAAATTGAGTGGTTAGAGATATCCCAGATATTCGCCTTTGGGTGTTCCAAACATTTAAAGATTAATGCTTGAAACAACATCCATGTTTGACCTTAGAAATATCAGGATGCAAGTGACAGGAGGTGAGCTAATTACCGTTAAAACATGCAAATCTATATATGTTCTTGGTGGAAAACCCCTTAGTCGCCTTTTACAAATACCCACTCGAACAGATGGAGTGGTTCTATTCCTTTTTAGTGCCGAAATAATACAGCAATTCAACGACAAGAAAAACCCAACACATATATTTTAACTTAATATTATGTTTATTGCATATTGAAACGCATTGACAATAATTTATACAACGTCCACTTCATTTCCTATACTCATTCAATATTTTTACTAAATGGCGCCCACCTAGGGACTCCTATAGTTACTAGAGTATTGAATGTTTTTAAGCGTATTGTAGCTTATATCTGTGTTACATAAGATTTATTTACAACTAAGTAGTATATTTTAGTTCTAATTAAATTATGTTCCCTTCTCACATACAAGCCACTACAAGTACAATCTCTTCTGTACGTGAAATACCGATTATAAATTTACACATAAAGAGAAGTACAAAGGTATATAATAATTCTGTATACACTACGAGATTTTACTAAGTGGCGCCCAATGTGGGCTTAAAAATTTTCTACTTGTGATTACGTAAACTTCCAGCAATTTTCTAAATCTAATATAATACTTGCAGCCAGACAACGAAAACTGCTGCCCAGGAAATGGCGAAGAATTAAACGCGCTCCACGACTCCATAGACCCGTGCGAGGTGAACCTCGAAGGCGATGTAAACGGTGGCGAGGCTTGGCCGACGGAAGACATGGGCTCCTTCTCAATACCTCCATTAGAACTGGATCCCCTGCCATCTCTGTTCCCATTCTCGCCGTGTTCTGGGTACAAGTGAGTAACTGACTTAAATACTAACCTTTCTCAAAAGCTTCATTAATAAACTTAACGTTAATACAATGTTTTTTAAATATATTTTTATTGCCAAAGACAAATTGCAGTGGGAAATTTCATTTTCCGACGGCGGCAACGCTACGCGGCGATCAACACTTCACTCTCTGACACTCATTACCAAATTACATTGCTTGACACAATCCCCTTACCATTTGCAATTAAAAGTAAACGAATTTCTTTAATCTACCTATATAGAAATGGAAGTGTGTGATGTAAAGTTGAAATAATTATTTATATTGACCGCCGCGTCGCGTTGCCGCCGTCGGAAAACAAAATTTCCCACTACAATTTGTCTTTGGCAATAAAAATACATGTAACTATAAAACTAGTTATGTATAAATTGAAAATATAGAAACCCCAGAGGCAACAAATGATTGTATCATTGAGATAAACCAAACCAACTGTGTTAAAATATCTTCGAAACGGTTTAACCGCTTTCCATAAAACATGGAACCTATTCCTGAGTTAATCTAAATATAAAAAAAAATAGAAAACCCCTAGAAAAATTTATTGCCGATAGACTGTTATCGAAATACACCAACATACTGTGTTGAAAGCTATATATTCGAAACGGCTTAACTAATTTTCATTAAACATGGCTGACTTCAAAAACCGTACTCAAATTGGACAACGCATTACTGAGATACCGCTTGACAAAAGTTAGACACATACATACACAACGCCGTCAAACACATAACGAATTACTGAGTTACGCCCTGACAAAGGCTGGACCACAACGCCGTCAAACACAACAAATTACTGAGATACGCCTTGACAAAGGCTGGACCACACTCACAACGCCGTCAAACATATGACAAATAAGTTATTGTTGTATATCTTCACTTTTGTGTTTTCATACAAAAAAAATATCTAAATAATTAAAAAAAAATTAACGCATCACTTCTTCACTTCTTCAATAGGGCTAACTTAAAATTTTATTACTAAAATACAGAAAATATCATATTATAATTCAATTTATTTATTAAAATTATTATATGTAGTGGGTTATCATTTGTATGAAATCTCTTTACTGCGGTTTACTATGACTCAGGATTTAGCGCACAGAATCCATTATAAATCGTAAGTGGAATTCAGAAAAATCGTAAATGTTCACAAAACGATATAATTATATTTTAGAGAAAATAGCTTTACAACATTGTTTCAAGTTACAAATACAATATTTAGGTGAAATAATTCAAAATAACATTTAAGATGTATACAGGTATTTAAGAAACCATTTTTGTAGAGATCACTTAACTAAATTCATATTTTTAGTATTATTCCATTACCATAATGCGTTATTCCCTTACTCCCCAATACAAACAAATTTGGAAAATGTAATGTACCTATGTCAATAAAAATATAGCATCATTTACGAAAAATTGTGTTAAACATGATGTCAATAAAAGAAATAAAGATGAACTTGCATAAGTCACAAGTCACATAAGTCGCCTCCGCAAAGTCAGTAATTGATTCAAACGGTTATGTATACGCTTTTTCAATAAGGTTCCAGTTGATTTACAAAATAATGAAGTATAAAAACCTTTTTGTAATATAAAAACCTTTACGTAAAATCAAAGCCTGATTTTAAAAGAGCAACCCTTCGAGTTTCTTGCTTGATCTTCTCAGGGGAAAATTGCATTTTGAATAAGCAGTAGCTTAAAAAATGCAAAATTAACTATTTGAAGTGTACTCTGTGTACCTACAAAATAAAGCATTTTTGACTTTGACTTTGAAACTCTTCTTAAGTTTAAAAGCTCCTTAAGTATCATGCTATCAATTTCTTGTCGTTGACATTCAAAGCGACGGAATGATTTTAAGGGGCTCTAAAAATTGAAAAGGGTTTGAGCATTCAGATGTTTGTTTCCATACTTTCATTTTGGGACCATACTATCACTAGGTTTTAGACTTAATTTGTTGAATTATGAGCCTTAAGTAGTTATATATAAAATTTGGACAATAAATATTTATTTAAATATTAATTATGTAAACACTAAAATTATATAAGTAATAGATGTTTTAAGGTTAGTTGATATGGAGAATTGTGTATTTAAGTTTCTCCCAGAGATATTTCAACTCCATAGAATACCAGCGTCGTGGTAGTTACACCCGATACATACTGTGTGTATACCTTTTTGTATTTAGAAACATATTGGTGTTGATTCGGATGTACACCAACTAAACTAAAACCAGTTTTAAAGTAGTACTGTCCCTTTCTCCCTGGAACAGTACGATGCGACGGCACCACTCCAAAACTGGTTTTAGTCTAGTTGGTGTACATCCGAATCGACACCAATGACTTTTGCAATACTTTTATTGAAAAAAGACGGAAAGATATCGTTGCCCCTATAATTTCTAAGGAGTCAAGCTTTGCTGGAAGACAGTTTGTTAAACAATCATCTTACTTATATAATTTAATTAATAAAGAAACATAGATCTACCCAATGACGTACTATGAATGTAAAACGTGAATCCTACAACCTTGGGATCTTCAAGAGCAGGGTGAATAGGCATCTACTGAGATCGCGTGCTTCATCTTCGGCCACATCATCACTTCCCAAGGTCAAATCAAATCGGTTAAATCTCTAAGTAACTGACTAAACATGAAAACCTATGATGAAGTTGAAACACTGATGGCACATCAAATAAATACACACTTCAAACAAACCACTCAGTTCCCCATCATAGGCTGCAAGTGCACTATAACATATACATATACACCCCCCCCCCACACACATACACCCCCCCCCCCCACACATACACCCCCCAACACACACAAACTCATGCCCGCACGGACACATCCACAACAAATTAGTTTTTACATTTTTATTTCATTCTTATTTTGTAAGTAACATAATAATAACCTATTTCACCTTCATTCAATAGATGATCAAATATTTCACATTTAGTAATGGAAGAGCGGAGGTATTTTATACTTAAAAGAGACGCCCGATACCTCATTGAATGTTATATTAAGGTACTGAAATAAGCATTTTTAATTTGTGACGTCACCATCCCCAGACTGTGAAGAGTGTGGGATCGTAGAGGATGTACACCATGTTATGGTGGAGTATGTCCGAACCGAAGCCGAAAGGTTTCAAATTAGAAACAGACATGTTGGCAATGTCGGTTGGTGCAATAGCATCTTGTCTCTCCCTAATTCAAGCGAAGCTAGAACTTTATATAAAATTGTTAAGCTAGGTATAAGTAGAAGATAAGGCGTCCTAAGTCTAGATTACCTATGAGGGTGGCATATGCTGTTACAGATAAAACCCTCTATAAATAAATAAAGATAAAAAAAAAAAAAAAAATTGGTGACGTCACTCTTGATTATATTGACTCTAGATTGAGCAAAAAATTTTCGATTACCCGTACAACGTACACCATTCTGAAACCACCTTACTTACTTACTTACGAACTACAGCCGAATTCAGCCGAAAATTGTTCGACTTCCATACTAAAGGTGGTTTCAGAATGGCTTAATTTGTATCGAACATTTTTTTTCTCAAATTCGGCTATGGTTGCTAGTGGAAAGTTGTTCATAATCAGGAGTAGAATCACCAGTAAACAGGAATTGCACGAGTTAAATTTCACCCTGTATGCAAGTCCAAATAAATACTTTTCCTTTATCTAGGTTGTATCGTAACATTGGAGCAACGAATTCTATTTCCCCAACAAAATTAATCCATATCGATTCATTTTATTATTCATTCTTGAACTTGGAATCTAACCCCACCTGCGTAAGTAAGGTTTCCATTCCTAATCAATTTTGTTTGTAGCAGAAACAACGGCGGAGAATGCCGGGACAGAGGCGGAGGGGAGGCGGCTGACGTCCTCCTCTCTCTAAAGCACGCCGTCGTCCATGGCGATTGTAACTCAGAAGCTGTTCACCCTCAGGTATAACCGTCCCTTTCACTCTACAGTAAGCTCGCAATATAGAGTACAGACAAAAATACATCCGTTAATTCTCGGTCTCTTTTCCACAGAGCAATATAGCCGTCCTTGTCGGTATAGAAATTCGTGGAAATCCAACGGGCGTGGACCCGCAATGAAATTTTTGTTGAGTCCTCTATAATTAATAAGGCATCGACATTAGTTTGGCTTCGTTTTTAAAAAGAATACTTGGAATCATTTGTAATTGAACTTTCTTTTTAAACTCGAATACAATAGACCAAAGGATTTAAAACAAACTTTTTCTATTCAAAGTCATTAATAAAAGGATGGTCAAGTACGAATAGGACTCGTGATCTGAGTCGTCGCGTGATCGTCCCGTACATAACGTCATTAACTTTTGAAGGTCCTTATCCTCAGAAACGGCTTGAGATTTCAAGTTGAAATTAATATTATTTACTAAAAAAAACAAATTTCTAGTATAATGTAATAAAACAATAGACTACAAAGCGCATTTACATACTAAGTCCTACTCACTGACAGATTATCAAAAGCTATGGGTTATCAATATCGTTGACCTACCATCTTGTAGTTTGACAAGAAGGGATTATTTTGGCACATGTGAAGAGGTTAAATATTTTATTTATTTAGCTAGCTTATACGAAATCTAAACAGTTTTGAAATGTATATTTAACAAAATTAAAACATTATTAATCTTTTTAGCCAGATTTCCATATTATTTGTACGTACCTATGTATCAATTTCATAGATTATCAACGTATGTAACTCATCCTTCAGGAGTAAAATAGACAAAAGTAATTGAATTACAAATTTACATATAGGGTAGACCGGGCACGGTTGAACCATTTTTGACAAAATCGCTCTCTATTACAACATTTCCATCTCGGACTATTGGACTATTTGATAGTACTTATTGTTTAAATTAAACATTAGTTAAATGTCTAAAAATTCTTAATGTTATAGGAGCAATAAATAGTATATATAATCTATATGATCTATAGACACTTTATAAAACAAAAGATGTTTTAAATGACCCCAAACCCGGGACTTTTGAAACAGCGTTTGGGGTCACATGAAAAATTTATAAAATTTATGTAGTTACATACTTATTCTATTCATTTTATGACAGTGCACCCTTTGATAATGTGTCACGTAAGAATCAGTCTTATTTAATTAAATACTATCTACCTACAAAGTAATTGAATAGGTAAGTGAAAATAAAATCCAACAGTGACCCAATATTACCACACTTAAATTAAAGTAAAAAGTTTATGGTGAATAAGTGGGTTTTCTCTTCTTCCCTCTCTTAATTGACATTTGTGTCTTTACATATTTTACGTGCCACTTACTTGGCTTAGTTGCCATCTTCAATCATTTTCTGTTATAGCTAAAAGGACACGTGATGTAAATTCTGTATTTTCGCTGTTTTTCTGAATGATTTTGTATAATTCTTCATAAGCTTTCACATGAATGCTGCATACCTATTGTCATAAATTATTCTACCCATTGTACCTACCTATGTTGTTATAAACACAACTATAGCTTTTTTGTAATACTTGGGATCAATTGATTTTTTTTTGTTTTGACCCATAAAATATTGTTACATCCGACCCCGGTACCCTTTTTTTTAAATATTTTTGTAATCACCTCTAAAATTTAAAACTTAAATAATTACACCTGTCTAAACTCTTAAAGTTGTTATTTCAAAAATATAATAACAATAAGTTAGTGTAGTTTTGGATTAAAATATAAAATAATAACAATAATAGTTACATTTGCTCACAATAACACAATGACTTCACCCACATACTTAAAGCGGTCGATGGGAAGACTATCAATGGTGAACAGTACCTCTATTATGAGTTTTAGAACGATACTCGCTAGCGACTATAGGTGACTATAGTAAGGCATTTATGTATGAAATTATGTACAGCGCCTCTAGCGGTTATTACACTGAACTAAAATGGCATTATGAGTTCAGGTTCCAATTAAAAGGCGGGTCCTTCGTCCCAGTTCCTAGCATGTTGTTTCAATCGTATCTACCCTGTTTCAATCGACCCCGGTCCACTCTTCAAGAAATATAAGAACGTCTCTGAGAAATCTGATAGCTTTGGATTGGACTCGATATACTAAAATATGATAGAAGAGAAAATTGTAATATGGATTGTACTTAGTCTGGCCTTAAATATTGTTACAATAAAAAAATACATTTGAGGAACCCAATCTACTACGGCATCTATCATTGAATGCGGATAATACGAATTACATCAAGTTTTCCATGCGCACGTCTGCTCCTTCTAACATAGAACTGTATGCACATGAATGTGACAACTTAACAAATATATTGTGCAAGTGCCTAGTCATCGCCATTAACAGCCAGATAAAATATTGGGGCATTATAGTCGACGAAACTCTCTGATTCAAGCAACACATAGAGACTCTGACTGGCAGAAATCGGAAGTTAATTTTTGTTTTTAAAAAATTACTCACTATTGCAGATTCAAAAATAATTAAGCAGGTATACCTTGCTTTATGTCAATCATTATTGATTTACTGCATTACGTCTTGGGGCGGAGCGGGTAAAACAATATTACTAACCCTAGAGGGAGCGCAGAGAATGATTCGAAAGGTCTCTACTTTTCGTTCATGTCTCTACCCCACTGATTTTCTTAATAAATCTTGTAAAGTTCTAACAGTCCGACAATTATTTATAATAAACATCGCACTAAAAAAGCACCAAATTACTAACAAAAGACGAAACGATATAGTTTGCCCTAACAACACAGGAACAAAACATGCTTTTTCATATATTAAGTGTTCCTCGGACCACTTCTTTACAATAGATTAAATGCGAAAACGGCCATGTACCTCATAAACCTAATAATTAGAACAGGTGGGAATAGCCGATAATTACTGCCTGAAACTCGATTAAATAATGAAATTTCACAGCTCATACGATTAAAATTTTAAATGTATGAAATGAAACTTAATCGAGTTTCTGGCAATAATTATTCATGCAAAGGAAATTTCTCGTACATCATTTTAATTGGTGACATACTGGCTGTAGAAAATAGTGATGTAAGGGAATGTTTCTGACTTCATTATAGCTGGAGACTACCCATCATCTAGTCCCGATTTTAATCCGCTCGAGTATAATTTTAGGGTCTCTTTTAGAGGGTACGGCATGCTCTAAACCAATGAAGATCATTTTGAATAAGCTTTATATTTCAAAATGTTTATTACTCAATATCGGATCAGTTTTTTTACCGTAAAGGTATTGGCATAGTTAATATTTTTTTCAAAACCAACATCGAATAAGCGTTGTGTCATTTGACGGTCGCGTTCGTAGCCTATTCCAAATAATTACATCATTAAATTAAATAAATCAAAAAATACTTGGAGAAGATATGAGTTCTAAATAAATTTCGCATGATAGGAACCCCACGAATCCCGCCAGTCGCATATCAATCTCCGGTCGGCGCGTGCGTCGTCGGTGATTATGAAAAAAATAAAAATAAGCTACCTATATGCAAATAACTTCTATTTCACGTACCAAATGTGCCTTATTTTTTTCCTTACGATAAACTCATTAGGTATTTATTTATTTGTAACATAAGACGACGTATTGTAATAGAAAAAAGCGATGATTTGTTTGTATCAATATTTATGGCAAGTCTAGGTATATGTACTAGTGACAAAACAACTAGTTTCTAAATGGGTCAAATCAATGTCTTCATCAATTTAGTTGTTTTAAACTACGCCACGGATTTTGATGCGACTCTCACTATCATTTAGAGATTTTCTTCCGGAAAGTTTATATTATATGTACCTAAGTATATTACAAGCCTAAATTTTTTAGTGAGATCCACACGAAAGAGTACAAAAAAATACAAAAATTGTTGATTTTTCTCACCACAAATGTTGCTTTACAAAATGACTTTAGGGCTAGGTAATACATAAGAACACATGGGAAGACTGATACCTGAAAAGGAAGAACCAGAATTACAGGTCACCAGGCCCCCCAGCTATGGACATATAGTGTTTTAGAACAGATGGGTGTTAAATATGGTGATTGAGGAAGAAGAAAGAAGGAATAATTCGCGAACGGAAAGCTGGTACTTAATACGTATATACCTACCGTAAAATCAGGTAATAACAACTTAATAGCCACTCTTTAAGAAAATGTAGAATAAAAATTTGAAAGAAGTGCAGTTGATAAAGGACCGTCACTGATAACCACAAATATTGTCTCGTAATAATTTCCCAGGGAATTTGAGATTAATGATTCGTTCACTTGTGCTACAAGACCTCCTTTCGTTCACAAATTTCTAGATTGTAGGCCACCGGCAAGTATTGACGACTTATCATCAGTTAGTAGAAGTTTCAGTATGAAAAATACGCTTTCTTTTTATTGCGTTACATTTGAATTTTATAGCAAAATGGGGACTTGTGCTTAGACTTTATTATTGAATTACAATTTGATATCTCCAGCCCTTTCTGAGAAGAAACTGATATAAAGGCTCCGTTTTTCCAAATGAAACCCGTAAAAATCAATGCAAACGAGTAAAATAAGTTTGATACCTATCTACGTTGGAAAAGTTTGCCTGTAGTAAATAGAGATGTTTCAAATTATTGTCACGGCGAATTTGGAAATGTTTATTTCATTGCTTCTTTACCAAAAAGCATTAAACTGTGGTACATAGTTAAACGGTCAATGATCAAACAATCGTCATATGTGACCGTCACTAGAGTCACTCGTCCATGCTATAATAATAAATATCTTTACAGCGCCGTCTAGTTCCACACTAAGCAACTACGCTTGCATTATACAAACAAACAAACAGGTGGTTGATAAACTACGCAAATTTTTTTTTTTTGTAAATAAATGCTTTGGGGCCGTCCATAAATTACGTCATCGATTTTTTCAGATTTTAGACCCCCCCCCTATAATCATCCTATCGTCATTTCTTAATGACCCCCCCCCCCCCCCCCCTTCTCCCAAAATTGACGTCATTACTAGTTTGATTAAGTATAAGTATAGTATTAATATGTACTTTTATTAATTATGTAATGTTGTAGTTATTATTTAAGTATTGTGTTTATTATCAATACATAGTATAAAACAAAGTCGCTTTCGCTGTCTGTCCCTATGTATGCTTAGATCTTTAAAACTACGCAACGGATTTTGATGCGGTTTTTTTAAATAGATAGACTGATTCTTAAAGAAGGTAGAAATAATCTTTTTGTATGTGAAAAATAAACTATAAATAAATAAATAAGAATGGCGTCAAAACACCCCCCCCATCTATCATTTACCGTCATCCGCAGACCAACCCCCCCCCCCCCCCCTAATTTAGAATGACGTAATTTATGGACGGCCCCTTTACAATTTTTCCTTTGGACACTATTATCACTATTTCAGCACATTTCTTCGGATATTAATATTAAAATAGCTGAATTCCATAATGAGGATACTAGCATCATAGACGTTTGCTTCGCTTACCTGATTAACATTTGACCGTCTACTTGGCTCAAAGTGAATAACATACGGTTTATTAATCGGTGGTCGCTTGTTCGATCCCCAGCGGGGTATATGTTTAGTACTCGGTTTGATTGGTGGTAGGGTATTTTAAATGTCCAACTGGCTCGCTATCAGTTGTGTTCCGGTTGTCAATGGGGTTTCCGGGTTAACATCAGGGGGCCGATCGCGCTAAGATTGAACTAATCAGATCAGCTCTGCAGCGTACGCAGTCAAAAAAATTCGACAAATATCAGACGTAAATACTGCTAGATTAGTATATTTTAGTTATTTCCACAGCTTGATGTCTTACGGTATCTTGCTGTGGGGAAACGCCGCGGATATAAATACAATCTTTGTTTTACAAAAACGAGCCGTTCGCGCAATTTATCAATTGAGACCTGCAGTGTCACTTAGAGATAGGTTTAAAGTGTATAACATTGTAACCTTTTCGTCAGAGTACATTTTTGAAAATCTGATGTATGTCAAAAAAAATATAACATCATTTAGGAAAAATAGTGATAAACATGATGTCAATACAAGAAATAAAGATAAACTTGCAGGTCACATAAGTCGCCTCCGCAAAGTCAGTAATTCATTCAAAGGGTTATGTATACGCTTTTTCAATAAGGTTCCGGTTGATATACAAAATCTTCCTCTCAATAAATTTAAAGATACTGTAAAACAGAAACTTATTGAGAAAGCATATTATAAAATATCAGACTATTTAGATGATAATCATCCCTGGACATAATCAGATCGTTCGCATGCCAGGCTATTTCACAATTAATAATGAAATTTAAAAACCTGTTTGTAATATAAAAACCTTTATGTAAAATCAAAGCCTGATTTTAAAAGAGCAACCCTTCGAGTTTCTTGCTTGTTCTTCTCAGGGGAAAATTGCATTTTGAACAAGCAGTAGCTTAAAAAATTTAAAATTTACTATGTAAAATTGACTATTTTAAGTGTACTCTGTGTACCTACAAAATAAAGCATTTTTGACTTTGACTTTGACTAAGATAATACCAAAGCTAAAGCATAACCAAAAACCTTACGTTAAGCATAATTCGTATCGCGCTAATCCTTTGAACGGTAATTAAACTAGTTTTTTTAATACTCGTGGTTAGCTCTAGACATTTAGGATTTGGTTTTACTTTGGTAGCGTCAACGATATAATCGTTCACATAAAATAGTGCGATTTATTAGTCTTTACCTATGAAATTGGAGTTTTTTTTCTTCGTTAATCATATGTACCAATTCCTGCGATTTTATAAGCTATGTCCAAATTTGTTTTTTATTTGGAAAATTGAATATTATTTCAAGGTTTCACATGAAATATTTTTTTATTACTGGGCTAAATCACATAATAAAAAAAATTTTACAGAGCTCTTTTCATGTGCTTCCCATAATCATTTCTTAGATTCGCTGAAACTTTTATAGAGGGGTTACTTTTAAAAATTAACACTTCCTATACTTAACTTAATGTTATCTGAGTAACACACAAAGTTTACCTAAATTTGAATTTGCCGTTCCCAAAAAAAAAAACAAAAATGTTTGTATGGAGAACACAGTCTTAATGAAATTCTTCATATAAAACGCCAATTTCATAGGTAAATATCTAATACATTAGCTAAACTAAAGCTAAACCAAAACCAAAAACGTTCCGTTGGAACGGTAAATCCGTTGCAAAATAACGCGATTGGTCCCCAGGTGTGATTGAGGTCAAGTGCTAATCCGTTATGCATAAAAAAAGTACAACCAAGGAAACTGCATTAAAGTTTTGGATTATAAATATGACATGCTCATCTGTTTTGACTGATATGCGTAATATTATGTTAAATCGTTAGCTAAGTCGATGCGCGTGCGGAGTCTCCCCACAGACAATGGATCACGTATTGTCTTGCCCCGCGTGTCCTGACAGCTGCACCTTTGAGTGGCTAAGTTTTGGTCCAATAAAATTTGAAACTTGCCTCGACACGAAAAGAAGAAGAAGTACATAATAAAGTTTATTGTGTACTAGGTAGTCTATTTGTATATTAAATTGAGCTGCTTTTTATAAAAACCTTAATTAAACTTTCATGCGGTTTATTTGTCTGGGAATTTAATATATATATATAGGGTCTAACAAAATTAACCCGACAAACTTTGGCAATTGCACGTACACGACAATAAAATACTATATTCATTAAAAAAAACTAGCCTTAAAAATTTAGTTTCCGAGTAAAAAAATTAAATGTGAGTACAAATGAAAATACAAATTAACAGACTTACTTAATTTCGATTGTACCTTATTTTATCAATGAGAAAAAAAAGCAACGTTCATAATATGGAAGACGCCAAAGGGGGTGGCGGAGCAACCAATCACAGCAAGTTGCTACGGCGTCGGGGCAAGCGCCGGCGGCGAGCGGCTTGTGGTCGCCTTTCGGCGTCTTCAATGATACCGCGGCACGTGTTTGTGTGTTGTGCCAAAGTACTTAGAGCGCGCGGCCATTAAGGTCCAACTCACAAAATTTACATTTCTAAATTTTATTTTTTGAATAAAATCTGTTAACTTCATTTTTTTATTTTTTTCCTAATAGGTACATTCTATATATACACTCTGCAACGTTTGTCGGGTTACTTTTGTTAGACCTTATGTATACAGCTATTTTCATTTAACCTTTGATTTAAAGCCACAAAGTCGAGTTTATAACTACACATTACGGAACTTTATTACTTTTTAATATCACGGTATGACAAATGATAGAAAGAACCATCTCAAGGAAAATGATTACTGCTGCTGTGAGAGCTGTAACATTCGAGCGATAAAGTAGATGCTTTCGACCTCAAATACAAAGGTTACCATAATTCAACAAAACCATTTTACCACTCACTGGGTCCTCGTTATGTCAAGTCAAGCGAAGGCTATCGTGACGAGCGCGCAGGGAATAGTAAAACCACTCGCCTTCACTATAGTTCACATATATCACCAGCGGTAAACAATAGTTTCTTATCTATTTCCGATAGATGATGGTGAACAGTCCGAGTGGTTACCCGTACTACGAACACTATGGCGGCGCGCCGCTATTTCCCACCATGAGTGTTAACGTCTCTATGAACATGACCATGCATGGCTGCCCCGCTGAGCAGCTTTGTTCTCAGGTTTCCATAGTTCTAAGTATCTTTGATATAAGATATTTTTGTATCAAGGAGATGAGTTCAAAAATATGGCAATAGAGCCCCGCGTTGGGCGCCAAATTTTATTTCGTTAAAATTTTTGTTAAAATAATGCTGCTTATTTCTTTAAATTACTTAAGAATTGCACGATTAATTAGTAATGTTTAAGAATTGATAATGTATATGACATTTATAACAATTATGGCGCCCAACGTGTGAATTATTTCGAATAATTAAAATTTTGATTCTCCCTTATTTTAACTCTCAATTAATTGAAGTAAATTTATTTAGCATATGATTTATGGGAATATAAGTGCCATGTATCATATATTATCTATATACATATGTCATATTTTGCTTTTCACTGTGCGTTTTCATTCACATTTTCTTTTAGGTACAATGGAATCAAAACCCTTCGACGCCATCAGTCAATGTCATGTACCCTCAAACTCAAAACGTAATAAATCCATCCTCCTGTCCGTCCGCAACTTATTCATTTACCGCCGATTTTCGTACACCGACTCAATCGGATCCTTTAATAACTGCTACTTCAACATTCAAGCCAATACAATTGCAAAATACTCAAAAGATAAATCCTAATTACGCAATATTCCAACAAAAGTCCAATTTTCCTGTTCAAAAACCTTTAGGTCAATTAAAAAGGTCACCATCAAAGATTTACTTACAAGATGGACAGAAGGATCAAAATATGGAGAATGGTTACACACTACTGAATCATCAAGGCCAGATGCATTCACAAGATTACGGGTACAACACTTGTGTCAATACTTCTGGAAAGGTTCAGGTACGAATGGTTTTTATTTGTTTATAGTCATATTTGGGTTACCGAATAGTAATATAATCTATATCTCATACAGACATGCTAAGAATTATTTTTTTGTGTAAAATATAGGTGGGAGCTTTAAGTGGTTGTTCAGAAGACGACGAGCAGAAGCCAAATTTGTGTCGGATCTGTGGGAAGACATATGCCAGGCCAAGCACTTTAAAGACTCACCTTAGAACACACTCGGGTGAAAGACCATATCGGTGTGGAGACTGTAACAAGAGTTTCTCCCAAGCTGCGAATCTGACGGCTCATGTTAGAACACATACTGGACAGAAGCCTTTTAGGTAAACACATTGAGTACTACTGTCCGCTTTTAACAAGATGCGTAAGTCTTCGTGGCATTGGGTTTCTTCAACTACATCTTCGTACTTGTCTTTCCTAATAACCGGTGTCCCAAAGCCTACTTTGAGTATGAATTTGGAAACAATTTCATTCTGTCAAATAGGTATGTAGTGTGCTCATATTTTTCATTTATGGTCCGAAAGTTTTGACGTTAAGTTACGGAGAAACTGTCCGATGAAATCCCTGGGCGTATTATCTCGCGTAACCTAGCCACTGAAATCGAGCGATTTGACATCATTAAACTCATTCTGTGGGAATTTTTGAAAGGACTAGTATATGCCGATAATCCTCTGACCATTTTAGCTCTAAAAACCGAACTGTTGGCTTATCATTGACGAAACTCGGCCGCAATTATATGGCAAAATCTGATGGAAAATTTAGTTTAGGTGGACGTTTGTTAAATATTGTATTTCATATGCAACCTAAATATTATGTCATATTCATTTACAAATATATTTGCAATTCTAAATAAATATGCGTTGTATTAGATTTCTATTGTACTCTATGACAATCATTTTCATAGCTGAATCATATTATCATAATTAATTAATAATATGTAAATATAAAAATGAAATAAATTAATCCAATCGAATCTATTAAGAAAACCATAACGAAAGTAAGCTTTTGGGACACCCTATTTCAAAATGGTGTTATTACTATGCAAGCCTATTTCCTAATCTTTTTATTTTTTACAATATATTCTAGGTGTCCTATATGTGATCGACGATTCAGTCAAAGCTCGAGTGTCACCACACATATGAGAACACATTCAGGAGAACGTCCTTATCAGTAAGTATGAGTAAATTATTAATTTTTAAATGGTGCCCAATGTGGGGCATGGTAATCTCCTTATTCAATCCATTTCCAGGCTTTGTATATTTTGCAAAGTTTTGCACGGAACATTGATGTTCTAAACTCATTATGTATTGGGTAGTGATTTCATGTTCTTTGTGTTGAACTGCGGTGTGGTAAGTGCTTAAACTATTACTCATAATGTCATTGTTACAGGTGCCGATCATGTAAGAAAGCTTTCTCAGACAGCTCGACGCTGACTAAACATCTCAGAATACATTCAGGCGAGAAACCATATCAGTGCAAACTATGCTTACTCAGGTTAGTGCACATTTGGACTATGTTCAAGACCAGAAACTGTATTACCAGTTGCACTTTAAAGTCACTATAAAGGATCAAATGTATTAGGATAACCTAGAGTTTCCTAATCTTCATTTTCAAAAACATTAAGTTCTCTATTACAATTATAAATAGCTTGTACTTATTCTACCCACAATGACGCAGCCGATCAATGTCCTCACAATGCATCCGCATAAACACATGCAGAAGCAAATAAAGACCATCAGCCAAACCGACCACCACATGCTTATTTAAAATTATTGTACTAACTTCCTTGGATCCCCCAAAAATACCTGATGGAATTAATATCGGCGTATTACCTACCAATAAAACGCTATGAAGCCTAAACATTTGAGAGAAGAAACTTGAGTTCCGGTAGCGAATCGGTTTCTATGAACGACACTCCCACATTTTGTTGACGTCACGTCCTGATCACCTGGCGGGGGTGCGACAGCTTGGGGCGCGCGCATCTCCATTTGTTCATTGGATCTCAAATAATTCTTACTATGCCACCAGGCAGAATTTCAAAATTAGGCTTCAAATAGTTTCAAGAATAACTAGGTATGACCTGAGTTTGACGTAGAAGCTGAGCTTGTACAGCAGCTTTTTTATGTGGAATAGCGCAAAGGAGCGGCCGAAATATTTTACATACATCACCGGCTTTCGCAATTGCCGAAAATAAATAAACCTTTTTGGAAATAAGTTATCGCAGATAGGTGGGATTTTTCTATTTAGCTAGATTACAGAAAATTGTATACAACTGATCGCAATGTTGCGCGTTGTTATATCAACTGTGCTGTATATGGTCATAGAGTAGAGTTAATATAGTCCAAACACGGCATATGATTGCTTATTTTCTGAAATGTATATTTCTCAAAAGCTTCATTATTCTTGCAATAATTTAGTCAAATCGTGCCGAACACTTCGTCCCATTCAATCAATTAAGAACTATTAAAATCTATTAAGAACAATCGAATTTATTTACTAAGCGTCTCTTCTGACGGGTAAAAAACAATTGTATTGTAGATATATGAATATTATATATTATTGTCTTCTATTTCATGAAAACTTGAGTGATTGCGGCGAATTCCCGTGCGCCATGTGCCAGGGAATTGCATTTGTCGTATGGTTAAACTTCGTTATTAACATTCAAACATATAAAACCGGGCGATGATCGGTATTGAACCGCGGCATAGTGAACATTGTCCCAAATTGGGCACTATTGGAATATAGTCTGGCATTATGCAGTTTGAAAAAATTTGATGACGATTATGCACTGCAGTGTTTTCATAGTGCTCAAGTACAAATCAAATGAGCGAGAGGGTTCGGTGGGCCCGTTTTTGAATTAATATAAAGTTCACCGCTTAGATCTGCCCTGACACATCAAAATAATAGGGATCTAATTTCAATTCTGTGAAATGCACAACAAAATCCTAATTAAAATAAAAAACAGCATCACTTAGTTGTTGCCTCGTCCGTTGATCGACACACACTTTACATGGGAGGGAGGAAGAAGAGATGAATCTAAGGATCCACACTGATTTTCCTTTGCGACTATATTTTATAACCTACGAACGGTGACACCGTTTTGTTTAATGTAAACATATTTTAATATATATGTATATGTAGGGGCATGCTTTATTATTTACATGAGCAAAGATCTTATAATCAACATCCAGATTTTAAGGAGTATGTAAAAAGCTATTCACAAATTTTTAAAAAGGTTTGTGTTAGTGCTAAGTCAAATCGCATAGCCACAACTATCAAAAATTCGTCTAACAAACAAAAAGCTGTTTGGAATGTAATAAATAGCGAAACAGGCAAAGTTAGGCCGGGTAAACATAATTATACAATTGCAACAGATACCGGTCTAATAAGTTCAGGCAGTGAAGTGGCAAAAATATTTGAAACTTTTTTTACTGATATCCCGTTTAGAGTTACGGTAAAATTAAATGCTACTCTAGCAGAACCAGAAGTTATACTGAAGGAAAATATTAAAAGTAGTCCTGAGCAATTTAAGTTTCATCATGTTGATCCTCAAACTATTGTTAAGACGTTTAAATCTCTCAACTTAAAGAACACTGAGGATCTTTGGGGTTTATCAGTACGGCTGGTAAACTCTGTCATAGCTTTACTGCCCCCCCCCCCCCCCTCTGTCACATTTGTTTAATAAGTGTACTGAGATCGGAATCTTTCCGGATCTAATGAAAATTAGTAAAGTAGTCCCATTGTTTAAATCAGGGGACAACAAGGACCCAGGTAATTTCAGACTAGTATCTGTGCTTCCAGTATTCAGTAAAATTTTTGAAAAGATCATGTTAACCCAAATGCTTTCACATTTTAATGTTAATAACATGCTCCATCATCAGCAATTTGGCTTTACCAAAGGAAGAAATACTGTTGATGCGGGAGTTAGCTTAATTAAACACTTTTTTAAGGCCTGGGAATGCTCTCAGAATGCAATTGGTGTCTTTTGCGATCTATCAAAAGCATTTGACTGTGTTGATCACAAAACCTTATTAATGAAATTGAAATATTACGGATTTAAAAATGACAGCCTTAGCTTAATTCAATCATATTTAGAAAATAGGATACAAAAAGTAGATATAAATGGCGTAAGATCACCAGGTTCTCGAGTAAGGATATGCGTACCATAGGGCTCAATATTAGGCCTTTTTTTGTTTCTAGTTTACATAAATAATCTACCATTTATGGTACAGAGATTGACCGAGATTGTACTATTTGCTGATGATACATCTTTAGTTTTTAAAGTTAACAGGAA
This sequence comes from Oegoconia quadripuncta, assembly GCA_949316235.1. NCBI lineage: Eukaryota > Metazoa > Arthropoda > Insecta > Lepidoptera > Autostichidae > Oegoconia > Oegoconia quadripuncta. The sequence continues at coordinate 11,362,422 of OX438745.1, forward strand.
AGACAATGTTCTTGACAAGGTGAATAGTGCTCTAAAGTCAATTTTACGATGGTTCACTGCCAATAACTTGGTTTTGAATGCTAAGAAAACAAAATGCATAAATTTCCGCCTTCCAAATGTAAGAAATATTGATAGTAATATTGTAATTGATCAAGATAAAGTGGAATTTGTAGATGCAACAGTCTTTTTAGGAATTACGCTTGACTCCAAGCTTCAGTGGGGACCACATTTAGAATCGCGTAGATTGAGTTCCGCAGCATATGCCGTCTGGAAGATTAGACAGCTAACAGATGTGGCTACTGCAAGATTAGTTTACCTTAGTTACTTCCACACTATCATGTCATATGGTATTTTGCTTTGGGGACGAGCAGCTGATACTGAAAATATTTTTATTTTGCAAAAGAGGGCAGTCCGCGCAATATATAATCTGCGTCGATATGACTCTCTTCGGGACAGGTTCAAAGAAATTAATATTTTGACTGTTCCTTCACAATTTATTTACGAGAATATTATGTGCGTACAAAAAATATTTCTGCATTCCCAAAAAATAGGGATGAGCATAACTTAAATTTGACATAATAAGGACAAATTAGCCACACCCCTATGTTCAGACTGAGCAAAGTTAATACATCATTTATGGGACACTGTATACGCTTTTATAATCTTATACCTGAGAATATCATTAATCTAAATGAAAAACAATTTAAAAACCATGTATACTTCGCCCAGCTCCCATAAATTATAAAATTGTATTAGTTGTATAATTTTATATATATAAAAAAAAAGAAAAGAAAAGAAAATGATCCTGTGGGTTTCTTGCGCCGCTTCTTTTCCCACAGATGATTTCCCTTTCCGAAGCGGTGGTAGCTTGGACATACTGACTGACCGAAAAATGCTTAGCCCTATTTTTATTTCCAATAGATTTAAATTGACATTCAACAAATGATATCATGTGTCTTACGTTGAAATAAAATGCTTTGAGTTTGAGTTTGAGTGTGATAATATATAATATTTGGGTTAGACTCACCACATAAAGACATCTGATCGCTACGGGAAAACAAGACGCCAATGAGCAAGTGCGGATGCGCGCGCCCCACGCTGTCGCATCCCCGCCAGATGATCAGGACGTGACGTCAAAAGAATGTGGGAGTGTCCTTCATAGAAACCGACTCGCTACCGGAACTAAAGTTCGCTTCTCTCAAATGTTTAGATTTCAAAATAACAGTTCAAAGCTTAATAAAGACGTTAATATTGGGTCTTTACCTATGAAATTGGAGTTTTTTTTCTTCGTTAATCATATGTACCACCCGCGATTTTCAAAGCTGTATCCAAATTTATTTCAAATATTATTTCAAGGTTTCACATGAAATATTTTTTAATTTCTGGGCTAAATCACATAATAAAAAAAATTTGAACAGAGCTCTTTTCCTGTGCTTCCCATAATCATTTCTTAGATTCGCTGAAACTTTTACAAAGCGGTTACTTTTAAAAATTAACGCTAACTTATAACTTAATGTTATCCGATAATACACACAAAGTTTAGCTAAATTTGGATATGCCGTTCCCAAAAAACAATCAAAAATGTTTGTATGGAGAAAACAGTCTTAATGAAATTCTTCATATAAGGACCTAATAATTAATAATACTCATTACTTTTTTCACAGGTTCTCACAATCCGGTAATTTGAACCGTCACATGAGGGTACATGGCAACATGTCGGGTGGAATGCTCGGGTGACATTTACCACGATGCGGCTTTCCCGCCATGTATATGTAAATGACGTGGCATTGCACACTTCGGAGAAGGTTCGAAACCTCCGGGAAGGTACGAGGATGAAATAAATGGAATATTATTGTGGACAGACATAAATGTGGGAGTGGAATAGTTCGATTGGTGCCTAGATTAGAGAGTGTGTTTTCTATTTGTATTGAAGTTTTATCTCTGATCTGACGAGGACTTCCTTTAATAGTCCCTGATAAGGTCAATTACGTTTGTTTATGTTTACAAAATTAATAGCTTAAAATTATGGGCAATTGAAAGTATTTCATCGTTGACCGTCTTCCATTTACTTTCTAAACAATCAATTAGGTCGCACGATCCCTTAGTCTGTAGATCATAATTATGACTGATATGATCCCATTTTACTCTGCTGGCAACCACATGGCTACCTTGGACTAAGAAAAGAAAAACACGGAGCGCTAAAATGTACATAACATAATGTAAAAACTGTTTTATTAACGTATGGGCCGTATTAATAAATCTATCTTGAGATCGAGATCACGTTTCAGTCTCAATACTATTTTTTTTGATACTGTTTTATTATGCAACAGATTCTCAAGCGTCAATTTAAAGTCATCTCAATCTTTATTTAATCTTTATTAATACGGGCCTAAGTTTGATTCTGTTGCGTATAATATGTGCGCCTTTCTAACACACACATACTAATTAGAGAGTGCTTCGACTCTCCTTTATCGTGGAAAATAATGTTTCGATCGTTGCTTGTGTTTTCAGATAAAGTGTAAATGGGCGATTTTTTAAATCGTATTAGAGCTAAGTATGTGAATAGTTGAAGTGTTTAAATACGTGATATTACAAGGACTACAAGATGTTTTAGAAAGTTTGAACAAGTCAAAAACTTTTTGAAAATCATAAAGTATCTTTTTTGGTGTTCTATAAATAGTTTGTCATTATAAATCTTTTTATTGCATCAATTCAAATATTTTTTTTAATATTTCTAGATGAAGGTATTCTCCAGGACAGTTTTTGGAATTGGATAGATTTTTTTATAAATTTTTGAAATAAAAAGCTTTAAATAAGGGTGAGCCACTGAGTGACTGAGTGAGCTACTTGAGTTGTGCCTCAACCTGAGGCTGCCTCTAATACTATTTGAGAAGGGTTATTATGATTCCTTGGTCTGAGACGGCCACATACTATTATTAATAATGTATAGGGTATATACAACGTTAACCATGAAAGTTCCTTATCATTGTATGCAGGCAAGATGCTTGGCTCAACATCCATACGAATTCTTGTTACAACAAATATGATTTAACTAGACTAAGTATATCTCAATAGCCTCTTTTCAAGATTTTCATGGATGGCGGTACGCCTCTATGACCTAATTTTTCGACAAATGTCAGACGTAAATACTGCTAGATTAGTATATTTTAGTTATTTCCACAGCTTGATGTCTTACGGTATCTTACTGTGGGGAAATGCCGCGGATATAAATACAATCTTTGTTTTACAAAAACGAGCCGTTCGCGCAATTTATCAATTGAAACCTGCAGTGTCACTTAGAGATAGGTTTAAAGTGTATAACATTCTAACCTTTTCGTCACAGTACATTTTTGAAAATCTAATGTATGTCAAAAAAAATATAGCATCATTTAGGAAAAATAGTGATAAACATGATGTCAATACAAGAAATAAAGATAAACTTGCAGGTCACATAAGTCGCCTCCGCAAAGTCAGTAATTCATTCAAAGGGTTATGTATACGCTTTTTCAATAAGGTCCCAGTTGATATACAAAATCTTCCACTTGATAAATTTAAAGATACTATAAAACAGAAACTTATTAACAAAGCATATTATAAAATATCAGACTATTTAGATGATAATCATCCCTGGACATAATGAGATTGTTCGCATGCCAGGCTATTTCACGATTAATAATGAAATATAAAAACCTTTTTGTAATATAAAAACCTTTATGTAAAATCAAAACCTGATTTTAAAAGAGCAACCCTTCGAGTTTCTTGCTTGTTCTTCTCAGGGGAAAATTGCATTTTGAACAAGCAGTAGCTTAAAAAATGTAAAATTGACTATTTTAAGTGTACTCTGTGTACCTACAAAATAAAGCATTTTTGACTTTGACTTTGACTTTGAATGAAATTACAGGCTTAGAGGCGGAACGTTGACGATTCGGAGGGAAATTCAAATTTTGAACAAGGTTTGTGCAAACAAACATTATCCTTCATATTATCCACAATCTATGAAATTATGATTCTGATTTCAAATACAAATGTACAAATACAAAATATAAATAACTGGGACGGTGTCTGCTCGTCTCTGGGTTTTAAGATGGTATCATCAGTGTCATCCTACCCACTCAAGGATAAACGTAATGCATATTCCCTCACGCCATCCAACTCGACCTTCGCATGCAATCAGTGGGATTCATCCAGAGTAGTCTAAAATCGCTCTTACTCAAATTCTAAGATCAACAAGCTTGGTAAGTAACGACTCACTGGATCCTTCCAGGTGTCGTTGATAATAGGTAATCAACGCTCTCGCTTCTGGATGTTTAGTTAGCACATCCGTGGTCCATCTCCTATGACAGTTGGCAGTTGGTACCAATGAATCCCTACCCACATTGCGCACGCTTTATAACGTCTGTAATTTATTGCTTGTGACGAGACATATACATATTATTATTAGTTGAATTAATTTTAAAGTTTGTGTATGAATAAGAAGGTTTTACTTGCTCAAACTTTTGTAACCGAAAGTTACAGATTTTGCTACAAAAGGCAAAGAAAGAACGATTTAAAATTTGAATTCCTACTAAAAACTACAAATTCACAAACGTGAATCAACTAAAAATTCCCGCCATAAAGTTCCTGGCACATATATATTTTTGTGTATTGTCAATCACAATCATATTAGGATCCTAATTGCTATTGCTAATGCGATCTTTTGGGACTCGCAGGGTTCGCTTTTTTTATCATAACAATGAGCTTAAAAAAATGTAACTAAAGCCTTGGTTTCGTAGGTACCCATATCTATGGGTCTTACTTACCATAGTCAGTGGGTTGACCACACTATTTAAATCATAAAGTTATTATACCTATAATAAAATAATGATTCAAACACGGAATATATCAGCGAAATAGGTACATAGGATACCTACGGGAAGGCTGCATTAATAACGTAATCTTAAGACTGAAATCGTGACTCAACCTCAATCGGTACTATTTTTTTGTACTATTTTAATACCCAGAGTATTTCAATTATCTACTAAAGTTAACGTCGATCTTGCGATCGTTTTATTAGTACGGGCATAAATTGTTCTCAATTTCTCAAACACCTTAAATTGGCGCTTGAGAATCTGTTGTATATTAAAACAGTATGAAAAAAATTGTATTGAGTGAGACTGAGATGTGTTCTCTAAGGCCCGTATTAATAAACCATTCTCAAGATTGAGAAGAGTCTTGTGACCGGTCTCAAGTAAACGTGTTGATTAATAAACCCAACTTGAGACCTGAAAAGCACATGCATACTCAAGCAGTACTCACTTGAGAGGTGCGCCGAGTTTCACGTATTAATAAACGAAACTCAAGACTATCATTCATTCGCCGCTGAGGCGAATACTTGAGAAACATCTCATGTGAGTAGACCTCAAGATTGGTTTATAAATTAGCACGGACCTTTAGATAGCGTCAACTTCTTAACACGCATCTCGGCTGATACAGCCTCAAGACTTGTATTGAGATTGGTTTATTGACCTAAGATGGATTTATGAACATTTGACTCGTTGACACTTTGAATTTGTGTCGCGAAATTGAAGCCGCCAGATGACAGCACCACTCTCCCTACCTAAGCTATGATTACATACCAAAAATCAAAACTTTAGATTCTAAATCTAAAATGATTGTAAACTTAATGTCATTCTATCTGTAAATATAACATCTACCACTTGTACATATAATATATAGTAGTTATTAAAGTAAATAGGTAGGTCGTTTGATGGAGTAGGTAAGTATTATTTTTACTAGGTATTGGTAAAAAAAAAAATTGTTGAGTGTGTGTGGGTTTGGAAATTAGTTAGTAACTCGAACAATACTTACTATACCGATAATACCGAGTAATTTTCAATTTTCTACAGCAAGTTTGTCACCAATTAAAATGCATGAGATGTAAAATATATATATAATAATAAATGTAAAATGTATGAGAAATTTCCTTTGCATGAATAATTATTGCCAGAAATTTGATTAAATAGAGAAATTTCACAGTTCATACAATTAAAATAAACGCAGCACTGCTTGTTTTTTTTTTCCATCACCACTGGCATGGAACTCCCTTCCGGCGTCAGTCTTTTCTGAATTCTACAACCTTGGGATCTTCAAGAGCAGGGTGATCGAATAGGCACCTACTGAGATCGCATGCTTCATCTTCGGCCACATCGTCACCTCCCATCAGGTGAGATTGTGGTCAAATGCGTATCCAGTTAACCATAAAAAAAAAACCACTATAGGTATAGGTAGGTATGCATATATAGGTATATATCATTGTAATGGAAATTTCTTCTTTCTTAATCTTAATTGATTACTGGCTGTAGAAAAATGTCAATTTAATGTATAGTACTGTTCGAGTTAATAACTAATTTCTAAACCCAAACATACATCAAGTTATGTAGAGATATATTTGGAGGGGTCGATTTTTTTGATGACTGTATAGTGTCTGTCTACCTACTCGAGTATTGCGCTGTTCTAGTCAGTAATAAGATTAGGTTATGTTACGATTTTGTCTGATTTTATAAGTTCTGTAATAAATATTTTAAGTAGATAGTACAAACTTGTAGTCTTCTACAGCCTACTACTCGTATTATAGAGCTAAATTTTAACAATTACAATGAAAATAATTAAACAAACAATTCAACACTCCATTACTTTTATTTCATATCCCTTTAGGTAATTTTATTGATACAGGGTGAATTTTTCAAGTCGACGTGGATGACCAAATCCCAAACTATGAGTAATAGCGAAAAGTACTCAAAGGAGGGCGAGATTTTGATGAAAACAACTGTTGTTGTGTAACAACTGTTGGGGATCCTAAATAAATAAATTAAAAAAAAAAAAAAAAATTAAACTATAACTGCATCATTGGATTTTTGAAAAATCAATATTCCTAGCCAGAATCGAAACCGTTCATTTTGAAAAAAAAAAACACGCACACCATTCTATAGTGTCGTTATTAAGGAACTATTCGATTTTCAAAATACCCGACGACCTTCATATTTCGTGGTGACTGTATTGTGGGTAGTGAACATACCTTCGAAACAAGCGGTTGCGGGTTCGACCCCTGTAGTTAAATGCTTGTGTAATGACTATGAAATTTGTTCCTCAGTTATGCATGTTTATAATATTTATGTACATTTATACCTACTTATTATTTAAAAAAATATTCTAATAAATCTACTGGCGCCGAGCAAGAGAGGAGAGGCTTCTGTCCAGTAGTAGACTTTCCTAAGCAATTATTGATGTAAATTTCCGTCTTCCTTGCTGCCGATTTTTTTTTTGCCCCGATTGTCGTCTTTTCGTCGTAAATAGATTTTCTCAATCATTGGTATTGGAGTATTCCTCTATGGTTATTGGTTTGATTAAGTATTTATTATTTGATTTTGATTTATGTATTTGTATAGGTAAATATTTAAGTACTTTATAATTAAATGTATTTCTATCATAAGAATCAATTAACTACGTTATACCTATATATTTTTTTGTCCTGCAGTTTTGTTTGTTCCCCCTGCCGTGTAACATTTCTAACCTCTTTGACTGTTGTTGTCTGGAAGAGATCTAAGTATTTGAAGATAAGCTCACCTTTGCACATATTTTCTGAATGTAATCTTTTTGCATTTTTTTTATGCACGACGGGTTCGTACTTGATCTCAATCACACCTGATTTTAAGTGAATATGAGGTCGAAGGTGGAAGCGTACTGACTCGGAAACCCCAACACATTTCTTGTGCAATAAAGAATATCATAGTTGACGATTAGGTAATGATTGCTACTTTCTTTGGTGTTGGAACCGACACCGTTGTATTTTATTCAATTACATCTATGTTCTTTGGATTTAAGATACACAAGCTAGTGAATAATTTTCAACAATATCGAAAAGAAGGAGATTTGTGTGGTTGGATATATTACAGAGTTTTAGAAAGAAACGAATTTTAAATACGAGCCGCGCCTGCCCGCTCCTCTAAAGGCACGCAACGTCGCACTCACCACAGCAGACAGGTCCCCCCCCCTTCATTAACCATGTTGGCAATCGTAAAAAATATATTTTATTTTAATTAAAAATCGATAGAACGTATATTCTTACTTATTCAACTCTTCTTTCACTTTCATTGTCATTTTACTCAAGTTTTGCTAGAAATCGAAACAAAAATGTTTCGAACAGTACTAACAAATTAAGTAAAAGAGAGACAGTTATATATAACAGCGCGGCAGCAATAAATAATAGCTTCTGCTTAAAGTTAAACACACATTAGGAAAAAGAAAATCTACTTTGTGTAAAACTCTTTGTTTTTGACTATTTGACTTACAAAAACTCCCAATTTTTATTTTGGGCACAGACTTGCAAAACGAGAAGCAGACCAAATTTAAGTATAGGTACCTATTATAAAATGGTGTTATCAATTTTCATAAACGCCTAGAAATCGGTTATATTCTCTGGTTTACTTATTAAAATTACGAACTTGGTTACACCTCGTCAGTATTTTATTTGGATACAAGCAATATTTATTAAGCATTTATAAGTTGCAGAGGCGGCCTAAGCGTAATTTTAACTGTATGAACATGCGTAGTATCCCTATATAGTCTGAGGTATGAACTATGAAACACCATTTAATCGAGTTTTGGCAATAATGATTCATGCAATAGAAATTTCTCGTACATCATTTTAATTGGTGATCGGTATAGTACCTACTGTCCGAGTTACTAATTAGCTTCTAAACCCAGGCATGCAGGAAGTTATGTATAGAGAATGTTTTGGTTGGTCGATTTTTTTGATGATAAGTACCAGTGTATAATATGTCTGCCATTTTCGGTAGATTTTCCTTTGGTGGAAGAACGTTGGCAATACGATTGATTTAATAGAACCCTAGATTATAATTAATATATTTCAAATAAAAAAAACAGCGAATTTTTATCAAAGTTGCCAGGTATAAAAATAGTCCTGAGACGCGATCTCAATCTCAATAATAAATCGATCTTGAGATTGAGAAACTGTTTTAATATGCAACAGATTCTCAAGCGTCAACTCAAGGTCATCTCAATCTTGAGAACCGTTTATTCCGGCACTATAGCTTCTAGAATATTTATTTAGTGCTATTTTTAACGGCTTAGGACTTTACTTCACCCCACCAAATCAATTTGTCTAAAATGAGAAAATGTTTAATTTCTAATAAAATCATCAATCATCATCATCATTATTATAGCAGCCGAAAGACGTTAATCTCCTTCCATTATACACGGTGTCCCACGCCTATGCCACATGGAGGGAAAGTACCTTGAATATTGTAGATTGAACATTTTATTGAAAAAAGACATTGTTTTAATTAAAACAATTTAAACTGCATTCATAGATTTTTAAATAATTACATGGTTAAACCGGGAATTGAACCCGCTACACGAGAAAAAAATATCCCCTGTAGCTTTATCATACCGATCGAAAGGCTTCATCAAGGATTATTTTTGGCTAAATAATAACATAGTGTCAGAATAATGTATTTTTTCAGTAAAAATGTTCAATCAACAATATTCAGGAACTTTCTCTAAATGTGACATAGGCGCGGGACGCCCTTTACACGTTCCTACATATCGATTGTAATAATTTTCTTTACCTTATTTCTTTTTTATTTCCCAAACAATAATGCTATAATGGTGTCGATTCGGTTGTACGCAAACTAAACTAAAACCAATTATAAAGTAGGTCTGTCTTTTTCTCTCTGGAACAATATAATGTGACAGCACCAGTCTAAATCTGGTTTTAGTTTAGTTCGTGTGCAACCGAATCGACACCAATACTGATAAAGTTAGACACATCAAATTACAACACAGGTTGAACCCCCAACACGCAACATCTAAAATAAAACGTAAAAATTATTAGAATGGAATGTCTCGTTTTTAGGGGTATTTTTTGTGAGGCGTTGGTAACCCTGAACTGTACAGCCAGAAACTGAAGGTATTTTTAATGTATCAAGTTTAGGTTAGTGGAATAATTTTGTTATTTTCATTATTTAGTAGTAAATAATATTTAAATAGTTTTTGAAATACATATATTCAAATAAATGTTGTTCTATATTAAAAAGCTATACAAAATGAGTGATTAAAGCATTAAATTAAAGTTATCTCAGCCAGAGCATTATATGTGCGCATCTGAAAATACCTAGTCATTCCTAGTTTGACACATCTATCATTCACTTCTTCGTGGCTTTTTGGCGGGAACTCGGAGAGTGAAGTAGCATTTTTCTTTATAGTTCTTATAATTTGTGCATTCTGACTTTTGAAGCTTAATAATGGCAGACTATTGTGCAGCAAACGTTAGTGATGGTGTACAAGTGAAGGGAAGTGTAAATTAAAGTGCGTAACGGAGCTTTCGGGTTCCCACAAGAAGCCGCCAAAATCTTTTGTAAAGCATTCTGCCACTTTACTGAAGAATGACTTGACCGTGACTAGACTCTGTATACGCCAAGTATACGACGAATGACTTGTTTTGACTGAGACTGACTTACAAAATGAAGAAATAAGATAAATAAGACATGGCTGTTATGGGCTAGATCCCTTTGCCTTCTCCTAGAGGAGAAAATAAAACTAAAAAAAAAAAAAAAAAAAATCACTTCTTCGTGGCTTTTTGGCGGGAACTCGGCGAGTGAAGTAGCATTTTTCTTTATAAGTCTTATAATGGCTTTTTGGCGGGAACTCGGCGAGTGAAGTAGCATTTTTCTTTATAGGTCTTAAAATTTGTGCATTCTAACTTTTGAAGCTTAATAATGGCAGAATATTGTGCAGCAAACGTTAGTGTTGGTGTACAGGTGAAGGGAAGTGTAAATTAAAGTGCGTAACGGAGCTTTCGGGTTCCCACAAGAAGCCGCCAAAATCTTTTGTAAAGCATTCTGCCACTTTACTGAAGAATGACTTGACCGTGACTAGACTCTGTATACGACGAATTACTTGTTTTGATTGAGACTGACCTATAAACTGAAGAAATAAGATAAATAAAAATTTTCACTCGAAACTGGCAGTAATGTCCCTCGACAATGAGGTTGACTGATTGCCATCCTCAAAAATAAGAAGAAGAAGAAGTCTTATAATTCGTGCATTCTAACTTTTGAAGCTTAATAATGGCAGAATATTGTGCAGCAAACGTTAGTGATAGTGTACAAGTGAAGGGAAGTGTAAATTAAAGTGCGTAACGGAGCTTTCGGGTTCCCACAAGAAGCTGCCAAAATCTTTTGTAAAGCATTCTGCCACTTTACTGAAGAATGACTTGACCGTGACTAGACTCTGTATACGCCAAGTATACGACGAATTACTTGTTTTGACTGAGACTGACTTACAAACTGAAGAAATAAGAGAAATAAGATATGGCTGTTATGGGCTAGATCCCTTTGCCTTCTCCTAAAGGAGAGAATGAAACCAAAAAAAAAAAAAAAAGGCTTTTTGGCGGGAACTCGGCGAGTGAAGTAGCATTTTTCTTTATAGTTCTTATAATTTGTGCATTCTGACTTTTGAAGCTTAATAATGGCAGAATATTGTGCAGCAAACGTTAGTGATGGTGTACAAGTGAAGGGAAGTGTAAATTAAAGTGCGTAACGGAGCTTTCGGGTTCCCACAAGAAGCCGCCAAAATCTTTTGTAAAGCATTCTGCCACTTTACTGAAGAATGACTTGACCGTGACTAGACTCTGTATACGCCAAGTATACGACGAATGACTTGTTTTGACTGAGACTGACTTACAAAATGAAGAAATAAGAAAAATAAGACATGGCTGTTATGGGCTAGATCCCTTTGCCTTCTCCTAGAGGAGAAAATAAAACTAAAAAAAAAAAAAAAAATCACTTCTTCGTGTATTATTCCAATCCGGAATCAATCTGTTAGGTTCTTATTTCATATTTGTATTTGATTGATCTCGAAAGAGATTAACCGGTACTCTACGTTTGATAATACCTACAGAATTGCCACTGCTGTGACGGAACAGGACTTATTGGGGGCAGCTATACTCTTCGAAAGTTATTTATTACATTTTACTTAGAGGCATTATTGTTTTGCCAAATTTACGCTAAAAATGACTGAAAGCTCTTCAGACGAGTCCAACTTTAACCGCAAGGATTTCATCTGTGGTGTTGTTGAAGGTAAATTTTATTTTGGAAGTAGAAATCCGTTCTGTAATGGTTATATAGCCACATAAGTATAATGCCTAAGTTTGCTTCGTGTGAATGACCTAAGCTCGTCTATTCCATTCCAGGCTTTTACGGTCGTCCCTGGACGACTGAACAAAGGAAAGATCTATTTCAGAAGTAAGTACATGTTTTTATTGGAATCTTATTAGAAGATAACTATGAGGAAACTTTGTTTAGTTAAATTACTCTAGGCGCGTATTCGTAATTAATTTCAAATAATTGTTTTAATCAATACTTTTTAGTATTTAGTGAAGGTTACATGGTTATTGAAGTAATACATTTCGTCATCCTTTTAACAGTAAGGTGTGATTGAGGTCCATACCCATGTGAAAGGCTGTGAGATTGTACCTGGGCTGTAGTACTGAATTATATAATTTATCATAATCTCATGTATCATAACATCATCATATCGACCTTTCAAGAAAGGTAAAAATTAATCAAATCAAAAATGTTTTATTTCGTAAGTTATAAGAATAACATTTGAAATCGTCATGCATGACATACAGTTATCGCTCATTCATTAGATGAGGAAATCTGTGCTTACACCCACGAAGTAATGTATTTTCTAATCTGGGTGATCTCTGTGCCCCAGAGGTCCATTTAGTTCTTATAATACTCATAAATTATCATTGTACTTCAGTGCATCTTCACTAAGCACAATGATAATCTTCACTTAAAGCCTCAAATAAAAACAAGATTAAAAAAAATAAAAAAATCTTCACTTAACTTTTTTATTTAACGGCAACTACTACTTTGTAGTAATTCTGCCAAAAACTGGTGTTTGAAGAGGCAAGTGTTTGAGCTAAGAGCCGGTATTTCCAGTCACATTGTGTATCTAGATTCTAGAACAACGAAACAACACAAAGACGATCACAATATTGTTAGTAGGTCATAATTTTATATTGTTAATTGAAATAAACTTAGATAAGGTGCATCTTTTTACATGTTATTATTTAGCTCTCAATGTTCGTAGATCTATTTCCTGTTTACCTAAGGAGCTAAAATTTTGTATACTTGTTCAGTTCTGCTGACATTATACATGATGATAAATATGAAGTGATACTGTAGTCAGGATCGTGTCTCTGGAGCGGAACTCCATAACTGTTAATAGCATGAATATTCATTTTTGTATACACGGTTAGTTTTGATAGTTAAACATGACTTTCGTTTTGACCTCATGTTGCAGCCAGGTTTGTCCCCCTCTACGGTTAATAGCATGGATACAAAATTTTGCATACAGGGTGAGACTAGAATAATATTATGTGATACTCATGAATAGATTATTAAAAGCTTTCTTTTAAGAGTACTTTTAATGTAGAAATTGTTTTTCACATAATTTTATAACATCAGAATTATGTAATTTTGTACACAAGGATAGTCAATGGTTTATTCCCCAGAAAAACAATTCCACCTGGATAGAGAGACATAATACCCAAATTCGTCACCGAGTACTCTGCACTTGTGTTTGGTCTAATAATTTTTTTTTAAATATTTGTCCAGTCTGTTTTCTAAAACTGGATCACTGATCACTGACTGGTAATTTGATCCATACTTTCACTAATTGGTTTGATAGGAAATGGTGTTTAGGATTGCTTGCACTTGGTGAAAGTGATAGCGTTATACAGCTATTTGTATAACATTATTATAATATCACAAATCCAAATTTACAGACTCAAAAAATGGGGTATGGATATGTATGTATATGCACCAAAGGATGACTACAAGCACCGAGCGTACTGGAGAGAGTTGTACACAGTAGAGGAGGCAGAGCACCTCACATCTCTCATCTCAGCTGCGAAGGCTCAAGGCATCTTATTCTGCTATGCTCTCTCGCCCGGACTCGACATAACATACAGCAGCCAAAAAGAAATCACAGCATTGAAACGGAAACTTGAACAGGTTAGTTCTTGCAATGTTTGTGATATTGTTCAGTGTAAAATGATTTTCAGATTCAACTCACTTCATTGACATTTTGGAGCTCATTTATCATGTGATGTCAAACCTACCACCAGTTTGGAAACTTAAATCTTCTAAAGGAGGAAGATAACCAAATAATTTTATTTAACATTTGGCAACAGGCATTCTCGCTCACTAGAGGTTAAGTTAACAATAAACATCTCTAGGTTTTTTCAAAAGAAAAGGGAATTTGGTACAAATCCATCCAGAGTCATCCTCCTCATACTCCCTGGTTTATTAGTTGTAAGTTAAGTAGGAAAATCATTGTTTTAGCATATAGACTTCGATCTGGACACATGCCACTTAGCAAGTTTGGCTTCCTAATGAGAAAAGCCAGCTCTCCAAACTGTGAGGTGTGTGGGACTGTGGAGGATGTTCTACACTTGTTAGTGGAGTGTGTCCGGTACGAGCAATCTAGAAGGGCACTGATGAGTGAACTTAAACTGAACAGACTTGATGTAGGAGTGTTTCACACTATTCTGTCCCTACCAAACTCAGAAAGAGCCAGGAAGTTATAATATCCTATAATATCCTATAAGCCAGGACCCCAGTTCTCGCACGCTCGACATTTCACTGTCAATAGACATTGACAATGCTATAGATTTTTTTTTTTAAATCTAAAGTTTTTACAGGGACTTTTACAATTTTTGTATGGCAGTCCCATCGTGCCCTTTAACTAATCGCTACACTTAACGAGACACCGATGAGTTCACAAAACTGAATAATTTCCTGGCTCCTTCCGAGTTTGGTAGGGACAGAATAGCGTGAACCACTCCTACATCAAATCCGTTCAGTTTAAGTTGTACAAGACACAAATATATATCAGCCTAATCATTTTAATTCCCTTCCGGCGCCAGTCTTTCCTGAATCCTACAACCTTGGGATTTTTAAGAGCAGAGTAAATAGGCATTTACTGGGATCGCGTGCTTCATCTTCGACCACATCGTCACTTTCCATCAGGTGAGATTGTGGTCAAATGCGAATCCATTTTCATGTTAATCTGTTGAGCATTATGAACACCAATCATAAAAATTCACCATTTATAAACAGAAATGCGAAGCAACACTGTCAGGGGTTGCCATACAAATATTGGACTTTAGAATATTATTTTTACAGTTCCATGTTATTCCCATAGGTGTCCCAGTTTGGCTGCACATGCTTCGCTCTACTCTTCGATGACATTGAGCCAGAGATGAGTGAGGCAGACAAACAGATATTTCAGAGCTTTGCTCATGCACAGGTAAGTTGATTGAATAAACTTTTAATATTTCTTATGATTTCCTCACAGTAATGGGTATCTTTTTTAAGAACACAAAAACTTTTTTGTGAAGTCAAGGATTATACTATTCTTTTTGTGACAAAATGAGTTCTGATGAGGAAAACGTGCATGATTTCTGACCAGAAACATCTGGATTCAATAGCTGGATTAAGCATTCCTCTTGAGTGGCTGGTTGAAATTTAGGCTGATTACATTACATTAAAAATGGTCAATTGATCTTAATTTGAGACTTAAGCTTTAATTGGTCCATCATGTAGCAATGGTGTCGATTCGAATGTACACCAACTAAACTAAATTAAAACCAGTTTTGAAGTAGTACCGTCTCTTTCTCCTTGGAACAGTACGATGCGACCGCACCACTCCAAAACTGGTTTTAGTTGATTTTAGTTGGTGTACATCCGAATCGACACCATTATTTCATTAAACGCATGACCTTGGTCTTGGAGCACTTGTGAAAAAATCGTATTAGTTTTCGTGGCCAGACCATAAAACCATCTGTAGTGGTTTCTGTTAATTGAAGGCAGTCATTAGGCCAATTTGATGGCTACAAATCTGCAACCAGTCTATTACAAATCCACCAATTCGTACTCAACCCACTTGGTGGATTATGACCAGCAGTCAGACCGCCTAACTTAATTTGCTTTGGAATTGTTATGATTATGACGTCAATGCACTATCCGTCCTTGCCATATCGTAACACAATGACAAGGACAGATTGCATTGCTATAGCTTCGAGTTAGGCGGTAGAGCCCCTGTACCCTCTAGACAGACGACTGTGGTTCAGCAGTGGTGGGGTCGTAAATCGTTCAATATATGACCTTTCTTTTTACTAAGAAGTTCAGGCCAAGACAGCCCAGTTAATCTGTTTTTCTATGGGTTTGTGATCTATGGTGTTATGTCTTCCTGTAATCTCGGCGTGCTCTTGAAGTTGTCATACATCGAGATGCAGCTTGTAATTTATTACCCTCGAATACAGCTTGTAGTTGTGGCTCACAGCCACGTAAGTAGAGTTTTATCTCTGTTTTTGAAGAACAATAAGTCCTATGCCATCTATGCAGTTCCACAGACAGATAAACAAGATTTTTTTTTTTAATGCACAACGGGTTGATACTTGACCTCAATCACACCTGATGTTAAGTGAAGATAAGACCGAAGGTGGTAGCGTACTGACCCGGAAACCCCAACACATTTGGGGGACTGGCTATCTTATCTCTGACAACCGGAACACAACAATGCTATTAACATTGTTGTTTGGCGGCAGATTTAGATAAGATGGTGGTAGCTACCCAGGCGGACATTTAAAATGTCCTACCACCAACCAAACCGAGTACTTAAACATGTACCCCGCTCGAATCGTAAACCCAATGTTGTTTACATTGAGCCACGGAGGCGGTTAAAATATTGATGTATTTTTTAATCTATTAATACCTTTTAGGTGTCAGTGACCAATGAGATCCACCAACACCTGGGCTGCCCCCGCTTCTTGCTGTGCCCGACTCAGTACTGCTCAACCAGGGCAGTACCTACAGTCAACAGCTCGGAGTATCTCAACACGCTAGGCACTAAGCTGTCACAGCAGATTGATATCATGTGGACTGGTACGTAATGGTTTTTTTCTATGGGAGTAAAAATTGTTTTAAAATGGCACACATTGATGTTGTGTAATATTTTGTTACAGCATTATTTTCATTAGAACACAATTTCAAAGGAGTTGTTTAATATGTTCTGTAACATATCGCCTACTTTTATTATTTATATGTATAGATAAGTGATTTTTTCTTGGCCTTATCGTAATTTTATCTTACGCCTTTTAATGTTCAAGACTATATTTTAGAGTTAGTTGTGTTTCCAGTCTTTGGACAGTCTGCTTTTATTTGTTTTTTAATAATTTATGCATATATTCTTTTTTGAATACCAATAATGTCAGATCGTCGATGGCTCAACGATTAAGACGCGGTCTCCTAATTTGGGAGGTCCGGGTTCGATTCCCATGTACCAATGAGTTATTAAATTTAATTTCTTTTGTGCATTTATCCAACTGCTCTTGAACGGTGAAGGAAAACATCGTGAGGGAACGTGTATTATGGCAGGCATGATATTCTAAGGTATATAGCACAGACCACAGTCCTGAGAAATTGTCCCGGCCGGTAATCGCATCCAGGACCTTTCCGTGGTAGCTTTGGTACGAAACCACTACGCCACAGGAGCGGAGGTCGTCACTCATTGATGATACAAGTATTATTCCATGACGAGAAGGCACCAAAATAGAAATTGCTAATTAAAGCATTCGTCAATATACTCACCTATGTGGTAATAAACAGTAAGGTCAATGTGCTGTACAGTTATAACTTTCCATACACGTCATTAATTTGCGATGTGGTGACATCACGAGAGTGCCGGTTTGAATTCGTAATCGCCGTTCAAACAAACAAGTCTAGTCAAAGTCTATAAATGTTTTTTGTTAAAGGTCCTTACGCCTGAATACTCTAACGCTTCGTAACTTTAAGAGCGCCTTAAATGTGTTGTCACATTGTCGTTGACATTGGAAGAGATGGAGTTATGTTATTTAATTGTCAAGTATTTGAATATTCTGACGTAATTCACCTTTAACGACGCTCACGGGAAGTGACGGGTTCTTTCTTTATATATACAGGGCGTCCCAAAGTTATGGGACATGAAGGGGAAGTACCTTAAATATCGTAGATAGTGAATTTTGCTCAAAGAAGACTTTATGTTATTTTTAAAAGTTAGTAATTCTGCATTCATAGATTTTCTAAAAATTATTTGCTTCGGCTGGGAATCGAACCGACTCAAATGTGAAAAAAAAAACACCCTACTTTTATGATGCCAATCGAAAGAATAGCTAAAAAATAATAACTCTGCCTAAGTAACATAGTATTTTAAAAGAAAGGAACAACGTGAAATTAATCATTTTAATCAAATAAAAAACATACATGAAACTGCCGTAGTCAATTAAGTAGGTATTTTTTTGTAAATTAATTAATTAAATGCTCAAAATGTGATCCCTCTTGTCTTACGCAAATCGCCAATCTTTTAATGAGCCCGCTGCCTGTTGATTTTTGTTGTTTCTGTTGAATACAAGTTTTATCATTTCATCTACACGTGCACTTATAATAAGGAAAACTATGTTAGTACCTATTTTATGAAGTGGGTACTTATTTACGAATAATCAATGCTATCTTTGGAATGATAATATCGCTACTTTTCGAACGTCGTCGGCAATAAATAACTTTCTTGAAATTTGACTCAATCATTTTATGTTGTTCCTTTCTTTTAAAATACTATGTTACTTAGGCAGAGTTATTATTTTTTAGCTATTCTTTCGATTGGCATCATAAAAGTAGGGTGTTTTTTTTTTCACATTTAAGTCGGTTCGATTCCCAGCCGAAGCAAGTAATTTTTAGAAAATCTATGAATGCAGAATTACTAACTTTTAAAAATAACATAAAGTCTTCTTTGAGCAAAATTCACTATCTACGATATTTAAGGTACTTCCCCTTCATGTCCCATAACTTTGGGACGCCCTGTATATTCAATTGTGTAAATATTTAGAAAAAATATACTCATTCATTTGTTTATATTTAGAAAGCAGATCCCGATGAATACGGACGATGTAGTTATGGATGCCTCAATTATAATAAGTATTTATATAAAAAAAATGTATTTATGTAGTCCCTGCCTACCCCAACGGGAAACAGTGAGTATAGAGGGTGGAAAAATCGAATGCCACATGGATGGCAACTACCTTAAATATTGTAAATAGCACATTTTGTGTAAAGGAGACTTTCCTTTATTTTTAAAAACAATAAATTCTGCATTTAAGGATTTATGAAAAATCGCTTGCCTCAGCCGGGACTCGAACCGGTCAAATGTGACAAAAAATAATGTGCTGTATTTTATGATGCAGATTGAAAGGGTTACTAATAAGGTTAATTTTTTTCTAAATAACAAATACAATCAGAATAACGGAAGGCCATGAAAACTAACAATTACCTTTTAAATTTGATTTCACCCGTCACGTGAATTAAAAAGTAATCCCTGGAATGCAAGGAAAATAAAGACGTTTAAATGACATGATAATGATGAGCTACACTTATGTTTACTTATCAGTTTAGTTGCGATTATTAATGCCACTTTAGTTACCTGCTTCCTTAGATAGGAAAATTGCATCAATTATTCTCTAGTCATCATAGTAGCTAGGATAGGTAAATTTTTAAAAATGGAACATTTTAACGAGCCGTTTTTGTTTTTTAAGTGCAATCTTTTTAATTTAAAACAAATAATGCCCGACTTGTTGAACGCATTCTTTTCTTTTTTTTTCGAATTGTGTTTATTCCATTTTCAAATATTAGAGCTACTATTTTACGTAGTTAAATTGAAATTGTGACTTGCAAGTGCTTTTACATTATAAATGGCTGACGATTATCAAGAACAGTTCGATTTATTAGAAGCGTACTTTGTTAATGCAAAAAATGTAACACGAGCACTCCAGTGGTACGCGGAACAATGACCACACAGGCAAATACCATCCAGGTTCGTCTTGCTACGAATGGTTAAAAACTTAAAACGCCATGGAAGACTTGAGAGCCGCGTTCGGCGACTACAACAGCCGATTGATTATTCCGATTTTGATTTAAGTGTCTTAACTTATTTTGAAGCCTACCCGAAAGCATCGAGCAGAGAAGCCGCTGAAATACTTGGTACTAATCATACTCGTGTGCTAAGCGTGCTCAAAAAATACAAGTATAAATGTTACCGTGAAGGTCGTTTGGTGCAAAAATTGCTTCCGGGAGACACTGACCGAAGGTTTCAATTCTGTCAAGATATCCAGGCAAAATTGGCTCAAGAGGAAAATTTTTTGGATTACATAATATGGTCAGATGAAAGTAACTTTAGTAATAATGGTATGTACAATCGTCACAATAACCATTATTGGTCCCGTATAAACCCGATGCGTACACATGAAACTAATAATCAGGTGAGATTCTCTTTTAACTTTTGGTGCGGGATAATGAAAAACAGGGTTGTTATGGTTCACATATTTGAAGGACACCTGAATACAGTAAAATACCTCGAAATCCTGGACCTATTGCGAAATGCATTAAATTATCTACCCGAAGAATACGACACTTTTATTTTCCAACAAGACGGTGCACCAGCACATAACAGCAGGTTATCGACTACATATTTAAATAACCATTTCCAGACATGGATCGGTACAAACGGGAATATTAAATGGCCGGCCAGATCTCCGGATCTAACACCTGTAGGATTTTGGGCTAGGCCAATTTAAAAACCCCGCCAAACCGCCATTGCACCGACGTCCACAGTGAAGTTGGACAGGGTCAAGACAGGGTCTTGTTGTTAACTTCACATCGTTCGACGGTCTGTCACCGCATCGGTGTCGTCGGTGTCGTCGTCTGTCTGTCTTCACCTCTCGAACTCCTCGTACATGGCGGTAGCATCTCAAGCTTGTGCACCTAATCAAACTGGCGGGTGAGTGGTAGAACAATTGGCCATTTCATTTTATTATATTTTTAAACAATTCAATTTCATATTCACTGATTTCGTTTTTACTTATTTATCGTGTACCACACAGTTGGTCATTCGGCCCGGATATACCAGTTACGAAATCAGTGAGACATACCTACACTTAACACAGTAATTCTCGTATTTATACTAAAATATCGTTGTGTACTTAATCCAACATACATATTTTCAGTAAAAAAGACATTACTATACAAAACCAGTGTAAATACATCCACACAGACATTTATATTTTGTACCGAATAACCGTTACGACGTCATTTGAGATTTTCATTTTTCAAATCTCAATCATATATCGTCGTAAGCTATTCAAACATATTTATTTATTTGTGTAACCAATTATTTAATCCGATTTAGTGTTGAAATCATTCGCATTATTGTATTTCGTCCATTTTTCGTAACAATATTATACCTTGTACGACATCGATAACGGTCATTTACCCCGAAGTTGAACTTGAAGGTAGTAACATATTAATTTCAAAATGGTGAAAACCGACGCAGATTACAACAAGTTGTTGGAACCACATTTGACGGGAAAACAAATGTGTTGGTTACGATTACAATCATTGTTCGATTTATCCAAAAATGTTGATAATCCTGTTCACGCGAGTGAGTTTAACGCCCGTTTAAAAGATTTGCCCACCATACGCGAGAAATATGAGAAAAGCGTTAGTGTCATTTATGCAATAATGAAACAAAAAGATCCTAAATATATTCCCGACTTTAGTGAAATAACCTCCTTTGATACAATTTACTATGAAATTACTAGTGTTGCCGATTCTAGGAGTGTAAAATCAAGTGATAATGTGGTAAAATGTGAAAGTGTTGTGAAACCAAAATTGCCCAAGCTGGAAATATTTCATTTCAACAGTAAGTTGGAAAACTGGCCTACATTTAGGGACACATTTACAAGTTTGGTACACAATAACTCTGGAATCGGTAATATCGAAAAATACTATTATTTATTATCGGCCGTTAGCGGTGCCGCGTTAACTATAGTGAAGTCGATGCCGGTCACAGCTGACAATTATCCCATCGTTTGGAATGCGTTAGTGAAGCGATTCGAAAACAAACGAGCGCTCGCAACTACGTATTTAGATAAAATTTTCAATTTCAAACCGTTACAATTCGAATCGGTGGCTGGTCTTAACTCATTTTTACAGACATATCAAGAAAGTGTTAAAGCCTTACAAATGTTAGGTATTCCGGATTTGTCTGGTTTTATTTTATTTTACATGTCATTACGTAACCTTGACAGTACAACCAGACGTGAATTTGAACAAACGGTCAAGCAGTGTGAAATACCCACCTTTGATGACATTATTAATTTTGTTGAGCACCAAGTGCGCGTTTTGGAAATGTCCGATTGCAAACCAGTGGCGGTTAAGTCGATAAGTAGTTCGAAAATTAAGTCGAAATTTCAAAAGACTACACTCGCGTCATCGTCGTCAGCTGTTTCTAGTGCGGACAACCATGCAATTAAACAAACATTTAATAAGGTTCATGATTGCCTATTTTGTAAAAAGCCGCATTCTATTTATCGGTGCAGTGAATTCATTGACCTTTCGCCGGCACAACGTTTAGTTAGAATTAAACAATTAAAATTATGTGAGAATTGTTTACGCGATAATCATACTTTAAGCGCTTGTCCGTCGAAATTTCTTTGTACGATCTGCAAACAAAAGCATCATCACACTTTGCATATTGATTCGAATATTACAAATAACACGGATTCCTGTAAAACGCCTAACGCGGTCGCATTAACGAGTGCTTCGAACACCACGGTGTTGCTAGGTACTGCAATTATACACGTCGCAGATTGTTGGGGTCAGTACCAACCCGTACGTTGTGTAATTGATAGTGGTGCTATGACGGCGTACTTGACACAAGATTGTGCGAAACGGTTAGGGCTTGCGCGACATAAATGTAACTTTGAATCTATTGGATTAGGAGGCAAGCCAGTTCAAAACTACGGTCTAGTTACTTGTACAGTTAAACCACGTGATCGTTGTGATCCTATATTGTCTACCGATGCCGTGATAGTATCAAACATCGCTGGCCAATTACCGACCATTCCATTATCGAATGTTATATTACGGGAGTATCAGAACCTGTCGTTGGCGGATCCTACTTTCTATAAACCGGCACCTATCGACATGCTGATCGCAGCTGATTTATTCCCTCACATTTACGATGGTCAAAATATTATACCGCGTCACCACGGGATGCCTATCGCAATGAATTCAATATTTGGATATGTAATATCGGGTCGGACTGTACTAGATACAGACACATACAGTAGGGCCGCTAATTCTTTTTGTGCGTTTTCTATGAGTGTTGATCTAATCATAAACTCTAACTGGGAAGCAGAAAATATACCATCCGGTAAATTACAAAACCCGGACGATGTATTAGCTGAGCAGTTGTTCACGAAAGAACTTAGTCGCGATATCGAAAAGCGTAAACTTATTAACTTACAATCTAAGTATGAACGTGAACCTGAATTAAAAGCGGATTATCATAAAATTAGGAAAGAATATGGAAGTCTTGGTCCCGTGACACCGGTCGATAATTTACAAAACTCTTCAGATTCACTTTCGTTTTCGACCACGCCGACGAATTCTGTAGTGACCAAGAGAACAGTAATGTCACAAATCGGTCATGAGTTCGATCTACTCCGGTTTGTAGCTCCGTGCATATTTTATGCCAAATGTTTCAAGCAGAAACTATGGACCCATAATCTAGACTGGGATGATAGTTTGCCTGCTAATCCTAAAACACAATGTCAAGCTAATGTCGACGAACTTCATTTACTGTCCAACATGAAACGCGACCGTCATGCCACGATAGTGCAACTCACCTATTGTCAGATTCTAGGTTTCTGTGACACATCATCGCTGGGCTATGCGGCTGTTCTATATTTACAAACAGTAAATGATAATGGTGACAGTAAAGTTAGCTTCCTTGTGTCAAAATCAAAGGTAGCTCTTTTAAATACGGTTTCGATTCCCCGTTTGGAGCTATCGGCGGCTCATTTACTAGCCAAGCTAGTAACACATGTTAAGTCTATGCTTCAAAATAGACTTCATATTCATGAAACTCTTTTATTCACGGATTCGTCTGTCGTTCTGACCTGGTTAAACACGCCCAGTTACGCTCTCAAAACCTATGTGGCCAATCGCGTTTCGAAAATAGTCGATAGTGTGCCTACTAAGAGCTGGTATCACGTAAGTGGCGCGTGCAACCCTGCCGACGTATGCTCTCGCGGCGCATTGCCTTCGGCGTTGGTGGCTATGCCTGAATGGCTTTCCAGTGATCAGTCACTATGGCCAGTCAGAACAATCGATGACTTCAAAGAAGAGAATCCACCCGAATTGAAATGTTCTAAAACTGTTTTAGTAAAGACGAATAATGGTGACACTAATTTAATAATAGAGCTCATTGAAAAATTATCTAGTTTTAGTAAACTGGTCAATGTCGTTGGTCGTTGTTTTCAGTTCATAAACAATTGTAGAGCGCCATCAACCAAACGTAGAGCGTTATCGGTTCTTGACCTGAGAAAATCACATGACATTCTGGTAAAATCAGTACAACACCATTATTTCTCCGCTGACATTACAGCTCTATCTAAAGGCCGAAATTGTGGTCAATCCCTTCGGAAGCTAAATCCTTTCTTGGATCCGCATTGTTTCCTCAGGGTGGGGGGTAGGTTGTCTCTGTCCAACCTCACATTTGAGAAGAAGCATCCATTGCTACTTCCCAAAAAATCTCATTTCACTAACATGTTGATTGATCACTATCACAGGTTGTACCTTCATGTAGGGCCACGTACACTTCAGAGCATTCTAACTCAACGATATTGGATCATTTCTGCTCGAAGTGTAATCCGTTCACGTACTATGAAATGCATAGCTTGTTTTGAAGTTTCACCTACTAAAATACAGCCTCTGATGGGTGAATTGCCCAAGTTTCGTTCTCAGGACATCCACACATTCCACACAGTAGGAATCGACATAGGTGGACCTTTCTATACAAAGGAGTCGAATCGTAGGAACGCTCGATTGTCGAAGGCGTATCTGTGTGTGTTCGTTTGCTGTGCGACAAGGGCCGTACACTTAGAAGTATTGTCATCTCTTAGCACAGAATGTTTTCTAGCTTGTCTCGATCGCTTCACAGCGAGACGCGGATTGTGTCGTACCATAGTGTCCGACAACGCGACAAACTTCGTCTCTGCAGGCAAACAATTATCAGAAATAGTACTGGAATCTAACAAGGATGATCTATCTAGTGGTTTAACGGCTCGTGGCGTGCAATGGAAACACAACCCGCCCACAGGGAGCCATTTTGGAGGTATCTATGAATCGGCTATCAAATCCGCGAAATTACATTTAAAACGTACGATAGGAACTAGAGCTCTATCGTTTGAGGAACTCTGTACTCTATTCTCCCGTGTAGAGGCTGTTCTAAACTCACGACCACTTTGTACACTATCAAATGATCCTAGCGAGTTTGAGGTTCTTACACCATCACATTTTCTCTTAGGACGTGAGGGTTTGTCAGTACCTGAGTATGATATCACAGACCTACCGGTTCAACGATTAAACCGTTGGCAAGCCGTACAACAGCTTTCTCAGCATTTTTGGAAACGTTGGAAACAAGACTACTTGCATACGCTGCAACAACGCCAAAAGTGGTTTAATAACTGTAGTGATCTTAAAGTCGGAGATCTAGTACTTATTAACTCAGACTCTCCACCTTTACAGTGGACTCTCGGCAGAGTCTCCAAATTACACCCAGGTCCGGACGGAGTGGTACGTGTGGTTCGTGTTCGTACAAGGGATAAGGAATTGACTCGACCAGTTGTCAAACTTAGTCCGCTCCCGTTGGAGCATAAGACAGCTTAATTTAAATTTTATATCTTCGCATAAGTTGCTTGTTAAGCTTATGCGAATTTTAATTCTATTTCTATTTATTTTAACACTATTTCTATTTATCTAACATATACAGTCCACTACTCTATTATTTGTTACATACCACTAACTCTACAAAGTCAAATTCTGGTATCGTAACTGGGAAATCCTGGCGGATTTCGGTGGGGGGAATGTAGGATTTTGGGCTAGGCCAATTTAAAAACCCCGCCAAACCGCCATTGCACCGACGTCCACAGTGAAGTTGGACAGGGTCAAGACAGGGTCTTGTTGTTAACTTCACATCGTTCGACGGTCTGTCACCGCATCGGTGTCGTCGGTGTCGTCGTCTGTCTGTCTTCACCTCTCGAACTCCTCGTACATGGCGGTAGCATCTCAAGCTTGTGCACCTAATCAAACTGGCGGGTGAGTGGTAGAACAATTGGCCATTTCATTTTATTATATTTTTAAACAATTCAATTTCATATTCACTGATTTCGTTTTTACTTATTTATCGTGTACCACACAACACCATTGGACTACTTTTTGTGGGGATATGTGAAGGATGTTATTTATAAAAGAACTTACGAAAACGTATGCGAATTGAAAACCGAAGTCCATGCAGCTATTACTAATATTCACCACAATTCACTGCAACGAGCAACGAAAAGTCAATTCCTCAAAAGATTAAATTTATGCATACGACAAGACGGGGCTCATTTTGAACAACTGCTTTAGTTAGCAAGGTTTTAGTAAGGTTATTAAATGAATATTGTTTTATTTTGTGTATTTTAATTTTTCGTTTACAATTTTCATGGCCTTCCGTTATTCTGATTGTATTTGTTATTTAGAGAAAAATGAACCTTATCAGTAACCCTTTCAATCTGCATCATAAAATACAGCACATTATTTTTTGTCACATTTGACCGGTTCGAGTCCCGACTGAGGCAAGCGATTTTTCATAAATCCTTAAATGCAGAATTTATTGTTTTTAAAAATAAAGGAAAGTCTCCTTTACACAAAATGTGCTATTTACATTATTTAAGGTAGTTGCCATCCATGTGGCATTCGATTTTTCCACTCTGTATATAAGGTCTAACAAAATTAACCCGACAAACGTTGCAGAGTGTATGTATAGAATGTACCTATTTCGAAATAAATACAAACATTAAATTTATTCAAAAAATAAAATATAGAAATGTAAATTTTGTGAGTTGGACCTTAATGGCCGCGCGCTCTAAATACTTTGCCACAACACACAAACACGTGCCGCGATATCTTTGAAGACGCCTCTGGCGACCACTCGTCGCTCGCCGCCGGCGCTTGCCCCGGCGCCGCCGCAACTTGTTGTGATTGGTTGCGCCCTGTGCTCCGCCACCCTCTTTGGCGTCTGCCATATGAACGTTGCCTTTTTTTCTCATTGATAAAATAAGGTACAATCGAAATGAAGTAAGCCTGTTAATTTGCATTTTCATTTGCACTTACATTTAATTTTTTTACTCGGAAACTAAATGTTTAAGGCTAGTTTTTTTAATGAATATATTATTTTATTGTCATGTACGTGCAATTGCCAAAGTTTGTCGGGTTAATTTTGTTAGACCCTATATACATTCAGTGTACTAAGTATCGGGAATTTGTCAATAAAACAGAAATTACAAATTATTCATCTAAATTTATTTTATCGCCTTCAAAGTAGGCCCCATCGCTTGCAATACAACATCTCCACCGCTTCACCCAGTCTTCCATACATTTTTCATAGGCTATTTGCGGTATGGCCTTTAGCTCATTCAGCGAATTTTCTTTTATGGCTTCTATCGACTCAAAACGTTTTCCTCGAAGTGGTAATTTTAACTTGGGAAATAAAAAAAGTCAGACGGAGCCATATCAGGTGAATACGGTGCTTGGTCGAGAACTTTTGTTGAATTTTTCGCTAAAAACTCTTTCACTATAATGGCTGTGTGTGATGGTGCATTATCATGGTGCAGCATCCATGAGTTGTGTTGCCACAAATCTGGACGTTTTCGGCGGATACTCTCACGCAAACGCTTCATGACGCCTAAATAATACTCTTTATTCACTGTTTCTCCCTCTGGAAGGAATTCGGAGTGAACCACACCACGGTAGTCAAAAAAAACTGTCAGCATCACCTTGATTTTGGAGCGACTTTGCCGCGGTTTTTTGGGTTTCGGCTCGTTTTCGAGACGCCATTCTGAAGACTGTTGGCTTGTTTGCATGTCGTACTCATAAACCCATGTCTCGTCGCCAGTTATTATACGTTTCATAAAGGTCGGATCCGTAGAAGCTCGGGAAACCATGTCTTCAGCGACATGCTTTCGCTGCGCTTTTTGAACAAAATTGAGCTCTTTTGGAACTAGTCGAGCGGCGACGCGTTTCATGCCTAAAATGTCAATGAGAATGTTGTGGACGGACTTAAAAGATATGTTCACCTCACTAGCCAACTCTCTCAGACTCATACGTCGATTTTCGAGCACTAGCTTCTTGATTCTGTCGATGTTTTCTTTGGTCGTAGCGGTTGAAGGTCTACCAGAACGAGGCAAGTCTACTACTACTTCTCGGCCTTCTTTAAAAGCCTTATACCATTCATAAGCCCTTGTTTTCGATATACACGATTCGCCGTAGGTATTTCGCAACATTTTTAGTGATTCACCACATGAAATATCATTTGAAACACAAAATTTAAGGCACACTCTTTGTTCAACAATATTTTCCATTGTAAAAATCGCCGAGGACTCAAAACTATGACCAACAAAAAGTGTAGTTTAATGCAGTTTCCTTGGTTGTACTTTTTTTATGCATAACGGATTAGCACTTGACCTCAATCACACCTAGGGAACCAATCGCGTTATTTTACAACGGATTTACCGTTCCAATGTATTTATGTAGTATATCAACCATCTGGTATCCACAACACAAGCCTATAGTTGCTTAATGTGGATGGCATTGTGTGTATGTTCAAGGATATTTATTTTATTTGTTAATTATATGAAGTTTTTAAGCGACTTCAAAAAAAGGAGAAGCAGTTCTATTGTATTTTTTTTTGTATGTTCGGTACGCTACTATATCTTCGTCAATTGTTAACCGATTTTGATGATTATTTCTTTGTTTGATAGGGTATACCGTCAGGGTGGTCCAATATAAATTGCAAACCAATATAAACTTATTTGTTACATATTATATGATAATTTAGGACATAGTCCATCTCTGTACAAGAATTCATCTTAATTAGTGCAGGCGTGCTTGAGTAACAAACATGTAAGTATGTATGTCCGTTCCTTTGGAGCACCCTGTAGCAAAACTACTGTGTCGTGTGACTAGAATGGATAAGATCAGGAATGAGTATATCAGAGGAAGTCTGAAAGTGGCACCAATAACAGAAAAGTTGGGGAGTAACAGGTTAGCATGGTACGGAGATGACGGCTGATAGAGGAGAGTGGAAGTGGAAGACATGTGCCGACTCCACCTAGACTGGGATAAGGGCAGGAAATTGATGAAATACTTAAAAACTTACTCTTATACGATTCAGGTCCGAAGGTTATATCGAAGACGCTGACGACTGAGTGCATAGAGGAGATCACTCAGGTTTTGCACCGACCTCCCGTCATCTGGGACAACCTGCACGCCAACGACTACGACCAGAAAAGGATTTTCTTAGGTAACAACAATTATTTTATATACAGTGTGCATAGTGTGAGTTTTGTCTCGTTTGTAACTTTACCATCGCGTTTGCGTTTACGCATAAAGTCCCTATGAAAAAAATCGTTGTGCAAACTATCCGCTAGAGGCGCTGCACATTTCTCCATACAAATCGTCATGTAAACTTGAACGCGGTAGTAAAGTTAAGTCGAAACAAAACTCACACTTTGCCCTCTGAAAGTAACAAATAAATTGAAAACTGCTAAATACACCAAGGAACTTAAAAGGTATTTTTCTTCGAAACATGGTTAGAGGATTTCATAACATTTTAGAAAGGATTGTTGTAATAATTTTTAATTCAAATAATGAACTCGCATCTATAGTGACACTAATTAGAATTATATGTGTTGAATCTTTTAGAAGCCAATTCATTACTTCTTCAGGTCCATACTGCGGTCGGTCTCCAGAGCTGATACCACTTTTGCGCGGCGTACTGACGAACCCTAACTGCGAGTACAATGCCAATATGATCCCTATATGGACCCTCGGCCACTGGGCCAGTTGTAGTCTTGACGCCCCTGCTCACAGTGAGTATTACCTTTTATTATTTACCTGTGGTATTAGCACGTTAAAGGCAGGAATATACGTCAAACTTTGTCTGATCAGACTCATCACTTCAACCCTTAAATATCCCACTGCATATATAGGCTTTCCCTCGTATAATGAGGGAGGATGGGCCATTGTCCACCACGCTGGCCCAATTTTTATTTCTCAGGCATGCAGGTTTCCTCACGATGTTTTCCTTCACCGTTTAAGAGCAGTCGGATAAATGCATATAGGTAATTAAATTAAATTTTAAAACTCATTGGTACATGGCCTGCCTGGGATTCGAACTCGGACCTCCCAAATTGGGACACCGCGTCTTAACCGCTGAGCCACCGACGCTCCATACTATATACTATGATGTTGCGGAGAAATCATAAAGACACTAGTGCTCTTTCCAATATATATCTCATAGAGGTAGCTAAGCTACCCTTTTGTTACATTATTTGCATGCGTTTTGCATATTTATTAATTCGTTCTCTGTACAGTGGAAGCTGTCTCCTGGGATATAAAGTTGGAACGGGAGAGCGAACAGGGCGTGTGTGAGGACGAAGTGTCGTTAACACTCGGGAAGCATGTGTACCATCACCGACAAGCACTCAGGTAACTTAAATTATTTATTTACAAATTCATGTGCTGTTCAATCACAATGACGACCTGTTTGGTGTAGTGGTTAGCAACTCTGACCACTATACCAAAATGTTGCGGGTTCGAATCCCGCTAGGGGCATACGTTTGTGTGATGAATACGGACATGTGTACCCGAGTTATGGATGTTTTCATTTAAAATAAGTATTTATTTACAAAAAAAATATTTATTTATGTAGTATATCAACCATCTGGTATCCACAACACAAGCCTATAGTTGCTTACTATGGAACTAGATGGCGCTGTGTGTATGTGTAAGGATATTTATTTATTATTTAATGTACGGTTCAATCCCTCTTGAACATACACACAGCGTCATCTAGTTCCACACTAAACAACTAGGTTTGTAGTATGGATACCAGTTGGTTGACATACTATTTTAACATAACTTTTATTTTTGTAAATATATGCGTATTATTTGAAAACGTGCATACCTCGGGTACACATTCCCATATTCATCATACAAACATATACCCTTAGTGGGATTCGAACTCGCAACCTTTTAGTATGGAAGTCAGGCTTTGGGAACAAACGGTCTGAACAAACTTATGGTCGTCGATTGTCATGCGCGTCAGCTGTACTATGCTGTTTTTCTTGCTTGATATCAGCCTGCAGTACCAAGGAAACCTTGTATTCCGAAGCGGTAGTAGCTTGGACATACTGACTGACAGATAAAAGCAAAAAGCCCTTTCATTATTTCCAGTAGATTTAAATTGACATTCAACAAATTATATCATGTATCTTACGTTGAAATGAATGCTTGAGGTTTGAAGTTTATTGCGAACACATATTACCACTATATATAAAGCTTTTCTCATACAATCCAAGATTCACCAAAACTATTTTGAAGCTTGAAGTTGATGGTATAAACTCAATTGGTATAGGCGAAACCAACGGTTGCTGGTTCGAATCCCGCGAGGGGTAAATGTTTGTGTGATAAATACGAACATCGACTAACTGGCTATGACTATGGTGCACTGGAAGAAATCCCTCTATGTGATAAGTTCGCCGTTGTAATCAAATTCTGTATCAAAGCAAAATTAATGTATTGCCTTTTTGTACAATAAAGCTTTTACAAATAAACGAACATTTATTCCGAGTCATAAAATAGCCTTAAAACATACATACAGCGCCATCCAGTTCCACAGTAAGCAACTATAGGCTTGTATTGTGGATACCAGATGGTTGATATTACTACATAAATACATTTTTTTTTCTTGTCCTGTCATAGTCATGGATCTTTATATAAATAATTAAGTATGTTTATCCGTTATCTAGTATCCGTACCATAGTACAAGCTTTGCTTAGTTTGGGACTAGACTATTGGTGTTAAGTGTTCGAAGTATGTAATTTAATTATCTCTGTTTGCAGGCACGCCATCAACGAGTGGTTGCCTGAATTTTCAATACCAAAAACAGCGCAAGGCCCAGTTATTAAACCACAACCGGCGGTCACAGGTAAGATCATTTTAATTGTTGAGACCAAGTGGATCCACTATTTCCTCTTATTATCCCTAGGAAAAGTGGCCTGTGTCCTTCGACCATTACTTGTGCCAAAAATGAAGTCATTCTGATGCTTCAGGTGTGTGGTTTTCACGTGGTGTAGAATGGGATGCCGTAAAAGGCGACTAAGCCTACCCAATTATAGGCAGTAGCGTCATTAGTGTGAAGCTAACCGCCTCCTTTGCTCAATGTAAACAACATTGGGTTTACGATTCGGAGGTCGCGGGTTCGATCCCCAGCGGGGTACATGTTTAAGTACTCGGTTTGGTTGGTGATAGGGTATTTTAAATGTCCGTCTGGCTAGCTAACACCATCTTATCTAAATCTGCCGCCAAGCAGCAATGTTAATAGCATTGTTGTGTTCCGGTTGTCAGAGATGAGATAGGCAGTCCCCCAAATGTGTTGGGGTTTCCGTGACAGTACGCTTCCACCTTCGACCTCATCTTCACTTAACGTCAGGTGTAATTGAGGTCAAGTACCAACCCGTTGTGCATAAAAAAAATCCCCTAACTAGCTAAGGAGTTTGCTGCAGCGATTGTCGTTCTCCGACAGATATGACCAGTGCAAGGCAAGCAGCTTGATGATCCCAGACTTTGAGGGCTTTAGGCCAGTCCAAGGTGTTGATGACAACTGAATAACTTATTATTTTTCTCCACAGTGCCACCGGTGCCAATAATTCCCATCCTGCAATCGGTCAACACCTGTATGTCTCTCATGACGGCCACTCACAACACTTCCACAACCAGTACCGCAGACATAACGCCGGCCATCCCGACCGTTAACACCAGCCAACTACAGGCGCTGGCCGACGTATGCTGCCACGTGCCTCGCCCTATACTGTCTACTGGTGTGAGTACCTATCCAGTCAATACTGATCTGTCCATAGATTTGATACCTATCCATAAGCGTGATACCTGTCCACAGGCGTGATACTTGTCTGTAAGAGTGTATGAATACCTGTCTGCTGTCGTGGGTACCTGTCTATAATTGTGTATGAATACCTGTTCACTGACGTGGGTACTTTGTCACTAGCGTTCGTACTTGTTCACGGGTAGGTAGTTGTCTTACTAGCGTGGATGCCTGTCAATTGGCGTGTGTACCTGTCCACTGGTATGGGTACAGTCTGAAACAGCGCGGAATAATGCAAATTAAGTCTTCCAATGCCCACTGCATTGGTGCTAACACATGTTGATTGTTGACCTAGTCAATACGCAGTAATATATCAGTCTATGGCTGTAACTAAATATAAAATTATACAATTTATTTATGCAGGCCGCTAAAGGTGTATCTATTCAGACTGTATCTGTCCACCGTATCAGTTCACATGCGTGAGTACCTATACACTAATGAATACCTGTCCTCTGGCTTTGGAACCTGTCCGTAGGCATGAGTACCTGCCCATTATAGTAAGTACCTGTTCACATATAGATACCTGCTCACACAGACCCGAATACCTGTTCCCACAGGTGAGATTACCTGTACCACTGTATGGGGCAAGAAATACTGCCTGTACATAAATATAAGTTATATTTTTAGCGGGTCGTCGTAGGAATCTGCGTAGTAATAATGACTTGTATAGTTACCATCAGATGAACTTTTGTTCATTTCCTTTACTGGCAAGTATAAAATGTCAGATATAGTCTTATTTTATGTCTTGTCAAAGTCAAAAATGCTTTATTTTGTAGGTACACATTTGACTATTTTAAGTGTACTCACTTAAAATAGTCAAATAGTCAAAAGAATATCTAATGAAAACTACATTTACTAACAATACAATTTCTATTTTCAGATCTCACCAATCGAAACCTTCAGCCCAATACCCAACCCTGTGATGAACTCTCTTGTATCCCCAACGAAGGTCATACTAAACGAATCAATCCCAAATCCAATCATACCAATGGCGTCATCCAATATGTCTCTACCAACTGAAATACCTGTTTCAACCCTCCCCGTACCTATTCTCGGCTTGAAAGCATTAGAAGAAAGCAATAATAAAAACCTCACAATGGAGAAGTTCAGTGAAATAAATGATAAATTAAGTGAAATGAGTGAAAATGTTTGTGAAGTGCAAAGTGAAGTTGTGTTCGACGACATGAAGAAGAAGGAGGATGAAGTGGACACGATAATAGTGGACGATATCGAAGCGGGTGAACAACAGCACCAAAATGGGGAGATGAGTGTTGGTGGTGAGTTTAATATGATTTAAATACATGCTAAACCATCATCATATCAGCCACGAGAGATCTACTGCTGAGCGTGAGCTTCTCCATAGATCGACCTGAATCCAGTGAGCTCCTGCAACCTTTATTAGGTTGTCTGTCCATCTTGTGAATGAACGCTTTATGCTGCACTTGCCGGTTCGTGGTATCCTGCTGTAGTGCTTTAATACCTCATGTCTTCGAAGTATGTGTCCTGACCACTGCCCTTTCAATACAATACAAATACCTCTTTATTACGCAAAATAATTTACAATAATTAGGCGGTCTTATCACTAAAAGCAATCTCTTCCAGACAACCCACACACACAACACATTTCAATTTACTAATCCGCTGAGCTATTCGTCTTCTGTTTCGATTTCTTAGTGAAACACCAATCATCATCCTCTCCATAGCACATTGTGTGAACTTTCTTATGAGGCCAATAGTGAGATACCATATTTCAGCACTATAAAGCAGCACTGGCAACACATGATTAAAGGCCTTTGTCTTCAAAATATTTGGTAATCGAAAATTAGAGCAAGTAATCATCATCATCATATCAGCCAAAAGACGTCCACTGCTGGACATAGGCCTCCCCCAAAAGTAGTAGGAGGCGAAACAAATTTAGGGAAAACAATAATGCACAAACATTATGCCTATAATTTGTATGCTAATGAGGATTAGGACAGTAAGTTATTAGGCATTCCAATATATTAAAATAAAAAAATATATACTTAGACATATACAGACGGCGCCATCTAATTCCACACTAAGCAACTAGGCTTGTGTTGTGGATACCAGATGGTTGATACACTACACAAATACATTTTTTTTTGTAAATAAATACATATATACAAATGAAAAACATCCATAACTCGGGTACACATGTCCGTATTCATCATACAAACATATGCCCCTAGCGGGCTTCGAACCCGCTAACTTTTGGTATAGCAGCAGAGTTTCTAACCACTACACCAAACAGGTCGTCAAAATATACCTGTGCCTTATCCTTAAAAGCCTCCTAGCTGGCAAACCCGATTACATTTGATTATTCTTCATATTCCAGATACCCCACAAACATTAAGCCCAAATCGTTCGTCGATCCTAGATGTGGGGGTGGAACCATTAGATGTGGACCCTCCATCTACCACCGCTACGGACCCTGACGTCGTCATGAATGATGGGACGAGTGAGGTACCTATTATATAATTTTCTTCATTTGCTGTCAACCAGAGATCATCCAAAAAAACTGATCATGTCTGTCATGTTTCCTCTGTTGTCTTTCAGAATGGTTCGATGCAGGTGGAGCCCAGTAACAGCCCGCTCAGTACAGATATGATGGTAGAACCGGCAGAGCCTGTGGATGTGCCTGATGAGTAAGTGGCCACTGTAACTTATTAACAACACTACTACTGATGTTGATTTGAAACTTTACAAAAGAAGGTATTTCAGAATGATTTCCATTCTGAAATCTGAAAGTAACATCTCAAAATTGAAACCCAAACTTACAATATGTACAGATTACGTCCCTTAAATCTGATATTTGATCACTCTCTCTTCAATTTAAGAGCTATGCTCTTGTAGGTGGAGTAATGACCTCGACTATCTACTTTCCGCCCTCGTTTTTTTTTTATTTTTTTATGCTCGACGGGTTTGTACTTGACCTCAATCACACCTGATGTTAAATGAAGATGAGGTCGATGAGGTTTTAACCTCTAATATCTTTTTTTTGATCACTAAGCACCTAAAAATATACATGACAACTTGCACTTCATGTGCTACACACATTAAGAAATAAATGATTGATTAATTAATTTTTAACTTATACCATAAGGCGGACTTATCCCATAATGGGATCTCTTCCAGTCGACCTTGGTATATGTCACAGAACAGATTGACTGTTTCATTAAATTACCATCACCATCATAAGACTCAACGCACAAACACCAGTTTTCCAAAATAAAAAGCTGCTATCACATCCATTCAGCCATTTTTAGGCTACAGGCCACAGACAGAGGCCCCAAACTAATAACACCTCTG
The DNA here is from genome assembly GCA_949316235.1 of Oegoconia quadripuncta. Classification (NCBI taxonomy): domain Eukaryota; kingdom Metazoa; phylum Arthropoda; class Insecta; order Lepidoptera; family Autostichidae; genus Oegoconia; species Oegoconia quadripuncta. The sequence goes on from OX438745.1 coordinate 11,398,962, forward strand.
TTTTTGCGTTCGGGTAGGGTATTGTTGATAGACCTTTAAAAAAGTACCTTTTCTAATTTTTTTTATGCTCAACGGCTTAGCACTTGACCTCAATCACACCTGATGTTAAGTAAAGATGAGGCCGAAGGTGGTAGCGTACTAACCCGGAAACCCTATCTTATTTGTGGCACTGGCTATCTTATCTCCGACAACCGGAACACAACAATGCTATTAACATTGCTGTTTGGCGGCAGATTTAGATAAGATGGTGGTAGCTAGCCAGGTGGACATTTAAAATGCCCTACCGCCAACCAAACCGAGTACTAAACATGTACCCAGCTGGGGATCGAGCCCGCGACCTGCGAATCGTAAACCCAATGTTGTTTAGATTGAGCCACGGAGGCGGTTAATTAACGGAGGTAATGCAATTTCTACTTCACTAGGCCTGTTGAAGACTCCGCGATCGAAGCAAACGCGTTGACGGCAGACGACTTGATGCTGCTGTGCGATTTGTTTTATTTGCCCTTCGAACATGGATCGAGGGGTCTTCGGTTACTGCACGATTTTAACTGGCTGATAACGCATGCGTCGAGTATACTGCCCAGAGGTAACAAGCCAGAGGTATGTATAACCAGATCTTCGTTCTTGGAAAAGAACTAAGATGTTTCAATAACCGCTTATCTGTCTATAACGATTAGCCCAGGGAAAATACGGTTTGACCTCGGAAAAACGAATAACCGCGATTTTCTTGAAACATTTGAAAAAGTGTTGTAAATGTAGTAACAATTGCTAAAAATTAAGCATTTGTAAAAAACGCAAGTACTAAGTAACTAAATAAGCTAAAGTTGAAAAATGTGTTTCTTTAAAAATAAAATGCTCAATTGATGGACATTTCTTTAAATTGAAAACATTTAGGAAAATTATGTTACAAAATATTAGTTCTCATTTTTATTTCTTAAGCAATGCACCTCGACGACCTTTTCAGCTAAAACGCATGCATGCCTAACTATAACATGGTTAGTTTTTTATCCATCAATAAGTTAACTGTGTTTAACAAAAGTATTTAAATATCAGTTAGTATTTATTGTTATTAAGATACAAATTAAAAAATAAGATTTTCTAATAAAATCTAGACTAAGCGCTCGTTTTTTTTTAACTTTAGTTATTCAAAATTATGTCTCTAATATGCCTCTATAAGAGCAATTATATTAGTCGGTTTTGATTATGTCTAGCTAAGCTAATTTTTTACCGTATTTTCCCTGGGCTACATTAGCGAAGTTTAATAGCGATTGGCGCGGTAAGTCCTTGGATGGGATTGTTTGATTTATCGCATTCCGATTCGCCCTACCAAAAAGCTTGCATGCGGAGCAGAAATTAAAAATGGAGGACTGTTATTGCAAAAAAAAATGATAATTGAAAATATTTGCTCGTGTTGACGCGAAAGAAGAAAAAACCGGAAAAAAATCACCTCAGCGCTGTTTCCGACTCGGACGTCCGATCCGTGTATTGAATGTTGAAAAGAAATTATGGTTCTGTTGTGGGGAAAGGTCGCGGACATAAATTGTATATTTGTTCTGCAGAAACAAGGGTTTCGCGCGATTTATAAACTGGGCCCCAGAGTTTCTCTTAGGAATAGATTTAAAGAAATTAAGATATTAACATTAGCATCGCAATATGTTTACGAAAACTTAATGTGTGTAAGAAAAAATCTAGAATCGTTTAAGAAAAATAGTGATATACATAATGTTAATACCAGATATAAAAATAAACTTGCTGTTCATGTCAGCCGTTCACACAAAGTCACTAAGACAATGCCCCTTAAATGTAAATAATTAAGTTTTTATAATAAGGTTCCAGTGTACATTCAAAATTTACCTTTAAATAAATTTAAAACCATCATAAAATAGACTTCTGACTATCTGGATGATAAGCAAGCATGGACATAGACCGGTCGGCGATATTCAGTCTAATTATACAATATAATATAATTGCAACCCAAACTTATTTAAAAGAGCAACCCTTGAGTTTCTTGCTCGTTGTTCTCTGGGGAATCAGCATTGTGAATGAGCAATAATGTCAAAAACTTTAATAATATGATAAAATATGTGACGTTTTCAAGTGATAATTTTTATCCTACGAAATAACATTTTTTGATTTGTTCAAACGCCTGCCGATAGTCGGATCAGAATTACTGGACATGGAAACTTTAAAGCCAAACTTACCTCTGTGGCTCTGGTCGCATCGAATGTGGCGAAGGATATCAAACAATTCATTACATTCTTTAGGAATGCAACAATTGGAGTGATGAAAGCGAACTCATGCTTGACGATCTGAAATCATATTCCTGGCACTATTACTCGCGGTAGCATTCTGCTACCGTCATGCTCATTGCATCTAGGCGTAGTCCGTGGTGTATATGAAAGCAGGGGACCGAGCTTCACTCGACCTCCTTCCCCATAGGGTTGGCCCAAGTGCCATTTTGTATTTCATTGGTTACACTCCCATTTGCTGTAACCTCTTTTCCTACTTGCAAATCCTTACTTACCTTACTTTACCCTTCCTTGGTCCAAGGTAATAATAGAGTCACGTAGGGCACCGTCTACCTACAGGAGGCGCCGTGCAGTGTACCACTCGATCCTAGCTTATAGTGGGGGAGTGTGGAGTCGGGAATATCGGGTCGACTACTAAATTGCAAGAAATTTGATTGCACGTTGCAGACGAGCGAGTGGCGTCGCCGTCGCGGTCGGTTCGCGTGGTGGATGTCGCGGGCGCGGCGGCTGGCGCGGCGGCTCGGGGCCGTGCCCAACGGGGAGCTGCTGGCCGAGCTGCGGCCCTACGTGTGGGAGCTGTGCGCCGTGCTGGCCCTGCTCGCCGGCTTCGTGCGCTGGCTGGGTGAGTGTGCCCATAGCGACTGGCCGGGGCCGTGCCCAACGGGGAGCTGCTGGCCGAGCTGCGGCCCTACGTGTGGGAGCTGTGCGCCGTGCTGGCCCTGCTCGCCGGCTTCGTGCGCTGGCTGGGTGAGTGTGCCCATAGCGACTGGCCGGGGCCGTGCCCAACGGGGAGCTGCTGGCCGAGCTGCGGCCCTACGTGTGGGAGCTGTGCGCCGTGCTGGCCCTGCTCGCCGGCTTCGTGCGCTGGCTGGGTGAGTGTGCCCATAGCGACTGGCCGGGGCCGTGCCCAACGGGGAGCTGCTGGCCGAGCTGCGGCCCTACGTGTGGGAGCTGTGCGCCGTGCTGGCCCTGCTCGCCGGCTTCGTGCGCTGGCTGGGTGAGTGTGCCCATAGCGACTGGCCGGGGCCGTGCCCAACGGGGAGCTGCTGGCCGAGCTGCGGCCCTACGTGTGGGAGCTGTGCGCCGTGCTGGCCCTGCTCGCCGGCTTCGTGCGCTGGCTGGGTGAGTGTGCCCATAGCGACTGGCCGGGGCCGTGCCCAACGGGGAGCTGCTGGCCGAGCTGCGGCCCTACGTGTGGGAGCTGTGCGCCGTGCTGGCCCTGCTCGCCGGCTTCGTGCGCTGGCTGGGTGAGTGTGCCCATAGCGACTGGCCGGGGCCGTGCCCAACGGGGAGCTGCTGGCCGAGCTGCGGCCCTACGTGTGGGAGCTGTGCGCCGTGCTGGCCCTGCTCGCCGGCTTCGTGCGCTGGCTGGGTGAGTGTGCCCATAGCGACAGCTTTGTCCCTTCTTCCCGCCGCCCTTCTTGAGTCGCAACTGTTATGAGAATGTGTCACATTTTTCTTAGGTTCACAAGCTTCCAAGTGAGTATTTTTTTTATGATTAACTGGATACGCGTTTGACCACAATCTCACCTGATGGTAGTGGCGTTCCCTCCACATAGGCAGATAGGCAGTGCCTACCTTAGCAAATGGTAAGCTTTCCTCGAAATGCATTGTCAAGACAGCTGATTCATACTATGTGAACAGAAAAATATTCTAAACCTCATTATTCTCTTTTCCTTCCGTTTTCAGAACTGGGGAAATTCCCTCCAAATATAACAGCGAATACACAAGGAAGTTATACATGTGAGTATTGAAGACTTTTGAAAACCGAACATTTTGCGGACGGGATCTTATGAATCAGAAAGCGTGAAAACAGGGCAGTTACCATACCTTGTTTCAATTGGTAATGGCATTTTTACTCGTAATTGTTTTCATTAAGACATTCGTTAAACAATAGGTTCCGGTTGTTCCCGGGCGACCGATTGGTGTTTTTTCTTTATGCACAACGGGTTGGTACTTGACCTCAATCGCACCTGATGTTAAGTGAAGATGTGGTCGAAGATAGAAGCGTACTGACCCGGAAACCCCAACACATTTGGGGGACTGGCTATCTTATCTCTGACAACCGGGACACAACAATGCTATTAACATTGCTGCTTGGCGGCAGATTTAGATAAGATGGTGGTAGCTAGCCAGGCGGACATTTAAAACCACATCTAGTACTTAAACATGTACCCAGCTGGAGAACGAACCCGCGACCTCCGAATCGTAAACCCGATGTAGTTCGAATCCAGCGAGGGGAAAATGTTTGTGTGATGAATACGAACATTTATTCCCGAGTCATGAATGTTTATATAAATATTTATGTATATTAATCCGTTATCTAGTATCCATAGAACAAGATTTGCTTAGCTTTGAACTAAATGATTGGTGTAAGTGTCCGAATTATTATTATTATCTATTGAAGGCCTAATCGTTAAGCTAAGTCAGTGGCCGACAGAGACACATTTATAACATTAGTATTGATGTCTCGAAATTCAGGGTTTTCAAAAGGCTGGCGGGAGGCTTTCGAGAGTGGCGCTCAAGAGCCATGGGTGTTCAGAGGCGGGCTGACCGCTGACCTGCGACGAATGCTTCCAGTTGAATGCACCAGCGACGCGCTTAGGCCTCAGGCCATACCCAACGGCCTTCCGTTCACAGTGAGGCCATATATACCTGCTGATGAGGAAGCGGTAAGTGTTATAAAATTGTAGGCACAGATAATCCATAGAAAATAATATAAAATTTACCGCCAGACGCAAACGTGGCAGACCGCGAAAACTGTGGAGAGACGAGCTTGACAGTTTTAATAAGGGATGGTTTGTGCTCGCCAAGAACAAAAACGACTGGAAATAGATTAGGGAGACCTTTGCTCAGCAGTGGGACACTATGGGCTCATAATAATAATAATAATAAAGTGTATGAGTACATTTTTCAAAATCTAATGTATATCAAAAAAAATAGTGATAAACATGATGTAAATACATGAAATAAAGATAAACTTGCAGGTCACATAAGTCGTCTCCGCAAAGTCAGTAATTTCATTCATTCAAAGGGTTATGTGTACGCTTTTTCAGTAAGGATTCAGTTGATATACAAAATCTTCCTCTCAATTAATTTAAAGATACTATGAAACAGAAATTTATTAACAAAGCATATTATAAAATATCAGACTATTTAGATGATAATCATCCCTGGACATAATCAGATCGTTCGCATACCAGGCTATTTCACAATTATTAATTTGAATAAAAAACCTTTTTGTAATATAAAAACCTTTATGTAAAGTCAAAGCCTGATTTTAAAAGAGCAACCTTTCCGAGTTTCTTGCTTGTTCTTCTCAGGGGAATATTGCATTTTGAACAAGCAGCAGCTTAAAAAATGTAAAATGACTATTTTAAGTGTACCCTGTGTACCTACAAAATAAAGCATTTTTCTTTATAATTCTTATAATTTGTGCATTCTAACTTTTGAAGCTTAATAATGGCAGAATATTGTGCAGCAAACGTTAGTGATGGTGTACAAGTGAAGGGAAGTGTAAATTACTTACTTCATTTCGATTGTACCTTGTTTTATCAATGAGAAAAAACAGGCAACGTTCCATTGATATGGAAGACGTCAAAGGGGATGGCGGGGCACAGGGCGCCAATCACAGCACGTCGCAGCGTCGGGGCAAGCGCCGGCGGCGAGCGGCGAGTGGTCGCCTTTCGGCGTCTTCAAAGATACCGCGGCACGTGTTTGTGTGTTGTGGCAAAGTACTAGAGCGCGCGGCCATTAATGCCCAACTCACAAAATTTACATTTCTAAATTTTTTTTTTTTAATAAAATCTGTTATTTGTTTGTAAAATATTTTATTTTTTATTTTTTAGTAATAGGTACATCCTATACATACACTTTGCAACGTTTGTCGGGTTAATTTTGTTAGACCTTATATAATCATTTATTTGCATCCATTACAAGTGCGGTAATATCAATTATTATGTGTGTGCCATATCATTTTAGAGGCCAGAATGGCTGATCATATCAAATTGCCCTGTATGGTTACTTTTGGAGTCGACCATATCGGGTTCAGCATTTCATATCCAATCCCTATTTAGATTTTTTATATTTTTATTTATGGAATAACATGTTAGGGGATCTTATGCAGTACGTTGAATACTACAGGTCAACTATATTACAAAACTACACTGGGAGTTAGGGTCAAACTGATAAAGAACCGTCTTGTATCTTTTGCCAGGTATGCGCGATCTGCCACAAGACTTGTCGCGACGGATCCGACTGCAGTGATCTATTCCCTAGTGACCTACAAACACTACCTGCTGACAGGTAAATATGTTTTTCCTTCTAAATCTTGCTAGAGCAGGAAAGACTGAAATAATTGAGATAAATTATTGTTAAGCGTGCTTTTCGTGCCACTTATAAATTAGGACTCAGAGTGTCTCTTAGAGATAAGTTTAAGGAAATTAATGTCTTAACAATGGCATCTCAATACATTTATGAGAATTTGTTATATGCAAAAAAAAATCTAACCTTATTCGCAAAAAATTAGGCACAATGTTCATACAACGAATAGGAACCAGTTATCTGTTTATGTTAGCCGACTTCACAAAGTTAGTAAATCCTTGAAAGGGTATACGCTTTTATAATAGGGTTCCAGTAGACATTCAAAATTTGCCTTTAAGTAAATTTAAAGCAATCATAAAACAGAAATTATTAGCAAAAGGCTATTGTAAAATCATTGACTATTTGAATGATAAACAAGCATGGACATCTGTCTTATTATTCATTTAATATATATTTTTTGCTAATTATCAAATCACAAATTGTAACCCATAATCTGTTTAAAAAGAGTTACTTTTGAGTTCTTTGCTCGTTCTTCTCTGGGGAGTCAGCTTGATACGACTTGTTAAATGCGTGTTTAGGATTTTACGTAGGAATTGATTGGCTACTTACTAGTGATAATATGTATATGGATTAATGTGTTGAATTTGCAAAATGTTGACAACTAATTATTCTCATATTTTAATTTATCAGATCTGTTTAAATATAAGGTACTTTTGGTGTGCCCCCATCGAGATCATGTCTGTGTCTATTAATTAATACGTTTAAACGTTCCAGGCTTATAGCTCCGTTTTTGACGCTAGCACCAGAGCTATGTATGGTGATAGAAGACGACGAAGAATGTTTACAGCAAGATGCTGATAGTTCAGAGGGAGACGGCGATAGTCAAGAGGGCGACGAATTAGAAGACAAGGCGGACAATAAGGGGAGTGAAGTTGTTCGGGTAATCGGTAAGATTGTTGGTATATTTTCTGATATATTCAAAATTTACAGTAAAAATAGGCATTTTGTCCTAATACCTGCTATTAAAAAAGCGAAAGTGAATTTGTTTATCTTTTCTACACGTTACGCAGTATCAGCATTACTTAATTTTGTACAAAACATGAATCTACTACTACTTTTCATCCCAGCTAAATGCATAAAAAAATCGACGTGGGCGAAACCGCGAACGGAAAATAGTTTCTAATAAATTCTTCATATATTAAGTCTTTACCTATGAAATGGGCGTTTTGTATGAAGAATTTCATTAAGACTCTTTTCTCCATACAAACAATTTTGATTTTTTTTTTGGGAACGGCAAATCCAAATTTAGCTAAACTTTGTGCGTATTATCGGAGACATTAAGTTAAGTATAGGCAGTGTTAATTTTTAAAAGTAACCACTTTATAAAAGTTTCAGCGAATCTAAGAAATAATATGGGAAGCACATGAAAAGAGCTGTGTTCAAGTTTTTTTTATTATGTGATTTAGACCAGACATTAAAAAAATATTTCATATGAAACCTTGAAAATATATTCCATTTTCCAAATAAAAACAAATTTGGAAATAGTTATGGAATCGTAATGTGATTAACGAATCTCCAATTTCATAGATAAAGACCTAATATTATATCACCGTTTCAGTTCTCCGAGGAATTGGGGACGGTGTAGCTTTTCCTGGTGTTTCCGTCTGCCAAAGTATGAGTCCTCATCATTTTCTTTCAGGTATGAAGCCCGAAATTGTGGGATACGCGTGCGCAGTCCTCAACAGCAAAGAGTTCTACAAGAAACAAGAGGTCGCTTGGATACCGGAAATGTGCAGGAAGTATCCAGAATCCCTGGTCGAGAGGGAGGACCTGAGTCAAGCCGCCAAGGTGAGATTTTGTAAACGACAATTGAAATGTGTAAGCTAATCCTGCCTTCGCTCCCTACTAGGATCATGTTATTATACAAGCTTATATGCTAAAGTATTTTCTTATGAATTGGATTTAGCTCTCGACTTTTACCAGGTTATATAAATCTTGTAATATACATTACAATAACGACCTATTTGGTGTAGTGGTTAGAAATTCTGCTGCTATACCAAAAGGTCGTGGGTTCGAATCCCGCTAGGGGCATATGTTTGTATGATGAATACAGACATGTGTTCCCGAGTTATGGATGTTTTTCATTTATGTGTATTTATTTACAAAAAAAAAGTATTTGTGTAGTTTATCAACCATCTGGTATCTATAATACAAGCCTTTTTTTTTTTTTTTTTTTTGTCGGGGGGAAAACACATTTACGCGTTCGACCCGCCGCTGACGGGGGTCAGCGGCGAGGATATGTGGGACTCACCGCTCCAGACGGGAGCGGTCCTACCCACTAAAAACCCCCCGGTGTTCCTCCGCGCGCACCGAATCGGCGTGGCCACGGGTACCCCTCGGTAATCGTCCGCAGCCACGCCAGCGCGGCGCCCGCCGCCAGGGCAGCGGCGGCGGCGGGCCCTCCTATAGGCTGGAGCAGGGAGGAATCTCCTGGTCCAGCCACCTCAAGAAGGCGCGTGGGAACACCACGCGCGCCTTCTCGCGAGGCTTGCGTGTGGGTGGTGACTCCCCCGAGTCACCACCCAGCCTCGCTAGGTAGGGGGGAGAAGGTGGGCATACGCCCTTCTCCGGGTCCCAGTGCGTCTGCGGCGGATGGGATGAGAGGAGGGATCGGCCTCCCTCTCTCTCTCCGCCGCCTCCTTCTGCGAGATCACGCTCTCGCAGAAGGAGAGGACCGCTTTCCACGACCTCTCGTCGCCGACCATAGCCTTGACTATGGCCGGCAAGGAGAGATCGTCCCCTACCGCTGCGACGAGGTCGCGGCGCTCCCCTGCCCAGGCTGGGCATTCCTCAAGGGTGTGCTGCGCCGTGTCCTCGTGGCAGCCACAGTGATGGCACTCGTCGGTCGCTTCCCGTCCGGCGATCCGGTGCAGGTATCTCCCGAAGCAGCCATGCCCCGAGAGAACCTGCACCGCCCGGAAGGTAAGCGAGCCCCACATGCGCTCCGTCCAGTCCCTTATTACTGGGCGGAGCGCCTCGACAGTCCGGTGGCCGGCCCCTGGCGAGGCCAGCCTTACCCCCCAGAACCCCAACACGGACTGTCGAGCCAGGAGTTTCCGCACTTCCACCTCCCTGGGAGCAGGATGCTCGTCCCGGAGGAGGAGGTCCCTGCGCCACTTGTACAGTGACGCCTGGGCCTCCGCCTCCAGGTCCCAGGGAGGTGTGCCCGCCAATACGCACGCCGCCTCGCATGAGATGGTGCGATAACCGCGTATGACGCTGACGGCCATCACCCTCTGAGGTTTTCTCAAGAGGGCGATATTACGGGCCGTCAGGGTCTCCGCCCAGATCGGGGCCCCGTAAAGGGCCATCGATCGCACCACCCCCATATACAGGCGGCGGCTTGCCGACTTGGGCCCCCCGATGTTTGGCATCAGCCGCCTTAGGGCAGCTGATGCCGCGATCAATCGGGGGGCCAGGCGGGCGAAGTGTCTGCGGAAACTCCAGCGCGGGTCGAGGACGAGTCCGAGATACCTCATCTCGGGCTTGACCTCGATCCGAGTGCCACCGACTTGGATGCTCGTGCCGGGAGGTGGCCCCTTCCGGGTGCGGTGGAAGCACAGCGCCTCGGACTTGTGGAGGGCCACCTCCAGGCCGAGCATCCTTATGCGCCTCACCACCTGTGCTACTGACACAGTGGCGAGGCGTGCCGCGTCTCGGTAAGAGCTTCCCCGGGAGGTCACCAGCGTGTCGTCTGCATAACAGGTGACCTCTGCTCCGGGAAGGAGCTCGCCCCGCAGCACCCAGTCGTACCCGACGTTCCACAGGAGAGGGCCCAGGACCGAACCCTGTGGAACACCGCACGACGTTTCCCACCTTGCCAGCGTACCATCCCGGACCGGATACTCTACGTATCTCTGCGAGAGGTAGGCCCCGACTATGAGGCGCAGGTATGGAGGCACATTGTGATAGCGGAGTGCCTCCATGATGCAGGCCCAGGGAAGGGTGTTGAAGGCGTTTGCGATGTCGAGCGACACCGCCAGTAACACCCCGCCCTGGGCGGCCGCCTCTTCCGAGAGGGCTTTGATACGGCCGACCGCATCCACGGTCGACCTTCCCTCTCGGAATCCGAACTGACGTTCGGACAAGTCGGGGCCCACGTCTCGGAGGTGCTTGACGAGGCGACAGCATATAATGCGCTCGAAGAGCTTGTCGACCTCGTCCAGTAGCACGATCGGACGGTAGGCTGAGGGGGATTCCGCGGGACGCCCGTCCTTCCTTATCAGGACGAGCCGGCCGGTTTTCCAGATAACCGGAAAACGGCCGGACTGTAGACAGGCGTCCAGTAGACCGCGGAATCTCCCCCCGAGGGCCTCCAGTGCCAGAGCCAGGACGCGTCCCGGGACTCCGTCGGGTCCCGGTGCCGTGTTTTTGGATTTCATCCTTAACACGGCCGCGCCTAGCTCTCCTTCCGTTACCGGAGGGATCTCGACTTCTGCGCTCGCATCCACGACGTCGGCGTGACGTCGTGGGGGCGCCATCGCTGGAGGGAGGTGTTCCGCCCCGATCGGAAACAGCGACGAAACAACCTCCTCCAGCAGTCGAGGCTCGAGACTCGCCGTCAGGGGGGGCGACCAGGGGCGAAGTTTGCCCCTGACCATCTTATACGGCCTCCCCCATGGATCACGGTTCAGAGTCTCGAGGAGCTCCGCTCTTGCACTAGCCTTCGCGTCGGCGATGGAGAGCTGTAGGGCCTTCTTAACCTCTCGATAGGCACCGTACAGCTGGGCTTCCAAGTCGGCGTCGCGGACCCGCCTTCGGCGGGCCCGGGTGTACTGGCGTCTCGCCGCCACACACCGGGATCGGATTTCTCCGATCCCTTGAGACCACCAGTACACCTGACGCTTCGGAGGTCGAAGTTTGGCCCGGGACATGCTGGCGTCGCAGATCTGCGACAGCGCATCCCGGAACCACTCACTCTCGACCTCGACCTCCACAGGCCTGGAAGGTGTTACCCAGGCCTGGACAATGGAAGCAATCTCCACCGCTTCGCGATTTAGGCTTGACAAGGCCCATCGGGCCGAGCCTCGGCTGTTGGGGCGACGTCGCGTGTCCGCGCGTTCTGTGGATGTGGAGACGTCGAACCGGATGTACAAGTGGTCCGACAACGTCTCCACATCCTCCAGCACCCTCCAATCACGGACACGCCGTGCGACGGCGGGGGTCGTGAACGAAACGTCCACGATGGACCCCCCCTGCCAGCGCACGCAGGTGTTGGCCGACCCCTGGTTCAGAACCCAGAGGCCGGCAGCCGCCGCCCACTCCGCAAGGAGATCTCCCCGAGTGTTCGTCGCGGGACAACCCCAAGCCACCGATTTGGCATTGAGGTCACCCACGACGAGCGCCGGACACGGTAGGGTCTGCCCAATGAGGGCCCCTATCTGGTCCAGGAACGCTTCGAACTCGGCGAGAGTCCTGTTGGGGGAGAAATACACCCCAATAAGGCATATCTCTCCCCAGCGGACCGCCACAAAGCCTCGACCCCTCGACAAGGTGGGAGGGGGCAGTATGCCCTCTGCCCCTCTTTTAGTTATTATGGCCACCAAACCGTCCACGTCCTCTGCCCAATTATCACTGGGGGGGACGTAGTACGGCTCAGCGACCACTGCAACGTCTATCGACCACTGCGCCATGGATTGCAGGAGGAGGTCCTGCGCACCGGCGCAGTGGTTGATATTCGCCTGTAGGACCCGGTGAATGGCCATCACTTGGCCGCATTTACCAGGTCCTTAGTGGGAGCAACGGCGGCCGGGGTCCGTCCGGCCGCCTTAGAGCCTGCACGTTTGGGGGCTATCGCCCCCGTGCAGGCCCTGCTCCCCGCCCGGTGCTCGGCGGGCTTCCCCGCTGCCACGCATAGTGAGCAGCGAGGAGCGGCCGAGCACTCCTTGGCCAGGTGGCCTGTTTGACCGCAGCGGAAGCATTCGCCGCTGCGGTCAATCGCAGAGGTGCACCCCTGCCTCACGTGACCGAGCATGAGGCAGCGGTAGCACCTCGTCGGCCGGGTCTCCATCAGTTTAACCTGGGCGGAGACCCAGCCGACCAACAGGCGCCCCCTGGCCACCCTCTTGGCGGCTGCCACTGGGCACTGGACCCAGGAGGTCCCTTGGGCGAAGGCTGTGCGGACGATTTGGCCGGCTTTGACCGCCTCGACCGCACATCCCCCCGACTTGGCCACCGCAGCGGCGACGTCCTCGGACGTGACCGAGTCATCCAGGCCCGAAATGCGCAGATCTGCGCACTTCGTGGGCCTGGTAACCCGGACATCGGCCTCGCCGAGGACCTCCCTCAGCCTTGTGGCGAGGGAGTCTGCCTTTGGGCCGCTGGTGGCTCCAGGGACCTCCAAAATAATACAAGCCTAGTTGCTTAGTGTGGAACTAGATGGCGCTGTGTGTATGTGCAAAGATATTTAATTATTTTTATTATTATTTAAATAACATCGTGCGTCATTATGTTTACAATAGTTACTGAATATCTGTTACTTGTCTTCAATATGTATATCGTTTTTTTTGCCCATTCTTGTCCAAAAGCTTAATCATTTAGACGACCTGTTTGGTGTAGTGGTTAGCAACTCTGACCACTGTACCAAAAGGTTGCGGGTTCGAATCCCGCTAGGGACATATGTTTGTGTGATGAATACGGACATGTGTACCCGAGTTATGGATGTTTTTATTTATAATAAGTATTTATTTACAAAAAAAAAAATATTTATGTATTATATCAACCATCTGGTATCCACAACACAAGCATATAGTTGCTTACTGTGGAACTAGATGGCACTGTGTGTATGTCTAAGGATATTTTATTTTATTTTTTATCTCTTCTCGCGTACTTAGATGACTTGCTTATTATAATGAGCGGTCAACACCTACTACCACAGGGATCATATCTGCTCACAATCTTTCTGACCCTTTGCTAATGTAGTAATATTATATCTTCTACTGATACTACTACTTGCTTTGTTACATTGCCATTCTAAGAATTTAGTTTCAGCTTGTTAATAAATCTGTGGGGGCAAATTTACTCGCGATTGCTAACGCATTCGTATCACATTTAAAGATAACGAAGAGTTTGGCAATCTTGCCTTGCTAGTGTGGGTTTCTGTATGTAGTACGCTTCCACCTTCGGCCTCATAAGATCAGGCCGGAACTTAACATCAGCTGTGATTGAAGTCCACTAAAAAATTAAAGAATTGCAATGACACCGCCTCCGTGGCTCAATGTAAACAACATTGGGTTTACGATTCTGAAGTCGCGGGTTCGATCCCCAGCGGGGTACATTTTTAAGTACTCTGTTTGGTTGGTGGTAGGGCATTTTAAATGTCCGCCTGGCTAGCTACAACCATCTTATCTAAATCTGCCGCCAAGCAGTAATGTTAATAGCATTGTTGTGTTCCGGTTGTCAGAGATAAGATAGCCAGTCCCCCAAATGTGTTGGGGTTTCCGGGTCAATACGCTTCCACCTTCGACCTCATCTTCACTTAACATGAGGTGTGATTGAGGTCAAGTACCAACTCGTTGTGCACAAAAAATAAATAAAACAACGGTGGACTTATCCCATAGAGGGATTTCTACCACTTAACCATAGTAATAGCCAGTCAATCAATGTTCGTATTCATCACACAAACATTTGCCTCGCGGGATTCGAACCCGCAACCGTTGGTTTCGCTGACAGGGTCACTATCTACTATACCAATTGAGTTCACAACATCAACTTTCAGCGTCAAAATAGTTTTGGAGAATCAATCAATCAATCAATCAATCAAATACTCTTTATTGCACAATTAACAAAAGCTACATGAAGAATACAGCGTACATCATTAATCGCACAAAAAGGCGGCCTTATCGCTAACAACGATCTCTTCCAGGCAAACCTTAGGGTAAATGTACAAGCTACCAGTAGGTGAGGTTTGCACTAATAGTAGCAATACGGGTGTATGTTATAGTTGGTAAATAATATAACGTAAAGATAAAAATACATAAACTAAGCCTACAAACTGTAACTAGATAATTTAACTGCACTTAAACATATAATATATTATTGACTACCTAACACACACATATATATATATACAGGGCGTCCCAAAGTTATGGGACATGAAGGGGAAGTACCTTAAATATCGTAGATAGTGAATTTTGCTCAAAGAAGACTTTATGTTATTTTTAAAAGTTAGTAATTCTGCATTCATAGATTTTCTAAAAATTATTTGCTTCGGCTGGGAATCGAACCGACTCAAATGTGAAAAAAAAAACACCCTACTTTTATGATGCCAATCGAAAGAATAGCTAAAAAATAATAACTCTGCCTAAGTAACATAGTATTTTAAAAGAAAGGAACAACGTGAAATTAATCATTTTAATCAAATAAAAAACATACATGAAACTGCCGTAGTCAATTAAGTAGGTATTTTTTTGTAAATTAATTAATTAAATGCTCAAAATGTGATCCCTCTTGTTTTACGCAAATCGCCAATCTTTTAATGAGCCCGCTGCCTGTTGATTTTATGAAGTGGGTACTTATTTACGAATAATCAATGCTATCTTTGGAATGATAATATCGCTACTTTTCGAACGTCGTCGGCAATAAATAACTTTCTTGAAATTTGACTCAATCATTTTATGTTGTTCCTTTCTTTTAAAATACTATGTTACTTAGGCAGAGTTATTATTTTTTAGCTATTCTTTCGATTGGCATCATAAAAGTAGGGTGTTTTTTTTTTCACATTTAAGTCGGTTCGATTCCCAGCCGAAGCAAGTAATTTTTAGAAAATCTATGAATGCAGAATTACTAACTTTTAAAAATAACATAAAGTCTTCTTTGAGCAAAATTCACTATCTACAATATTTAAGGTACTTCCCCTTCATGTCCCATAACTTTGGGACGTCCTGTATATATTAAATATATAATCTTGGATTTTTTTTTTTTTTATGCACGACGGGTTCGTACTTGACCTCAATCACACCTGATGTTAAGTGAAGATGAGGTCAAAGGTGGAAGCGTACTGACCCGGAAACCCCAATACATTTGGGGGGACTGGCTATCTCATCTCTGACAACCGGAACACAACAATGTCATTAACATTGCTGCTTGGCGGCAGATTTAAGATAAGATGGTGGTAGCTAGCCAGGCGGACATTTAAAATGCTCTACCACCAACCAAACCGAGTACTCAAACATGTACCCCGCTGGGGATCGAACCCGCGACCTCCGAATCGTAAACCCAACGTTGTTTGCATCGAGCCACGGAGGCGGTCAAATTGATTTGATTGTATGAGAAAAGCTTTATAAATATTTAGTTAAGCACCCCCAACGTTGGTGTCGGCAGGAGTGCGTGCGGCACTTCCACCAGTTCGCGTCGCTGGAGCGCGCGCCCGAGCCCGTGACGCGCGCGCACCCCGCGCTGCTCACGTGCTGCGTGCTGGCCGCGCCCCGCGACGCGCTGGCCCCCGCGCGCCTGCTCGCCTGCCTGCTGGCCGCGCTCCGGGCGCACGGTCGGTCACAACCCCCCACTATTCCTTCCAGCGTTATTGCCACTCTTATCACTGGCACAGGAACACACACTAAATACCTGTACTAGGAGTACTCGCTGATCGCGGTGTGAGGCACGACAGCGCTAGACGCCCTCCGGGAATGGGCCTCCCCTTGTATACCTGGAGCCGCCTATGCGTTCCCAGGTCCTCCCTACTGCCGAAGAAGGTCGCCGCGGACTTCTAGGGGGTATCCCTCCCGTTAGGGAGGGGAGTCCCACATAACCGTCTCGCCGCCCCCCAGGCGAGTGGTACGCGTAAAGCATTTCCCCGCGAAAAAAAAAGAGGCGTACTCACTCTTCCATAACGACAGTTACAACAATAGAAATTAACCACCACTTTACACTTCGACGGATCTCCCTGACTCATGATGATGACGACGAATTCCCGAACGCCTCATGGCATTCCGCCGGATCTCCCGGCGAATCCACTTGCCGTGCCGCTACTTATATCCTTTGTAGATGCAAATTATCCCAGCAATGGTCAACAGAAGTATCAATCCTGGCAGGGTCGCCATGTGAGGACGGGAGTTGTTTGAGGAAAGCAAACAAGTGACAGATGAAATCTGGTTTACTACTGCTCATTTATTATACATTATAATTGTATTTAAGGTATTGTAATACCTTGGTAGGTGTAAGTATGTGCCATACGTCACAAAATTATTGCCTAATTTATAAATATAGTTTGCTGTTTGTCCTTTCTCCAGCTACAAATTTAGAGAAGCTTAATTTACCGCACAATCGTCAACTTTAGCATTGTGAGCTGACATTGGCAGAATCATCGTGCGCAACGATTCAGCCGTAACACTAAATTGGAATTGGAAATTTAGTTTATAAAATAATATGAAATTATAAAATATGCAAGTGTAGTATATTATATATGTGTGTGCTGATAGCCTAGGCCCTATTATTTATTTCCCTGATAGAAGGGAACGCATAGTAAAGGGGTGGATAGACATTGACCACTGCACATCTCAGTTCGTAACTGGACGTGGAAACATTAAGGCCCCACTTACCTCTATGGCTGGGGCCGAATCTTCTGAATGTGGCGAAGGAAATCAAACAGCTCATCCCATTCTTTGGGAATGCAAAAATTGGAGTGAGGAACGCGAGCTCATGCTTGACGATCTGAATTCCGAAAGACGTCCGCTGTTCTATGGTGACCTGGTCTACAACCGTCACAACTTCCGAGCTTTTAAGCGCTTCTGCCACTTATATTACTGGCCCTACTCACCGTAGCATTCTGCTACCACCATGCTCAAGGCATCTAGGCGCATACCTAGCTTCACTCGACGTTCCCCATACCGAGTTGGCATTTACGCCGTTTTGCATTTCATTGGTTACACTCCCATTTGTCGAAAGTATCCAAATTTCAAAGGGATCCAAAGTAGCAATAGAGTCACGTAGGGCACCGTCTACTTTCAGTAGGCGCCGTGTCGTGTACCACTGTTGATCCTAGCTTATAAGAATTAACAGTGGTATGAGTGTGGAGACGGGATTGCCCATATGTATCAAACCGGCTAATCGCCACCGTAGCTCATTAGAATCAGTACACAACGTATATCGCGGTGTACATGTTTAGCACTCTGTTTGGTTGGTGGTAAAGCATCGTCTTATCTAAGTCTGCCGCCAAGTAATAGTTTTGATAGCATTGTTGAGATCTCCGCTGTTTGAAGTTAGGCGACCAGTCCCCCATGTAAAGAAGAGTCCGGGTAAGCCGTCTCCTTCCGTCTCATCTTCACTTAACACCAAGTATAATTAAGATTAAGCGCTAACCTGTTGTGGTTAAAAAAATGTTCGAATTATTCCTGTCAGCTCATTGTGCTCAAAGACACGTAAATGACGGCCTTCGTAGGGCAATCGGAATGGAGTACACCCCCCTCTCATACCCCTTTCTGTGCCCAAACGATCGTGCTGAACATCTATAGCAGAGGCGTAGTTTAACAGGGGACGTCCTGTCCCTGATATAATGAGGAATTTGCTAATAACCCTGATTAAGATCCCAAGGTTGTATGATTCAGGAAAGACTGACGCCGGAAGGGAGTTCCAAGCCTTGGCTGTTCGTCGATGAAGAGTCGAACCGCGTAAGATTACGACTGTTCGTGAGGGTTTTTTACAATTTAAAACAATAATTCCAGGTGCAAGCGGCGTCCACGCGTGCATAAACGCGACAGACCACTACCTCCACCAGTTCTACAGCAAGCTGGGCTTCGTCGAAGTGTCGCGCGGGACTAGTGGTCGGGTGTACCTCGCGCGAGCCTTCTAGCGACAGCTGTTCCTGCTGCCGGCGCGGGGGGACGGGCCCGGGGGGCGGCGGGGGAGGCGGGCCCGGGGGACGGGGGCCAGTAAGTTTAAATGATTGTGGTGGCATCGCGGCTATCTGCTCGGATGATTTATTTCGAGTCAATGGTGTCAATTTCCCCCTGATGCGACATCGTTGAACTAAAATAAAACTAGTTTTGAAATAGTATTGTCGCTTTCTTCCGGTAATAATAAGGCGCGATAGTACCATTTTAAAACTTGTTTTAGTTTGAAGAAGGCACACCAGAAATGGCATCATTGTCATTATGTGCTATCGGCGGTTGTTGGCGTATTACAGAAAAGTTCGATACATTTCTTCGACGGCTATTTTTGAAATTTTCCGGAAAACAGTGAACCTATCATTTAGAGGTGATTGGTTATATGTACGAAAATGTACAACTTTGGAACGCTCATGTACAGATTTTATTCAATTTTAGTTATTTTCCAAAAGCACTTTCGTGTACAGTCAGGTTCAAAATTGTAGTCATAGTCAAAGTTAAAACTATAAAATATTTTTTGAACACCTTCGAATTTCTAAAGAAAAATATATCTTTAATTCTGGCGCAGTAGATCGTACTACACAATAATGGTACTAATAATCTAAATACGGTTTCCGAACAAAAAAACTCGTTTGAATTTAGACTATGACTGCACTTTTCAACAGGACTGTACTGTGTTAATGATATGTTAAACATTTTATCTTTTATTTAATAATTATACGTAATTGAATTGACATTTTTAAATCCCAACTAGTAATGGGATATAACGACACCGCTGCTGGCTGGATCGAGGTGAACGGAATTTGAACCGCCCGAGATTTTGAGCCATAATTATGAGGCTGATTCGGATATGATTATATAGGAGTATGGGATTAGTGTAAATTGATAATGAATGGTAGCTATCCGACATGTTGGTTCGTTGACGTTTTAATTATTTTATTTTGGTTAACATTTCAAATTATAAATTATATTTATAGTAAATTAATATACGGGCTCTTATTTCTTTTCAAAATTGTTAAATGGCGATGTTTAGGTGTAGTTGCATTAACATCATTACTAAAATTTTATTGCACTTAAATATAAACATACATAAATATAAATAAACATAAATATCCTTGGACATACACACAATGCCATCTAGTTCCTCTTTAAGCAACTATATGCTTGTGTTGTGGATACCAGATGGTTGATATAATACATAAATACATATTTTTTTGTAAATAAATACTTATTATAAATGAAAATATCCATAACTCGGGTACACATGTCCGTATTCATCACACAAACATATGCCCCTAACGGGAATCGAACCCGCAACCTTTTGGTATGTGCTCAGAGTTGCTAACCACTACACCAAACAGGTCGTCGATAATTTACATTAAATAAACATAGGACAGTAATTAGTAGTATAGACAAAAAGCGAGCTTATCTCTGTAAGTGATTTCGCTCACATACCCTCGGACTAGAAACTATTGAGACCTATATAAAAGTAATGAGATTTATAAGTAAACAAAGAGCATAAGTAAACATACAAATAGAGAACAAAACATCACTATTATAGGAACACAATTGATAAAAAAATTAAGGGAAATAAAGCAATGTTTATGGACGAGCAATAAAATTTTATAAGACCAATTATGACATTATTTTGAAATTTTTCATATTAACGTAATATCATAAGTAAAATGTTACGTGAACTTACCAAAATACCAACGTGTTTGGGCGGAGCGGTGAAGACGATAGACATTGCCCCGAAAAAGATTTTTTTTTTTTTAATTTACTACATTATTTTAACAGTCAAAATGCCATAGTCATCGTAAAAACTGGTCACAATATTACTTTAGTATTAATAAACCTTTCTCAATATTGATCTGCATCTGGCATATTAAAACAGTATCAAAAAATTTGTATTGTGACTGAGACGCGATCTCAATCTCAATATCGAATAATTAATGTGGCCCTAAGATTCACGCGATGATGTATGTATTAGATCCTTAACTATGAAATTGGCATTTTGTATGAAGGATTTCATTAAGACTGTTTTCTCCATACAAACATTTTTGTTTTTTTTTTTTGGGAACGGCAAATCCAAATTTAGCTCAACTTTGTGTGTATTATCGGATAACATTAAGTTAAGTATAGGCAGCGTTAATTTTTAAAAGTAACCGCTTTATAAAAGTTTCAGCGAATCTAAGAAATGATTATGGGGAGCACGTGAAAAGAGCTCTGTTCAAATTTTTTTTATTATGTGATTTAGCCCAGAAATTAAAAAATGTTTCATGTGAAACCTTGAAATAATATTCCATTTTCCGAATAAAAAACAAATTTGGGTATAGCTTTGAAAATCGCAGGAATTGGTACATATGATTAACGAAGAGAAAACACTCCAATTTCATAGGTAAAGACCCAATATTATGCGATACAACTACACTCCGCCATAATTTTTTTTTATCTATATTATTTGGTAATTGAGGTTATGTTTCGAATATTTAAAAAATCTATTTCTAAATTTTATTTCTTCAGCTTACGAAAGCTCAATATTAATCCAATCAAAGGGCTCAAATATTATGCTCTGTAAATATGTAAAATATGTATAATACAAATACTTGTATAAGCGTCCTTTTCGCACTTAGTTAAAACATGTAGAGGAAGAAAAGGTAGTAAATGTCAGTATTGGTTAATTTGCTTGGTGATTGATTATTTATTATTATAATAAGTGCAATTTTTTTTTTAATATTTATTTCAGTGACTATATTGACAAATAAAAATATTTATACAACATTAGTCTGAAGGGGGGTGAAAGGGGGAAAGGGGGCTATGTCGTGAAGAGAAAACGCTTCCACGGTTGAAGTATTTTTCATTTCGGATAAAACATAAAAATTTTGCTTGGTAAATTTTTGTATGGAACTCGAAATTTTTCTATGAAAATAATTTTTTTACCGTCGAAACGCGTTCTTCTCATTGTACGTAGCAACTCCTTAGGGGCCGTCCATAAATTACGTCATCGATTTCTTCAGATTTTAGACCCCCCCCCCTTCTCCCAAAATTGACGTCATTACTAGTTTGACATGTATTTAAGTATAAGTATAGTATTAATATGTACTTTTATTAATTATGTAATGTTGTAGTTATTATTTAAGTATTGTGTTTATTATCAATACATAGTATAAAACAAAGTCGCTTTCGCTGTCTGTCCCTATGTATGCTTAGATCTTTAAAACTACGCAACGGATTTTGATGCGATTTTTTTAAATAGATAGACTGATTCTTAAAGGTTTATATGTATAATACATGTAAGTACCACGGGCGAAGCCGGGGCGGGCAGCTAGTATTTTACTAGGTGTGCTGGAAGAAATTTCTTTTTAGAAATAATCTTTTTGTATGTGAAAAATAAACTATAAATAAATAAGAATGACGTCAAAACACCCCCCCCCCCATCTATCATTTACCGTCATCCGCAGACCACCACCCCCCCCCCCCCCCTCCCCCCCTAATTTAGAATGACGTAATATATGGACGGCCCCTTATCTGCATAGTATCCTTGTTTATATTATATAATGTGTTTAGATCTGATAGTCATATATTTGTAGAAACGGAAACATAGCTGCTATACAATTTTTTAAACATAACGTAAAATGTAAAATCTGGTGCTGCTTACTTTATAATAAATGCTATTCACGATTTGTTGATTTATGTTCTGAGTTAACAGTAGAAATGACATTACCTGTTACCTATCAAAAAGAGCTGCTATCTTGTTTATCATATAAAGGGCGTATATTTACAACGAGCTATCCTTTCAGAAGGGAGAAGGAAGTCTCTTCTATCTATTAATCTTATCTAAATCTGACGCCAAGCAGCAATGTTAATAACATTGTTCTGTTCCGGTTGTCAGAGGTAAGATAGCCAGTCCCTCAAATGTGTTGGGGTTTCCGGGTCAGTACGCTTCCACCTTCGACCTTATCTTCACTTACATCAGGTGTGATTGAGGTCAAGTACCAACTCGTTAAGCATAAAAAATTAAAAAAAAGGTCACTTATTATGTCATTGAAAAAAAAAAAACACAACTTCATCGTTGAATATTGACCTTTTACGCCCGTATTAATAAACCAATCTCAATACAAGTCTTGAGGCTGTATCAACCGAGATGCGTCTTAAGCAGTTGACGCTATCTCAACCTCCGTGCTAATTTATAAACCAATCTTGAGGTCTACTCAACTGAGATCACTTCTCAAGTATTCGCCTCAGCGGCGAATGAATGATAGTCTTGAGTTTGGTTTATAAATACGAGCACCTCTCAAGTGAGTACTGCTTGAGTATGCACGTGCTTTTCAGGTCTCAAGTTCGGTTTATTAATCAACACGTTTACTTGAAACCGGTCACAAGACTGTTCTCAATCTTGAGAATGGTTATTAATACGGGCCTTAGTCAAGATCTGCAACTGGCCTCTTACCTCCTGAAAGGATGCCTCGTTTCAGATAAGCCTATAAAACAATATTTTTATTGTTCGCACATAACTTTATTCTAAATAAGTCTGCCTCTGTGCCTGCTGCATTATCATTAGCTAAGTCAATCTCTTGTTGTTTTAAGTTCAATGTGATTTATAATGGGTTTATTTAAGCTAAAGTGTAAACAAATACTACGAGTAAATTAAGAAATACTGATAGGAAAGGTTCTTCATTTTAAAGTTTTTGGTGACGTCAAACGACATATAAAACCGACGTCAAGCAGAAATTTGATTTAGTATTACACGATTTTTTATTTACTAATATCTAATTTCACTTGCAAATATTATGAAGTGGCGGGCGTATGAAGCTCTGTCTCATATTTTGTTATTTCTACTCACTACTTACCAAGCATGTGTGAGAGTTATAGAGTTCATTGATTCGCCACTTCAAATAATGACCCTGTGACATGCCTAATACATATACAACGTGTAAAGGGAGTAAGCATTGAGGCATGGCAGGTTGTCTTTATTAGCACCTTTATATATCAGTTTTAAATACGCTACAGTTCTAGACACTTAGTTATCGATTTGGAAAGCCGAAAGAGAAACTCGAATAATAATAATAATAATAATAATAATAAATATCCTTGGACATGCACACAATGCCATCTAGTTCCACAGTAAGCAACTATAGGCTTGTGTTGTGGATACCAGATGGTTGATATACTACATAAATACATTTTCTTTTTTTTTGTAAATAAATACTTATTATAAATGAAACATCTGTAACTCAGGTACATATGGCTGTATTCATTATACAAACATATGCCCCTAGCGGGATTCGAACCCGCGACCTTTTGGTACAGTGGTCAGAGTTTCTAACCACTACATCAAACAGGTCGTCGAATATTTTCAATAGCGCAATATAAGGCCTTATTTCTGCTTTCCGAATTGCTCTAAGTAGCTACTGTTCTGTATATTAAAATATTTCAATTTATTCTTTTACACGATAGCTAGTTTGTCGATAATATGGATGGCAGCGTTTTCCTTGAGGACGTCCATTTTCACTATATTTTATAGTAACTGTAAATTGTTCCTTATATACAATATAATTAATATATAAATATATAATAAAACATCCTATTGGACCCTTAAAGAGCTTATAGTTTTGAAGAACACAAACACGTTTTGTTTTATGACTCCTGAAATTCAAGAAAATTTTGTATAAGTATATAAAAAACTACACTAGTCTTAGTCATCTGGCAACTACCAATCTTTTTATAGAGTAAAGGCAAAGGACTGATTTCGTCTAATACTTCAATTATTGCTGTTTATTAACGAGAAACGTGAAATATTTAAGCATTTTAGTCTAAATTGTA
Organism: Oegoconia quadripuncta; assembly: GCA_949316235.1. Classification (NCBI taxonomy): domain Eukaryota; kingdom Metazoa; phylum Arthropoda; class Insecta; order Lepidoptera; family Autostichidae; genus Oegoconia; species Oegoconia quadripuncta. Next base: position 11,423,239 of record OX438745.1, read on the forward strand.
CAAAGACTGAGGGATGTTGATGTACAGATAGGTAAGTATACATAGTACTTATTGCTACTACTAATAATTATTTGTAAGTACTGATAATGACTTAAACGAATTGGTATGAGCTTCTTCTGAACTTTAAGTAGCAAATTATATTCATCTGGGAGCAGGGTAGTGCTCCGCCAAGTCGAGCAATAATTGAAGTCTGCATTTATACCGCTCGGTATTCCCACGTCCTGCTATAAAAATGTCTAAAACTAAACTAGTACTATAATAAATCAAATCGAGTACGTTCTGACAATCTTCCAAATGTACATTTGTATTATATTAAGGTTGTTATAAAAGTAACTGTGTAAATATGTCTTTATTGCAAAACCACTAGTACAGTTAAAGAATAAAGACTGTACGCACTACCAATGACTGTCTAGGTACTTGAAGTACCTGTATTTGAAGTTACAGGTGGTCTGGAAAATAATTGTTTGATTCTGACCATTTAAGTGAATTGCTTGCTCATTTACTATATTTTTCTCTAATAATTAAACAACAGTCAATAAGATTTCCTTCTCTATCTCCGGAGTACATCATCAACCTTTATATGGATCTCTTTTAAGCAAAAAAGAGAATTAACTAAGATCATTCCAGAGCCCATTCTGAAGAAACGTGCTCGCCGATGGTCTAAAAACATTGGTTTATTCTTAGTTGGCAAAACGGCAGTGGTACGATTGGCTCAGGACCCTGCACCATCATTGCAGATCTCCTTCTCGCCAACTCATCCGCAGCGTCGTTGCCCCTTGATCCACTGTGTCCCTTAATCCACTGCAGAGTTATGTCGTTTCGCGAGCACACCTCCATCAGAAATTGGTGACATTCTAAGATGAGCCCAGAAGTTATGCTATTGCAGTTCAGGGCTTGTAAGATCGCCATGCTGTGAGAGAGGATTTGGATGGAGTAGTTCTGCACCTGTCTGTTGGCGATCGCTTTCGCTGCCTGTGTCATGCCTATACACTGGAAGACTGTATTATGGGCACCAAGAGGCGATGGACTGTTGATTTGTAGGTCCTCTGAGAAAGTCCCAGAGCCAGTGCCGTCCCTTGTTTTAGAACCATCCATGAAGACCAGGAGCTCCTTGGAACCCCAGTCTCCACCTGGAGGCTCTTTAAGATGTATTTTATATTTCTTATCGAATATAAATTGCTTTGGGATCCTATCATTGCTAACCTCTATGAGCTAATATGGTTTTATGACATGACCTCGCAAAAATATATCCCGGATGAGTTTTTTTTACCGTAATTTAACATATCGAAGTTACATTATGCTATGTTATTTGTTATTCCTAGTCCTAGTAATAGTCTGGTTTCTTTTAATTCATCCATAATTTATAATCAAACGTAAAACAAAAATTGGCGGCTTCATTTAGCCTACTTTGTCAAATATCTTTGAAATGATCAAAGACACTTAATAAAGATGTAAAATCAATATGAGCGCATTGAAACGACATTTGTGTTGATACGATTTTTTAGTATTTTCAAGGCCATAATATGATCAAATACAAGATACTTATAAATTCTATCATTTTTTTAGCTAACAAGACGTTGAAAAAATGTAAATATATTTGGAGGACGATCCAAATATATTTCGATAAGCATTTTTATTACAGAGATGTTTGAGAACATCACTCATTTTTGTCAAAGTTCTTTGATTAAACAATAGAGGGTGAAAATCCGCAAAGATTGTGGTAACGCAGATACATGTATAATACTTTCCGCGCGTATGTAATTTTTGAAGAACATATTTTTAAGAGCTTATAAATACAGGGTGAATTTGAATTCGTGTAATTCCCATTGACTGGTGACGCCACTCTTGATTACGAACAACTTTCCCCAAAGACGATCCGATCAAAAAAGTTTCGTTTACTTATACAAAGTATACCATTCTGAAACCACATTTACTAAGGAAGTTTAACAATTTTCCGCTAAATTCGGCTATGGTTCCTAATGGAAAATTGTTCGTAGTCAGGAGTGGAGTCACCAATAAACAGGAATTACACGAATTAAATTCCACCCTGTATATTACCTATGTTATTATAAATCTCATATTTTATGTTTTAGACTTGTGTTACAATTATAAGTTTTGCATGGTTCAATCAATATTCAAGTGGTTTATGTTATTTTTAAAGTGTCTCACTTTAGGCCAAGAGTTGTCCACAATACAGTCTGTGTACATAACTTGATGTATTGTATGCACAAGTAATTAGTTGCTTACTGCAAATGTAAATATCTCGAATCATGATACGTAATCTCATTAAATTATTCACCAAATCTAACATCATTACGCAATGCGCAACCGACATTTTTTTAATCTCTCCCCGGTAGATAATGCCTATCATTTAAATATTGATTGTACTAGCCAAGTAGCAATGTTCCTTTTGTGTAAGTCGACGTATTATATTATTTTACTTTTCAATTATGATATAGGTATGTACTACTAAGTATTAGAACTTGTCTCCTTTTTACAAACTGATTCCGTATAGATTTTTTCGTCGTCGCAAATGATTGGAGATCGCAAAAGATTTGTAATCATAATAATTACATACGAAAGCATTTCTCATTCACAGTTCAATTAATAGGTACCAATTAATGTGGAACCCCTCATCCGTCATGGAACAAGGGCCACAAGAACCGGGTGGACCCGCTAAAAATTTGAATGGCGTTTACAAGTGTTGGTGAGTATACCTAGAAGCAAAAGAATTACTCAATTAAACTCGCTGACTTTATATGCATCCCCAGATCCCATGTATGTTTATTCCTGTATTCTGCCCATCCAAAAACTTAATTTGAATATTAGGATGGTGGACCTATCCGATTATATAACTGAAAAGTAAGCAAAAGTTTTTTCTGTCACCTGTACTCTGCAAGGAAGAATGATGTAATTGAGCTGTCATTGTCATACAAGCAATTTAGAAACAAGTAACGACATTGTAAATAACACTATGTTATAAGGGGACACGCCACGAAATGAGTCGACGGTGTTGACACCCAAGTAAATTTATATATCTCTTAAACAAAACAAGAATGTCAAGCTGTAGTTGATTTAGGCCCGTATTAATAAACCATTCTCAAGATTGAGAACAGTCTTGTGACCGGTCTCAAGTAAACGTGATGATTAATAAACCGAACTTGAGACCTGATAAGCACGTGCATACTCAAGCAGTACTCACTTGAGAGGTGCGCGTATTAATAAAACTCAAGACTATCATTCATCTTGAGAAGTGATCTCAGCTGAGTAGACCTCAAGATTGGTTTATAAATTAGCACGGAACTGGAGATAGCGTCAACTGTTTAAAACGCATCTCGGTTGATACAGCCTCAAGACTTCTATTGAGATTGATTCTGACATTTTTAAAGTATCGCAAACAGCTCAGATAACCTACAATCGTTAAAATCGACTTTCGGTGGCCACCGTGATCCGTTTTAATGATTGTGGATAATCTGAGCAGTACACTACTATTACTACTTATAAAACATCGGAATCTAAATCAACTACAGGTTGATTTTTTTCCCTGTTAAGGCTTTGTTTATGAGATATATATTATTTACATGAGTGGCAACACCGTCGATTTTTATTTCTTAGGGTATGTTAATCGTATTCGTTCATTCCATCGACAGTTTAAGACACATGGAGGTTCTTTAATTTTAATTAAAAATAATTTAAAAGCGAAGGAACGCAAAGATGTTGTTGCACTTTCGATTGAATGTACTATTGAACTTTCATCTGTGGAGTTGGAGAACTACATTGTTATTTGCGTCTACAGACCTCCTTATGTTTACAATTTTAATTTGTTTGAGTCGGTCATGGAAGATGTGCTAAAACTAGTAACTAGAGGGACAAAGTCAGTTATAGTCTGTGGTGATTTTAATGTAGATTTGCTGGAGCAGAAGTCGTTAACTACTCGAATAATAAGTTTATTTAAGTCTTTTAATTTAAACAACGTATTCCTAGAGCCTACTAGAATCACTGAATCTACAGCCACTTGCATAGATAACTTTTTCTGTAACTGTAATTTCATTGATCAGTCTATACTAAACTGTTTAAGGTCTGATCACTGTGGGCAACTTGTTGCTTTTCCGTTAATTAAGTTATCCAATCCCACAGTGGAATTCATTACTAGACCTATACCTGCAGAAAAAGTAGAAATGTATAAAGAAGTTTTGCTAAATAAATTACCTTTACCTTCGTCTGAAACAATTGACTGTGATAAATTTTATACAGATTTCTTCAATGTTTTGAATAAAGAGTTTGAACAGATCTTTCAAATTAAAAAAGTTAAAAATACCAATAAATTTAAATTCAGTAACTGGGCCACGAAAGGTATTCGAATAAGTAGAGATAAGTTGTTTCAGCTCTATGAAGATAGGACAATTAGGCAGGATGACCTAGAGTTCTGCGAATTTGTTAAAAGTTATTCAAAAATATTTAAAAAAGTTTGTATTACTGCTAAGTCCAGATACATTAGTAATATTGTAAATATTGCTGATAATAAGATTAAAGCAGTCTGGAAGGTTATAAATAGGGAAACGTCATGTGTTAAAGAACGTGACAATGGATATTCAATTAAAATTGATAATAGAATTATCAATCGCGATATAGAAGTAGCTCAGCATTTTGAAAATTTTTTTGTAAATATTCCAGTCAAAACTACTGAAATACTAGATTCATCACCAATTCGTGCTAAATCATTGATGGTAGCTAATGTAAAAAAATGCCACACTATTCTTAAATTTAGGTATGTTGACCCTCTCGAAGTTATAAAGGCTTTCAAAACGCTAAAGTTAAAAAAAGCTGAAGATGTCTGGGGCATGTCGGTACAGCTGTTGAGTCATATTGTCACTACGATCGCTCCTTACTTAGCCTTCATTTTCAATGCGAGTATTGATCAGGGTGTCTTTCCTGAACTGATGAAACATAGTCAGGTTGTACCTCTTTTTAAATCAGGATGTAAAAACGATCTCAATAATTACAGGCCCATCTCCATTCTACCTGTACTTAGTAAAATTTTTGAGAAACTTATTCTGGGTCAAATATTGTGTCATTTCAATACAAATGGACTACTACATGATAAACAGTTTGGCTTCACTAACGGTCGCTCGACAACGGATGCCGGTGTAGCTCTAATTAAAAATATTTATAATGCCTGGGAAGATCGCAGCGATGCAATCGGTGTGTTTTGCGATCTTTCAAAAGCATTCGATTGTGTGGATCACAAAACGCTTTTATTTAAATTAGAACATTATGGGGTGCACGGCAAAGCCCTCGACTTATTAACTTCTTATTTAGAAAATAGAATTCAAAAAGTTCAAGTAAATCTGGAAAAATCTTCAGGATCCTTTGTGAAAATGGGAGTGCCTCAAGGATCAATTCTAGGTCCTTTTATGTTTTTAGTTTATATTAATGACTTGCCTTATTTAGTTCGGAACCTGGTTGATGTTGTGTTGTTTGCTGATGACACTTCATTTATATTCAAAATAAAGAGAGGGTCGAATGATATTGACGATGTAAACATACTCTTTCACAGGTTTCGAACTGGTTTACTGTGAATAATTTAGTTCTAAATGCTAAGAAAACCAAATGTATTAAGTTTTCCTTACCTAATGTAAGGCAGGGGGAAAACAACCTAAAGTTGAATAGTGAACCATTGGAATTTGTTGAGAACACTGTTTTTCTTGGCATCACTTTGGACTCCACACTACAGTGGGGGTCGCATATTGAGACACTTGCGAGCAGGCTCAGTTCAGCTGCTTATGCTGTTCGTAAGATTAGACAACTTACTGACATTAAAACAGCGAGGCTCGTTTATTTTAGCTACTTTCATAGCATTATGTCTTATGGTATACTACTGTGGGGTAGAGGTGCAGATATTCAAACAATATTTGTTCTACAAAAAAGAGCAATCAGAGCAATATATAAATTACGCTGCCGTGATTCTCTAAGAGATCTGTTTAAAGAAATAAGTATTTTAACTGTTGCATCCCAATATATATATGACAGTATAATGTATGTACGCAAAAATATATGCCTATTTCGCAAACATTCTGATAATCATAATTTGAATACTAGAAACAAAAATAAAATTGAAATTCCACAATTTAGACTTAGCAAGGTTAGCACATCCTTTGTGGGACACAGCATACGCTTTTACAATAAAATACCAGAACATGTATTGAGTTTAACAGAGCAGAAATTTAAACGCCACATTAAAGAAACTCTGTGTAAGAAGGGTTATTACAGGATAGATGATTATTTAGGCGATAGGGAGGTCTGGTGTTAGCTGGTCGTTATGTTAATTGCTATTGTTTTGTAATATGTAATATTAAAATGTAATATTATTGTAAAGATGGAAACAAATTGAAAAGATGTGTTGTTGCGGAGTTTCTTGTCGCTTCTTCTCCCTAACCATAACACCTTGTGAAGCGATGTAGTTAAAAAAAGAAAAATAGCATGTTGACTTTCAATAAGTGATATTTTTGTATCCTACATTGAATAAAATATTTTTGATTTTTTTTTTTTTTTTTTGTATATTTTTTTGTTATAATTTGTAATTATTGTAAACATTATGGTGCCGGCCATCGTGCGATGATCAACAATTAAATAAAACTACGTGAATTATAAAAAAACGTATTTTAATTCTATTAGCATAATAAAAAAAACTTAACAAAAAATTAAATATACAGTAGCATAATGAAAAGTTAATATAAAATAACTTTATTGCATGTACCAGTAGTTGAATGTCCAAGTCCATCACATTTTAGTCAGGTTTTGAAGTAACAGTAATATACATAGAATATGGTCGCGTGAGTAATTTATCATTCATTTACCAATTCATGTTTGTTAATCTCCGTAGGTTTTGTATACTCTTTGGCTAATAGTGGGTATTAGTAAAAATAGTCGAGATAAGAGATGGCGTTGTAACCTATATTTTGATAACTACAACTATGGTGACTGTACACCGAATTCCAATTCGAAATGACACTATCGTTCGTGGCAAAGGTGTTTCGCTTAACTTCTTTAGGGTTTTATGGCCTCTTCCCTTATAGTTGTTCCGTGTAATTAACCGCCTCCGTGGCTCAATGTAAACAACATAGGGTTTATGAATCGAAGGTCGCGGGTTCGATCCCCAGCGGGGTAAATGTTTAGTACTCGGTTTGGTTGGTGGTAGAGCATTTTAAATGTCTGCCTGGCTAGCTACCACCATTTATCTAAACCTGCCGCCAAACAGCAATGTTAATAGCATTGTTGTCTTCCGGTTGTCAGAGATAAAATAGCCAGTTCCCCAAAAATTTGGATATCCGGGTCAGTACGCTTCCACCTTCGGCCTCATCTTCACGTAACATCAGGTGTGATTGAAGTCAAGTGCTAACCCGTTGTGCACAAAAAAAAATTAATCCCATGATTTACAACTAAGGCCCGTATTAATAAACCAATCTATTAAGATTGGTTTATTAATCTTCTTAGTATAAAGTCTTAATATAAAGTCTTAGGCTGTATCAACAGAGATGCGTCTTAAGCAGTTGACGCTATCTCAAGCTCCGTGCTAATTTATAAACCAATTTTGAGGTCTACTCAGCTGAGATCACTTCTCAAGTATTCGCCTCGGTGGCGTAGTCTTGAGTTTCGTTTATTAATACGCGCACCTCTCAAGTGAGTACTGCTTGAGTATGCACGTGCTTTTCAGGTCTCAAGTTAGGTTTATTAATCAACACGTTTACTTGAGACCGGTCACAAGACTGTTCTCAATCTTGAGAATGGTTTATTAATACAGGCTTTAAGTCTATATTATATGTCACATTGCCTTTTATACAACTTGCCGTACGTAGTACAGTGGCTTCCAGCTAAAAGTCTAATCGTTCTTTTCCATCGAGTTTGAGGTACAGTCGCGGAGTGAAAAGGTTCGTCATCTGAAAATTGACTTTTGCTTGTAGAGAAGTTGTTGATTTACCATTCGATCGTCAAACTAATAAAAAGCCCAACTATTCATAGTCAAGGAACACCAGTTCGGCTAAATATGACTCCTGTCGTCAGAGTTAAGCATAATTTTCTATGCAACATGCTTACTAAGTTTTTTTTTTTTTTTATATGAGAGGGCGGCAAACGAGCATGCGGGTCACCTGATGGAAAGCAATCACCGCCGCCCATGGACACCCGCAACACCAAAAGGGTCACAGATGCGTTGCCGGCCTTTGAGGAAGGTGTCCACCCCAGAATAAGTAGGGCAGCCTGAGCGATGAGGGATTCTCCAGCACTAATAGTGCTGGTACCCTCCTGGGGTACTAACTCTTTAAATACCGCTACCATTCTGGAGAGAGACTGGAAGGTGGGCCTCCGGCGCCCTCGCTCACCGGACGAAGCGCAGTGGCAAAATGCCACTACTCAGACGTCGGTCTTCTGCGAGAGGGTGGTACTTCCCCGGTCGAGCCGGCCCATTTATGCTGCAAGCTAATAGCTTACAGCGTGGCTCTACCACTACAAGACTAAGTGACAAAAGTATTTGAAAACTGACGAACCTTTTCAGTCGCAGTACCTATGAGGCGACGCAGCAGTACAAAACGCGCATTAAAATATTTTTATAGCACTTAAGTATTCAAAAATATGTAGCCAATAAAATGCAGCACGTCTTATTGAACATTGAGAGACTCCAAAAACAAAACACGGATAATACAGAAAACAATGGCGGTGCCGACCTTACTACTTATCTAGTGAAAGAGACTTCTGGTTAGTTGCCGATAGCTCCAACAGTTTCTGTTTTATTTCTGATATCTGAAATGTTAATAGAAATAAATATAACTATCCTTTTGAAGAGAGGAACGGGAAGACCTAGGCGCAATTACTTTGAACAAGTGAAAGAAAAGTGAATGTCGTGTCGTACCAAGAGGTTAAATCGTGGGCGGAAAGCAGAGGCGTGGTCAGTACTCCACCGACAAGAACACCTTGTGCAGAAAACCGCCTCCGTGGCTCAATGTAAAGAACTTTGGGTTTACGGTTCGGAGGTCGCGGGTTTGTATATTTTTAAGTACTGGGTTTGGTTGGTGGTAGGGCATTTTAAATGTCCGCCTGGCTAACTACGACCATCTTATCTAAATCTGCCGCCAAACAGCAATGTTAATAGCATTGTTGTGTTCCGGTTGTCAGAAATAAGATAGCCAGTCCCCCAAATGTGTTGGCGTTTCCGGGTCAGTACGCTTCCACCTTCGACCTCATCTTCACTTAAGATCAGGTGGGATTGAGGTCAAGTACCAACCTGTTGCGCATAAAAAAAAACACCCGCCTTGGTATAACCGTGTTATTAAAACTTAACGAAAGGCTTAAGCGCTTCCCATCAAGCATGACTTAAAAACCATCTCGTCAAACCAATCTTCGAAAATAAAAAACGTTTTTTAAATCCGTTTAGCCGCTTTGACTTTACAATGGCATAGACGTAAGTGACATATTTTATAGCCTCGGGTTGGGAGTTAATTAAACACATTATAATCCTAACAAAATAGAAAACGATCCAATTGGGCCACGCATTTTTGAGATACTAACGAATAGGAGGTCGCGGGTTCGATCCCCAACGGGGTACATGTTTAGTACCTACTCAGTTTGGTTGGTGGTATGGCATTTAAAACGTCCGCCTGGCTAGCTAGCACCATCTTATCCAAGTCTGCCGCCAAACAGCAATGTTAATACGACGACGAATGACGACCCTGTGTGAAACCAACGGTTGCGGGTTCGAATCCCGCGAGGTGTAAATGTTTGTGTGATGAATACGAACGTTTATTCCCGAGTCATGGATGTTTATATAAATATTTATGTATGTTTATCCGTTGTCTAGTATCCATAGCACAAGCTTTGCTTAGTTTGGGACTAGATGATTGGTGTAAGTGACCGAAATATTTATTTATTTAATAGCGTTGTTGTGTTCCGGTTGCCAGAGATAAGATAGCCAATCCGCCAAATTACATGGGGTTTCCGGATCAGTACGCTAACCCGTATTCCGATAAACACTAGACATAAGTATACACGACGTCGTGAAACATGTAACACCCGTCTGTTTTTCGTTGAGGGTGAAGAACGCATATTTCTCATTAAATGAGTATTAGGTATTACCTTTTGTATCTCGTTCAACAGTACTTTCTGCTCCGTTCGCGGCGTCATAGCTTCCCTATTCAGATCGATCGCTTCTAGATTCTCAAACAGCTGTTTTATCTTGATTGCAAGGTGTACATCATTGTTGTTCTTCCTCGGCCCGGTGGGTTTGGACCTTTCATATGAAATAATAATAATAAAATCATTTATTTTCTCCACATTATGGCATTCTTAGGCCTGTATTAATAAACCATTCACAAGATTGAGAACACCCTTGTGACCGGTATCAAGTAAACGTGTTGATTAATAAACCGAACTAGAGACCTGAAAAGCACGGGCATACTCAAGCAGTACTCACTTGAGAGGTGCGCGTATTTATAAACGAAACTCAAGACTATCATTCATTCGCCGCTGAGGCGAATACTTGAGAAATGATCTCAGCTGAGTAGACCTCAAGATTGGTTTATAAATTAGCACGGAACTTGAGATAGCGTCAACTGCTTAAGACGCATCTCGGTTGATACAGCCTCAAGACTTATATTGAGAGTGGTTTATTAATACGGGCCTTAATACGGTAGTGTTAAATATAGCTAGGGAATAATATGTGGAGACTGGTGCCCGAACTTGTGTCTCAGGTAACGAGGTCTCCACCCCATGGTTTACTACAAACAAAGATTGAAATAAAAAGTAAAGCATTAAAGAAAAAGATACAATGGAAACCGCTCTTTCAGGATGACCATATTGATGTAGGTATTCGATGAAGTACCTATGTTTTGCCGCCTCCGTGGCTCAATGTAAACACAATTGGGTTTGCGTTTCGGTGGTCGCGGGTTCGATCCCCAGCGGGGTACATTATTTAGTACTCGGTTTGGTTGGTAGTAGGGCATATTGATGTCCGCCTGGCTAGCTACCACCATCTTATCCAAATCTGCCGCCAAACAGCAATGTTAATAGCATTGTTGTGTTCCGGTTGTCAGAGATAAAATAGCCAGTCCCCCAAATAAGATGGAGTTTCCGAGTCAGTACGCTACCACCTTCGGCCTCATCTTCACTTAAAATCTGGTGTGATTGAGGTCAAGTGCTAATACGCTGTGGATAAAAAAAAATGTATGCCGTTCGTGCTTTGTGTCTGTGTGTTGCATATGTGCATTTGTGTATTGCGTGTGTGCATTTTAAATATTAAATATAATTAAACGATTTATTTATATGGATACATACTAACCTATACATAAAGTCACGACCTTTCCCAAATAGGTTGGTCAGAGATATAGTACCAAACATTAGCGTTTGGGTGTTCCAAACATTACAAGTTTAATCCTTGAAAGAACATCCACAGTTCATCTTTCGAAATATGTATAACAGAAATGCACACGTGACAGTCTAATAGATGTTTGGTGGTGGAAAATCCTATAAATAAATAATAATAAATAAATAAATATTTGGGGCACTTACACAAATCGTCGAGTCCCAAACTTAGCAAAGCTTGTACATGGATACTAGATAACGGATAAACATACATAAATATTTCTATAAACATCCATGGCTAGGGAATAAATGTTTGTATTCATTCATACAAACATTTACCCCTCGCGGGATTCGAACCCGCAACCGTTGGTTTCGCTGACAGGGTTACTATCCACTACACCAATCGGTCGTCAATAGTTGCCTTTTACGACACCCATGGGAAGAGAAGGGTTGTTACTGGGCCAATAAATTCCTTTATAAGTACATATGAACTTTACTATAATTTTAATTAAAGGCCGACCACGAAAATTAACATAATGTAGCTTTATTATCTAGTATTGGAAAGTGACGTGTGGTCGAAGATGAAGCATGCGAGCTCAGAAGATATGTACGGGAATTATTAAAAAAAAACTATAAACCCAGTTTTATATCCTGTATACCTATACTTTTATTGGTGTAGTGGGTAGTGACTCTCCTTTCGAAACCAATGGTTGCTGATTCGAATCCTGCTAGTGGTAAATATTAGGTCTTTTTACAACTGGAGTTTTTTTTTTCGTTAATCATATGTACCAATACCTGCGATTTTCAAAGCTATATCCAAATTTGTTTTTTATTTGGAAAATGGAATATTATTTCAAGGTTTCACATGAAATATTTTTTAATTTCTGGGCTAAATCGCATAATAAAAAAAAAAATTTACAGAGCTCTTTTCATGTGCTTCCCATAATCATTTCTTAGATTTCCTGAAACTTTTATAAAGCAGTTACTTTTAAAAATTAACTTAACTCAATGTTATCCGATAATACACACAGAGTTTAGCTAAATTTGGATTTGCCGTTCCCAAAAAAATCGAAAATGTTTGTATGGAGAAAACAGTCTTAATGAAATTCTTCATACAAAACTCCAATTTCATAGGTAAAGACCTAATATTTGTGATGATTAGGAACATTTATTCCCCATATCAGAAATATGCAAAGGTCGGTGGTAATATTACCTCCTCAATATATTCCTCCTATATTTATCAGGTAAGTCCTTCTCAATGTCCTCCCGAGAGAGTAGGGTCATATACTCGGGGCTGGTGTCATAAGGATATGAAGTCTCTGGCTTGGACCGGTCTGTGAAACATTGTCGGTAGCGATACTCCCTGCGCCAGTTTCTTAACTGCTGCAAATTCCTGTAAGATTGAAAAAAAATCCGGTAAAGTGCCTGTGAAGCACACAAAGCCAGCTATAAACGTTTAGACGTACTTTCGGTCCTGTAAGATTCTCTCTCTCGTCGCCAGCAAATCCTTATGTTTCTTTATAGCCTGATCCTTCAAATAGCTTTGCTTAATTTTCTCCTCGTGCGCCTTTTTCCCATCTGCCACCAACGGCTTCAAATATTTAGCACTCTGATAGTACGAGGGTACGTTGCTATGCCTGCTCTTAGCCAACTTAGGGCATTTGCCTTTAGTTTTTGAATAGTACTCGCCTCCAGTATCAATTTCCTTCTCACTAAATTGTACAGACAGATTCCTTTCAAACTTGGTATCATCTATTACAGAGTTGTAACTCTTCGCCTCTTGACTGGCCAAGTCTTGGTAGTTATCACTGGCAACATCCTCCGATAAATCCGATTGAGATTGTATGAGCATGCTATCTATATATTTGTCATGTAATATCTTAAGTATTTTAGTTAGACCCTCGTTAATTACTTCTTTAGGGGGATATATTAGAGGGTTGCCGTTAATTTGTAGGACCTTTAATCCTACAGTACCAAGTTCACATGGTAGGGTTGACAGACAATTGTTTTGCAGCAATAAGTGGGTCAAGCAAGGATGGTTTTTAATAGTCTTCGGAATGTCGGTTAGGCGGTTGTCGCGTAAGTCCAGCCACATGAGACCCGGCAGCGATGGGAAAAAACTATCGGGGAGGGTTGTTATCTTGTTTCCTTGAAGATATAGCATCTGGGAACAGTTTGTTTATATATTAACTTACCGCACATTGGTCAACTTTAGCATTGTGAACTTCAACCCTGACATCGGCAGAATCATCGTGCACAATGATACAGCCAAACACTAAATTGGAATTGGAATAAGGAAGATAATAGAAGGAAGAAGGGAAGTGCATACACCATTAGATGCTTTACACTTACACAAATTAGATTATTCTTTAATTCCGGGACAGTCTCCAATCCTTGCGATGAAAATTCCAAGACGGTATCCTCGCTCAGGTACTCTTCGTAAATATTTAACGGCAGCGATGCATTTGATATAATCGACATTATTCATTTCATATCATATCATATCATTTCATAGTAACAACCTGTGAAATTAAATTACAAGCAAAGTACATAGTTGTTTGATCAATAAAATTTATTCAGGTTAGTGTAGAACGTACAATAATTTGAAAAAGGCGCACATTTTACCATAGATGGTTTTTTTGGCAAGGTTTGTCCTGCCGGACAGGCAAAGGCTACTTAGTCTATACAGCCAAGTATTTGGTTTTCTACTTCGTAACAAATAGCGTCATACACTGGATTGAATCCTTGTCTTATGTGATGCACCTTCAAGAAATTTATTAACCTCGTGGACTTATAAATCTTCATTTTTTATTTTAATCTGTCTTTGTACAAATTGATTACAACCAAACTGACTACTCCACCGTTCCTCCGAGAAATGAAATATAGTCGTAGAAATAATGTCTTAGCTACTCCCGCTGTCGTTCTAAAAAAACCCTACTTTTTTGACAAAATAAATTTTTGTATTGAATATATCGTGAACTTTACATTGTTCTTAGACTCTCATCAACATCATAATCTAAAGCCCTCATCCAATCGCTGAGTATAGCTCTCTTCTCTTCTTAGATTAATTTATAAGAAAAAGATTGGGCAGGATTTCTATCTTGTACATTGCATTTTTTCTATAACTCTTGAAGACTTTTGATGTGTACCAAATGTATGAGGTAAATCGTGAAGAAAAAAGTCTCTGATTATGTCCTTTAGGCGGACATCCGACTTTCAACTCTCAATTGTAATGATTATAGAGTTCTAATTCCTTTGGACTGTGTTTGAAAAGTGAAAGTAAGTGTAAAATATAGTGTCTGACTGAGTTTTTGTGAGAAATAAAGAAAGCGTTCATAAGAAACCGCCAAAATCGTCTGTAAGGCACTGTCATTTACTGTCTGTAGGCACTGTAAGTTGTTCCTGAGTCGATCCGATCCGATCACTCACTCACTAATCCAATACAACACTACAACATGACACACATAGCGGCGAGTGGGTACGTCACTATCTCAGTTGCAAGATGGCGAACGTTCGGGATAGTGACACATCTTTGTGGCTCCACAATAAACTCGGAACATCGAACGATTCTTGGACAACTGGCTCAATTTGCACTCAATTGAATGCTGAAGTTCTGAAAAATATCAAGGATTGTTTTCCAGATTTGCAAACACAAGTGAAACTCAAATTACTGCTAAGTTTCTTTCATATCCCGCGCAGAAGTGTTGAAGAGGTAACTTTTCTCTCTGATGTTCTATGGTTTTGCGTAACTGTCTTGTATTTTATATCTCACTCTTGCCGCATTGTTTATAATAGGAGAAAAAGAGAAGGGATCACATAAATACTTCTAGTGAATTTGTTGTCATTCTTAAAACATTTATTTGGTTGATAATATTTTGTAAATTTGTAAATATCTCGTGTTTTAGTGGTCATTTATTTGGTAGTTAAATGTTACATTGGCGGATCAATTCTCTTCAACCAAATACCTACGCCACCGTTGTTAGGTCTATTTACCTTATGAATTTCCTACGTCAATATTCTCTCCCAACAATTACAATTCGATAAATACCGTGAATAACTTTTGTTTGCACGTCTGATTTGATTACGCACAACATGAATTTTAATCGCCTATAACGAGATTTACGACCTACCATTAGACTGTCACGTAAATATAACCTATAATTTTGTACCTAATACCTAATTTACTTTACTTTGGTTCAACAAATATCATGATAAAATCATGACAAATTTTTTGTATGTAATAATAGCTACTGGTCATGAGAAAAAGTACATCAACCGTATATCACATTTACATTTAAGTGTGTATAAGTGCCGGTGGCTCAACGGTGAAGACGTGGTCTCCCAATTTAGGAGGTCCTGGTTCGATTCCAATTAGTTTTTAAATTTTATTTAGTTACTGTGCATTTATCCGACTGCTCTTAAACAGCGAAGGAAAACATTGTGAGGACTATGGCCTGTACTGCCTCATTATGAGAGAAGGGTTATATCTCTGCAGTAGGATATTAACTGGCTGATCCTGATGAAGTCTGTAAAATGTACGAGATAATTTTTTAACTTTTATAGTTACTTAAAAAACTCTTTCTTTTACTTACTATATTATTTGCAAAGATTTCTGCCGTTCTGAAGTATCAATGTCGTCGTCCTTCTATTATACAGTTCGGAGATAACGATCATTAGCCATTGTACGGATATAGGCGAGTTATCTGATCTATTTTAAAAAGGTTAATATTTGGGTTCTGAAGAAACATCTGACACTAGGTGATATAGATATTATCCGCTAACTCCCCAACTCGTATACAGGCATAAATACTGTTGTGATGCTAATGTATCAGCCATGACTTATAATCAGAGGGGGCTCGTGACATTTATTATGGGTTTTCGTTCACTAAAAAATACCAGGACATGTCTTACCCTTTATTATAATACATAAAATTTTAGAATGTACATTCAGTGTACTAAGTATCGGGAATTTGTCAATAAAACAAAAAATACAAATTATTCATCTAAATTTATTTTATCGCCTTCAAAGTAGGCCCCATCGCTTGCAATACAACATCTCCACCGCTTCACCCAGTCTTCCATACATTTTTCATAGGCTATTTGCGGTATGGCCTTTAGCTCATTCAGCGAATTTTCTTTTATGGCTTCTGTCGACTCAAAACGTTTTCCTCGAAGTGGTAATTTTAACTTGGGAAATAAAAAAAAGTCAGACGGAGCCATATCAGGTGAATACGGTGCTTGGTCGAGAACTTTTGTTGAATTTTTCGCTAAAAACTCTTTCACTATAATGGCTGTGTGTGATGGTGCATTATCATGGTGCAGCATCCATGAGTTGTGTTGCCACAAATCTGGACGTTTTCGGCGGATACTCTCACGCAAACGCTTCATGACGCCTAAATAATATTCTTTATTCACTGTTTCTCCCTCTGGAAGGAATTCGGAGTGAACCACACCACGGTAGTCAAAAAAAACTGTCAGCATCACCTTGATTTTGGAGCGACTTTGCCGCGGTTTTTTGGGTTTCGGCTCGTTTTCGAGACGCCATTCTGAAGACTGTTGGCTTGTTTGCATGTCGTACTCATAAACCCATGTCTCGTCGCCAGTTATTATACGTTTCATAAAGGTCGGATCCGTAGAAGCTCGGGAAACCATGTCTTCAGCGACATGCTTTCGCTGCGCTTTTTGAACAAAATTGAGCTCTTTTGGAACTAGTCGAGCGGCGACGCGTTTCATGCCTAAAATGTCAATGAGAATGTTGTGGACGGACTTAAAAGATATGTTCACCTCACTAGCCAACTCTCTCAGACTCATACGTCGATTTTCGAGCACTAGCTTCTTGATTCTGTCGATGTTTTCTTTGGTCGTAGCGGTTGAAGGTCTACCAGAACGAGGCAAGTCTACTACTACTTCTCGGCCTTCTTTAAAAGCCTTATACCATTCATAAGCCCTTGTTTTCGATATACACGATTCGCCGTAGGTATTTCGCAACATTTTTAGTGATTCACCACATGAAATATCATTTGAAACACAAAATTTAAGGCACACTCTTTGTTCAACAATATTTTCCATTGTAAAAATCGCCGAGGACTCAAAACTATGACCAACAAAAAGTGTAGTTTAAAACAAATTAAATGACAGATCCCGCTCAAATTTTGCGCGCTAAATCAGTACAGTGCTACCAACATGCAGTAAAAAAATTAGAACGACCTCTTTTACGCGGGTCTTTTTATTGACATATTCCCGATACTTTTTACACAGAGTAGTATGTATAAAGCTTTTGAATATTAAATCCATTCACCGTTCTTTTTGGCCAACGAAGACACCTGGCACTTTCTGATCACCCATGCATTTAGACATTCTTGCACCATAGTGTTGCATGTAAACGTTTTGACTTTTATTTATCATAGGAAAAAAGCGCCACTTTCAACCATAACAAAATAATTTAATTTTTAGTTTTCGAATCACATTCATCATTTATTCACAATTTTCATTACACGTCACTTAACTAAAATGTAAAAATAGTTCGCAACAATATAAAATTAGGCAATGTCATTTGTCGATTTAAATATTATGCTATTGTAGGTATAGTATATTATTCACAATTAATACAATATATTTATAATTAATAATGTCAGCCCTAAAACCTATATGGATGTATGGCGTGCAACTCTGGGGAAGCTCTAGCAATTCTAATATAGCAATATTGCAGAGAATGCAAAATTCCATTCTACGTGCAACAAGTAATGCACCCTGGTTCATTACAAATGCCGAAATCCACGAGAATTTACATATCAGCACTGTAAAGGATGAAATCCAAAGCACTGTCGCTAAATACCAAAAGAGGTTGGAAAAACATCCTAATGAACTGGCTACACAATTGACAAACTGTACCTACAACAAACGTCTGAAACGGAAAGATGTCTTTAGTGACTAAGGGACCTGCAATGCGTAATCTGAATATGGGTAGATATCCTCGCTGGAGGATGCACTCGAAATGTGTGAAGGACCTACAAAAAATCTACTTATAGTTAACTGATTGTAGATGACACTGAGAGAAAAAAAAAAATTATATCAGTGGTTTAGAAATAATAATTACACAATCACAATAAACTATAACAAATTAGGCAATGTCAGTGTTACATAAAGTAAATAATAATAGAGTAAATCAATCATTATGATCTTATGTGTTGGCGATTACAATTTTGTTGTAATTCTGCCAAAAATTGGTGTTCAAACACCAAGCTGGTTAGGCATTTATGTCCAATAAAGCTGGCTTGAAATATAACTTTTAATAATCACTGATATGACTCCAGTTGATGATAAAATCATTATATTAATATTTCAGTGGAAAAATGAGCTCGAAGAGATTATTGAAGTTGCAGCAGTGGACTCAGACTTATGGGTGGCGATGCTCGCCGAGGTCCTCAAGACGTTCCCATCAGCGGGCACTCTCAACACCGAGATAGCAGAGTTCGACGAGACCCGCCCCATCTTCAGTGACATGATTAGCGAACTGAGACGGGCATTAGCAAAACATTCAGACCTTGGACTGTTACCTCTTGAGTGCCTATATTTGAATAAGAATGCTTTAGTATCAGTGGTGAGTTGGGGATTTTTTTAATGGGAAAGGGAGAGGTGAGAAGCTTTTCAATACTTAAATCAAGTGGAAACCTTTAAACATTATTGTCAAAGGACAGGTGAGTATGATATGATGAAGAAGATTAATGTACCTAGCAGTGGCCTGGTGGATAGTTCATTTACTCTAACTTTTCTTTGTTTTTCTAAGCATGATTTGCACAGTATACAAAAATATAATATTGTCACATTTGCCAGTAGGTCACATTATCCTTTTTTTTGGGGCGTTTTTCAACAGTTGCATTGTTTTTGTTTTGCAAAATAATTGATTAATGGGGCGAAATAAGAGTAGATGTTCTCTATGGAGAACACGCTCAAAATCACAAATAATCAAACCAAGAATCTCCTTAAAGTCTGACTCATCATAAATAAACACAGAAAAAAATATTTCATAGTTTAACTATTTTATTCCAGCAAATGAAGGTTAATGGTTGCTAATGATATTGCAACTGCTATAATTTCCTCATAATTTTTGCCTTCCTTTGTGCCTTGTATCATTGGGTCATGTTATGTGATAATGAAGTCAAAATCATCTCTAAATGTCCTTTTGTTGATAGTTTGTGAGGAATGGAAGACACAAACAAAAACGCTTTAATGCTCTAGCACATTAAAATTGCAGGAAAATCCATAATAGTGAAATGTTTTTAAATCAATTACATTTGACCTCTAAGGTGGTTCCAATGAGTTTCTTATGTGAAATTTTCCAATGTTATGATACATTTTCAATTAGTCAATGTGAAATGAACCAAGGGTGCTTTGCGTCTCCCACATTTTGATGAGAGGTTCAAAGAAAAAGAAATTAGGTACGGGTGAATTCAAAATTAACAGGCCACTGTACCAGACACAGAAGTTTTATTGCTATAACGTCGAGACGCGAGTTGTGTCCCTGAACATGTTAATATCGGTGTCGTTTCATATTGTCTAATGAAGATGCGCCATGAATGTTCTAATATTCATTAGTGTTCTGTATTTTGGATATGCTTCTTTTGTAGTTGGAACAACAATGGATTATAAACCTTAATATAGGGTCTAACAAAATTAACCCGACAAACTTTGGCAATTGCACGTACATGACAATAAAATAATGTATTCATTAAAAAAACTAGCCTTGAAAATTTAGTTTCCGAGTAAAAAAATTAAATGTAAGTGCAAATGAAAATACAAATTAAGACTTACTTCATTTCAATTGTACCTATTTTATCAATGAGAAAAAAAAGCTACGTTCATATGGAAGACGCCAATGGTGGTGGCGTGGCACAGGGCGCAAGCAATCACAGCAAGTCGCGGCGGCGAGCGGCTTGTGATCTTGTCTTCAAAGATACCGCGGCACGTGTTTGTGCGTTGTGGCAAAGTACTTAGACCACGCGGCCATTAAGGTCCAACTCACAAAATATACATTTCTAAATTTTATTTTTTGAATAAAATCTGTTAACTTTAATGTTTTTTTTTTTTTAATTTTTTTCGTAATAGGTACATTCTATACATACACTCCGCAACGTTTGTCGGGTTAATTTTGTTAGACCTTATATAGTTTGCATCAGGTAAATTAATAAACAAATCATATTTTCAGGTGGGTCAACAACCCAACGCAGTAAAACATTTCACGTTGAAACGCAAACCTAAATCTGTAGCGCTCCGTAGTGAGCTGCTGGCCAAAGCAGCCGAAGTGCAAGCCAATCAGAAGAAGGCGCAGGCGCCGACGGTGCCTGTTCGCAGTCGAGGGATGCCGAGAAAGATGACTGATACTAGTAAGTCGGTCTTTACACCGCTCAACAACCTATATCCATTTTTGTATTGTATAATAGTGTTAAGAAAAGAATAGTGAGTAATCACTTATGAGGTTGCATGCTGCCGAAACGTGTCATATAGACAGACATCGAAAAAAAAAAGTAATGGTCACATTTACAAATAATTTCCTTGTGGTTCAAGTTAGGAAATTATATTCATATACGTTGCTGAGATCGTTAAAAAATAGAATGGGACTCCAATGTTGCTTTATTTTGTAAGTACACAGAGTACACTTAAAATAATCAATTTACATTTTTTAAGCTACTGCTTATTCAAAAGGCAATTTTCCCCTGAGAAGAACAAGCAAGAAACCCAACTTGCCCTTTTTATAATCAGATGTTTATGTTACAAAAAGGCACAATTATATGTCATTATTAATTGTGAAATAGCCTGGTATGCAATCGAGATGGTTACGTCTATGGTTGATTATCATCCAAATAGTCTGATATTTAGTATAATAAGTCTAGAGCATCTTTCAAAGCCCAATATAAAAAGCTTATCTTTGCAAATCAGAAGACTGATTTCCGTGCTTAGTTGACCGTGTCCTACGTCCCGTCTGATAAACTAGCCTAAAATACTACTTATACTAATATTATAAATACATGCATCACCAATATGATATTAATAACCAACTCAGCCCAGTACGCTTTTCAAACGAAACACATATTAGTACATATTATATGACAAATAACCAATACTGCTACCATCCCACTAATTGTTTATTTACTTCCAAAGTTCTGTTTTAAGCTGAACGTCACTTTCCACTTGAGGCACTGGAAGAATTATCAGTGTTGTAAGCGCGTTCAGCGTTTGCAGCGTTAGCTGAACCAGCAAGCCCTTTCACTGCTACAATTATATTGTGCATTATTCTAAGATTTCTTCCTGTATAATAATAATTATATTTATGGTTCTGTACAATGTATTGTGGCACTGAATAAAAAGTTTCTATGTCTATGTCTATATTTAATAATATGCTATTAGTAAGTTCCTGTTATATAGAATCTTTAATTTGTTGATTGGAAGATTTTGTACATCAATGGGAACCGTGTTGAAAAAACGTATAGGCTATGAATGAATTACTGATTTTGCGGAGTCTACTTATGTGACCTGCAACGTTTCTTTAATTCGTGTGTTGACATTTCCTAAATGATGCTATAGTTTTTTTTGACATATATTAGATTTTCAAAAATGTACTGCAACGAAAAGGTTAGAATATAATACTCTTTAAACTTATCTCCAAGTGATACCGCACGTCTCAAGTGAGAAATGTCGTGTCCCACAGCGCCGCTGAAGGGGCTGCCGTCCCGCTGGGCGTCCCGCGGCCCCCCCCGCGCGCCGGCGGCCCCCCCGCGGCCCCCGCCCCGCTCCGGCATCAAGCTGCTGGACATCACGGAGCAGCCCGCCACGCATGCGCAGATCAAAAAACGACGCAAGCTGGGTGAGTGCAGAGTCATGAGTGACCGTTATTGTGGTCTCGATTCGCTTGACACATGCTTAAAACTAAATAGGTTAATCTTTCCTTTCTTTAATTACTATACCACGAAAAGGCGACATGATATTTTAATTCTGTCAATTTGTTCTGAAATCATTACCTTAAACGATTAGGCAGGTCTACATGGTGAAATTTAATTTCTGTAATTTAACTATTAACTGGTGACTACTCCCGATTACGAACAACTACACACCTTAAACACTGATTTTAATTAATTAGATAAGGTTAGAATCGTGTTATATGACAGTCCAATTATCATAGACATTAACATCCCAAAAATGTAAACCACAGCGGCCGTACAGTGAAAGTGTTAAAAATAAAATGTTCTAGGACTACAATATGGGTACCATAGGGAAGGGCATACATATCATGAGGATTCTGAAAATGTACATAAAAAGTAAGACATACTATTCAGCAGACGACATTGGAACGTTCAAGAAACGAGCCTATACCTTCCTCAAAGACCGGCAACGCATCTGTGACCCTTTTGGTGTTGCGGGTGTCCATGGGCGGCGGTGATTGCTTTCCATCAGGTGACCCGCATGCTCGTTTGCCGCACTTTCAAAAAAAAAAAAAAAACTTTCCACTAGGAACATTAGCCGTAGTTAGCCGAAAATTGTTGGACTTCAATACTAAAGGTGGTTTCTGAATGATTTACGTTGTATGGGTAATCGAAATTTTTTTCATTGAATTAGACTATGGTTTCTTTTTTTTTTTTTTTTTTTTCTTAAATTTTGATTTAGGGACTTTTATACAAAAGGTATACGCCAGTCCCATCGTACCTCTTACTGACTTAATCTATTTAAATCTAATTCTAGCGAGACACCGATGACTTCACAAAGGCAAATAGACTCCGGGCAGCGTTAGATTTTGGATGAGCTAGGATCTCATGGAATATTCCCCCATCTTAGTCTATTTAGCCTCTGTTCCATCATCAGCGTCTTCCGTTGGTGTTCGTTCCGGACACATTCCACCAATATATGGTGCACATCTTCTACAATACCACACACCTCACAGTTAGGGGAGCTGAAGGGCAATTCTCGTAATATCTCGTATTACAATTACAGTCAAAATTCAGTTCGGATCCAGTCTCGATCTCCTAAATGTCAAATACGACATTAAATATAAAGATTCGTAATGTAATTATATCGAAATGTGATCGAAAGTTGAACAAAGCTCTCACTATTAATTGTTCAGTATTGCCCAGCTGAAGTGATATAAGTGGTTTTTTGACAAATGTGAAAGAGAATAAATAGAAGGAAGCAAGCGCATATTTGACGAACTGTCAATTTTTTAAATCTCGAACTTGATGTTAAAAGCTTTGTTCAACTTTCGATCACATTTCGATATAATGACATTACAAACCTTTATATTGTAGTACGAGAATGACGTATTTGACATTTGGAGACCGAGACTAGATCCGAACTGAATTTTGACTGTAATTGTAATAAGAGATATTACGAGAATTGCCCTTCAGGTCTTTTTCATGAGATAGCTAAACTTGTTTAGTGGCATGTGTCCAGACCTAAGCCTATGAGCTAAAACAATATAATTTCTGCTCACAATGCAATCATGATCGGCAAACCAGGGTGTATGAGGGTGGCTCTGAATTGATCGGTACCAGATTCCCTTATCTTTAGACCTCTCATCAAAATATTCGTTCCATGCACACTTCAGTTTCTTTTTATTAGGGAAACTTATTCGTTATTCGTAAATTCAAATTCACCTTGTATACATGATCTCTAAAAATATAGATTGACTATCCTAAATTTAGTTGTAAGTATGAGTCAGCTCGTAGTCAGAAAGGGATAGACTATTCTAAATTGAGTTTTAAGTACGAGTCAGCTCGTAGTCAAAAAGGAATAGACTATCCTAAATTTAGTTTTAAGTATGAGCCAGCTCGTAGTCAGAAAGGGATAGACTATCCTAAATTTAGTTTTAAGCATGAACCAACGGAATCAATGTGAGTAATAAATGTGAAAGATTTTATTTTATTTATTTTTGGAAAACTTACAGCTACAATAATGCTATGGATAACAATAATCGGTTCTGACAAAGCCAATTACAAGTTTCCGCCTGTGCGTGATACATGATATCATTTGTTGAATGTGTCGATTTAAAATAATGTTAGGACTTATTGCATTTATCTGCCCGTCAGTATGTCCAAGCTACTACCGCTTCGGAAAGGGAAATCATCTGTGGTAAATGGAGCGGCGCAAGAAACCCACGGGATCATTGCTGTCCTTTTTTTTTTAATAAAAAGTATATAAGTAATACAATTTTATAATTTTTGGGAATTGGTTGAAATACGCCAAGCGTGTTTGTCATTCAGATAGTCACAAATTTTGTAATACCTTTTTTTCGCTAATGTTGTTTTGTTTTGATCTTTAAATTTTTTCTCAGTAGATTAATGATATTCTCAGGTATAAGATTATAAAAGCGTAAATATAAAAGCTTATGCGACACCCATAAGCGATGTTTTAACTTTGTATAGTCTGGTAGCCAATTTATCCTTATATCTCAAATTTATATTATGCTTGTTACTATTTTTCGGGAATACAGAAATATTTTTTATTACGTACATAACATTATCTTATGTATGTCGGAGATGGGTTCGGGTGTGGGCGTTACTAGCGACCGGGACGGTGCCAGTCGCGTGGTAAAGGGTGGCTCGGGCAATGGCGATACTATTGCAAGCTACTATAGGCGAATCAACAACGTATTCACATCCGATTATGATCATGAAACCTGAGATGCTTAATGGTGAATAGTAAACATTTGCACGCCCCTCATGCCATACAACTTGGCCCCCGCGTGCAGTCTGTGGAGTTCAACCGGACCTGGTATTCAATTCCTCCTTGCTCAAATCCCATGATCAACTTCTTATTAATTACGACTCACCGGATTTTTCCACGCGTCGGTGATAGTAGGTAATCAAATCACTCACAGTCGTAGATGTGTTCAATGGAGCTCCGACTCCTTTGAAGGCTCGTAGCAAAGTCCCTGTCATTTTCGATGTGCGGACCTTATATTAACGTCGTCACCGCACCACTTCCGGCGACACCAGCGCCACCAGGTCCACCTCCCATTGCAAACCGCGTATTATGATACTCATTTCATTATTGAAATAATAAATTCCGTCGCTAACTCATCGCTATCCACGACATATATATCTCTTCAGCGGGAAATTATGGAATCGATTGCAAAAGTCTCAGTCTGAATATGAGACAAGATGTTTGACGAAGTTCGGATAGTATTGTCCACTAGTGAATACACGACATTATACCGACCGACGTTTTGCAGAGATGGAGGAGGTCTCCAAGAAGCCGCCGCCGGTCGCGCCCTCTTCGCCTCCGCCCGACTACGCCAAGGGACTGAACAACTACCAGATGCCAAAGCAGGAGGACCAGGCAGCCAGTGGGTATCCAATTACTATCTTCGTTATTCGATCTTTGAATCCTATGATAAGGGTAACAAAAACCTTATTGCGTAGTCGCTATACTATCGCCGCGATTTTTTTTACATATTGGCCTTTGTCGCGGTGATATCGCTTACGTTCATATGTCGCTCGTCTGACAGGGCTCTTTGCGTTATATTCATCATCGTCTGAACTGGTGGTGAAAGGTGGTCTATCTTTGGTCACGTATTCACTCAGCATCAGTAGTGGTAGCATCACAACTTTGTAGCATCACACATTTTATGGTCATGCTGCTGCATGATGGTATTCAATCATACCATCATGCAGCAACATGATCATAAAGTCTGTCTCAAGTGTTATCCCTGACGACCTGTTTGGTGTAGTGGTTATGAACTCTGACCACTATACCAAAAGGTCGCGGGTTCGAACCCCGCTAGGGGCCTAAGTTTGTATGATGAATACGAACATGGGTACCCGAGTTATGGATGTTTTCACTTAAATTGGGTCTTTACCTGTGAAATTAGAGTTTTTTTTTCTTCGTTAATCATAATGTACCAACCAACATCTACGATTCTATAGCTATTTCCAAATTTGTTTTTTATTTGGGAAATAGAATATATTTTCAAGGTTTCACATGAAATATTTTTTAATGTCCGAGCTAAATCACATAATAAATGAAACTTGAACGCAGCTCTTTTCATGAGCTGCCCATATTATTTCTTTGATTCGCAGAAACTTTTATAAAGCGGTTATTTTAAAAATTAACACCGTCTATATTTAACTTAATGTTATCTGATATTAAACATAAAGTTTAGCTAAATTTGGATTTGCCATTCCCTAAAAAAAAATTCAAAAATCTTTGTATGGAGAAAACAGTCCTAATGAAATTCTTCATACAAAACGCCAATTTCATAGGTAAGGACCTAATAAAAAGTATTTATTTACTAAAAAGAAAATGTATTTATGTTTATATTTGCTTAATATGGAACTAGATGGCATTGTGTGTATGTCCAAGGATATTTAATTATCCCAATACCCCGTTTCCGTCCGCAGCGAGTACAGTGGAGCCGGCGCCGCTGGCCGCCCCCCCCACCCCGGCCCCGCCCACCCCCGCGCCGCCGGAGCCCACACGGGTAGTGGTGACGTCAGAGCGCCCCCCGCCCCTCGCCAGCCCCATGCTGGTGCAGCAGGTGAGTAATGAACTATGAAATGAATGATGAGTAATAAATGAACCATGGATGTTGCTTAAAACTCTAGGCTACCCTGATGCAAAAGGCTACGACCTGACAATCGCATGGGTTAAATACACACTGTATGTACGTATGATATATTAGTACATTCGCTGAGGGGGGACTAATAATCCGCATTTCTGCTGAGTCCCTACCCCTTTTATCACAATTTCTTTACTTTATAGCTGTTACTGTAAATTCTGTATCTCATGTGGTGAATAAGTACGTTTTATTATTATTAAGAATAAGAAATCTTTATTTTTTTATTATTGTTATTTCGTCAGTTTAAAGGCCTACCTGCTCTGCCCTTAGATTATGTAACGTCATCGGTATCGTCATCGATTACGGTGACCAATGGGAAACCGTGAAATTGCGGAGCGAGCGATGAACCAACCAATCACTTGTCAGAACGTAACCGATGACGATAACGTTGAGATTATGTAATGGAACCCCTGAATGGCTTTTAGCACTAGTTCTACTCGTTAAAATATCCTTGCTTAATAAACAAGTTATAGAAAATCTGTCTTACACGGTTGGTTGATTCTTGTACTTTATTTAGGACTTATAAATCCAATGAAACATTGTTCCACATAGAAAGACGTAGAAAGAGATACCTAACAAATACTAGAAACATTTCTTATCAAAGTTATATCTGTAGCTACAGCTAAATAATGTTTAATTGATTTTATAAGTGCGAAAATAACTTTGACGACCGATTGGTGTAGTCGATAGCGACCCTTGTCAGCGAAACTTACGGTTGCGGGTTCGAATCCTGCGAGGGTGAGATGTATGGGTATTTATATAAATATTTATGTATGTTTATCCATTATCTAGTATTCATAGTACAATGTAGCAAAGCTTGGGACAAGATGATTAAGGCCCGTATTAATAAATGGTTCTTGAGATTTAGATCGCGTCTCAGTCTCAAGACCATTTTTTCTGATGCTGTTTTAATATGCAACAGATTCTCAAGCGTCAACTTGAGGCCATGTCAATTTTGAGAACGGTTTATTAATATAGGCCTAAGTGTAAGTGTCCGAATATTTATTTAACTATGTCTTACTTCAATTGACTTAACTGTAACTCATTAATTCCTAACAAGCAAGAAAAGATTGTTATCAATAAATCTCTTGTTGCAGGGCACCGGCGCAAAACCAATCGTACTGGGACAACAGCCGAAGCTACTGATTGCTGGACAAGCTGGCGGCAAGCCTGTCCTACTGTCCGCGCAGAACCTGCTCAACACCTCCGCCGTTATCCTGCAGCCCGGCGGGAAGGCCGTGCTGCTGCAGAACATCAAACCGGTACGGACCCAGCTGGTAACACTTGATTGAACACTATTGTTTGAAGTGGTAACATTAAGGTCAAAACTGGTATGTGGTAACAATAGGGTCCTCGCTGGTAACACTACCGCTTGAAGTGGTAATATTAATAAAGGCGGGTGGGTAAGTTTGAGAAAAGAATGGGACATTTTAGAGAAAGATATTTTGAAAATGGGATGGTTGACATAAATACATATTAAGAATGGCGCATTTGGAGTAAAGGGTATTTTGAAAATGGAACATTTTGAAGTGAGGACATTTGAAGAATGGGACATTTCGAAAAAGGGACAATTTGAGATAAGGTCATAGGGACATATTGAGAGTGGGGCATTTTGACAAAAGGACATTTTGGAAATGGACTTTTTTGAGAAAGGGACAATTTGAGATAAGGAAATATAGAATTGGTCATTTTGAGAAAATCGAAAATGTGACGTTTTGACGTAAGGACATTTTACGAATGGGGCATTTTGAGAAAAGGACATTGTGGAAACGGATTATGCGGTCCGATCTCAAGGCTATCATTTTGTGTCCCCTTTTCTAAATAATGTAAATGTTACATCCCCTTGATATTTAATTGACTGTTACGATGGTTATTTTTTTTCTCGTTTATTTAGGAAAACATATGTATATATATATATAAACTACTGACAGTGCAACATATATACTTAAGTAATAGCATAGCCAACATTGTTATCCACATCAAATTAATGTTGGTAATTCATTTTTGGAGACTGATACACATTACTACTCAAATGTATACATTGTTAATCTACTTTTAAGCCAATGTTACTATTCCTATATATACATATCAATATCAACTCAAAAGCATAACAAAATATACAAAGTACAATAAAGCGTTTACAAACTAATCCAAAGAAACAAATGTTATCATTTTTTTTATGTTCCTTTTTTTATTCATTGCAAAATTCCAATTCACTCACTATTTACAATTGAAAAAAAATAGATTTTTTGAAAGAGTATTGTGACTGGGAGAGCATATCTATCTGCAACAACGTGTCATTATAATAGTTCAGAATACGCTGAAGGGGTATGCGCTCACCAGCCTGAGTGGTACAGATGTTTGAAATAAATAATCGGTATGGGTAAGCTGCAGTGATACGTTGTGAACTGCTGGGTATACGATAGCTAATTCTGTTTAACTCCGGACAATCGAAATTACCATCCGCAGGTAACACAGACGGTGGTGCAGGCGGCGCCGCGCACCACCCTGCCCGTCCCGGCCCTGCACACCACCACCATACCGCAGCAGATCACACAGACGGTAATTAAAAAGCCAAGTGCGAGTCTGGCTCGTGCATTCCGTATCCAAGAAATCTTTTTATAATGGTACAAAGAATGTTTTTTGTAGCGAATTTAGTTAGGCTTGTTTTCCGTAAAACACCGTATCAGAGTAATATCGTGATCGGTTTTTTTACGTTTACGATGGCATTGTTTTGACTGGAAACAAACTTAGTAAATCTACAATGTGTGTGATTTTTCACCAATTTTATCTTAAGTTGAAGAACTGAAGGAAAATTATTGGTAACATTAGATTTTCTTTCTTGAGTTCTGTAGCTTTAAATAAAATCCAAAAGTTTTATTGAAAAAATCATTCTATTTCATTAAAAAGAAAAAAATACATTATGCATACATTCAAGGTATTAACACACGTAAAACGACACTTAACAGGGAACGCCAGTGTCAAAGCATATGACACTTTAAATTTCTGTAAATTACCCCCTTCCTGTAAATTATTTCAACTACAAAAATAACATTTGTTCATTTAAATATTGTTATTAGTAATCTCTCACTTATTAATTACTCAAATGAGACACGTATTTAGTATTTCTGTTGGTCTGTAGAATTATGTGATTGTCGTTTTTGATTTATTAGACGACAATTCCCCACTTTGATTGTCTCCGATTTTAATTTAGTTGATAAACAGCCATATTTTACTCAGGAAGCCCTAAACAATAAGCCTATGACGCCTATGTCGAATATAAAAGGATTTTGGCCCCCTTTGCATATAAGATAGATAGATAGATAGATAGATAGATAGATAAAAACTTTATTGGCATTACAGATACACACACAGTTATGTTATGCTATACATATAAAGCAAAAGTATCCCCGGTTAAAACTAACATTACAAATCAAAGAGGGATGTACTTACAACTAATTTGTGTGTGTGCCGCAGTAATACAAAAGGGTTATAGCTCAGTGTGTGACTTTACCCCATTTTTTATTTTTTTATTTAGTATAATTGGCCCAAAATATTATAACTTTTTTTTATGCATAACGCTCTACTCCGCTGGGGATCGAACCGGCGACCTCCGAATCGTAAACCCAATGTTGTTTACATTGAACCACGGAGGCGGTTAAAATTTCCAACTTCTTTACATTTCTCAGACAGACAGACAGGACGGACGGACTGACAAGGTAGTCTCAGTAATAGGGCTTTGTCTGGACCCTTCGGATAACGGGGCCCTAAAAAGATAAGTCTATTTGGCACTGATGTGTTTGGTACAATTTTGATTCATCGACCTGGTCCACATATATATATAGGAGAATTTACTTAGAACTCCTGTAACTATAAAAAAAAATCGATCATTAACTTCTTTATATTTATGAAAAATATCACGCCTCAATGAACTATTTTTAGAAAATATAAAGTAGCCATTGATTAATTTTGTAGAAAATTGTTTTAGGTTTTGCATAAAAAAAAATATATGTGGACTGGGCCGATGAATCAAAATTGTGCCCAACTCATATATATATATACATATATATGAGTTATTAATCCCCAGGTCCAAATGACCCAACCAGTGCAACAGCCTCAGCCGGTCCAACAGCCCCAGCCCCAGCCCCAGCCTGCACAGGCTGTCCAACAACCGCTCTTGCCGCGTAGAGGACTCTCTCTTACGGTAAGTCAATCATATTTAAAATTTGTCCTAGGAAAATATATAGTAAAATCATTACTTTCCATCAGGTGAGATTGTGGTCAAACGCGAATCTAGTCAATCATAAAAAAAAATATTTTCATAGTTTAGATTTATAGTCGAAAATACTGTACTATTTTATTTACTGTACTTATCAGTAAATATAACTTAATGGATGGATATGTATATTGACGACCTGCGTTCTTATTGTCTAACTTCAATGGTAATTAATTGTGTCGGCACTCCTTCGTCATTGGTCGGATTTGAAAATGGAAGTCTTACTATTGGTCGAATTTGGCAGTTGGCGATAAAGTCCGTTCCCCTTGATGTTATAAGGGTGCTGTTTGGTGTAGTGGTTAGAAATCCTGACAGCGATAGCAAATGGACTCGGGTTCGAATCCCGCTAGTGGTTGTTTGTATTAGGGACGTTATGGAGCTCTGTAACCGAAACTATCCGAAACTCACGGGTAATCCGAAATAATTTAATATCCGTAACCGTATCTGAAACCGATTTAATATTATTCCTATATCCGGATCCAGGTCCGATGGTTATATCCATAGTATCCCTGGTTTGTATTATGAAAGAAAGAAAGAAATTATTTATTTGCCAGAATACAGTTTACAAGGTCTGATAAGAAATTTAGGAATCATGTATTCAATCTGCATGCAGATGTGCAAAATATGATTGGTGACACTTTACATAGCTTTGAATATGGATATGTGTACCCGAGTTATGGATGTTTTCATTTATAATACCTACGTATACAGGGTGAATTTGAATTCGTGTAATTCCCATTGACTGGTGACTTCCTGATTACGAACAACTTTCCCCATAACCATAGTCGAATTCGATCAAAAAATTTCGATTACCCATACAATATAAACAATTCTGAAACCACCTTTAATATGGAAGTCCAATAATTTTCGGCTGGTAACTCCACTACTGATCACGAACAACTTTCCACTAGAAACGATAGCCGAATTCAGCCGAAAATTGTTGGGCTTCCATAGTGAACTTGTTTTCAGAATGGGTAATAGAAAATTTTTTGATCGAATTCGACTATGGTTCTTTGGGAAAAGTAGTTCGTATTCAGGTGTGGCATCACCAGTTAATGGGAATTACACGAATTCCAATTCACCCTGTATATTTATAAAAAATAAATCAAAATCAAAAATGTTTTTATTTCGTAAGTTATAAGAATAACATTTGAAATCGTCATGACATACAGTTATCGCTCATTCACTAGGCAGTCAGTCTCCCCAGAGAAGAACGAGCAAGAAACTCCAGGGTTGCTCTTTTTAAATAAGTCAATACAAATACAATTTGGAATACCTAATTGTAAAATTTATGATTCGACAAAGAAAAATAAGAATAAAATATACTGGATAATGGCGAGCGGTTCATGTCCACGCATTCTTATCATCCAGATAGTCAGAAATTTTATAATAGCCTTTGGCACATAGTTTCCGTTTAATGGTTGTTTTAAATTTATTTAAAGGCAAATGTATTTATTAGTCCAGTAAGCATACACTATTAACTTCCTATAATTTTAAAGGCCGTAATTTTTTGCACATGGTTAGATTACCTGGTTGTGATAGAATAAAAATGCTTTCTAACAAGTAGTTTGTTTTAGATATGGTATAGGTATTTAATAATAAAACATAGACTATTACATAAAAATTACCGCAGTGAATTTCATTGCATCGGAGAATTTACACTGTGACTATAAAAAAAAATCGATCAATAACTTCTTTATATTATATCATATTATATCATTTATAATAAGTATTTATTTCCAAAAAAAATAAATTTATGTGTATATCAACCATCTGGTATCCATAACACAAGCACATAGTTGCTTACTGTGGAACTAGATGGCGCTGTGTGTATGTCTAAGGATATTTATTTATTATTATTTATTTATTTATTTATATCACGACTCAATGAACTATTTTTTAGAAAATATAAAGTAGCCATTGATTAATTTTGTAGAAAATTGTTTTAGATTGTGCATAAAAAGAAATACTATTTCAAGTTTTATAATACCTATACTATACCTAAAGAAAGCGACAGAATGGTTAAAAACCATTTTTATTCTATTACTGAAGGGTACTCGTATCCTTCTACAAAAAATCAGGAACTTTTAAATTATAGGAAGTTAAACCACAAAGATTACGTATTTTTACTGGACTATTATGTAGTGTTTCAACCATCTGGACCCTAATTTCGCAAAAATTTTAGTAAAGTTTCGCTTCGATTGATTGATACGCCAGTACATTGTGCGAGTGACGAAGAACAGTGGCTTAGCTATAACTTGAAAAAAACATTGTGAAAAATTATCGAAATAATAAGAAATATTTCGGACACCTACACCAATCCTCTAGTCCCAAACTAAGCAAAGCTTGTGCTATGGATACTAGATAACGGATAAACATACATAAATATTTATATAAACATCCAAGACTCGGGAATAAATGTTCGTATTCATCACACAAACAGTTACCCCTCGCGGGATTCGAACCCGCAAGCTTTGGTTTCGCTGATAGGGTCACTATCCACTACACCAATCGGTCGTCCGACTAAATGATACCCAAATTTGGATTTACACAACCAACACCTATCGCACATTCTACTGTTATTTAGTCAATGTCCAAGCGAAACTTAACTAAAATTTTAGTGGAATTAGGACCCTGGTAACTATAATACAAACTTTGTTGTTTATTACGGAACTAGATGACGCTGTGTGTATGTAAGGGTAATTGTTTATTTGTGTTGTTGCAGCGCGAACAAATGCTGGAAGCTCAGGACATGTTCCGAAACGCGAACAGAGTCACGCGGCCGGAGAAGGCGCTTATACTTGGTTTTATGGCCGGATCCAGAGGTGAGATGCCTTTATATATTGGGTCTTGATACCTATGAAATTGGAGTTTTCGTTCTTCGTTAATCATATGTACCAACTCCTGCGATTTTCAAAGCCATGTCCAAATTTGTTTTTTATTTGGAAAATGGAATATTATTTCAAGGTTTCACATGAAATATTTTTTAATTTCTGGGCTAAATCACATTATAAAAAAATTTTAACAGAGCTCTTTTCATGTACTTCCCATAATCATTTCTTAGATTCGCTGAAACTTTTATATAGCGGTTACTTTTAAAAATTAACGCTGCCTATACTTAACTTAATGTTATCCGATAATACACACAAAGTTTAGCTAAATTTGGATTTGCCGTGCCCAAAAAAAAATTAAAAATGTTTGTATGGAGAAAACAGTCTTAATGAAATTCTTCATACAGTATCGTAAGTAAAAAACACGTAGTTAGAAAGTTCAATAGAATGACACTTTAGTGTGCCTAATTACCATGAGTACCAGATAAACAATAGAATTTTATAATATCAAGAATTTCTGGCCTTGAAATAATATTCCATTTTCCGGATATGGCTTTGAAAATCGCAGGAATTGGTACATATGATTAACGAAGAAAAAAACTCCCAATTTCATAGGTAAAGACCCATTAGTTTGATATAAGTAAATGAGTAAGTAAGAGTCTTGCCCATCACTGGTAAATTCACCATTCAGAGACAATTTCAATATGGCGATTGTTTACATAGCAAGTTCCATAGAATGTTAGTTTATGTAGCATAGCGTTGGAGATGTTTAATACTTTTTAAATATTTCCAGATAATCCTTGTCCAAACCTCGGTAACATCGTAACAATAAAACTATCAGAGAACATCGAGAACGTCCTCCAATCAGACGACACATACCTCACGATGCTCTCAGAAATGCACTTCCAAATGAACTACAACAACGGCCAATGGACAAGACTCAAAAAGTATCGGCACATCGACGGTATGGTCCCTCAAAAAATACCTCCCGGCTCCACAGTGATCTCAGCCAATAACCAGCAACCGGTCGTGTCGATAGCCAATCAGAGTGTTAGTTAAAAGCGGGTGTAATTAGGTGCGTTAATATGGACGGCTTTGTGTTTTGTGTATTTTTTTTTAAATATACCTATTTTCTTGTTATATATACATTAGTTAGTAATGTTACTTTTCGTAAGGTGTGAGTGGAATGTGTAAAATTTTAGGAGATTGTATTTAATTGTTAAGGAGATTGCTGGATATGGAGTAGGATTGAATAGCAAATGAAATATATTCCAAAAACTATGTCATATTTTCCTACGTCAAATCATTATTTGCTTACCTGCGGGCAATTATCACTTTTTATACCTACAACGTGACAAGCAATAAATAATTTAAGAACTTTCAAGTCCAGATTTTTTCGAAATGAATAAACCAATTCTAATGAAATTTTATACGCATAAAGCACGTACATAGATCTAAAAAGTTAGTAGAGAAAATTTTCGAAAAAGAGTATTGAAATATTAGAGTGATGTCAAGTTTTCCATAGTAACAGAAAAAATTAAATATATTCTTTTACATTCGATATTTTGAAAATGTTTTATACTAACCTTTTCGATCTATTTATGCTGCTTATACGTATAAAGTTTCATTAGAATCGGTCTATTCATTTCGAAAAATTTTTACTTGAAGTTTGTATGAACCTCTTAATGTAATAATTTTGTCCAAAAAAAAGAATGTATTGCGTCCCGGTGATTTCTCCGCCCTCTGCAACCAAGTTTGTCGGAAATATCTCGGTCTCCAAATTCCTTTTATTAATTCCAACAAAATGTTATGAACTGTCTGTAGTGGACACATAATTATTTGATGTAAGATTTTTTTTTCTTGGGATATGTTTCATTTCGTATTCGCGCTTTTGTTCAATGCAAGTTGAGCAATCTCCTTTGTCGAATTGGGCCTTATAAAGCGACCCTATGCTTTTGTCTGGTGTGAAGTCTATGTTCTATATTTTGGATTGGTGTTGTGTTGGTTTACATTACAGATACAATTTCAAATTAATTGGTTGCAGACCATATTGGATTTCAAAGACATTGAGGAATCTCCTCTGCAAAATATCGTGATTCTGCGTAACATGTTTTTTCATAATGTATGGCTTTTTTTGTCTTGAGAAAAAAACTGAGAAGAACAAGCAAGAAACTCGAGGGGTTGCTCTTTTAAAAACAGGTTTTTATATTACAAATAGGTTTTTACATGTCATTATTAATTGTGAAATAGCCTGGCATGCCACCGAGCTGGTTATGTCCAAGGATGTTTATCATTTAAATAGTCTGATATTTTATAATATGCTTTCGTAATAAGTTTCTGTTTTATAGAATTTTAAAATTTGTTGAAAGGAATATTTTGTACATCAATGGGTATCTTGTTGAATGAATTACTGATTTAGCGGAGTCTGCTTACGTGACCTGCAAGTTGATCTTTATTTCATGTATTGGCATCATGTTTATCACAATTTTTCTTAAAATAAGACTATATTTTTTTGAGATATATTAGATTTTCAAAAATGTGCTGTGACGAAAAGATTAGAATATAAACTTATCTCTAAGTGACATTGCAGGTCTCAATTGATAAATTGCGCGAGTAGCAGTATTTACGTCCGATATTTGTCTAATTTTTTTGACTGCATACGCTACAGAGCTGAGCCTCTTCGCCAATTTATGGATATGGGAACACCATTGTAGTTTGGCCTCCAAATTAATGCTCAAGAATAAAGTAGAATCAACAAGGTCTAGGGTGACATTTTTATCATTACATTTGTGGGCACCTCCCTGACATTAGGCAGTACAAAATTTAACACGTTTAGTTTTTTTTCTCATTAAGTAACAAGTTATTTGCCGTAAACAATACTACTATTTGAGAAAGAGCGTTTTCCGAATCCGAGTTCACGGTCGCCAGACACTTCATCTTTTAAATACTGTAATGAAACCGATATAATATGTATTATGTATGTATCCAGCACATCATCATGTTGGACTGAACACTGGCACTGTCAGCCATTTTCAATTACAAACACGCAACTTAAACTTTAGTCCAGTAAGCGAAAGATTTTTGCTTCTGATAACCTTAAAGTTCCTAATTTTTTGTACATGGATAGATTACTTATCAGTGATAGCATACAAATGTTCTCTAACAAATCTGTAGCTTGCTTTAGGTATTATTAATTATAAAGGATCTCCGTGGCTCAACGTAAACAACATTGGGTTTACGATTCGGAGGTCGCGGATTCGATCCCCAGCGGGGTACATGTTTAAGTACTCGGTTTGGTTGTTGGTAGGGCATTTTAAATGTCCGCCTGGCTAGCTACCACCATCTCATCCAAATCTGCCGCCAAGCAGCAATGTCAATAGCATTGTTGTGTTCCGGTTGTCAGAGATATACATAGCCCAATATCGATCAAAATTTTTCGTTTACACATACAAAGTTAACAATTTGCATGCTCGTTTGCCGCCCTCTCATATAAAAAAAAAAAAATGTTGAAAACTATCTTTAATATGGAAATCCAACAATTTTCGGCTGGTGACTCCACTCCTCATTACGAACAACTTTTCACTAGGAACCATAGCCGAATTCAGCCGAATAACAACTGTTATACTTCCATACTAAAGGTGGTTTCACAATAGTTTCCTTTGTATGAATAATCCAAATTGTTTTGATCGAATTCGACTATGGTTTCTTAAGGAAAGTTCGCTTTAGCATTGCACTCCCTGCTGAAGCACGAGCAGAGTGGA
The DNA here is from genome assembly GCA_949316235.1 of Oegoconia quadripuncta. Classification (NCBI taxonomy): domain Eukaryota; kingdom Metazoa; phylum Arthropoda; class Insecta; order Lepidoptera; family Autostichidae; genus Oegoconia; species Oegoconia quadripuncta. The sequence continues at coordinate 11,461,060 of OX438745.1, forward strand.
CGCTATTTGAGTTGTCATTTCACTTTTATATTATGTCTTATTTTCAATCAATTACTGTAAGATTATCTCAATAAAGGTATTCTATAAGTAAACAGGAATTACACGAATTCAAATTCGCCCTGTATAAAGCTTTTAGTTATAAAAGCTGCAACATTAAATTAAATGAGTGGCATCTGAACTTTATTGTGTCACAGAAGATACTAAGAACTAAATTAAAAAAAAAATGTTTATTTTATCACCACAAATGACGCTTTACAAAGTGATTTTAGGACTAGGTAATACATAGAACACATTTGTGGGAAGACTGGTGCCTGAAAAGGAAGAATCAGAATTACAGGTCACCAGGCCCCCCAGCTATGGACATAGTGTATTAGAGCAGAGATTAAATATGGTGATTGAGGAAGAAACACTTAAGGAAAGAAACAAACGAGAAGGAAATCACGAAACATAAGACCTGGTTAATCGATCTACAACTTTTTTTATATTCCTGATAAATAGGGCAAAAGTCACTATTCATACGTAACGTTACGAGCCTTATTCCAAACAGGGCCGTTAGAGAGACCCCAAACAAGCGCTTATGTTTTCCAAACAAAATTTAATGCTTGAAACAATGTCCACGGTTCACCGTTCGAAATATACAGAAATGAGCACGTGACACGGGGTGAGTCCATCACCGTTAAAACGTGCAAATCTATTTATGTTTTTGATGGAAAGTCCCACAGTCGCCTTACGATACCCACGGGAAGGGTTGGTACTAATCATGTTACGTGTCGAAACCATAATTTTTAGAAAATATAAAGTACCCTAGCTATTGATTATATTTTTAGGAAATAATTTTAGGAGATCTTTGTATCTTCTATGACGCAATGAAGTTCACAGCAGTAACTTTGTCTTATTAGCTATCCGGCCGCGGCTTCGCTTGCGCTTACTTTATCGCGGGAACTACTCGAATGTTATGAGGATAAAAAATGCAGGGTATTTTCTACCTATACCAATTTTCATCCAAATCTGTTCATCCGTTTCGATGTTAGCAACAAACATGCAAACTTTCGCATTTGTTAGTTAGATTAGATAACTAAATACCTACACTTTACCTAGAGCAGGCTACTAATTTGTTATAAAACATTTGTATTCCATCACCGATAGGTACTCTTATCCATGTGTAAAAAATGAGGAATTTTAAAATTATAGGAAGTTGTACCCCAAAATTTACGAATCCCTAGTGGGCTATTTGTCCCAATGTTTTTGTAATAAAGTATTTACGACTTAGTAAGAAGTGTTAAAGATAATTGAAGGGTTTTAACTATATTTTATAAATCACAGATCATGAACGAGGCCCCGATTTAACATGCTGATTTAATTTGCTAAAATAATTATCTGTTTCTTTTACAGTGATAAAACTATGCATCCTTGTGTATGCGGTGATAACGTCAGACGCCATTTCGTGCCAGTTTTAGCTGTGGCTATGTGTGTAACATAGGCAAAAAAAGTTAACAGAGACCATTTTCGAAATAATTAAAATAAAAAAAAAATCCACGTTAGGAAAACGAGACTTGGATGGGCCAAGCACACGCTCTGTAGATAATGTAAAGAAAAATCACAGCTAAATCGGTTCACTCGTTTCGGAGTAACATATCTACTGCAGCGCCACCTAACGACCTAGTTAATACAAAAAACCGCATCAAAGTCTGCTGTATTAGAGGAAAATAGTACATATAAACCTACCTCTTGCTGCGGAAAATTTAAAATGTTAAAATTTTAATTTAAATTCTGTTTTTCGAAAACGCTCTCTGCCAACTTTTGGTAGTTAGGTATATAGCTGACTTATTTATGAGTTAGCTACAAAGTTTCACTAAAATCGGTTTCTTCATCCAAAATATTTTGTAATCTGTGAAACTGGTATGGCATGCCGTGAATTTGGCGTCAGTTTCATTTAAAATGCATGACATCGTTTGTCGCGCGCGACGAAGGAGTGAGAGTGGGGTAGTTGTATATTTCGTCCCAGCGAATGAGCAGGACAAATATCTCGCGACATAAACCTTTTGAGGTCAGTCTTACCACAAAAACCCCAAACAAGTGGCGACACTCACAATTTTTTTTTTGTGAATGTGGTTAAATGGTGTCTATGCAACGTTTGTCTTTTAGACACTTAACCAACACGTGTATTTTTTGTGGTAAAACTAACTTGGTAACTTGTTAGCCCGTTGCTCCCGGCCCACAAGGATGCATTGTATTTAAATTAGAACTCTGTTTGCATATTCACAGAAGTTACATTCACTAATCAGGTTAGGTTAATCTAAATTATTGGCTAAATTTAAAAGAGAGGATTAGTATTTATCGTTTATATTGTACATTTCGGTCCAAAAATATTATCTAAAATGTGCTCATGAAATTTGAGAAAACTAGGAAGTGAATCCAGGATGTTGCTTTTTTTAATTTTAACGCTAACGGGTTGTGAATTCAAATGCGTACATTCTTCATAATATGGCAATCACAATACGGTGTTTGGGATGCTGTCCTTTTCTATTATAATCTAATCTATATAAAATATATATAATCCCGCTAGGGGCATATGTTTGTGTGATGAATACGGACATTTGTACCAGAGTTATGGATGTATTCATTTATAATAAGTATTTATTTACAAAAAAAATATGTATATGTAGTATATCAACCATCTGGTATCCACAACACAAACCTATAGTTGCTTACTGTGGAACTAGATGGCGCTGTGTGTATATCTAAGGATTTTTTTTTATTATATTATACAGTGTGGATTGAACGAGCGGGAAAAATACAGGATAGATTTAATATAGGCTTCGCCTCGCATAAATTAAATGGGGATGTGCTGACTTTGGATCTTTACAGAGTTTCCTCTGCTGTGTGAATGTGGTCCGCTGTTGTGTAAACGCAATATCGACCTGGGTTGCCACTTACTGCATCCGGATGACATAAAATATATCGGCTCGAGGAAAATAATCCAATTCCTCAAATAGGCGAACCTGAACAACGTACTGTATGTTAGTAGCGAACACAATAGTTCGGCAACGGTCGCAGTGATACAGGTGCCACAGCCACATAAACAACCAATAGGGCCTCGCTCGTAGTTTTCGAGAGCGATAGCTTGGAAGCAGCCTGCATCCAGCGACTTCCCGCTTTATTAGGCCATTGATCCACCTCCGTCCTCCCACGCTGAGCTTACTGGTGCGTGGTGTCCACTCTGGAATTTTAATGGCCCACTGGCTATCAGTTCTTCGAGCTATATGCTCTATCCGCTGCCACCAACATACTAATCTACTTGGATTTCCACATTCCTGCTCGTGATGAAATTATACAAAGTATATTTAGAAGTAAACTGCCATCACATACTTATTATTTGGTATTATATAGCTTACCGGAGCCGGGGTATCGAACCGGCTGAAAGACAAAAGCAGTTTATTATTGTTCGGTCGTGTCGTAATACTTCATACTGCTCTAAAACTTCAAGCATTTATTTTACACGTAAAATACATGATATCATTTGTTGAATGTGAATTTAAATCTACTGGAAATGAAAGGGCTTGTGTCAGTCAGTATATCCAAGCTACTACCGCTTCGAAAAGGGAAATCATCTGTGGTATCCAAGCTACTACCGCTTCGAAAAGGGAAATCATCTGGTGAAAGAAGCGGTGCGAGAAACCCACAGAACCCCTAAAAACCCCTTTTTTTATGGTTAACTGGATAGGCATTTGACCACAATCTCTGTGTATGTGGGCAGAAGATACAAAGCTGGCTAATCCACTGTATCTGAAAAAACTCTGGTTACCATAAACGTTTATAATATTAGGGAGGCTCTGGAGAAACAGGTCCGGCGGGCCGATGAGAGTCAGAATGGTTTCACAGTCTTCTGCATTTCTGTAGAGTGAGTGAATCTGTTACCCGGGTGGACTATGAGGAAGTAGACTCCGAATTCCTCCCCTTTCTGAGTTACGCCGAAAGTACAAAGGAACTGCTGGCATTACGTAAATAACTTATGTAGAATCACGAAACTGATTAATAAATTAGTGATTGTGTTTGCATCCATGCATGCTATGGAGCAGGATGATATAGATTCTTAATACGACCGATTAGTGTAGTGAATAGTGCTCCTGTCTTTGCTAGAACCAACGATTGCTAGTTCGAGTCCCGCGAGGGGTAAATATTTGTGTGATGAATATCTATTCTCGAGTCCATGGATGTTCATTTAATTATGTATATACATAGTACAAGCTTTTCTTTATTCTGATACTAGATGATGGGTGAAAGTGTCAGAAAATATTTATTATTTATTGATTAATAGAATGAATGCCTTCGAATTCACACTCAGTTAATTATGTTTAAAAACGTTCATGTATGCTAATAATTGTAATTATTTAGTTTTTAAATAGTCTAGTTTTTTTTGTGAGAATGGTAAAGTTTTTTTTAATAGAGTTATGATCTCACAGAGAACCACGTGTTTTACATTTCAGTATCGTTTCTAGTGCCAAAATATGTTTTATGAAGTGATATATATCTTGAAATTGTAACAGTCCCCGTAGCATTACATCGTTTGTCGCCCGCGACGTATGTGTGAGAAGCGAATGAGCAGGACAAATATTGGGTCTTTACCTATGAAATTGGAGTTTTTTTTCTTCGTTAAACATATCTACCAATTCCTGCGATTTTCAAGGCTATATCCAAATTTGTTTTTTATTTGGAAAATGGAATATTTTTTCAAGGTTTCACATGAAATATTTTTTAATTTCTGGGCTAAATCACATAATAAAAAAAATTTGAACAGAGCTCTTTTCATGTGCTTCCCATAATCATTTCTTAGATTCGCTGAAACTTTTATATGCCTATACTTCACTTAATGTTATCCGTTATTTTATTACACAAAGTTTAGGTAAATTTGGATTTGCCGTTCCCAAAAAAAAAATCAAAAATGTTTGTATGCAGAAAACAGTCTTAATGAAATTCTTTATACAAAACGCCAATTTCATAGGTAAGGACCTAATATTATCTCGCGCGACATTAACGTTTGTCGCGCCCTGTCATGGTACTAGTGCTGGTTTTGTTATAAAAAGGAGACACAGTTATATGGCGATTGTATGCTGTACCATTTAAGAACCTTGTTATCTAAGACTTAGGGCGGGAATATACGTTCGATCCCCAGCGGGGTACATGTTTAAGTACTCGGTTTGGTTGGTGGTAGGGCATTTAAAATGTCCGCCTGGCTAGCTACCACCATCTTATCTAAATCTGCCGCCAAGCAGCAATGTTAATAGCATTGTTGTGTTCCGGTTGTCAGAGATAAGATAGCCAGTCCCCCAAATGTGTTGGGGTTTCCGGGTTAGTACGCTTCCACCATCGACCTCATCTTCACTTAACTTCAGGTGTGATTGAGGTCAAGTACCAACCTATTGTTCATATAAAAAAAAAACGTCAGATTTGGTTTCTGATTGTCTGATCACACTACCTGCAGTCAGACCGCCTAAATCAATTGCTTTGGAAATTGTTATCGTTTATGACGTCAAAGCACCATCCATCTTTGTCATATCGTAACACAATGACAAGGACGGACAGTGCGTTGCTATCCTATAGCTTTGAGTTAGGCGGTAGAGCCCCAGATCGTATTTATTCGATACACGTCTGTTACGTCAGACTTTTTCTGAACGCAGTCGTTCTCGAGCTATTATGCTGAGAGCTTGTATGCGGAGCAGAAAGAAAAAATGGACGAGAAATTACTATTACTTATTGCAAAAAAAATTGTTGTTCGTAATCAAGAGTAACGTCACCAGTCAATGGGAATTAAACAAATTCAAATTCACCCTGTATAGTTTTATCGAGATACACATGAAAAAATGCTACGCTCGTGAGATAGCATATCTAGTCATCATCAGCCCGTAAACATCCCACTGCAGGGATATAGGAATCCCTCGAGGGAGTATGGGACATAGTCCGCCACGCTGGCCCAATGCGCGTTGGGGACTTAACATTTCTAGTATTCGCGCCTATTTTTCTGAAGCCTATTTAGTAATTTGTAAGTGCAATTGCCATATGACACATCCTTTTTTTTTATCTAAATCTTTGTATACAATACTTCATTGATTGCGGGAGGCAGTTCACACATACTGAGGGCGGTCTATAGTCTGATTTTTAATTAAATGGAATTCTGAAGTTTCATGGTGTGACCACACTAATAAACTGATTCTACTATTATCGGTAAAAATGTATTGGCATTGAATTCACGAAAACAATTAGCGATGGAGTTGTTGTAATATGATGATATATGTTATTGTAATGTTTTTTTTTATTTTATTAGCTAAGTTAAGAATTGTTAATATGGAGACAATTAGTGTGAAAATTGTGTTTTAACAAGTATCATTCTAATTGGTGGCATATATTACAAACCTTTTTGTATTGTTCTTAAAATTACTTTAATGCTTTTTTATCAGTGTTATCCACACGGCACTAAATAGTATATCAACTGAGATACAATACATTACTATTGTAAAGATTGTAGGTAGGTAATTAGTACAGATCACTATGCTCCTTACGTCGTTAGAAACAGAAATAAAAGGGTTTATAACAGCTGACCTGTCTTCTGTTCTGTCGCAACTGACAGCTGTCAGAATTCCATGGACATAAAAATCAGACTAGCTGTTCACCAAGACATAGGCTACTGCGCCGCAGTCAAGTTATACACCTTATCCTTTTATTTACTAGTTAATACATTTTTATATAAAAGGCTCGTATTACAGAAGCATGCTCAGCCCCCGTAGCATGACGGCATGTGTTCCGCGCGACGCGAAAATGGGATAGTTGTATATTTCGTCCAAGAGAATGAGCAGGTCATGCTACTAGTGCTGGTTTTGATTTCTAAAAAAGATGGATAAATTCACATTGCTGCGCCGAGACAGAGATGACAATAATACTTAGACATGATCATCCTGTAATACGAGCCTAAAATAGTTATATATACAGGGCGTCCCAAAGTTATGGGACATGAAGGGGAAGTACCTTAAATATCGTAGATAGTGAATTTTGCTCAAAGAAGACTTTATGTTATTTTTAAAAGTTAGTAATTCTGCATTCATAGATTTTCTAAAAATTATTTGCTTCGGCTGGGAATCGAACCGACTCAAATGTGAAAAAAAAAACACCCTACTTTTATGATGCCAATCGAAAGAATAGCTAAAAAATAATAACTCTGCCTAAGTAACATAGTATTTTAAAAGAAAGGAACAACGTGAAATTAATCATTTTAATCAAATAAAAAACATACATGAAACTGCCGTAGTCAATTAAGTAGGTATTTTTTTGTAAATTAATTAATTAAATGCTCAAAATGTGATCCCTCTTGTCTTACGCAAATCGCCAATCTTTTAATGAGCCCGCTGCCTGTTGATTTTCTAATCATTTTATGGTGAACACTCGATGTGATATGGCACAATTCTGTTTGCAACTCGCCTACGTTCTCGTATCGCTTTTTGTATAGCATATCTTTCACGTATCCCCAAAAGAAGAAATCACTTTAGCAATAAATAACTTTCTTGAAATTTGACTCAATCATTTTATGTTGTTCCTTTCTTTTAAAATACTATGTTACTTAGGCAGAGTTATTATTTTTTAGCTATTCTTTCGATTGGCATCATAAAAGTAGGGTGTTTTTTTTTTCACATTTAAGTCGGTTCGATTCCCAGCCGAAGCAAGTAATTTTTAGAAAATCTATGAATGCAGAATTACTAACTTTTAAAAATAACATAAAGTCTTCTTTGAGCAAAATTCACTATCTACAATATTTAAGGTACTTCCCCTTCATGTCCCATAACTTTGGGACGCCCTGTATATAAATATGAAAACCAAATTTGCCTCGGAAACCTTTAAAACTATTTTATTAAAGTAACGTAAAGCATAGATTTATAAATAGTATCAGACTAAATATTAATGTGCAAATGTTGACGCGTGCTCCACGTGAAACTGGCTACCCTATTTAATTTTTATGTTCGGTCTCCTACTATTTATACGTCTGATGTAAACCAGTTTAAATATAAGATCAAGTAATGGCCAATTTACACAGCTAGTTAAGTTGCAAATAGAGAGTTAAGTTGTTTATTGTGTCGATGGATGGACTGCTTTAAACTAAAACCAGTTTTGAAGTAGTGCTGTCATTTTCTTCCTGTAATATTAAGGCGCGATAGCACCAGGTAACACTTGTTTTAGTTTAGAGAGAACTCATCGGAATGGACACCACTGTCCGCTAAACTAACAGTTAAGTTAAATCAGGCTATTGTGTCAAAAAAGAAAAATGCTTAGGAAAAATATATTTTAGGGCACGCGAAGGGCGTAACTTGTTCGCTTTAGGTATTGCAGATGAGTTGTTTTTGTTTTCGAGTAGGTAGGATAATAATTTTTGTATTCATTTTCACGTTGGTTGATTAGGACGAATACCTCTTGTTGGGAGCAATTTATAACAAGTTTGAGGCAGTTCGATGTTCGAGGCCCATCGATGTTTGAGGCCTTCTGATATTAGAGGCCCTCCGTTGTATGAAGTTTTTGGATGTTTAGACGCCCTCCGCTATATATATAAATAGAAACAAAAGCATTATCCAAATAGATTCACAACTGGAGGTGATATCACGGTACTCCTTTTATGAAATCAGTTAAAAAGTCAGTATCCACTGGCTGGATACGTATATACGAATACGGATTTTATGTGTGGAATTCCTATAAAATTTTTACTGACCCAACTACCTACTATCTACAGACAGACATGTCTACGTAGCTGTGATAATTTTCCTTTCAATTATACATATTAATACTATATATTATTATATAAAAAGTAACATAGAGGCAACCAGAATGCTCACAAATATAATGAATTTGTCTAATTAAAATTTTTCATGAATTAACTTATTCGTGAAATAATATTTAGTCTAATAATAGCTAGCTTGTGAACTAACAAGAATGTACTTTGTCTCCCATTGCATGTGGTTTTTAAATGTCCGCCCGGCTTGCTACCACCATCTTATCTAAATCTGCCGCCAAGCAGCAATGTTATAGCATTGTTGTGTTCCGATTGTCAGAGATAAGATAGCCAGTCCCCCAAATGTGTTGTGGTTTCCGGGTCAGTACGCTTCCACCTTCGACCTCATCTTCACTTAACATCAGGTGTGATTGAGGTCAAGTACTAACCCGTAGTGCATAAAAAAAAAAAAAAACTTTGTACCAACTCTTGTGACAATATATCGGAGGGCCTGTTTTACACTGGCATTCAGAGACAAATTGCATGGAGGGTTTCACTTTCAAATTTAGCTACATAATATGGAGCAGACCAAGTGCGAGTTTGCGGACATATGAACATGGTGGATGTGTTAATGCTATCGTATGTTATAAATATTTTTACTAGATATGCTGCCTTAAGAACATGCCTTTGTATTTAACTGCCACACGTATATGAAAAAGAATTAGTGCAATACTTAATGTTTCAGGATTTGTTGACGATAACGTTTTACTTTTATTTAGGGTCTCTTTCCCTCTTTTATTTAGTTTCTCTTTCCCTCTTTTCTTTCTGTACATCTATTACGTAACGTATGATATATTTAAAAACATTCTGAGCCAGTTCTAGTGATTTCTGTGTAGCTAAATATAAATATTGTTTATCTACTGAAACATGTATTTTGTATTCCAGTTTGATAAAACTGAAACAATTCAAATTTTAGTTTTAAAACCATACAATTATGATCAAGTATATTTCTTCCACTTCTGTTAATAATTCACAAAAACTGTTCACAAAGACAAATTATATTTCTATTTTTTGGCTTATACATTATTCCATTTCTTGTTTAAAAATATAAACCAAAGATATGTTTATGAGTTCAAACTCATGTGCAGACAAGAATAATGTTATGATAGCGACCCATAAAATCACTACCCCGAAAAGTTCTATCCCTAGTTTCCACGTTAGTTTAATTTTTTTAAATATATCATCAATTTTTACGTCCTTCGTTATTAGTTTAATATACTTATGCGTGTTGACACATCACTTCACGCACTTTATATTTTTCGTTTACATGCTATCCAAGTTATTATCGTCTGGCCTTAGGGACAAGTCGTGCACTCGGAATCTACCACCTTATTCGCCCAACTTTCAGAAGCGGGACAAATGTCTCTATACGTTATTTTAATCAAATCGAATCCGGGCGTTTATCCCTGTTAATTTTGTACATCTTGCCCGCTCTTGAAAGCAACTGTGGATGATTTTTACCAGGGCTTTTCTAAACGTGGACATCTCGCCCCCGCGCCAGATTTCGAGCGATCGATTTATCCCTTAAGCCTAATTCTGAAACCATGTCGACTGAAATTGAACATGTTAAATGATACCCACTAAACAGATTAATAGGAAAGAATTATATGGATTATGCCTTTGTTATTTATAACAGTGTTATTTAGTATGCATAGAGTATTTAGTAAAATAACTCTTTAACTCGCCGCTCTAAATGTCATATTCGTTATACAGTTGTTTAATCGTTTTGTAAAATCAATCGGAATTTTCTATGCTAAATAACTGTGCCTATATGTATAACTTTAGCAAATATAATGCCGGGCCACAGCGGGGCGGAACGGGCCACATTGCCGAACTTTATACATTCTAGGCAACAATGCGACCCGTTCCGTTCCGGTATTATACGAAAGTAGATATGTACACCAATCGATTGCTTGCGACCCGGCCCGCTAACGTGAGCTAAGTTTTCTAAATCCAGCTGTGTTGTAAATGGGCCACTAGCACGAAAGGAAAAACTTCAAAGTTTGGATTTAGGAATTGTATGAGATCAAAAGATCTTGTTTATCGAGGCAGATTATGTCTTTGTTAAGTCGATATTGCGCATGGAAGATTATGATTTAATTTTACAAGTAATATTGATTCTATTTAATATAAATAACTTTCATCGATTGTTTAAAACGTGCTAGTTTTCATTTATTGGATGACTGCTGCAGTATACTATACCACTGAAGGGAAACGGAATCCATTTGCAAGTTTACTTTGCTGCGATGTGAATATGCGACGCAAGTAAATTTCAGTTTTTTTTTAATTTTATGCATACCGTGGGCTTGGTATGTGACGGATGAAGTGTCCGAGAATGGCTTTTTGAGATAATTAGGAATCATTTTCAAAATTGAGAATTCTATATGTTTAATAGATTTTTTGAATTTGGAAAACATTTTTAAATTATGTGGGTCGAGCTATGGTCAAATCTAGAAGCCCAAGGCGTGCCAAGAGTGATTTTACACCACGGATTTCTAATTTGTACTTACATTTGAATTATGGTTTTTTCCTGTGATGAATTAACAGTTGAATGTTCACAGATATATTTCTAAGTCCACGGAGATTTAATTCAGCGAGAAAATGTTGTCTATTTTATTATAAAATTATTAGTATTACGGCGCGCACACGGCCGATTTTATGATCGCCGATAGATATTTGTCTTTTTCACACGTAAGCCTTAGAAATATTTGAAGTTATTGTTGTCAGAAATCGGTTGTGTGCACTGCTTTAGTGTTAGCTTTACGTTTGTTGTACGATAAATAATGTTTTTCTATAGATTTTTAATATTCACCTTGTATATAGTAGATAGTACAAAAATATTAAATGAAAAATATTTAAAACGATCATTTGTGTTATCAATGTTATTATTTAGTCCGATTTTCATATAGTCTGTTTCTACTCTTCTAAAAATTAAAAGAGATACAATTTGGCAATTGTAACTGATTGAACATTTATTAACAGTTTTAAATTTTTGATTGTTTGGACGCATCTAAGTAGTACTGGACGGATTTTGATGGAATTTTTAACTATATTTAAATACCATATAAAACAATTGGCAACATTTTGAAAAAAGAAGAACTAATAAAATCCTGTGTGCATCGTTCCAGCTGCGCCATGGTCTCCGATTTGAAATTCGTTTGCATAGGAGAACTGGCAGCGCTCGAATCTCAAAAAAAATGGCCGACCCATCAATCAATCAATCATTTATTTATTTGTATCAAATAACTGTTTGTGTATAACACATATAAATAGACGGTGTCTTAAAAAATGTAATGCTCACTTAAACTATAGACTATTTGGCATTGTTTCAGCAGTTTTTGGCGTTGTCAAAATAGCTGAACTCCACTGTATATATTCTAGCATCACGGACGTTCTAAAAGGTGCATTTTAAAAATAATAAAAATCAAAATATCAGATTACAAATTATATTTATTTACAGATATACTAAGATAAGCGATGAAATCTTAACTCGATATAGACGTGATACCTTGTAGATGCTGCCTATATGCATCTACCAATGGCAGACACCGGAATAGTACTGAAAGCAAAATAAAAATGCAAGTGTAAACCAGTAAGTAGATCTACTTACAGATAACGTTCACACCCTAAACACTTAAGTGCAGGTACGTTAGTCAATTTGTTTCCTTTTAGGACATAACTATGATCATATCAGCCGAAACACGCCCACTGTTGGACAAAAGCTTTTATTTTTATTTTGCATTTTTAGCCGCCTCCGTGGCTCAATGTAAACAACATTGGGTTTACGATTCGGAGGTCGCGGGTTTCATTCCCCAGCGGGGTACATGTTAAAGTACTCTTTGGTTGGTGGTAGGGCATTTTAAAATGGCTAGCTACCACCATCTTATCTAAATCTGCCGCCAAGTAGCAATGTTAATAGCATTGTTGTGTTCCGGTTGTTACAGATAAGATAGCCAGTCCCCCAAATGTGTTGGGGTTTCCGGGTCAGTACGCTTCCACCTTCGACCTCATCTTCACTTAACATCAGGTGTGATTGTGGTCAAGTACGAACCCTTCTTGCATAAAAAAAAAGATAATTTTGGTATGGACGAAATATCTTATGGCAGACATTCCTTCCTCGAGGCATTTTTAACTTGCTCAGGTAATTATATTACAATGATAGCATAACTAACAACGATAGAAGCCAGTAGTAGCGCCTGAACCGCCTCCGTGGCTCAATGTAGGCAACATTGGGTTTACGATTCGGAGGTCGCGGGTTCGATCCCCAGCGGGGTACATGTGTAAGTACTCGGTTTGGTTGGTCGTAGGGCATTTTAAATGTCCGCCTGGCTAGCTACCACTTATTTAAATCTGCCGCCAAGCAGCAATGTTAATAGCATTGTTGTGTTCTGGTTATCAGAGATAAGATAGCCAGTCCCCCAAATGTGTTGGGGTTTCCGGGTCAGTACGCTTCCATCTTCGACCTCATCTTCACTTAACATCAGGTGTGATTGAGGTCAAGTACGAACCCGTCGTGCATAAAAAAACAAAAAAAAAGCGTCCCCACAGACCACCATAATGATCGGTCCTGCGCCGTCCGCATCCAGCGGCTTCCCGCGATCTTACCAAATCGTTGGTCCGCCACGTCGACAACACACACTGATCAAAGAGCTCCCGCCTCGGCATTTGGGACGGGAAGATGTTATGTAGCTTCCCAAACGCTGCCCAGCCGAGTTAGATTCGACGATTGACCTCCTTTTCGAAGTTGCAATATTGCGTTTTGCAATTCAATCAATGTGCTGATTGGTTATTATGTTTTGTGAGGCAAAGTATTTTTATTTATTAGGGACAATAAACAGTTTTACAATGTGTATAACTTAAGCAAGATAGTAACAGACTAGTATAGACGATTGCAAAACCAGCAGCATTATCCACAAATACTAACAACTCAGTACTAAGTACAAAACTAATGGAATTATTAAACCGTAATTAACAACGCATCTGCCTGTTATGTACATATAGTAGTACCTGATTTGGTAGAAGAAGCTACAGTTTAAAATATAAGGAATATTATGTGGACTCCTACAATCGCCAGACGCAAACGTGGCAGACTGCGAAAATGGTGGAGAGACGAGCTTGACAGTTTTAATAAGGGATGCTTTGTGCCCGCCAAGAACTAAAATGACTGGAAACAGATGAGGGAGGCCTTTACTCAGCAGTGGGACACTATGGGCTCTTAATAATAATAATAATGTAGAAATAGTTGAGAGCATAGTGTAGATTAAAGTAGTGAGCATTGGTGTCACTCACCGAATAGAAAAGCGACTTCGGGCACAAATACGATGCAGCTGGTGGCCATTCCGTCGTGCTGGACCCCCAGCAGGAAGTCCATCAGCGATACCACCAGCCCCATCACAACGAAACCGAGGATGTACCACACGTACATTTGAACCAGGATGGAGTTCTCCTGAAAGTCATTTGTATACCTACTGTATCGAAGTACGAGAGCCTGTGGGAATACTCATCATCAGGATATCAGCCACATGCCGTCCAATGGTGAACATACGCCTTTTGCGATTTTATATACAAACTAACTTTTCGCTTGTAATTACTTTATCGCGGATTCGACTTCTCCTTTTTGGAAGTCGGTCAAAAGTAGCCTACGTCCTCCAGTCTACGTTTCTGCCAAATTTCAGTACGATCGGTTCAGTAGTTTAATCTGCTCCGGACTCAGGTTGGCCGCAGCAAAGATAATCTGTGCAGGTGGGGCTTCTCCGATGGCGGGAGTGATCGATGCGAGTGCGGAGTCTCCCCACAGACAATGGATCACGTATTGTCTTGCCCCGCGTGTCCTGACAGCTGCACCTTTGACGACCTCCTTAACGCCACAGAGAGTGCTGTTAGAGTGGCTAAGTTTTGGTCCAATAAAATTTGAAACTTGCCTCGACACGAAAAGAAGAAGTAGTTTAAGCGTAAAGACGAACAAATAGACAATACCGCTCCCACACTCCCCCCACTGTATACCTACTCCTATAAGGAATAACAGGGGTACTAGACACTGTGCCCACTGAAGGTAGGCGGTGCCCTACTTGACTCGACAGACAAACAACTTAGGCATTTAAATATTAGTAATTTGAACCGCCTCCGTGGCTCAATGTAGGCAACATTGGGTTTACGATTCGGAGGTCGCGGGTTCGATCCCCAGCGGGGTACATGTGTAAGTACTCGGTTTGGTTGGTCGTAGGGCATTTTAAATGTCCGCCTGGCTAGCTACCACTTATTTAAATCTGCCGCCAAGCAGCAATGTTAATAGCATTGTTGTGTTCCGGTTATCAGAGATAAGATAGCCAGTCCCCCAAATGTGTTGAGGTTTCCGGGTCAGTACACTTCCACCTTCGACCTCATCTTCACTTAACATCAGGTGTGATTGAGGTCAAATAGGAACCCTTCTTGCATAAAAAAAAGATAATTTTGGTATGGACGAAATATCTTATAGCAGACATTCCTTCCTCGTGGCATTTCTAACTTGCTCAGGTTAATTATTACAATAATAGCATAACTAACAACGATAGAAGCCAGCAGCAGCAGAAGGTTGGCCATCTCGAAGAAAGTGACCAACAACAGTTTTAAGTTGTCCACATGTTCCCTGGCCTTGCAGCACGGACTCAGGCGAGGGTCGTTTAATAATATGTCTATCGCTCCTGCAACCTGAAATAACTTTGACAATGAATTACTATTATTGAATTACAGAGATAACTGTTGATTAATCTATGCTGCCCTTGTACGCTACAGTGGTCCTCAAGAATTTGATGTTTTCCAATTAGGTTAGGTATATCAAATCCGGCCAGTGTTGGACATAAACCTCCAAAAAAAACTGGTCAGGCGGGCTAGCGATCGCAAATTCTCCAGGGCTTCCTTAGCAATGACACTGCTGTCGCCTCTTACTAGACCACACGGTCAGAGTAATAGTTTATACAACGTACAATACAAACATAATTTATTTTCTCCACTAAAACATTACGTGTACAATCAGCAACACAATTAAGATAGCAGGTGTTTATTTATAAATATATTAGGTCCTTACCTATGAAATTAGCGTTTTGTATGAAGAATTTCATTAAGACTGTTTTCTCCAACTAATATTTTTGATTATTTTTTGGGGAACGGCAAATCCAAATTTACCTAAACTTTGTGTGTATTATCGGATAACATTAAGTGAAATATAGGCAGCGTTAATTTTTAAAAGTAACCGCTTTATAAAAGTTTCAGCGAATCTAAGAAATGATTATTGGAAGCACATGAAAAGAGCTTTGTTCAAATTTTTTTTATTATGTGATTTAGCCCAGAAATTAAAAAATATTTCATGTGAAACCTTGAAATAATATTCCATTTTCAAAATAAAAAAAAAATTGGGTAATGCTTTGAAAATCGAAGGAATTGGTCCATATGTTTAACGAAGAAAAAAAAAACTCCAATTTCATAGGTAAAGACCCAATATTATATGTAGGGGAAAGTCCAAAGGGAAATTGTTATTCAAGTTTAGCTATCACATGTTGCCACGATAAACATAAAGCCATAAAGGAAAATACACCAAAACCCAACCAAAACCTTCCAAATATCACAATAATTATGCCTGTTTAATTAATTGTGTTGTTTACCGTACTTATATTAGTGAAATACAAGTTGCAGTAAAAAATGCAATGGCGACTGGAGCCTGCACTAAAGTTTTACAGAAACCTGTTTTACAGGTCTCCAGGGCCTGCAGTCTCGACATAGATAGCGATCGTTATGTTATCGAATTCGGTCGCTAAGTCCTAACAATGTTATTTTAATTAGAGAATTAGAGTCTTTAGTATCAAAATATCGGTTTCCATTGAAACTACGATTCAGGCTTCCAACAAATACCGATATGATTATGAACACTATAACATTTAGAATAACATTGTTAGGACTTAACGACCGAAGTCGGTGGTATAGCGATCGCTATCTATGTCGAGACTGCGGGGGCTGGCCTCCATCTCTAGGACACGGTGAACTTCTTTTGTATAAAACAATATAATACAATGCCAAAGAGTGAAAAAATATTTTGAAAATTACATATTTACATAGGAGAGAATATCCTTTTTTCCAGGGACCATGGTATATGTAGGTACTTATGTTTTATTTTATTGTTTTCTTTAATAATATACAGTTAAATTATTATAAGTTTTTAAATTAGTTGGCTTATACAAAATTCAGGGACCACGGGTAAAATAATTCCCGTGGTACCTTCCAGGGACTATCACAGGGACCCTGGGCAACAAGGGAAATTATTTAGCTAGCCCCATTACATCCACATCATATAATTATTATCCAACCATCGTGATGTTTTGAGGAGATGCAATGATGTATCGAACTTGTGATGGATGAAATCCATTTCCCTACTTTATATAATAAAGACTATTGTAGTATAGTAGGTATATAATATGTAGATTCATAGTTTTAATGAAAATTCTTAGCTTTTCGTACGCCCAGTTAATGTGTTCTTTTATATTTACCAAGGTTTACTGGAAGAGATCCCATTATGGGATAAGTCCGCCTTTGTACTTAATTTTAAGTTACATTTAATTTATGAATGTATATTTATCATATAAAGTACAATAAAGCGTTTACAAACAAACAAAGACGTGGGCAGTCTTTAGCAAATTAGACTTAGGAGTGTTTTAAAAGATCTCACCAAACCTATTAGAGATATCAGAGCGACAGTGCTTCTACAGGGTAAGCAGGAAGATGCAGAATCATCACACCCTATTACTATTAGAGTATCCATACACGAATACTATTTTACGCGAAGCATGCTGTTGACAAAAACACCCTGTGACATTGTCTACCATATTTTTAAATATTTTTAGGGTGCCGCATCTCAAAAATTCATATTGATAGAACAGTTATGCTCGTATATTCATTTATAATTTTATTGGAAACATCAACATCATAATATTGGGTCTTTACCTATGAAACTGGAGTTTTTTTTTTCGTTAATCATATGTACCAATTCCTGTGATTTTCAAAGCTATATCCAAATTGGTTTTTTATTTGGAAAATGGAATATTATTTCAAGGTTTCACATGAAATATTATTTCATTTCTGGGTTGGCCCAGAATTTAAAAAAATTGAACAGAGCTCTTTTCATGTGGTTCCCATAATTGTTTCTTAGATTCGCTTAAAACTTTTATAAAGCGGTTACTTTTAAAAATTAACTCTGCCTATACTTAACTTAATGTTATCCGATAATACACACAAAGTTTAGCTAAATTTGTAAAAATAAAAATGTTTGTATGGAGAAAACAGTCTTAATGAAATTCTTCATACAAAACGCCAATTTCATAGGTAAGGACCTAATATTATAAATAAAAACTTATAAATAAAAAATATCTTATAGAAGGCTGCCGTGCGGCAATGTGCCCAAAATACAGGCGGCGTTCCCTGAACGTCACCACTATGTACTCGGCTCTGTATATAACAAGCTTAACTCTACCTACGTTGTCATTGGCAGAATTTATTGTGTTAGAAAATTATAAGAATATAAAAATACATTAAAAATAATAATAAAAAAAACAAGGTTAACAAAGACCTAAATCAATATCCGCTGTCTAAATATGAAACCAAGTGCAAAGCTCAAAAACGGCTACAGAAGGTCTATTGTAACTCCCAACAGTAAAAACAACGAGAAACGCCGCATTATACATTCATATATTATAAAATGTACCACAATAGAAAACACTATAACTTCACTCTCAAAAACACTCAAGCTCTAAACACTAAACACAAAATTTCTCAGATTCGATTCCCGTGATTGTCGAACTATCTACATACAAGTTTGTACGGAACCATCGCTGCGCAACTAAAAACCCCCTTGTCCGGTTTCTTTTAATGTATTTCCCTTGCACCACAGATTCTCGAAATAAATAATTACAACAAAAAATTATGTTGTTTCAAGCATGCAACCTTTAATGTATGGAACACCCAAAAGTCGTGACATTATGTATATAAGTAATAAGGAGAGAGAAGACGTAAGATGACATATAATCACAGCCTAAAAAAAATAATAAAATGAAACACATAGAGTATATATAACTTATCTGCTGTTTTTGTACTGAGGTTATTTAATAACAACGTAAAACGGATACTAATTTTTGTGCAAAAAACGTTTCCCAAAGTATCACATGCCAAAATGTGTTTCCTAAATTTTCATTTACCAAAATAACTTTTCGCAATTTTACAGTTAGCAATACTATTTTCGGCAATTTATTGTTTAACAAATAATTACATGGCAATGTTTCATTTTACCAAGTATTATGTAGTCAAATATGGTTTGGCATAACATGCTCTTCCCAAAATTACATTGTTATTAAATTAAATCTAGCCTACGTAACATTGTACTTGTTTATTCTGATTGTATGAAGTGACAATTTAATAGGTAATAATTATAATAATTATTATTTATCTCAGACTTTTCATATTTTTACAATTTATCACCCATATTAAAATGAAAATTTGAAGGAACTTATTTTTGGAATATATTTTTGTACAAAATAAAGCATTTGCTTAATGTATATTTGACTTAAATAACTTGAGCAAGTAAAAAGTTGCCAAATTAATATTTGACCAAGTGATTAAAATGCGAAATATAAATTTGCTAAAGATTCTTTTGGGAAATGAAACTAGTGCGATAAGTTTTTTTGGGAAGAACTTGTCATATTGGGGTCTTCTGGTACTACCCAGATACGGCTGGTGACTGCTCAACAGTCCTGCGCAGCTGTGTAGCAGCTGAATTAGCAGTCGGGTTACTACCCGCATCACAGGGAGTGATAACACCTCACCTCACCTTACCACCTCAGACTCACAGCCGTCAGCTATTTTCTTTAATAATTTTCTCTTTACTGCCGAGTGCACTGGAGCAGGCGGGTTCCACGGACAGAGCACGTGGAACACGGCTGACCCAGGCACCCCCCAATATATTTTAAGAGTCGTCGACCAAGCGAGTCAACAACCCGAGCATTATTCTGTTGCTAGTTGAGAATGTTTGTCAATTTATTTTACCAATAAACAGAGACTGGTTAACAGATGTAATTCTATTATTCATACCCCTACCTAACCCAGAGAAAATACGCTACAATTTTGGCTAGAGACTAAAAATATCTGGGGGCACGGCAGTGCCCCCGCCAAGTCGAGCGCGAAGCAAACACTGCCGTACCATCCTTTACTGGAACCATTTCGCCGCATTTTCAGGCCCCTATTTTAGAACCTCTGGATAAGACTAGAACGCAGAAATTTTCGTCATCCAGTAAGCTATAATCACATACTTAAAATCCAAAATTTCAAGTCTGTAGGTCATTTAGTTCCGAAGTTAAGCGAAAGCAAAGTTTCGCATTTATGACACTCACTCACTCACTCACTCACTCATGATCATCAAAATAGAACTAGTACTTCCCATAAACTTAGAGAGCTGAAATTTGGTACAGAGTTATGGTTCAATGGCCACATAAAGGGAAAACTATAAAAACTAGGATAATCGAAGATCTGGAGTACCTGGTGACCCTGATTAGGAAACACAAGAGCCCAACCAAACTATTAGAGATCGACATATACCGCCTTTACAAAAAATATTCAACTTGGTGGGCCGCTTCATTTGATGTCAAAAATCGAAGGTCTGAAGTATCTGATGAAGAACCCTCAGCTGGTCTCAGCTGTATTAGAGATATGGTAATGCCCCCTTCTACTATTGGTACATAGAAAAATCGACTGTCATTGCAAAAATCCAGCGTAGTGGGACACATCTTCTAATTTAATCTAGCCTATAGCATCCCACTGCTGGGCGCATGCTTCCCCTTCTGCTTATAATACGCATATAAATAAAATTAAAGGAAAACTCAGGATAAAACTACACTGGCTTTTATACTTATACTTACAAGTTTACAAGAAGAAATAGTCGAACGATTAACTTTATATCTGACGAAGAACCCTCAGCTGGTCCCAGCTGTATTAGAGATATGGTAATGCCCCCTTCTACTATTGGTACATAAAAAAATCGACTGTCCAGCGTAGTGGGACACATCTTCTAATTTAATCTAGCCTATAGCGTCCCACTGCTGGGCGAATGCCTCCCCTTCTGCTTTTAATACGAATATAAATAAAATTAAAGGAAAACTCTGGATAAGACTAGACTGGCTTTTATACTTATACTTACTTATACTTATTACAAGTTTACAAGAAGAAATAGTCAAAGGATTAATTTTATTCTACTCGAACATTACACAAATTAAATAAACAAACGAAAATTTGATCAAAATATAATGCATTGGCTAAGAGTGGCGGTGATACCCGCACGCGTCGCTAGATGGCGTTGACTGTATTTTAAAACGCGCTTACGTTTTGTTTTTCCGATAACCTTATATGGCAAAGTGACAACCGGCCGCGTTACAGTCGTTTACGACATTCATCTATTGCGCTTGAAAATGTTTGCTAGGGATTAGGAGGGATTATTTGCATTTCGTTGATTTCGCTGATTATTTCGTGAGGTTTGCTAAGGTTAATTGGCAGGTTATTATTATATTAATTCAAAGATTTAAACAGGTTAGGAATTATATGGTTAGTGACGGATTACTGATTATTACTTAATTATCAGAATTAAAAGAAGTTTCAATTGAATACTTTATTTAATTGTTAATTATTTAGTACCTACTTTTAGTTTTCTAGGTTTAATTTACAGTTAAGCAGTACTTCGAATCGCGTTCGTGTTTATAAGTACTTTTCTAGTATTCTAGTTTAGTTTATTTAGTTAGATATTACTTCGTTACGTTTAAAAATATCATTAATTTAGCTGTATTTCAGTACTAGGTAGGTAGTACCTTTGGTAGAAAGTTCATTGATAATTAATTATATTGACACTTGTCTAATAATTAAGAGTTAACGTTTTGCTTATAGTTTGTATAGATTGAGTAGGCAGAGTAATATTTTCTTTAAGTTTTTTTTATTAGGACAAAAGAAGTCTTAAAGATATAAGTAGGTTTTAGTCTAAATATTATCGGTATTTCTGATTTGTTGTCCATATACTAAAGGTCGTTGAGTTTAATTGTGTTTGATTTCGCAAGATAATAATTATCGTAAAAAATGTCGATAATATTAAAAGACGACGATGAACTTAGTGACTACCAAGTAGTTGGTATGCCCAAAGACGGGTCTTGTCTCTTCCATTCAATATCTTTCTTGGTGTATGGTAGAACTGACTCAACTTGCAGTATCAAGTATATTTGTAGAAACGTGGGCATATTATATAATATGCCCACGTTTCTACAAAAAGAAGTGAAATCCCACCAAAAACATTCTGTAAAAAACTAGCCAAGTCTCGATGGAGTTGCTTGATTATCTCTAAAAAGTAATGAAATCTATACAAAGTCGTGCCAAGTGTAAGGTTCCTTACTGCGATTTCTTTATTATTATAGTTAATGTTGTGTGACTTGGCCGTTGAAGGGTACACAGGGGTACAAAACCAGGTGCTCCATGACACCATTGCACCAATCTGTCGCCAGAACCGCTACGCATTGACGATGGAAAATTGCCACTTGGAAAACGTTGATTCAATAACCAGTCAATTGTAGGCTTGATAAAGCCACTAACGTATAAAGAATGTTATGTAAACGCCACACAGATTATTCGCTAATAGTTTGCCGTTGAACATTCTTAATAACATAATTAATAACATTAATAGCGGTAATTTCATTACTTTTTAGAGATAATCAAGCAACTCCATCGAGACTTGGCTAGTTTTTTACAGAATGTTTTTGGTGGGATTTAACATACACATAATGTCACGACCTTTATCCCAAATGGAGTAGTATATAATATCAAAGACTAATACTTATTTTCTCTTTGCTCCATTTATTTGTTAAACTCCTTGCTATCGAGGTTCTGTCATAAGAAAAGCCAAATATTTCCTCGGCTGTCTCAAGCTGCTTCCGCTCATAGAAAAATGTCGCAACATTTGAAAATTTTTGCCTTGATCGTGTTTCTTTTGGCCAGCTGCTATGCTGAAGATGGAGTCGAAACTGGTATGTGTTATTTAATGTTATCAGTACGTACAAAACCAAGCATAAAATGACAGAAAACCAGCGCCTCGTTCATTGTTACCCGTCACCACGGCACACATTACATAGCAATATTTATACATAGCCCAGATTTTACATACATAATCTCAAGATCTTGATACCAAATCGGATGGTGAGATATATCCAAACTTAGGCGTTTGGACCCAGAAACGCACATGTGCTCATCGCCGTTATAAGGTGTAAGTAAAGATGTTTTGGTATGGGTTGATTCCATTCTTTTTTTACGTGCCGAAACCACAGAGTACTAGAGTGCAATATTGAAATTTGGCGCAAAGGGAGGTTCATCTTCTTCAATTCTGTTGCTTCCAAATCTCCCGTATCTATAATCTGGAGTAGACCATGCACACACTCATTTAGAAATGATCAGTTCCGTTGACCTTAATCTTATTAAATCTAGCTTTCCGCCCGCGGGTTCGACTGCGTTGAATAATTTTGTGGAAATTTGTTTATCCCACGAGAACGAACTATCTACTACCTATATACCAAATTTCATCCAAATCAGTTCATCCGTTTCGCCGTGATTGAGCAACAAACAAACAAACATCCAAACATTCGCATTTATAATATCAGTTAGATGTACCTAGTTAGATTTTTGGCATAAGCAATAGGTTTACAATTCATATACCCAATTAATAAAATATACATATCTATATTACAGACACAAGTACAATAGGTAAGATAGTACCTATGCCAGAGAAACACCCGGTGGTCAAAGAACACGCTATCCAAGAGCTTATAAAGAAATATGAACAGAGAGCTACAAAAATAGCTAAATCTGACTACGAAGGTAAAAGTATAGTTACTAGTGAAGAAGTCGCCGAAGTAGTTGCATTATTGTATGATATAACAGATCTAATGAACCACCCAAGTAACGTTTATACATTCATAAAGGTAAAAGGAATTGATAGAGTCATAGTACCATCGCTACCGACCTCACACGAGGAGGTAAAGAGTCAAATTCTGGTGCTAATCAAGCTGTTATTCGAGATTGCGCCCGCAACAACTAATAGTGAAATATCAATAAATGTTATTGATACCTTAATCGATATTTTTGAAAACGAAGATAACCTGGGCTTAAAAGCTCATGCATTAGACGTATTATATCTTTGGCTCCCTGGTAACCCAAGAGTTCAAGCAAGAGTGATGAAGATAGCAGGATTAGAGCCTTTCTACGATCAGATTACAAAGCTAGACTCATCTGTTATTCACACACTACTCGACTTATTTAATACGATAATAAGCGAACATTTGAAGGTAAGAAGCGGTGATAATACACCAAGGACTGATGCTGAAAGGAAACGGTTGGAGAAATATGTGAGAATTGGTTTACTAGAAAAGATATCGACCCCTATTGTGTGCAATGGGTTACTAAATATTTATAAATCGACTTGGACATACGGTTTGAACGACGACAATATCGTGATATCGGTTTTTGAGCTGATAAAAAATACGCAACACCTTTGCGTTCAGAAATTCAAAAATAAGACTGAAGCGATAGAATTGTTTGAGAATTTGATGAAATACGTCGCTGATCTAAAGGCAAAGGACGAATATAATGAACTAGCGAAATTCAACGCTACGGAGACCGAGTTAATTCTGCAGAATTATATTGAGGACTTAAACATTGCGCCTGAGAAAGAAGAGCTGTAATGTCGGAGATTTCATAACTGAACATCGAAATACAAACGTACGAAATACTGTAATCGTAGTTCCGTTCGATAAACCATACAGCGACAGAATACTTCTTCGACAAACGCTAGTGCGAAAGAACTCCCCGGTATGGCAACATGTTTATCCTAACATTGAAGGCTAAACCTTCTGAACCTAACCAACAGTAGTGTCGGGCTGTTTCGATCCATCTTTCTCGCTTGCTACAAAGGTTTCTTCCGCACTAGCGTTCGTCGAAGATATATTCTGTCGCTATATGGTTTATCGCACAAGCAATGTGTCTACCAACAGAGTATAGTAACTACGGTCTTTCGGATCAGTACTATATTCTGTGCCACAGTTCTTCGCAACTTTGTATTTCGAAGTTCCTTGACACTACCAATGTCGGATGCATTATTGTCATTAATCAACTTGGAGGGCCCCAATTCGATTTTATTTTTCTTTATTTGTTTGTTCCGCGATATGTCCGCCAGTTCTGGGGGTTCTATTAAATAATGTCATCGTTATCGTCATCGGTTACGTACTGACATATGATTGGTTGGCTCATCGCTCGTTCGGCAATTTGACGGTTTCTCATTGGTCAATGCAATCGATGACGATATAGATGAAGTTATGTAATCTAAGGGCTGAACTGAATTTGATAATTCTTATTTAAATTAAAATGGTATAACTTCAAGACGGTAAAAATCTGACGACTTACTCGGGAGAGAGAGATAAAAAACCCATTGAAGTTACTTTTGTCAACTTTTAGCTGTTCAATTATTTTACATTTACGTAGTTGTTAGTGATATTAATACAGTTAAACTAAATTATTTGTTTTTCAGTCAATTTAGTCTTATTTTGCACACATACATATGCTCACGCTTGTTTCTCGTTGTGATAGGCAGAGACTATTGATTTCCACTTGCAACGATCCTGACATACTACTTTTGTTTCTGCCACTCTCATCAAATGCTTCATACACGCTCGTCGGTTAGTGGTTAACTGCACCTGACCTTTTGTGAGTTCGTCAGTCACTCGGTTATTGTACATCCTTCTTGGTCGACCTTTACCGACCCTTCCATTCACGCTTTCGTTATAAATTGCTTTCGTTTATCTCCTTTCACTCATTCATTCTACATACCCAATACATCTTTTTATATTACTCACTAGGTCATTTTTATTATTATTACATACAATAACACCCGTGTGACTATGTATTTAACCGCCTACGTGGCTCAATGTAAACAACAATAGGATTTACGAATCGGAGGTCGCGGGTTCGATCCCCAGCGGGGTACATGTTTAGTACTCGGTTTGGTTGGTGGTAGGGCATTTTAAATGTCCGCCTGGCTAGCTACCACCATTTTATCTAAATCTGCCGCCAAATAGCAATGTTAATACGAGTAGCATTGTTGTGTTCCGGTTGTCAGAAATAAAATACCCAGTTCCCCAAATATTTGGGTTTCCGGGTCAGTACGCTTCCACCTTCGGCCTCGTCTTCACTTAACATCAGGTGTGATGGAGATCAAGTGCTAACCCGTTGTGCATAAAAAAAAATTACAATCATTATTTGCTGTGATAATTCATCGAGGGATGAGAACCTGGTGAGCTGAAATACAAATACAAATACAAATAGTTTATTTGCCAGAACACAGTAAAAGAGATGTTAAGTATAGTTCGTCCACAATGAGTTCAACCTGCATGCAGGTGTGCAAATGGTTTCAGGTTCTGTTCAATTACTAATGTAACAGATACTTTTCAACAATTCGTATTATCACTTAATATCATCTAATTATTTTTTTAATTCTCTATATTCCTTAACACTATAAACATAGCTCTTTTTCATACATGTTCTCACATAACATCTCAGACATATTCACATATTCTCACGTAAATAGAAAATTAAAACGTTTTTTTACCGTAAGGAAAAAAAATGGATGTATTAGGTAAATGAAATAGAAGGTATTGGCATTGGTAGTTTAATTTTATATTTTGCAAAACCATCTTCGAATAAAGCGTTGTGTCATTTAACGGTCGCGTAAGTAGCCTATTCCACATAATTACAAATTAAATTAAATAAATTTTAAAAAAACCTTGGAGAAAATATGAGTTCCAAATAAATTTCGCATTATAGGGACCCTACGAATCCCGCCAGTCGCATATATCTCTGCCGGTGGGTGGGTCTATGATGGTTTTGAAAAAAAAAAAAACCTATACCAATAACTTTTATTTTTCACTTACCTAATTATGCCTATATTCCATATAATTACATTAATAAATTAAATTTAGGAAACTTGGAGAAAATATAAATAATAAAATAAAATATCCTTAGACATACACACAGCGCCATCTAGTTCCACAGTAAGCAACTATATGCTTGTGTTGTGGATACCAGATGGTTGATATAATACATAAATATTTTTTTTTGTAAATAAATACTTATTATAAATAAAGACATCCATAACTCGGGTACGCATGTCCGTATTCATCACACAAACATATGCCCCTAGCGGGATTCGAACCCGCAACCTTTTGGTACAGTGGTCAGAGTTGCTAATCACTACACCAAATATGAGTTCCAAATAAATTTCGCATTATAGGAACCATAAGAATCTCACCAGTTGCATGTCAATCTCAGGCCGACAGCGGCGGCGGGTGCGTTTTTGACTAAAATAAATTAAACTACCTATGCCAATAACTTCTATTTCACTTACCTAATATGCCCTATTTTTTCCTTACGGTAAAAAAACTCATCCGGTATATTATTTTTTTATGATTAACTGGATACGCGTTTGACCACAATCTCAGCTGATGGAAAGTGACGATGTGGCCGAAGATAAAGCACGCGTTCTCAGTAGATGTCTATTCACTCTGCTCTTGAATATCTCAAGGTTGTAGGATTCAGGAAAGACTGACGCTGGAAGGGACTTCCATGCCTTGGCTGTTCGCATTATTAATGAAGAGTCGAACCGCTTAGTGCGAATGTTCGGTAAGTTAACTACGTATGGGTGGAGTGCCGCCCCACACAAAGTAGTCCGAAGATGAAATGAATTAACTATAAATATCTTCGAAACCGCTAAACCGGCAAAATTTTCAGCACACATTTCATTTAGTCTTTAACATAAAAAAAACCGCACTGAAATCGGACCACTCATGCCTGGGATACGTCCGTACAAAGACGACACACACACACATACACACACGCACAACGCCGTCAAACACGTATTTCATCGTTTTACGTCGGGTGCTAAAAAACAAATTGTTTTAACGCACCTATGTATGGCGACCATGGAATTATAATGTCGTTATTCCGCGTGTGGTCTCCAAGACCGCAAATAATTCTGATACCCCATTGTAAAATCGCCGTCAATTGCATCCAGGGGTTTCGAACCTGACAATGCTTTGGCTAACGTACTATTCAGATCGTTAATAATTTGATTTATGGTTCAATAGGTTGACGATATCTGTATTGTAAATTGTAATGACAGTTAATTTTGAAACGTGTGTTATTCTTATTACATAATATACGTCACGACCTTTATCCTCAATTGGGGTGGTCAGAGGTATCCCAATCATTAGTGTTTGGGTGTACCAAATATTAAGAGTATAATGCTTAAGTGGTCTTGAGGGTCGAGCACATTACTATACTATATACTCATTCGCTCAGATATCACATACGCTTTATTGTCCAAATGAGGAAGGTATTCGTACATTTAAATATCTCAATAATATCAATTCTCAATATAATTTGAAATGTCAATGAATACTTATATAAAGTCATATGACGTTATGAACTTTATCCCAAATGGGGTGGTCAGAGCTTATGTTCCCAGTAGTTCTGTTGGACAGTTCTGTTGGCCGAACTAATGGGAATTTTTGTCTCACTAGTTCTATC
Source organism: Oegoconia quadripuncta (assembly GCA_949316235.1). Classification (NCBI taxonomy): domain Eukaryota; kingdom Metazoa; phylum Arthropoda; class Insecta; order Lepidoptera; family Autostichidae; genus Oegoconia; species Oegoconia quadripuncta. The sequence continues at coordinate 11,489,537 of OX438745.1, forward strand.
AACAGAACAAATGGTACTAGGGATTCCCAGTAGTTCTGTCGAGTTCTAATTCGAGTGCGAGCGAAGCGAGCACGGGAGTTTTTGGCATCCCGACATGGATAGGTTAGGTTCGAAGGGTATGGCGGAAGCGATCCTGATAGATCCCTAAATTATTTTTTCGCAGTCTTCTATATTACATACCGAGGATTGCGCGATCGAGAATAGATCAAGTTCTTCATTTAAGTTGTTTGAATCGAATTTTAAATTTGATAAAAATAACTTTGTTTGTTGGCCGTGTGTGAAGAAGGTTGTCATGATGTAGGAGAACGCGTCTTTTTGGTCGTCTTTCGCGAACTTTTTCTAACACCCTGGGTAAATAAATGGTAGAATACCACTCGGCATTAACACTCTTTTGATCTTCAAGTGGAATTGTGCAGATGGGACCCGTAGCTGAGAAAAAAAACGCGATCATTTTTTTACCAACGTTGTTATCTTTGTGAAAAGTGATTACGCTTTTTTTTTATCTACAACGGGTTAGCACTTGACCTCAATCACACCTGATGTTAAGTGAAGATGAGACCGAAGGTGGTAGCGTACTGATCCGGAAACCCCATCTTATTTGGGGGACTGGCTATCTTATCTCTGACAACCGGAACACAACAATGCTTTTTTGCGGCAGATTTAGATAAGATGGTGGTAGCTAGCCAGGCGGATTTTTCGATAGAACGCCTTAAAATATAACAGGGGTATCAGCTTTCTTGTCTAATTTTAAGCAACTAGATACAATTCATATAAAAATCACAATTTTATTATAGAATGGACTCAAAGGCACAAGTTTCTTAAAAATCCCACACCAAGTTACCCACTCATTCACTATTTTACGTGTACTTATTATACTTATGCCGCAAATAAACTGCGTGGGAGTCGCAAAAAGGTGTAACGGACAATGAAAGCTCGACTAAACAAATACAATAAATCGAATCAAATCGATCACTTGCCTTGCAAGATCATAAAAAAACTAACATTCATAATTTTGACACATCGTCAAAAAACTTAAAAACCCATGGAAATGGATGGATCGTACATATCAAAAACCACAGTAAAATGTCAACCTGCCGGAACGAAATACGCAAAAGTTGGTCTTAGAAGTGCAGCGTGAGAATAACATTGGAGCCCTTTTTTTGGGTTTAGGGAGTCATGATCATGAATGAGTATTGTTGCGTAATAATGACCATGGTAAATAATCCTATTTGTATTGAGAACGATATCTTTAGCGTCTCGCACCAGTGTAGGGTGTGCATGATTTGTTTCACTGCTTTTGGAAAGCTGGTAGCACAGAGGTACCTAGAGGTCCACGGGTCCATCCCCCGCCACTGTATACTAACGTACCTACAGAAAAAAATTGTTACGAGACACGTTTTTAACAGACCTCCTACATCATATTCCTGCATAGCTTTTAGCAGCGTGCTGGAGAGCTCTTATAATCGAAGAAAATAGCAACAACAAATTTAAGTTAGTACCTGTTTACTCCTCTTTGAAATTCATGCTGATACATTCGGTATGTCCTTATTACTAGTTTTCCTAACTTCTTCAGACAGAAGAGAACATGACGATCGGCCTTTAGTTATATTATTGGACATTCTGAAGTAAACCTTTCAACAGAGAAATAATGAATTATAGCGTTAATTATATAAGTAATAAACATTGCAGTGCTGTGAGATTGATGGATGATTGACTTAGAAAAATAATTATGAATAGCTATAAATTCTGGTAACTAATTTGTACTACCTAAGTAACCGTACAGTGCATTGGTAATTTTACTGTAATGCTGTATGTGGAAGCCTGAATAAATAAATAAATAAATAAATTACTTGGTCAAATCAAGAATAAGGTTATATTAATTCCGCTGTCAGGCAAAATTTTATAGTATAGCAAAGTAGAGTTTTATTCTCTATCTCTTCAACTTAAGAGCTCTGCTCTTGTCGGTGGACATTCAGCCTTTTGTTTGACTTCCTGATACGACACGGCTTTTACTTTTTCCTTTACTTCTACCATGTATATCAATACGATTGACAAATAATCCAAAAGTAAATTTTATCGACCTTTTTTCCATCGTAACCTATGTACATATGCCACTTTATGATTCTGAAAAGTTTTACCGACACGAAGGAATTATTGCCACATTCGCCATACAAAGAAAATCCTTGTTTATTGGCCAAAACCTTCGGAACTAGTAAAACAAAGGGTTGGTTTCTCTATTGCACAGCGCCAAACAACGACAAACAATTGTATAACTGTTTTATCATCAGAATAATGTATATATTTTTTTAAATATCCTTACACATACACACAGTTCTATCTATCGCGCCATCTAGTTCCACAGTAAGCAACTATAGGCTTGTGTTGTTGATACAAGATGGTTGATATACTACATAAATATTTTTTTTCGTAAATAAATACTTATTATAAATGAAAACATCCATAACTCGGGAACACATGTACATTCATCACACAAACAATATGCCCCTAGCGGGAACCCGCAACCTTTTGGTATAGTGCTCAGAGTTGCTAACCACTACACCAAACAGGTCGTAAGTTAATTGAAGTATTTATCCAATTGACAATGTAAAATACATAAATGTTATGAAGAATCGTAACGTTAGACCAAGTAAATTACTGCCTCGTGGAAACCCTACTTAATCTGTGCACTTTATCTCAGGTAGCTATTGCGCAGGCGTGACCCACCTGACCAAGTTCCCATGGGATGGACAATTTGCATTGTTAGTTTTAACAATGTTACTTTGGGTCTAATTTATTGCTCCTGGACGGGTGCATAGCCAGTTTGTAATTGCTTACAATTTGGCACCAATTTGGAAGATAAATTGACACTTTAAAGGTACCTACTGAGGCTAATTTTTGTAGACATATATAACGTATGAAAATTGGTCCGCGTAAAGCAACGCAACCAGTCTATTGCTTGACAAAATTAGTTAATAATGTGAACTGGTATTGATTGGATACGCGTTTGATCATAATCTCCCCGTTGGATACTGACGATATGGTCGAACAAGATGCTGTCATTAAATGGCTATTCACTCCGCTTTTTAATCCCAATATTGTAAGATTTTGGAAGGGCTGACGCCGGAAGGGAGTTCCTTGTGTTCGAGGAGTTTAGATTGTATACAGGGTGAATTCAAATTGGTGTAATTCCCATTAACTGGTGATGCCACTCTTGATTATGATCAACTTTCCCCAAGGAACCATAGTCGAATTCAATCAAAAAATTTCCGATTACCCATGCAAAGTAAACCATTATGAAACCACATTTAGTACGGAAATCCAACAATTTTAGGCTGAATTCGGCTATGGTTCACTGGAAAGTTGTACGTAATCAGGAGTGGAGTCACCAGTAAACAGGAATTACACAAATTAAATTTCACTCTGTATTTCTGGGTTACAATAATTATGCAATAACATTTTTGTATAACAATCGTTTTGTCTCAAGGTCTCATTTTATGTACAATGGTTATCCATATAGACGCATAGTGACGACCGGTTGGTGTAGTGGATAGTGACCCTGTCAGCGAAACCAACGGTTGCGGGTTCGAATCCCGCGAGGGGTAAATGTTTGTGTGATGAATACGAACATTTATTCCCGAGTCATGGATGTTTATTTAAATATTTATGTATGTTTATCCGTCATCTAGTATCCATAGCACATGCTTTGCTTAGTTTGGGACCAGATGATTGGTGTAAGTGTCCGAAATATTATTTATTTATAATATAAGATTATATAGATTATATAGAATATCCCATTTATATCATAAGTGTATGGTTGGTTGGGTAGTTATTTACTGTCATTATTTTTTTTTTTCAATTGAAAGCAAGACCCGCCAAGTTAGCAGCTTGTAAGCTGCTCGGATTGAAAACACTGACATGCATGTTCAGCACCGCAGTCTTCGATCATACTAAAAACAAAGTATACATACGTAACTGTCAGTTCATGAGGGATTCAACGACAACAAAGTTTCCGAACTTTTAATTCTTCGTGTAAAATTTTCTGTATTTGGCTCATACGAATCCCCAATAGTCCTCGAATTGTCTCATTAACAGTAGCCACATTATTTTCGTTGACGGCAGTTGAAGGCCGCCCTTCACGAAATTCGTCATGAAAAGAAACCCGACCTCTCTCTTGCAAACCATCGCCTCACGGTGCTCAAACAAGGTGCTTCTCTCCCAAAAGCATTTTGAAGACGAGCGGCAAGGCTTGCGGAGAGAGAGAACTTTTAAAATCATAAAAAATCATCGCTCTAAAATCTTTTCGACATAATTCCATTTTCGTTGCGTACTTTGATATGTGATAAAAAACAATTGACAAATGATTTCCCGCCAATTTTTTTTTATTACTAAGAAGGTTGCAAGTCGTTTCAAAAAATATAACATTCGAAATTCAAATAGTTCCGATTAGCTAGAAGTGCAAAACTTTTAGTGTGCCCCATGTATTAACGCTCCAAGTACTATGTTAAAAATGTATTTGAGTCTTATTTTTAGCTACATTGTAGTTTTCTGGTAGATCTGAGAGCTTGTTTAAAATTTTTAATCGTCCTTTGGTCAAGAAATTTGTGAATTTCGTTGGCTAATCCAATTTGTTTAGGGAACTGCTCTGAATACAACCTACAATGCCAAAGAACGATTTGGCTCAAACAATAAATGTTTACACTGTCACAGTCATTAATATTGTGTTGTATAGGAAATATTTATTCACCCGGATCACACCTGCTAACAAAAATAAGAATTCTATCAAAAATATTAAGGGATCCCTATAAATCCGAGAGCGCAATATATTATCTATTCTTCAGCGAATTTGTTCAGATTGTAGGCGGGTTATATCGTTCTGTGATTCCCTTATTTGTCTATGGGATACAGAACGACGTTTTTTACAAGTAAGGTCACAACTAAAGTATTGACAATTTTTTTAAATGAGTTTTTTGGTCGTGGGAACGGGAATGCCGCCAAAGATACGAAAATATACGAAAAAATATGTAAATGCCTTATGTAAATAGTAATAAAAATATGTAATAATGTCTGAAGTTTAGAACTTGGCGATCGACTTGGTACGACGGGATAGCCTCCCAATAGAGTGAAGAAAGACGACAGCAGCTGGAGATTAAGCTAAGAATTGTATTTAGGGTTATTTCATCACCCATTTTGTATTTGGCACTATAATTAAACTAACACAAGCCGTGAATATTTTTTTTTTGTTTTTTTTTCTTGTTTATTGTCGTAAGGTCACCTTGCCTATATTAATTTTAATCCCCGACTACTTAAAACAAGCACCCATGGTTCGTCTTTCGAAATATACAGAAATGCACACGTAACACGGGGTGAACGTGTAGATGTTTTTTGGTGGAAAGTCCCATAGTCGCCTTTTACGACACTTTTTGGTTCTATTCTTTTTACGATTTAGTGATAAAGCCTTTTCAACATTTATCATTTGAAGTTCAATAGGAAATATAATGATTTATTTATTCTCTGTAATATGTATGGTATTAAAGAAGCAAGCCTAATATCGCCCTCATATCGTCAACAATGGATGAAGGCAAAATTATATTACAAATGATTTAAAATTTTGTGACAAGAAAAGTGCCACACTAAAAGACTTCACGCTGCGGACGATCAGCTTACTATGTACGCATACACAGCAAATTAATTAAAAAAAAAGATTTCATTTCACATTGAGTTGACCGCACGCTGGGAGCGGACGTCCGAATTATTTAAGTTATTTGTAGGTCGAATTACGTGGGAATTTGTACAATTTAGTTGTCAATAGGCAACAATCTTTGACACGAAGGATTGTTGGCAATTTTGCTACTGCTCCAGTGTAATACAATCCTAGCTGGAGTCAGTCGGCTTTATATTAAATGTTACATATCTCTAGTTGGATATTCCTTAGGATTAGTTACCCCTTTACCCGACTGAAGAGAGAATCTATTTAAGTATTTGAGATTCTTTATTCCCTCGTAGCACATAATTGGCTGAATGGGTTTTATTAATGAGGTAAAGCTACGTTAGATTCGTCTTGACAGCCCAAGGATTAAAGGATAGGTTACGTCACAGAACGGGAGTCACAAAATGAGATGAAATGAAATATTTATTCACAAGAATATGATCACGAGAATTAATAAAATAACAAATATAGCGCCTCCGCATATTCTGTCATTAAGGCGTGTAAATATTATCTTATTAAAGTAAGCTTCACTTATATTAAATATGGCCAATTATGAAACAACTGAAAATATTCAATAATGAAATAGGTAAAAACATTTCCTATATTTTGCGAACAATACCTCCTATTAATGATAAAATAAGTTATAAAAAGAGTCATTAATTAAAGACTTTTTTTATGCCCAACGGGTTTGCACTTGACCTCAATAACACCTTATGTTAAGTGAAGATGAGGCCGAAGGTGGCGTATTAGGGGGACGGGCTATCTTATCTCTGACAACCATAACAGAGCAACGCTATAAAACATTGCTGTTTGGCGGCAGACTTAGACAGATGGTGGTAGCTAGTCAGGCGGACATTTTTAAAATGCCCTACCAAAAAGCGAACCGAAGACTTTTATACGAGTAGACGGTATACCTATTAATTATATAGATTTCACGAATGTTGCGAAGTAGTAAACACATTTCCATAAAGAAATTGATTATTTTATTTTAGGTGATTTTTTTTCTAAAACTTTTTTCTCCTTCCAAGTGTCCATTTTTTTCTGAAGCACAATGGACAAGTCAAAATATTTTACTTTAACAAATTGTTTACTTGTTTGCTTTCGGCTATTATTGTAACAACGGAAGTCCGCACTTCAATACCGTTTAGCCATTTTACTTGCAAGTATCAAGATTTTTTCTCAATGAACTGCATAAGTATGGATTGTTCAAGATTTTTAGGGTTCCGACATGTTCGCCCGAATGTTAAATTTTTTTTTCGTCGTGAGCTGAATCTATTTCGCCTTAATCTAAAGGTTAAGACTTGAAATCTTTTCATTTTTACACAACTGCCCTAGAAATGAGAGTAATTTTTTTCGGGTATATATAAGTATGTTTCATTTTAATCCCCAGAGTGTCATAGGATATATTTTACGGTAAAAATCCAACATCGTTTTTTGTTTTAAATATTGAAATTGTATTTTTTTATGCACAACGGGTTGGTACTTGACCTCAATCACACCTGATGTTAAGTGTAGATTAGGTCGAAGGTGGAAGCGTACTGACCCGGAAACTCCAACACATTTGGGGGACTGGCTATCTTATCTCTGACAACCGGAACACAACAATGCTATTAACATTGCTGCTTGGGGGCAGATTTAGATAAGATGATGGTAGCCAACCATGCAGGCGGACATTTGAAATGCCCTACCGCCAACCAAACCGAGTACTTAAACAATCGAACCCGCGACCTCCGAATCGTAAACCCAATGTTGTTTACATTAAGCCACGGAGGCGGCTGAAAATTTTGCCGAAGTGCTATGATATCAACCAGATAAACGAACTGTGTTAAAAGATAAATATACAAACGGTTTAAAATCGGTACAGCCTATTTGGCTTTACAGTGTCACAGACAGACACACAGTCAAACATAAGCTTCAAACTTAAAACGCCCCTAATTATACGTCAGAGGGTAAAAATTTAAGTAAACTGTTACATATAACTAGAGGGACGCCTTTGTCCAGTAGTGGACATCTTTCGGATGATATGACCATGATGATCTCACCAGAATCATGTCAGCTCATAATCATTACCTAGTAAATAATATTGTTCTAAGTTACCTTATCTTCATCTAGGTATCCTTTTTAAACCCTGATTTAAAATGACGAATGTTATTTATTTGACAGTGTTATAGTGTGTGTGTGTGTGTGTCCAGTCTTTCTCCCGATTTGAGTGCGGTTTTTTTCATAATAAAGACTAAGCGACTGTATAGGTTACTAGCCATTTACGATGAAAATTGGTGGAACGCTACTTTTAATACATTGATTTGGTGTAGTTATTCACCCTGATTCTTTGTACCTACCTTTATTTATTTAAAATACAATTGCAACCTTTTTAACGGACTTTAATCAAAAAGGAGGAGGTTCTATGTTCGGCTGTATGTATTTTTTTTGTTATTATAGTAAAATTAATAAACAAAATTATTTAACAAGCTGCCGCAAAAGAATGTATTGTAGTGTGCAATAAGGTTTTAAGTAGGATGGAGGTTGCGGGAATCAATGGTCTTTTAGCAAATATACGTGTTAAATAATTAAAATACTTTTGTTTTGATGTTTAATAGATAAGAAGCAGGTTTGTCATTTGTCATTAATTCATTATGGTATACAGTTAATTTTGGCAACTCAACATAATCGCATATCGTTTTGTCATCACAAAAAATCCACAGAACCCGCAAGTCGTCTCAGCCGCGCGCTTCGCCGATTTTTTTCTCTTGCAATCTTGTGAATGGCAGACATTTTTGAACAGAAAGGTTCGAATGGATGATGTATCGATTCCTTAACATCGGGCTTTTGGAGGCAATTTGTAGTCCTTATAAATTACTTTTATACCTTTTATACTCCCTTAGTGACCCCCTAACCTGAATTTACTAATAATACAGGCAAGGGATATCGTAAAAATAACAAAGATAAATATTTTTTTTATATTTATTTATGTCTAGGATCATTATCATCATACAGGACGTCCATTGCTGTATATATGCCTCCCCCATTTCCACGACGACCGAAGCGGCCCGCATCCAGCGACTTCCGGCGACCTTCATCAGTTAGTCAGTCCTTCGAGCTATGTGCTGCTCAATGCCACTTCAACTTAGAGCTATGTCGGCGAGTTTCGTACTTCTACGGATGTCTAACCATTCTCAAGATTGAGAGGAGTCTTGTGATCGGTCTCAAGTAAACGTGTTGATTAATAAACCTAACTTAAGACCTGAAAAGCACGTGCATACTCAAGTAGTACTCACTGGAGAGGTGCGCCGAGTTTCACGTATTTATAAACAAAACTCAAGACTATCATTCATTCACCGCTGAGGCGAATACTTGTGAAGCGATCTCAGCTGAGTAGACCTCAAGATTGGTTTATAAATTAGCACGGAGCTTAACATAACGTCAAGTTGTTAAGACGCATCTCGGATGATACAGCCTCAAGACTTGTATTGAGATTGGTTTATAATACCGGCCTAGGATACTCCCCATCGAACCATGACTGATGCACGATGATAGATTTTTATCGCTGCCCAAATTTGTTTGTATATTGGTAGATTTCTATGTAACCTCTTGTAACCCAAATGGCTTGACCAATTTTGAAGTTCAAGATGACTCTAGATTCGTGTTGATCCCTGAGTGTCATATCTTAGGATACATTTTATGGTAAATTAATTGAAATTTTAGAAAATCCCCGAGAAAACAAATGATTGCTTATGTCATCTTCTTTTCGAGTCGAGTTAAGTTTCAAATTTTATTAGAAAATTAAAGGCAATTTTCCCCTGAGAAGAACAAGCAAGAAAGTCGAGAGGTTGCTCTTTAAAAAAAAAGATTTTTATTATTTATTTTATATCATTAATTATTATTTCATATTATAATATTTCATTATTAATTGTGATTATTAATCATAGAATTCCAGAGTTCCGGTTGGAAGCTGCCTGCATTCAGCGATTTCTCGCGACTTTCTGAGTGGACGCTCGCTGCGCTTGTCGGTGCGTGGTCGCCATTCGAGAACTGGTAATGCTCCACCGGCCATCGTTTCTTCGGGCTATGTGCAATATACCGAATGAGCTTTTTTACCGTAAGGAAAAAGTAGGGCATATTAGGTAAGTGAAATAGAAGTTATTGGCATAGGTAGTTTAATAAAATTTAACGTCTAAATGGCTACAAGATCTCACATATGAGTAAACCGAAAATCTTCTTTAAAAGATAAGTAAATATAGGTATTATACACATACATACAAACACACACTTGCACACACATACACACACAAACGCACACATACACACACACACTCACACACATACATATATATATATACATAACAAACAACAATTGTGAGTTATGTAGATACTTAAGAATTTTTTTGTAATTTTTCTTTCTTTGTTTCATTTTGCTGGTGTTGTTATACTTATTAGTTATGTTGTGTTACAATATTTATTTTATATAATGCTAAGTATAACAATACATTCATTGGTACGCTGTCGCTTTGGAGAGGGGCGTTTATAGCTACACTACAGTTTCCAACTACAGTAGCTATCATCGCTATTTTGTACTGTGTATATTTATTTCTGTATCCAATAAAATTATTCTTATTATTCTTAATTTGTTTTTTTTTTTTCAAAACAGTCTATGACCCACACGCCTGTCGGAGATTTTTTTTTAAATTTATTTAATTTAATGGTGTAATTATGTGTAATAGGCTACAAACGCGACCGTCAAATACCACAACGTTTTATTATATTTTATGGTTTTGAAGAAAAAAATAAAAATAAACCACCTGTACCAATACTTTCTATTTCACTTACCTAATATGCCCTATTTTTTTCCTTACACTAAAAAAACTCATCCAATATAGAGACAAGGAAAATTTTAAATAATTTCAATTGTTAAATTGAAATGCTATTTTGGGGGTTTATTGCGGCTATTACTTTCAATTTTCCTTTCCAAAACGGTGTCAGAATCTACATACTTATACTATACTTATTCTTATGTCACTACTGAAATAGTAATGAATTTCTCAGGGTTCGAGTTGTGTAGTTTAGCTTCATTTATAAACGCTAAAGTAAGTCTGACTAGAGAGTCAGACAGTCTGTGTTCGAGTTAGAATACATACAAATGTAAGTCGACAACCAAGAGATCACAACACAATTTCAATTTGTATCCTATATTTTCTGTTTTATGTTACTCAGGTTCACAGCGCTTGACCGTAGCGTTCGCAAAAAATAACTAAATAAATGCATTTTTCTAAGTGATGATCGTAATTCGATTTAAAACCTTCGGAGTATATAAATGTCCAAATTGACATTCGATATTGAATTATGACCCCGGGTATATACTCGTACATATTTCTAGATTAAATCAATAGTAACTGACTTACAAACAATCATTCAATCAAATTATGTATTAGGTATGTAATTATTTTTTTTTAAACCCCCGAAATTCATGATACAATCCGAATACACAATTCTATATACAAATCTGACGAATCAGCTTAACTTATTGTGTGGTTAACGTGTCTCCAAATTTAATCTCAAATATTGGGTCTTTACCAATGAAATTGGAGTTTTTTTTCTTCGTTGATCATATGTACCAATTCCTGCGAATATCAAAGCTCTATCCAAATTTATTTTTTATTTGGAAAATGGAATATTATTTCAGGGTTTCATATGAATTATTTTTTAATTTTTGGGCTAAATCACATAATAAAAAAAATTAGAACAGAGCTCTTTTCATATGCTTCCCATAATCATTTCTTAGATTCGCTGAAACTTTTATAAAGCGGTTACTTTTAAAAATTAACGCTGCCTATACTTAAATTAATGTTATTCGATATAATACACACAAAGTTTAGCTAAATTTGGATTTGCCGTTCCCAAAAAAAAATCAAAAATGTTTGTATGGAGAAAACAGTCTTAATGAAATTCTTCATACAAAACGCCAATTTCATAGATAACGACCTAATATAATAAACCGTACTCAAATTACTGAGTTACATCCTGGTCTGGTCTGGCCTGGTCTGGACTGGTCACATACACACAACGATAAACACATAACACCCGTCGTTTTTCCTCAGGGTTAAACAAGGTGATTAATGCGGAAGCCATTCACCGAACAGTCTGCTTCGGTATTTCACTCCCAACGATTCGAATGAAGTCAGATTAGAAAAAAGTAAACACACAGATAAACTAAAAAAATATAATTTGATATTTTGGTCCATAAATTTCTATATAGAATGTTAAAGTTTAATTTAGAACACAGTTCTGTGGTTATTCTATTTAAATAATTACTTAATATTATTTACTTACAATTATAATTATAAAAATATCTACTAGGATTTAACTTGGATGCCGAATAAGATCTTTAGAATTGCCATTCGATTAGAAAAGATAATTTCGCAAAAACTTAACCTATTAAGCCAAATTTAAGTGCACCGTGTTATAACATCCACAGTCTCATGCAAACACATAACTTTCCTCCGAAACCTCAAAAACCCATACTGAATTGTCTCTAATAAATACATCAGATATCAATAACCGTAGAGATAAGGAAACCCATGAGGAACAGCTGACAATGGGACGAATACGGGCATCATTCTCTCTGCCTGCAGAAAGTGCGTTCTCGTATGCTTCTTCAGATGATCTCTCCTACCGAATTTCTTGCCGCAAGTTGAACAGGGGTATGGACGAACTCCAGAATGAATCCTTTTATGCCTAGTCAACTCCTCATTTCTCGTAAACGTTTTTCCGCAATTTTTCTCGTCACATTTAAAAGGACGTTCGCCGGTGTGTATCCTTATGTGACCTTTCAGTTGACCGTTGTTCGAAAACCCGACGTGACAGTGAGGGCATTTGTACTTCTTCGGACGCTGTTTCCGCGCGTTCATGAGCTTAGCTTCATTCTCCTGCTGAAGTATTCGCGCGTATTCTAATTCCATTGCGTATCCTTGCGCTAACGACTCGAGGAGCAAAGGATCGGTTGGTGGCACTCCAAGAGCTTGAGCTATGTCTGCTGCAGGAAGGTAGTCCGGAGGGAAATGTGTGTTATATAGCGGAGGTATAACATTTGGAACTACGTAAGGGTTATCGACAAGAGTTTTGACTTTCGTGTCGTTTGGTTTGTTATTAAGGATACCGCCAGCATGTTCTTCGGTTTGTAAAAGTCTATCGCAACATAAAGTTAAGCTTGCAACAGGCGAGTCTGTAGATTCTGAATTAATGTCAAATTTGGTGGGAATTGTTTTTCGGTCGTCGGCATCTTCAGTAGTGGTTGATACAGTAGCATCTTGATGAATATTCGCTTCAGGTTTCTTGAACGTGCCTCGAATTTTTCTTAGACGGTTTTCCCTTTTAGTATCATCCATTTTTCTTTTCTTTGTTTTCGTATTATTTTCTATATTAGTAGCTTTATCACAGTTTGGTTGGCTCTCTTCTTTTTTGCTATCCACACTCATATCCCAAGGCCGAAAGAGCCGGGAGTAACTTTGCTCAACAGACAGCATGTTTTAAACAAAAAAAAAACAAGGAAAATCACAAAATAAAAGTGCTGTCACACGCGATCCAAGTGAAAGACTGAGACCCTTTTTCATTTCAACAACTTTTATATACATTCCGTTAACAATAAATTTAATAAAAGCTCCCAAAAGTAGAGGGATAGATCCTATTGAATGGACGAGAGAGACGAAATATTTTTCAATTGTTGCACACTTGAGGTTATTCGAACTTTTTTTGTGTATGGCGCTATTTTCGGGCGCCGTTTTGTGAGTTGCATTCGGAAGCATAGAGTTGGAATTTGACTTGTTTTCGAGGGGCACTTATGTCGTTTTTGTAGTATTGTGTGATATAGTGTCTGAGATAGGGGTGTGTATTGTTATTTATGTTGATTTCGGTGCGTGGTCCGGGGGCGGTGCTGGGGGCCGACCGTTCTGCCCGAGTGCTCGCCCCTACAGCTGCCGACTTGTTTGTTTTAATGGTTTCTTTCAACGATTGTTGCGGGCTGACAATTTATATTTTATGTTACATACATGTGGTGTGTATCTAGGGTCGTTGTTACTAAAGGTAGCGGTTTATGGGAGAGTTAGCAATTTATTTTTACCATCATTGGCTGCTAAGGAAATTAAGTAATTAAATTAAATTAATTTGTACGCTGTTATATGAGATTTGCTTGTCAATATACATATTTCTTTAGAACTGCCATTTAAGTGTTTGTTTTGTTATTCAAACTTAACTACTTGCAAAAGTTGCACAACAATAAACAGAAAAAAACAAAATTCGACTGTATTAAATGCCAACTAAAAAGATAGTGAAGTTCTCGGCACGTCTTTTTTTTTTATATATGAGAGGGCGGCAAACGAGCATGCAGGTCACCTGATGGAAAGCAATCACCGCGGCCCATGGACACCCACACCAAAAGGGTCACAGATGCGTTGCCGGCCTTTGAGGAAGGTATATAGGCTCGTTTCTTGAACTTTCCAATGTCGTCTGCTGGATAGTCTTACTTTTTATGTACATTTTCAGAATCCTCATGATATGTATGCCCTTCCCTATGGTACCCATATTGTAGTCCTAGAACATTTTATTGTTTTCATTTAAACACAATTTCACTCGTACGGCCGCTGTGGTTTACTTTTTTGGGATGTTAATGACTACTTGGACTGTCATATAACACGATTCTAACCTTATCTAATTTATTAAAATCAACCCAGGAGTAAAGGTACTATGAGTGAAGAATTCCATTAATTTAGAATACTAACTAAGAGCAAAAAGATAAAATATTCTGCAACAAATTTTAATTTATATTAATTGAAAAATGTTACTATACAATTCGTGAATACATGGTAGATAAATAAAAAAAATTATAAGTATTAAACAGATAAGCCTTTCTCAAAATATTTATAATTACAAAGGTATATCAATAATAATTGAAATATTATATTAACAATTAACAATAAATAGATAAACATAATAATAATGTTGTGATAATTAGAATAGTAAATACAATTAATTATATTTTAGATTAAGTTTAGAATCTGCCGCCGTGCCCTTACAGGGTTTCATGTAGGGACTATTGTTTTTTTAAGACCTAATGTACACATGAAAGCATGAATAAATGAATATGATTATGAATAATTTTCATAAATACGCGCGAAAAACTTAACCCTCTCTTCGGTCGGGTAATTAGATTGATTTAGTGATTTAACTTATATATTTTTTAATCATTTTAATTGTCGATAAACGACGACGTCGATGGGGCGACATGTACATACAAGGTGTTCCATCTTAACTGCCGCGGTTGACAATCATACTTATACAATTTATAAGCGTCTTGGTTGGATAGTGGACGGGCGAAGGCGATGTTGCAATGTGCTACATCAAAATTTACTCCAATGGCATCTAAATCGCATGACACCTTGCACTTCAAAATAGGTCAAGTCTACATAGATTTTACATACATACGAGCAACACTCGAAAAATATTACCCTTCTTTCTGGGACAGTTAAGTAAAACAATACAGTTTTCATGAAATATATGGGTATCATGATTATCCATCCCCAGTAATATTATAAAATGAGAAATTTTGAATGTTTGATTTCCAATCACGGCAAAATTAATGAACAGATTTAGATTGTAGGGTGGTTGGTGATGAGTGCGTAATTATAATGTTAGTGCGTGATTATAATGATATTACATCTGACTCCATAAAGTAAATAATATGATAATATCGCTTCCGGAGCTCAGACGGAAAGGGAGAGCGTGTTGTACCGACGGCAGACGTAGAATTACTGTCCAGTTCAGACTGTTTCCCCTAAACACTAAACTATACCATCTGGGATTGCACACTCTGAAGGTGTGAGAATAGTCTCCTCCGACAAAGCCGGGCTCCGGAAGGATAGTAATCATAAAGACAGAAGAAGACAGAAGAAAGAAAGAAGAAAAAAAAAAAAATTGGCGCCTCCACAATAAAATCATAAAAATTAATAGCATGGGAAAAGAATTCCCTTAAACTAATTAAAGTAGGTATGCTATGCACTAGATAAAGTATGTTACAATATACTACATTATATCTAAGCACTTAATCATATAACTAGTTTCTTATACTATACATAACACTTATCAATTATACAATATTGTGTGACGCAGTCACCACAAGATGAAACGGTGCTTACGTAGAACATAGGCCATATAATATTTATTATCCCGATAAAGTGATTAGATCCTGCGGGATAAATAGATTATACATTTACGATGGTTAGTGAAGCCATCGATCGATTACTGCTAAATTGCAGACCCTCGAACACCGTCGTAGGTAGCCTGTCTCTCAGTCTTTTACAGGGTGTATTTCGGTGAGTGTGCGTTGGAATTACATAATCTTATTCCACCGTCGCCCTTCCATCTTCGACCTACTAGGCGTGTGGAGGGCTTCCACCAGTATACAGGGCTTCCCAGGACTATGCGACATGGAGGGAAAGTACCTTAAACATTGTAGATAGGATATTTTGCTGAAAGGAGGCTTTATTATATTATTTCTGAACGAATGTTTTCCTATTTGGATTGGTACAAATGGACCGATTAGATGGCCTTGAGACGCTCTGTATAGTCTTGAGACGCTCTGTATAGTTAATATACCGAACATTCGCACTAAGAAGTTCCACTCTTCATTTATAATACGAACAGCAAAAGCATGGAAATTCCCTCTGGCGTCAGGCTTTCCTGAATCCTACAACCTTGGGATCTTAAAGATCCTCTTGAAGAGCAGAGTGAAGAGGCATTTACTGAGATCACGTACGTCATCTTCGACCACATCGTCAGTTTCCATGAGGTGATATTGTGATCCAACGAGTATCCAGTTAATAATAAAAGAAAAAAGTTAGAAATAAAGTTTAAACCGACCTTTTATAAAGCCTACATTAATTCTACTTATTGCAAAAACTCACAGACCAACTAAATTCGTTCACTTCCCGGATTATTCACCATAAAAAGATTATTGGCATCACAAAATGGATGACAAGGATCAATCTAAACAAGTCGAATAACGTTATTCAAGTACAATGGCCTTGATTACAGAATCGCGTTTGATTTCTGAACGGACCGCGGAATTGGCGCGAACTGTCAAAAAGTTGGCGTGATCGATCACGTGTTTTTATTTAATTGTATGGCGATTCGTGTTTTTTGTCTAAAAAGTTTTGTTTGTTCACAAATATACGAAGTTGTGGTATCTACATCACTTTTTAAAGTATGCATGTGAAGCGTGAGAAAATTTGCAGGATCAATAGTAGGTAGATACTCTTTTCCCAATTTCTTTTCCAATTTTCCCTTCCTACTTTTGACGGGCTTGGGACCGTCAGAATGAGTAATTAGCGTGTAAATAATAATTCTGGCGTGGTTAAAAAATTTCAAATTACACACTGATTAGGCATTCATTCTGACGGTCCTAAGCCTTTGGAATCGAGCAAACAGAAAAGTAGACAGACAGTTGGCTTTTTGGCGGGATTCGGCGAGTGAAGTTGCATTTTTCTTTATAATTCTTATAATTTGTGCATTCTAACTTTTGTAGCTTAATAATTGCAGAATATTGTGCAGCAAACGTTAGTGATGGTATACAGGTGAAAGGAAGTGTAAATTAAATTGCGTAACGGAGCTTTCGGGTGCCCTCAAGAAGCCGCCAAAATCTTTTGTAAAGCATTCTGCCACTTTACTGAAGAATGACTTGACCGTGACTAGACTCTGTATACGCCAAGTATACGACGAATTACTTGTTTTGACTGAGACTGACTTATAAACTGAAGAAATAAGTGAAATAAAATTTTTCACTCGAAACTGGCAGTAATGTCCCTCGATAGTGAGGTTGACTGGTTGCCATCCTCAAAAATAAGAAGAAGAAGACAGACAGTTAGGTAGGTAGATAGATAGCTAATACATACGTCGTGTAGTCGCCGGCATCGGTGAGCGGTGGGTGAATGAACCGTCGCGTCGGGCGAAGGCGCGCGAGGTGCTAGAGTGCGGCATTTTAAAAAATTGAAAAAAAAAAACTATTTCGTTGATTAAAAAAATTACTTCTTTATTGTATTGTAGTTCACTTATACTACACGTGGTGAAGAAAAATGATACTTTTACTAACACCCTGTATAGATACCAATGGAAAAATAAAGTAACCTTATAGACAATTTTCATAGAATAAGGCATTCATCGATCAATCGCTCCCTTTAGATTAAAGAGCGAAGCCAAGAGGTGCGAGTACAAAACCTTCAAAATAACATGACGTTACCAAAGAAAGAACTGAATCTTGTCACAGGCTTGACGAATGGCCGTTTATATTATGAAATGTAGGGCTTGATTGGAGTGATCGTTCTTTGGAAGTGGTGGGCGAATGTAACCGTTTACAGGGATCGTTACGTCACTTGCACCTTGAAGATTTATCATTTTGTAAAGTCAAAGTTACCACTTGACGTACATGATGCTAGAATATACAAAGACAATTCAGCTATTTTGAAAATGTAAAAAAAATATGCTAAAATCGTTGCAAAAGGATAAAATGCATTCTAACGTCACATATTGCTATTATACCTGTTATTTTATTTATCAAGTGTAAGTTAAAAGTAAAACTAAAGTCGAAAAAATCTTATAAAATGTACTTACGGTTGAAAATTATTTACAATGGAATTGTAAATATTAATTTGACACCTTAAACGGCACAAAAATTAACAAAGTACCACACATACCTAATATTTCAAATAATTTCGCGGTAAATGAAAAACAGAAACAAAATACGTACGACACAGACCATTTTTATGTGGTGAAGCAAAGTGGTGGTTGCAATCACACAATAACTACTAGGGTGTCGGGAAGAAAGGGATTAGGGGCAAACCTGGTTCCTGTCTGCTCCGCGTGCTAGTTGGTATGGACTCAGGCCTCCTCGGTCTTCCGCAGTCTCCAGACGAGATGATTCGCTGTTTTACTATAAGTTTTACTATTTCGCTTTATGACTTTAGTGCTGAATTGCGAGCTCAATAGCGATGTGCTCGACCCGAGTATCAGATAGAAAGTGATGTTTGTTGGTTACCCCTACGATAGGATGAGAAATGAAGGCAAATTGAGGGTAGGGAATAGTGCTGTACTTGTTACAAATCATACTAATATGTACGTTGGTTGGTGGTAGGGCATATTAAATGTCCGCCTGGCTAACTACCATCATCTTATCTAAATCTGCCGCCAAGCAGCAATGTTAATAGCATTGTTGTGTTCCGGTTGTCAGAGATAAGATACCCAGTCCCCCAAATGTGTTGGGGTTTCCGGGTCAGTACGCTTCCACCTTCGACCTCATCTTCGCTTACCATCAGGTGTGATTAACGTCAAGTACAAACCCGTTGTGCATAAAAAAAAAACGTTTAAATTTACCAACTACATTTTCAGAGGCGCCTTATCTTTCATCAAACTACAAAAAGCCCCCTCTAAGTCCGCATATTGTAACGGGTAACTACGGAATCCTACGCTGCTCGTGGCCCAACATGCACTTTTCTAGGAAACTTTAGCAACTATGTTACCAATTATTTCTAGCCGTCACGCCATGGACCTAATCGATATTTCAAAAATATAGTCGGTCGTTCAAATAATTTATGAATGCAATACCTACTTCTATATTTCATCCATCCCTTTCATCCATTCACATAATTCTCTACCCATTGAAACTCCCATATTTAATAATACCACAAATAATGCTAATATACTTCGGCCAACTCGAAATGCCTTAATTTCTTTATAAAAATCATATAAATCTCTAGTATAAAGCATTTTTGGATAATTCAAAGTACCTTTTTTGAGAACCGTGAAGGTGACAAGTTTATTTGGGTAGTTTTCGACGCAGTTTTTTGGGTGGACATTATTGTGGTGGTCAATTACTATGGTTGTCGCAAATGGTGCAACTATTGTGAATGGGAGAGTAGCGTGGAATGGAATACAGGGTGATCTGATTTTATTTGTGACAGAATTATGTTAACGCTGACAGAGGACCTGGTGAAGGTTGCGTGAAGTCGCTGGTTGCAGGCCGTTTCCAACCAATCGCTCCAGAAATTTATGTTTAGGCCTATGGTCAGCAGTTTTAAAACGTCATTTAAAAACCTGTTTTTAAATGACGAACCCCCTCGAGTTCTTGCTTATTCTTTTCAGGGGAAAAATGTAAAATTTACTATTTTAAGTGTACCCTGTGTACCTACAAAATAAAGCACTTTGACTTTGACTCTTTGGATTTTTTTCAAATATACAGATTTTATACTTACTAAAAAACGTTAACCCTGTATAACATATTATACAATCTCTGTGTGGTCCGATCCGAATTGCGACGTCGCAGTGTTAAGTGATCTCAAGAACAATACGGGCCATAAATTCAAAATGGCTGACAATCATTGTTGCCGCGCCATTCATAACTTCGCAGACTCTGCGTCGCGTCGTCTTGGTGTTTGGGATGGTATTTGGGTCATGTGTAGTGGTTTTTATGGTTACGCTATGATTATTAGATCGATATCTTCAATATTCCAAAGTACTCTAGGTTCAAACGAACGTACCATAAAATCATTTAACTTTAACATGTTTTTGTTATAGTGTGTGTATGTAAGTACTTGATTGGAACAATGGTCTTAGCTACTCTATGTGTTTCAAGCAACTCTTCAATCTCAATACAAGTCTTGAGGCTGTATCACCCGAAATGCGTCTTAAGAAATTGACGCTATCTCAAGCTCCGTTCTAATTTATAAACCAATCTTGATGTCTACTCAGCTGAGATCACTTCTCAAGTATTCGCCTCAGTGGCGATTGAATGATAGTCTTGAGGTCCGTTTATTAATACGTGAAACTCTCAAGTGAGTACTGCTTGAGTACATGGCCTGCCTGGGAATCGAACCCGGACCTCCCAACCTGCGTCTTAACCGCTGAGCCACCGACGCTCTGTCTGTCATTATCAAAATAGCTGAATTCCACTTTCTACCACCACGTACGTATCTTTCGGAAAAAATTCAATCCAATTGGTTCAATTGCCGACTCGGCGCTTATTTCCCGACTGTCACAGGAAGGAGGATAAAGTTTTTCGGGTGTATATATGTGGATTTCTATTTTACCTCCTGTGGCTTAAACGGCTTGACCGATTTTGAACTGATAGATAGATAAAGCATTTATTTACGCAACTGCAATTGCTAAGATAGAATAAAATCCAATCCAGCGCCCGTGGTCACAAAATATGCAGTCAGGTTTTTGGTTTTAAAATCCTTATATATGCCTGGGAGATAAAAACTAACATCAACAGTACTTTGGGTTCTATTTCGCACTATTTCAGCACAGTTTATTAACATTGTCAAAATAGGTGAATTCCACTTTATGTATTCTAGCAACAGGTACGTCATGCTTTGACTAATTATATTGAGAGCAACTTACAAGCTCAGTTATATTTTATAATAGAATATTTTACTTCGTCCTTTGGAATCGCAAGTCGGTTGATGGGCATCTACAACCCCATGTTGTTTTAAGCAAATGAAGCAGTTTTTAATCTAATTCCTTTTTCCACAGTCCTTTTGTATCTATGTAGGTAATGTCGTCTCATTGCAAACGATCCATCAATCACAAGTTACGAAGTTAACCCTTTAGTTAGGCAGGTACGGACAGATTGAGATTGATTGGTGAGGATGTATCAATTTGATTTGTTCACGCCTCTACTAAATTGTCAAATTGTAATACCCATATCAATAACTGCTTCATCAAAAGATAGGCATGAAAAGTTTAGTACTTTGTGTGTGGTTGGTTTATTTTTAAATGTTTGCCTGGCTGGCTACCATCACCTTGTGTTGAGTAAGTCTGTCGTCGCGAAGGAATAATGTTGATAGACTTGTTGTCAATGGGGTTTTTTGAGGTAAGGGCTGCTGACCTAAACAAATTGGGGGTGCCAGGTGAGCGCTACTCTGCCTCCGGCCTCATCTTCACTTAACATCAAGTATGATATACCTAGGTCAAGCGCTAACCTGTGATGTATATACCTATTTATTATATACCTGAAACCTGAGATTAGTTTGGTCAGAAGCACGTGTAGAATCGATTCCGGCTATAATAATATATAAAATCGATTCCGGTTATATGTTTGTCCTTAATTATTTATCTAATTAACACCCCAGCCTAACGAGCGGAACCATAACAGTAACTGAATTCGCAACAATCCTTTATTTTAATTTAATTTTTTCTAGGCTTATTGTTTACAAAATATATGATCTAATTAGGGTATATCGGCTTTTTGGTATACAAAATATATCATTAGACATACACACAGCGCCATCTAGTTCCACACTAAGCAACTAAAGGCTTGTGTTATGGATAGCAGATGATTGATATACTAAATAAATACATATTTTTTTTGTAAATAAATACTTATTATAAATGAAAACATCCATAACTCGGGTACAAGTCCGTATTCATCACACAATCATGTCTCTAGCGGGATTCGAACCCGCAACCTTTTGGTATAGTGGCCAGAGTTGCTAACCACCACACGTCGTCAAATATTCTTGTCAATATCAATTCTAGTTGAAGTAAGTTTTCAATATTTTATTTAGTACTAACTGTTGCCCGCGACCACAGAATAGGTAATAGTGCCGCGACCTCGTTCGTGTGGCACATTTCATGAAATTTGGTGCACCAAAAAATTGTGCCTATCTCTTAATCCAGGTCCTCAACTCTCTATCGACCAAATTTTATCCAAATCCGTCCAGCCGTTTTGTGAAGTAAAGAGATAACAAACACATACACAAACATCGCAATCAAAAAGTTTCAGTAGTTCGGTCAACCGGACTAAAAACCGGAGTACTGCTAACACAGCCGCCTCCGTGGCTCAATGTAAACAACATAGGGTTTACGAATCGGAGGTCGCGGGTTCGATCCCCAGCGGGGTACATGTTTAGTACTCGGTTTGGTTGGTGGTAGGGCATTTTAAATGTCCGCCTGGCTAGCTACCACCATCTTATCTAAATCTGCCGCCAAACAGCAATGTTAATAGCATTGTTGTGTTCCGGTTGTCAGAGATAAGATAGCCAGTTCCCCAAATATTTGGGTTTCCGGGTCAGTACGCTTCCACCTTCGGCCTCATCTTCACTTAACATCAGGTGTGATTGAGGTCAAGTACCAACCCGTTGTTCATAAAGAAAGAAAGAAACACAGGAAACTTTACAATTATTATATTATTGGGTCTTTACCTATAAAATTGGAGTTTTTTTTCTTCGTTAATCATTGTACCAATTCCTGTGATTTTCAAAGCTATATCCAAATTTGTTTTTTTATTTGGAAAATGGAATATTATTTCAAGGTTTCACATGAAATATTTTTTAATATCTGGGCTAAATCACTTAATAAAAAAAATTTGAAAAGAACTCTTTTCATGTGCTTCCCATAATCAATCAATCAATCTATCAAATACTCTTTATTGCACAATTAACAAAAGCTACATAATCATTTCTTAGATTCGCTGAAACTTTTATAAAGCGGTTACTTTTAAAAATTAACGCTGCCTATACTTAATGTTATCCGATAATACACACAAAGTTTAGCTAAATTTGGATTTGCCGTTCCCAAAAAAAAACAAAAATGTTTGTATGGAGAAAACAGTCTTAATGAAATTCTTCATACAAAACGCCAATTTCACAGGTAAAGACCTAATATTATTGAAGTGTGATTGTAAGTTTGTAGTTTGTGATTGTGACATATCCTTGACTGTCCATTGCGCAAACAACATGGTATTATCATGTATTGATAAACTTCTACTCTGTCATCATTAGCAGATTGCAACTGTAGGCATAGAATACTTTGCTGTGGGTATACGTTTGTAGCAATGGAAAACTTTTTCTTCAATCGAAGGCTTTAACCGCCTCCGTTGTTAATAGCATTGTTGTGTTCCGGTTGACAGAGATAAGATAGCTATTCCCCAAATGTGTTGGGGTTTCCGTGTCCACCGACTTCAACCTCATCTTCACTTAACATCAGGTGTGATTGAGGTCAAATAAGCATTAAAAAAAGTAGGTGATGCTGCTATAATGGTGCAGGAACAAAGATATACTCTATAATAATTACTTGATATATTTATAAAAATGCTAACAGTATGGGTTCTGCTGTATGGTGGGCGAACATGAACTATGTAGGTGTCACAGACCACCAGACTACATTGTTCACGTTCGCCCAATTTATTGGTCTGTAGTTGGAGTAAATGAAAAGCATAATACTATGGAATTGCTGTGATGAGAAAATGCACGATCGAGATGATCGTACAGAAACTACTGGTATTTCTTTCCTCCTTTTTGATTTAATGCCTAAAAAGTAAGGCAAGGTAAACTTGCTACATAAATAAGTATTAGGTCCTCACCTATGAAATTGGCGTTTTGTATGAAGAATTTCATTAAGATTGTTTTCTCCATACAAACATTTTTGATATTTTTTTGGAATGGCAAATCCAAATTTAGCTAAACTTTGTGTGTATTATGGGATAACATTAAGTTAAGTATAGGCAGCATTAATTTTAAAAAGTAACCGCTTTTAAAAGTTTCAGCGAATGTAAGAAATGATTATGGGTAGCACATGAAAAGAGCTCTGTATATTTTTTTTATTATGTGATTTAGCTCGGAATTTAAAAATTTTTTCACGTGAAACCTTGAAATAATATTCCATTTTCCAAATAAAAAACAAATTCGGATATATCTTTGAAAATCGCAGGAATTGGTTTCATACGTAAATATTTAGCACACTTACACCAATCCCAAACTAAGCAAAGCCTGTACTATGGATACTAGATAACGGATTAACATACATAAATATTTATATAAACATCCCTGGGTCGGGAATAAATGTTCGTATTCATCACACAAACATTTACCCCTCGCGGGATTCAAACCCGCAACCGTTGGTTTCGCTGAAGGGTCACTATCCACTACAACAATCGGTGTCGATCCTTGTTCGGTCTGCTTCTAGTATTGAAGTCTATGCTCTATGTGATAACACTTGCACTCTGGAGATAGAGAAGGAATCACATTGAATTCGATTACAGGCCAATTTCTGGCGGTTCATATTTGTAAATTTTGTAAACCATAATCCGAATATATCAAGCTAGCGCAAATAATACACACACTTCCCTAATTGAATTTTCCGTTCTGCCCCTCAGAATAATCCAGCAAACGACCTACAAAAAGTGCTTTATTCAATTAAAAATGTAATAATAATAATTGTAACCCTACTTGTGGGTTCCCTTGTTAAAAGGGGGTCCTTGGCCCCTCCCCAATAACCCTCGTGTAAATACCATTAGGGGGTTCGGTCCCCGCGGTGACTACTTGATCGTGTGCGGTTTGTTGCGGTGGAGACTTGAATAGGTCGAATAAATTGGTTTTGCAAAATTTAGTTTGAAATAAGAAATTTAGACAAAACTTAATTTAGTTAAGTAAACGAGCAAGAAACTCTAGGGTTGCTCTTTTAAACAGATTATGTTGTGATTTCGTAATTATATGAATAATAAGACAGATATGTCCATGCTTGCTTATCATTCAAATGGTCAGTGATTTTATAATAGCCTTTTGCTAATAATTTCTGTTTTATGGTTGCTTTAAATTTATTTAAAGGCAAATTTTGAATGTCTACTGGAACCTTATTATAAAAGCGTATACATTGCCCTTTGAACGATTTACTAACTTTATGAAGTCGGCTAACATAAACGGATAACTGATTCTTATTCCTTGTATTAACATTGTGCCTATCACTATTTTTAGCGAATAAGGTTATATTTTTTTTGCATATAACAAATTATCTTAGATGTATTGAGAAGTCATTGTTGAGACATTAATTTCCTTAAACATATCTCTAAGAGATCATATATTATTCTAGTAAAAAAACGAGTAATATAAAGTCTATCAAGGAGTTTCAGTGGCAATATTCTGGCTCCATCTTCAAACCCTCGTCATCATGTGTAAAAGTGCTCATGGCAACAACTTTTTCTAAATGATAATGAAAACTACACCAAAATTCGTTGCGTAGAAACAGCGAAGCGTACAAACTGATAGAGACGGACACCGATGTTGCTTTTTTTTATGCACAACGTGTTGGTATTTGACCTCAATCACACCTGATGTTAAGTGAAGATGATGTCGAAGGTGAAATCGTACTGGCTCGGAACCCCAACACCTGGCTATCTTATCTCGGACAACCGGAACACAACAATGCTATTAACATTGCTGCTTGCCGGTAGATTTAGATAAGATTGTGGTGGTGGTAGCTAGGTTTATGCTATTTAGAGATAATGATATTATAATACCGTCGTTTTTTTTTTTTATATGAGAGAGCGGCAAACGAGCATGCGGGTCACCTAATGGAAAGCAATCACCGCTGCCCATGGACACCCGGAACACCAAAAGGGTCACAGATGCGTTGTCGGCCTTACACTCCCCAAATTGCATCCTAGAAAAAAATCCTGTTGAAATCTCTGCCATTTAGCAACATCCAATCATACCCATGTCTTTGGCGAATTTACAAAAGGCAAGATCTTCCACCGCGCTATTGGTATTACCAGAGTCTTGAGAAAAGTTTGTTTGCGCGATGTAGTATTCGCACTCCATTGGTGAGCTTAGTAATGATGCCTCCACAAGTCTTTTAGCATATCGTCTCTCAGGTGATATCAAAAGCGGATATGAGCTTGGTCAAGTACCAAAAACTGTTTCTATGTGAAACGTCGTAAGCTTTGCTGTTGTTATCTATTTCTGCTGCCAGCCATCAATGGCAATTTCGGTGCGAAGGATGAAAAATGCAGTGATATTACTGGCATATATGAGATACGATCCAGTTTACATATGTCAGCGGCTGTAATGAATGCTTCCATTTAACCAAGGCAGCACTACGATAACCAACCACTAGGTACGAAAGATTCAACTACGAGAAAACCTTAGGTCGACAAGACAACATCGACATGTCTATGATAATAGTGACTCGACAAACATCAAGTTTCCTTAACAAAAACATATAAACTGTCCTCAATATGTCTTCCAGATTGCACTAACTCCGACTTCGTAAAGATTAAATCAATACAATACAATACAAATACACTTTATTGCACAACAGAAAAGAAAATACAGTTTCAGAAAAGTGGTAAGAATAGAATGTACAATTTGGCGACCTTATCACTATTTACCTTACCTTAGGGTATAAGGACAGTACATTTGAAATAGGTATGTTGTGCGGTATTAAATAGGGATGCAGATACAAACTACGTGAATTAATTTCATATATTTACATACACATACATACATAGATCAATAGACAAATATACCTACTTAAACATTAACATCATAAAATAGCAACATAATACAAACGTAAATATATAGGTGTACTAAATAAATATTTATGGATATATAAAATAATAATAAGCGACAACAGGATTGTGCTAAGGTATAGAGAGAAGATAAGAAGAGAGCACAGATTAAAGCACCAGGAAATGCTCCTTGACGGCGACTTTGAAAGCATTCAAAGTATAAGTAAAAATCTATATGTACATAAACGAGTCACGTCAACCCATCCACGCATGGATGCAACTCATGAATAGCAGAGAGTGTGACATCTGCAACCAAGGTGCGAGTGCCGGCGACAAACAAACAAACATTCAGCAAAGGAGCTGTTCCGCCCTCGCTCTGTACCTTGTTGAGTGGTTAAATGTATTGGAGCGAGAGTGTACGCTGGACAAAGAGTTTTGATCCTGGCACTATTTTCATCGGTGTGGTTTCTGCCCGTTAAAAGATTTGAACCAATAGAAGAGAAAGGATAGAATCTCTTCCCGTAGGTGTCGTAAAAGCCGACTGGAAGTTTCCACCAAAAACACATTTATAGACTAGCACGTTTTAACGACGATGGGTTCACCCTTCGTCACGTTTGTATTTCTGTATATTTCGAAACGTGAACCGTGAACGTTGTTTCACTTTTAGTACTTGAAACACCCAGAAACTTATATTTGGAATATCTCTGACCACCCCATTTGGGATAAATATACCGCTCCATTTACGAATCGAAGGGCGCCGGTTCGATCGCCAGCGGGGTACAAGTTTAGTACTCGGTTTGGTTTGGTAGGACATTTAAAATGTCTGCCTGGCGCAGCTAGCCAAACAGCAATGTTAACAGCATTGTTGTGTTCCGTTTGTCAGAGATAAGAAGCCAGTCCCCCAAGAGTATGGTGGGGTTTCCGGGTCAGTGCGCTTTTACCTTCGGCTTCATCTTCACTTAACATCGGTGTGATGGCGGTCAAGTGCTAACTCATTCCGCATAAAAAAAGTCAGACCGATGAACAAGATCATAATAAGCGCGGATTCACATACACGACATTAGACAGGTTCTAAAATAACAATAATTTAATTAATTAAAAAAGAAGTAATCTTTTTATATCAGGGCTGCTTACCAGAAAAACTTTAAAGCAGGCTTTAATAAGTATTATAAGCATAACGTATTGAGCGTGTTATCAAAAAGAACCTAGGACCAGGCGTGAATCCGCCATTAGGCACTATAAGGGTTTTTTCAGAATCTTAAAATAGTATCGCCTGAGTTTCATGCGCATTGTTCTCATCCATTTATTTATTAACACTTTATTGCATATATAAGTATACAATTATACATTTAACAAACATAGGACAGAAATTACAATACACAAAAGGCGAGCTTACCTCTGTAAGAGATTTCTTCCAGGAAACCCTCGGAACGAAAACAAATTTAAAGTTTTTTATTGCAGACAAAGAGCGACACCCAAAATAAAATATAGAACTATACATTAAGAAAACATCACTGTTATAGGAACACATTTGACAAAAAAGACAAAACCGATGTGAGTTAGCGGGAATTTAAGTTAATCACAAATCACAGATATCACGTTAAATAACTATATTTTCGTAGGGCCATTTATCAAGCACCAACTCCTTTTAGACGCGCGACGAAGCGTGGATATCTGAAGGCGTTTACTTGGGTAATGTTATCTGTATAGTAAAGTAACTAACTACATAAGCTCTGTAAGTATTCGAAGTCTGTTCGCTGACTTTATTTTAGTTTTTGCTGAAATTATCGCGAAGAAAGTATATCTACTTAAACTTACAATACAAGTAATAAATATTGATATACCTGTGATTTCTATATATAATGTCATGAATATTAAAAGTGAATGACTTTAATTAACTCTTGTCGACAAAAGGGTTGCCAACTAAACGAACCAGAAATGAAAATAAGTTTTACATCTTCTTCTAAATATATAAAGGAAGAAGCTGACTGACTGACTGACTGACTGACTGACATATCAACGCACAGGCCAAACCGCTGGGTCTAGAGTTTCCAAATTTGGCACGTAGGTTGCTTACGAGGTCTAGGGGAGCACTAAGAAAGGATTTTTCAAAATTCACCCTTTAAGGGGGTGAAACAGGGGTGGGAAGTTTGTATGAAGAAACAGTATAACTTGGACATTTCGACTATTTTCGACTCGAAACTTCGCAAGAGTACTCCTAGAAACAAATAAGCTAATACGTGTTTTGAGATTTTTCGAAAAACAACCCCCTGGGTTGTGCAATGGGGGTTAAAACCGTAAAATCGATATTGGTGTCGTTATTTAGGTTTTATGGGATGTTGATTTTGAAAATGACATTTATTTTAAGTTAACCCTCTAGGGTTGAGATAGGGGTGGGGGTTGATACCAAAAAAGTCAATATTGGTGTCATTATTTAGGTTTTTTGGGACGTTGATTACGAAAATGCCATTTGTTTTGAAGCTAACCCCTTGGGGTTAGAGAATGCGATAAGGGTGAGTTGAGATTTTTCGAAAAACAGCCCCCTGGTGTGTGAAATGGGGGTTGAAACCATAAAATCGATATTGGTGTCGTTATTTAGGTTTTTTGGGATGTTGATTATGAAAATGACATTTATTTTAAGCCAACCCTCTAGGGGTGAGATAGGGGTGGGGGATGATACCAAAAAAGTCTATATTGGTGACGTTATTTAGGTTTTTTGGGACGTTGATTGCGAAAATGACATTTATTTTGAAGCTAACCCCTTACGGGTTGCGATAGTGGTAGGGGTTAAAATCACAAATTCAAATTGGTGTCGAAGTCGAAGAGTCAAAGTCTCAAATTCGAAGGCTCAAAGTCGAAGGCTGAAAGTCGAAGGCTCAAAGTCGAAGGCTAAAAGTCGAAAGCTCAAAGTCGAAGGCTCAAAGTCGAAGGCTTAAAATCGAAGGCTCAAAGACGAAGGCTCAAAGTCGAAGGCTCAAAGTCGAAGACTCAAAGTCGAAGACTCAAAGTCGAAAAGTAAAATTCATAGTCAAAGTCATGTCAAAGTCATAGTCAAAGTCATAGTCAAAGTCATAGTCAAAGTCATAGTCAAAGTCATAGGCAAAGTCATAGTCAAAGTCATAGTCATAGTCAAAGTCAAAGTCAAAGTCGTAGTCAATGTCATAGTCGAAGTCATAGTCAAAGTCATAGTTAAAGTTTTAGTCAAAGTCATAGTCATAGTCAAAGGGGTGAATAGAATTTCCAAATTTGGCACGTAGGTTCCTTACGAGGTCTAGGGGAGCACTAAGAAAGGATTTTTCAAAATTCACCCTTTAAGGGGGTGAAACAGGAGTGGGAAGTTTGTATGAAGAAACAGTATAACTTGGACATTTCGACTATTTTCGACTCGAAACTTCGCAAGAGTACTCCTAGAAACAAATAAGCTAATACGTGTTTTGAGATTTTTCGAAAAACAACCCCCTGGGTTGTGAAATGGGGGTTAAAACCGTAAAATCGATATTGGTGTCGTTATTTAGGTTTTATGGGATGTTGATTTTGAAAATGACATTTATTTTAAGTTAACCCTCTAGGGTTGAGATAGGGGTGGGGGTTGATACCAAAAAAGTCAATATTGGTGTCATTATTTAGGTTTTTTGGGACGTTGATTACGAAAATGCCATTTGTTTTGAAGCTAACCCCTTGGGGTTAGAGAATGCGATAAGGGTGAGTTGAGATTTTTCGAAAAACAGCCCCCTGGTGTGTGAAATGGGGGTTGAAACCATAAAATCGATATTGGTGTCGTTATTTAGGTTTTTTGGGATGTTGATTATGAAAATGACATTTATTTTAAGCCAACCCTCTAGGGGTGAGATAGGGGTGGGGGATGATACCAAAAAGTCTATATTGGTGACGTTATTTAGGTTTTTTGGGACGTTGATTGCGAAAATGACATTTATTTTGAAGCTAACCCCTTACGGGTTGCGATAGTGGTAGGGGTTAAAATCACAAATTCAAATTGGTGTCGAAGTCGAAGAGTCAAAGTCTCAAATTCGAAGGCTCAAAGTCGAAGGCTGAAAGTCGAAGGCTCAAAGTCGAAGGCTAAAAGTCGAAGACTCAAAGTCGAAGACTCAAAGTCGAAAGCTCAAAGTCGAAGGCTCAAAGTCGAAGGCTTAAAATCGAAGGCTCAAAGACGAAGGCTCAAAGTCGAAGGCTCAAAGTCGAAGACTCAAAGTCGAAGACTCAAAGTCGAAAAGTAAAATTCATAGTCAAAGTCATGTCAAAGTCACAGTCAAAGTCATAGTCAAAGTCATAGTCAAAGTCATAGTCAAAGTCATAGGCAAAGTCATAGTCAAAGTCATAGTCATAGTCAAAGTCAAAGTCAAAGTCAAAGTCGTAGTCAATGTCATAGTCGAAGTCATAGTCAAAGTCATAGTTAAAGTTTTAGTCAAAGTCATAGTCATAGTCAAAGGGGTGAATAGAATTTCCAAATTTGGCACGTAGGTTCCTTACGAGGTCTAGGGGAGCACTAAGAAAGGATTTTTCAAAATTCACCCTTTAAGGGGGTGAAACAGGAGTGGGAAGTTTGTATGAAGAAACAGTATAACTTGGACATTTCGACTATTTTCGACTCGAAACTTCGCAAGAGTACTCCTAGAAACAAATAAGCTAATACGTGTTTTGAGATTTTTCGAAAAACAACCCCCTGGGTTGTGAAATGGGGGTTAAAACCGTAAAATCGATATTGGTGTCGTTATTTAGGTTTTATGGGATGTTGATTTTGAAAATGACATTTATTTTAAGTTAACCCTCTAGGGTTGAGATAGGGGTGGGGGTTGATACCAAAAAAGTCAATATTGGTGTCATTATTTAGGTTTTTTGGGACGTTGATTACGAAAATGCCATTTGTTTTGAAGCTAACCCCTTGGGGTTAGAGAATGCGATAAGGGTGAGTTGAGATTTTTCGAAAAACAGCCCCCTGGTGTGTGAAATGGGGGTTGAAACCATAAAATCGATATTGGTGTCGTTATTTAGGTTTTTTGGGATGTTGATTATGAAAATGACATTTATTTTAAGCCAACCCTCTAGGGGTGAGATAGGGGTGGGGGATGATACCAAAAAGTCTATATTGGTGACGTTATTTAGGTTTTTTGGGACGTTGATTGCGAAAATGACATTTATTTTGAAGCTAACCCCTTACGGGTTGCGATAGTGGTAGGGGTTAAAATCACAAATTCAAATTGGTGTCGAAGTCGAAGAGTCAAAGTCTCAAATTCGAAGGCTCAAAGTCGAAGGCTGAAAGTCGAAGGCTCAAAGTCGAAGGCTAAAAGTCGAAGACTCAAAGTCGAAGACTCAAAGTCGAAAGCTCAAAGTCGAAGGCTCAAAGTCGAAGGCTTAAAATCGAAGGCTCAAAGACGAAGGCTCAAAGTCGAAGGCTCAAAGTCGAAGACTCAAAGTCGAAGACTCAAAGTCGAAGACTCAAAGTCGAAAAGTAAAATTCATAGTCAAAGTCATGTCAAAGTCATAGTCAAAGTCATAGTCAAAGTCATAGTCAAAGTCATAGGCAAAGTCATAGTCAAAGTCATAGTCATAGTCAAAGTCAAAGTCGTAGTCAATGTCATAGTCGAAGTCATAGTCAAAGTCATAGTTAAAGTTTTAGTCAAAGTCATAGTCATAGTCAAAGGGGTGAATAGAATTTCCAAATTTGGCACGTAGGTTCCTTACGAGGTCTAGGGGAGCACTAAGAAAGGATTTTTCAAAATTCACCCTTTAAGGGGGTGAAACAGGAGTGGGAAGTTTGTATGAAGAAACAGTATAACTTGGACATTTCGACTATTTTCGACTCGAAACTTCGCAAGAGTACTCCTAGGAACAAATAAGCTAATACGTGTTTTGAGATTTTTCGAATTCAACCCCCTGGGTTGTGAAATGGGGGTTAAAACCATAAAATCGATATTGGTGTCGTTATTTAGGTTTTATGGGATGTTGATTATGAAAATGACATTTATTTTAAGTTAACCCTCTAGGGTTGAGATAGGGGTGGGGGTTGATACCAAAAAAGTCAATATTGGTGTCATTATTTAGGTTTTTTGGGACGTTGATTACGAAAATGCCATTTGTTTTGAAGCTAACCCCTTGGGGTTAGAGAATGAGATAAGGGTGAGTTGAACACTTTGAACCCACCGGGTATGCCATATCACAGACTTTTACTACGTGTGGGTGCACCTGTTATGTTATTGAGAAATTTAAAGCCACCCAAACTTTGTAACGGTACTAGGTTGCAAGTCAAGGCTTTGCACCGGAACGTAGTAGAGGCCACTATTTTAACAGGACCTGCTCAGGGAGAAACAGTGTTTGTACCGCGTATTCCATTAATACCAAATGATCTTCCCTTTGAATTCAAAAGGCTTCAGTTTCCACTAAAGGTCTGTTTTGCCATGACAATAAATAAGTCGCAGGGGCAAACGCTCAAATTCTCCGGAGTAGACCTACGACAGGACTGTTTCTCTCACGGTCAGTTCTATGTGGCAGGCTCACGTGTAAGTTCACCTCAAAGTTTGGTTCTATTGCTACCACCTTCAAACATGGCAAAAAATGTTGTTTATAAGGAAGTACTTTAATAAATATAAACCAGAATTTTTCAGAAAGGTCTTTTAATGGATCCCTGTCTTAATTCATTTACCTGGCAAAACATCAACATGGTTCCACATACTTGTTATCTGCCCAGGGTCTTTTCCTGTTTGAGATAAACTCTACATGGTAATTTTTCTGCTGAATATATTCCCGTGGGAAAGTAATAAAGTGTTGATTCATGTAGTCTACGCGGACGAAGTCGCGGGCAGCTGCTAGTTAATAATACTTACAATTAAAAACAAGCTTTTAATGTTCCATTGTGATTAACTTTATGTCTACCTTTTATATTAGGTTTCGCTCTCGCGGGTTTGCTGGAAGAGATCTCTTATAGAGATAAGTTTACCCTTTGTACATTTTTCTTAAATCTTTGTTAATGACCATTTCTCTGTGTGTGTGTACAATAAAGTGTTAAAATAAAATAAATAAATAAATAAATTCTAGTACAAAGCCGAGTAACATAAAGTCCATCAAGGAGTTTCAGTGGCAATCTTATGGTTCCATCTTCAGGCCCTCGTCATCATGTGTAATGGAGAGTGCTCATGGCAACAAAATTTACTAAATGATAATGAAAACTACACCAAAATTCGTTGCGTAGAAACAGCGAAGCGTACAAACTGATAGAGACGGATGCCGATGTTGTTTTATGCTATTTAGAGGTAGAGATAATGATATTATAATTCCGTCGTACGCTCCCCAAATTGCATCCTAGAAAAAAATCCTGTTGAAAACTCTGCCATTTAGCATCCAAATCCCAATCATATCCATGTCTGTGAGGAATTTACAAAAGGCGAGATCTTCCACCGAGCTATTTGTATTACCCGAGTCTTGAGAAAAGTTTGTTAGCACGATCCTAATATTTCCACTCCATTGGTGAGCTTAGTAATGATGCCTCCACAAGTCTTTTAGCATGTCGTCTCACAGAAAGTGCTCATGGCAACAAAACAAACTAGCCCAAATTCGACTATCTTGCCCTTAGCCATCAGCGAGTTCCAGTTCCTACGTCCCGGCACCATCATCAGATCAGCTCGGTGGTATCTACCATAATATTGCATTATCATCGAAATTACAGAAATGTGCCAAATTTCAGCTCAATCAGATACCAGCAGGTGGTTGAAAAACGGTTTGCAAATTTTGAAACGGACAACACCCCTCTTTTTGCGTCGGGGGTTAAAAAGGTAATGATTATAGGATTACTACGTTGCCTGTCTGACTGTCAAGATCCTTATTCTCAGGATAGGAAAGTTAGATACCTAACTGTTTGTGTCGTGAGATGGCTTGAAAGGCTGTTTTATTTTTATTTTATTTTATTTTATTCAGGACAACTAACAGCTACACAATACAATTATGTTTTATTATCTTATATGTAGACAATGGAGGTCATTGTGTAACCAACTCCGTTATTCACGACAATTTTATACATAACTGCAAAGACAGAAAAGCAATATGAACCAGTTAATTTAAATCTTAAGTATCACCAATATCCGACAGGACTTCCAAACACTGTTTCTTATATTGGTTTTTAGACAAAAAGAATATATCCACATCCGTTAGATATTTATTATGTTCTAAAAAAATAATGCTAAATAAAAATTAGGCCTTTGCTTTGGAGTAAATTTCAAGCGACACATTCCGTATCCTTCGCACAAGACTCTACTTTTCTTTAGCCAGCGTGTGTTCAATTAAATATCTGAAATTCCTAACAACGTTAGTTCCATTTTAGAGTCCACAGTATTTATTTATTAACCCATCGCCCATTGACGCAAATAATGATCATTCAGCCCATTCCATAAACCCACCGCTCCAGACACATCCACATAACACCTGTAGCTTTTGAGTGGCCGACAAATGATACAATGGCAAACAAAAATTCGCCACATCAAGGACTGACCGACGGGTGTTAATCTAATTTATCCTTACAGACTCTTTTACAAAGTCATGTTACAATAACCGATGCTCAGGAGGCGGGGCGCGGTGACTTTTTGACAGCGGCTCTATCAAAGCGCGGCTTTTGCAAATAGTCAGCCAGGTATTTGTTGGGTTGACAATTCACATTTCTAATGTTCGAGGTCTTGTTTGCCGGTACAATTGAGTGTTACCGTGTTTGTCAATAGTAAAGATATGGATGTCAAGAACGATTGCAAAATATCAAACAAGCATTTCAAGTTGTCACTCTATCTTCGCAGTTCGCGCATTGTTAGAGGTATTGTTCAATTTGCCAGTACTTGTCAGTAATTACTAATTTAGACAATCGACTGCTAAATTATAATAATAATACCATTTACTTGGTTAATGCCCGTAAATGGTATGATAATACCAGCTCATGCTGAGAAAAATAAATTGAAAATAGAAATAATAATAATAATAATAAATAAATATTTCGGACACTTACACCAATCATCTAGTCCCAAACTAAGCAAAGCTTGTTATGTTATGTTAAAGCTAACTAGATAACGGATAAACATACATAAATATTTATATAAACATCCATGACTCGGGAATAAATATTCGTATTCATCACACAAAAATCGCCGAACCCGCAACCGTTGGTTTCGCTGACAGTAACTAATGTAATCAGTAACTAATGTCCATTATTCGAGTGACATTAATAGGTAAAAACTATCTTTTTTTTTATTTCCTTTTTGGAGAACTAACTATAAGAATTTGGAGAAGTAGATGGGGTTTTTTTTTTCAGATTTAGCATTATTAAGTATGTGTGAACAAATTTTAAATATGGACATGTTAATAATAGTCTAATTTATATACACTTGTAATTTCCTATAATTTTAAAGGCCGTGATTTTTTGCACATAGATAGAGTACCTGTCAGTGATATAACAAAAATGTTTTCCTTCCTTCTACATAAGAATCAGAAACTTTATGATTATGGGTAATTACACCCCAAAAATTACGTATTTTTAATGGACTACAATAAGGTCCCACATGTAAGTTTTTCGATACACGAGTTTGCAGCTTTATGTGCATAAGTCTATAAACGAAATGATATTGACCGAAAGCCAAGTAGGTAACAGAAAACAAATAAATGAATTGTTGAAAATAACAACCAGAACAGTCACATTTAGAACTGTGCCATATTACTACTTATCAAAGTAGTGTTTAGTCAGCATACATTAGATTATAGTTGTACTTGTATCTATGTCCAGGCCCTGCAAATACTGTTTAAGTTGTTCCTATCACGAACTAAGAAAGCGTTCTTGTAGTTTGTTCTTACGAATAGAACGTGCTAAAGTGGGCCCACGAAGACCCAGAAGTTCAATTTTAGATAAATTAAATAAATATCCTTGGATCACAACGCTATCTAGTTCCACACTAAGCAACTAGGCTTGTGTTGTGGATACCAAATACATTTTTTTTATATATACTTATTATAAATGAAAAACTCGGATATACATTCAGTGTACTAAGTATCGGGAATTTGTCAATAAAACAAAAAATACAAATTATTCATCTAAATTTATTTTATCGCCTTCAAAGTAGGCCCCATCGCTTGCAATACAACATCTCCACCGCTTCACCCAGTCTTCCATACATTTTTCATAGGCTATTTGCGGTATGGCCTTTAGCTCATTCAGCGAATTTTCTTTTATGGCTTCTATCGACTCAAAACGTTTTCCTCGAAGTGGTAATTTTAACTTGGGAAATAAAAAAAAGTCAGACGGAGCCATATCAGGTGAATACGGTGCTTGGTCGAGAACTTTTGTTGAATTTTTCGCTAAAAACTCTTTCACTATAATGGCTGTGTGTGATGGTGCATTATCATGGTGCAGCATCCATGAGTTGTGTTGCCACAAATCTGGACGTTTTCGGCGGATACTCTCACGCAAACGCTTCATGACGCCTAAATAATATTCTTTATTCACTGTTTCTCCCTCTGGAAGGAATTCGGAGTGAACCACACCACGGTAGTCAAAAAAAACTGTCAGCATCACCTTGATTTTGGAGCGACTTTGCCGCGGTTTTTTGGGTTTCGGCTCGTTTTCGAGACGCCATTCTGAAGACTGTTGGCTTGTTTGCATGTCGTACTCATAAACCCATGTCTCGTCGCCAGTTATTATACGTTTCATAAAGGTCGGATCCATAGAAGCTCGGGAAACCATGTCTTCAGCAACATGCTTTCGCTGCGCTTTTTGAACAAAATTGAGCTCTTTTGGAACTAGTCGAGCGGCGACGCGTTTCATGCCTAAAATGTCAATGAGAATGTTGTGAACGGACTTAAAAGATATGTTCACCTCACTAGCCAACTCTCTCAGACTCATACGTCGATTTTCGAGCACTAGCTTCTTGATTCTGTCGATGTTTTCTTTGGTCGTAGCGGTTGAAGGTCTACCAGAACGAGGCAAGTCTACTACTACTTCTCGGCCTTCTTTAAAAGCCTTATACCATTCATAAGCCCTTGTTTTCGATATACACGATTCGCCGTAGGTATTTCGCAACATTTTTAGTGATTCACCACATGAAATATCATTTGAAACACAAAATTTAAGGCACACTCTTTGTTCAACAATATTTTCCATTGTAAAAATCGCCGAGGACTCAAAACTATGACCAACAAAAAGTGTAGTTTAAAACAAATTAAATGACAGATCCCGCTCAAATTTTGCGCGCTAAATCAGTACAGTGCTACCAACATGCAGTAAAAAACTTAGAACGACCTCTTTTACGCGGGTCTTTTTATTGACATATTCCCGATACTTTTTACACAGAGTAGTACGTGTCCGTATTATACAAACATATGCCCCTAGCGCGATTTTAATCCACGACCTCTGGGTATAGTAGTCAGAGTTACTAACCACTACACCAAATAGATCGTCCTTATTATAGCAAATAAATTCAGGACAGTCAATGGTTCCATTAGCAATATTCATCAAATTATACTGGATGAGTTTTTTACCGTTAATGACGAAGAAAGTAGTGGTTGGTGGTAGGGCATATTAAATGTCCGCCTGGCTAGCTACCACCATCTTATCTAAATCTGCCGCCAAACAGCAATGTTAATAGCATTGTTGTGTTCCGGTTGTCAGAGATAAGATAGTCAGTCCCCCAAATAAGATGGGGTTTCCGGGTCAGTATGCTACCACCTTCGGCCTCATCTTCACTTAACATCAGGTGTGATTGAGGTCAAATGTTAACCCGTTGTGGATAAAAAAAAAAAAAAAAGTTTTTTTACAACCTAAATCAGCATGTGATACAGTTCGCGAATGACGTCGATGTGTGACAGTTCCCATTGGTAGCAAACTCTCGTTTTAGAACCAATGATGTGGTGCCATTTTCATTCTTTCAAAACAATTTACCCATTCCCAAAGTGCACAAACAAAAGGAATTGAAACTACGCTCAATTATAAAAGAAAATCGTAGAAAAAATCTTCCTTTCTTTTCTGTTCTCCTTATGTCAATAACTTATAAACTACCAGTGTAATCGAGTTAAAATAAAAACAAAATTAATCGTAGAGTGCGTTTCACCCTGTTTCACCGAACAGTGCCTATGACGTTATGTTGGCAGCAACGTTTTTCAGTATTGTATTCAGTATTAAGGAAAACAATAGGGCATATTAGGTAAGTGAAATAGAAGGTATTGGCATAGGTAGTTTAATTATTTTTTTCGAAACCATCATGGAAGCGTTAATTTTGTCATTTAACGGTCGCGTTTGTAGCCTATTGAACATAATTACATCATTAAATTAAATAAATAAAGAAAAATTGGAGAAAATATGAGTTCTGAACAAATTTAGAATGATAGGAACCCTACAAATAACTTCTATTTCACTTACCCGCAGCTCTTTAAAGTCAGGTTAAATAGGCATCTTCTGGGAAAGCTCGTTCCATTGTAGACCTTATCTCGACATTAGTCCAGATTAAGGTCAAGAGCGATCCCATTCTAATTTAAAAAAAAAAAAAAAAAAAAAAAAAACTTACCTAATATGCCCTATTTTTTCCTTAATGGTAAAAAAACTCATCCGGTATAGGTATCACTAATGTCTCGCATATCTTCTAACGGAACAAAAATAGTATCTATCGTTTGCACTTTTGGACATAGAGTACCGATCTTTGGCTTGCTGTGTATTCTTAGGCCCGTATTAATAAACCAATTTCAATACAAGTCTTGAGGCTGTATCAACCGAGATGCGTCTTAAGCAGTTGACGCTATCTCAAGCTACGTGCTAATTTATAAACCAATGTGGAGGTCTACTCAGCTGAGATCACTTCTCAAGTATTCGCCTCAGCGGCGAATGAATGATAGTCTTGAGTTTCATTTATAAATACGCGCACCTCTCAAGTGAGTTCTGCTTGAGTATACACGTGCTTTTTTAATCAGCAGCTTTACTGAGTCCCTATACACATTCATCTTAACTTTGTCCTCGTTCTAATAAACTCTGAGTTTGTTAATTAATTTTGTTAAATTTGGGAAGAATAAAAATCTTTTTATTTATTTTTATTCTTTATTTATACAACTACTGGGGGTTCCAGTTTTTATTATCATAAATGTAAATGAACAAGAATAGGTTCATAATTCAACTTGACTACGCCCGAGTCGAACCGGATATGTTCGACTTTTCGGTTTTTGAAAACGATTTCGGCATGTTTGATGGAAATCGGTTAAGCCAATTCGTAATGAGGTGTCTTTCGGGGGTTTTCCAATTTTTGAAATTTATACTTAGTTGAAATTATAGAGACGAAGTCGCGGACCGTAAGCTAGTGTCACATGAAAGCAATTTAAAATTTATACTAACACATTTTCCTTATGCGTACAGGGACCCGTCCCCTTCGCGCGGTCAACACTGCCCGTGGCGAATTCACGCATCACTACCACACTATGGCGGATACAAATCATTTGTTATCTATTCACAGGGTTATATAATGTATGCTTTAGGTTTTATTATGGCTGAATGCGCGGCGCCCTTTGCCTCGTTGCAGTTTGACGAGGCTTGGCGTCTGGGCATGAGTTCGTACTTTTTTGAGGGTTTGTTAACAATATAACTATATCATAAATATTAATATAACGGATGATGAACACACCCTCAGGCAAAGTTAGTGGTAGGCAGTTCTGATCCCAAGGTACTATATCGACTATATCGAGGCTGAGAAACACTTATATAGTTATACATACAAACTCACAAACACATATACACACAAGTAAACCTTTGTGATTACTATAGTTAGGTATACCTCCTATATTATATATGTCTCATAGTTAACCATGTAACGGATGTGTGAGATCATCTGACACAAGTACTAGTAAAAGGCGTTCTCCAACAACTAAGATTATAATAACAGTAAACAATTTTTATGGTTGCTTATAATCATATCATTTAGTATAATAAATTTTATTTTGAACAATTTAGACGGGGTATAAAAAATAAAAACTATAAGGCAAAGACGTCGTAGTTGTAATCGTTTACGAGTAGTTTTCGTTGTAGTCGTTTTTTCCTCTCGACTACAACATATGCTCAGATGCTCAGATGATTTAATACCACTTTGTGACACCGAAATCTAGTACCTACCTACTGCTTACTTTTGGATTTATGGTCCATATATTTTTATGTTGAGTTATGTAGTACATACAACCTGATAACTTAACTTAAATATAGTCGTGTCGTTAAATGGATCAAATAAAGTTTACTTATTCTTAAGTTTGTAGTATCTCTTAGAAATAAATTTAAAGAAATTAATATAACATTAGCATCGCAATATGTTTACGAAAACTTAATGTATCTAAGAAAAAATCTAGAAGGAAAATAGTGATATACATAATGTTACAATATACAAAAAATAAACTTGATGTTCATGTCAGCCGTTTACACAAAGTCTCTAAGGCATTTAAGGGGCAATGTATACGCTTTTATAATAAGGTTCCAGTGGACATTCAAAATTTACCTTTAAATAAATTCGAAACCATCATATAACAGACATTATTTACCAAAGGCCAATAAAATTTTTGTCTATCTGGATGATAAGCAAGCATGGACATAGACCGCTCGATGATATTCAGTCTAATTAAACAATATAATATAATTGTAACCCAAACTTATTTAAAAGAGCTACCCTTGAGTTTCTTGCTCGTTCTTCTCTGGGAAATCAGCTTTGTGAATGAGCAGTAATGTCAAAAACTTTAATAATAAGATAAAAAATGTGACGTTTTCAAGTGATAATTATTATCCTACGAAATAAATATTTTTTAGATTTTTGATTTTGATTTTTTAGTGATAGACACTGTAATTGTAAAACATTGTAAGAGCGAAATGAAAACTACTAAAAACCGCTTCATAGATTCAAAACTCATTTGGTTTCGCTCCTTAAGAAAACCGGTTTTTACGGTTAAGGTACAATCAAACCTATATAAAACACTCCTTAACACTTGATTTAGCTTTAAAAATAAACCGGCTAACAAGCCTTGCATTTCTTACCTATATTAGTATAATTTGTCCCAACGGGTAATTGCAGATATTTTTTTTCTTATTAATTATGTTTTAATAATTAACCCACTAAATTACTCGTACATTTTGGTTGGGCCATGAGGAAACGGGCCGTTTTGTTGTGCTAACTCGTTTTGAATTCTGTGATGATGGGTTTGCTGGAAGAGATCGCTGTTGCCGCCTAATTTGTAGTTTCTATAAGATATTTAAATGGACCATCCTAAAAGAATAAAGCGTATTTGATTGATTAATATCATTCGATTTATTTTGATTGGGATTTCGAACAAAATGAGTTGGTACACGTATATTGTATAAAAACTCAATATAACTGTTATTCACGCTAACCCGCGGCTGTGTGCTTGTCTCCAAGCGGCCGCGGTCGTGTCGCGTATGTCACATATTGTGGTCACATACACAATACCATATGAGATATGGCCCTTTCAACGAACATCTGCCAGCCGATTTATAATGAAAAAAAAACTATGACTTTGACACGGGCCAAAATAAGAAGTATTTAAACCTTTTGAGATTATAATTAAACTTGAGAGAATCTCACAATTCCTTATCATGCATATCGTAATTGGCATTTGGGGGTTACAAAACAATAACAGTTTAATACTCGAAACAAGGAGCGTCGGAGGCTCAGCGGTTAAGACGCGGTCTCCCAATTTAGGAGGAAATTTAATTACTTATGTGCATTCATCCGCCTGCTCCTAAACGATGAAGGAAAACATCGTGAGGAAACCAGCATGCCTGAGAAATAATTCGAAAGCAAATTTTACGAGCTGATGATGGCTTGAAACAAAATCCAAGGTTAGAAACGTAAGAAGGGTGCGCCCATCGCCGTTAAAACGTGCAAGTCTAGATGTTTTTTTGGTGTAAAGTCCCTTAGTCGCCGTTTACTACACCTACGGTAAGAGACGGGTTGGTTTTTATTCTTTTCACGTAAAGAAACCACACAATTCCTCATCATACTTTAATATTTAACTTTAATATTGCTGAACCGATTTTAAAGAAATGCTCCACGCGCACAAAGTCGCCGGCAACAGCTAGTCCAAACTAACTGTCATGTATAAACAGACACATCGTGTCGACACCTGTTGCCCGTCACCACCACAGATTACTAACACAATAACATGTAAACAATATCACAATGAAGTGTCAACCTCTTTAGACAAATAAATAGGATTAGTGAACAAAGCCCTTAAACACGGCATTGATATTTCTATTATGCCTGGACCCTCGAGGCAAAGTGTCAAATGCTTAAGCCGACATAATGCTTTTAAAATCCTAGCTCAATTTAGCGAAAGGAGAGTAGTCGAAAAAACTTGTCAAGGCTGAGAGGACTGGAAGTATCCCGCACGTTGTTTAATGAATCAGTAATGCGACTCAGTGAGGTAACACAGCTTATGCCCGTTTTCACCAACCACGCCTAAAATATAAGTGTTCCTTAGTAAGGTTTTGACACCTAACCCACGTGTTTGTTTTCACAAACACGTTTCACCTAAAGTGATAGGGACCTCGTTAGATTTACGGGGTAAACTGTGACCTCTAACGTTAAATGATCGATATTTTGAGGTCAATTGTACTGTTAATAAAAGTACGTAAGAATAAGAATAAGAATCGTTTATTTGACCCATTCAGCGACACACATATTATT
Source organism: Oegoconia quadripuncta (assembly GCA_949316235.1). Taxonomy (NCBI): domain Eukaryota; kingdom Metazoa; phylum Arthropoda; class Insecta; order Lepidoptera; family Autostichidae; genus Oegoconia; species Oegoconia quadripuncta. Next base: position 11,533,260 of record OX438745.1, read on the forward strand.
TTTACATAAAGTGTGAAAATATATACAGTGAGTTTGAGACCGAGTGAGATAAAAGTATAGTACACAAAACAGTTTCATATGTTAGAATAGGTACTCCTATCTCATAATGTAGTTTACAGTATCCAATAAAAATAGCTAAGCAGTTTCTCTTATAGACTAAAGTTCTTAAAAATTAATTTTCGGTGTCGCAAAGTGGTATCAAAGAAGGTCTCCTTCTCAGCATAAGTTGCAGTCTAGAAGTTAGACTACAACGCTGGTTTTCAGTGGAGCCTATGGTGAAAACACGGACGCTGGTACTTACACTTATACCGGATGAGTTTTTTTACCGTAAGGGAAAAATAAAGGCATATTAGATTAATGAAACAGAGGTTATTGGCATAGGTAGTTTTACTTTTTTTTTTCAAAAACGCACTCGCCGTCCGGAGATTAGTATGCGACTGGCGATATTTCTAGGGTTCCAATCATGCGAAAACTCATATTTTCTCCAAGTTTCCTTTATTCATTTAATTTCATGATGTAATTATGTGGAATGTTGGGCAATGAAAGAGACTGATGAAAGTAGAATGCATGTGGCAGAGATGAGAATGCTAAGATGGATGTGTGGTGTGACTAGAATGAATAAGATCAGGAATGAGTATATCAGAGGAAGTCTGAAAGTGGCGCCAATAACAGAAAAGTTGAGGAGTAATAGGTTAGCATGGTTTGGGCACATTATGAGGAGAGATGAAAGGCACGTAACAAGACGAGTGTTAAGTATGAATGTGGAGGGATACAGAGGTAGAGGAAGACCAAAGAAGGTGTGGGTAGACTGCGTGAGGAATGATATGTGTGTGAAAGGGGTGAGTACGGAGATGACGACTGATAGAGGAGAGTGGAAGAGGATGACATGTTGTGCCGACCCCATACCTAGAGTGGGATAAGGGCAGGAAAATGATGATGTAATTATGTGGAATAGACTACAAACGCGACCGTCAAATGACACAATTAACGCTCTATTCGAATATAGTTTTGAAAAAAATAATTAAACACCTATGTCAATACCATAAAGTTCACTTACCTAATAGGCCCTTTTTCCTTGCGGTATATAAAAACTCCTGGATGAGTTTATATTTCATAAATTGATATATTTTATTTTATAAATGATTTTTTTATTATTATTAATTTAATCAAGGAATTATTTTTAGGTTATTATTGCTCACTCCGCAAGAGGGTTAAAACTGATTACCCGCTAAATTGGGAATGTGAGGTGACGCAGTTTACGTCGTTAGGTTTAAGTTTTGTTGATTTGACTACGGTCGCGGGTTCGAATCACGCTATATGAGGGCAAATTTTTTGTGTGATTAATAATATATATTTTGTAAATCGGTTAGCTCCAAGGCAACCGCACTGCTAAATTTATCGTTTCAATAGTTTAGGCGTGACATCTGGACAGGCAGAGGACTATTTGCATTTGTGTTCAGGCGGCTTAGCCTAATTTGGGACTAGATAATTGTTGTGTGAGAAATATTTATTTAATTTAAGAATTAAGTAAGATAGAGTAGAGTGCTTCACAGATAATGTAACGATGATAAAGTTATACCCAACTGCAAACGAATCCCATAAGTTCGAACACAATTTAGCAAACGCAATACAAAAAATCAATTGTGTCAACTTACAAATTTAATGTACCATTCTGTAACATGTATTCCTTCTACGTTAAGTTGAATTCTGCTTGTTACCGGTAGAACAACCGTCCCTTTCAATTCCGTTGACGTGTATCATTGAATATCTTCCCTTTGTGTCGACATACACAAAAGCTAATGTACTCATCGTTCTTTCAACATTGCAATCTATACTAAGTACTTCGTGCGACAAACTTACCTTTAACCGGCACGGACAAATAAAACGTAGTCAATTGTAAAGAGATGCGCACGTTTAGGCGGTAAACGTTATTTTGTTTTGTGGTGTAATTGAAATTTTGACTTTGGTAAAGTGTGTGACGGGGCGAGGTGACGAATGTAGGACGTTAATTGGCAACTCAGCTTGACATTTTAGGGAAAATTATCGGGGAAGTTGTGTGCCCATACATATTAGATATATTTAATTGTTGACTGTAACGAGCGTGAAGGTAGACAATTATTATTTATGAAAGACTAGCGTTTTGCCCGTGGCTTCGCCTGCGTGGCTTAATTTTATGTATAATTTATTCGGAGCTATTTATTATTATTTGTCGAGCGTCGTTAGCGCAGCGGTTAAGACGCGGTCTCCCAATTTGAGAGGTCTAGGTTCGATTCCCAGGCAGACCATGTCCCTATGAGTTTTTAAATTTAAATTAATTCTCTTCCTTTCTTAAATTTTTATTAAATTTAAATTAATAAATCCTCTCTTCCGATTTGCCTTGGGAGCCTTGGTATCAGGAAAATTTCGAGTGTGGCACTTCCTGCCCTTTTATCCTTATGTTATAGATCGCGTGAATTTTTTGGTAAAATTGTTAACCGTCACTGGGTGACCTCGAGATCACGCACTTAACAGAGGCTAGAAATGCATGTTTTCGATGCGAAAACTTTCCTACAACACTGGCCTCACAGAAGTTATGGGACGAACCGATCTGTATTAAGATCCAAAAAGATCTTATAGACTCTGCCTCGACCCTTGCAGATCGCGCTCGTCTCCTTGCTTCTTCATCGCCTGAGCGTTGTTTGTTTGAAGGTGTTTATTGATTCGGGACTAGTCCGTGAATGATTTTACATGTGGAGAGATTACTGAAATACTATTGTAATGAAGTTGTAATGGGACCAATTTGACGGTATTTCATTTACAAAAACGATTACGCGAATCAGCTGCCAAAGTTACTTCAAAATTCAAGCACGTATTTCAATTGTTGAATCATTATTTCTTGAATGTCAATTTAAATCTACTGAAAATAATAATAGGGCTTATTGCAGTCTGTCAGTCAGTATTATTCAAGCTACTACCGCTTCGGTGTTATCGGTGTACAATGTACATTTTAAAAAACGTGCGACCGACATAATTGAGAGCCTCCTCCTTTTGAAGGCGGTTAAAAACTAACATCTAAATAAATTGTTTCTAATTCTCTACATTGTAACACTATATTGAGAGTTTGTTTGTTAGTCAACAATCAGTAGAAACTTCTGAAATCATATAGAAATATAATTTTTACCCGACTTCCAAGAAAGGAGGGTATGTTTTTCGAGTGTGTGTATGTAAATATGTATGTATGTCCGTTCCTTTGGCTCATCCTGTAACATGATCGATTTCGAAGTGCATGGTGTCGTTAGTTTCGTCTTGATACATGGAGTGTCATAGGATACATTTCATGGTAAAAATCCAACATGGCGCCTACAAAATACAAAATGTACGGTCAGGTTTTTTGGTGTTTATTAAATACTTATTCTATTATATGTTCCTTGTTGTAACAGGAGAATTATATTTGACGCCCTCTATTGGAGGAATTGATAACTACAGTAAACACAGCTTCACGCTGATTTAACTTTTATATCAACCCCTCTATAGATGGCGCTAGTGGTGTTAATTCGTGTTCGCGATTCTTGTTGGAAATATTTTATTGGAAAAAGGAACTCACTGAGTGTTGGAGGTAATAATAGAGTCGTATTGGATTATGGGTGGGTTTGAAGACATTCAGAGCGATTACGATTTACCAAAGCGATTATGGGAACGAAACCTACCTACTCTAAGTTGCATTAAATAAATTTTATTAGCTACTAGCGATAGCTATAATATATACTCGTGAATTTGTTACCGTAAGGGAAAAAATAGGCATGTTAGGTAAGTGAAATAGAAGGTATTGTTAGGTAGGTTCCTCAAATGTGTTGGGGTTTCCGGGACTTCATCTTCACTAGCATCAGGTGTGATTGAAGTCAAGTACCAACCCGTTGTGCATTAAAAAAAAAGTGTTTTTAAGCCGCCCCTACATGCCACCGACTCTACTTAACGACTGTCTTCAATTGAAAACAACTGACACTCACTATTCAACGTACCCTCCGAGGCATAGAGGCATTCATTTAAAATGCCATACATCCAAGGGGTGACCGCGCCAAACATTGCTTAACTTTGCTAACCAAAAACGAATAATGAATGCGACTGCACCACGAGTCTAATATAGCTCTTAATTAGGGGTTCTCAAACTACGGCCCGCGGGACAATAGAAAATATTTATTCACAAGAATATGGTCCAGGAATTTGATCTTTTAATAAATTATAGCGCGTCCGCATATTCTGCCATTTATGGAATATCATTGTGTTCAAGTAGGCTTAAATTCTATTAAATATGGCAAATTACGAAACAAGTTAAAATTAGAAATAGGAAAAAAAAAACAAAATTTCACGAACAATACCCTCTAGTAATGATATAATATGTAAATGACTTCCCGATGACGATTTTTTTATGCAAATTTGGACCATATTTACTAGTGGATATTATTAGCAACCACATCAAATGTTGGGGGACTGGCTATCTTATCTCTGACAACCGGAACACAACAATGCTATTAACATTACTGCTTGGCGGCTGATTTGGAATATTTGAAGTATATAGATCCTTTTATTTTATCTTTTAAATGTCATGAGGTCCTTCCTAACACATTTGTGAGGCAATTTCCGTAGAATATTTTGAGGCAAAGTACACACATATCATGTACCAACGGCGTATTTGCATTTATATAGGTTGCAGAGTGGTTCTTTGATGTGAATATTGTCAGTCTATCTGCTTTTAGTGCTTCGAGAAATAGTGCCTGAAAAAGGCTTCATTCTTGTGAAAATGCAATGACTAGAGAAATAGTCGATTATGGCATATATTCGAAGTATGGCATCTCCGCAGCTGTATTTAAATAATGGAATTCCTTATAATGTGCAATAAAGTGTGTTAACCCTGCAAGCAAGAAGAGGAATGTTATAAGTTTGAAGGCTATATCTGTGTGTCCGTCTGTGGCATTGTAGCGCCTAAACGTTTAAACCGATTTATTTATACCGGTTTATTTGGTATTAAAGACGAAAATAAACACGTAATCCAGCAAATGGTGTATTGCCAAAATGGAAGAGAGCAAACAACAACTGTCTTCTTATAAAAGGAATACATACAGGTTGACTGGAAGAGATCTCTTAAAGAGATAAGTCCACCTTTGTACGTGACCTATTGTTTGTACTCTGTTATTGTTATATTTTGGTGCAATAAAGAATATACATAAAAAAGTATAATTCAAAAAGCGCACCAGCCAGTCGTCAACAGTTGGTTTAGTTTATCTAAATGAAAGAATGCGTGGACACGAACCGCTAGGCAATATCCAGTATATTTTATTCTTATTTTTCTTTATCGAATCACAAATTTAACAATTATTCCAAATTGTATTTGTATTGACTTATTTAAAAAGAGCAAACCCTAAGTTTCTTGCTCGTTTTTCTCTGGGGAGACTGCCTAGTGAATGCGCAATAACTGTATGTCACGAAGATTTCAAATGTTATTCTTATAACTTACGAAATAAAACATTTTTAATTTTGATTTGATTTTGATTTTATCTGGATGACACATTTGTTTTCTCAGGCGTTTTAAAAAATTTCAATTGAAAGTTACCTATTCTATTCCAGAGTTATGCATGATAATATAATAATTTAGCTTTTAACCCAGTTGCTTTGTATACCTGGATGATAATACTTGGAAGTTTTGTGCATTTCCATAAAGTCTATACAGAGTAAACCATTCTGAAACCACCTTTAGTTAGGAAGTCCAACAATTTTCGGCTGGTGACTCCACTCCTGATTACCAACAACTTTCCACTAAGAACCAGCCGAATTCAGCCGGAAATTGTTGAACTTCCATACTAAAAGTGGTTTCAGAATAGTTTGTTTGTTTGTAAACGCTTCATTGTACAAAAAAGCAATACAATAATTTTGCGTTGATACAGAATTTATAGAATTTATCCCATAGAGGAATTTCTTCCAGTCACCATAGGGTTAGTTAGAAAACAGTAGATTGGGCGTATACAAATTACAGCAAATTCAAACTAAAACAAATACCTACAAACTAATAAATATATATAAGAGTAATAAGAATAATATATAATAATACATATTTATACCTTAATAAAATATATACCTACATACTAATAATACATATAAATAAATATGTATATAAATAAGGAAATACTTATAGAGAGGATTTAAAGATGTCATCCATCAAAAGTAGCTACCGCTCAAAACGCGTTAGAACCAGAGAGCTTTTTGACGTTAGTTTTAAAAGCATTTAATTATAGAGACTTTCTCACATGCAGTAGTGGTAGTTGGTTTCACAATCGCACAGCCTGGACCGTAAAGGACTTGGTATAAGACTGAGTGAGGTGACTGGGGGTGGTTTACTTTGTAATCGAAAATTTTTTGATCGAATTCGGCTATGGTTCCTTGGGGAAATATGTACGAACATCAAGAGTGGCATCACCAGTTAATGAGAATTACATGAATTATATTTTACCTTATGTAGCATAAAAAATCAATGGTTTTGGCATATCCTCGAAATTTGGTATCTCCGCAATGATAAAAAAATTTAGCTTCACATATTAAAATAATTCCATATTCCTTCTGTTGTGTAATAAGAGGTATGTGTATTCTGCAGAGACTTAAGGAAACTAATATTCCTTATTAGTTTTACAGATATCTCACAAGTGTCAAAGAGGGGAGGGGCTCTATAACTTTATTGAATTAGTTCTAAAGTTGTAGAAGACACGGGGTCGCTTTTATTACTTTGCAGACTCGTATTATGTCGCAAAGGAGTCGTACCTTCTAATAGAAAGTTGGAAAAATTGTTAAGATGCGCCATGTCATATGTAGGTATTTGGTATGTCCATGGATATTTGTTATTTCGTTTAATTTGAGAATAGAAAGTGTCGTTGTCGTGGGTGTCGTAAAAGGCGACTGAAGACTTTCCACCAAAAAAATCATCTATAAATATGCAATTTTAACGTCGATGAGTCGTCCCCTGATACGAGTTAATTTCTATATATTAGGTCCTTACCTATGAAATTGGCGTTTTGTATGAAGAACTTCATTAAGACTGTTTTCTCCATACAAACATTTTTGTTTTTTTTTGGGAACGGCAAATCCTAATTTACCTAAACTTTGTGTGTATTATCGGATAACGTTAAGTTAAGTATAGGCAGCGTAAATTTTTAAAAGTAACCGCTTTATAAAAGTTTCAGCGAATCTAAGAAATGATTATGGGAAGCACATGAAAAGAGCTCTGTTCAATTTTTTTTATTATGTGATGTAGCCCAGAAATTAAAAAATATTTCATGTGAAACCTTGAAATAATATTCCATTTTCCAAATAAACAAATTTGGATATAGCTTTGAAAATCGCAGGAATTGGTACATATGATTAACGAAGAAAAAAACTCCAATTTCATATTTCGAAAGGTGAACCATGGCTGTTGTTTCAAGCATTAAACTTTTAATGTTTGCATTAGTTAAGGTTTATAATTGGCTGTTAGCTACGAATTGGATGAAAACCTTCCTAAAGGAAAAATATAAAAACATAATCATTATTATTTGCTGTTAGTCGACTCAACTGAACCCTAAAAGACAGCAAGTACGTGCTACGCGGAATCGTAGCTCTGTGCTACGCTGCGAATGGCAGCGGCTACGAATGTAACTAATTTCCGTTTTCATTTCAGCTGAGTTACGACCGCGCTGTAGCGGCCTGAAGTTGTGTTTACACTTGCAAAGGCCTGGCTGAAAAGATCCCTGATTATAGATAAGGTTGCCTTAATATAACAAGGTTATTTTTATGTCACTGAAATTCTCATAACACTGTTTTCGTAGCATTAAAATGGACAAAATTTTGTTTAAATCAAAATAATTTTTATAATTCACACGTGGTACAATACAGTGATTTTATATACGGAATAAACCAAAGAATAGGTAATCAATCAAAACATTGATCAACATTAAAATTAAAAGAAAGGATTGTATTGTCGGCTAAACGCGGGCGTTGCTAGCGACAGGGACGGTGCCAGCTTCTCGTGGTATACGGTAGCTCAAAAATTGCAATATAATATCAAGCCAATGCAGGCAAATAGGATATTAGAATGAGACTAGGCCCGATAATAAGGTGGTAAGGTAACAGACCACTTACCCTCACATAAATTTTAATATTAAATTATGATCATGGAACTGGTGCTTACTGGTGAGAAGTAAACATATGCAGGCCCCTATTGCCATACAACTTGGCCCTCGCGTGCAGTCTGTGGAATTCAACCTGGGTAGTCTATTGCTCAAACCGTCTTGCACAAATTTCATAACCAACTTCTTATTAGTAACGACTCACCGGATTCTTCCAAGCGTCGGCGGAGGTAATCAGAGTCACTCACGGTCGTTGATGTATTAAGTGGAGCTCCGACTCCTTTGAAGGCTGGTAGCAAAGTGTCCCCTCATTTTGATGTGCAGACCTAATATATTACTGTAATCGTCGTCACCGCGCCATTTCCGGTGATACCAGCACCACCAGGTTCACTTCTTGTAGCAAACCGCGCACCATGGTATTCATGCGACTTTTAAATTAAAAATTCCGTCGCACATTTATCGCTATCCGTGACATATAATATAATTGAAAAAGAATTAATGAAATTTACCTTAAAAATATTTAATTTCGCCTAGAAAACAAGCGATGAAAACACAACGATTGAACCGATTTTGATAAAACATTCACATTCAAATTCAAGAAAGTTTTACTTCGTAAGTTATTACAATAATATTTGAAATCGTCATAACATATAATTATCAAATAAAAAACAGCATCCAAATCGATTTACCCCTTTAAGAGCTACTGTGCCACAAAGAGAAGCTGTGTGTGTCACAGCGAACAAACTTCTAACAAAAACTGTAAGTAAATATCATAAACCTATGTGGATGGATAATTTTCAACATATGGACAATTAGATGACAAACACATTGTTATTTTTTGCATGTGTCTCGACTGTGTAATATTTGTACCTAATTGTTTTTGTCATGAGATGGGTTTAAATAATTTTTTCTTTCTTTCATATCATTCCTCACGGAGACTACCCACACCTTCTTCGGTAACCCTCTGCCTCTGTATTCATACTTAGCTCCCATGCTAACCTATTACTCAAACATAAACCTCAGGTATAGTATTTAAAACTACCATGAAACGGATAATGCAAAAAAAACTATTATACAATTTCTAACTACCTATTTAGATGATAACGCATGGACATGAACCACTGGCCGATATATTCAATACCTGCTCATGGATGGGACATGTTTTTCGGTACATAGCGGAAAATGCAAATACGTGCTACGTCGTAGCGCTTAGTCGTAGAAGGTCGCAGCCAGCAGCTGAAGTGTTAATAGATGAAGAAGAACGATATATTTAATAGCTGAAAAAATATGCAGAATATTAAAAAGTCAGTATTAGTGATCGTGATGTTATTTAAAAACATTGATTATTATTATTATTTTGGGTTACAATCAGTCATAATTTGATCTTAAGATGAAAAAACGGGCGAGGTGCGTGTCGGGCCACGCGCAGTGTAGGGTTCCGTAATTGCCCGTCACAATATACAGACTTAGGTGATTTTTATTCTTATATAAATAATTTTCAACGGAAAGTACATTTCATAAGTTTTTCGACAATTGCTCATTCAACTTGTAAAGCCTACTTAGCTGTAATAGTTTTCCTTTTAACATCGTAATATATATCCTTATATATATATATAGCCTTGAAGTTTTCACTTATCCAACCGTTTAGCTGCCAGGGGCACACACACTTAACTCTAACAATAATTAGCACTTTAAAACTTAATATTTCGCAAACAGACCCCTAAATCGAAAAACAGCTAAAGATTACCTGTAATATTTTGAACGACCTATAAATAAGATGGGGTTCCTGGGTCAGTGCGCTTCGACCTCAACTTCACTTAACATCAGGTGTGATTGAGTTCAAGTTCAGTAACCCGTGATGGATAAAAAAAAAAGACACCCCACACGATAGGGTCCATAAATAAAAAGAATCATCGCCAGTTTACGTGTAGGCGAGGTACCTCAAAATAAATATTTTTCAAGATTTTATTTTACCACTTTGTCGGCTTAAATTATATGTATACTAATACCAAATTACAACTATATAATACTGAGAGCCTCTGAGGTAAACCGTGGACAGACAGACAGACGGACATGGCGACTACGGAACCCCGAAAAGGAGATGAAAAAAGGAGATCCACTGAGACGATTCTGGGTGCAGCATCAGCTCATGTCTATCATATAAATGTATTGTCGTCAGAACTGAACGAGTATTAAAAATTTCAGCTCCTTAAGGAAACAAGAAATGGTTCTAATTTGACTTGCAAATTTTGAAATATTGAGCAACATACATACGAAGCAAGTGAAATAAAAGCATAAGCTTTCATTCTTTTTATAAAAAAAGAATGAAAGTATATTTTATTCACAAAATGAAACGCATTTAAGGTTCGAAACATTAATTATTACATAACTTATAAAAGTTGGTTGTTTAGTAAATTAGTTATTCTGTGGTTGTACACACATGAGAAAATAAAAGTCCTGACTTCCAATGTAGGAGCTTGTATATGGAAGTCAAAACATAAACACATTAAGCCGCGAGTGCGGTTAACATTTCATTTTGTGGTTCACTTTGAATACTAAGTATACTGATGCTTAGCATTCAAAGGGGATCACGAAATGTGCTCATTTTCATTCTCACACACACACAAACAAACACACACTGCACTTACATTTCATCAAAAATGAAGGATATGTTTCAATAAAACTATTTCTTTCGTAATTATTTTTCAACTACTTTTTTTTATGCTCAACGGGTTGGTACTTGACCTCAATCACACCTGATGTTAAGTGAAGATGAGGTCGAAGGTGGAAGCCTACAGACCCGGAAAACTTACTTACTTAAAACAATTGAAATGAAATGAAGACAAAAAGTTATTAATTTGAAAGTGATTTTGGGTATATACATTACTTGGTATAATTACATAGGCCCACCAAAATTTGCCTAAATACAAGGTGCAAATATAATTAACTATCTTTCTGCCCACAGCTTCGCCAGCGTGGGATAACTTAATCGCGGATTTATTATTATTTTCATATTATATATTGTATATGTATATACCAAATTTCATTGTAATCCGTTCATCCGTTTCATCGTGATTGAGCAACAAACTTCTAAACTTTCGTATTTATAACTAATATACCTCTATAAGATAGTAATTTATAAAACACAAATGAAAATACCTATATCTTATAGAAAAAATACGTCGTCCAACTCGCTTCCGTAAGGCATAGTATCTAGTACGCTAGCGCTATTGCCCCGCTGAATATATAAGCTCAGCTGCTGAGCAAAGTTGGCACCAGCTCTCACATTTATAATTTAATTTTATGCATTCACTACAATATTTACCAAGTATAATAATGAAAATTTTACATTATGTGCTAATAATAGTTATAACAAAAATTCCTCAACACATTCTTTAGTTGAGTTGTAACACTGACCAACCATTCACATAACCTAATTTTAATCGCCCTGGCAGAATCCTTAAATCGTTTGGTAGGGCCATTTTCATTTTTTTGTTTTATTGATAATTTAGTCAAACAGAGCTCAAACAGACCTTTATTTTGTACTGATAATTTAGCCAATCAGACCTCAAACAGATCTCAAACGACCTCAAACAGACCTCAAACTGACCTCAAATAGACTTCAAACAGACCTTTATTTTGTACTGATAATTTAGTCAAACAGACCTTTATTTTGTCAGTGGGTCTTACGCAATCCCTCACAATTTGTTTTGGAAGACCGAGGCTTCCTGCCACTTCTTAAATTTTCATGATATAAGTAACAAATTAATTGTGTGCAATAAAGAATTTAATATTTTTTTTATAATATCTTTCGAAGTCTGCGTCAAAGTTGAAAGTATCGACATTACAATCGTAAATATACATAAAAAAATATATACAGCCCAACATAGAACCTAGGTTCTACATAGTTTTTTTGGTTTATTGATTAAATTCGGTTAAAAACAACCACAATCACTTAATTATTAATTGTTTAGAAAACTTTATGAAAATAATAAGGGTGAAATAGTTAATAGAAGACATTTATTAATTATTTTTTTTAAATAAATATTTCGGACACTTTCACCAACCATCTAGTCCCAAACTAAGCAAAGCTTGTAGGATACTAGGTAACGGACAAATACATATCAATCACACTATTATAAATAAGAACATAGTAACTCTAGTCACATAGAAAATCAGAATACAGCATACAACACAGCTTGATTTATACGGGTTTATAGTAACTTAAGTAATCTTTGACTCCTAAACTAGGATATCCCGTATTATATTAATCCTCTACCATTCATAAAAACTGCATGAGAATTGCTCCGCCTATTTATTGTATTCTCACGACAACTTTGTGGTGAGGCTACGGAGCGCTACGTCACGCCTACGTAATGGCTACGAAGAATTGCTTGCTTATTTATTTATAACAGAGTTTCAAGAGAAAGAGTTCAATGAAGGGTGTTTGTATTTATAAACGCAATCATCGCAGACTTCAATATAATTCATACCAAAATTCAAATTGTATTGCCTGTTTTCCGGATGATGTTATTTATTAAGTAACCTTCGAAATTTTGGTAATTCCACTACACAAAAACTTGAGTATTTTGGTTTTATCATGATTTTTTTTTTTTTATATGAAAGGGCGGCAAACGAGCAAAAGGGTCACATATGCGTTGCCGGCCTTAAAATGATATAGATAGTTTATTTGTCATCATCATCAACAGCCTTCACATCCCTATAGTTGGGACACAGCCTCTTCTCACTTAGAGAGGGTATACCATAACACACCACGCGGGCCTAATGCATTCGTGGATTTATGTCAGACTAGTGATCACCTGACGTCAGTGGTTTTGAGCCGCCCCTGTAGGCCACCGACTTGGCTTAACGACTGCCTTCAATTGAAAACAACCGAGAATTAAAAATTAACCTTTGTACATTTTTCTAAAATATTTGTTAATGACCATTTCTTTGTGTGTGTGTGTACAATAAAGTGTTAAAATAAATAAATAAATTAATTAATTAATTAAAAATTAAAATAAAACACTCGTATTAAAATGCAACTAGTGGTCACCCATCCAGTGACTGACCGGACCAGACATTGTCTAACTTCGCTAAACTAAAACAAACAGCGAATGCGACTGCGCCACGAGTGTTTGGTACTTTAACCTGATAAATTAATTTAAAATGGAATGTATGACAACAGAAGGTCAAACAATTAAGGTCAACTTTTTTTTTAAGCACAACGGGTTGGTATTTGACCTCAACACCTGATGTTAAGTGAAGATGAGGTGGAAGGTGGAAGCGTACTGACCCGGCAACCCCAACACATTTGGGGTTTCCGGAACCCGGAACTCGGAAAACCCAACTTATCCTGAAAAGAGCCATTTATCATATTTTGCAAAATACTTTAGGAACTTTCTGTAGGAGCAGGTCCAACGAGCCGACGAGCGTCAGGATCGGTTGATCGTCTTCTCCATTTCAATGGAGTTGTGATCATAAGTGTGCTAACATCTTCCCTGAACATGGTGTGATGCAAATATATTGAAATATATTTAGATTGTCAGTAAATAACAAAGACAGTTAATGCTGCTTCTTCATATCGCTTCACCCTAAACCCTCCCAATTTTCGAAAGTCTAAAAGCATTAGTTCCAAATCTTTTCATGTCTTTTCCTACTAAAGGTCAACACAAATTAAATATACTATTACAATGGATTATGAACCAACGATTGAATGTTAACTTTACTGTGTTTTATATAAAGTCTAATATTGAGGATTGCTATTTACTTAAAGCAACGATATTGATGGGGCCACGAAGTAAGACCTTGTATATCTTATCTTCACTTAAAATTTTTTTTTATGCACAACGAATTAGCATTTGACCTGAATCACACCTGATGTTAAGTGAATATGGGACCGAAAGTCGAAGCGTACTGACCAGGAAGCCCCATATTATTTGAACTGGCCATCTTACCTTTGACAACCGGAACACAACAATGCTATTAACGGAACGGAACATAACATTGCTGTTTGGCGGCAGACTTAGATAAGACCAAAGCGAGAACTAAACTTATACTCCGCCGGGGATCGAACTCACGCCCTCCGATGTTATTCACATTGCATTATCAAATCTTCCCCAATTATTGATATGGTACCACTCTGGCCCTAAATCCTATCAAACAATAAAAATTTCATCAAAATCAGCAATGGATGAGGATAGAGAAATACAAACAATTTACAGATACAAAGATATTAAAAAGAAACTCCTCATTGTTTAAAACCGGTAGAAAATAGAACACCGCACTTCATGCGTTAAAGTGTCCACTTCATGGCCCGACTGTTACCCATTTTATGTGTGTGAGTGGTTCGCTGCGCAGCCGCCTTGTACCGCCAGTTGGCTTGGTGGCGCCACTGTCGACGGTCGCCCACCCGGCTCGAACCGGGACCTTTCCGAAATCGGTCAATTCCTCCCCAAACCCCCAGTAATCGGTGTCAATTCCCACCTTCCATTTAATGTTTAATATTATAAATTATAATCCTACGTTCAATTAGTGTTTTAACTCCCTCTATCGATACTAACAGAGTGTCGTATAATTTCTAATTTAAGGTAACATTTCTTAAAGAACAAAGTATTAAATGAATATTTTGAGAATAAAGTGAAATGAGATTGTATGTGAAAATGCGGCTGTAGAGTCAGAGTCAGAGAACCTTTTCCTGTATCGTTGCCAGACGTGTGTAAGTTACGTAACTGTTCCGGGCAAAATCGATATCCTGAGCGTATAAATAGCGACCTACGATTGAGAACAGCTGGCTGGCAGCCAGGCGTCATGCAGCCTACTGTGAGTGCTAACAATGTATTTTCCGTTATTAGTTTGACATAGATATAATATTTTAAGAAAAGGTCAAAGACAAAAAGCGTTATTTTTTAGGTGCAAATAGTCAGATTATACATTTTTAAGCTACTGCTTGTTCAAAAGGCAATTTTCTCCTGAGAAGAACAAGTAAGGAACTCTTAGGGTTGCTATTTTGAAAACAGCTTTTTATATTACAACTTTTTGTATAATAATATTTCTTTAATTGTGAAATAGCCTGGCATACGAACGAGCTGGTCACGTCCATATATTTTATTAGGAACGGTAATATATTTAAAAAAATAAAATAGTGTTACCTACCGGCTTCATAATAAAAATGTACAATCATTGTTCTTATTTTTACCAATTTAGAAACATTAATGGGACGAAAGTCTAAGACGTGGGTAAGCGAGTAACCAAGTCTAAGGTGTAGGTGGCTAAGAGGAGCATCAATGCGAAACAAACAGCAATGCTTCTTACATTTGATGGGATCTGATTGAATGGGCCTGGCTGTGAGATTTGGCATAATAGAGAAGAGGCGTATACCCAGTAGTGGATAGATGTGGTCTGAGAATGATGAAGAGAACGATGATGAATAGCTTAAACGCCTTTTCAATTTAATTGCTATAACTCGTGGCAAGTAAATGAGAACAACATTTCGTAGGTCAGAATAAGTTCCCGAATTCGATTCCCGCAAATATCTGAGGGGCTAGATTACTCATTTATTTTAAGTTTTCAGGTTAAATTTTCATTTATTTTGTTATGGAAGAGCAGGGTATTAATTAACTTTAATTAATTATAATTAATATTATAATATTAAATAATAATATTTTATTTATATTATTATTTTTATTTTTTTTAAGCCTTTGAGCGCCGCTCTTGTCACTGGTGACAGGAAAACAATTGATTTTCAATTGTGTCTGTGTCGCGGCAGTTTACGTGTTAATTTTATTTTAATTATTTTTTTAATATTTATTTTTTTATTCAATTTCCGGACGAGGCAAAGGAAACATAGAAAAAGATGATTTTATTAAGGAAACTCAGATGCAGTTGACTGATGGAAAAATAAGAGTACCTATTTTTTTGGATAAAATTGCTTTATATTTAGCAAGTCATATAGGAAAAAATAAAGTTAATACTTTTTTTGGATCGGACTAAAAGTATGAGTAGTCCGATGATCTGTAATCATTTGCATCATCGGACTGATGAGACTAAAAAGTATCATCAGTCCGATCGTCGGACTAAATCATCGAACTACTGATATTAGAGGGGGTTTTCTATGCCACCAGTGTTGTTAATCTTACACTGGATATGTTAATTAACAAAAATTTTTCTAAGTTTCTTTTTCTTACTCAAACCTTACGTCCTTCCTATAATGTAGTTCCGGTGTGTGATGGATGATTTTATTTTTTATTTTATTGTTTTAGGGATAACAACAGCTTTATACAATCTATAGTGATGATTCTTAAAACTATATTATTCAGGAAGCCAATACCAGTTATCCATTGAATTATATACTTATAATAATAATAGTAAGTCAGCTTTTTCTCTATAATATACATACACGAATATATATATACAGTACACATACTTATATATATATATACTTATAATCCAATCATAAAACAGACACATAATAATATATACACGGATACATATTATACTTATATATAATATAGATAAATACATATAGTAAAAACGACATATACACATATCTAGATACGATTATATTCGAATATAATTGATTAATCTAATACGTCTCAGACTAATTGTATTCAAAAAGTTCCTTACCCTAATTAGAATTAATTAGAGCCTATCGTACTCTGGTTTCAATTTATGCACCCCCAATCATCCATAAATTAAATGATTAAATATCCTATTATATATCATATATTACCTATTATTTTTACTAATTCCTAAATAATGAATTTTGTAAACTTTATAAAGTATAATAAAGTGTTTTTACAAACAAACAATGAATAACTCTCGGTTCGATCTCAGAATAAGTACTCCTACGGTACTACCTGGCTAGCTACCACCATCTTATCTAAATCTGACGCCAAGCAACAATGTTAATAGCATTGTTGTGGTCCGGTTGTCAGAGATAAGATAGCCAGTCCTATTAACTTTCGGATTTATAATATTAATATATTAGATTTAAAATTTAGAAAACCCTCGAAGGTCTATGAAATCATCAAATATACCAATGAACTGTGGTTAAAGCTGAATATCTTCGAAACGGCTTAACAGATTTTCATCAAATATGCCGAAGAACCTGTCCCCTTTTTTGGTCTTTAATAAAGAAAACGAAGTGTTACGAAAGACAATAGTTCTTTTTTTTATTTTAATTTTATTTATTCTGTAAACTTCACAGCGTTACATTACAACAATATTAAACAAATTATAAACTATATAGCCAAAAATGAAGCCTGACAAATTCAAAAACTAAAAATATAGGGGATACTAAATTAACAAATCGAAATACAATATACAACATTAAAAAAACGACAGCTTAATATAGTCAATATTTGTGTTTGTGTGTGTCTGATGCATGTTGAATGCGTTTAGGTGAGTGACATAGTGCGGTGCCAAATCGACCAGTTAAGTCTGAGGTGTGATTTCTGACAAATCCTGAAGGATATCCCGGATAAATCCAATGCGACCAAGAAAGAAGATATCCGCCCCTCCGAATTTTGTACCATATGTGTGCACCAGCCTCTCTACCACGGCGTTTTGGGCGTATATGATGCACAAGCAAAGAATTAATTCTATATCACAAGCTTGAAACCAAAAAGAATGCTGCACTATCGAGTCCAATAACTATTTAAGTATTCAAAAACGAAAAATCTCGACAGCATATTTTGTGTTTTGCGGACGTTATGTTGGATTTTTTACGATATAATAAATAAATAAATAAATATTTCCGACACTTACACCAATCATCTATATAGTCCCAAAGGAAGCAAAGCTTGTGCTATGGATGGATTTATATAAACATCCATGACTCGGGAGAAAATGTTCGTATTCATCACACAAACATTTACTTCTCGCGGGATTCGAACCCGCAACCGTTGGTTTCGCTGACAGGGTCACTATCCACTACACCAACTGGTCGTCAATAAAATGTATCCTTCTTCGAATTGATGAAGCTGGTTAGGCTACAGGATGCGCCAAAGAAACGGACAAACATACTTACATACATCCGAAAAACATTATTCTCATTCCTTGGCTAGTAGGGTAAAAGCAAGAAAAAGAACATAATAAAAAAAAATTGTGCATGTTTAATAAAAAAAAAATGCAGAAGGATTTCTCCTATTCCAGTACATTGGACTGCAGTCTTGGGTAGCAGCCACGTCTTTACCCTTGCTTTTTGGAATCAAATCTATTTAATTACAAACCACGAGTTTGCGGCGCTTGCAGTGGAGGCTTTGGGCCCGTGGTCTTCTGACATGAAACATGTTGTAAAGGATTTATCCATTAGACTGGTCCACGCCTCTGGAGATGTGAGAGCTGGTACCTACTTTGTTCAGCAGCTGAGCTTATGCATTCAGCGGGGCAATAGCGCTAGCGTACTAGGTACTATGCCTCACGGAAGCGAGTTGGACGGCGTATTTTTTCTATAAGTAATAGGTATTTTTAATTGTGTTTTTATAAATGTGTTGTTTCAATGAGATTATTTAATTTATTTATTTTAAGAATTGACACGGTGATGGTTTATCTTTCCTCGATAAAGTGGCGACCGTGACACATGACACGAACTGTGATAAAAATTCTTATTAAGATAACGATAAAACGCGGCGAAATAATGATATATGATAAAAAAGCAACCGTTTCATTAGAGTAGTATTATTTCACCGATAAATTTAATTAGGCTACAGAGGAACTAAACTAAATTATGGAGATTCGGTGTGAAATAATAACAATGTATAATTAACTCCGTCCGTCCGTCGAAATATGTCCGTCGGTGTTATGTGTTAACTTTTATTTTCTTTTTTTATGGCAATTCTTTAAACATCACTGCACAGCGTCCCGTAATTAAACAGAGCATTCCATCTATCATCCAACAGGATCCAACAGATTTATCTAAATAAATCTGATCTAAGTGCAGACGGATAATTTTGAGAAGGTATTTCTGAAAACTGAATTCTTTCTTCATCTGCAAGAAAAAATAAATAAAAAAATAAGCAATAATAAATAATAATAAATAAATAATGAACAACTCAAAAAATATTATACTGGATAAGTTTTTTTACCGAAAGGAAAAATATAGAGCTTATTAGGTAAGTGAAATAGAAGTTATTGGCATGTAGTTTAATTTTTTTTTCAAAATTATCATCAAATGAAGCGTGAATTACGCAATTTGACGGTCGCGTTTGTAGCTTATTCCACATAATTACATCATTAAATTAATAAAATAAAGGAAACTTGGAGAAAATTGGATCAACATCCCACTGCAGGGATATAACCTTCCCTCGTATAATAAGGGAGTGTGGGCCATAGTCCACCACGCTGGCCCAATGCGGGCTGGGGACTTCACATGCCTTTTAATTTTTTTTCTCAGTCATACAGGTTTCCTCACGATGTTTTCCTTCACCGTTCAAGAGTAGTCGAATAAATACACATAAATAATTAAATTAAATTTAAAAACTTATTGGTGCATGGCCTACCTAGGAATCGAGCCCGGACCTCCTAAATTGTGAAATCGTGTCTTAACCGCTGAGCCATCGACGCTCAATTTATACTTATATAGAAGACGAAACAATAATAAATAACAGTTTACCACAGAGTTAAAACTATGTCACAATATTATTGTAAAAGTTTAATAATTACCTCCAAAGCAAACAGCAACACAACAAAGCTCAAAATATAGCAACTAATTGCGACATCCATCACTAAAGTCCCTTTGTCGTATCTATCAACGCGGTCGATGCACGTATACCGTAAAATGAAACAACAATGAAGCTGGCCGGGCAATGTTTTTTTTTTTATGTACCACGGGTTAGCACATGACTCAACCACACCTGATGTTAAGTGAAGATGAGGTCGCATGTTACGATTAAGACCGATTCTATCATAGGGCGAACAGAGCGGCCGCTCCAGACGCCGAGTCCCAGAGGGCGCCTCAGTGGTCAATAAAATTTCCTCAGTAGTCAAAAAAATAATTATTTAAAAAATAATACAAACAAATGTACTTTAATTCCGACAACTTCTACATCACAGAGTACTTTTGTATAAACGTTCTACATCAACTGTTCCGTTAGTAGTGCAGTGCTACGAGCATAGCTGTTTTCAATCGACAAATTAGACATAGACTTAAGATGTTGTCGAGATCTTGTCAGTTCTATGCTTGCACATATTTCAGATTTTTAGATTGATGTTCCATATTTTTACCCGACTGCCCAAGGAAGGAGGGTAATGTTTTTCGCGTGTTTGTATATAGATTTCTATGTTACCTCTATAGCCTAAACGCTTCATCGATTTAAAGTGTGTGTGTCGTTAGATTCGTCTTGATCCCCTGGAGTGTCATACAATACATTTTATGGTGAAAAATATGCTGTCGGTTTTTTTTTTGATTTTTAAACTCATTATGTTGTGTTATGGTAGTACATATAACCCGATCAATTAACTGTAATATTATGTTTGTCGCTAAATGGATCAAATAAAGTTTTCATATCCTTTAAATCAAATTTTATTGTGCATGGCATTCAAACTTCAAACTTCAAGCATTTATTTCAACGTAAGATACATGATATCATTTGTTGAATGTCAATTTAAATCTACTGGAAATAAAAAAGGTGTATTGCATTTATCTGTCCGTCTGTATGTCCAAGCTGCTACCGCTTCGGAAAGGGAAATCATCTGTGCGAAAAGAAGCGGCGTAAGAAATCCACAGGATCATTGTTGTTCTTTTTTTCCTTTATTCAGGTTGTATAGTTGCAGTTGTGATAGCATTTTTTGATTCACCAAACCCTACCTTTGTAATATGTAATATGTATGTATAAGTGTGCCCCGTCCATTTCCACGTAACTTATAAATCCGCTGAGTTATGTCTGTTACTTTCAATTGCTTATGAATTTATTCATTCCTGATTCGATCAAGTTATCCGGAGAAATTCGCCTATTGTGTGTTATTTATAAATTTTAAACTACCATTGACAATCTTTGTTGGCGTGAACCACAAAGCGACTATCTGGGTCAGGTCAGTTAAAAGTCTCATGTTATGGAATCCTAAATTTATGTATATTGCGCTTATAGGGTTAGCTTAGATATGCAGATATTTTTTTTTAAGTGGAAAAGAGATGGAACATCTTTACAATACAAAACAATACAAATACACTTTATTGCACAACAGAAGAGAAAATACAGTTTCAGAAAAGTGGTAAGAATAGAATGTACAATTTGGCGATCTTATCACTTCCAGGCAACCTTTGGGTATAAGGACAGTACATTTGAAATAGGTAGGTTGTGCGGTATTAAATAGGGATGCAGATACAAACTACGTGAACAAATTTCATATATTTACATACACATACATACATAGATCAATAGACAAATATACCTACTTAAACATAACATCTATAAAATAGCAACAAAATACAAACGTAAATATATAGGTGTACTAAATAAATATTTATTGATATATAAAATAATAATAATAAGCGACAACAGGATTGTGCTAAGGTATAGAGAGAAGCTAAGAAGAGAACACAGATTAAAGCACCAGGAAATGCTCCTTGACGGCGACTTTGAAAGCATTCAAAGTTTGAGCTCGTCTGATGGACTCTTTCTTAAGGTTCTGGGGTTTTTGACATGTGCCCAACATTTCCATATCTATAAACGTCAATATTTCGTTGCTCGCTGCTGATTGGCTTTCAATATATCGCGAACATTCGACACGTGTCCGTCCCTTCCCGGATATCCTTTTAGAGTACACTTCCTTTTTAGGTAGGTAAGTAGATAGCAGAAGTCCCACGTGTGACTTATTTAACGCTTTATAATTTTTGTTTATTTTATATGTAACAAGTTATGTTTGTGTCTATTGTGATGTGGATAACCTCCAAGGTGCGTGTTCTACCTATTTAAAGTTTTTATTTGAATATTTCGTCTTTCTCGTTTTACAAATTTTTAATTATTCCAATTATCATACCCAGCTTCAAAGGTATTAAAAAATACATGAAAAATAAAAGAGGTATTTTGTTTCATGAAAGCGTTGAATCTCAGAGGGAAAATGATTCAACCCTGTTCAAAGTACAGTCGAGTACAAAGTTGATAAACGTAAATTTTTATATACATGAACGCTTAACCTTAATCACATCCGTAAAGATCAACTGTTATTTATTTATTTTATAGTTTAGGATTTAATAATGGAACTAGCCACCATCTAAGCCTAAACTATGCAATGTTTGTACTTTAAATATATGGATACTAGATAACAGATAAACATACATAAATATTTATATGATTATCCAAGACACGAGAATGAATGTTCGTGATCGTCATATAAACATTTACCTCTGACGGGATTCGGGGTCACTACCCACTAGGTCACCAATCGATCGTCAAAACCCGTAAGTTATTGAGGATGCCAACTACTCGTACTCAAGCTCAAGCCGCGGCGCTACGACAACCATAAAACTGCAAGCAGAATTCGTAATTTCGCAATAGTTTTACCGTTCGAACGAAAGATTTTTAATTGTGGTTTAGATGTAGTTTAGTTGAAGTAAAAAATGGAGTGGAGGTTTTTCTGAATGATTAATTTGTTGATGTTACCAAAGTCAATCCAAATGCAAAACTTTTAGACCTTACCACGAGTAATGAAAAATACTAGGCTAATTTCCGTTCAAAAGATTAGCGCGATATGAAATGTGCTCACCTTTTTTGATTATGGTTTAGTTTTGGTATTATCGTTCAAACTTAGCGCGATGGCAGCCAAGTTTGAACGCGCTAAGTAAATAGGTACGTTCAATAATATAATGCAGAATCAAGACCTTCAAAAAACTGGATGCTGCATCAGCTGAAATTAAAACTTTAAAAAAGTTAAACAATCCCGATTACGCGACCGGTTACGGGAACAAGAAATCAACGCACTCTTTAGAACACACACACACACCCGTTGAATACGTTACCCTCCTTTCAGAAAATTGAAAACAAAACTATTTTACTTTTATACGCAACTGTACAGAGCTCGTGTACGTTGCCGAGAGGCCACTTGTGTACCAACCGACTGTAGCCGCTTATTAAGACCTGAAGGTTCACGAGCGGCCCGCGAATGGGCTCACCCTCATTATTGTTAACTGGCCTAATTTCACGGGGAGCTTTATGGTGGGGAACTCAAGAGAAATGTGTTTTTTATTTTCAGTGTTCCCATTGCTAAGGAATTATATTATATGGAAATTGGTGAGTGGATATATTTTAGAGATCGGGTTGCCTGGAAGAGATCGGTTGCCTGGAAGAGATCGCTTTTAGTGATAAAGTCGCCAAATTGTACTATCCCCTTTTTCTTATTTCTTTTTATGCTTGTTATTGTTGTACAATAAAGAATATTTTGTTTGTTTGTTTTATTCCATCGTAATAGAGGTCTTATTAGTTTCAAGCCTGTCTATCCTGAAGACGGCTTTTTTAGTGTTTAATCAACAACCATTTCAAATATGCACAAGCAAGGTAGCGGAAGAATATTCAATTCTCTAAATAGTGGTTTACAGGATCCTGCCTAACACCGCAAATTGCTCGTTTACATTTTTTCTGCGCAATAAATGCTCTAGGTACTAACTTCTGTACTGACCATACCTGAGCGTTAGTACTATAATAATTATGTGCCTGAGGACTGATTCAACATAGACATGGTACGCGATTATTGCAGTTTTTATTATAGATTATAGATTATTTGGATCACCCAAACACTATGGCTTGGTATATCTCTGACCACCCCATTTGGGATCGAGCTCGTGAAGTTATTATATGGATGTATTTTTATTTAGCCATATAGTTATTGAATTTAATACAATATTTATGTCAGATTCGTCTGCATTTAATATAAATTTTTTTGTCACTCTTTACTACTACATAAATGTCATCTGCTAAGTTGTTAATATAGATCAGAAATAAAAGTGGGCCTAGCACAATTCCTTTGCTAAATTCTGAGAAATACGTATGAATTACATGCTTATGCCAAGTGGTTGTATCTCTACACAATGTAATCTATTCTATTCAATGCTTGAAACATCATGCACGGTTCACCTTTTCAAATATTATTATACAGAAATACACCGCATGACATCGCTGTCGTTAAAATACGTGCGTGATGCTAGAATACCCACAGCGGATTTCGTCTAGTTTAATAATGTAAAAAAATTGTGTAAAATTAGTGTCAAAAGGAAAAAATTAATGTTACTGTAGTTTAATAGTTATTCAATATGTTCAGTGAGCATTCTGGCGTTACGTGTTTCAGAAACCTTCAATTTCATTCACCGAGATTGTTTTACCTATGAGTATAATTTTTATTCCAAAAAACTATGCATAAATAGTGCCACCGAAATATACAAATTCCTTCTTTCTTCAGAAATAAAAACAACCAAGTTATTGAGATGTCTCTGTGAAAAGGGGCAGCGCAGAAGATGAATGTTTTTTCGAAAATCGGACAGTTTGTGCACGAGAATGGAATGTATAGTATACTTTGCGATAACACACACGGAGAATATAAGTCTGGTCGACGAAAAGTCCGTTGACTGCGCTGCCCTTTTGTGAGAGTTAAGTTTTCTTTTAGTCACACCCTGATGATTAAAAAACGTCTTGTAGATTTCCACTTAAAAATGCAAAAGAAACCTGATTTCCACTTTTCAGGTTTTTCCCTATGACGTCACAGAAAGTGGTTGCGTCATCGAACGTCACCGCGCTTCATAAATCTCGCGATAACACTCATGCATGCATTTAGATCTTAACGCATGTCAAATAAAGTTAGTAGGATCCAAAGGGAGTGTTACCGCGAGATATATGAGGCGCGGTGACGTTCGATGACGCAACCACTTGCAGTGACGTCATAGGGAAAATCTAAATCACGTTTCTTTTGCATTTTTAAGTGGAAATCTAGAAGACGTTTTTTAACCACCAGGGTGTGACCAAAAGAAAGCACATCAATCTCTATACAATGCCTGTTAATGATGGATATTTCTAGTTAGCAATAAGTAGGTCATTACGTAAGCAGGCAAGACATTGGAAGTAAGAGGAGCTACGGGTGACACGAAGGCTGGGATGATGACGTCACATCGCGGTCAGCCAGCCAGGAGCGGTCGTAAATCTTATGCTAATGGCGCCAGTATATTGTACATTTACTACATTCCTACACTAGTTGCGATCGTTACAGCTCGCATTAAATATATAGTCCAGTAAGGATACAATTTTAACTTCCTATAATCTTAAAGGCCGTGATTTTTGCACATGGATAGAGTATCTGTCATAGAATAAAAAATAAATCCAACAAATCGGTAGCTTGCTCTAGATATAGTATAGATATTTAGTCATAAAACGTGTCTTTTAGGTTGAAATTACCATTGCAAATTTCATTATGTCGGACAATATACTTAGAACTCTTGTAACTATTTTCAAAGAAATCGACCAACGACATCATTATATTTATGAAAAATTTCAGCAAGGGCAACTATCACGATTCAATACACTATTTTTAGAAAATATTGATTAAATTTTTAGAAAATTGTTTTAAGAGATCTTAGCATCTTCTAAAATGGAGTTCACAGTAGGAACTTTAATTTAATATTGTAGGTTTTATAACTATATACCTAAACTATATCTAAAACAAATTACCGATTTTATTTATTCTGTCACTGACAGATACTCTATCCTTCTACAAAAAATTAGGAACTTTTAGATTATGAGAAGTTCATCATCATCTGATTTAAGAGCCATGCTTTTGTCGGTGGAGATTTTTCCATATCTCTCTGCTCTCCGCCTTCCTCTTGACCTCCTGATACGACACGACGTTCAACTTCTCTTTTATCGGCTGCATGTAGCTTATTCTCGATCTTCCTCTTTTTCTTTTCCCCTCTATTCTTCCTGGGATCTATATCTATAATATCCTCCATTATGGGAAGTTACACCACAAAAATTGCGTATTTTTACTAGACTAATAAGTAAGTACGTAAATAGCTTAACTGTTCTCTCTGTAATAAATTCAAGCAATTAGTGAAGTTGTAGCTAGGTGGAAATAGTTCGTAGTTCGGAGCACGCCTCTCGCAAAAGTTTGAATCCTACCGATCACTTGCTCAGACACGAAGTGGTTGCCCGGTCCTAATAGTATTTTCTTGAGCTTAGTGGTGATAGTTATTTTATAATTACCCGATTACGGCGAAGCCAAAAGGAGGTTAATGTATTCAACGCGTATATTGGGCCGTTGCTAGCAACTGGGACAGTGCCAGCCTCTCGTGGTATAGGGTGGCTCGGGGAATTGCGATATTATGTAAAGCACTAAAGGCACTTTGAATTTAACAAAACGAGGTAATGGTCTGTGAATAATGGAACACGGGCCCAGGAAGCAATTACAGACCACTTACCCACACACAAGTCATAAGATTCAATTATACCATATGGCCCATCCAACTTGGGCCTCGCATGCAATTTACAATCCTTCCTGCTCAATTTCCATGACAAACTCTTATTAAGTAACAACTTAGGTACGAGATTCTTCCAAGCGTCGGTGATAATAGGTAATCAAAGTCACTCCCGTTCGTTGATGTCTTAAGTGGTTGTATGTCTCCTGTCACGGCTGATAGCAATATGAATATTCATTTTCGCTATGCAGACCTAACATTACTGTAAACGTTACCGCGCCATTTTCGGCGATACCAGTGCCACCAGGTTCAGTTCCTGTAGCAAACCGCGTATTATGATAGTCATAAGAAATTCCAACTTATAAATTCTGTCGCTAATTTATCGCTATTTACGACATATATAATGGTATGTTAAATGGGCGTCGTCGTCATAAGATTTGTATTAATCCCGGGAGTGTCAAAAGATATGATGAATCCAATATAGCGGACGATAGTAACCATTTTGTACACTTGACATCAAATAATTCCAGTACACCCTCAAGAGGGGTATGAAATTATATGAATTTCGAAATAGAAATTCGATAACAGTTGTCAATGTTTTATAAGATTTTAATTAAAAACTTACAATGTAATAAATACCTATGAACGGTCAAAAACAAAATGAAATAACATAACACAACACAACACAGCACAGCGTAACGCAACGCAACGCAACACAACACAACACAACAATGCTCAATTTAACCGATACACATAAATTTCCATCCACATCACCTGGATGAGTGGAAGTCTACCACTGTACGTTTCTCAAGAAACTTCTTACCACGTACGACCACCCTGTGGAACGGACTTCCTGCAGCGGTATTCCCGAACGATTACGACATTGGAACCTTCAAGAAACGAGCCTACACCTTCCTCAAAGGCCGGCAACGCATCTGTGACCCTTTTGGTGTTGCGGGTGTCCATGGGCGGCGGTGATTGCTTTTCACCAGGTGACCCGCATGCTCGTTTGCCGCCCTCTCATATAAAAAAAAAAAAACAAACACAACACATCACATCACATCACATCACAGCATAACATAACAAAGGATTTAGGCAGGAGTCGGAGACCGCGTAAGCACCGCAATACACCTGTCACGAATGTTCTTTAATTATGAAGCGGGTAGTAGCCGAACTGAAAAAAGTCATATGCTGAAACTCTACATTATATTGGGAATAATTTTAAAAAAAATTGCTTTCATGAACCTCTAAATAACGTTGTGACACGTGTTGCGCGTCTCCGTGGGTGAAGCCCATTAGTTCATAATTTGTTGCTGTGTCCGTGGGACAATGGAAAGTGCTTTTATCCTTAATAGCATAATAGCTGCAGGCCCTCTGACGACATCAAATATTTATCAAAATGAAAATGAAGTACAGTCTAAAACAGATACCTTAATATGTATGATAAAAAGTTTTCTCAAACGTTTCTTGGATATTTTTACTTCTATTTAATTACAGTAATTACCGAGTGCAATCTAACTAATATTATAAATCCGAAAGTTTTAATGTTTGTTTGGCAACAAACAAACAACAACAATTGAGCAATCAATCATGGCGAAACGGATGAACGGATTTGGATGAAATTTGGTATAGAGGTAGAATATATATTCTTTATTGCACCAAAATATTACAATAACAGAGTACAAACAATAGGTCACGTACAAAGGTGGACTTATCTCTTTAAGAGATCTCTTCCAGCCAACCTGAGCATTGAATAGGAAACTTAGTAAATTTGGGGTTTAGCAGTAAATTGAGTGCAAAAGAAAAAATCCTATAACGCATAATAAAACAAATAAAAAAAGAAAAGATAACTGAATAATAAACTTACACTAAATATATTACATATACCTACTGCGAAATATATACATAACATAATTTAAATATATATATACTATAAACCTACATACACATACTAATATCACGAAAGATGGGAGAGGTATCTTTTAGCCTTTTCTTAAATACTGCAATTGAAGGGCTGTCCTGAATTAATTTTGGCAGTTTATTCCACATCATGGCTGCTTGAACACTAAAGGAGTGAAAAAGAAAGTTTGTGGTGGCTCTAGGACAGGCAAGTGTTTTTGTAATGCAGGATCGCCTAGGAACATCAGGAGGGGGGAGTAAATTAAAGCGGGAACTCAGATAATCAGGAGAGTTGGAATTTTTGAGGATGTTATATAGGAAGGAGAGGATGTGCACATTGCGCCGAAGTCGGATGGGGAGCCATTTTACATATACCCTGGATAGGATATTTTTTATCCCGATAAAGTGAGTAGTTCCCGCGGGATAAACAAATTTCCGCTATAAAGTTATTCTACGCAGGCGAAACCGCGGCCGGTAAGCTAGTTATAAATGAATATCTTAGCACATTCCACACTAAGCAACTAAGCTTGTATTATGGATACGATGGTTGATAAATTACACAAATACATTTTTTTTGGTAAATAATTTGGAAATTGTGCATACGCAGTTAGTTTTGATAGTTAAACATGATTTTTGATTGATCGTTATGACATGAAGCTGTAACATCCGTTATCTCCCCAAGAGGGAAATTTTGCATACCGGGTTAGACTAGAATGTGATAATCATGATTAATAGCTTGTTTTTAAAATTATATGTAACAATTTATTAATACATAACAAACTTCTCATAGCGAAGAACTCGTAGCTTGGTTAGGATAGAATGGAACAATACAATACGAGTGTTTCCATGCATTCACGCTTGCAAACAAATGCTTAACTGTTAGCTGGCCACTAATGAAAGACAAATCAACCACCTCCGTGGCTCAATGTTAACAACATTGGGTTTACGATTCGATCCCCAGCGGGGTACATGTTTATTATTATATGTTTAAGTACTCGGTTTGGTTGGTGGTAGGGCATTGTAAATGTCCGCCTGGCTAGCTACCACCATCTTATCTAAATCTGCCGCCAAGCAGCAATGTTAATAGCATTGTTGTGTTCCGGTTGTCAGAGATAAGATAGCCAGTCCCCCAAATGTGTTGGGGTTTCCGGGTCAGTACGCTTCCACCTTCGACCTCATTTTCACTTAACAACAGGTGTGATTGAGGTCAAGTACGAACCCGTCGTGCATAAAAAAAAAACCAATCCGCACCGGGCCCGTGTCGTAGATTAGCCCATGTTCTTTCCTGGTGAGAGAACGTTGTGCTCCAATTGGGAATGTCAAGCTGTTGTATATACAAGCGATTTCCACTTCAATACAGAGGAATTCTTTTCATGTTAAGGTAATAGCTAGAACTTTAGTAGGTACTTCTATTGATCGAAATAGAACACTTTGTGACCACTGACAGTTGAGACGCGATTCCTGTTACCACCTCCTTTGGCGTCGGCATTATAATCGATATTGGGAGAGAGGGAGGTCAAAGTATACTGGTGTTATTAAGGTATTACATTGACGTAGAGTCGATGTGAGAATCCTCTGTTATTTTACAATTCCCGGCGCCGAAGCGGGTAAAATATAAGGATCAAAAGACCGATATTTCTATTAAAACTCTATTTGAATAGTGGCCGAGTAAATGCGGTACTTGGGTAATTATAATACAGTAAGTACCTACAAAAGTAGAACTTTGTAGGCTTTTGTAATAAGGTTCAAATTCCTTTTACTTTAAATATCAAGTTAATATTTTAAGTAAGTTTATATATGTATATTAACAATTAATTGATAAGAAATGATAACTTTTGTATGGAATTCGCAACAATCCTTTACTTTAACCCTCTTATTCATAAAAAATTACAAACGCTTTATAAGCCTGTTTTAGTTAAAGTATGTTTTGTCACTTTCCTTCATTACAACATTTCCTTATGAACGACAGAGACAAAACACACTATAACTAAAACAGGCTTATAAAGCGTTTGTATTTTTTTATGAATAAGACCGTTATTTTATATTTTCCAGCCATATTGATTACTAAATATATGATCTTCACGACCGATTGGTGTAGTGTATAGTGATCTTATAAGTGAAACCAAATGTGAAAGTAAATGTTTGTGTGATGAATACGAACATTTATTTGGGACTCATGGATTGTTTGGTCTAGTGGTTAAAAATTCTGACTGCTATACCAAAAGGTCGTGGGTTCGAATCCCGCTAGGGGCATATGTTTGTATGATGAATACAGACATGTGTTCCCGAGTTATGGATGTTTTTCATTTATTTATGTATTTATTTCCAAAAAAAATGTATTTGAGTAGGTTATCAACCATCTATATAATACAAGCCTAGTTGCTTAGTGTGGAACTAGATGGCGCTGTGTTGTTTATTGTTTATATAAATATTTATGTATATCCGTTTTCTAGTATCAACAGCACAAGTTTTGCTTAGTTTAGGACTAGATGATTGGTGTAAGTATCTGAAATATTTATTTATTATTTTTTTATATTATTATTTATTTATTTAAGTGAGGTGTATCGACTTTGTGGTATACAAAATATAACCCTGTATAACTGTATTATTCAAAAATAAAATAAGTAGATATCATTATCATGTCAGCTACAGGACGTCCACTGATGAACATAGATCTTTCCCATATATTTCTAGAGCGGTCGGCATCCAGCGACTTTTGTTGCCAAAAGTTGTGTGGACGTTGTTCGCTGCTCTTGTCAATGCTTTGTCTCTACTCCAGAACCTGAATTCCCCACCGGTCATTAGTTATTCGAGCTATGTGCCCTGCCCTCTGCCACCTCTTACTAAGAATAATAATGTGTAGTAATACCTACTGTTTATCAAATAGCTATTTAAGATAAAACAAAAAACCCGAGATGAGCATCCTCATGAGACATCCGCGTTTCTGTAGTGCGTCGGGCATATTCGCCGAGGCGAGGGTACCTGACTTCTTTGCTGTTATGAGAGCACGCGTGGCCTCTTTTTGGGAGACTTCGCTGCTCTGATAACAGCATTCTCAAGGCAGTGAGTGAACGACTGGACGGTCCCATTTTTAAATATTGGCTAACTGTACATCGGAGCGAGAGCCGAAAGTGATAAATATGTGAAGTATACCACACTACTACTACATATATATTTTTTTTTTTGCGTACGCTATGTTGGATTGTTTACCATAAATTGTATCCTATGACACTCCAGGTATCCAGACGAATCTAACGACATCACGCACTTCGAAATCGGTGAAGTCGTTTAGGCTACAGGATGCGCCAAAGGAACGCACATACTTACACATACACATACACTCGAAAAACATTACACTCCTTTTTGGGGCTGTCGGGTAAAAAGACTTATGGGAATGAATTAATATTGGCCGTTTTTACGCGTCTCTATTATAGAGACTGTGTATGTATGACATAATTATAATGTTATACTAGACCTTAAAAATTACACATTGTGAAATAATACATATTAGATATTTTACCAGGCTATTTCTCACATCACATAAAACGCTATATCTCAGTTGCGGCCAAGTAAAGACACGTTTCCCTGGCAACACTTCGACATTCAATGTAATTTATGGCGACGATTTACCTCAGATAAAGGCAAGCAGGTAGAAATTTTCGCTATTAACTTTGTTATATTTTCTATTGGGACCTTGAAAACTTCTTATGCCAACTCGCACGAGTCTACTTTTTATAATAAACGACTAATATAATAAATTTATTGGATAAACTAATATGATCCTTATGATACTATTATATTTTCTTCTTTTCGTGTCGAGGCAAGTTTCAAATGATATTGGACCAAAACTAAGCCACTCTAACAGCACTCTCTGTGGCGTTAAGGAGGTCGTCAAAGGTGCAGCTGTCAGGACACGCGGGGCAAGACAATACGTGATCCATTGTCTGTGGGGAGACTCCGCACTTGCATCGATCACTCCCGCCATCGGAGAAGCTAATTGAGATAATAGTCTAACTGTAGTCTGGATGCCCTATCACGGTCTTACATGTCCCCACTGTTGCCTACAGCCTCTTCTCACTGGGAGAGGGTATATGGGCCATAATCCCACGAGGACCCAGTGATTGGTAGATTTATGTTAGACATTAGTCTAACATAAATCCACCCGACAATCAGTGTTCTAAGCCTCTCCTGTAAGCCATTGACTTGGCTTGATGACGCCTGTCAATTGAAAATAACCGGGATCGTATTAAAATGCCACTAATGGTCACCCATCCAAGGACTGACCGCGCCATATATTGCTAATCGAAAACGAAAAGCTAATACGACTGCGCCATGAGTGCTTATATGATTACTATACTATATACAAATATATACACAAATAATAGGACGACATAGTGGCGATGATTAAGTGATGTGATTCATCTTCACTTAACATCAGGTGTGATTGAGGCCAAGCGCTGCCCTTTGTGTACAAAATGATACCTCTTCCGTCTTCCCCTTGATTGGACTAAAATAAAAACTATACACCAAAATCGGGTGACGATTTTGTGACAGTAATTTCAACGCACAGAACACAAAAGGCATTTCCGTTTCATTACGCGCTCACAATTGAATAAATCACTTCGAACCTATCCCATCCCTCTTGCTTCCCTGACTTCGAGCAAGGCCCTTAAAGCGATATCATTCCCTTTTGTACAATATCTTGTAAAGTGAAAAGTTTACTGATACTTCAGTAGGCTTGGAAAGTATGCTTGTTAAATATTTTTTGAACAAATCTTGTGTCGGCACTCTCTACGTGCAGGGAAGTATATCTTGTTAGTCTGAAGTTTATTGCACAATACACCAACTGTGTGTATTGCTTCTATGAAAAATTTCTTTAACACTTAAGGCTTCGCTTAGGTTTAAGTAAGTCAAGGTCATTTTGCCAAATATTTTCCAAAAGATGAATCCTACGAAGTTGCTGCTCTTAGTACCTACCTTCTAATGAATGTGTTCCTTCCCCGTTACTTCATTCTTGGCTTCCTTGGCTCAATTGGGTTCAGGATTCGGAGGTCGTGGGTTCGCGGGGTACATGTTTAAGTACTCGGTTTGGTTGGTTGTAGGGCATTTTAAATGTCCGCCTGGCTAGCTAACACCATCTTATATAAATCTGCCGCCGAACAGCAATGTTAATAGCATTGTTGTGTTCCGGTTGTCAGAGAAAAGATAGCTAGTGCCCCAAATGGGGTTTCCGGGTCAGTACGTTTCCACCTTCGACCTCATCTTCACTTAACATCAGGTGTGATTGAGGTAAAGTACCAACCCGTTATGCATAAAAAAAATGTTCAGTCAATTGGTGCGCAGCATTTAATTTTGTTGTTGGTAGCGCGTACTTTGTCAAAAACTCAGGAGCGAGTCATTAAGTGTTATAACTCACTGCATATTTCTTTATATTTCATGTAAACGGGATGACAGTAATCTGCATGTTTTATGAGGTGGACTACTGAATATTTATGATTGGGCATAATCGACCCAACAATATCATCATCATCAGCCTTAGGATGTCCACTGCTGAAGGCCCAAAGATATATAAATCGAAATTTTCATAAAACAGAAATTAAGATAAGGTAAAATTTATTTCAGCATAAATTTCTAATTAAGTTATTGAACCAATTATTATTATTGTTATAGAATAAATTGATAATTAATGAAAGATTAAGAAATTATTGCAATTTTCGATTTCATATTCTATACACGTTATAATTATAATAAACGATTTCAATTTCTGATACCCAAGCTTTGGATCCAATCCCCAGGCCCCTACTGCTTCATATATTATCTTCTCATGATAGGAAAACAGTGGAAAGGTAGCGGTCCGGAATACCAATCTTCTGCTTTTCCATCAAAAAACATATATATTTGGATTTAAACGTTGTAATGGAAGGCAATCATTAAACAAATCGCTCTTGAGTTAAAGTGATGCTATTTACAGAAGCGCTGGCAATAATGAGAAAGTTATTCAGACGGACATAATCGCTGACGTCGCGATATCTACCGAGAACATTCTTCACCTCATTCTCTCTATCTCAAAATCGCAGTGAATGTTTTTAAATATTTTCAAACATAAGAAACTAATCAAAAACCAAAATATTAATTAATTTCATTTCATTTCAGTTTTTTAAACTTGACCTCAATCACACCTGATGTTAAGTGAAGATGAGGCCGAAGGTGGAAGCGTACTGACCCGGAAACCCCAACACATTTGGGGGAATGGCTATCTTATCTCTGACAACCGGAACACAACAATCCTATTAATTGCTTGCTTGGCGGCAGATTTAGACTCATAACATGTCCGTACCAATCTAAACTGTTTCCCTTCAACTTTTCTGTCACGGGTACCACTTTTAAACTCCCTCTTACACACTCATTTCTTATTTTATGCATCCTCGTCACTCCACTCATCCATATCAACATTCTCATCTCGGCTGCATTCAATTTTCTTTCATCCGACTTCTTCATGGCCCACTTTGCATCATGCATATGAAATCTCCACATTACACTCCAAAAACGTTACAGGAAGGAGTTCTGTGGTAATTGGGCTTGTAATATACCACAATAGAGTCTTAACTCTAACAGTCAATACAAAATATTTGCTCTTATCGCGTGAAGTCGAACAAATGATTTCCAACAATATTGCTTTCGTTTTGTACAAATAGCACGCTGTCCGCCCTGTGCAGCGCGTCAACTGGCAAACACTCGAAGGTGCCTAGGGGCTCCGATTGTATTTGTACACAGACCGTCTTGCTGGCGGTGTGTATTCTGTTCAACTACACTCGGGGACATATTTTTTCATTTTATTCAATTAAACGTATTAAATACATCTTTTTTTTTCTTTTTTTTATGCACATAAGTTGATACTTGACTTAATCATAATTACAGGTTTTTATAAAAATTCAACATGGCGTCCGAAAAATTTCTGAATGAAATGTACTCAAATAGCAAAAAGTAGTTAACATTACATTCTGTATTAACTGGTTAGTTTAATTAATTAATTGGTTGATGGTAGGGCATTTTAAATGTCCGCCTGGCTAACTACCATTATCTTATCTAAAGTTTACCGCCAAACAGCAATGGTAATAGCATTGTTGTGTTCCCATTGTCAGAGAGATAGCCGGTCCCCCAAAAAAGATGGTTTCCAGGTCAGTTCGTTTCCACCTTCGACCGCATCTTCAATTAACATCAGGTGTGCCTAAAAAAATATAACCGTAAATTAAACCATTGCAGTGTCCGCCAGTGTATACAATATAGCGCGTGGAGCAGAGCAATCGGTCCCTAGAGCAGAGTGAACGACTAGAGCCCGTCCAATCGTGTTGTGTACAGCCCTGACCTATCTATCACGGCCTCGCTCAATCTTACCCAAAGTGCTAATACAACGTATGAGCTTGTTTCTCTTCGTCTTTATGTTTCCCGCATTCCTTTATCTTGTTTGAATCGATGTGTTTAAATTAGGAGTAATGTTGTTTATATTGTTGTTAAATCGAGGGCGGAAAGCAGAGATACGTGGTCATTACTCCACCGGCAAGAGAATAGCTCTTAAATTGAAGAAGATTTAGTTTATACCGGATGAGTTTTTCACCGTAAGGAAAAATATAGGGGGTATAACGTAAGTGAATTGGCATAGGTAGCTTAATTAGTTTTTTTCAAAACCATCATCGATGAAGGCTTTGTGTCATTGACTCATATTCATATCAATTTACATTTGCTATATTATCAAAACTATAACATTGTAAAAATTAAACTGATTTTTTTTCTGAATTTTTAAAAAACCAAGAAAATAATTTTGGCATATATTTTCTTTTAAAAAAAGAAAACGGGGAAGGTGTAGTGTATGAATCACCTTTCCCCGAACATACGTATGGTAGCCTGTACCCATCTTTTAGTCAGTAAGTTAATGAGACAATAAACGACCATCGTCGAAGTAACTTGTGTGTCTAATTTCTGTAACTCCAAGTCCCCACACCGCAAAATAAATTTCGCATAATATGAACACTACGAATTCCGCCAGTCGAGTCGCATATCAATCTCCGGCCAGCGCGTGCATCGATTATCTCTGACAACCGGAACACAACAATGCTATTAACATTGCTGTTTGGCGGCAGAGCTACTTGTTAATGGTTCTCTATTAAACCACACCACAACATACTTGCCTTATTCTTATTGGTATGCGATAAACGATGCATACACCCAGTTGTAACTTCGTCATACATTAAGCTCTAGTGCAGCGGTTCTCAATTTTTTTTTTTGGCACGTAACCCTAATTATTTAATTTATTATTGTTTCAACTCTGTTATATGTAATTTTTTGGTGCAATAAAGAATATATTAATCATACTTTTTGGCTGATACCCTGAAACTGAAAATAACAGTGAAGGCTGCGCCGCTCACCCAGCTTACATCGGTCAGGTGACTATAAATAAATAAATAATAATAAATAAATGTACTTAGACAGACACACAGCGCCCTCTAGTTCCACAGTAAGCAACTATAGGCTTGTGTTGTGTATACCAGTTGGTTGATATACTACATAAATACATTATTTTTTGTAAATAAATACTTATTATAAATGAATACATCCATAACTCGGGTACACATGTCCGTATTCATCACACAATCATATGCCCCTAGCGGGATTCGAACCCGCGACCATTTGGTATAGTGGTCAGAGTTTCTAACCACTACACCAAACAGGTCGTTGAATACTATAGTAATAGCGTATTAAAAATGTTATCTAAAAGACCACTACTGACTTCAGACTTTGCCCCATCGAAAATAATCGCGTCGAACGGACACTAACCGATGAATTCAATAATCAGCTACACGCTTTCTGGATTACAGCCCGAATTTATCGATCCATCCCTGATTGATAGGAGTAACCCCTACCAAGTTCCCTTTTCGCCTTTTTTCTCTCGCGAAGCTATCAGCTATCTCCCCGCCAGTTATAGGAATGAGAAG
Organism: Oegoconia quadripuncta; assembly: GCA_949316235.1. Classification (NCBI taxonomy): domain Eukaryota; kingdom Metazoa; phylum Arthropoda; class Insecta; order Lepidoptera; family Autostichidae; genus Oegoconia; species Oegoconia quadripuncta. The sequence goes on from OX438745.1 coordinate 11,570,669, forward strand.
CATTACTTCGCCAGGAATTCACAATCGATCAATCACCAGCGCGTGACGTCAGCAAAATGCGGTTCTGCCGACTGTGCGGCTAACTTTGCCGCAATTTGGGGGGATTCGCGAACATTCTGGATCAACAAGTTGTTTTCAGTCGTTTTCAATTCGAAGTTAAGGAACGTTTGACGCTGTCAGACCTTAGATAGGTGACCACTAGTGGCATTTTTAAACCCCTGAACATTAGCTTAGCATATCCACTATCGGATAATGCTAGGCTATTGTATAAACTTACTAAGTTAGCTCTTAAAAATAGATAATTCCACAACAAAGTTAATAATTACAGAGCGGCATAGTCACATTCAAGAGACTAACCTCTTTAAATATAGAATAAAAAAAACCCCTGAAGAAAATTGACAGGCGTCATATATATACTAGCTTCCCGCCCGCGGCTTCGTCCACGTGGAATAACTTTATCCCACTTTATCGTGAAAAAAATATTGTATATATTAATCCAGGGTACGTTCTACCTAAATTTCATCCACATCCGTTTAGCAATGAATTTGATTCACTCAATCACGGTTAAACGGATGTGGATGAAATTTAGTATATAGGTAATAATGACATCGGGTATATAATTTGACGACCTGTTTGGTGTTGTGGTTAGCAACTCTGACCACTATACCAAAAGGTTGCGGGTTCGATTCCCGCTAGGGGCATATGTATGTGTGTTGAATACTGACATGTTTACCCGAGTTATGGATGTTTTCATTTATAATAAGTATTTATTTACAAAAAAAAATCGCTTCTCAGCTTCTCCTAGAAACCACCTCCTATTTCATTTTCATCCGCGACCGCGACATCTACACGCGCGTTCCGTGCATGTCATATCTATACCAACCTGAAGACTTCGACCTTAACGCCGCCGTTAAGAACCAGCGCCCTCGATGTATACTATATAAGGTCAGTCACAGGCTTTTCATTTTCCTATCATCTTTCCTCAACAACAAGAAATAAAGATAAACTTTCAGGTCACATAAGTCGCCTCCGCAAAGTCAGTAATTCATTCAAATGGTTAAAACCTACGCTTTTTCAAAAAGATTCCCGTGGAATTGCACAAAATCTTCATGTCAATAAAATTTAAAGATATATTTCACAATTAATAATGCAATATAAAAACCTTTTTGTAATATAAAGACCTGTTTTTAAAACAGCAACCCCCGAGTTTCTTGCTTGTTCTTCTCAAGGGAAAATTGCATTTTGAACAAGCAACAGCTTATAAAATGTAAAATTGACTGTTTTAATTGTATCCTATGTACATGTAAATCTTTTTTGACTTTGACTGTACCAATTCGCACTGGAATAGAATAGAATGTTATTGTCAAACTGCGTACAGGAGATGTTTACTTTTATTTTTGACACAACAGCTACACCATTTCGGACGTATATAAGAATTATAATTAAAATGAAAAGCATAGTATTAAAATTAGGTATGTCAAATATAATTAAAATAATGTCATTAAAACAGTGTCACCACATCAACATTAACATAGAACAAGGATCAGTAGATATTCCTAAAATATGGACCCATGTTTACTTTAGTAACTTATTAGTAATCTGTGCCCATGTGAAATACGGTTAAAAGTCGGAAAATGATCTACGATACACCGATCTATGATTATGACCCAAGGCTGTAGATAATAAAAAATACATGTTATGAGTAAAAAGAGAATTACTTTTCATGTAGGATGACGGTGGTATTAGTTAAACGAGTAATAAATCTATTAATAACATAATTTGTCACTCAATACGTTCGACCATTTAATATGGCCAAGTTTTACGCGAAACTTGTCGTAAAGTACGGTTTTATAGCAAATCTTCTTCAGCGGCTGTACATGAGGGCACCTAAATCAATAAAGTTTTTATTCGAGCCATAAAGAGGTTTTATGTCGCTCCGGAATTAATTCTCTTTTGACTTGTCTATGGTCGAATTAAAAATGTTATTGGCAATTTATTTAAAAAGTGGCTATAATCTGTGGTGGTTACGTTTGCTTTGTATTTTGTGGGAAAATTCTGCTTTATTTGCGGTCATAGTATATTATATTGAAGGTATAATATGTCTTTAAGTAAATATACCATATGGTTATGCTTCTGATAATAAGGTATATACTTTTTATATAATAAATAACTAAATTATTGAGACACTATTCGCAATCATACTAATAAATAAATTTGTTATTTGTTTCCAACGTTTTGTTTGCTATCCCGCCCTTACAAAATGCGTGGATGGAGAATGGAGTGGAGACCCTTTCGTAACATTTTCCCGCCGTTACAAAATGAGTGAGTGGAAGACGAGGACCCTCGGATTTATTTGTAAAAACATTAACAGGTGTGTTCAGGTTTTCGTATTTAAAAAAAAATTGTTATTACTTCGTTGCCGTTTAGATTTATTTATACGTATTGAAATATGAGTATGAAATAACTATTTAGTATATAAAAATCAAAAAACCCGTGAACATATTTGGTGTTTTGCGGACGCCATGTTGGATTTTTTACCATAAAATGTATCCTATGACACCTCCGGGTACCAATACGAATGTAACGGCACCAGGCAAACGTTAAACGTATCTGCGATAAAGCTATTCTACGCAGGCAAAGCCGCGAGCGGAAAGCTTGTTTGATAATAAACGTTTGTTTGTTTGTTTGTTTGTAAACGCTTTATTGTACAAAAATTTGTTTGTTATTTGTATTTATAAAGACTCTACGGCCAATTAAGAGGATTTATCGCGCAAGTCATTCTGTTCAAACTTTCAAGCCCAAAAATTACTTAATGAATAAATCGATTAAAAAAAAATAAGCAGCAAACATAAATTTAAGAAGTTTGCATATTTTCTATTACTATGGAAAATTTAAAATCGCCCTAATTTCGATTCAATACTCTATTTCGAAAATGTTCTCTTCTAACTGTATAGATACCTGCTTTACGTGTATAAAGTTTCATTGGAATTGGTTAAGCATATCGACAAATTTTACCTTGAAATGTTGTATGGAATTTCTTAAATCCAATTATTTATTTACTAAAACTATAGCGATTTTTCCGAGAAGCTATATAATGCAGCATAGTTGTCATTGCCAGTGCCAAGGTTAATATTTGGTTATACGACTGTTCGGTGTAGTGGTTAAAAACTCTGACCACTATACTAAAACGTCGCGGGTTCGAATCCCGCTAGGGGCATAGTTTGTATGATGAATACAGACATGTATTCACGAGGTATGGATGTTTTTCATTTATATATTGTATTTATTTACAAAAAAAAAAATTGTGTAGTTAATCAACCAGATGGTATCCATAACACAAGCCTAGCTGCTTACTGTGGACTAGATGGCGCTGTGTGTATGTGCAAAGATATTTATTTATTTATATTAATTTCCATAAATTTACTCCTAAACAATAAAATTGCATCCCTAATATAAAACTATTTCTCGTTTCCAGACGATGCGCCGCCCGCGCCGGCACCGTTGGCTGACCGTCTCCGTGGTGCTGATCGCATACTCAATATCGCAGGCCGTGCTCAGCTCCACCACCCTCGGAGCCTCCACCCTCAGCTCCAAACTCGAGACGGATGAGGTCTCCCCCACGGCCTCTAGCACCAAACCTGATAGAGGTTCGTACATCATTCATACTGTAATTCATACATACGACGACCTGTTTGGTGTAGTGGTTAGAAACTCTGCTGATATACCTAAAGGTCGCGGGTTCGAATCCCGCTAGGGGCATATGTTTGTATGATGAATACAGACATGTGTTCCCGAGTTATGGATGTTTTTCATTTATTTACAAAAAAAAATGTATTTGTGTAGTTTATCAACCATTTTTTTTTTTTGACGGGGAGAAAACACATTTACGCGTTCGACCCGCCGCTGACGGGGGTCAGCGGCGAGGATATGTGGGACTCACCGCTCCAGACGGGAGCGGTCCTACCCACTAAAAACCTCCCGGTGTTCCTCCGCGCGCACCGAAACGGCGTGGCCACGGGTACCCCTCGGTAATCGTCCGCAGCCACGCCAGCGCGGCGCCCGCCGCCAGGGCAACGGCGGCGGCGGGCCCTCCTATAGGCTGGAGCAGGGAGGAATCTCCTGGTCCAGCCACCTCAAGAAGGCGCGTGGGAACACCACTCGCGCCTTCTCGCGAGGCTTGCGTGTGGGTGGTGACTCCCCCGAGTCACCACCCAGCCTCGCTAGGTAGGGGGGGGAAGGTGGGCATACGCCCTTCTCCGGGTCCCAGTGCGTCTGCGGCGGATGGGATGAGAGGAGGGATCGGCCTCCCTCTCTCTCTCTCCGCCGCCTCCTTCTGTGAGATCACGCTCTCGCAGAAGGAGAGGACCGCTTTCCACGACCTCTCGTCGCCGACCATAGCCTTGACTATGGCCGGCAAGGAAAGATCGTTCCCTACCGCTGCGACGAGGTCGCGGCGCTCCCCTGCCCAGGCTGGGCATTCCTCAAGGGTGTGCTGCGCCGTGTCCTCGTGGCAGCCACAGTGGTGGCACTCGTCGGTCGCTTCCCGTCCGGCGATCCGGTGCAGGTATCTCCCGAAGCAGCCATAGTAGTTTATCAACCATCTGGTATCTATAATACAAGCCTAGTTGCTTAGTGTGGAACTGGATGGCGCTGTGTGTATGTGCAAATATTTATTGATATTTATATTTATTTATTTATACATACCTAAAGTCACGCTTGTTTCCCGTAGGGGTAGGCAGAGACCACAGACTTCCACTTGCTACGATCCTGACTCACCTCTTGTGCTTCATTCATTCTCATAACATTGTTCATACACGCTCGTCTATGATTCATACCTTCTTTTTATTTTTGGAGTTGGCAAGGTTACTTTTGAGGGACTTTCTGCCAGTTTTGAGTGATTAATTCGTTATCATCATAGGACAAAGGACGTCCACAGCTGAACATAGACCTCCTCCATAGACTTCTAGAGCGACTGATTCGAAGCGGCCTGCAACCAGCGTATCCATAGTACAAGCTTTTTTTTATTATTTATTTATTTGAGAGACAAACAGTTGCTTACATAAATTACATAAGTAGCTCATGTACTCTTAAAATATTACATTAAGTGTTAACCTATAGTCTCCCACATTACATAGTCTGAGGTGCGTTAGGTAAATTACATAACATAAAATAAAATCAAATGTCGAAAACTTAACTGATGGTTAGAACTGGGTTCGAAAACTATGACAAGTCAGTAGAAACACATGTTTTGAATTCTGCCAAAGAAAAACTAAATATATAAACATGGTCTAACCTATCATTGTATAGCTTACATGTGCGCTTGATGAAAGCATTGCTCGCATAATTAGTTCTACTTTTGGTAATGTGAAATAAGCTTTGCTTAGTTTGGGACTAGGTGATTAGTGTAAGTGTCATGAAATATCGCGAAGTATCTAGCTGCAGGTTGCTTCAAATAGATCGCTCTGGACATCTATGAGGGAACCTAAGTTCGGCAGTGGATGTCTTGTGGCTGATATGATACTGATGAACCATAACTGATAACGTTAATGGTTGACTGGAAGAAATCCCGCTGTGGGATAAGTCCGCCTTTTTGTATTGTTATAAGAAATTTGTTCTGTATTTATTTTCTTTTTGTACCATAAAGCGTGTACAAACCCAACGGACAAACTGTCTGATAGGTCAACAACTTCACGAAACAAACTTTTAATTGACGCGAATCCTCTAGTAGAGTGAATTCAAAAATAACAAGGTGACGCACACACACTCAATAATGTGTGACGTCACGAATCGTATCTCTGTAAATAGCGCGTGAAACCGAAAAGGTCGGGGATTAACAATTGAGTAGGCCCAGATAGTCCTCAGTGTGATGGGACTGTCTTAAACCTCCCTTTTACAGTAATAGTGAGGAAGCGGGTTGGTGAAGTATCGGAGTTTTGGGTCCAATGTTCATGAAAAAATGTAACCGATGTTATAAACGTGAGAGTTTGGATGTTTGTTTGTTGCTAATCACTGTGGAACGGATAATAATAATAAATAAAATAATAATAAAATATCCTTAAACATACACACAGCGCCATCTAGTTCCACACTAAGCAACTATAGGCTTGTGTTGTGGATACCAGATGGTTGATATACTACATAAATACATATTTTTTTTGTAAATAAATACTTATTATAAATGAAAACATCCATAACTCGGGTACACATGTCCGTATTCATCACACAAACGTATGCCCCCAGCGGGATTCGAACCCGCAACCTTTTGGTATAGTGGTCAGAGTTGCTAACCACTACACTAATGAACGGATTTCGATGAAATTTGATATATAGGTAGAATATACCCCGGATTAAGGCGTAGAGAATTTTTTATCTCGATAAAGTTAGTAGTTCCTGCGAGATAAACAAATTTTACGCCGACAAAGAAGTAAAATAAAATCTTGATAAACTTTTTTTAGGGTACCACCCCTACGCCTAAAATGGGGATGTTGTTTTTCATAGATGTCGCTGGATAGGTCGTCCAAAATATTAAAAGTTATCTTAAACAGTTTTCGATTTGGGGATCCGTTTCAGAATTAAGCTTTAAAGTACAATTTTTTTGTTAGAGTCAAGTGTGTGTGTGTGTCCCCTTCCCAAAGCTGAACGGTTGGTTTGGATAAGTGAAAATATTCACGGCAGTAGTATATATAAAGAATTTAAAAGAAAAACTATTACAGGTATTTAGGTTTTAGAAGGTAAGTCGAAAAACTTCCAAAATGTACTTTCCGGTTGAAAATTATTTGACAAACAACAAAAAGCCCCTCCGCGTATTTTGAGGGCCATTAAGAAAACCCTACACTGCGCGTAGCCTGATACGCACTTGGTCGGTTCTTTTAATTATCAATAATTCATAATTATAAGCTTTCGCCTGATGTGAGTTTGACTCCTCTGCTCTGGGTGCGACAGTAAACCAGCGCTGAGCTCTTATAAGCTCAGCATATAGCTGAGTCGTTTCCCTTTCGCTGCTGCTTATCTGAGTATTCGGTTATTTTATTTGCCTAACAATTGTTGTATATGTGTCGAAGTGGCGAATAAACAGTTTCTTTCTTTATTTCTGTCGCGCCCGCTCGTCCATTGTAACAGAAGCCTTAACATGTCTCTTAATTGATGTCCACCTAATGAGACCATTACACCGATTCGGTTCTATTTGGTTGATTCATATGGCTCAAGCTTAAGCCGGCTGTATTTGGTTCCATTTATTTCCTTACGTGTCGTAGAACGCTATTAAGAGATTAAGGAGTTACTTATGACACCAGATCATTGAATGGCTGTGTTATTGCTGCGGAAGCCTATTAAAGGGAGATTAGGTATTGTGTCAAGCGTTGCACGTTTTAAACATGCTTTTATTAACTTCATTTGTAACTAACTTATTATATGTTATTCATATATATTATATTCATTAGTGTGTAGTTATTTGTTTTAGTTTAAATTTGCTGTAATTTGTATACGCGCAATCTACTATTTTCTAACTAACCCTACCGTTGATTGGAAGAAATCCCTCTATGGGATAAGTCCGCCGTTGTACTCATACTCTGTACCTATGTACTAACTAACAAATCTGTGAAGTCACATATAACATACTTCTAATTGTCGTATATAAATGAAATTTGGTATGTATATTTGGTATGCTGATCTGATGCTGGAGCCAGGAAGTGGATGGTGGAACTGTTCAGTGGCTACTAGTAAACCACTCGAGATTGGGCTCACATGATTTGTTTCGATCAGTCCAATATATGTATTGTGGTGTCGAGGATCTGACGATGGAGCCAGGATATTTTTGGCTGACCCCTGTCACGTGTCCAAGTGCATATCTATTATATTAAAAATGTGAAACATGGAAGTTGTTTCAAACATTACACTTATAACGTTTGGTACACCCAAATGCTTATTGGGATATTACTGACCACCCCATTTGGGATAAAGGTCGTGACGTTTTGTATAATAAATAAATAATAAATAAATATCCTTACACATACACACACCGCCATCTAGTTCCACAGTAAGCAACTATAGGCTTGTGTTGTGGATACCAAATGGTTGATATACTGCTTAAATACATTTTTTTTTGTAAATAAATACTTATTATAAATGAAAACATCCATAACTCGGGTACACATGTCCGTATTCATCACACAAACATATGCCCCTAGCGGGATTCGAACCCGCGACCATTTGGTATAGTGGTCAGAGTTTCTAACCACTACACCGAACAGGTCGTCGAATACTATAGTAATAGCGTATTAAAAATGTTATCTAAAAGACCACTACTGACTTCAGACTTTGCCCCATCGAAAATAATTGCGTTGAACGGACACTAACCGATGAATTCAATAATCAGCTACACGCTTTCTGGATTGCAGCCCGAATTTAATAATGTGTATAATGTGAATAAAAATTTGTATAATGTTTATAATTTGATTAGCACACTCTTTACATTTCCTATTTGCAGATAAAGAGACCAGCGTGTCACCAACAGATAAAGGCAGCACAGTGCCTATGGAGGAGCCTAAGGGGAGTAAGAAGGCGATGAAAGGGATTGATGAAGAAGATGAGGGAGAGAAGAAGAAAGACAAAGACGCTGGATATGAGGAGGTCAGTTCTATCGACATTCGCTCTTTAGATCCTTTTGTTTAGGTCCGCATTTGCCAAGTTCTGATAATTATATTTCCGTTATCTTTAAGCCTTTACAATGTACTGCATTCTACAAATTTAAAAATCAAATCAAATAATATACGGCGCTGGCCTCGCCGCTATCGGCAGCGGCACGAGCGCTGTATAAATTGGTTAGGTTAAGGTTGAAATTAAGATAAATTTCATGTCGTCTCAATTTCAACCTTAAGGTTGGCAAGGGTACGTATAGAGCGACATAGTCACAACAGTGTCCACGCTCTTTAAATAAAGATTAAAAAGAAAAATTTTATAATTTATTTGTGATACACATCCGCCTCCGTGGCTCAATGTAAACAACATGGGTTTAACGATTCGGAGGTCGCAGGTAGGGCATTTTAAATGTCCGCCTGGTTAGCTACCACCATCTTATCTAAATCTGCCGCCAAGCAGCAAAGTTAATAGCATTGTTGTGTTCCGGTTGTCAAAGATAAGATAGCTAGTCCCCCAAATATGTTGGGGTTTCTGGGTTAGTACGCTTCCACCTTCGGCCTCATCTTCTCTTAACATCAGGTGTAATTAAGGTCAAGTACGAACCTGTTGTGCATAAAAAAAGCATCAATGTTAATAGCACTGTTGTGTTCCGATTGTCAGAGATAAGATAGCTAGTCCCCCAAATATGTTGGGGTTTCCGGGTCAGTACGCTTCCACCTTCGGCCTCATCTTCACTTAACGTCAGGTGTGCATAAAATAAAAAAATACGGCTGATTTTTACTTGTATGGAAAATCAAACTATCTAATCCAATCTATGATAACAACGATGTCACAAAATTTAAATTAAAAAATCGTGATAGAATGGATTGGTCAATCCCATCTCCACACTCCTCCCACTGTAACTCCTATAAGCTGGGATCGACAGTGGTACTCGATACGGCGCCTACTGAAGGTAGACGGTGCCCTACGTGACTCCATTGCTACCTTGGACCCCAGGCTAATTAAAGAAAGAAATTGGGTGTGTAAGTAAGAAAAAGGTTTCCCAGTTGATTGGAAAGGAATGGACAAAAAAAAAATACGCCCCGAATACAGAACCTCCTCCTTTTTTGAAGTCGTTTAACAAACATAAGAATGGATTGGTCAGGAAAAGTTTCAAATTCGGACAGTGGCTAATAATGCTTAACAATAATGTTATTCACTAAATATCGTAAGAATATAAATCTTAAAGTTTCTGATTTTTCTATAGAAGGATAGAGTACCCATCAGTAATACAATAAAAAGTTTTCTAACATTTCTGTAGGTTGCTTTTAGGTATAGTTTAGGTATTTAGTTATAAGAGAGTGAAGGTAGCAGAAGAGGTGTGTCAAGATCGTAGCAGATCGTGAAAGTTTGTGATCTCTGCCTACCCCCACGGAAAACAGGCGTGCCATTATGTATGTATGTATTTAGTTATAAAACCTACAATATTAAATTAAAGTTACCATTGTGATTTTTATTGCGTTGTAGAAAATGCTAAAATATCCTAAAGCTATTTTCTAAAAAATCAATCAATGGCTACATTATTTTTATATTATACTATACTTGACTATATTATACTTGACGACCTGTTTGGTGTAGTGGTTAGCAACTCTGACCACTATACCAAAAGGTTGCGGGTTCGAATCCCGCTAGGGGCATAATGTTCGTGTGATGAATACGGATATGTGTACCCGAGTTATGGATGTTTTCATTTATAATAAGTATTTATTTACAAAAAAAAAAGTATTTATGTAGTATATCAACCATCTGGTATCCACAACACAAGCCTATAGTTGCTTACTGTGGAACTAGATGGCGCTGTATGTATGTCTAAGGATATATATATATATATATTTTTTTCTAAAAATAGTATATTGAGTCCTGATATTTGCCCTCGGTGAAATTTTTCATAAATATGAAGAAATTATTGATTAATTTTTTTGAAAATAGTTACAGGAGTTATAAGTATATTCTCCTAGGCAATGAAACCAGACTGGTAATTTTAAATACTGTTATTAAATCTAAAGCAAGATAGCAAGATTTAGTAGAATTTTTTTAATTCTATCAGTGACAGGTACTTTATAACTATACAAAAAAATCACGGCCTTTAAGATTATTGGAAGTTAAAAGTGTATCCTTACTGGACTAATATTACGTCCACCTTCCACAGTGCTGCCGCATGTCGTAGCTCCTGACTTTATCGCTTCCGTAGCTTTCTGCTACGCCGTAGCGGATGCAAATGTGTCTTATTTAAACTAAAATAACGGCACGCTATGATGGCCGCTCATCAGTTTCGTATTAATTCATAACTACGTTAAAGGTGCTAATTGCTGTACTTTAGTGTTAATAGTGACGTGCAGTAAAATTTTACGACACAGCTCGGCATTTGTTTTACGAAATTCGAAATTTTAACAAACGACACTCGCGTCTTGCATTTGTTTTTAAATTTTTTAGATAATATTTGCAATTTCACCGCACTTTTGTAATCTGTCAAAACGGCCATCATAATAACGACATATTATTGACACATCGTACAACACTAAATAACACAATTTGTTCTTATATATCACATAAGTCAATATAGTGTTCATTGATGGCCTTTTCAGAAAGCCTTGAGTGGTAGATAGATATTTGATTAAAAAAAAGAACATACGTATTACATACATAATGTCATGCCTGTTTCCCGTAGGGGTAAGCAGAGACCACACTTCCACTTGCTACGATCCTGACAAACACCTTTTGCTTCATTCACTCTCATAAAATTGTTTATGCTCGTCGGTTTAGCGTACTCTTGACTTGATCCTTAAGACGTCCCCGATTTCATTTCAATCTTTGTCACTACATCTTCTTTCAAATTGCTTTATGTGACGTTTTCAAGTGATATTTTTTATCCTACGAAATAAATATTTTTTGATTTGATTTGATTTAACTCCCTAATTACACTATTCGTGATTTTATCTTCAAAGTCACCCACTTCTCGTATCCGAGCATTCAACTGCTGGAGCTGAACCAGCACCCCGCCATGATAAAGATTATTTTGCGAACCAGTTTCGTGCGTGCCCAGCGTCGCACTGAAGTAATGACAGAGTATTTCTCTTCAGGATGAAGAAGCGACGCAGGTTCGCGAGGAGGAGGAAATAGAAGACAAGCACGGAGTACCCACCGTGCATCCGCTCAGGAAGTGTACACCCCCAGCTATAGAACAGGTATGTACAACGCTCCCACCACAATCCCCAGGTTCCTCCAACCAAGGCACCGATTGAGTTTCAACAAGGGTAGCCAACAGGCTTGCCCTGTTTTCTCAGGAGAAATTGTCTTTGTTCTTTGCAGGTTCGAATCCCGCGACGGGTAAATGTTTGTGTGATGAATATGAACATTTATTCCTGAGTCATGGATGTTTATATAAATATTTATGTATGTTTATCAGTTATCTAGTATCCATAGTACAATCTTTGCTTAGTTTGGGACTAGATGATTGGTGTAAGTGTCCGAAATATTTATTTAAAAAAAAAGTAAAAGTAATGAGTAGCTTAAATGATGTAAAAACTGTCTATTTTATGACCAGCTTGCCTATAGAATAAAGATCTTTGATTTTGCCTCTGCCATGCTCTGTTTTGCCAGTTCCCACGCCCACTGATGGGTCAGTCGGCGCGTAAGCACGGCGGGCTGCTGCTCCACATCCTGGTCTGCGTGTTCACGTTCATCGGGTTAGCCATCGTCTGCGATGAGTACTTTGTCTCCAGCCTCGACAGGATTTGCGAAGGTATGAGCTTTTCCATTACCTATTATCGTTTATTTTTCTATATAGCAAAACAGATGTAAAAAGTTTACATTATACTTTCTACAGATTATTATAGTACTAACTCTATTTTTTTATTTTTGCATGCCAATTTTTGTTCTTTGTTCCCTTTTTATTCCTTTTTATTGTAAAATTTCGCAGTTACATACTTATTCCTAATACCTACTGATACTGACCTAATATTGCTGTGTGCTATATCCATGTACGTAATTGGCGGAGATTTTTTATAAGCGCTGTTGTTACTGATTTTTTTTTTAACGTTTATATATGTATGTAAATAAATATCTGCCAAACGACGTCCACTGCTAAAAATAGGCCTCCCCAGAGCCATTGGTTGGAAGCGGCCTGCAGTCTAGAACTTTTATGACGCAACGGCCATCAGTCTTAGGCCCTAAGTGATCTGCCCCTTTAATCCTGTAAAGGTATGATCGTGTAAGTTTATTTCAAATGAAATATATGTCTTTTACAGAACTGAAGCTAGCTCCGGACGTGGCAGGCGCAACGTTCATGGCCGCTGGCAGTTCAGCACCTGAACTAGCTACGGTCATTATTGGAGTCTTCTGTGCGCAGGATGACATTGGTATTTTATTTAAAATATTACTATAAATCCACCTACATTAATAACGGAAAATTGTTTGCTTTACGTCTATTTTTAAATCATCACTCTTCGCGAGAGCAGTTAAAAGTGTAATTGATTAATATAAGGTATTTCTCGACTTAATGAAGGCGTTTCACACTATTTCCGTTACAATTACAATTCTGCTGAAAAGACGAAAGTACTTGAGAATTAGACAAATACTTGCCACTAGTATCGTTTCACAGATACCTAACTTGATGCCGTGTTGCTTAAAAGTCGTAGAATACATATTTTATTGTTCCTCAGTTTTAAGGTTCCTCAAGGCAGCCTTCTTGGTTCTATTCTATACTTCACATAAAATAATATTTTTTTCATTTATCTTAAAAATCTTCTACAAAGAGAAAACACAACAGAGTGCAAGAACCTCTACATTCCTTAAAATTAATTAAATAGTTGTTTATAGGATTAATTTAAAAGTTATAAACATAATGTAATTTGTCTGCAGGTGTATCAGGTGTGATTGGTTCAGCAGTATTCAACATAATGTTTGTGATATCGGTGTGTGCTCTCTGCGCCGGCACCGTATCTCATCTCAACTGGTGGCCCTTGTGCCGAGATTGCTTCTTCTACGCCATCTCCATTCTCGTCATGTTGTGCACCATCTGCAACGGATACGTATCATGGTATGTCTTTGGTCTGATTAAGCTTAAAGTCCTAAGGGTTTGTGAGCTTAGCAATCAGAGAGCAAGTTTAACAGTTGGTACCAGCTGTTTCAATTCAGGGCAGTTGTTAAATCAAGACGGTCGCCTAACAGATACTCGTGGTTATTCCTTTGACCTCAATCACACCTGATGTTAAGAGAAAATGAGCCCGAAGGTGGAAGAGCGCTCACCCGGAACCTTCAAATTAATTCAATCTGGCTATCTTATCTAAAACAGCCGTAATACAACAATGCTAAACATTGCTGCATGACGTCAGACTGGATGCATCAAATTATATCATGATCATCGAAATAATTGTCCTATATATTCATCTCATAAAGAATTTTTATTTTATTTCACATTACACGTCTATTGGGGCAGGGGCCTGTAAGATCAGCTGACCCATTTTTAATAGTTATTTATTTACTTTTTGTAAGATTTATAGATTTTTTATGGAGATGTTTTCTATTTTGCGATTTTAAGATTGGTCTCTTAGTAAAATTTGTCCTGTATGAAGATCTTATTGAATCCACCTCATAGAATAATTAGAAGTGATATAATAAGTTATTTTTGGTTAATAGTTGCGGGTTCGAATCCCCCTAGGGGCATATGTTTGTATATTGAATACAGATACGTGTACCTGAGTTATGGATGTTTTTCATTTATTGTGTATTAAGAAAAAAAATAGTTTTGTATGTTTATCAATCATCTGGTATACAAGTCTAGTTGCTTAGTGTGGAACTAAATAGATGGCGATGTGTGTATGTACAAAGATATTTATTTATTTATTTCATTTGGTGGACGTGGATACAATACCATAACATCAATAAAGACACATTTTATATCATAAATTCTGTTTTATTTTGTTGGCACGTGTCAGACAACGTGTTTCGCAGACTTTCACGAAACTGTTGGAAAACAACTCCTTTCGGCCAGAAATTCTCCTGAGTGAAGGTGTCCGTATGATCAGTCGAGAGTCGTCCGGTAACGTTTTAATGTATACAGAAAATACACTTTCCATTCACAGGCCCGAAGCGTTGTTCATGCTGCTAATGTACGGTGTATACTGCATCGCTCTGAGGTTCAACAACACGCTCGAACGATGGGCGATGACCATTAAGCTGCCCTTCAAGCTGCCCACCAGGGAGGAGCAGGCTGCCCTGGTGACGTACAGGTAGATACTATTGATTGCTGAACCACAGCCTTTTAATCTTACAGATAGTGGAAAGATTTCATAGACATGTTTCGTATAGCTGGCAGTTGCCTACCTAGGGTTGATAATTTTTATAAATATCATCATGGTATATTCATAGTATATGATTGGTGTAGTGGTTAGAATCTCTGACTGCTATACCAAAAGGTCGCGGGTTCGAATCCCGCTAGGGGCATATGTTTGTAAGATGAATACAGACATGTTTTCCCGAGTTATGGATATTTTTGATTTATATGTATATTTACTTCCAAAAAGAAATTATTTGTATAGTTTATCGACTATCTGGCATCCATAATACAAGCCTAGTTGCTTAGTGTGGAACTAGATGGCGCTGTGTATATATATTTCTTTATTTATTATTTGAGACACAAAACAGACATTCACCATGTACATTATTAAGGTTCTTATTCTAGATGGTAGCCTAACATATGTGTACACAACATGCTTAATTGAAACGCAGAGGATTTGGACGATATTTGTGACAGAATATAGTAGTAAGTAAGTACTTACTTAATTTAAGTTTGCACTAACAAAAAGCATAGTGTAAAGAAAGAAAGATAGTGACAACACTTGACGATCACGACAGGTCAATGGCCTGCGAGGCGGTACCACGGCATTGTTCCGTGCCGTGGTAATGGCCATAAGCACTGTCAAAACGATTCGCTCGAGCGCATACGATTATGTTCACTTCTGAGCCATCAGAGATTTGAAAGTATTTTATGTAGATATAGATATAATTTGCTAACTTGTAACATAATGAAATAATTGGTAAACGTGACAACCATTAACTTTTGCTGTCATATAGTCTATCGTGATTTTACAAAATTCTAAATTTTTGTACATGTGTGCCCCAGGCAGGAGGATGTTTTTCGGGTGTTTGTATGTTGATTTCTATGTTACCTCCTGTAGCATAAACGGTTTGATTTATTTAATTAAGTAAACACTGGAGTAAATTCTATGCTCTTGATGGAAGATGCTTTTAACAGAGTTGGGGTTTATCTGGATCATTTGTTTTGTGGGGGTTTCCTAAATTTTCAACTTCTTTTTTACGCTATTTACCATTTAAACCATTTATTTCCACACACCGAAAAAAAAAACAAAAACCACAACAACGTACAAGAAATCAAAAACAGAGGTGACTAAAGCCTCTCGAGATTTAGAAGGCCACAAGCTGACACTTGAGAATCTGTTGCATATTAAAACAGTTTCAAAAATAATATCGAGACCGAGACGCGATCCCAATCTCAAGATCGATCCATCAACACGGCTCTATGACCAACTAGGTACTACAATGAGTGCGTGTGGGGGCCAGTCTCAGTAAACACTGAGTAACATAAATTGCTCAGCATTGGTTTTCAGCCTGCCCTCAACATATGTTACAATTATATCTTTGTATTGCGGGCTTGTTACGCAAGTTAGCAAAACCAACGGGTTTGTAGATGTTAACACTGTTTTTTACAAGAAGTACTATGGCACGAGTATACCCCACCCATTTATTTAATTAAGTAGTTAAAAAGTCTTAACCGCCTCGGTGGCTCAATGTAAACAACATTTGGTTTACGTTTCGGAGGTCGCGGGTTCGATCCCCAGCGGGGTACATGTTTAAGTGCTCGGTTTGGTTGATGGTAGGGCATTTTAAATGTCCGCCTGGCTAGCTACCACCATCTTATCTAAATCTGCCGCCAAGCAGCAATGTTAATAGCGTTGTTGTGTTCCGGTTGTCAGAGATAAGATAGCCAGTCCCCCAAATGTGTTGAGGTTTCCGGGTCAGTTCGCTTCCACCTTCGACCTTATCTTCACTTAACATCAGGTGTGATTGAGGTCAAGTACAAACCCGATGTGCATTAAAAAAAAAGTCATCTGACCATCCTCTTCCCTCGCAGGAGCGCGGTGCCGCCTGCGCCGGCGCCGGCCGACGGCGAGTACACGCAGGTGGAGGGGCAGACCAAGGAGACTACTTTGCAAGATGCACGTGAGTACCTATTTGGTGTACATTCGTCATAAATCAAGCATAGACAATATACATCGGTGTCACCTTATAGCTTGCCAACCGTCGTTCCGTTTCTGGGACTCTAGGGCCCTTATTAATAAACCCTTCTCAAAATTGAGGTGACCTTAAGTTGACGCTTGAGAATCTGTTGCATATTAAAACAGAATAAAAAACAATTGTATTGAGACTGGGGCGCAATCTCAAAATCGATTTATTAATAATACGGTCCTATGAGACACCCACTCAGCCTCAGGGTGTGTCCCGCTTAATGAGAACATTAATGAGAACATTAATGAGAACATTAAGCGGGACACTTACAATAAGATCCTCCTAATTCAGTCATTATAATGACATGCAAATATTTGACAATATCCAATTTTGACAATCCAAACAATAATTTTCAAATTACATATAAGGAATGATAAACACCATACTAAAGCGAAATCATAACAGTAACTAAATTCGCAACAATCCTTTATTTGTTTTTACAAATAATGGATTATGGATCACAAGGACAATTGAATGCATGCTTGCATGCATTTCTTGAATTCTTGATGTCAAAATTGGATATTGTCAAATATTTGCATGTCATTATAATGACTGAATTAGGAGGATCTTATTGTAATAACACCTAATGTAATGTTTTTTTTTTTTTTTTTTTATATGAGAGGGCGGCAAACGAGCATGCGGGTCACCTGATGGAAAGCAATCACCGCCGCCCATGGACACCCGCAACACCAAAAGGGTCACATATGCGTTGCCGGCCTTGGAGGAAGGGTTGTCCACCCCAGAATAAGTAGGGCAGCCTGAGCGATGAGGGATTCTCCAGCACTAATAGTGCTGGTACCCTCCTGGGGTACTAACTCTTTAAATACCGCTACCATTCTGGAGAGAGACTGGAAGGTGGGCCTCCGGCGCCCTCGCTCACCGGACGAAGCGCAGTGGCAAAATGCCACTACTCAGACGTCGCTCTTCTGCGAGAGGGTGGTACTTCCCCGGTCGAGCCGGCCCATTCATGCTGCAAGCTAATAGCTTACAGCGTGGCTCTACCACTACCATGTACCCTATTCAAGAGCAAATAAATCATATTCTATTCTATTCTATTTTTTCTACATATTGATTACAAAGTACTCGTATATGATCTAATTGGAGTGTATCGGGTTTTTGGTATATAAAATATAACCTTGTAGATAATATAAGCAAACATATAGTGAACTGCTCAGCGAGCAGTCCGTTTAACAAATACATTTTACTATTTATTTTGTCATAAGAAATATCAGAAATTGTATTTCTAACTTTATGACATAAACCTTTATATCTTTGACAGCTTACAACCCGGACGCCGCTTACGATAATGCTGCTTACAACGCCGAACAGCCCCAAACGTGGGACCCCAACCAGTCGTGGGACCCAGATCAGGCCTGGGGAGATACGGTAAGGGTGTATAATGTGCACGGTATGTACTGTGTCCTCGGATCGACGACTGGTTGGTGTAGGTAGTGGAAAGGATAGTGACCCTGTCAGCGAAACCAACGGTTGCGGGTTCGAATCCCGCGACGGATAAATGTTTGTGTGATGAATACGAACATTTATTCCCGAGTCATGGAAGTTTATATATAAATAATCCGCTATCTAGTATCCATAGTACAAGCTTTGCTTAGTTTGGACTAGATCAAAATCAAAATCAAAAATATTTTATTCAATGTAGGATACAAAAATATCACTTATTGAAAGTCAACATGTTATTTTTTTTAAAACTACATGGCTTCACAAGGTGTTATGGTTAAGGAGAAGAAGCGACAAGAAACTCCGCAACAACACATCTTTTCAATTCGTTTCTTTACATTACATTATTACATTTTATATTACAAAACAATAGCAATTAACATAACGCCCAGCTAACACCAGACCTCCTTATCGCCTAAATAATCATCTATCCTGTAATAACCCTTCTTACACAGAATTTCTTTAATGTGGCGTTTAAATTTTTGCTCTGTTAAACTCAATACATGTTCCTGGTATTTTATTGTAAAAGCGTATGTTGTGTTCCACAAAGGATGTGCTAACCTTGCTAAGTCTAAGTTGTGGAATTTCAATTTTATTTTTATTTTTATTTAGTGGTAGATACTTAGATAATTGGTGTATGTGTCCGAATTTATTATTCAATGAGAATAACCGCGCATGAGTGAATAGGTTTTTAAGTCAATCTTTAAGTTCGAGACCTCATTGATTTTAGATACTTCACTTGGACATTTATCGGTCTCCTCAAACATAGTGATACTCGCTCTTCTTTACATGATATTGCTACTATTACTGCCAACCTCACCTACTGGTAGCTTGTATCTTTACCCTAAGGTTTGCCTGGAAGAGATCGCTGTTAGCGATAAGGCCGCCTTTTTGTGCGATTAATGATGTACGCTGTATTCTTCATGTAGCTTTTGTTAATTGTGAAATAAAGAGTATTTGATTGATTGATTGATTGATTATATGTTAGTACATGGCTGGCATCGTATACACTTCTAACATTCTCCTAAGAGCGCCCTTATATTATACAGGGTGAAATTTCATTCGTGTAATTCCCATTAACTGGTGATTCCACTACTGATTACGAACAACTTTCCACTGGGAACCATAGCCGAATTCGATCAAAAAATATTCGATTGCCCATACAAAGTAAATCATTCTGAAACCAACTTTAGTATGGAAGTCCAACAATTTTCGACTGAATGGTGGTAGTGAATGGTGATGGTAGATAGCCAGACGAACATTTAAAATGCCCTACCACAGTACTAAACATGTACTCTGGGGATCGAACCCGCGCCCTTTGATTCGTAAACCCTGTTGTTCACATTGAGGCACGGAGGCGCTTAGTAAGTTCTTAAGAGAAAATTTACAGTACTTCAAGCTATATAATGGGCATCGCAAAGCATCGGGAACAATCGTACAACATTACAAAAACAATTGTCAAAAAGTAACAATACAACCCCTCCATCGTGTTTTAAGGAAAAATAAATGATATTTTTAAGTATAGTGTTTTTAAATAATACCATAATAGATAATAAAAATTAGACATATTAGCTTCACAGCACTCTGCCAAGCAGTTTAATAAATTTTGGCAGGGCACTAAGAAACACACTGATAATGACTATACCTGTTAGTGTTGAGGGTAATAGCGACCCTAAAAGTAATATATTTAAACAGCAATTCAGGGTTACAAACTTATTTGCAATAATTTAATTAAAATTTAATGAGTTCCTTGGAACTCATTATTAAAATAGGGAGTGGTTTGTTTTTATAATTTCAGTTGGTTCAAGTCCCGGGCGAGGCAAGCGAGTTTTATAAAATCTTGGAATCCTTTAAGTAAAATGAGCCAGCAACAAAAATAAAATTGAAATTCCACAATTTAGACTTAGCAAGGTTAGCACATCTTTTGTGGGACACAGCATACGCTTTTACAATAAAATACCAGAACATGTATTGAGTTTAACAAAGCAGAAATTTAAACGCCACATTAAAGAAACTCTGTGTAAGAAGGG
Organism: Oegoconia quadripuncta; assembly: GCA_949316235.1. Classification (NCBI taxonomy): domain Eukaryota; kingdom Metazoa; phylum Arthropoda; class Insecta; order Lepidoptera; family Autostichidae; genus Oegoconia; species Oegoconia quadripuncta. Next base: position 11,591,140 of record OX438745.1, read on the forward strand.
TTATTACAGGATAGATGATTATTTAGGCGATAAGGAGGTCTGGTGTTAACTGGTCGTTATGTTAATTGCTATTGTTTTGTAATATTTATTTATTTAATGATTTATTTGAAATCACAGCCATAATTACAAATTTAAAATATAAGTTATACATTTAGAAGCCAAAATAGATCTCAGTAAGTTTATACATAGCTTATTATGTTACCTTATCTATCGATACATCAATTTGTTGTGTTTGTGGGTGTAAGGAAGAGAGAAAATGTATAGAGTAGTATGTGCGAGTGTGTGTGTGTGTGTGTGTGTGTATGAGTTGAGTGCATGTGTACACAATTACCTAATCTATGTCAGTGCTTTCAATACTGCTGATTTGAACCGATTACGACTCAGATGAAAAATGTCCAAATCCGAAAATTCTTCATTGTATTCTCGCAAACATCGAATCATAGTGGAGTGGTGAGCATAGTTAGTTCTTGTTCTGGGGATGTGAAATAAGCTCCGAGCACGAAGACGTGAAGGAGTGGCACGCAGACCCACCTGCTCCAATAAACGCGGGCAATCTACCGCCCCAGACAACACCTTTTGAAGAAACATCACATCAGCCACCAGACGACGATTTTCTAGCGGATGTAATTTCAGTCTCTTCAAAATATCCGTGCGACCCATACCCGAAATCAAACGCCGACGACTTACCATAGCAGCAAAACATCTCTGAATTCCTTCGATCTTATCTTTGTATACCTGATATTGAGGGGACCACACCTGGGATCCAAATTCGAGAATACTTCGCACATATGCACAGTACAATATTTTAAGCGGTTTCACTTGCCTGAAAGGTTTTGTGATTCGAATTATGAATCCCAGCATTTTAAATGCTTTCCGAGTTACGCTGCTAAAGTGTTCATCGAACGTGAGTTTGCTATCAAGCATGATGCCTAGGTCCCTCACGCATGCTTCCCTTGCAATTACCGTGCCGTTAAGAGTGTAACCGAACTGAATAATGTTTCTATTACGCGTAAATGTTATATTCTGACATTTAGCTACATTGAGATCAAGCTTATTCACTTTGCAATAGTCACATAATCTGTCCAGGTCAGCCTGTAACTTTAAACATTCGACCGCGTTCTTCACCGGCATAAATACCTTCGTATCATCTGCATACATTAGATAGTCTGCGTGCTGGAAGCAACGGCCGATGTCATAAACGTAGACATTAAAAAGTAGGGGCCCAAGATGCGATCCCTGTGGAACTCCTGAGGGAATGGTGTTGAACTGAGAACAGTGTACACCCAGCCTTACAGCCTGACTACGATTCTCAAGGTAAGATTTCATCCAACGCAGTAAGTCCCCGTGGATACCGACAGCTTCAAGTTTCTTTACGAGAATTCCATGATCTAAACGATCAAAACATTTTGCGTAGTCTGTATAGACTACATCTACTTGAGCCTTGTTGTCCATGGAAAGCAACACAGAGGAGGTAAAACATGCCAAGTTCGTAACCACTGACCTGCCATGCATAAAACCATGTTGAGCAGCGGGTATGGTGTTATATATTTTAGGATACAACTGATTGTGTATTATCAGTTCAAATATCTTACTGAACACTGGTAGTATGGACACAGGCCTGTACTTTTCTATATCCGTTTTGGAACCACCTTTATGTATAGGTACCACTAGCGCCTCTCCCCATTTTCGAGGGAAAACACCTTCCCTAAGTGATCTATTGTAAATTATGGACAAGGGTCCCGCCAGGGACCTAGCACATTCCCTAACGAAGAGTGAAGGCAAACCATCACTACCTGCTCCTTTACTGATATCTAACTTTAGTAAATGTTTTAAAACCAAGCCCTCATTAATTTGAATGCAGCTAAGTACCTCATTAGATGATGACAAAATGTTGGTGCTATTACAGGAAGTAACATCAGTTTTACGATAAACTGAACTAAAATAATTTAAAAACCCATTACATATGTCAGCTGTACCCTTAAGTAGCTTATTATCATGAGTCATCTGTTTAGGTATGCAATTCACCCCTTTGAGATCTTTGGCATATTTCCAGAAGAATTTAGGATTCTTCGCTATGGAGATCTGACATCTAGCAATGTAATTGTTCCAACACACACTTTGTACCCTTTTCTGTCTTTGACGTAGCATAGAAAAACAGTCATAATCCCTAACATTATTACTCCTTTTCCATCGTCGGTGATACTTAAGTTTTTCTATAATAATTTTAAGTCGTAATTTAAAATTGTAAGTCGTAATCAGCATTCAAAAGACCTTGTCGAAATTGCATAGTTTTGCCGCGTATACTACGCGCGTTTTGGAAATACATGTTTATCGAATTAGCCATTGCATACAATAAACAATAATGCCGATTAATAATATTATATTTTTAAATAGTTTTGTGCAAAGCGCGAGACACGACCCATGTCCAAAACGTACAACATGTACAGTGGCGGTCCAAGTCCCACCATATAAATACATTATTATTGTCGAAACATGTATAATTAAAAAAAGAAAATTAATCTTGAAAGTAGGTAATTGTGTAGAAAAATGCGTGATGGTGTGTTGTGAGTTATGTGTGTAACTTAATAAGTAAAAAGTTAAAAAAGCAAAACAAAAGACAAATAGTTGTTTAATTTTATCGGCTGAACAAAGTGTGGGCCATATTAATGAAGCGCAGGTAACCGGTGGCATGGCAGGGCTGCTCAACTCTTGGTGGACGACGATGATTGTGGTAAATTGGCTTTCTTTCGCAATGTATCTAGGCAGCGTTCCGATGTTATATGAATTTTCGGCGAAGTATCGTTCATACGTACATAAATATATCCATTGCGCACCCATATGTACCGAAACCCCAACTCGCCACATACCATTCTAGTTATCTTATATAGGGCTTTATTATCTGATGTTAAATGTTCGTTAATAAAAATCTTTTTATCAATTCCGGCTATTCCTAATTCTGACGACATACATCCTTTCTTTCTCCTTATGGCACTAATTAACTCGTCTCTCCTCTTAATGCTGGTCAATTTGGCAATAATCGGTTTAGGCAGTCCCTTAATAACATTTTTAGGTTGAATCCGTGAAGCAAAAACTATTTCAGATAATTCTAAATCTATGTTCATCAAATTCGCAAGCGAAAGTATAGTACTTGATAAATTTTCATTTTTATTCTCAGGAATTCCAAATATCTCAATATTATTAGCACGATTTTTTTGTTCAAATTCATTAATTTTATATTTCATATTATCTATGACGCTCTCGTCATGTTTAATTTTACCAATTTCATTCTTAATGCTTTTTAATTCTTCTTGGTATTTATTCACCTTTTTCTGTAGACCGTCATACTCGCTTGAAAGGAATTTGCTTGATTTTTCCAAATCATTATATAACTTAGTAACATTCGTAAGCTCCGAAGAACATTTTTCCACTGTGGTAGTTATCTTATTAATCTTTAAATCCTGGTCTTTATACTTGTCATTAATGGATTGCAGAATATCGCTCTTCAATAATTCGAGGTCGTTCCTATAATCCGCGCGCGACTGTATCTGCATTTGATGTAGTTCTTTCCTTAATAGTTGAAACATAGACGCAAAATCCGGCGGTTGGTCACACCTGGCACTTCCGGGCAGTGGGGAGAGCTCTTCATTACATAATTGTTCCGATGCAGTCTCAGGCGTAACATACTTACGCGGGGTATTATCTGCGCTAAGTGCATAGCGATTATCTGGTGTTTTCCCAATTTGCAAGCATGGGGGACAAATCCAACCAAATTTTTTTACGGATCTCATTTTCCTAAATTTCTCTTCCATAATGCCCACGCATTTAAAGTGATATTCTCTCTTACATGTATTACAGTGAATATTTTCTTGATCATAAATAGGTTTCTCGCATTTGTAACACTGCATTATGGGCGATTGTTGTGTTTATTTAGTGTTAAGTGAAATAATTAACGAGTCGTACCTCAAACAGCGGAGTGATGTGTGGTGGATTATAACCAGTGGTCGCCTTCAAGTAGTGAGTATTTGCCGTAATTGCCTGTGATGTTCTTCTCAACAATTTTATTTGTAAATATTGGATAATTGCACAGAAAATTAAATTAAATATCGGAGTAACACAAATCAGCTGTTATCTCGATAGTAGGTAGAAGTGAAAAAAAAGTATATATAAAGTATATATATATATGTAATGTAAAATGTAATATTATTGTAAAGATGGAAACTAATTGAAAAGATGTGTTGTTGCGGAGTTTCTTGTCGCTTCTTTTCCCTAACCATAACACCTTGTGAAGCGATGTAGTTTAAAAAAAAATAACATGTTGACTTTTAATAAGTGATATTTTTGTATCCTACATTGAATAAAATATTTTTGATTTTGATTTTGATTTTGCTTAAGGATTTAAGGTAGTTTCCCTCCAGGGCCCGACTTATCTTTCCACACTATATATTCGTGACTCCCGTCTGTATCGGTGTAGAGCCAGAAGGCGCCCCCGGCGGCGGCGGGCGGCTGGGGCGCCGACTCGTGGGCGCAGCGCGAGCAGCCGCCCCCCTACCAGGAGCAGGACTCGCAGCAAGACCAGCCACCGCAGCAGCAGCAGCAGCAACAGCAGGTGCAACCTTCGCCACAGCCACAGGTAAAGTCAATGTCAGTTTGATCTCCCAGCGCATATAAGTATTTTTAACCAAAAACCTGACTGCATATTTTGTTTGGGCACTGGGTTGGATTTTATGCCATTCTACAATTGCACTTCAAAATCTGTCAAGCCTTTTAGGTAACAGGACCTCCGCCTCCGTGGCTCAATGTAAACAACGTTGGGTTTACGATTCGGAGGTCGCGGGTTCGATCCCTAGCGGGGTACATGTTTAAGTACCTACTCGGTTTGGTTGGTGGTAGGGCATTTTTATCATAGATAAGATAGCCAGTCCTCCAAATGTGTTGGGGTTTCCGGGTCAGTACGCTTCCACCTTCGACCTCATCTTCACTTAACATCAGGTGTGATTGAGGTCAAGTGCCAACCCGTTGTGGATAAAAAAAGGACGTAACATAGAAATCTATATACTTACACTAGAAAAATATTACCCTTCTTCCTTGAGTAGTCGGGTAAAAATTAAGCCTGCTACCTTAATTGTATTGCCGACTGTACATACTAATATTTTGTGATCATGTTTTTTTTTATGCATAACGGGTTGGTACTTGACCTCAATCACACCAGATTTTAAGTGAAGATGAGGTCGAAGGTGAAGGCGTACTGACCCGGAAACCCCAACACATTTGGGGGACTGGCTATCTTATCTCTGATAACCGGAACACAACAATGCTATTAACATTGCTGCTTGGCGGACATTTAAAATGCCCTACCACCAACCAAACCGAGTACTTAAACATGTACCCCGCTGGGGATCCAACCCGCGACCTCCGAATCGTAAACCCAATGTTATTTACATTGAGCCACGGAGGCGGTTAAAATATGTGATGTGATGTGTGTGATTATATTATAGTACATTACGATATAAGTGCGTTAGAGTGGCTATAATGTTAAACCAATATACAGAATAAAAATCACGTAGCGGACTGCCTACTGGCTGGGGCCCGGTTCAAAATTTGAAAAAAAAAAGAAAATAATTTGAAGCATATTTTATTACAACATGGAGATCAGGGATATTTTATTCACCGGGCTGACGGTGTTATCACTTGGCTGTATGAGATTTATGTTCTTTGCCATAGCAAATAGTGCGGTTATAGAATATAACTTCACTATTTGTGTTTATAACAGACACGTGTTTTACGATATAATTAAAACCGGAAAAATTAGATCCACTTTAGGTATGTTTGTCAACAGCTGCAGGTGTCCGCTCCGCCGGCGTACTACAAAGCGAAAGAGTACAATCCTGAGACGGCCGTCAACCCTCTCGTGAGACCGGTTGGAGCCAGTAAGTTTGTATTTATTAGAGAGACATTTTTTTTTTACAACATAAGTAGCTCATGTACTTTTAAAATATTACATTATTTATTAACTTAATCTCCTACTTTACATAATCTAAGGTATATTTCATAACATAAAAAATCAAATGCCGAAATCTTAACTGATGGTAAGAACTGTGAACTGGGAAACTATTATTTTGCTATTTCATATAATTTACAAGTATCTAAAACTTCGATTTCCGTACTTAGCTGGCTTGAACGAAGTTATTTAGATGTCTTTGTGAAAAGGAGCAGCGTATAGTAGGTATTGGTATTTAGTTATAAAACCTACAATATTAAATTAAAGTTACCACTGTGAATTTCGTTGCGTTCTAAAAGATGCTAAGATCTCCTGAAATAATTTTCTAAAAAATTAATCAATCAATGGCTACTTTATATTTTC